>OX371225.1:156803848-158137924 GCA_947310385.1 Nephrotoma appendiculata | reverse complement strand
TGATATTTTGAAAATTATAATTTTAATTTTTCAATTTTGCTTAATTGACCAAGCATATGCTAATATGACTTAGCATGGATTGGTTAACCTAACAAGAAACTACGTTGAATTGGCAATTTTTAGTTAACTTAGCGCTTTGCGAGCAAAGTACAGTAGTTTTTTTTTGCGTGTAGTGGCAATTAAATCATAATCTAAACCATTTGGCCACCCTCTGTGGTAAATAGAAAAATGTAATTATATTTATAAAACAAAATAAAATTCTCTTCTGCATCAACCACCAAACCGACAAGTTGTCAATTTAAGAAGAAAAAAAAAATTAAAATAGAACCTGAAGTTTTATTCAACAACCGAATTGCAGCAACACCAGGTTCTATTGATAACCTTTGCGAACTGGATGAGTATTAGTTTTGTACCCGCATCTAGTCCGCATCACTGATCCTTCGAGCCAGATAGCAAACTCAACCAGGAAATTCAGCAAAATCTTGTATCAAGCACATTTTTTATTATAATTAAATAACCCGAAGCAAGGATGCTATTTTCATAGTGAAACATAAATTCTCAATTTGGTTTGATACGGTCGTTTATAAAAATTAAAACGTGTTTTGTGTGCTAGCGAGTGATTAACCAATAAGTACAATTATAAAATGGCGGACTTAATTTCACTAAGGAAGAGACGAGCGTATATCAAAGGAAGCATGAAGCATGAGCTAATCAAGTTACACCATGGCATGAGGAACAACCATGTATGCATATCGAAGCCTATGTTTTCCCAAATTAACCGCAAAATAACCAAAGATCACACAATTTATGAACACGAACGAGTTTGATCAATACAAGTTAGCAGATCCTTATTTCCACAACGGTGCCGATATTGATGTCATTGTTGGTGCAGTCACGTTTTTTGAATCCCTTTCCGAAGGAAAGGTGATTACAACCAACAACCTTATCCTTCAAAACACCATATTAGGATGGGTAGTTGCAGGAGAATCCGCTGAATCGTGTGCTAAACCAGCCATTTCTATCACCGTTACCAACTCAAATGAAAATCTAGATACCATACTTAGGAGGTTTTGGGAAGTGGAAACCATAAATGTCAAAACTCCAAAGCTAACTGAAAAATAACAGTTCTGTGAACGCCATTTCGAAGAAACCAAAACAACAGATAACACCGGTCGCTTCACACTGCGTCTTCCATCCAAATGATTACCGTCTCACCTAGGAGGTTCATTGCGAACAACACTTCAATGGATGTACTCTATGGAGAAAAGATTTGCCAAAGATAAGGAGTTTGCATTTCAATATAAAAATTTCATGGCCGAATACGCACAATTAGGGCATATGAAACCGATCCACGACCATGAAATCAACTCTAACGGCTACTATCTGCCCCATCACGGCGTCATAAAGAGCTCTATAGCAGTACCACGAAATTGATAAAAATCACTAAATGATTGTCTTGCCGCCGTCCCAAATATCCAATCCTGACTGTACGAGATATTGGAACGATTCATGTTGCACAAGGTCGCATTCATGGCCGACGTTGAAAAAATGTATCGACAGTTACGCATAGTAGCCGACGATACAAAATATCAGCGCATTATATGGCGAGAATCACCAAGCAAACCATTTGCCGCACATACGATTTGCAAACCGTCACGTATGGCACCTCAAGCGCCACATACCTAGCGACACGTGCACTCAACGAAGCAGCAGAGCATCATAAAAAAATATATCCGGAGGCTGCAGATGATAGCAAAACCAGCATGTACGTCGATGATCTAATGGTGGGGTGCAGAATCACTTGAGTGTGCAACCAAGTTGAAGGATGAAATTTATACCATTCTATCGGGGTCCGGGTTTCATTTAAGAAAATGGCTTACAAACGACGAGAAATTGCTAACCAACACCATTCCACTTACCAGCGAAACGAACACCTTAGCGATAGAAGAATCTTAAGCAGTCAAGTTATTGAGGCTTTATTAGGATCCGAAAATAGATTGTTCCCAGTTCAAGATACATCTAACCGAAAATCTAATAATCACGAAAAGAGTCATTCTATCCGAATCCAGTCGATTGTTTGACCTCTTGGGATGACTTGCACCACTGACGGTTGCAATTAAAATCTTCTTTCAAACATTATGGACTGAGAAGCTTGTTACGACTGTGTGTTCGCAACTACGATTTTTGTGTTATTTTATTCACCTCGGTTGTTGTCTTCGCTTTCACCTCAACTGTGTGCTGAACGCACTCTCGACGTTTTGTTTTGTGCCCCATCGTGTGGTGTCGCAGAGGTAAGAAGGAATGGGGGAGAGAGAGAGCAATGCGCATCGAGTGTGTGCAAAGTAAAACGTTTTGGAAGAAATGTTTTTCTTATATGTCTCTCTCTTTTATATCAACGAAAATTTGATATAAAGGAGAGACAGAGAAGAGAGATTAATTTCTTCTAGAACGTTTTACGAGTTGTGCGGCGTGAGAGTTTTTTTTTTATATTCAGTCTGGTTTTGGAATTTTGGACATTTATTAAAGTCTAGTTGGACAGATAAATTTTTCTTTTTGTTGTTCGATACGGTAATGTGAAATTGAATCTGAGGATTGATTCAATTTAAAGCTTAGTACTCAGTTCAAAGTGAAATGAAATTTTAACGCGGTCTCCAAAAATCTATTTATTTTCACGTGAAATAGAAATGAAATTTTATTTGGAGAATTTTTAAATTTAACGTATAAATTTGTAGACATTCATATATGAATTTATTTATTTTACGTAAATAAATTAAATTAAATTGTCTTTAATTAAAACTTATCGATTGGTGGTATTAAAAAATTTGTTTATTGCCAAACACAAACAAATGTCAAAATTTCGCGTGAAAATAATGTGCCGAGACATTATTTTCACATGAAAATAATTTGGAGAGTTTATGTGCACCATCTTTGATGTATTGAACACACTTTGATTTTTCGCTGGTGAACTGAGTACTACAAATTGAAAACAGAAGTGGAATTTTTCATTTCTAATTTCACTTTGGTAAAATCGTATGGAAATTTCACGTGAAATCGAACTGAGTACTAGGCTTAAGTTAAGTTAGTTGTTCAAAATATATTTTACATAAAACTATAGTGTAAGAATCTAATAAAACCATATGTTATAACCCAGTAAAAATATATTGTATGTTAGATATGGTAAAATGCGATATTGTATGGTTTAAGTGAAACACAGATAAATTTTTTTTATTATTTTGTTTGAAAACATCTGTGTAGATAAAAAATAATAAAGGAAACGGTGGATTAAAATTGTATCGAAAATTTAAATTAGTAAAATAAAACTTAGAATATTGTTGTATGAAAAATAAAATTTTGTCGCAAGTAAATGTGATTCAAGGTGCTTATGAAGTTTAAATAAACAAAAAATAATAAGAATAACCAGATAAATAATATGGTTTCAATACCCTGTTAAATTCACTGTTTACGGTACGATAAAGGCGAGCCAACGCTCAATTTATTTTTGGCGGCCAGTCGAGGCCATAGATTTTCGGCGGTACCACGCCCAACGACTTTCGGGTGGCCAGTTGAGGCCATTCGTTTTATATTGTTATCGGGGAGAGGCCCCGCAACAACACGGGTGGCCAGTCGGCCATTGGTGATTATGTTGGTATCGGGGAAAGGCCCCGCAACGCCGACCGCACAAGGTCGCAACTAGCGCGTAACCAACCGGCTATTCGTTTATTTTGGTTTAAGGCGAGAAAACGCCCAGCGAAAAAAAAACAATTTAAAGAGGCCATTCATCAGATATATACCAGCGGATGGGCCGCAACGGTGGATTGCATAACGATCGGTCAAGGTCAAATTTTATTAAAGACGGAAAGACGTCGACAAATTACAAATATATGCATACGGGGAGAGGCCCCGCAACGTTTGGTGGCTTATCAAGGTCATTGGTCGGTGGTCTGCCGCAACGCCCGACCGTACAAGGTCGCACCACCACGTTTCATTATTAAGGTACAATTTTTTTTATTTTTTTTTTATTTTAAAATTTTAGATTTTATTTTTTTTCATATTAAAATCTTTGTTGTTGTCTTAATTCTCATAATTTTTGTAATCGAGCGCCGCACAGCGGGTACGCGCTCGGTACGCGTTGCTCTCTCTCTCTCTCGTTCTCTCTCATCGTTGTGCGGGTGGAGGGGAAGTTGTTTCGCTTCGTTTTTTTTGTTTTTTTTATAAAATGAATTACTAAGTTTCTTTCGGTTTGGTGTGATGGGAGCGGAGACTCCCTCTGTGTCGGTGCAGTGTTGATTGCGGTCCCTTGGTGCCCGCATCCAGTTTCGTAACTAGGGCTTAGCTCTGTTTGAATTTGGATGGATGCGCGCACCAAGGCACCTCTTCCGTTATCATTTTTTTTTTATTTATTTATTATTTGATTATCTGCTGTTCGTTCCTCAGGTTCCGGCCGGTTTTATTATTATTTGCGTTCCCCCTAACTTTCTGTATGATCACGGTGTAAGCCAGGTGCGTCATGCAAGCCTCAAACCCCACGACCTTAGCACTTCTCCCTGAGAACGTAGCCGGCAAAAATCACCGTGGAGGCCTCTGCATGCGCTTAGTGAAAATCTGCAGGTTGGCAGAGGCCAGCCTGTAACAAGCTGAGCTGGGACGAGAAATTACCACACCACATAGCGGATGAATCGTTACGAAAAAAGCAAAATTTGTACATGCTTGAAAAAATTAAAATAGATAGATACGTGCACACCAGTCCAAATAGCAAAATAGTGAAAGTTCTTCACGGGTTCTCGGATGCGTCAAAACATGCTTATGCAGCAGTCATATACGCTCAGATAATAAAACCAGGTGAAAGGTAGCACCGATAAATCAAATTTCGATTCCTCGGTTTGAGCTGTGTGGTGCTTTACTCCTAACTAAGCTTCTGTGATCTGTAAAAGGGACGTTTAAACTTGAAACGGTGGAAGTTGTAGCATAGACGGACTCTACTGTTGTGCTAGAATGGTTCCCAGCGCATCCTTCCAAATGGAATACATTCATAGGCAATCGGACAATAGAAATTCTCAACACAATGAACAGAGCCCAATGGCGGCATGTAGATTTTGCTAACAATCCAGGTGATTGTGTATCCAGGGGAATCGAACCGGAGAAATTGGAGGGTCAAAGTTTATGGTGGAAAGGACCTGAATGGCTAAACGATTCCGAGAAATGGCCAAAAGGTTCAATGATGGAGTCAAATACCGCGGAGGAAATGTATACCCAATCGTTACATACAGTAACTCCCCAGCCTACTGTATTAGACGAATTAATCGAAAGGCTTTCCTGTTTTGGTACAATACTTCCAGTGCTGTCCTACGTACTTCGATTCATGAACTTAGCCACGAAAACCACCAATACAGAATATTTATTACCATACCTAACAAGCGAAGATTTAAAGGAGCCATATCGCCGCATCATAAGCCACATCCAGTCGAAGTATTTCCATGTGGAACGGAAGCAAACCATAACTCGAAAAGAATTACTGACATCAAACTCACTGAATTGTTTAAGGCCTCTTCTCGATGAAACAGGACTATTGCGAGTGGGTGGCAGAATAACCCATGCTTCCATTATCTACGATGTAAAGCATACATAGATCATGCCTGCTAAAGACAAAATAACCGAATTAATCGTAAGAGAGCATCACGTACGACATCTGCACGCTGAACCCACACTTATGATGGCAGCGCTACGGCAGCAGTACTGGATATTAGGAGGAAGGAATTTGGTACGAAAAATTATCCACGGCTGCGGAAGATGTGTTAAACATAGTGGAAAGGTACAAAATCAAATAATGGCTGACTTGCCAGAACCGAGAATAAAATTTGTCAGACTATTTTATAAAGTTGGTGTGGATTATGCCGGTCCATTCCAGACATATTTGGTTCGAGGAAGGGCACAAAAATCTTATAAAACATATGTCTCTTCATTTGCTTGGCCACTAAAGCAGTCCATATCGAGCTTGTCTCTGATCTGACCACAGATGCTTACCTTGCTGCTTTGCGAAGATTCCTGGCACATAAGGGAATATGCAAAGAATTTCATAGTGACAACGGGGCGAATTTCATTGGGGCTCGTAATCATCTACATGAGTTGTTTAAGTTTATCAAACAAAATGCTATTGTTTTTTCAATTTTCATTGGAAGATCGCATCTTATTTAAATTTATACCACCAGGCTTTCCACATTTTGGTGGGTTATGGGAGGTCGCAATCAAGAGCATGAAGCAACACTTACGACGAGTAACAAATGGACACACGCCTACGCAAAGAAGAATTCTCCACTTTTTTCTGAAGATATCACTGACGTCAAATTATCGAAGTTATCCAGGTGGCAGATGATCTACAGCAGCGAAGCAAATGGCACGCAATAAAAACAATTTTAAATTCTATGACATAGTGCTAATTAAAGAAGTAAACCTACCTCCCACGAAATGGTTAATTGGCCAAGTAGTGAAGAACCAAAAAATTGAATTGATTTTATTTTATGTCTTCCACAAAACCGTACTGTGTGGTTTGAAATACTCGAGCAGCAGTTCACCAATGACAACTAATCACAAATAAATTGTATTAAGATCTCTGCCTCCTGCTCTACTAATCCAAATTCATCTCTTTCGTTGGATAAAAACTTAGGAGTTAATCGTTGCTGACGTGTGGATGCCTATCATGGATGCGGCTTTTTTGTTGAAAACTGGGTTCTTAGTTAAGAGACAGAGGTTCATAGACCCGTTAACCTCTCCTTATTCAAATGGTACCCCTTCCTCTTACGATATTACTACTGTATCTCTATCTACAGCAATGGATCCGGGAGTTTTCAACGTGATCTCAAAATTTTTAACTGTCATTCAAGGCAACATAAATTCGTGATTTGTCAATCTAGTACCAGACCTTGGTCCAGTACTATACACTTAGTAGCTAAAAAGAATGCAGAGTGGAGACTGTGTGGAGACTTTCGAGGATAGGTATCCGATTCCATATCTCCAAGACTTTACTCAACAACTCGAGGGCTGCACTATATTCATACCGATACACCTTGCCTAGGCCTACCACCAAATTCCTATTGAACCGACTCACATTCCAAATACAGCAATTTTGGCATCTTTCGGCCTATTTGAATTTTGTATAGAATGCCTTTCGGCCTTAGGAATGCAGCACAGACGGTCCAACGTCTTATGCATTCAGCACTACGCGGACTTGACAAATGCGTTTTCGCAAAAACCGAAATTATCTTTTTAGGCCATTTGGTAACTGGACAAGGTATTAATGTCGTATATGAACGGGTTCAATTCATGAACATTTTCGTACGACCGCATACTGTTAAACAACTGAAACGTTTTTTTACGCATGATCAACTTTTATCGACGCTTCGTTCCAGGTACTGCTGCTGACCAGGAATTGTTGAACGACTACCTAAAAAGTTACACTAAGAGCAGTCGAATTCTAATTCAATGGTCAACTGAAGCGATCGAAGCGTTTGATAACTGAAAAATTAAACTTACTGATGCTATACTTTACTGATTCATCCAACATCATCATCATCAGCACCTCTGGTCATCATGGTTGATGTTCCTGATACAACGATTGGAGCGGTGGTTCAGCAGTTCATATCAGACACTTGGCAACCACTCCGGGTTCTTTTCAGTACGTCCCAACGATACGCAAAAAAGATACAGTGCTTATGATCATGAACTTCTCGCGGGTTGATCAAACATTTTCGATACCATCTCGAAGGTCGTATATACACGCTTTACACTGATCATAAGCCACTTCCACTTGTCTACGTTTTTAATCAGAAAACCGAAAGAGCATCTCCTCGTCAATTTTGAGACTTAGATTTCGTTGGTCAATTCACGATTGATATTCAGCACATCGCTGGACTGAATAACGTTGTCTTTCGCGTATTCATGAAATTTCTATTCCCGAAAGTATTGATTATGCTATCATCGCAGATGCTCAGACTAATGACTGTTACGACTGTATGGTCGCAACGACGATTTTTTTTTGTTATTTTATTCACCCCAGTTGTTGTCTTCGTTTCGTCCATCTTCCCTTATGTTTTTATTCACCTCTGTGTTTGTCTGTGAACGCACCCGCGACGTTTTGTTTTGTTCCCCATTGTGTGGTGGCGCGGAGGTGAAGAGAGGACGAGAAAGAGAGAACAATGCGCATCGAGTGTGTGCAAAGTAAAACGTTTTGAAAAAAAATGTGTTTTTCTTATATGTCTCTCTTTTGTACCAACGAAAATTTGGTATAAAGGAGAGACAGAGAAGAGAGATTCATCTCTTCTAAAACGTTTTACGAGTTGTGCGACGCTCGAATTTTTTTTGCTTGTCATCATTCAGTTGGTGATTTTCATACAGTCGAGTTTTGGTGTTTTATATAAAAAGTCGAGTTTTTTTTTTGTATTGGAAAGTTTGTTTGAAATTATAAAAAAAAATAAAAAAAAAAAACAAAAAATTGTGTTAAATTGATAAGTTCGATTGGGCATTCAAAAGTGCTGTTTTTTTTATGTATATAATTTTAGTAAAATACATAATCTTAAAAATTTGAAAATAACGATGTAGCATACAAATTATGTGGTTTATAAATTTTTTTTATTAAGAAAATATATAAAGATTTTATTGAAAACGACCGAATTTATTATATACATCTTCCTATTACATAGTGATTTAACGAGACTATTTGTGTGGTGTGTACAGTGATAGAAAAGTATATATGTACATATATATACGAGTTATATATATCACGCCTGCCTACATATAAATAATACGGCAGTTTATTGGTGGTGTCCGATTATAACGGCGGTGTAATTAACGTGTAATTGGATTTTGTTTATCTACGGCCATAAGACGCCTAACACTGACGGCGACCAACCGAGGCCTAATTAATTGGTGAGTAACGGCAGAAAGACGCCCAAATAAAAGAAAATATATATAAGGTTTTTGATGAGACAACGTCCGACATTTATACGGGATCGGCGAGACAACGCCTAATTTATTTTGGGTGGCCAGTTGAGGTCACTCAGCTTGATAGGATCCGGCGGCCATTTGAGGCCAGCCGTGATATTTTTTGGTATCGGGGAGAGGCCCCGCAACATAGTGCCCAACCAGGCAAGCGCTCGAGCGCAAGGTGGAAGTCGCCCAACGACGGCACCAAGGCCGCATCGGGGGGTAACGGCACATCAAGCCGCAACGGTCCGGGTGTGGCAAGGTCACCTGTGGCATGACGGCCGCGCAAGGCCGCAACCCATTTTTTTTCGGGGAGAGGCCCCGCCACGATAACGGCGCAAGGCCGCAACAATTTTTTTAAATTTACTAAGGTACATTTTTTTTTTATATATAATTCTTATTTTTATTAATTTTTTTATTTTAATTTATTTATATATTTTAAATTTTTTTCATTAAATTTTTCTAAAAATTTTGTAATCGAGCGCCGCACAGCGGGTGCGCGCTCGGTGCTCATTGCTGTTCTCTCTCTCGTTCCCTCCTTTTCTTTTTATTTCCGGGAAGTTGTTTCCTTTTGTTTTGTTGTTGTTTTTTTTTTATAATAAAATGAATTATTAAATTTTTTCGGTTGTGTATGATGGGAGCGGAGACTCCCTCTGTGTCGGTTTAGTGTTTGCGGTCCCTTGGTGCCCGCATCCAATTTCGTAACCGGGGCTTTGCCCTGTTTGAATTCGAATGGATGCGCGCACCAAGGCACCTCTCTCCCATTTATAATTTTTTGAGTTGTTCGTTCCTCAGGTTCCGGCCGACGGATTTCGGCGGAACATTCGGTTGTATTATTATTATTTGCGTTTCCCCAACTTTCTGTTAATCACGGTGTAGGCCAGGAGCCCTGCATGCCTCAAACCCCACGACCCTCGCACTTCTCGCTGAGAACGTAGCCGGCAAAACATCACCGTGGAGGCCTCTGCAGGAGCTTAGTGAATATCTGCAGGTTGGCAGTAGCCAGCCTGTAACAGTGGCGCCCAAACTTATCGCGAATTTTTAATAATTTTTATTTTTTTTAGGATTTTTTTAGCTTCACTCCCTTTGGCGTGCGCGTCCAGTGTCGAAACCGGTGTTTCACACTGTTTGAATTCGCATGGACGCGCACACCAAAGCCAGTCTCCCGGTTGACATTCCCTATCTACGATCGCAACCAGCACGGGCTGTTTGATTGCGCGTAGATGGGGGGTGTCATCCCCTATTCTTCAGACATCCGACTTCCGAGCTCTTTCCCATTTCCACTATGTTGTGTCCGATTGTGGTGGAGCTCGGATGTCATTTGTCTGGGGTTTAGCTGTTAGCTTCATCTTTCTTTAGCCCCGAAGTTTCTCGACCGAAATTTGAGGAACAACAACTGTTATTATTATTTTATTATTATTATTTCTTTATTATTTTATTATTTAGCTGACACGGAGTGGGGTTTCCGCTCTCATCATACCATCCGTATCGTGGTATTAATTAAAAATTTTTCTATAAACTTTATTTGTTTTATTTGATATTTTGATATTGTTTTTGATTTTGGTTTATAGATCTATGGGTTGTATTGGAACCCTCGGGTTTATTAGTATTTCATTTTGATTTTATTTTCCTTTTTCCTTTGTATCTCTTGAGTATCAGCCTCCTGCCTGCATACCGTTGGGTGTGTTGGTAGTTGCTTGAATTGTTTTTTTCGTATCGTTTCAAATTTCAACGAGCCCCTCCAAATTAGGTTCTCATCGAAAAGCGCCACTTTCGGGGGTATCTCGTCCTATCCGTCGTTAAACTAATCGTGGGAATACTGGACCCACAAACTCTTACAAGGTATCCATTCCTTTTCGTGTTATTTATAAAAATATTTCGTGTTTCTTTTATTATCTAGTTATAGTGGGTGTGGAATATCTTTAGTTGTAATTTCCTCTAATTTAAAACCTTCCGTTTGAGTTAGAGTTATTTTGAATTAAAATTTTTGTATTTTTATAAATCAATAAAGACTACGTTTTTTCGAACTAACCAAACTTATTCCCTAACCTTACCTAAATTCTAAAATGGATGTAAACCTACTGCAACGAGACGAAGTGGAGGTGGAATGTCTCTATCGTGACATACGCTTCGACACATCAGATGCAATTCATCAACTCGAGGAAGCGGTCCGAAGTGAGCAGGCCGAGACTAAACCAGCGCCCGGAAAAATGCATACAAACGCATCGAAACGACCAGATATTGAGATCTCAACGTGTCTCAAGAAATTGGAGGAGATTCGGGGAGCGATCACAGTGTTGGATCCGGCGACAAAAGATCTCATGCTATTGGTGCAACGGTACCACTCTCGTTTATTACATTTGGCAGGTCGGCTTAGTCGCGCATTCAAATCACCGAAATACGAGCAGTCCGCGCGTAAGGCACATCAGGCATGTTCGGCATTATTGACCAGTCTGCAGATGTACCTGGATGACCAGGAAAAGTTGAACGTTTCCATAGAAAGCGCAAAGGGCGTACATCTCGCGTTGGAAATACCTCCCCATGAGGAAACAAATGAAGAGATTCAAGTTCAAAATCTCGGTAGCGAGGATGATTCCGACCACCCACAACCGCAGGAGCGAAGATGCACTTTGGAGGATCTCCTTGATCAGATTCAAACGAACCACACGGCGGTACAACAATCAAATGCACAGACCACCTTGTTGGAATCCATGCTGCACAAATTCGAATTGGTATCACAGCAGCTGGTCAAGTTGGATCAAAGACAAACCAACCTCCAGACTCAAATCGTTGGAAATAACCTGTTCTCACAAGACATCCCGATTCCAACCGTACACGATCGAGCGCCTCCGACGTCCACCAGTTCGCCAGTATCGCCAAAATTTGTCGATCGACGTTTGTTGTCCGGTAGTGGACTAAGTTTCACGGGATCTCCATCGGGAATCAACATCGATATGTTCCTGTTCCAAGTTGACACCATCGCCTCATCCCGGGGATTATCCGAACAAATTTTATTGTTAGAGCTCCACACCATTCTAAAAGACCTCGCGTTGCAGTGGTACTGGACATTTCGTAAACACAACCCGCACGCGACATGGTCAGAACTACGAAGCGGAATTATCGAGCGCTTTCAAGATCGTCGCACTAACTACGAAATCCGCAGAATGGTCGAGGCACGTAAACAACAACCGAACGAAAGCTTCCTGGATTTCTACAACCATGTATGGACCCTCACACTACAATGTCGCACACCATATTCCGACGAAGAGCTCATTCAAATCCTCATGAACAATATGAAGCCGACGTTACAATATCATCTCACCGATCGCCAGTTTAGCAGTATCAACGAACTAATCAAAAGCTGTTCTGCTTGGGAGGAGTCTTTCCGGCGGCTCAAAGCTCCGGCGGATCCTGCAATCCATCCACGACGCGTGATCAATGAGTTATCAGGCAGTCCGTATGATGATGTTGGAGCATATGACTCTTATGAGAATTATCCCTTAACTGATGTTCTACCCGATAACTCAGTATCCGCAATTCAAACGGGGAGCAGGTATTCGTCGGCGGCGGCGAGACGTTCGGGCGGACAAGTCCCAGCCGACAGTTCTGGATTAGTTTACAAACAACATGCAAATTACGGCAAAAATATCGTGTGTTTTAATTGCTCGGACATGGGACATACATTTATGGATTGTCAATTGGCTCCAGTTGGATTATTTTGTTATCGATGTGGGCTTCGAGGAACGATATCTGCGCGCTGTCGACGTTGTGCCGAAGAACGAAACGCTCAATCAAGATTGTCGGAAAACCAGAACAGTGGTTCTTGGAGGACTGGGCCACGAGAATCACCACAACCACAACCGCAACCCAGACTGATGTTACCACGGACAAATCCACTCAAACCGATTCTGGAGGATGCAGCGAGCAATACGGACGCGGAAATCCGCTCCTATTCGAATCCGACGAAGAAGTAAGCTCGTCTGCAAGTAATGATTCCTTTTCCGATCCTTCTTCCCCATCCAATCCTTCTCCCCTTCCTGTCGCTCTTAAATTTTTCTATAATGCTCCATCATTGGCAAAGTTAGATCGTTTAAAGCGTTCCCAAAAATATTGGAACCGTCGCGTCGCAATGAGAAATGATGTGATTTCCTCCGTTCTATTCTCCGAGGGTAGTGACACTCGGCCTTACGCCCAAGTCTTTATAAACAAGATTCCTTTTAAGGGTCTTCTCGACAGCGGGGCGAGTGTCAGTGTTCTCGGGAGTGGATCGGAGAAACTTATGTCAAATCCATTTGTTGAATTCCATAACTTTCCTTCCACTATAACTACCGCGAGTGGCCAAGTCCAACGAGTCTTTGGTTATATAAGAGCTAACGTCGAATTTAACGGAGTCACTAAATTTATGAATTTTCACGTTGTCCCTTCCTTGGAACAACCGCTTTATTTGGGTATCGATTTTTGGAATCGTTTTGGAATTTCCCCAAAAATCTCCGCGTTAAATAATTCGGACGAATTAGGTAAAACTACCAACACACCCAAATTTCATATTTTAACATCTGATGATCGTCGTAAATTGGATCTTATACGCGAATATTTCCCGAGCAGCGATATTTTAGGTTTGGGCCGCACATCCCTCATCACTCATATGATCGATGTCGGTTCCGCAAAACCAGTCAAACAACGTTTTTATTCCGTGTCCCCAGCTATCCAGAAACTCATGTATGCCGAGTTGGATAGGATGTTGTCTTTAGGGGTTATCGAGGAGTCACAAAGTTCCTGGTGTTCACCGGTCACGTTGGTGCGTAAGGCCAATGGGAAAGTTCGTCTGTGCTTGGATGCTAGAGAACTGAACAAGGCAACCGTCAAGGATGCGTATCCGCTGCCCATAATCAACGGATTGTTGGGTCGTTTGGGACACACCCGATTCATTTCGGCGATTGATTTGAAGGATGCCTTTTGGCAGATCCCACTCGACCCAGCATCCCGCGATAAAACGGCGTTTACGGTTCCTGGACGGCCCTTGTATCAGTTCAAGGTGATGCCGTTTGGCTTATGCAACGCACCACAGACGCTTTGTCGCTTGATGCACCGCGTGATCCCGTACCAACTGCACGATAAGGTCTTTGTGTACCTCGATGACCTTCTGGTCACATCCTCCACTCTGGCTGAACATTTCGATTTGCTACAACAGGTTGCTGGATATCTGAAGGACGCTGGTTTAACAATCAATTTGACCAAAAGTAAGTTTGTGTTGAAAGAAGTAGACTATTTAGGTTATATTGTGGGTGATGGCTGCCTCCGTACAAACCCAGATAAATGTAAAGCTATTCTGGAGTACCCTATTCCGAAAACGACGAAACAGATTAGACGTTTTCTGGGAATGTGCGGATGGTACCGTCGCTTCATTCCAAATTTCGCCTCCTTAGCTTCTTCTCTCACCGATCTTACTGGTAAAAACACAAAAGTATGTTGGTCTGCAGCTGCTGATTCTTCTTATAATGCTCTCAAAACCGCCTTGTCAACTGCCCCAGTTTTAACGCATCCTGATTATACAAAACCCTTTTTTATTCAGTGCGATGCCAGTGCCGTTGGGGTCGGTAGTGTCTTATTTCAGGTGGACGCCGAGGGGGTGGAGCGGCCCATTGAGTTTTATTCCCATAAGCTCAATGCGGCGCAGCGAAACTACTCGGTGACCGAGCTGGAATGCTACGCTGCCGTCCTCAGCGTGCGAAAATTCCGTCCCTACGTAGAAGGCTATCCATTCGTCATTTATACTGACCATTCCAGTTTGCGTTGGTTAATGAGTCAAAAAGACCTCTCCGGACGTTTGGCGAGATGGAGTCTTAAACTCCAAGCGCTGGATTTTCAGATTGGATACCGAAAAGGTTCAGTTAACGTTGTACCTGATGCGTTGTCTCGAGCTTTTCCGGATGAATCCGCTCCTTGTGAGGATGATTCCGAAAGTAAGAGCACGCCTGATCCTGGTGTTCAATTTGGAGATCCAGTCTTGTCGAGTAAAAACATCGACCGTTCCGTGAATGCGTTAATACCTTCTTCAGTCCCCATTCTGCACGTTGATCAAAATTCGGTTGCGTTCCAAGATCCAGATTACGTCGATCAGATCGCGAAAATTCGTTCATTAAAAGATTGTTCGCACAACTACAAAATCCAGGATGATAAATTATTAATATCCCCTTCGTTCGGTTTTAAATATACGGACACCGACCTTTCGAATTGGAAACTTGTTATTCCTAATTCCTTAACTTCAACGCTTATCGAACAGGCTCACGTACCTCCCACTTCAGCACATTTAGGCGGCAGCAAAACTCTCGAGCGCCTTCAGCGTCAATTTTACTGGCCTCATATGGCAAAACAAGTTAAACAATACGTTGCTAGCTGCACTAAATGTAAAATGAACAAAGCTGTTAATTTCTCTACACAACCAGCCATGGGAGCTCAGGTCACGTCAACTCGCCCGTTTCAAAAATTGTATGTAGATTTTTTGGGTCCGTATCCACGTTCGAAACTCGGTAATACTTGCATCGTTATCATCTTGGATCATTACTCAAAATTTGTAGTTGTAAAACCTTTGCGTGAAGCTTCCGCATCTTTGCTATGTCGATTTTTGGAAAACGATGTATTTCTGTTGTTCTCGGTCCCCGAAATAATCACCTCTGACAATGGGAAGCAATTTACCTCGAACTTATTTAAAGATTTGTTGTCCAAATATGGTGTAAAGCATATTCGTACGCCGGTGTATTCGCCCCAAAGCAACGCATCCGAGCGTGTTAATCGAACCCTAATTGCCAGCATTCGATCTTATTTGAGCGATCACGATCATAATTTGTGGGACAAAAACTTACAAGAAATTGCGGCTGCTTTACGTAATGCCATTCATGATACCTTGCATTATTCCCCTCATTATGTCGTGTTCGGTCAACATATGTCGATGCACGGTTCGGACTATGCGTTAAGAAGATTACTCGATGAACATGATCCCAGCGAAGTCCAGGTGTGGGCTAAGCCAGATCGAGTAAACTTTTTAAAGGATCGTATAACACATTATTTACGTGTGGCACACGAAAAGGGGGCTCAGCACTATAATTTACGTAGTGCTAAGCGCACTTTTCGAGTCGGACAACCCGTCTTCATTCGTTCGTTTGTTTTGAGCGATGCACCGAATAAATTTTCCGCTAAATTGGCTGGTAAATTTAAACCCGCGGTTATTACCAGTAAAGTCGGACAAGTGGCGTACGCGGTCGAAGATTTGAATGGCAAATCATTGGGCACGTATCATGTAAAAGATATCCGCACGTGACGCATGTTTTCCTCGATCGAAAAATTAGTTTGTCGCGGTACAATGGATGTACAATTCAATTGAACTGTTTTCTTTCGTATTGTTGTATTTTAGGCCCGGCTTATGAGACATCTTAGGGTGTGGGACGTTCCCACGTTTGTTACGACTGTATGGTCGCAACGACGATTTTTTTTTGTTATTTTATTCACCCCAGTTGTTGTCTTCGTTTCGTCCATCTTCCCTTATGTTTTTATTCACCTCTGTGTTTGTCTGTGAACGCACCCGCGACGTTTTGTTTTGTTCCCCATTGTGTGGTGGCGCGGAGGTGAAGAGAGGACGAGAAAGAGAGAACAATGCGCATCGAGTGTGTGCAAAGTAAAACGTTTTGAAAAAAATGTGTTTTTCTTATATGTCTCTCTTTTGTACCAACGAAAATTTGGTATAAAGGAGAGACAGAGAAGAGAGATTCATCTCTTCTAAAACGTTTTACGAGTTGTGCGACGCTCGAATTTTTTTTGCTTGTCATCATTCAGTTGGTGATTTTCATACAGTCGAGTTTTGGTGTTTTATATAAAAAGTCGAGTTTTTTTTTTGTATTGGAAAGTTTGTTTGAAATTATAAAAAAAAATAAAAAAAAAAAACAAAAAATTGTGTTAAATTGATAAGTTCGATTGGGCATTCAAAAGTGCTGTTTTTTTTATGTATATAATTTTAGTAAAATACATAATCTTAAAAATTTGAAAATAACGATGTAGCATACAAATTATGTGGTTTATAAAATTTTTTTATTAAGAAAATATATAAAGATTTTATTGAAAACGACCGAATTTATTATATACATCTTCCTATTACATAGTGATTTAACGAGACTATTTGTGTGGTGTGTACAGTGATAGAAAAGTATATATGTACATATATATACGAGTTATATATATCACGCCTGCCTACATATAAATAATACGGCAGTTTATTGGTGGTGTCCGATTATAACGGCGGTGTAATTAACGTGTAATTGGATTTTGTTTATCTACGGCCATAAGACGCCTAACACTGACGGCGACCAACCGAGGCCTAATTAATTGGTGAGTAACGGCAGAAAGACGCCCAAATAAAAGAAAATATATATAAGGTTTTTGATGAGACAACGTCCGACATTTATACGGGATCGGCGAGACAACGCCTAATTTATTTTGGGTGGCCAGTTGAGGTCACTCAGCTTGATAGGATCCGGCGGCCATTTGAGGCCAGCCGTGATATTTTTTGGTATCGGGGAGAGGCCCCGCAACATAGTGCCCAACCAGGCAAGCGCTCGAGCGCAAGGTGGAAGTCGCCCAACGACGGCACCAAGGCCGCATCGGGGGGTAACGGCACATCAAGCCGCAACGGTCCGGGTGTGGCAAGGTCACCTGTGGCATGACGGCCGCGCAAGGCCGCAACCCATTTTTTTTCGGGGAGAGGCCCCGCCACGATAACGGCGCAAGGCCGCAACAATTTTTTTAAATTTACTAAGGTACATTTTTTTTTTATATATAATTCTTATTTTTATTAATTTTTTTATTTTAATTTATTTATATATTTTAAATTTTTTTCATTAAATTTTTCTAAAAATTTTGTAATCGAGCGCCGCACAGCGGGTGCGCGCTCGGTGCTCATTGCTGTTCTCTCTCTCGTTCCCTCCTTTTCTTTTTATTTCCGGGAAGTTGTTTCCTTTTGTTTTGTTGTTGTTTTTTTTTTATAATAAAATGAATTATTAAATTTTTTCGGTTGTGTATGATGGGAGCGGAGACTCCCTCTGTGTCGGTTTAGTGTTTGCGGTCCCTTGGTGCCCGCATCCAATTTCGTAACCGGGGCTTTGCCCTGTTTGAATTCGAATGGATGCGCGCACCAAGGCACCTCTCTCCCATTTATAATTTTTTGAGTTGTTCGTTCCTCAGGTTCCGGCCGACGGATTTCGGCGGAACATTCGGTTGTATTATTATTATTTGCGTTTCCCCAACTTTCTGTTAATCACGGTGTAGGCCAGGAGCCCTGCATGCCTCAAACCCCACGACCCTCGCACTTCTCGCTGAGAACGTAGCCGGCAAAACATCACCGTGGAGGCCTCTGCAGGAGCTTAGTGAATATCTGCAGGTTGGCAGTAGCCAGCCTGTAACATGACGAAGTACTTCAAGAAATTTTAAGGAGTAACTCTATCCTCAAATTCACGAAGTTTTCCGTTTCTTTCAATTCGAAAAAATTAATTTATTGTGATGTTTCTACACCTAGGCCATTCATTCCTCTAAATTTCCGAAACCAGTTTTCGATGCTTTTCATAATCTTTCTCATCCTGACGTCAAAGCTTCCATCAAACTTTTCACTCAGAATGTCATCTGGTCATCAATTAAAAAGAACGTTCAAAAGATTTCTCAAAGTGATGTAGCTTCCCAAAAAGATAAAAACTCGCGACACACAAAATCTCCGCTTAGTACTTATAAATTAACTTCTCAACGTTTTTCGATTATCCATGTCGATATCATTGGTCCGTCGCCAGTATCTGATAATCAGCGGTATTGCGTCACATTGATTGATAGATATACTCGCTGGTCCGAGGCGGTTCCAGTTTCCGTTCTACTTGCATTGGATAGCTCGCTTTGGTGTTTCGGTCTTCATTGTCATGAATCAAGGCATGCAATTCGACTCACAACTTTTTCACGAACTGGTTAACTTGCTCGGTTTTGAGAGGAGAAGAACAACTAGTTACAATCCAAAATGTAATGGCATGATCGAGAGATGGCATCGTGTCGTCAAATCTGCCATTATGTATTACGACCGAACTGATTGGGCTAGTGTTCATCCATCAATCTTAATAGAACTACGAACGACTTACAGTGACGAAATAAAAGCTACTTGTTTACGGATGTACGACTCGAGTTCCTGTAACATTTTTAGATACTATTCAACGATACTGTAAGACTTTATTACGAACTTAACATGACACTTTGATGAAATTCGACGTGAACCGGTTTCTCGACATACTACGGACAAAATATCTATCGATAAAGATCTGATGACTTGCTCGTACGTTTTCTTACGGACTGACGCAGTACGCAGATCGCTGCAACCACCATAATATACTGGACCGTATTTAGTTATCGATCGTACAGAAAATGTTACACTTTGGATGTGGACGGACGACACGCCAACACTGGGACAATTAATCACAAATTACGGACGCACCAATCACACAGACTGGATACTTTTACCAACTCACAAATCAAAACTCATTATTTCAGCTGACCGACCTAAATTGCCTACCGTGGAGCCGTAAGTTCGCAAACATGTTCGTTTCGATGTTTCGCCTAAATTTATACAACTACACAAGGGCGGGTCGTGTTTCCAGACTTCCTACTAGATTCTTGCTTAATCGATAGATCTTCGATCTCTCTGGGGGGAGTATTTGTGGCGTTGCCACATTTTGTATCATAAATTAACTAAAATTGACTGATGGCCGGTTGCACAGAAAAATGACTAACGGCCGGTTAGTTGTGCGCCAGTTAAATGTTTTGTATGAAAACTGTTTTTGCAGTCAGAAAAAAGCAACACAAACTTGGTCAAATATATTTTATGGAAAAATTTATATATGCAAATATTTAGCTTGCGTACAAATATTTAAATGACAAATTTTGATTGAATAACATTTTAACTAATCGTTATATATTTGCATGGAATAAAATATATTTAACCAAGTTTGCGTTGATTTGACTGCGATTACAGATTTCGCTGACTGCGATAACAGATTTCATATAAAACATTTAACTCGCGCACAACTAACCCGCTGTTAGTCATTTTTCTGTGCAACTGGTATAAGTAGCACCTGAATGGTTATTTGGGTATAAACCGCAACTCTTTGTAAATAATTCAATCATATTAAGCCAGAGAAGACAACAAAAAAAATAGTTTGTTTTTAGTTTTGTCGTCGTCTCTTCGACACAATCCGCCATTTTACACTTTGATTCTTTCGTCGTGATTCTTTCCTCGTTCCCTTCCCCTCACCCACAAACTGTTTTTAGTTTGTTGGTGAAGGGGAAGGAAACGAGAAAAGAATCACGACGAAGCATCAAAGAGTGGAATGGCAACATAACCTCAATACAGAATAAGAGCGACGGCGACGAACGAAATCGCCCGTCATATTACAAAACACAGAAAACATGCAATACAAGCACAACCATTGAAGCTGGGACGACGATTTTTTCTTTGAAATAAATTAAAGGAATATTTCATTTGCCAATTTACAACAACAATGCCATGTATTTTTGGTGGCTATAGAGCTCCACCAAGCTTTAATAGGTATCTATTATAAACACGGGTACACAACTGTATTACAACAAAACTTATTTTTATTTTTACAATATGAAATAACAATTATTATCTTTTTTAATTTATTTTAATATATTTTCATTTTATTTTATTAACATATCTATTTTTCAAGAAAAACTAAAAACGACTAACTTTTATTTCTCAAAGCTAGCTAACAAAAAAAAAAACTACAATATTTTTTGGATACCCAACTAATCATTTATGGTGCTTGACAATTTAGTAAATTTATTTTAAATTATTGAATGATTTGTTGGGCAAGGTGTGAAAGACGCCACAATACTCCCCTCCCAGAGAGATCGAAGATCTATCGATAATTTAAAAATCTGGTAGGAGTCCTGGTTACACAACCCGATCTTGTAGTTGAACTAGTACTTGGCGAAAGATCAAAACGAACTTCTTTGCGAATTTTCGGTTCCTCGGCAGGTATTTTAGGCCCGTCATCCGAAAAAATGAGTTCTGGTTCGTGAGTCGGTAAAAGTAATCCAGTTTGTATAGTTGGTACGTCCTTAATTTCTGATTGATTGTCTGAGTAACACGGTTTGAGTCGGTCGATGGATATTTTGGCGTGTCGTCCGTTCAGATCCAAAGTGTAAAATTTGTCGGTACGGTCGATTACCAAATACGGTCCCGTATACGGTGGTTGCAGTGATTTGCGTACTGCGTCAGTTCGTAGGAAAACGTGCGAGCAGGTCAGCAAATCTTTACTAATAAAAATTTTGTCCGTAGTATGTCGAGAAGCCGGTACAGGTCGAATTTCGTCAAAGTGTCGTCTTAAATTAGTAATAAAGTCTGATTGTGAAATTTGTTCGTTCGTCGCATCTAAAAATGTTCCAGGAACTCGCGTTGTACATCCGTAAACCAGTTCAGCTGGAGTAGCTTTTAGTTCGTCACTGTAAGTCGTTCGTAGTCCAAGTAAGATTGCAGGAAGAACACTAGTCCAATCAGCACGATTATAGCACATACTAGCAGATTTGATGACTCGATGCCATCTCTCGATCATGCCATTACATTTGGGATTGTAGCTAGTTGTTCTCCTGCGCTCAAAACCAAGTAAGTTAGCCAGTTCGTGAAAAAGTTGTGATTCGAATTGCATGCCTTGGTCCGTGACAATGGACTCTGGCACACCAAAGCGAGCTATCCACTGTGAGTAGACAGCGAAAGCGACGGTTGCAGCAGTTATATCCGGAACTGGAACCGCCTCAGACCAGCGAGTGTATCTATCAATCAATGTTACGCAATACCGCTGATTATCAGAAACTGGCAAAGGACCGATGATGTCGAGATGAATAATCGAAAAGCGTGGAGAAGTTAATTTATAGTTACCAATCGGAGATTTTGTATGTCGTGAGATTTTAGCCTTTTGGCAAGCTACACAATTTTGAGCCATTTTCTGAACGTCTTTTTTAATTGATGACCAGATGACATTCTGAGTCAAAAGTTTGATGGAAGCTTTGACGCCAGGATGTGAAAGGCTATGAAAAGCATCGAAAACTTGTTTTCGGAAATTAAAGGGAATGAATGGCCTAGGTGTAGTAGTAGAAATATCGCAATAAATTAATTTTTTTGAATTGAAAGAAACAGGAAATTTCTCAAATTTGAGAACAGAGCTACTCCTTAAAATTTCTTGAAGTTCTTCATCATTGGTCTGAGCATCTGCGATGATAGCATAATCAATACTTTCGGGAATAGAAATTTGATTAATGCGTGAAAGAGTATCTGCAACAACGTTATCCAGTCCAGAGATGTGCTGGATATCGGTTGTGAATTGACCGATGAAATCTAGGTGTCGAAATTGACGAGGAGATGCTTTTTCCGGATTCTGATTAAAAACGTAGACAAGTGGCTTATGATCGGTATAAAGCGTAAAAGTACGACCTTCGAGAAGATATCGAAAGTGTTTTATTCCCGAATATGCCGCGAGAAGTTCACGATCATAAGCACTGTATCTTTTTTGCGTTTCATTGAGACGTACTGAAAAGAAACCGAGTGGTTGCCAAGAATTGGATACAAACTGCTGAACTACCACTCCGAGAGCAGTATCGGAAGCGTCAACCATGATGGCCAGAGGTGCTGATGATGATGGATGAATAAATAAAGTCGCGTTCGTAAGTTTAATTTTGCAGTTATCGAACGCTTCGATAGCCGCCGTTGACCATTGAATTGGAACTCGACTGTTTTTGGTATAGCCTTTTAGGTAATCGTTCAACAATTCCTGGTCAGCAGCGGCACCTGGAATGAAGCGTCGGTAAAAGTTTATCATACCTAAAAAGCGTTTCAGTTGTTTAACAGTCTGTGGTCGTTCGAAATTTTTGATGACTTGAACCCGTTCATGCGACGGTAATATACCTTGTCCAGTTACCAAATGGCCTAAAAAAATAATTTCGGTCTTTGCGAAAACGCATTTGTCCACATTTGCAACTAGTCCGTGTTCGTCTAATTTAGAAAAAATGATTTTAATATGTTCAAGATGTTCGTCGTAATTTCGAGAGGCAATGAGCACATCGTCCAAATATACAAAGCAGAAGTCAAGTCCGCGTAGTACTGAATGCATAAGACGTTGGAACGATTGTGCTGCATTCCTAAGGCCGAAAGTCATTCTACAAAATTCAAATAGTCCGAAAGGTGTCGAAACTGCTGTCTTTGGAATGTCGGTCGGTTCAATAGGAATTTGATGGTAGGCCTGGGCAAGGTCTATTGTTGTGAATATAGTGCAGCCCTCGAGTCGTTGTGTAAAATCCTGGAGATGTGGGTTTGGGTACCTGTCTGGAATTGTGACTCTGTTTAGGGCCCGAAAGTCTCCACATGGTCTCCACGCTCCATTCTTTTTAGGTAATAAATGTAACGGGCTGGACCAAGGACTGCTACTAGGTCTGCAAATCCCGAGTTTCATCATATTTTCGAATTCTGTCTTCGCGATGATGAATTTGTCCGGTGCTAGTCGTCGTGGTTTGCATGCAACCGGTAGTCCGTTCGTCTCAATTTTGTGGGTCACACTATGTCTAGTATTGTCAATATTAATATTACCGTGAATGACCGTTAAAAATTTTGAAATTACGTTGAAAACTCCTGGGTCCATTGCTGACTTGTCGATCCTAGAAACAGTAGTATCATCGTAGGAGGAAGGAGAACCATTTGAATACAGAGAGGTTAACGGATCTATGAGCCTCTGTCTCTGTATATCCACTAGCAAACCAGTTTTCCTCAAAAAATCCGCGCCGATGATAGGCATCGACACGTCAGCAACTATAAATTCCCAGGAGAATTCGCGGCGCAGTTCGATGTCAAGTCTTAAAAATTTGGTTCCATACGCATTTACCGAAGAACCGTTCGCTGCGAACAATCTGAATGATGGATCGACCCTTGGATTCCGAACAAAACGGACTGGCAAAACTGAGACATCTGCACCTGTATCAATTAAAAAATGAGTCTGGAGAAAAATTTCCAAAATTAAAAGGCGGCTAGTTTTAGAATCGTCATTACACACCGCCAATTGTGAATGACTATTTATTTTTTTGAAACATTATTATCGGAGCTATATGATACAAATTTACAATTTGGTTTACATTTTAATGCTTTTGTGCCGAAATGATGATGATAGAAACAAATAAAATTATTCTCAGCCGAAGGTTCACCGTAAAATGGATTGTAAGAATTTCGAGAATTTGGAGAGTTTTTACGAGAATAATTATTCCTAGAGTTTGATCGCGAATAATTACAACCACGTGAATTTGATTTAGATCGTGATCTATAATTTTGATTAACAATTTCCGAAATCTCCGATAATAATGTTTTTTTAAATTCCGAAAGTTTATTATCTAAAGAAAAGGTTGAATTTTGATTAGAAGCACCAGATGCAGAAGTCTCAATAGAACATATTTGTGCCTGAGCCATAGTCTCATGCACGTTGTCAGCCCGTTCTGCAAGGACTGACAGGGAGACGTCGTTTTCGAATGGTGTGAGTACCATTTGAACGGACTTATGCAATCTCTTCATCCAAAATTGACGAAGTGTCGCTTCGTTAAAATTGTCACCAGCGTTCAATTTCATGATACTCAACAACTGGGACGGCTTCCTGTCCCCAAGTGTCAAACCATGCATAAGATTGTTCAGCTTCGTTTTTTCAGATTCGCCAAGTACCCGAATCATCTCCGCCTTGAATGAAGTGTAAGGTGTATTACCCTTCGGACTAGTGATTATATAAGTGAATGTATCATGGAGACGTGCATCCAGGGCTCCCACCGCATGAGCATATTTGGTAGCCTCAACCGTGATATCTGCCAAAGTGAACTGCTGCTCGAGTATCTCAAACCACACATTTGGGTTTTGAGAGTGCAATGGCTGTGGAGGTTTGAAAGCCACTCGAGCAACAAGCCCAGCACCGGCAGAAAAATTTACATTTGCTCGCGAAGTCTCTGGAATTCCATTTGAGTTAATATTTAAATGTGAGATAGCCCTGGCAACGGCATCATTAACAAGACCAGCCAGCTCAATGGGAGTCAACGTGATGCTAGACTCCCTTGTTGAACCGCTGGTTGATGCCGCTGCCGAGTCTGACTCAATCGTCACTGGTAGGGAATAAGGTGGATCATTCACACCTTGAACAATACGCCGAAACAAAAAAGAAAAAATCAGAAAAAATACCGAAAACGCGAAAACAAACAACGAAAAAGCAAAAGTGAAACACATTTTAATAAACGAAAATAATTGAAAAAGAAACAAATATGAATTTATTTTCGAAAAGAAATAATTTATTAATTTTAGCACCAAAAATAATTAGTTGAGTACTTACAGTTAATTAGTTTTTAATTTTTTCTTTCGTTGCAGAGACACGTTAATTGCAGTGTCACCTCGGTCTCTGAATGGTGTAAATGTTGACAGTGATAATGAAATATCACTGATATTGCTGCCGATGCTCCGAATTTTCTGATAAAAACGACCGAATTTGGATTTGACCGTAATTGAAAGCGACCGCAACTTTAATTAATGCTGCTTGTCCAACGGTTGATGAAAAGAGCGGCTGTTGTCCTTTTATTTAAAAGCGGCCGTAATTTTATATGAAATTTTGTTGTAAGCAGCGTGATTTTTTATTTAATTTTGTTGTTGTCCCGATTACGTCGTGGTCACCAGTTTTGGTGGCTATAGAGCCCCACCAAGCCTTAATAGGTATCTATTATAAACACGGGTACACAACTGTATTACAACAAAACTTATTTTTATTTTTACAATATGAAATAACAATTATTATCTTTTTTAATTTATTTTAATATATTTTCATTTTATTTTATTAACATATCTATTTTTCAAGAAAAACTAAAAACGACTAACTTTTATTTCTCAAAGCTAGCTAACAAAAAAAAAACTACAATATTTTTTGGATACCCAACTAATCATTTATGGTGCTTGACAATTTAGTAAATTTATTTTAAATTATTGAATGATTTGTTGGGCAAGGTGTGAAAGACGCCACATATTCAATGCCAATTTGGAATTCGTTGAATTCCTACAGAAGTTGATGGTATTGAAATTCCAATTCTATTTTTTAATTACTGTGATTGTCACTAAAGTTTTCCTAATTAATTTTTTTGTTCTAAATGTTGCCATCTTGTATACAATAACTATTGACAAGCGTTTTGTATAGATTTTTTACGTTAAACATTTTTAATAAAACATGCTAATAATACTAAATAATATTTAGTTTTCAACAAAATAAACATTGTGGCATATTTGGTTGTGGTTTTAATGTATCGATTATAATGGCCTCATACAAAAAAAAAATCGCAAATGTCAAACACTAGAACTTTCAAAAAACAAATGACGAGAATTCATTGGTTGCTTGGAACGGAACAATGTTGCCAACTGGTTTTTAAATATATAAGTTGGTAACGTCATGTGCCAAAAACATAAAAGGTAAACAATTTTTATAATTCTAAACTTTTTAATGCATCGTAACTTTTGGAATCCATTTTGACATAGATCAAATGTGTCGTGGTTATGTCGTTTGTGGATGTTTGTTTATCTCCATACGCTGACGGTCTTGTTCTGTTAGCTACAGCGATATCGCGGCGGTATTTTTTATTTATTCGTCGACGCTGATCGTTATCGATCCTGTTCTGTTTCGAGCTTAAGAACATTATTATGATTAGTTTTGCTAATGTATTGAATTTTTTCATTCGGTTGAACCAAGCCAAACTGCGTTCGGAGTAGTATAATCATTTACGCGATGCAATCAGATGCAATGACATATGTTCGTCATTACGGTTGTCCAGATCTATTCATTACTTTTACTTGCAATCCGAAATGGATAGAAATTGTTCAACTGTTGCTACCCGGGCAAATAACAAGCGATCGGCACGACATCATCGCACGTGTCTTCAAACAAAAAATCCGGTCGCTGATGAACAACATTGTTAGATGTTGGATGTATTCAATTGAATAGCAGAAACGAGGCTTGCCGCATGCTCACATTCTTATCCGGTTAGTCGAAAAAATTCGACCAGACCAAATAGATGACATCATATGTGCCTAGATTCCTGATCCCGAAACCGATCCAGACTTGCATGATGTTGTAGTTACGAACATGATTCACGGTCCGTGTGGCTCCATCATTTAACTGAAGAGACTATCACTGGCAACGATGGTTATGCACTGTACCGGCGTCGATCACCCAATTATAACGGTAGAACTATCACAACGATAGTGAGAGGAAATGAGTTCGTGATCGACAACACTTGGATTGTTCCGTATTCGCCACTTCTTTCCAAAACATTCAAGGCACATTGCAACGTGGAGTACTGCAATTCAGTGAAGTCCATCAAATACATTTGCAAATATGTCACGAAAGGCAGCGATATGGCGGTTTTTTTATGTTCAAAATCTAAATACAAACGAAGAAATCACGCATTATCAAGTTGGTCGATATGTGAGCTGCAATAAGGCAATTTGGCGTATTTTCTCATTCCCTATTCATGAACGTCATCCCACTGTTGTACATTTGGCGGAGCATCTCGAATGTTGCTCAACGTGCTGAAACACCGCCAGCGACAACATTGACCAGTTTCTTTTCGATCGGTTTTTCGAAAGATGTGGATCACTTAAATTTCACAATTCAAAATCTAATCGTCGGTCCACTTCATTCCTTCAAATCTATCGACTGTGTGACAAACGAAGATGAAGCAACCAACTATCCAACTGAATTTTTAACCTCATTGGATCTACCTGGCTTGCCACCGCACAATTTACAGCTAAAAGTTGGTGCGGTAATCATCATGCTATGAAACCTGAATCAATCAAAACTATGTAATGAAACGCGTTTGGTGCTGAGAAAACTCATGGGCAATGTGATTCACGCGACGATACTCCAAGAAAAGTTCAAAGGTGAGAAAGTTCTTATTCCGAGAATTCCGATGTTCCCAACCGATATGCCATTTGAGTTTAAACGAATTCAATTTCTGATTCGCCTTACATTCGCCATGATGACCAACAAATCACAAGGCCAATCCTTGAGTGTTTGTGGCCTGAATCTAGAAAATGAATGTTTCTCTCACGGCCAATTGTACGTAGCATGTTCACGTATCGGTAAACCATCCGCTTTATTCGTACTCGCACCTGACAATAAAACAAAAAATGTCGTATATCACAAGGTGCTACAATGAAGGGAATCGACTCCATTGCAACCCACTCAGCAAATAGTTTAAAAAAAAGTAGTGCAACAATGCTACGCGAATCATTTCGATTCAATTCAATTAAACGAAAGCATTGCTGCCACGTGAATTACATTCATTTCAATGTAATTAAAATATATTTAATTTTGATTTGTGTAATTTCATTGAATTTAATTAATTTGGAGTATTCATTTTATCTTAATAATAATAATGTTTTATTTTAATGCATAAGCCTTAGCTTTTGTACATGAACATTTGCAATAATAAAAAAAAACAATTATGCAACATCTTAAAAACTATGGAAATAATACATACAGAAATAAAAACAACAAAAAATGATATGAAATATTTACAAATATGTGCAATAACAATAGAAAAAATTAATTATTTATAATTAAATTAAATACATATAACGTTTTTAAAATTATCAACAGAGGTTAAATTTTTTACCGCAGGTGACAAGCTGTTCCAAGTGACAATCGCATTTGTTAACCCCGAATTATTATAAATATTAGTTCTGTTGACGGGTAAGCTAATATTTTTTGTCCGTAGTGATTTGGAGAAATCCAATTTATCATACAAATACAAAGGACAACCCCATTTAATAACACGAAAAATAAAAAGGGCAGTCCAATAACGATAAAACTCAAACAAGTCACAACCAAGAACCGAATGTTTAAAATCAGAAACGTGATCAAATTTCTTTAGGTCGTAAACATAACGTACACAATTATTAAAAGTAATCTGAAGCAAACGTTTTGGCGAACTATCACAATTTGAAAATATCACATCACAATATGAAAAAATTGGTATAACCAAACTTTTCACCAAGTATATCCGTAAGTCAACTGGACAAATTTTTTTTATTAGCCTCAATGAGTACAAACTATAATTAACTCGGTGACACAATAAACTTACATGATCACTCCATCCCAGCTTAGAATTCATGATTAGCCCTAGATTATTAACAATTGACACAAATAAAATAGTATCATTATTTAAGAAGAGTTCAGGTACAATACCTTGGGAGCTATTTTTGGAGAAAAATAATGCTTTACTTTTAGAAGGATTTATGGTAAGCACATTATTCTTGGACCATAGCGAAACACTGTTAAGATCATAATTCAGAAATTTCACAATTTCATCTAAATTCGACAAGTCCCTACCAATATACAATTGCAAATCATCAGCATAAAAATGATAACGACAATTTAAAATAAACCAGGGTAGATCATTAATGTAAATAGAAAAAAGTAAAAGACCTAAAATTGAACCTTGGGGAACACCAACAAAAACATCCCGTAGGACGGAAATATCATCGCCGTGCTTTACAAATTGTTTACGATTATCAAAATATGAATGTAACAATAAAATAACTAACTAGTAACTAAGCGGAACGAGTTTAATCGTCAAAGTGAACACACGTTAAAATTATAATATTTATAAAAAAAAAAAAAAAAAAAAAAAATATTATACTGTTAATAAAAACTGTTAATATTAAAATATATTTTATAATATATTTGATAATATAAAAAACATAGAGAACCTAATTAAAAGTTTTAAGTGATAGTGAAGTGATTATAACTAATAAGTGATGAGTGAACATTCAGACGGAGAAATGAGTCAAACAGACTCAATGTCTGATAACGATCAAAATATAACGGTAGACAGAACTGTAGTGCTTCAACAAACTAAACGTAAATATATAGATAGTGATACCGAAAAAGACACAAATGCCTTGTTAAAAGAAAATGAATTTCTAAAAAATAAAATTTATTACCTTCAAGGCATGCTAAAGGAATTTAAAGAAAAAATGTACAATGACGTACAAGCAAACGTGGATACGAATAACAGATTCGAGAGTATCATCGTTAATAACAGTGATAGTGATGATATTACAGAGGAATACTTTAGGAATAGAGTTCTAACTGAAAATAATAAAAGTAATAATTGTAATAATAGTGAAAATGTAACTAGCAATGAAATTAATATGGACTTATTTACTATAATTAAACATAAAAATAAAAAACATAAAAATGAAATTCAAGAGCGTTATAACATGCCTTCGACGTCAAAATCAATGGCATCATCAAAATCACAACAAAGCCGTATCGAAATTAATAAAAATATTAAAAAACCAAATTTAACGGAAAAACATAATGAAAATAATAATACAACAGCTAATGTAAATCAAAAAAATAATAAACCGGCATTAATGCAAAAACCACCCCCGATTAATATTTTGTATCAAAATGTAACAGACACAGTAACAATACTTCGAGCAGCAAATGTAACAGATGCAGAAATAAAAAAAACGCGAGGAAACAAACACATTGTGTATACGAAATCAATGAACAGCTATAATCGCTTAATGGAAGATTTGAAAAAATCAGAAACGGAACTATATACGTATTCATTAAAGGAAAACAAAACAAAACAAATGGTAATGAAAGGTTTATCAGAAGATGAAAATGTCGACGAAATGTTAAAAGAGCTGAAGGAATGCTATCATTCAGAACAACTAAAATTCATAAAGGTCATTCAATTGGAAACATTAGCATCAAAACAAAATAAAAAGAAGTTACCATTTTACTTAATCCAAATAACAGCAGATAGTTCTTTGAGGGAATTAACTAAAATTAAGATAATAAATTATCAACGAATATCTTGGGAACCACTACAACGACAAACAATAATACAATGTTACAATTGCCAACGATACGGACATGTATCAATAAATTGTAGACTCGAATACCGATGTGTAAAATGCAAAAATCAACACTCTCCAGGACAATGTTTGATACAGAGGAATTCTACATCAATGAACGAGGAAATGGAAGGAATCGCAAAAGAAACTACATTCTGTATTAACTGCAAACAAGAGGGTCACCCGGCATCCTATAAAGGATGTCCCGTATATAAGTCATTACTAGACAAAATTAAAAACAAAAAGGCAGAATTAGCGAGTAAAAAAATTAATAATGATAAATTTAATTCATTTTACCAGAATGGAGTGTCGTTTGCGGATCAGTTCCATACTTCTACCGGAAATAAAGGTAACATACTTAATAAAGATGAACAAACCAACTTAAATTATAATAAAAATATTTACAATAATGTAGACAATATGAATTTAGATTTATTTAAAAACTATATGATAGAACATGATAGAAAAATGGATAAGATAATGAAAATCTTAACCACAATTATGAATCAAAATGATTCTATTATCTAACTCAATATTCTTTTGTATGCCTAGGCTTAATAATGCAATTACAAATCTTAAAATTGTTGCTATTAACGTTAATTCGATAGTAGCTATTAATCGAAGACTTAATCTCGAAATTTTTTTAGAGTTACATAACCCTGATTTAGTATTGATAAATGAAACAAAACTAAATAAGAAACATAAAGTATCATTTAATGGTTATAATATCATTCGTACAGATCGTAATAAGGAGAATTGTGCGGGTGGAGGAACGGCAATTCTTATAAAAAAAGCTTTTAAATTTAAAATTTTAAATTTTTTTCAACACAAATTAAAAACTATAGAGATTACGGTGATTGAACTAAAACTAGATAACCAACAAAACAAATTATTAATAGGTTCATGTTATTCTCCTAATAGTCAAAATAATATATTTATAACAGATTGGGAATTAATTCTAGATAAATTAAATTTACAGAACCCAAATAACTATTTTATATTAGCAGGAGATTTTAACGCGAAACATACAACATGGAACAATACGAATTGCAACACAAGAGGGACTGCACTGAGATTATGGTTAGACAATAATTCAAATTTTTATAAATTAATATTGAAATATTCTAATCAACCCACCTACATCCCGAATAATTCTTTTCTAGATCTAGTATTCCACGATAGCAGACTAGACATATCAAACACACTATCTACAATTCGATATGAAAGTGATCATAGGGCAATCCAGTTTGAACTTAATTTAAGTAATTTTACTAGAAACTCAAATGAAATTTTATTCTTACAAAATCCACGAAATGATGAAAATGAAAGTATTTGGTTAAACGGTATAAACTGGCTAAGTTATCAAAAAACAGTAACAAAAAATTATGATAAATATATTATTGAAAATAAAGTTGCACAAATGGTTCCAAATAATCGAAATTTATCGAATGACGAAATTGACCTTTATCTGGAAATAATTAACAAGATCATTATTGGATCAATGAAAGAAATAGCACCAAAATTGATAAAGTTTAAAACTCTTAAAGATAGATTTTGTAATCACCTAATAAATAAATTATTCAAACTTAAAAGTAATATAATAACTAAAATAAAAAACGTAAAAAGAATTCATTTTTTCAATCTAACCTGCCCCACTATAAATAATCAAATAAATCATTTAAAATCAATCTTAAATAATATCAGAAATCTAATTAAACAAAATATAAATATTCAAGTAAACAAATATTGGCGAACTAAACTAGAAAAAATTAATGTTCAAAATAATCAACACAATATGTTTAAACAAATAAAATCGATTTTCAAAAACAATCAAACTTTGAATATTGATCATCTAAATGTGGATAAATTAAATATTAACACCATGAATATATTCGTGAAATCCAATATAAATATCAATGACACCGTGGAAATAAACCAAAATGTAATTCAAGTAACTGATGATTTAGATAAGTTAAATTTAATTGGTACCTATATAGAAGAACAATCTAAATCAAACATGAACTCTACATTGGATAACGCAACAAAAATGACTATGCAAAAATTTAAATTATTAAAACTCCAAGAAAGTCAGAAAACAAACTTCAATAACGAAACAAAAGCTAGCGACTTAGAAATTAATCGACATAACATATTATTTATAAACCCACAAGAGCTATTAGGAATCTTTAAAAATCTGAATAATAAAAAATCTTCCGGAATTGATCAAATACCAAACATTGCTCTGAAATATATATCACAGAATTTAGTATATGAATACTGTTCACTGTTTAACAACATGATAAATAATTTATACATACCAGAATTGTGGAAAATATCTAAAATCATACCAATATTAAAATTAAAGAAGAACCCGAATAGGTGCGAGAACTATAGAGCAATAAACTTAGTTCCTAATATTGCTAAGGTTTTTGAAAGAAATGTTTTATATAAAATAATTGAACATGTAAATGAAAATCAATTATTACCAGATAATCAGTTTGGTTTTAGGCAAGGACATTCGACTACACACGCACTTGTCAAATTAATTTCCGATGTAACAAGAAATTTCAACCACAATAGAATCACTGGTGCGGTGTTAATAGATATTGAACGTGCATTTGATTCGGTCTGGTTAGATGGCCTAATTTTTGTACTTAATGAATTTAAATTTAATAATAGTATAATTTTGATACTAATCGAGTTTTTATACCAAAGGAAATTTTGCGTAACAAACAGTAAATTAGTCACCGAAAATAAGTTTATGCTATATAACGGATTGCAACAAGGTATTATCCTAGCACCCATTTTATTCTCACTTTATATTACAAAGCTATTACAAGACCCATTACTGAACTCATCAAAATGCCAGACATTAGCATATGCTGATGATCTGATAATATACTCTTCGGATAATAATATTTCTAGAATACGATCAAATTTACAAAGAGCAATTGAATTTATATACAATTTTTTAAATAATTGGAAGATTAAAATCAACATAAATAAATGTGAAACTATAATATTTCGTCGGCCTTTATCTTTTTCAAACTGTAATATAAGAAAAAATTGGAAAAACCTAAAAATAGCAATAAACGGAGTAGAATTAAAACAGGAAATACTTGTAAAATACCTGGGAGTTAATTTAGATCAATATTTATATTTCAATAAACATATTCAAATACAAATCAGTAAGGCGAATGTAGCATTTAAAATGTTACACAAACTCTTTTTCTCGAAACATATTGATCAAAAAGTGAAAAAACGGCGTATACAGCACTCATCAGACCAATTTTAACGTACGCGGCGGCTTGCTGGTATAATGTAAGCAGCTCATGCATGGAAAAGTTTAGAGTGCTAGAACGAAGGTGTTTAAGAGCATGCACATCTAAATACAGGAAGTCATATAATCTCCAAGAATATATATCGAATAAAAATTTATACAATTACGCGAACATATTACGTATAGACTCACATATAATTAAATTAATAAGACAGCACATAGAACGTTGCTGCTTAAATCGAGAGAACTCCTTAATTTATGGACCTTACTTAACTGACATGAATACATACAAAAGTTATATAGAATTCGGCTTTCCACCTCCAGAATGTTTTGTTTATTTAGATATGAACAAATATATTCAAAACGAAATTGGCGTTCCAATCATTTACCATATTTTTCGAAGAAATAATATTAAAAACTATAATGAACAACACTTTAACGATGAAAGTATGATTAGATTTAGTACAAGCATATCAAACCAAGACCTAAAAGAATATTATAAAGCCACACAAAGGTACTGGTGGTTAAATAATCGTAATATATAAAGCTAAGATAGAGATTAGGTATTATAAGTAATTGAAATATAATAACCACTATTTGATAAATTGTTTTAAACTATAAGGAATATAAAACAAGTAAGGTTTTACCTCATTTGATAATATATCCTTAAACAACCGACTTTTATCTTAAGGATAACATCGCGCCTTCCTTTTAATTTTCTAGTCAAATGATACGCATAGGTATACAAAAAGAAATCGAATGAGAATTTTTTTCAGCATTTTTAATTTTCAAAAAAAAAAAAAAAAATTATTGTATAGAATTTTCTAAATAACTAGTATAAAATACAACCTGATTTCAGGTAACCCTATGGGACATTAGAATTTAAGTTAACATATAAATCTTGAGAACTAGTAATTTAGCCATTTTAGGATTTAAATTTAATATGTAACAGAATTGTATTTTTTTTGAAATTTTTCTACAAATAATTATATAATCACTTTGTAATTTAATGCTAATAAAAATTTTCTATTATTAATCTAAAAAAAAAAAAAAAAAAAACTAGTAACTAAGCAATTTTAAATTGTTCCATGTAAGCTTAGGATTATGCTTATCCCCAAAGTAAAACTTATTTTTCGCTTGATTGACGCAAGCATTAGTTTTATTTCTAAACAATTTAAAAGATTCCCAATCAATCACTAGTTTGGAACTTTTATATTTCTTGTGAGCAAAATCTCTACGCGCCATTAAGTCCAAAATCTTTACATTTAACCAAGGAGCACTAGAACATTTTTTAATACTTCGTTTCCGAGGAACACAAGCAGAATCTAACTGTAACACATATGAATTAAATACATGAACAATATCGTTGATGTCATTAAAAAAATAGAAGATTCCACTCCAACCTAAAGAAAAGAACTGATCTATAAAATATTCATAGCTAACAGCGTTATAATCACGAACTATGGAATAATAAATTTTGTCTCTAGTACGACAGAACTTGTAGCAAGCATAAATCAAATCATGATCCGATTGGCAGGAACTACTAATTGACCAAAAGAAATTATATTGCATTTATCGGGCACATATAAAATTATTAAATCTAATAAAGAGCTATCTAATCTCGTTAGATTAAAAGGTAAGTAGTACAAGTTATGTAACCTCAAGCAATCACTTAACTTATTATTTATCAACATGTTAAAATTAAAATCTCCACAACAAATAACTTTCTCATATAGTGATAGGTATTCAGAACAAATCAACTCAATATTATTAACATCATCAGCACAAGCAGATGGAGGATTATAAATAATAATAATAAGGATTTTACCAATACATTCCGTAAGCTCCAACACTAAAATTTTTACTTTACCAAAGGCAACGCAGAATATTTTTTTGATGTTTAATGCAGATCGATAATAAATAGTAACACCACCCCATCGCGTAGTATAATTATTGATACGAAGTGACTTGTTTAAAATTCTACAGCTAAGATGGGTTTCAGTTAACGCAAGGAAGTCAAATTTGTACTCATTTAATAAAACAGTAACGTCATCAAAATGCAGTACTATACTTCGAACATTTAAGTGGCCGAACTTTAAACAAGAACCAATATTTACTTGCAGATTGTCACTTGGAACAGCAATACCACTACATACGTTACATGAAAGGAAATTTAAACAAATAACGTGTTGATTGCAGCTGGAATCCGAAACTTCGTATGATGAGGCAACCTTGTACGAAAATTTACATTATTAAATTCCCGAATATTAACTCCAATAGACCAAATATCAGGATCATGAGCCTTATCTCGTAATTCCGCACATAAACCCAATTTAAAACATGAATAATGCAAGCAACCAAGATCTCTTTCTTTAGGCACCAATTTAAACACCTTACAAAAATTAGTATATCCAAACATGCTTTCACCATCGACATTATATCATCTTCAGATGTATCGGAATTAAATTTTGATACATGCAACCAGAGCATCGGCATAAATGTTTTAATGCTAAAATTTTCAGAATAGCACTTAGTCCCACAAAATGATTTGTTTAATACACCAGACGTGGAACTAAAGCCAAGACTTGCAAGTTTAATAACAGGCGTAACATAGCTTGAACGGTCAGATGTATCAGTAACTATAGATAAATAATTGGCAGCCGTAGACGCACCAGATGATGAATCCAAAGACAAAGGCAACGATAAGGACAAGTTACCCAACTTCGTAACACTATTATTTTTTTGCTCATCCACACTGTTCAACTCCACAGCTAGATTAGCAGGATTTACAACTTGTTTTATTTATTGATGAGATACCTTAGAAACCATATTTTTTTATTCATTGCCTGAACTGAATGGGCCACATTGTTTAATTTAACGTCCATTATCTTTATGTTCGCCTTATTATCAACCACAATATTTAAAATTTCCGCCAATTTGTTTTACAAAAATTCAAAATTATTGGAACACTCTTCACAAATAAATTTCACGCCAATATCACTTCTGATCAAATCAACATCGTAGACAGTTAAACCTACACATTTTTTATGAAACCGTTCACTACAGAACCCACATGTAATATCTAATTTATCTATCTAAATTTTTACATTTAAAACAAATCATATTTTAAATAATTTATAGTTATAGTGGAACAACCAATAATTCACTATATACAATTATTAACACTATATAACACAAATTTGTAATAAGCAATAGAATTAATTATAAACTAAACAATTAAATATTAATAAAATGAAAATGCATACAATAAAATAATTTTCAAGCGCAAAAATCAAACACGACAAGCTTAGTTTGCTTCGACTGCAACCAAACTTAATCTAATAAAACTCTTAATAAAAAACTCAATCTAATTAAGCTAATAACTTTAAACAACATTTATTGATTTTGAGGTGGTACGAAGTTCGCCGGGTCAGCTAGTTTGATTTATAAAAATTAAAAAATTATCATTATTTCATTAAAAAATAAAAGCAAAACAAAGTCAACATGAAGTATTCCCAATATTGTTTACAATCACTTCATGAAGGCGCTGTAAATGGACTTCATGAAATTTCTAGCATTTGTGTCGGAATTTGGTCCCAGATATTTTTTATTGTAGCACAAGTTTCATTTGGCTACCTTCCAATTTCTACCGCCATTTTTTACATTAAATAATTCCACATATTCTCAATTGTCTCAAATCCGAAAACTAATGTGTGCTCGTTCAACAGTTCCAAGTACGTAGCTCAAGTTACCTTTTGAGGTAACATTATCAGATTACCAACGCCATTTAGCATAAACACCCCTATATATCATTATTTTACCGACACCACTATGGCGAGTTGTATTATGCCAACTCGCCATAGTGGTGTGATTTTTTTTTTGTTCGGGGGTCGAATAAAATTATTTTTTACTCTTTGGTTCCATCCAAACTAAAACCTGACTCGTCTGTCCACAAAATATTACGCCAGAACAGCTCCACAGGCTTTGTCAGGCTTTGCTGTAGGTGTGTGCAAATTTAAGTCGCTTCTTCTTATTTGTTTGGCTTATGAACGGCTTCTTTTGAATAGTATAGACTTCGTACAGTCCTGAACTTGTTTGATTTTTTCCTGCGAGTTGCATTTTACTAGATTCACTATTCTTTTATCTTCTTTTTGGGTTGTGGCTCGTACTCGCCCTCTCCCTTGCACATTTTTCAAACTGCTTAAAATTCTTTTATAGGCATCCCGGTAGAATAGCCCCTACAATCGCGGCTCTGACCTCCAAATACAATTCGGTTGTTTTACCCATTTTAAAAAATTACGACTAGAAACTTGTAATAGAAAATAATAACTAAAAGGATAACCTAAACAATTTTTGTCTTAAAAACCATCGGGATTCCCGTTGTGAGAGAATTTTTTCTTACGATGCACAAATAATTTGGTCAATCAAGCACCGATTGCAATTTTTAAAGTCTTTCTAATACCACTTCGATTAGTGCTACAATCACCAACCAATTTTATAGGCTTTTCGTCACAAATAAACAAACGACCTCTAAAATTTTGCTGGTCGTACCGCTCTCCTAAGTGGTCCAAACGGAGTACAACTTAAGCTCTTAAGATTTGACTGGTTGAGGTTTAACACTGGATCCATTTAGTTCTACAATATACTAGCTAACATTCATACGCGAAGAAAATGGTGTGAAATTTAAAGCGAGAAATTCCAATAATCCGAGTATTATTTTATTATATTTTCATTCATCAAAATTGAATAAATTAGAATTTACATCTACCTACAATACTACAACTAAAACAGCAAACTTAATTTTCAATAACATAACATACTTATACGTACGAGCACCATTGAGATAAATTTTTACGAGTATAAGAGAGATGAAGATGCTAGAAGCGATTTTTAAATAATGTAAGAAAGAAAATACAGAATCATAAATTGTGTCAAAATACCGTTTCATCTTGTGTGGATGGGACAAAATATGTAACATAATTGTTCTGAATTTATTAGCCGGCAACAGGTGAACAAGTACAATCCAAACACATATTAGTCATATGATTATACGTTATGCGATGCATTCACAAAATTTCCTGAAGTTTTAATGCAAATTATAAAAACACTTTACATCTTAAAATCGATAAGAATACAAGTACCTTCATGTGTGACATATGATTATTGAGTATCGTACGAGTATAATAAATGTAGATGACAAGTTCATGTATACGAGTACTTGAAATTTAGGTAAATGCAGATAAGGAAACCAACCGACACACTTGCAGATTTTCCAACACACACACACACACCACGCCGTTTAGATTACTTAAAGCTACATACAAAACTACTAAAGTATTTTAGATAAATGAGATTTCTCTTTGGCATTCGGTCGTTCCAATTCCATTGAACATGTTGAGCAAAGCAGCATCAAGCAAAACATACATAAATTACGATGGTGCTCGTATATTATAAGAAAAAACTAAAATTGTAAAGAAAAAATATCGATAAAGTGGAATTGTTAGAAATAAAGTAACGAAAGTGACCTGAATTTATGCACCTTCGTGTGTGCGCCAAGTAGAAATTATCAATATCAGTGATATTGAAAGAAAGGAAAATAAATTTAGTGATTAAATTACATTTTTTACATTTCATTTGGCAAAATCAAGAATGAATAACTAAAATCAATTTTTACTATGGTTGCATAGCAATGAAAGGTGGTCTGTCGCTGTCATTGGTTGTCCGCCTTTCATATCCCATAATCCTTCCAGTTTCATTTCTATTGTATAAGAACCAATTCTCAACCTCTTGAGCTGTTCGATAGTGTACCGTATGCTATAGTTGCAATCTCTAGACACACATAATCATCTAAATATTTTTCACCGGTGGCTAATGATAGATTACACTCACTTTTAATGAAAGCTCGAACTTATACTATTACTCATCAAAAGGTAAATCCATCCATTAAGTCCAAGAAAAGATTGGTATATGAAAAATGTGCAAATTACTAACAAAACGTAAATAATATGGCATCAAAAGCATCTAAATGCTACAACTTCGTTTTAAAATCAAACTACTTTATTTATGTAGTTTGTGAAACTTCATTAAAATCCGGCATAAGGAGCAGCGAATTTTTTGGCCATGATTACGTTGTTTATAGATGCGATCGGTCTCTTGAAACTAAAGTTCAAAGAAATCGGGTGGTGGCGTACTAATAGCAGTACATTCTAAACTCTGGAATGCTCCAGTAACTTTAGCCCCATCGAGAGTCGAACGGTTCGGTATAAAAATCAACCAAACCAATCTAATCATCTACGCAGCATATATACCACCTCAATCAAATAGTGATCATTATGCAACTTGCATTGATGCGATTGATGAAGTTATTAATACAACAAACTCGTTAGATTTAGTTCTTGTGTTTGGTGATTTTAATCTTCCAAATATAACTTGGAATTTGGACCCAGAACTAAACTGTATTTTGCCTTGCAATATAACAACAGATGCGGAATCTTTATTTGTGGACGCCATGCTTGGTTATAATTTGAACGAAAGAAACACAATTGCTAATAATCGTGATAGATTATTGGATCTTGTTTTCAGCAACGATATTGACACCTTTAAAATTTCTGAATCCATATTACCTTTTGTCATAAATGATGTCAATCACAAATCTTTGAATATTGTATTTGACTTAACTAAAATGGCGAGATCAGAACACCTACAACCAATCAAATACAACTTTAGAAAAACTAACCGTGTGGGGCTACAAAGTTACCTAAAATCCACCAACTGGCAAATAACTCTCAATTCCAATGATATAAACGAAAATGTGGACAAATTTAATGACATCATGCTTCAAGGCTTCGAACTGTATGTACCTATGCGTGCTGTAAAACACAAAATGCTAACCCTCATTGGTTTGATGATAGACTAATTAACCTAAAAAATCGGAAATCGAAAGCGTATGCCAAAATGTTGAAAAGCGGGTTAGAAGCGGACAAAACTACGTTTCTTCAACATAGTAATGAATTTGAAATTTATTTCAAATCTAAATACAGGTCGTATCAAATTCAAGACCAAATCAAAGTAAATCGAAAACAATTTGGGAAGTACTTTAGGAATTGTAAAGGAAGTTACGTATGCCGCTGGTTATGGCTCATTAATTGATCAAACTCCGAATTATTACGTGGACAAAATTACTTTACGAGGATATAACCTTAAAAGCGAAACTCCGACCATGACCTCTAGTAATATGGCCTTGAACCCGGTTTCGACACAACTTCCCTTAGCAGAAAAATCCATTGTTTGTTTCCGAACAGCAGCCATTGGCCTGCTAGCTAGAGTCGGTGTTGGGCGTGGCCCTTCGGACAACAATGGATATAAGAAGCTGCTAAAAAAACATCAAATAAACACGAGAACACGATTACCAATTAATGCTTATTCAACCCATTTCCCCCCTTTAATTAAAAGAAATTAATTCATTATACTCACGACAATTTTTTATTATAATAAAGAAAAAGTTTTGTAATGTAGACATTATCAATTTTTAATTACCATTATTTTTTAGAACAAATTTATATGTAGGAAAAGTAATATAACTTTGATGAACATAAAACACTAAATTCTTCCAAGAAACCAAAGAACGATCGTGGATAACCGTTAAAAGATGGAAATGCGTTATTTAATTGAAACAATATAATTATTTAAAAAAAATCACTTACCATACAACAGCCTGGATGAAGCGCTTCCCCATTAAGTCATATATGTAATGTTCCGTTAACTTAATGTATCAATGTAGTATATATTATATTGCTATATAAGAAAAAAACAACTTTTCACACTTTTGATTTTGAAAAATAACACTAGATTCCCGTCCCGGTAGCGGTAACGTTATCACTTTTCAATACTATAACTTGATATATATATGTAATTTTAACGTAAACTAACTAAGAAACAATTTACTTTAATCGATTAAGGCACTAATAAATTAAATATTTAAGTTATTTAACTAGATTAAATTAAATTAAAATACTAGGAAATTAGCATAAGGCTTTTAAATTACGGTACACTAAGGAATAATTAATTAACTATTTGGAATCCGCCAAGCACTAGTTTTCCTGTTGTGAACAGCATAAACTGTACCCCAGAATTAGCGTATAATCCGTATCCGCTTAACGTATAATTACTAGGGTGTTTACTACACCGGTAACAGTTGTTTAAGTGGATCCGAGAAATGTTATATCTCTATATGGCCGCGATTTCTTCACACGCGATCGTGATCTTGATGCACTACACACGTTCTTTTAACAAGACTAAATAAAATCAAAACCGAAAATTAGACTGTTTGTAATTAAAGCTAAAATAAGACACAAAGTGAATTACCTGCTGTATAAATATAATTTGGATATTCCAAATCAAAACGGCCATAAATATTTATAGTTGAGCTACCTAAATCCGGCAGGTGCTTAAGCTGGTCTTTAATAATGTAACTAGTAGTTACTACTCGAAAACTTTGGCGAGACTGATTGTTATAAACCGAAAATCGCTAAGTAAGTGGTAAAATATATTCTCCGGTAAGCCATCAGAGATTTAAACATATACGTATACTACAAGTATATATATATATATATATATATATATATATATATATATATATATATATATATATATATATATATATATATATATATTTTATATAAATATATATATATATATATATATAATATATAAAACAAAGTCGTGTTAGTTACACCATTTATAACTCAAGAACGGCTGGACCGATTTTTATGATTTTTGTTTTGTTGGATTTGACTCCGTTCCGAATAGCATAATAACTATTAAAACATCGGAAAAATTCACCAAAAAAAAAGTTATCAAGAAAATTCATTTTCTCATATATTTAGTACATTTTGTTTTTTTTATTTTGTTCGTCTCAATACAGTGGTGGTTTAGGAAAAAAGAAAAGTCGGAAAAACTCAAAAGGGAAGCACCAAAAATCTCATAAAAAAAACCTTTTTTTATATGAATTTTGTAGTTGTAGTTTGTATGTGACGAGTGGTGCAGTGGTTAAAGCTTCGGCGCTTGGACCGCAAGGTACTGGATACGAATCCGACTGGAAGCTGCAAGCACATTTACCATTTTATTTTTTATCCAATTTTTTTTGATTGATTGATTGATTGATTCTGAATGCACGACCAAGTTCTTACACAGGAGCTCCCGGGTGACGCCGGGCCCACCGTACACTCTTTTTTACATATAACAAAACCGAAGGATTGGATAGGTTAGTTAAGTGGGACAGAATCGGCCCGGTTACAGACACCTAGGTATAGCCGATAGTTAGTAACACAAAGACAGCACAATACTAATCTACTAAGGAAGGATAAAGGTTTAATAGGTTTAATGGATAACGATGGTATTGGTCTTCAACAATTGCTTCTCTAAATCAGCAACCTGAGAAAAAATTTGTATTATTTCACGTACATCTGGAAATTTCCTGAAATGTAATTGTAAATTAATGCAAAATTTAATTGATTAAATCGACCCAGTTGCAGACCCTTAAATAAAGTCGATAGTTATTAATGCAATGACAACACCATTCTAATCTACACAATCAACAATTAATATTTCAAAGAAATATTATTTCACGTCTGTAGATTTCCTGAAATTTAATTCTAAATTAATATTTTCCGGCTTCCTAAATAATATAAACATTTATTAATTTAATCCTCCTGCAATTCCACGACTTACAATAGGATTTCTTGTATCCATAATTATTTAAATTATATCAAACTTAGTCTAAAATTCATTAGTATTTAACCCTTAAATCGAACAAAAAAAAAAAAAAAAAAACAACAATTTTAATATGTAAGGCATCCCAAAGGCAATGGTTCCCGGAAAAATATCAATGTTATTCAATACCAGATTAACTACCTGATAGGATATTTCAAACAATTTTAATTTAATTCAAAAATTTCAAATATTTATTAGTTTTGTTCACCAAAGAAGAGAATATTCCATTAATTGCAAAGTATAATTATAGTGCACAGGATATTTATATCATGCTCAATGGAACTTTACTATTCCTCAACCAATAACTGTTAAATATGGTACGCAGAATTGGATTGGCACTATAGCATGTTCAATAGAACTAAGCAAACTCAAAACAAATGATGATCAAATTCGGGTGCAAAGCCGAATTTGACGAAATTTTTGGATTCAGCTATAATGAATGAAACATGCCGTTTCCAACCGAAATTTTCCAGTTCAGATTGTAGAGCTGGGCTAGGATTCTAATAAATTAGGATCAACTTGTATTGGGATTTTAATGTGTCTTTTTGATTTTGATAAAGTTCTAAAATTCGATAATTCTGAATGGAACTTGGCCATACCCCGACCAATTATTGTCAAATCAGGTAAGCAGAATTAAATGTGAATGTAAAAATGGATTTTAGAGAAGTTCTGGAGTTCGGCCGTGCTAAGCAATGTCTTAACTAATCATGTTCGAATCTGATATGTTGAGCTGAACCGGGATTTCAACATAAATCCCGGGTGAAGTACTGGATTTTTCAACAAAATAAATCCGAAAATAATCGGCCAAGGAATTTTCCTATTTCTCCATTTACACGTCAAAACAGCCAGTTGACAGATGACCCAGCCGAACTAAGCCTCTCCCAAATTAATGCTAATTGCTAGAATTGCGATTTGCTAGAATTTTAATTAAGCACAAAAATGATTTTATGCATCTTCCGCAGTATATTGTCTCAATCAAACAAAACGATCATGATTTATGTGAGGTGATGACACGAACGGAAGATAGAACCACGCGGAAGGCTTTTTACACAATTGGTACATAAGCAGGTCGTTGATTAGGATTTAGAATTCAAATCAATCGATATTCGTATATATCATTCCCATGCAAAGACGAACCTGTTTCGAGAAATATTATTGAGCCAGAAATTCTTTTAGATAAAATAGTGCCAGCAGTAAGCAATTTTAAAAAAACTGTCAACATTAAAAGGCCGAAGGATATCACACCAAAGATTTAATTGTCATTACAAATGGAAAAAAAAATTAAAAACCATTTTCCCTTTGCCATGCCGTAACACATATGAGGTCTCATCCCTTTAATTCAATCTACAAAAATTCATGAATATTTATATATACACACATATACATACATATCTACACACATACACACACATATACATACATATATATATATAAAATTTTACTATAAAATGAAATAAAAAATATTTCTGTTCTTTGTCACTCTTATAAAATTTTAAAGTTTTTCTTTTGCGTATTATCAGTAAAAAAATTGCTGTCAGCAAATCTTTCCACGGAATTAATGCATTATTTGTAAAACTGATCAACAAGAAATATGTAAAAAAACAAAAAATATTTTGTTTTACTATTCACTTATCAAGAATAAAGTAGAAAGAAATGATATGTATTCTCTATTCGATCGTTCAATACAAGCAACAATACATTTTATACAATCAGTACTACAATGAATTTTCGCTTTCTTATTAGAATAGAAAAGTAAAACCAAAAGAGCAGTAGATCCCGTTCGCTAACACAAAAATAAGATCAACCTTTTTAGTTTCTCATTATTCGCTCATTAGACACTATTCGTTTTCTACTGCATAACATTTCTGAAAATTCATTTTACTATTCAAGAGCGAAGAGAAATTAGCATAAAAAATTCATTTAAAAATGAACGGAAAATGAATGACAAGCAACAGAAGAGTATTTTTATTTTCATCCTTTTTGTCTTATTTGACTAAACTAAACTACATGAATGTACGTACATATATCCATACACACACACAATCGTAAACCATACGACATATCACAAATGCGTATATTAAAAAATATTTATATTAATAAAATTAAAATTTATATAAATTTTTTACAAAAAAATAAAAATTAAACAAAATATAAACTAAACAAAGTATAAATAAAAATATGAAACACAAAAGCACTTAGCTTGTGATGCGTTCACCATTGCTGCGTCAGTGCGTCACACAAATAACAAAACAACCCGTCATAACAACCTAGACACTTTCACGCTAATTCACGTTTCAATTTACTAACACCAATTTATTAACACTTTATATTATATATTTAATATTTAATTTTAATAATTTTTATATATCACCATTTTATTTTTTATCCAATTTTTTTTGGATAAAAAATAAAATGGTTGGATTTGACTCCGTTCCGAATAGCATAATAACTATTAAAACATTGGAAAAATTCACCAAAAAAAAAGTTATCAAGAAAATTCATTTTCTCATACATTTTGTATGGAATGGTTTTTATGATGATATCTAGAGAATGGATTCACTTATTTCGATGATTTTTTTTTTGATTTTTTTCGTCTCAATACAGTGGTGGTTTAGGAAAAAAAATCGGAAAAACTCAAAAGAAAAACCCCAACAATCTAATAAAAAACCATTTTTATATGAATTTTGTAGGTGTAGTTTGTATGTAACGAGTGGTGCAATGGTTAAAGCTTCGACGCTTATGGGCCGTGAAGTACTGGATTCGAATCTGACTGAAGGCTGCATGCAAATTTGTGTTTTATTTTTTATCTAATTTTTTTTTTTTATCTACTTAGCTATAAAATTCAAGATGGATATTTTTAATTTTTCTTCGATGCACTCGGTGAAACTGAGAAAGCATTCCTCATATCTTTGATTTTGGCCACTATTTGTGCGAGATTCGATATTGTTGTGGCAGTTGCTCAGCGTTGAAATTGTCGTTAAATCTCCAATCGCCTGAAAATCCGACTTGCAACATTGCGAAACACTCAGCAATGCCGCAAGTTTTGGTAGCAAGTAAAATCATCATCTATTATGAAACTTCAATGGCGCACAAATGCGCATTAGAAGCACTCAATCGAACTATGAAAGATCTACGCAATAACTCAAGATGTTTGGGAGGCGCAATGATTCTACTGTCAGGTGATTTCCGTCAAAAAATACCAATGATTCCAAGATCGACCGCTGTCGATGAAATAAACGCTTGCCTCAAATCATCGACTCTGCGTGGCGCTAAGTGATGAAACTTCAGCTGACGACAAACATGCGAGTTTCATTGTTAAACCAGAGACAACCTAACAGAGATATTTCATCCTATGAAAACGTAAAAATTTAAACTGCGAGTTCATTTTCTGTAAATAGCCGCAAACAACCAAAAATATTTTGTTTTTTTGCGTATACGTAAATGCAGTTTTACGAAAAATCACAGATACAACGATGACATTGGAATTATAAGAAATATATTTTGTTTTCATTCTTTAGCTCGACCGAAAAATTTAATTTGATTGTCTGTGGTTAAACGATCCATCTGCCGAAGATTTCTCCAAGCAATTGCTGACTATCGGTAATGGCCGTGTTCCGGTCGACAAATCGAACGGATTGATTTCGTTTCCTCAGAACTTTTGCATTTTTGTCTCAACGAAGGACGAGCTTATCAACAAAGTGTTCCCGATCATCATTACTAACTACAAAAATCACAATTGGTTGAGTGAACGAGTAATTCTTGCGGCAAAGAACAAAGATTTGGATCACTTAAATTTCACAATTAAATCTAATCGTCGGTCCACTTCATTCCTTCAAATCTATCGACTGTGTGACAAACAAAGACGAATCAACCAACTGCCCAACTGAATTTTTAAACTCATTGGAGCTGGCTGGCTTGCCACCGCACAATTTACAACTGAAAGTTGGTGCGGTAATCATCATGCTACGAAACCTGAATCAACCAAAACTATGTAACGGAACGCGTTTGGTTTTGAGAAAACTCAAGGAAAGTTCAAAGGTGAGGAAATTCTCATTTCGAGAATTCTGATCATCCCAACCGATATGCCATTCGAAATTTAAACGAATTCAATTTCCGATTCGTCTTGCATTCGCCATGACGATCAACAAATCACAAGGCCCATCCTTGAGTGTTTATGGCCTGAATCTAGAAAATGAATGTTTCTCTCACGGCCAATTGTACATAGCATGTTCACGCGTCGGCAAACCATCCGCTTTGTTCGTTCTCGCACCTGACAATAAAACAAAAATGTTCGTATATCACAAGACGCTTTACTGAAGGGAATCGACCCTATTGCAATCCACTCAGGAAATAGTTTAAAAGAAAGTAGTGCAACAATGCTACGCGAACCATTTCGAATCAATTCAATAAAACGAAAGTCTAGCTGCCATGTGAGTTACATTCATTTCAATGTAATTAAAATATATTTCATTTTGATCGACTTTAATTAAATTGGAGTATTCAATTTATCCGTCCCGGAAGTCTCGGATTCGATTCTCGGTAGTGAAAAGGAAAAAATTGCACGGCTGGGTTAGCATCAATGAATTAATCACTCATTATCCGAAATGAAAATATGACTATGAAACCTCATTTGAGGCGGCCAAATCCCTTGATGGGATATAGTGCCAGAGAGAGAGAGAGAGAGAGAAATTCATTTTATCTTAATAAAAAACTCAATTTAATTAAGCTATAATAACTTTAAACAACATTTATTGATTTTGAGGCGGTACGAAGTTCGCCGGGTCAGCTAGTATATAATATATATATATATAAAATATATATATATATATATATATATATATATATATATATATATATACATATATATATACATATATATATATATATATATATATATATATATATATATATATATATATATATATATATATTAAATTCAACACAAGCGCAGCATTTTTATATGCCGTAGTTGCGAAGCATGAGCCACGTCATAACATAATTACTAAGTATTGTGTAAGAGAGATTAACTGCAATACCTTTGGAGGTGTGTCAGTGTGCAGCGATGATCGTATACTCATTATATGCATCGATGGGATTTATATTTTTTTGTTTTGTTGGGACATTTCACCCCAACAAAATATTTTCAGTTTATAATGAACTTGTTCGTTACACGTGGGGAAACCTACCCCTGAGATGTCTCAAAGTCGGGCTCGTAGATTCATATAGTATGTTGAATACCTTTCATATGATAATTACCAAGGCTTTTCCCTTTTTGATCATGAACCTCAAAGGCGATATTCCCAACAGATTTATAAATCAGTCCTTTTATCCATCTAGGCGCTAGTTTGGCTGAAAAATGTTTGCTTGCGTCACTTAGCGCAAAATTCCTAACATAAACTACATCTCCGACTGTGAAAGCACGCGTACGTGTGCGCAGATTGTAGTATTTAGCGCTATGTGCGTGAGCTACTTTGAGATGTTCAATAGCGTTTCGTCTAATATTACTTAATTTGGTGGCCTTGTTAGTAGCCGAGAAGTATCCTTCTTCAGACTGACCCAACAGTTGATAAAGATCATACTCTTTTCCATTCAAAATTTAGTGTTGACCGAACAGCACAAAATGTGGTGAATATCCAATTCCACTATGATTAGCAGTATTAATCGCTGATTCAAATTCGAATAAGTGTTGGTCCCATAATCGTTGATCTTGCTTTAGGAATGATCGAATGGCTGTTAATATAGTTCGATTCACGCGCTCAGAAGAATTACTCTGGGGCGAGTATTTCGGAGTTATGGTGTGCTTAGTACCATGCTTCTCTAAGAATTGTTTGAACATGAGAGAAGTAAACTGTGGTCCACCATCCGTGAATTTTACTTGAGGCACAGAAAATCGAAGTACAAGTTTTTCCAGAAAAGTGATCGTGCCTTTAGTCGTGGCCTGTCTCATTGGATGTAACCATACGAACCATGACAACTTGTCAAGTACTATGAGAATAAAAGAATTTCCCAACTTAGATCGTGGATATGGCCCCAGATAGTCTAGATAAAGAAATTGGAACGGTCTAAAAACTTTCTGAGATTCTTCTCCAATTGGCGGGCGTGTGATATAATTTATTGGTTTACATGTCTTGCAAGTAAAACAGTTTTTAATGTATTCTTTTACCTGTTTCACCATTCCTGTCCAATAAAACTGTCGTTGTAACCGTTCCAATGTTTGTGTCACTCCAAAATGAGCAGAGGTGGGCGATTCGTGAGCTCTTGCGAGCAAATCATGTGTCATTGGTGCCGGGATGATTAACTTTCATTGATTGGTCACCGAGTCATCATAAGATAATCCGGAATTAAGACAAATGAGCATTTTACCTTTTTCAACGCGAATATTAGTTTCTGCATTAGGGTTTTGTTGTTGTTCATTCAATTGTGATGTATAAATTGGACAAGACGCAAATGCAGATGCAGCAAGATCGATATGTAATGCGGGAATATCATCAGATGATACATTGTTAGATGTCAATTGAGGTATAACAAGTTCATCCATATCCATTCTAGACAGAGTATCGGGTACAATGTTTTTAGCACCACTACGGTGTATTATGTTAAATTGCTATGGCTGCAACTTTAGAGCCCTTTATCTGGCGAGTCGTCCACTCAAATCACGTTGTGATATGAGCCATTTCAAGCTCGCATGATCTGTAATGGCGGTAAAGTTGTATCCGTGTACCACAGCATAGTATTCTAACTCCGTGATGGAATAATTTCGCTGGCGGAATTAAGCTTTTTCGAGGCATATGCGATAGGATGTTCGCCTCCCTCGTCATCAACCTGGAACAACACACTTCCTATCCCTGTTGAACTGGCATCACATTGCACGAAAAATTCACGTTTGAAATCCGCATTCTGCAAAACGAGAGCTGAAATAAGTGCCTGTTTCAAATTATCTAAGGCAAGTTGGGCTTCTTCCGACCAATGAAAAGATTTATTTTTAGAAAGTAAATTCGTAAGTGGTGTCGCTAACATTGAATAGTTAGAGATAAATCGCCGATAATATCCGGTTATACCTAGGAATCTACGAATTTGTCGAGTGTTTCTAGGAACAGGATACTCACTTATACATCGGACTTTATCGGGATCAACTTGAATGGTTCCATTGCCAATAATATAACCTAGATATCGAGTAGATTTGAGTAGAAATTTACTTTTAGCGACATTTATTGTAAGTCCAGCATCCCGAAGAAGGCGGCTAACTTCTTGCAAAAGCGATAGATGTTCTTGTAAATCAGAAGACGTTATCAACAGGTCGTAGAGGTAGACGAAGATTTTGTCGTGAAGATGATGTGGGATGACCCGGTCCATAGCCCGAAAGGCATACCCACAAATTGATAGAAGGGTCGACCGGGTACCGTGAAGGCCGTCTTATCCCTTGACTCAACATCAAGGAGTATCTGCCAAAAGGCATCTTTTAGGTCGATACTAGAAATATATCGCGTTTGGTCGAGGCGGCCTAGTAACCCCTCAATGATGGGTAAGGGATAAGCGTCCTTCCTCGTAACCTCGTTTACCTTTCGGACATCAAGACATAAGCGTATTTTTCCGTTGGCCTTGCGGACTAATGTAACTGGGGAACTCCACTCACTTTCACGGAACTCCTCGATCACTCCGAGACTGAGCATTCTATCGATTTCAGCATCTAGATCAGACTGTTTTGCGGGAGAAACGGGATAGTAACGCTGCTTCACGAGAATAGCGTTATCGATTAGTTTGATTTCATGTTTAGTAAGTGACGTTTTACCCAATCCCAATTTCTCGGATGACGGAAAAGAATTAATAATTCGTTCGAGATGTACTTTCTCGCTCGGATTTAAATCATGCATATTAGATTCTGTTGTTGTTGAACACCACAAAGATGATACGGAACTCTGAATAGATGGAGTAGTCACAATCAAGTTAGTAATTGTTGGAACAATGTTAAATTCATGCCAAAAATCAATCCCCAAATATACTTTTTCACTTAAATCAGGGCATAAATGGAATTTAAAAGGCTTGGTTTGCCCATTGAAAGTGGTATTAATGACCATATAACCTAATACACGTTTACTTTGTCCACTAGCCGTCTTTAAGAGAGATGGTAGATTTATTATCTTACTCACAGGATTGGACAGGAATACTTCACAGCCTTTCCCCAATACACTAAGATTTGCTCGACTGTCTAGAAGAGCACAATAATCAAGATCACCAATTTTGATATTTGCACGGGGACACCCGTCCGAAGTATCAGAAATGATGGAAGCGTTAATAAGATGCAACATTGTTTTCCGTGCACGCCAATGTGTAATAGATCTTAACCGCCGACGGTTCAATTTGGCATTACCTTCAGTCAGTGAATTCGGATTGCGGAAAGGAAATGAATCAAGTAAATAAAGGTTACTAGTCATTGTAGTACTTATATGGTTTGCGGTTGGTCGGCCACGTATTTGCTGTGGAGTCCTCCATTGTGGCAGGTTTTGGTGCTGGATGCGTTATCGGGGAGCTTTTCCCAGCTGAAGAGTTCCCCATCTGCACATTTCCCGACCGGAGTTTACAACGCAGACAGGTATTTTCATCAGCATCTGGTAAACCACATTTCTTACAAAATTTGTGGAGCGTCTTTTCATAAGGACACTGAGTGAATGTATGTCCAAGTTCGATGCAATTAAAGCAAAAAATGATTCTGAGGTTGCTAAATGGTTTTGGTTGATAATTTGGGACAGAGGCATAATTTCGATCAACATAACGCGGCTGAAATAAGGCTGACACGTTAGAGTCACTTGGTCGTTCTTCCATAATTTCAATAGCGTGGGGTGATGTGTCGTAATACTGACTCAAGGTTGGTGGTAAATTCTCCATTGTCAAATGAGTTGACTTGTGAATATTTCCCTGATATGATGGGGTTTGGGTTGATAGATTCTTCTGGCTCGGCATGGTAATTTCATTTACGTTGACATACTTTTTCGTCGGTGTATTACTTTGTAAACCATATGCGGGGTTAAAACCTTCCTCAATCCATCCCTCCTCCAAATCACGGCAACGATGTAACAGTTGATCAATTGTTTAGAAAGTCTCTCCCCTGGTAGCAATTCTAAGTCCAGGACACATGTTCTTTTTAACTATTCGCATAAACTCAGCATCTGAATATGGTATGTGAAGAGAACTGGATATAAGATACATGTCTCTAAAGTAGATCATAAAAGATTCCTTATTTTTGTAGTTTTGTTGTCGTTTATCAAACTCAGTTTTTATATTATATATATTCTATTTTATTTTATATATATTCTTTGGTATTACGCTAAAGTTGAGTAAATGAAGAAAATTAGGGGATAGATATGTGCTAGGACAAGTATTACATTATAAAAGTTTAAAATTTTTGGATTTAAATAGTAGTAGTATTTTGTTAGAATTGCTTTGAATGTTTAAATATCTTTAATTATAAAACTAAATTTTTTTTCAATGGTATTTTTGCAGTTATGTAGTTTGAAATAAACTATTTTTTAGTATGAACGCCTAAATGATCTCTTTCTACACATGCATTCATAAAATGTGTTGTTTTTGTAGTTTAGGATAAATTTATATATATATATAAACTATATGTATAAACTTCATGTCGGTGCTTATCTTATAACTTCAAATTTTTGACATATTAATTTTATGTATTTTGCTTTATTTTCAACGTTACACATTCAATTTTTATAATAATTAAATAGTATTAAATAGTTATTAAATTTTATAATAGATAGCGCGCTTTTCATGAAAAAGTCATTATTTACTTCAGATAATGTAAAAACAAGTTATGTAATTTACATGTAAATTACATGTAAATAACCGTGTAACCGTGTGCAACAGTGTTCCAAAGTTCTTGCGCCATTTTTCGACCATGCGCCATCTCGATCTTAATTCTATGTTGCTGGTCGTCGCTTCTGGCATCGGCTTAAGAGCATCTCCAATGAAAAAGTGCCCCGGTGTTAACACTGTATTGTATCCGTTGCGTCGTTGGTTAGTGCAGTTAGCGGCCGAGAATTTAACACCGCTTCGACTTGTGTAGTTAATTTTTTGGTCAATTTTTGAATAAAATTTCACGGCTTTTATTCCTGCTTTCCATATTCTGCCTGATTGCTGGTCAGTTGTAGTCCGGCTATATCGAATTCGAAAATATTTTCCGCCGGGTTGTATAGTATTCCCAACGTTTTAATGGTGTCATTTAATTTTATTTGAATATTTCTGTTGGCTTTTTGCTAATGTTCTGCAATATTTTGTTAGAATTGGATGTCTATTTTCTCAAATTGAATCCACCTTGTGTTGTGAGGGCTTGCAGTTCTTGCAGCACCAGTAGAACCTCCTCAATGCTGTGTACGCCGGTGAGTAAATCGCCCATATGGAAGTCGGTCATTATTATTTTAGCTGCTTTTGAGTGTGTATTGGATCCTTCCTTGGTCAGTTGAATCAATATTCTTTCTATAGGCTGCTGACAGCAGTAGTTCCGTATGTTTTGTTAGCCTTTAGGTCCTGCCGAACGGTGGTTGTGTTGAACCAGATTTGACGGAACATTTTCTCGATGCCAGCTGTCATGACAATCTTGTGTTTCCTCCACCTTAGTAGTATGTCTACCAAGTCTTCCTGTAGTTTGGGACCGGTAATCATGATGTCGTTTAACGAGACACCAGTTGTTGTTTTTGATGATGCATCAAACACCACTCGAAGCTTGGTCGTTGAGCTGCCTAGTTTGATAATGCCAATGTGAGCTATGTAATACATATTATCGACGCGCTCAACTTCTGGCTTTTCTTATATTAACTCCATGTGATTCAAATCTATATATTCTTCCATGAATTGTTTATATAATTGTTCGTAGTTCGGATCTTTGACAAATCTTCTTTCGATTTGCAGAAGTCTGGTTGTTGCTCTTTTCCTAGATTCTCCAAGCTTGACGTGATCGTCCTTAAATGGAATTTTTACTATAGATCGTCCATTTGTGTGTCGATTCAATGTTGATTGGAACGTCTGCTCAATTCGAATTTCTTCGGATTTTCGGATTCTCCTTGCTATTATCTCGTCGTCTGTGGTGAGCAATTCATTATAGAGTTTTTATAACTCTTCGATTTCTTTTTCGAGGTATAGAGTTTCGTTTTTCGACTATCTGCGTCTTTTTCGTAGTTTCTGGCTAGTGTTGTAATTCTATCGGCACTATCTTCTTGTGCTTGCAGCAACTTCTGCATTTTGATGCGCTGATGATGATATATCGAGTGCTTCTTGGATTTATTTACACCAATTGCGTTGTTTGTTTGCTCGAAGGACCATGTAAAAATCTGGTCTCTGCCTGGATTTTGTATGTTTAAGTGATTATTTGGTTTACCACGGATGAGCTTTAAATATTCACTTTGAGAACTAAACTGACTGTTGTAATGTGTTATTAATTCTATTTTGTTACATCAATAAATCGGGGTTTATACATAAAAAGTGCTTACTCAGAAACTCAAGAATGTTATATACAAAAAAAAAATCAAAATTGATGAATATACGCTACAATAAACAATATTCCACATGTGTCGTTAATGTGTCATAGACCGTTTTGAATATTGTACTATTGCACATGTTGATATTGTTCCAGTTCAGTCGTCTCCAAATTTTTTGGGTGGTTTTCCCTGCCCTTTATCTTCAATGCCTTCATAACCATTAATTTTAAATCGTCGAAACCATTATTTGCACTTATGCTCACCATAAATATCCACGAGCGGACGATAAGTTTCCGCTGCACTTTCCCGCAAACGATGTTTATTTGGAATAAAATCCGACATTTTCAGACATTCTTCAAGGAAGGTTAAAAATATTAGCTGCTTAGAGTTCAACTAAATGTCGGATACCAGTATTGCCCTTGAGCATTTTTAGTACACGTAAGCAGTACTAGCGTCACCTATTGGGAAAGGGCGGAGTCATATTCAGACAACCAATAATTTTTTAAACGCGTTCAATAGTTTTGCCGTTTTGCTTTTTTTGCTCTACCGAGAAATACAACTTCCTTATCGACATCGCCATTACTTTAATCGATTTGTGGGATACAGGCACGTTTGAAGATTTTATAACGTGAGTCATACCGTTCTTAGGGACAAAAATGAAATATTAAAGAACCAATGTTGAGAGAATTCAGAAGCCACACTACTATCTTTTTATTTTTATTTACAGCTTCACTTACTGTGCTCAATTTGTTAGATACGAGGTGAAAACGTATCGCTTTGCGGTTACCAAGGTACCTAAGTAAAATTTAAAATGGAAGCTATTATCAAGTTCGTCTATCGCTAAAAGCCATTTTTGGCCCTTAAAATAATATCATTCTCATCAGTAATAATACTGCTACAAATATCCTAACGTCTGTCTTTTATAGTCTGTATGACGGTTGATAGACAAATCTAGAAATGTCACAATAGTTTCATTGACGTCGTAAGTTCTGTTATCAAATGATCAGCAGACTAATTTAATCGGGTGAAGTAATAAAAAAAATTTGTATGGCTTCATTTCTATCAAAATTTTATATTATTGATTTAAGAACTAAACAGTTCCATTAGTTGTCAATTCAATGCTACGCATTCACCTTTATTGGCATTCTGTACATAATCTTAATGCCATAGATTGTGGACGCCGAATTTTCTAACGAGCTAGTTAAAATGGCTTAAAATTCGAATATGATAAAGAGAATAAATTGTTACAGGATGGCTACTGCCATCCTGCAGATTATCACTAAGCGCATGCAGAAGCCTCCACGGTGATCTTTTGCCGGCTACGTTCTCAGGGAGAAGTGCGAAGGGTCGTGGGGTTTGAGGCATGCATGGCTCCTGGCTTACACCGTGATGATACAGAAATTAAAAAAAATTAAACCGCAAATAATAAATAAACCGAATGTTCCGCCGAAATTCGTCGGCCGGAATTTGAGGAACGAAAAAAAAATTATCAACCCGAGAGTGGTGCCTTGGTGCGCACATCCATTCGAACTCAAACAAGGCAAAACCCTGGTTACGAAATTGGATGCGGGCACCAAGGGACCGCAATCAACGCGCCGACACTATACCGACACAGAGGGGAGTCTCCGCTCCCACCATACCAACCCGAGAAAATTAGAAATTCATTTTACTTTTAAATGGAAATCCAAGCTACAAACAAAAGACCCCAAAAAAAACATAAGTCGAAAGGAAAACAATGAAGGAATATTGTGAGGCGAGACCAATATATACACGCGCGCGATACACAATCGCTGTGCGGCGCTCGATTACAAACATAAAAAAATTTAAATTTAAAAAAAAAAAATTAAGAAATTAAAAATATCAAATAAAAATAATAAAAAAAAAATCGTACCTTAAATACTAAAAAAATAATGTTGCGGCCTTGCGCCGTTTCCCCGCGTGACCTTGCCCCATCCGGACCGTTGCGGGGCCTTTCCCCGATACCAAATAAAGGTCGGGCTACCGGTTGGTTGGTTACCAGTCGGTGCGGCTAGGTGCCGATAAATATTTTGGCCTCGACTGGCCGCCAAAAACGTTGGATTAACGAGATGGCCTCAACTGGCCACCCGTAAATAATTTGTTACCGTCGTACTTGTTGTGGCACTTTTGCCGTTATTCACGAAATTAAATTTGAATGGCCTCAGCTGGATTCTTACGTTGCGTTGTATCCTCACGTGGCGGCCCGCCGAAAAATTTTGTCTTGCTGAGCAACCGTTAAACGAGACGGTCTCCAACACTCAGGTTCAATTAAATTTTATTAATGATTTCGAGCCTATTATTTGATGTTGTCAATGTTTGACTGGTTATCACCAATTGTATATTGACTGTGAAATTTTATCGTTTGAACATAAAACTTGAACGCTATCCGTCATCATGGCATTTCCAAAAAAAACACAAAAAAATATTTGCCACACCACGAAAACGAAAATGTCTCAAACTCATACAAAATAAGGCAAGAATAAAATCACCATTTCCGCATATATAATACAAAACATAATTAAAAATCAATCATAAGTCGATAGCATTTATTTACACCAAATAATGCCTTGATTTTCGTACTTAATTCACATATTTTTCATTATTTAAAAACTTATTTTATTACAAAATGTGTATCAAAATTGACCCTACCCGTAGGGTCTTGACGCTCTATTTTAAGCCTTTTTTTGATAATTTTTTTTTCATAGTATAGTTAATTCAATTTATTCATAGATTATGCACATGATTAGAAGTTGTTTCAAGAATATTCCCTTAAATTTTTAGCTTAAAATAATTAAAATTGAACTCGTGACAGCAAATTCTCGGAAGCTCTTCGAAAAAAAAGGTGATTTGCGGTGGCCATCAAAAGTCATCACTGGATCATCTAAAAGCAAAAAATCAAAAAGTTCTGGATAGATTATGAGTTTTTCGAGGTAGTGACGTCGAGATATATTTTTTTTTGGGTTTTTTTTGGCATCACTTTGAAGTCAAAAAATCGGATTTTTCGAGAAAAAAAACGTCGAAAGTCATCAATTTCGTGGTTGTAAAACTTTTTGTGAGGTAAAAAAAGGAAGTATCTCGACGTCACAACCTCATATTTTGTGCACTTAAAGAGGGTGCAAAACATGAAAAGGTTCTGACGAGTAGATTTTGAGTTACAGTAGCCACCGCTTTTAAAAATATTAGTTTCGAGAAAAATGCGTTTAAAGTTTTGGTAACGATTTTTCGTATATACTCATACAGAATCATCGATCCCAGGGCCATAAAGTATCTCCGGCAATATTCCTCCGATCGATCTGAAATTTTAACTGGATATTCTTAAAGAGTTGTACAATCAAATAAGAGAATAAAAAAAAATGAAAAAAAAAATTTCAAGACCCTACCAACCCCCCCCCCCCCCCTTAATTAATATCGCTATCACAATTTTAAAAGCGGATTTAATCCAATACAAAAAAAACAATGGGTTTTAATGTTCAACTCAAAAGCTCGACTCCCAAAAACCAAAACTCGAATGACATAAGAAAAAAATTCTTCCACCGCACAAACGACGCGCAAAACGTTCTAGAAGAATTGTCTTTCGTCTCTGTTTCTCGTTTACATCAATTCGCATTGATTCGCATTGATGTAAACGAGAGGCATATAAGAAAAACATTTTTATAGAACGTTTTACTTTGCACACCCGATGTACATTGGTCTCGCTCCGAAAAATGCAAGACTGCCAACCTCGCAAACTGTACTAAAAAAAGTACATACACAAACTTAGCCAAGGCACAACAGAGGTGAATATAAAACAAAAAGCGCTAGTTACGATCATGTAATCGTAACAAAATCTTAAAATCCCTTGAGTCCAAAATCAAATATCTAAATTAAAGTGTTGTATACTGAGCCTACATAAGCGTATTGCGTCATTCTCAAGATACGGATCAAGTTGAGATCTGTGTTATGAAGAATGACTATTATCGCAAGTCAATATTATGCAAGTTCATAGATACATCATTTACAAATTAAGTGAAACTGATCACAAAGTGAAGTACATGCAAAATTGCAATTAATACAGACTTGCACGTTTCTACAGAAAATCAGAACTAATGAAAGTATATTAAGAAATGAAATTTATTGTGTTACTTTATCAAATTCAAAATATATTTTGTACAATTTAAATGTTCAATATTTATAAACTCATTCAGCTAAAGAATTTTGTGACACTTTAGAAAACCCAACCCAATAATCCAGCTAGAAAATCTAGTACAGTTTCACGATCAACACCTAGTGCCCAAAGACGATCAAATACTGCGGAAACAGCTGGATCGGCTAACAAATTATTAATTATTGGCTGAGCTGCTCCAATACGATCCCATACTACGGCGAATTCTGGATAGGCATCATATACTTGGCTGATAACAATGACAATATCGGTGATTTCAAATTCTTCTTGGATTTGTTCATAAACTCCACGCCATCCACCGCAAGTTTTTGGTGCGAATGTATCACGTGCAATTGGTTCGATACCCCATAATTCGAACAAATGGTTCAAAAACTCAAAGACAACACCGGCATCTTGCAAGTCTTCAAAGAAGCCTTGGATAGCGGGATCATCACGGATTATTTGAACAACGGCTGGGAATTCGTTTCTCAAGTATGCTTGAATCTCTTGTACTTCAGGGTCGTCGGCGCATGCCTGAACGATTTCAACGATTCTGTCTGTTGGGATGGCAGCTCTAATTTTATCCAAAGCTTCGTTGACTGATTTCGGTTGGATTACGTTGGCCTGGGCAACACCGAATACGGCTAAAGCGAGCAACAAGAATTTCATCTGCAATAATCAAAAATATATCCAATTTATTAATAAAATTTTAAAATAATTATGTTTATTTATTTTTATTTTAAATCTGGCTTACCTTTGAATTGGTATATGGAACAGAACAACAAAACTGAACTGAATGATTTAAGTCTAGGCGAATCAACCTTTTATACTAAAATTCACTCGCATCGTTATCTAAACAAGCAAAATATTTTGGCAAATTGGCAACAAAAAATTATTATCAATCGATTATGTGGCATGTGCATCGTAATCATTGAAAATCGCGACTTTATAAATTAATGTTGTCAATATCACACTAACTTGAGTCGATAATTTAACAAAGGCAAGCGTCAGATGTGTATATCAGTTGTGCGCACGTGAGGCAAAACTTGGGTTTCAAATTTGTATAAAGGTGACTAATTAACAAAAAACTTAACAACAGCCAAAACGCGTAACCACAAGTACTATGTGGTCAAATTTATTTATCTACTTATCAATTCGCATGAAAAACATCTCATGAACAAATGACCGACATGGAAAATAACCGTAAACTATATGTGTAAAAAAGCCCACATTTGTATAATGCATCCTAAAAATAGAATGAGGAAATGTTTACAATATTGCAAGTCGCGAAATTCGAAATTGAATTGAATGGCTGTTCTGGAATACGTCCATCTATGACCGAATTTAGTATTCAGGATGTTGGGATGGATTAGGGATTCTAAAGTGAGATTTCAACTACAGGCATCATGTCTACCGATTTTTACCAAACTTTGCTTGTTCATTTATATTGGGATCCTCAAATGAACTCTGTTAGAAATACCTAGGGTTAGCTGGCTCATATATATTCGTTTCATTTCGTTGCGCTACGTTGTTCATACGATTTTTTAATTGTACGGGTGACAAAACAGCCCAACTGCGTCTCAACTCAAGACCGGTTAGAGCAACATATAAAAAATTCATATAGCGATTATATGTATAGTAGATCAATTTTAGAAGGACTAAATATAACGGCAGTTTACAAAAGTGTCAAGATAGTTGTGCAAAAGAGAAACGTTGTATTTACCGGCTAAAAAAAGTGGAATCTTATCTTGCTAAAATAATGCGTACGCCACTGACGTATATATGTATATGCTTTATATATTAATTATTTATATATGAACTCGTTTTCGCTTACCAATATCGTCGACCAAACTCGCAGACTGCGTAACCCCATTTTGGGACATTTCGCAAATTTGGGGTAATTTTAAAGAGAAGGTAAAGTAAAGCTTGGTCTTCACTCACAAAATTTTGTCACGACGCCAGAATGCCATGACAAAATGTATATGTATTGAATCTGATCGTGCGCAATTATCCCTTGACAAAGAGAAATTGTATTAAAATTGCTAATATTTTTCTCACGACACTGTGACAAAATGAGAATAATATTCTATTGTATTCTCTATTGTATTTAAAATAAAATAATATGATTTTATATACTTGTTTCCGTAGGCAAATTTATATAAGTGTACCATGTCAATGCTTATCCAAAATAAAATGTGTTTGTATTTCCTAAATATGGACATGCGCATTTCACCTTGACAATGCAAAATGAAATAAAAATTGTTGAAGTTTTTGTCATGAAACTCTGACAAAATCAAAATATTTGACGTTAAAGTATTATTTTTCCCAAAAATTACGCAAAATTTGAATTTTGCATCAGTTGTGCAGTAGTTCAGCGTTATTAAAAATATGTTTATATTTTAAAAATAATGAACGTTTGGCAGCAATATTTTAAAAATAATCAACGATTTTCGTACATCTTGATGTCTTCGTTAATCGTCAAAATTGTCGCATTTTTAGGGTTTAGAAAATTCACGAGTAATGGATGGAAATCAAATGTATCCACAACGTATCACTATTTGGTGCGGATTTAGGTCAGGAGACATCGTGTTGGCTATATCGCCAGTGATAATTCAGTTTTTGTGGCTAAATTGCATGGATTTGGACGACATGTGGTTTCAACAAGAAGACGTTGCCACGTGCCATACAGCCCGAGAAAAATTCAATTATTGCATGAGTCATTTTGTGGGTATATAATTTCCGTTTTGGGTGATCAGAATCGATTTTGGAAGCCTAAGATTTATGCCCACAAACTTACGACCAACTACACTTTGAGGAAGTAAATTGAGCGCTAGATCAATGAAAATCAGCCATCAGCAACAATTATGTAAAATTGCCATGAAAAATTTCTACGAAAGAGTACATGTGTGCAAAACCGTTGAGGACACTTACCCGATAAGTTATTCCATACATAGCCCCTCTAAGATTTTATTTTCGACACAAACTTTTGTTACAGGCTGGCTACTGCCAACCTGCAGATTTTCACTAAGCACCTGCAGAGGCCTCCACGTTGATATTTTGCCGGCTACGTTCTCAGGGAGAAGTGCTAAGGTCGTGGGGTTTGAGGCTTGCAGGGCTCCTGGCTTACACCGTGATAATTACAGAAAGTTGGGGGGAAACGCAAATAATAATAATACCGAGTTCCGCCGAAACTCGTCGGCCGGAACTTGAGGAACAAACAACTCAGAAATTATAAATGAGAGAGAGGTGCCTTGGTGCGCGCATCCATCCGAATTCAAACGGGGCCGAGCCCTGGTTACGGAATTGGATGCGGGCACCAAGGGACCGCAATCACTAAGCCGACACAGAGGGAGTCTCCGCTCCCATCATACCGACCGAAAAAAAAATTTAATATTTCATTTTATGATCAATTTCCTTTGATCAATTTCCTTTTTTTTTTTTTTTTTAAAAAAGGAAACACAAAGAAAACAACTTCCCAACAAAAGAAAAGGAGGGAACGAGTGAGAGAGCGAGAGAGAGAACAGCAATGCGGATCAAGCGTGCACCCGCTGTGCGGCGCTCGATCACAAAAATTGAGAATTATAATACCAGATTAAATTTAAAATATATAGAAAGGAGTAAAATAAGAAAATTAAAATAAAAATAAAAATTGTACCTTAATATTTATATAAAAACAAATGTTGCGGCCTTGGTGCCGTTACCGCTGCGGCAGACCACCGATAAATAAAACAATAGCCGGTTGGCTACCCCGTTGCATTGTACGGCACCGGTTTATAATGCGGTACTCGTCTAAAAATGCGGCACCTGTTGAAAATGTGGCACCCGTTATATTGTTCGGCACCCGTAAATAATGCGGCACCCGTAAGTAATGCGGCACCCGTTGGAAAATGTGGCACCCGTTGATAAATGTGGCACCCGTTATATTATGCGGCGCCCTTAAATAATGCGGCACCCGTTGAAAAATGTGGCACCCGTTGATAAATGTGGCCCCCGTTGATAAATGTGGCACCCGTTATATTGTACGGCACCCGTAAATAATGCGGCGCCCTTAAATAATGCGGCACCCGTTGAAAAATGTGGCACCCGTTGATAATGCGGCGCCTGCTGACAATGTACCACCCGTTATATTGTACGGCACCCGTAAATAATGCTGCACCCGTAAAAATGTGGCACCCGTAAATAATGCGGCACCTGTTGAATTTATATACCGCACACACGAAACTCGGTTATCTTTATAACACTACGATTTTTGATATTGACTTGTGTAATGGTTCCAATCACCTTCCGGTACTATACCCCCTTTTCCCAAAAAAAAATTCTCTTGTTTAATCGCCAGCTATGCGCGTGGCATACAAACTTTACTTTATTACAATCCCAAATTATGTTTCACATAACTAGTAGCATAACTATTTCCAATTATAATTATTACACTTAAATTTTTATATAAAAAAAATTTAATAACTTTTTATAATTGTATATATATTTAACCAACAAAAATATATCAGAAAAAAAATATCCAAAATGGATTCAACTGAGTCTATACAATCAGATTCTTACTTTATCCAAATCTCTAACAACACTTTTTGTCAAAAACCAAAACTCGACTGTCATCATACAAAAAAAATTCGAGCCCCGCACAACTCATAAAACGTTTTAGAAGAAATGAATCTCTCTTCTCTGTCTCTCCTCTGTCTCCAAAGAGAGACATATATGAAAAAAACATTTTTTTCAAAACGTTTTACTTTGCACACACTCGATGCGCATTGTTCTCTCTCTCTCGCCCATTTTCGTTCCGTTGCCAACATAACAGAAGAAAACACACAAGAATCCATCCACCAAGAAACCACGTTTAGTCAACAAAAACCCGGACGCAAGAAACCGTGGAGAATAAAAACAAATTTACAAAAATGTCTTGTTAAGACAACACAGTCGTAACAAACGTGGGAACGTCCCACACCCTGAGATGTCTCATAAGCCGGGCCTAAAACAAACAATACAAAAATAGAGAAAGGGAGAGAACGATTAAACACGGATGTCTTTGACATGATAAGTACCTAGTGATTTGCCATTCAAATCTTCGACGGTGTACGCCACTTGTCCGACTTTGCCGGTAATTACCGCGGGTTTGAATTTGCTAGCCAGTTTAGCGGAAAATTTATTTGACGCGTCACTCAAGGCAAAAGAACGTATGAAAACGGGTTGTCCGACTCGAAAAGTGCGCTCAGTACTACGTAAATTGTAATACTGAGCCCCCTTTTCGTGTGCCACGCGTAAGTAATGTGTTATACGATCTTTTAACAGATTTACTCGATCTGGCTTAGCCCATACCTGGACTTCGCTGGGATCATGTTCATCGAGTAATCGTCGCAGTGAGTAATCTGAACCGTGCATCGACATGTGTTGACCGAACACGACATAGTGAGGGGAGTAATGTAACGTATCATGTTCAGCATTTCGTAACGCGGCTGCAATTTCTTGCAAATTCTTGTCCCACAAATTATGATCGTGATCGCTCAAATATGATCGAATGCTGGCAATTAAAGTTCTATTGACACGCTCGGATGCGTTGCTTTGGGGCGAATACACCGGCGTACGAATATGCGTTACACCGTATTTAGACAACAAATCTTTAAATAAGTTTGAAGTAAATTGCTTCCCATTATCGGAGGTAATAATTTCGGGAACCGAAAACAACAGAAATACATCGTTTTCCAAAAATCGACATAGCAAAGAGGCGGAAGCTTCACGCAAAGCTTTTACAACTACAAATTTTGAGTAATGATCCAAGACGATAACAATGCAAGTATTCCCGAGTTTTGAACGTGGATACGGACCCAAAAAATCGACATATAGTTTTTGAAACGGGCGAATTGACGTAACCTGAGCTCCCATGGCTGGTTGTGTAGAGAAATTAACAGCTTTGTTCATTTTACATTTAGTGCAGCTAGCAACGTATTGTTTAACTTGTTTTGCCATTTGAGGCCAGTAAAATTGACGCTGAAGGCGTTCGAGAGTTTTGCTGCCGCCTAAATGTGCTGAAGTGGGAGGTACGTGAGCCTGTTCGATTAGTGTTTGAGTTAGTGAATTAGGAATAACAAGTTTCCAATTCGAAAGGTCGGTATCCGTATATTTAAAACCGAACGAAGGGGATATCAATAATTTATCATCCTGGATCTTATAGTTGTGCGAACAATCTTTTAATGAACGAATTTTCGCGATCTGATCGACGTAATCTGGATCTTGGAACGCAACCGAATTTTGATCAACGTGCAGAATTGGGACTGAAGAAGGTATTAACGCATTCACGGAAGGGTCGATGTTTTTACTCGACAAGGCTGGATCTCCAAATTGAACACCAGGATCAGGCGTGCTCTTACTTTCTTACAACGCATCAGGTACAACGTTAACTGAACCTTTTCGGTATCCAATCTGAAAATCCAGCGCTTGGAGTTTAAGACTCCATCTCGCCAAACGTCCGGAGAGGTCTTTTTGACTCATTAGCCAGCGCAAACTGGAATGGTCGGTATAAATGACGAATGGATAACCTTCCACGTAGGGACGGAACTTTCGCACGCTGAGGACGGCAGCGTAGCATTCCAGCTCGGTCACCGAGTAATTTCGCTGCGCCGCATTGAGCTTATGAGAATAAAACTCAATGGGCCGCTCCACCCCCTCGGCGTCCACCTGAAATAAGACACTACCGACCCCAACGGCACTGGCATCACACTGAATAAAAAAGGGTTTTGTATAATCAGGATGCGTTAAAACTGGGGCAGTTGACAAAGCGGTTTTGAGAGCGTTAAAAGAAGAATCAGCAGCTGCAGACCAACATACCTTAGTGTTTTTACCAGTAAGATCGGTGAGAGAAGAAGCTAAGGAGGCGAAATTTGGAATGAAGCGACGGTACCATCCGCACATTCCCAGAAAACGTCTAATCTGTTTCGTCGTTTTCGGAATAGGGTACTCCAGAATAGCTTTACATTTATCTGGGTTTGTACGGAGGCAGCCATCACCCACAATATAACCTAAATAGTCTACTTCTTTCAACACAAACTTACTTTTGGTCAAATTAATTGTTAAACCAGCGTCCTTCAGATATCCAGCAACCTGTTTTAGTAAATCGAAATGTTCGGCCAGAGTGGAGGATGTGACCAGAAGGTCATCGAGGTACACAAAGACCTTATCGTGCAGTTGGTACGGGATCACGCGGTGCATTAAGCGACAAAGCGTCTGTGGGGCGTTGCATAAGCCAAACGGCATCACCTTGAACTGATACAAGGGCCGTCCAGGAACCGTAAACGCCGTTTTATCGCGGGATGCTGGGTCGAGTGGGATCTGCCAAAAGGCATCCTTCAAATCAATCGCCGAAATGAATCGGGTGTGTCCCAAACGACCCAACAATCCGTTGATTATGGGCAGCGGATACGCATCCTTGACGGTTGCCTTGTTCAGTTCTCTAGCATCTAAGCACAGACGAACTTTCCCATTGGCCTTACGCACCAACGTGACCGGTGAACACCAGGAACTTTGTGACTCCTCGATAACCCCCAAAGACAACATTCTATCCAACTCGGCATACATGCGTTTCTGGATAGCTGGGGACACGGAATAAAAACGTTGTTTGACTGGTTTTGCGGAACCGACATCGATCATATGAGTGATGAGGGATGTGCGGCCCAAACCTAAAATATCGCTGCTCGGAAAATATTCGCGAATGAGATCCAATTTACGACGATCATCAGATGTTAAAATATGGAATTTGGGTGTGTTGGTAGTTTCACCTAATTCGTCCGAATTATTCAACGCGGAGATTTTTGGGGAAATTCCAAAACGATTCCAAAAATCGATACCCAAATAAAGCGGTTGTTCCAAGGAAGGGACAACGTGAAAATTCATAAATTTAGTAGCTCCGTTAAATTCGACGTTAGCTCTTATATAACCAAAGACTCGTTGGACTTGGCCACTCGCGGTAGTTATAGTGGAAGGAAAGTTATGGAATTCAACAAATGGATTTGACATAAGTTTCTCCGATCCACTCCCGAGAACACTGACACTCGCCCCGCTGTCGAGAAGACCCTTAAAAGGAATCTTATTTATAAAGACCTGGGCGTAAGGCCGAGTGTCACTACCCTCGGAGAATAGAACGGAGGAAATCACATCATTTCTCATTGCGACGCGACGGTTCCAATATTTTTTGGAACGCTTTAAACGATCTAACTTTGCCAATGATGGGGCATTATAGAAAAATTTAAGAGCGACAGGAAGGGAAACAGGATTGAATGGGGAAGAAGGATCGGAAAAGGAATCATTACTGACAGACGAGCTTACTTCTTCATCGGATTCGAATAGGAGCGGATTTCCGCGTTCGTATTGCTCGCTGCATCCTCCAGAATCGGTTTGAGTGGATTTGTCCGTGGTAACATCAGTCTGGGTTGCGGTTGATTTGTTCTCTGTAGGCTTCGTCTGAGTGGCAGTTGTGGTGACGACATTTTTACCGTAGTTCGAATGTGATTTCGAAACTGATCTCGAATTGTCTGCTGGAATTTGTCCTCCAGGACGTCTCGCCGCTGCCGATGGAAACCTGCTCCCCGTGTGAATTGTGGATACTGAGTTATCAGGTAGTACATCAGTAAAGGGGTAATTCTCGTACGAGTCATACGCTCCAGCATCATCATACGGACTGCCTGATGACTCATTGATCACGCGTCGTGGATGGATTGCAGGGTCCGCCGTAGCTTTGATTCGCCTGAAAGACTCCTCCCAAGCAGAGCAACTTTTGATCAGCTCATTTATGGTGCTAAACCGACGATCGGTGAAGTGATATTGTAACGTCGGCTTCATATTGTTCATGAGGATTTGGATGAGCTCTTCGTCTGAGTACGGCGTTCGACATTGTAAGGTAAGAGTCCACACGTGGTTGTAGAAATCCAGGAAGCTTTCGTTCGGTTGTTGTTTACGTGCCTCGACCATTCTGCGGATTTCGTAATTTGTGCGACGATCTTGAAAGCGCTCGATAATTCCACTTCGCAGATCTGTCCAGGTAGCGTTCGGATTATATTTGCGGAATGTCCAATACCACTGCAAGGCGATATCTTTCAAAATGGTATGTAGTTCAAATAACAAGGTTTGGTCGGATAATCCGCGAGACGAAGCAATGGTGTCTAGCTGAAACAGGAACATGTCGATGGAGATGCCCGCTGGAGATCCTGTGTAATTGAGGCCACTCTTAGACAATAATGGTTGATCGTTAAAGCTTTGATCCAATTCATCTTGCTCGAAAAATGTTATGTCCATGTTGGATGATGTAGGGGTAAGGGAATATTCTTGCTCGATTATGTTTGATAAGGAACAATAACGAAGTCTTTATTAAATTTATTAACAATACAAAAAATTTTAATTCAAAATAAGAAAATTTATAAATATTTACACTACACCCACAATAACTATATATATAAAAAAAATATAAACACGAAATATAATATGTAGACGAATAATAATAAGAGGAATGGTTACCTTATAAATGGGTCGTGGGGCCCGTATTCCCACAATTTTTTTAACGACGGATGTAGACGAGATACCCCCGAAAATGGCGCTTTTCGATGAGAACCTATTTTGGGGGGGCTCGTTAAAATCATTTTAATACCATAATTCAACGCATGAATCAAATCGCGATAACCAACCACGGATTTGGATTCATACAAAATAAATAAAAAAATAAAAAATTGTGATTAATAATAATAACGCAGATAATGAAGCTACCAACACACCCAAGTAAGGAGGCAAAGTGGCATCAGAAAAATACAAATAAGATAATAATAAAGGGAAGGAATGGTTACCTTGTGGTGGTTTGTGGGTCCAGTATTCCCACGGTTAGTTTAACGACGGAAGACGAGATACCCCCCAAAGTGGCGCTTTTCGATGAGAACCTAATTTGGAGGGGCTCGTTGAAATTTGAAACGATACGAGAGAAGAAAAAAAATAAGATCCAAAACTACCAACACACCCAGTGGTATGCAGGCAGAATAATAAATTCAATAAAAAACGATACGAAAACCAAGAATAATAAAAATGCAAAAAAAAAAAAAAAAAAAAAATATAAAATGAAATACCAATAATACCGCGGGTTCCAATACAACCCCAAGCTAAATCAAAAATCAAAAACAAGATATCAAATATTTATATCAAAATAAAATTTAAACCAAAACGAAAATACGGATGGTATGATGAGAGTGGAAACCCCACTCCATGTCGGCTAAAATAATAAAAGAAAATAAAGAAAAATAATAATAATAATAAAAATTGTTGTTCCTCAAATTTCGGTCGAGAAATTTCGGGATAAGGATAAAATGAAGCTAAGCTAAACCCTGGACAAATGACATCCGAGCTCCACCACAATCGGACACAACATAGTGGAAATGGGAAAGAGCTCGGAAGTCGGATGTCCAAAGAATTGGGGTATGACACCCCCATCTACGCGCAATCAAACAGCCCGTGCTGGTTGCGATCGCAGATGGGGAATGCCAACCGGGAGACTGGCTTTGGTGTGCGTGTCCAGGCGAAGTCAAACGGTGCTGAACACTGGTTTCGGCGCTGGACACGCACGCCAAAGGGAATGAAGCTACAAATCATAAAAAAAATCAAAAAAAATTAAAATTCGCGATTTTCTTGGGCGCCACTGTTAAAGGCTGGCTACTGCCAACCTGCAGATATTCACTAAGCGCATGCAGAGGCCTCCACGGTGATTTTTGCCGGCTACGTTCTCAGGGAGAAGTGCTAAGGGTCGTGGGGTTTGAGGCTTGCATGTGCTCCTGGCTTACACCGTGAGTAAAACAGAAATTTAAATAAAAATAAAACGCAAATAATAATAATAAAATATACCCGGATGTTCCGCCGAAATTCGTCGGCCGGAACTTGAGGAACGAACAACTCAAAAATTATAAATGGGAGAGAGGTGCCTTGGTGCGCGCATCCATTCGAATTCAAACAGGGCAAAGCCCCGGTTACGAAATTGGATGCGGGCACCAAGGGACCGCAATCACTAAGCCGACACAGAGGGAGTCTCCGCTCCCATCATACCGACCGAAAAAATTTAATAATTCATTTTATTTACCGAAAAAAAAAAAACCAAAAACAAAAAACGAAATGAAACAACTTCCCCCTCCACCCGCACCAAGATAAGCGAGAACGAGAGAGAGAGAGAGAGAGCAATACGTACCGAGCGCGCACCCGCTGTGCGGCGCTCGATTACAAAATTTTTAAATTTAATATAATATATATAAAAAAAATATAAAAAAAATAAAAAAATCAAAAAAAAATAAAAATAAAAATAAAAAATGGTACCTTAAATTACAAAAAAATTACTGGTGCGACCTTGCGCGGCCGTCATGCCACAGGTGATGTGCCACACCCGGACCGTTGCGGCTTTGGTGCCGTTAATTATTTTGGCCTCGACTGACCGCCAAAAATAACTTGGGCGTTGCGGGGCCTCTCCCCGATAACACAATAAATACAAATGACCGACTGGGCGTTGTCTCGCCGATCCTGTTTTAATAGTTTGCCCGGTTGGGCCTTAAAATGTGTGGCGTCCTTTCGCCTTATCCTTTTAAACTGTTACGGCCCACCCGTCGATAGATGTATATGTATGAATGTATGTACCTGATCCCCCGTTATCACACCACTGTTAGTGATTCAACTATACCGTTGTGCGAACCTCGTGTCCGTCTCCCGTAATAGAAGGTGGTTGAGAAAAGAAAGCCGTATTTAACAATAGCCTGGTACACGAGTCAATCCATACCGCAATACATACTCTTAATGGTTTATTTGGTAGTTTCACTCTCAAAAAAAACAAATCAAATCTAGTTAATTTAATATAGCTTTAGATACACACCATAATATGACTGATTAGCAACCCAGATGAAAGAACGTGGATCGAATCACAAATTTCAATTTTCTGCTCCTTGTCACAATTGCACGGCCGAAAGTTTTTTAACTTTAATCGTCAAAAGAATTCACCAAACGTCCATATATGGGTACCAACACGTCGTCCCAATGCCAGTCACACAATTCCCGAAAAGAAAATTCAACACTTTTCATTCGTCAACTATACCGTTACTCAGTATTTTTATTTTATTATTTTCAATTAATACACAAAAAAGTCACTGTCAATTAAACAATTTTTAATGACAACCAAAAAGACTTTTCACTTTTTTTTCTTTGTAACAAAATCAAAAATGTCACTCTATATAAAATCAAATTTAGAATCTCTCTAAATCAAAAACTCGACTTTATTTTTCTACCATCCAAACTCGAATGTCATCATACAAAAAAAATTCGAGCGTCGCACAGCTCGTATAACGTTTTAGAAGAAAATGCATCTCTCTTCTCTGTCTCTCCTTTATACCAAATTTTCGTTGGTACAAAAGAGAGACATACAAGAAAAAACATTTTTTTCAAAACGTTTTACTTTGCACATACTCGATGTGCATTGTTCTCTCTTCCTCTCCCATTCTCGTTCCGTTGCCAACATAACAGAAGAAAACACACAGGAATCCATCCACCAAGAAATCACGTTCAGACAGCGAAAACACGGACGCAAGAAACCACGTTTAGACAACAAAAACCCGGACGCAAGAAACCACGTGGAGAATACAAACAAATTTACAAAAATGTCTTGTTAAGACCACACAGTCGTAACAAAGTTTCCCCGACATGCTAAAGACACCGTTTGCATTCTTACCGCAACAAACGGATCCCCAATTTCCACATACGGCACAAAACTTTTGAAGGTTAATCTCGGTCTCAGGCGTACGTTCACACATCCCCTTATCATCGCGGCAGTAGACAGGCCTATTATAGGTGCTGACTTTCTGTCCAAATATGGTCTCGTGGTCGATTTGAAGAACAGAAGACTTTCTGATTCATTTACTACCCTCACTGTGAACGCAATCATCGCCCAAGTTGATACGCCATCTCCAAAACATTTCAGCGTTAATAACGATTACGGCGCTCTTTTAAAGAAATACCCCTCGCTCACTGAGGCACCGAATTACAATCTCCCAGTGAAGCATAACGTAGTCCACTACGTCGTCACGCAAGGTAGGTTACCTTGTGCTAAACCGCGACAACTCGACGCAACTAAACTAAAAGCCGCTAAAACTGAATTTCAGTTTATGACAGACATCGGAATCTGCCGCCCCTCATCATCACCAGTCTCCTCACCATTACATATGGTGCAAAAGAAAGACAAGGACTGGCGCCCTTGTGGAGACTATCGACAGTTGAACACTGTCACTGTCCCAGATAGATATCCTATCCCCCACATACACAGTTTCTCGTTGAAACTCGCCGGCGCCACTATTTTCTCGAAAATAGATTTGGTTAGGGCGTACCATCAAATTCCCATGGCTCTCGAGGATATTCACAAAACAGCGATAACTACTCCTTTCGGGCTTTTTGAGTTTACCCGAATGCCATACGGCCTTCGTAACTCAGCCCAGACATTCCAGCGATTCCTTAACGAAGTGTTAAAAGGGCTGGACTTCGTCTACTCTTATATCGACGATATCCTCGTTGCAAGCCCTTCCGAGATGGAACATAGTGAACATCTCGAGTCAGTATTCAAACGTCTCTCCGCATATGGAATTAATATTAAAGCTTCGAAATGTATTTTCGGCGTGAAGTCACTCGACTTCTTGAGCCACACAATTTCGAAAGATGGCATCCTCCCGTCGCAAGACAGAGTTGATGTCATTTTAAACTTTCCAGAACCAACATCAATCCGCCAAATACAGCAGTTCGTCGGTATGGTGAACTATTACCACCGCTTTATACCACGATTAGCCGAACTGTTATCGCCGATTCACAGTCATTTGGCCACTTTACTTAAGAAAAGCAAAAACAAAATAAACTTCTCTTGGCCCGAAGATTGCACAGAATCTTTTGACAAGGTCAAGCGTTCTCTTGCCGCTGTCACTCTTTTGGCACACCCGTTGAACGACGCGCAGTTCAACATAACTACCGACGCTTCCAATGTAGCAGTTGGAGCTGTCTTACAACAACGCAACAAAGGATGTTGGCAATCGTTAGCGTTCTTTTCAAAGAAGCTCTCCCCTGCGGAAAATAAATACTCTACTTTCGATAGAGAACTTCTTGCTATGTATTTAGCAATCAAACACTTTCGCCATTTCGTCGAAGGCCGAAATTTCTCTTTATTTACCGACCATAAGCCTCTTACAACAGCTATTGCGTCAAAGTCTGAACGTAGTCCCCGGCAATTACGACATCTCGATTACATTGCCCAGTTCACTACCGATATTCATCACATCAAAGGTAAACACAATGTGGTGAGCGACTGTTTGTCTCGTTCTGGTGAAACACTTCTCACAGAACTCAGCGTCTTCTCCTTCGACACGAAGGAATTACTTGTACAACAACAACGCGACGACGAATTGCAGAAATTGATTTCAGCACACACACCGAAATCAATCGTAAACCTGCAACGGATCGACTTACCAGACAAGCAGCAAATTTGGTGTGAGACTTCAACAGGTAAAAATCGACCCTACGTTCCTCTCAACATGCGACGGACAATCTTCGATAGTCTACATGGCTTATCACATCCCGGCATCCGTGCTACGCGAAAACTCATAGCTTCAAAATACTTCTGGCCAAGAATGAATACTGATACAAGCAATTGGGCGAAATCTTGTATCCCATGTCGAAAGTCCAAAGTTCACCGCCACACGAAATCAGAACTTGGTAAATTCGAGCTATCAAGTGGCAGGTTTGAACACATCCACATGGACCTGGTTGGTCCACTGCCCCAATCGAATGGCTATCATTATATTCTAACGATAGTCGACCGATTTACCCGTTGGCCAGAAGCTTATCCAATCCGAGAAATGACCGCAAAAACCGTAAGTAAAATCTTCTACAATGAGTATATCTGTAGATATGGTGTCCCAATCTTCATCACGACAGACCAAGGAACACAATTTGAGTCAACGTTGTTCACCGAGCTCACGAAGCTCCTAGGTTCCCATCGCATTCGGACAACTGCATATAACCCGAAAGCGAATGGTCTTGTCGAACGGTTCCACAGGCAACTAAAATCCGCCTTAACAGCTCGATGTAATACATCCCATTGGAGTTCAGAACTTCCTACAATCTTATTGGGTATTCGAACCTCCGTCAAAGAAGACCTCAACTGCACATCAGCAGAGCTAGTATATGGTCAAAACATTAAGGTTCCCGGTGAATTCTTCATCAACGATCAAAATTCGAACCCAAACACAGATACTTCGGATTTCGTGAATCACCTTCGTACCACCATGAGAACCTTAGCTCCTACGGACACAAGACATCCACCTGAACAGGCAACGTACATTCCCAAAAATCTGGAAACCTGTTCACACGTATTCGTACGTGTGGATAGAGTCAGAGGTCCATTGAGTACACCCTATTCTGGACCGTATCCAGTGACCCGCAAATTGCGCAAATTCTTTGTTGTGGATGTAAATGGAAAATCCACAACAATTGGCATCGACAGGCTTAAGCCAGCGTACGGAATACTTGTGGTAAACCCAGTCGAAAAACGTAGTGTTCCAAAAACGGTTACATTCAATTTCAAACACTACGGTTTTCAATCCAGGAGGGGAGTGATGTAGCGGCTCAAAATAAATAAAATCATTTTCACTTCGTGGCACTCCTCGTAGCAAAACTATTTATACGTCGCGCCGCTTAACTACGAGGCATAGCTCGTTTTGCTGAACATAGCTATTTCGCCATCTACATTCGCGAATCTCGATCGTAATCGATTATCGATTAATATCGAGAGTTTTACCAAGCCGCGAAAAACGAAACCAAGAAACGAAAAAGAAGGAGTCGCGTTTAGAAATCCAAGAGACACGGTCTCACAAAATTAATAATAATAAAGTGAAAGTGCTACGAACAATCGTCCGCCATCTCTAGGTATGAACCTAATATTAAGAAACTGTCTGTGCGCTAAATAAATAAATAATAAATAAATAGTTTATACAAAACATAGTGAGTGTTTATCATTAAAATCATAATACCCGATAACACCGCTATACTCGTTTACATCAATTCGCATTGATGTAAACGAGAGGCATATAAGAAAAACATTTTTCTAGAACGTTTTACTTTGCACACCCGATGTACATTGGTCTCGCTCCGAAAAATGCAAGACTGCCAACCTCGCAAACTGTACTAAAAAAAGTACATACACAAACTTAGCCAAGACACAACAGAGGTGAATATAAAACAAAAAGCGCTAGTTACGATCATGTAATCGTAACAAAATCTTAAAATCCCTTGAGTCCAAAATCAAATATCTAAATTAAAGTGTTGTATACTGAGCCTACATAAGCGTATTGCGTCATTCTCAAGATACGGATCAAGTTGAGATCTGTGTTATGAAGAATGACTATTTTCGCAAGTCAATATTATGCAAGTTCATAGATACAACATTTACAAATTAAGTGAAACTGATCACAAAGTGAAGTACATGCAAAATTGCAATTAATACAGACTTGCACGTTTCTACAGAAAATCAGAACTAATGAAAGTATATTAAGAAATGAAATTTATTGTGTTACTTTATCAAATTCAAAATATATTTTGTACAATTTAAATGTTCAATATTTATAAACTCATTCAGCTAAAGAATTTTGTGACACTTTAGAAAACCCAACCCAATAATCCAGCTAGAAAATCTAGTACAGTTTCACGATCAACACCTAGTGCCCAAAGACGATCAAATACTGCGGAAACAGCTGGATCGGCTAACAAATTATTAATTATTGGCTGAGCTGCTCCAATACGATCCCATACTACGGCGAATTCTGGATAGGCATCATATACTTGGCTGATAACAATGACAATATCGGTGATTTCAAATTCTTCTTGGATTTGTTCATAAACTCCACGCCATCCACCGCAAGTTTTTGGTGCGAATGTATCACGTGCAATTGGTTCGATACCCCATAATTCGAACAAATGGTTCAAAAACTCAAAGACAACACCGGCATCTTGCAAGTCTTCAAAGAAGCCTTGGATAGCGGGATCATCACGGATTATTTGAACAACGGCTGGGAATTCGTTTCTCAAGTATGCTTGAATCTCTTGTACTTCAGGGTCGTCGGCGCATGCCTGAACGATTTCAACGATTCTGTCTGTTGGGATGGCAGCTCTAATTTTATCCAAAGCTTCGTTGACTGATTTCGGTTGGATTACGTTGGCCTGGGCAACACCGAATACGGCTAAAGCGAGCAACAAGAATTTCATCTGCAATAATCAAAAATATATCCAATTTATTAATAAAATTTTAAAATAATTATGTTTATTTATTTTTATTTTAAATCTGGCTTACCTTTGAATTGGTATATGGAACAGAACAACAAAACTGAACTGAATGATTTAACTCTAGGCGAATCAACCTTTTATACTAAAATTCACTCGCATCGTTATCTAAACAAGCAAAATATTTTGGCAAATTGGCAACAAAAAATTATTATCAATCGATTATGTGGCATGTGCATCGTAATCATTGAAAATCGCGACTTTATAAATTAATGTTGTCAATATCACACTAACTTGAGTCGATAATTTAACAAAGGCAAGCGTCAGATGTGTATATCAGTTATGCGCACGTGAGGCAAAACTTGGGTTTCAAATTTGTATAAAGGTGACTAATTAACAAAAAACTTAACAACAGCCAAAACGCGTAACCACAAGTACTATGTGGTCAAATTTATTTATCTACTTATCAATTCGCATGAAAAACATCTCATGAACAAATGACCGACATGGAAAATAACCGTAAACTATATGTGTAAAAAAGCCCACATTTGTATAATGCATCCTAAAAATAGAATGAGGAAATGTTTACAATATTGCAAGTCGCGAAATTCGAAATTGAATTGAATGGCTGTTCTGGAATACGTCCATCTATGACCGAATTTAGTATTCAGGATGTTGGGATGGATTAGGGATTCTAAAGTGAGATTTCAACTACAGGCATCATGTCTACCGATTTTTACATTATCAGTCATTATGTCTACCGATTTTTACCAAACTTTGCTTGTTCATTTATATTGGGATCCTCAAATGAACTCTGTTAGAAATACCTAGGGTTAGCTGGCTCATATATATTCGTTTCATTTCGTTGCGCTACGTTGTTCATACGATTTTTTAATTGTACGGGTGACAAAACAGCCCAACTGCGTCTCAACTCAAGACCGGTTAGAGCAACATATAAAAAATTCATATAGCGATTATATGTATAGTAGATCAATTTTAGAAGGACTAAATATAACGGCAGTTTACAAAAGTGTCAAGATAGTTGTGCAAAAGAGAAACGTTGTACATATTTACCGGCTAAAAAAAGTGGAATCTTATCTTGCTAAAATAATGCGTACGCCACTGATGTATATATGTATATGCTTTATATATTAATTATTTATATATGAACTCGTTTTCGCTTACCAATATCGTCGACCAAACTCGCAGACTGCGTAACCCCAATTTGGGACATTTCGCAAATTTGGTGTAATTTTAAAGAGAAGGTAAAGTAAAGCTTGGTCTTCACTCACAAAATTTTGTCACGACGCCAGAATGCCATGACAAAATGTATATGTATTGAATCTGATCGTGCGCAATTATCCCTTGACAAAGAGAAATTGTATTAAAATTGCTAATATTTTTCTCACGACACTGTGACAAAATGAGAATAATATTCTATTGTATTCTCTTTTGTATTTAAAATAAAATAATATGATTTTATATACTTGTTTCCGTAGGCAAATTTATATAAGGTTGTGTTTCAATTGGATTAAATACCGCATAAAAAGTTAAAAAGTTAAAAATTTATTTGTGGTAATTTTTTTTTAATTTTTTAACTTTTTATCTGTTTCAACTGGTTAAAAATTTTGACAATAACATGGTTGCTTATTTTATGTGTAATTGCGAACATATATAGCAAATTTAAATATGAAAACATGTAAAATAAACACTTTTTAAATATATATTAGTCAATTATGGTCAGTTTACACATATATCACTGCAATTTTTCTCAAAATTGTTGCATGGAAAATTTTTGTTTACAAACAAATATTTTTGTCAGCCAAATGTTTTCTATATAAAAATTTTATCAGCTCTTGAAGCGGATAAAAAGTTTGACATTTTTATTCACCACAATTTTTAACTTTTTAACTTTTTATGCGGCATTTAAACCAATTGAAACACACTCTAAGTGTACCATGTCAATGCTTATCCAAAATAAAATGTGTTTGTATTTCCTAAATATGGACATGCGCATTTCACCTTGACAATGCAAAATGAAATAAAAATTGTTGAAGTTTTTGTCATGAAACTCTGACAAAATCAAAATATTTGACGTTAAAGTATTATTTTTCCCAAAAATCACGCAAAATTTGAATTTTGCATCAGTTGTGCAGTAGTTCAGCGTTATTAAAAATATGTTTATATTTTAAAAATAATGAACGTTTGGCAGCAATATTTTAAAAATAATCAACGATTTTCGTACATCTTGATGTCTTCGTTAATCGTCAAAATTGTCGCATTTTTAGGGTTTAGAAAATTCACGAGTAATGGATGGAAATCAAATGTATCCACAACGTATCACTATTTGGTGCGGATTTAGGGCAGGAGACATCGTGTTGGCTATATCGCCAGTGATAATTCAGTTTTTGTGGCTAAATTGCATGGATTTGGACGACATGTGGTTTCAACAAGAAGACGTTGCCACGTGCCATACAGCCCGAGAAAAATTCAATTATTGCATGAGTCATTTTGTGGGTATATAATTTCCGTTTTGGGTGATCAGAATCGATTTTGGAAGCCTAAGATTTATGCCCACAAACTTACGACCAACTACACTTTGAGGAAGTAAATTGAGCGCTAGATCAATGAAAATCAGCCATCAGCAACAATTATGTAAAATTGCCATGAAAAATTTCTACGAAAGAGTACATGTGTGCAAAACCGTTGAGGACACTTACCCGATAAGTTATTCCATACATAGCCCCTCTAAGATTTTATTTTCGACACAAACTTTGTATGGTTGTCCATTAAAAATAATATTTTGTCCGAAAAGTCGAAAAAATATCTTAAACAAATTAATATCACGGACGATTATGAAATATTTCTTCAATAATATTTTACACATATAATTATATGTGTTGGCTTAGTATATAGATACGTAGTGAGAATTTCCTGAAGTTTCTGATTTGGTGATATAATTTGCTAAATCGATAAGTTCTTGTTTTATAGTTGGATTTTTGCAGTTTGGTCATTGCAACCTGATGAGTAGACCAACTTTTATTAGTACGAAATCAAGCTGCCAAGAAGATACCTAAGGGAGTTCTCATTATTGTAAAGGTTTGTGTATCTTTATATACACAAATGCCCTGGGGTTAAAAATGAGGGGAGTGCATTTTTTCTACTTTTATGGTAGAAATATTGTGAGTTAATGGTCTCTTTGTTTTCTACGACTATAAAAAGTCGGAAACATTGTATAGGTGTCCATTACAAATAATATTTTGTCCGAAAAGCCGAAAAAAATCTTAAACTAATTAATATTACGGACGATTATGAAGTACTTCTTAAAAATATTTTTGTTTTAAATTGAAGGATTGCAATTTTTGTAATGTATGTGATGCAAATTTGTGCATTTAGTGATTTATTGTAGCTGTCGCCATTTTCTTAAGGTTTTTCAAAATAAATATAATATTAAAGATAATTTTTTAATTTAAAATCTAATTTGTTAATTCAAAATAATTTTTTGAATTTGGGATAATGAAAGGTAAGTAAAGAATTGTATATGATAATGTTTGCTACATTATGAATAATAATCTGTTTGCAATATGCAATAGTGCAGTTGTCTTTTCAGATGAACGTTTTGAATTTTCAGCAAACCAGATAAACGCTTGTCTTTTTATTTTCAGGAGTAATTTACATTTAATTATTTTGTTTCAAGGATGGTTTTTGATAGTCACAACAGCAATATATGCTTAATGTTTATATATCTAATTTTTTTATATATATATATTTCAGCTATTAAAAGAAAAATTGTAACGGTACTTTAAGATCAAAAATTTATTATTTTGGTGGATTCATCACATCCCCAATTTAAAAATCCTGCCCAAATAAATAAGTTGTGGGAATCTGTGCAAAGGGACGTCGGTGATTCTGCTGTGTAATCTATTTTCCGCAATATGAAGCGTCGATTCGCCATGTATTGGAACATATAGTATACTTAGGTAAGAGCAGCTCGGCTACGAAAATATTGACAGCAGAAATGCGAGAATTTTAGAGAGAAATGGAATATTTGCAATTCACAAATATGGTAATTATATCTACAAAACTAATGTATTTTTATTACAGGCCAACCATATCTAATTTTTTGCTTCATGATGCTAGGAATAGTGAATTAGAAGGGGTAAGTAACAATTCGGAAGGACATATTGAAAGCTATTTGGATGAATTCGAAAATTGGGATCAAAACCAAATTCGATTAAAAATATCGATGACCCAATTATTATCAGTCCAGCATCAATTTCATTGGGATTTTCGATCGAATCGGGGACAGAAAACGTACCATCGGTTGGGACTCCCATGTCAACAGCACGGACCATAATAACGTCAGAGCCCATGTTATCAGCACCAGTTGACTCTCAGGTTAACAACAATAGAACTATACTTTGTCTTAGAAAACGGCGAAAAAAATCTAGGCGAACAAATCCGGCTCAAAATGACATTCGAGATGTGATTAACCCTTTGAGAACTGGTGTCAACACATGTTGACATGTTTTTATAGTCATTTTCCGCTTTACTATTTCCGTGTATTTGGTGTGTTAAATATTATATCTGTCCTATTACTATTTGGAAGTCAAAATTTATTCTGTGTTTCAGTGTAGTACTAAATTTGACGAAGCAATAATTATTTTTGTGTCAAACGTTCCCGCTAAAATATTACTTCCAAGTAAGGTAAGCAAAAAATTCGTTTTTATATAGTATAATATTATTGTAAGGTTAAAACCATTTATAGTTTGTGTTCTTGAATGTTGTAAATATGCACTACAGAAAAAATTATAATGTTTTTATTTGTTTTCAAGCTTTTACGATATTTAAAATATAGGTCAACGTATGTTGAGAAATCGATTCAACGGTAATTGAAACATTTTTCTTTAAGTCAACATATATGGACAAATTGATTGAAGAGTTGCATTTTTATTTATTCCACTTGAAGTTTTCTCAACACAACATGAAATTAAACGATTTCAAATTGAAATTATAATGGTGGCTCACCAAAATGAGTTTCAAGAAAGCTTCCAACAAAAGGAAAAATGATGAACCATCTGTTACAACAATAACACCTGTACGATTTGAGAAAATTGGTCCAGAAAACGATGTTTGGTTTGATGGAGTGGACCATAACCTGCCTTTATTTCAAGAAAGCCACTCGGCTAGCAGATGCATAACACTGATTGCAAGGGTTCATCACGAGTGATTTGTACGAAGAGCAAAAGATTGAATTGTACGAAGTGCGTTTAAAAAAATCTACGAATGAAAGAAAATACGAAGAGACAGTTACAACATCATCACCAACGAGCACTGTATGATCGACGGAAGTTCGACCGGAAATAGTTATCCGCTACGATGGGGTTGATCACCTTCCATTGTTTCAACAAACTCACTCAACGACTAAGTGCAACGCTCATTTGTGCATTAATTCTAAGAATAATTGCTTTCATGATTTTCATTATAAATAAATTTGTATGAGAGATTTTATTTAGTTATAGTCAATGTGAAATAATTATTGCTTTTTAATTTTATAAATCTTAAAACGTTGACTGAATAACAGACTGAGATGAAATTACCAGAATAAGTATTAAACCAGAGCCAACTAGATAAATAGAGCCTCCCTATTCGAACTTTTTTTCACTAAACTTAAAATACGGGATATAATAAATGTTAGTTTCCTATAGGAATGTATGAAAAACGACTAATTTTCTTTTTCTTTTTAAGTATATTAAAAACCATAAGCTTTTATAATATTTTTGTTCAGGTAAATGCATAAAAGTTCAAACTTTAATTAGTTCAAAAAAAGATTCTAGAAAACCCTTTAAACTGTGTGAAAATTGACTTGGAAAAAAAATAAATAATGAGCTTTTATCAATGTTGTTGTTGTATGGCGTCATCATTTCAAATCATAATATGGTCTCTTTCCATTCTCTTTCTAAAAACACGATTGTCATGGAAACACATAGTTTCCGTTCCGTTTCGACCTTTAAGTCGAGTATGTCAAAATGTATGGAAAACCGAAAACATGCTCACAATGTTAAGTTTAAGGCGAAACCGATACAATATGTTTTAGCATTTCAGGGTGTACATCATTTTCACAAACTCCAGTAACACAACTGAATGATGATTCATTTTCACATCGACCCACTACTGGTAACGATTTAGAACAAGATGGTATGTTTGCACTGTCAGTACCTAGAAGTAATATTATTAATTGCAATTATTTTATTGTAGAAAATGTATAGTAATAATAATAAAAAAAATGTTATTTACTTACTTGCTGTATTTGTTTGCAATTCTTGCGTTTTTTCATCGTATGAATTTGTAACACTTCGATTTGCGTTTTGTATTTTTGAATAATTTTGGACGTTTTCCTGCGATCGCTTTTGAGCTAACATCATCATTTGTTTCCCGCGACTTATCATATTGTAATAATTTTTAATTACTTTCACACTTCACGACACAATTATTTCAATTCGTTAAAACAAATCTCACATATGAAATATTACTCACATTTATGGAAAAACACTTAACACGAAACTTATAAAGGTAACACTTATAAAATAAAAACTTAACTCAATTTAAGTAAACATAAAGTTATTTTATTTGTTATAGAAAAATCACTTAATTCAGATAACCGCTGTTATGAAATCATTTAACGTTTTTTTTTACAATAGAATCCATATGAAAAAACCACTTAATAGCCAAAACTAGAATATGTTTCAACAGGATAATTTATGAAATAACACTTATTGTCACTTAAGTTATTTTTCCGCAACAATTAGTTTGGTTAAATTTAAAAAAAAAATCTCACTAAGTGTATTAAGTGATTTTTATGATTTTATTTTATTATATATGTGAATATACAAAATTTAATTTATTTTAAAACTCAAATAAGTGATTTTTCCAAAATAATAAAGTAATATATAGCAATTCAGTGCAGTTAAGTGGTTTTGTTTTATAGCCATAACTAGGTCAAAAATTAAACAAATTCTTCAAAAATTGGCTTGGTTATAAATGATGCGAAAAGGAACAGATAGAAATTAAATTTGACAAAATCACTTAAGTGATATTAAGTGGTTATGCTGAATTGCCACAGATTTAATTCTACTACTATACGATCTGAACATAAATTTGATTCCAATAACATATAGTATATTAAAATACTATATCGCGACGGTACAAAACCAAAAGGAATAAAAATTACAATTTGTGTCATCGACAAATTATGTATATAAGAGTAACTCGACAAACCTTATATAATCTATTCAACGGATAAAATATTTTATAAATCATATATACACAATTCACGCTTTATATACATAATTTAAAGTGATATAAATTATAAATGTGTTACTATAACGTGATAGAAATCAAAAGCTAAAGTTAAATACGATTTATGTAATATTTGAATACGCGACCTTGCACATAAATTCAATTCGTGCAATTACATTTAAATACAAGCTTAAATTTTATTTACAGGGTAGTTCTTGCATCTAATGAAATTAATAAAAAATATAAAATATTATGACATAAAGATAATAAATTAGAATCACAAATATATTATAAAAATAAACATCATATAACAAATGTATATAAAACTCGTAAATCCGAAAATAATAAAATAAATACCCACAAACAATTAAAATCCCTAAAATTTAACATATAAAACATAATGCGTGCAAATTTATAAAACCCAGTAGTACAAATCAGCGCACAATGAGCGCATAAACAGCATATAATTAGAGCGCTCAATTTGTACTTCAAATTGATGCACCTACGTAATTCCATGCTTTTCGTATTTTTTCCGACCGAAAATTCGGTTTTGTTTCCCCTACGTTAACTTAACGGTTTAACTAGAAACAATATTTTTTTTGTTTTGTTGTATATACCAAGGGGTCGATTTTTTCCAAAATTCGACGGACGACACATGACGTTTTCGTATACGTATAAGGAGTATAGTATACAATTTTATAACAGTGTGTGTAATTTTTTTGTGGTTATATTTGTTTGTTTTCTGCGAATGTAAGCATCAAAAATTATGAATCGGTTCAAATCGGTTCAATTTTTTGGTGCTTATGACCTTTCGTCGTTTTACTTTTTTGACATCTCACCAAGTATTTGAGTGGTGAGTTAACATGTTCGCGGAACTGACTGCTATAGCGGTCATACAACTTTTTCGTTTTTTAACACGTTTGCGCAAACAACATTCATTTTTTAAGGAATAACTCGACATATTTTGTAATTCTAACAATACATTCCTTTCCGCGATGAAATATCATTGCAATTAGAAAAGTTATCAAATGTGTTCCTGCGTAGCACACACATTTAGAAACTGTGCCTCAATGTGTTAAAGAAAACAATTTTTTAACTACACAAATTTTTTTGTTTTTTTTTTCAAAGCGTTTGTTACAGGCTGGCTACTGCCAACCTGCAGATATTCACTAAGCGCATGCAGAGGCCTCCACGGTGATGTTTTGCCGGCTACGTTCTCAGGGAGAAGTGCGAAGGGTCATGGGGTTTGAGGCATGCATGGCTCCTGGCTTACACCGTGATTAATACAGATAATTTAACTAAAAATAAAACGCAAATAATAATAATAAACCCGGATGTTCCGCCGAAATTCGTCGGCCGGAACCTGAAGAACAAACAACTCAAAAATTATCAATGGGAGAGAGGTGCCCTGGTGCGCGCATCCATTCGAACTCGAACAAGGTCGAGCCTTGGTTACGAAACTGGATGCGGGCACCAAGAGACCGCAATCAACATTGCACCGACACAGAGGGAGTCTCCGCTCCCATCATACCGACCGGAAAAAATTTAATATTTCATTTTATTAAAAAAAAACGAAGCGAAATAACTTCCCCTCCACCCGCACTAGAAGAAAACGAGAGAGACAGAGAAAGCAACACGGATCGAGCGTGCACCCGCTGTGCGGCGCCCGATTACAAAATTTTTAAATTTAATATAATATATATAAAAATATAAAAAAAATAAAAAAAATCAAAAAAAATAAAAATAAAAATAAAAATAAAAAATGGTACCTTAAATTACAAAAAAATTACTGATGCGACCTTGCGCGGCCGTCATGCCACAGGTACCACCCTGTACCCGGACCGTTGCGGCTTTATGTGCTGTACACTACCGATGCGGCCTTGGTGCCGTTGTTGGGCGACTCCCCGCCTTGCGCTCGAGCGCTTGCCTGGATGGGCACTATACGTTGCGGGGCCTCTCCCCGTTACCAATATATACAATAAAACGAAGAGCCGGTTGGCCACCATTAATACGGCCGGCCTCAACTGGCCGCCGAATCCGCACCCCGCCGTGTGACCTCAACTGGTCACCCAAAACGTATTGGGCGTTGGCTCGCCGAAAACCGTTGATAACGTGGCCTTAACGGGCCACCCGTTATCCTCACCACCGATCGTCTTTCTAATACATTGACAATCAACTTTCAATTCTCAATTATTCACACCCAGCACGTAACTGGATTGCCTTTTCCGTATCACAACAATATCAAATGATGCTACTTTGGCCTATAAATCCAAACTGATTTTCTCTAGACCACGGGAAAATAATTCACAGACACTATTTTTACAGTAGAAAGTATTTAGAAAAATTCAGATTCAATTTTCACTTTGCACACAAATGTTTATGCTCGCTTGGTTTTTTTCTTTAATGCACAAAACCCCAATCTCAAATTTCAAACGAGAATAATTAAAATAAGAAATAATTTTCAATTTTCCATTATAATTTTATTGAGACAATTTTCAACACATTTCCCTTATTGGGTAAAACCAAAAAACAGTTCTTTCTTTTATATTTATATTATAAACAACTTCTATATTTATATTATATTTAAATTATCAACAACACTTGTTTCAAAAAAAAAAAAAAAAATCAAGACTCCAAAAAAACATTTTTGTCACCACCCTCTAAACATGGTGAATCGCAAGCGAGTCACAAGCGAGGTCATTCTTATATGAAAGACCTCGCAAACGACTCGCCTTGACGAGTCAAAAGCGAATCGTTAGTGTTTCAGCTGGCGTATGGAAATTAAAATGAAAGCGAGGTCATGTAAATGTATTAGTAGTTCATATTCTCTTCACATTAGAGTCATTTACGACGTGCGGGTGAATTAAAAGCGAGTCACAGGCGAATCAAGAATGAAATGCAGGCGACGTTAAAGTGAATCATTAGCGAGCAGCTTTTTATTTCTCAATCAATACTTTCATAAATAATGTCTGAACAATAAAATTCAAAACGTTTGGTTTCAATAAATTCGTATTTATTTTATTTCTAACATTTTATAAATCATTTTGTATTATCCTTCTAGAAATTCATTTTACATTTGTAATACATACTTAAAATTTTCTTTTAATTTAATATACATATGTTAATCAGTCAAAATAAGTATCTTTTCAATTATTTGCATTTTTCATTAAAAATAATAAAATTTTAAACATAATTATAAAAATATATAATTTCATTGAAAATTTAATATTTAAAGTTACATTATATTTAGAAATCGTTTCATATATTTTATTTTATTCAAAATATCACAATAAATTACAATAATCAAATTTTTCAAACTATTCCACACTAAATGCGTCAATTTAATGATAATAAACAAAATGGCTACCTTACCCATAATAAATATGCTCGCGTATACTATACTAATTTTCCATGTATTGGTGTCGTATGAAAACTTAATTCGCTTGCGACTCGCTTTTGAGTCAATTTGGTGAGGCCTCGCAAATTTCTTTAGAGGGCATTACTACTCGACTCTATGTCAACACGACTTTTTTTTTTAAAAAAAAAAAACCAAACTCGAATCTAACAAAATCAAAACTCGAATGACCAAACAAAAAAAACTATTCGAGCGTCGCACAGCTCGTAAAACGTTTTAGAAGAAAATGCATCTCTCTTCTCTGTCTCTCCTTTGTACCAAATTTTCGTTGGTACAAAAGAGAGACATACAAGAAAAAAACATTTTTTTTAAAACGTTTTACTTTGCACACACTCGATGCGCATTGTTCTCTCTTTCTCTACCATTTTCGTTCCGTTGCCAACATAACAGAAGAAAACACACAAGAATCCATCCACCAAGAAATCACGTTCAGACAACAAAAACCCGGACGCAAGAAACCACGTGGAGAATAGAAACAAATTTACAAAAATGTCTTGTTAAGACCACACAGTCGTAACACGTTGTCGAATGTGAATGAATTTGTTTTCATAGTAACATAAAATTCGAAATTATTTTAAAACTAAAACTATAAAACTATATTTGCATTGCATTTACAAATTTTAAATTATAAATGGAAAAGATAAATGTCATATCCAAAATCAGAATCTACTTAAATATAAGTCCTGCTAACTCCACACATGTAAAATAAACAATAACTAAGTATAGATGTATTGGAAATTTTTTTTCCATAGTAATTTTTTTTTAAATAACTATGTATAAATGTGTTGGTACATAAACAAAAAAAAATGAGCAAAAAAAAATTCAAATTTACGTTGCATTATTAGTGTAACTAACACACTCTTTGTTAGTTTTCTTTAAATAGGTATCTGTCAATGAGAGAGTAAGCAGGACTTATATTTAAGTAGATTCTGTCCAAAATCATTAAATGGCGCGCGCACATTCACACAAACACAAACACACATACCACTACTATAAACATGCGGTTATTTCGTCAATTTGTCGAACTTTGGAAAAAATCGACCCCCAAGTGTACACACTCGCAGACACAACTACATATTTTTAATTTTGTATACTCATTTTGTATGTTGTCCATGTATTCTCCACCTGAAAACACTTGTAAAATAAACATCATACCATGTACAATGAATATTTTACACATCAACCAGAATCTACTTAAATATATGTTTAAGTAGATTCTGCATCAACTTACCCCTCAAATGGAATCTCCAGACTGATAAAAATGAAATAGAAATTTTTCTAATGTGGAATTTTATTTACTTTTTCAAATCAATGTGAAATGTCTGGTTCAAATAAAACAAAAAATAAATTGATTTGCTTTTGTGTTAGTAGTGGTAATCGTTTGACGTTTAGAAATGTCATTACTCATGACATTTGTGTTTTGTGTTTTAAAGCGTTTGGTTGTGATTTTTTATTGATAAAAGTGTTATTATGGATAAAATTAAAATTCTCGAAGAACTGTTGGCGTCGTCTTCCTCGTCATCTGATGATGATTTATTGTTATATTTTTCTTCATCGGATGATGATGATTTTATAAAGTTTCAGTCCATATTATTTGAACGAGTGCAGAAAAGTCGCGTAAATTTTTTTATGAAAGATGTAGTGGCGAAATATTCAGACGAAGAAGTGAGTTGTAGTTGTACCACGTACCACGACACGGTCAAATTACAATAAAAAACATTGCCAGACGAGGGTAAAAATCGAAAACACGTTTGGGTTATTGAAACAACGGTTTAGGCAGCTCGTTCGTTTAGATTTTTTTGCTGTAGAACGGATGTGTAAATTTGTTATGGGATGTTGCGTTCTACACAATTTATGTATAGATGATGGTGATCTATGGGACGAAACGAATACGGAAGAATTGCCTGTTCAAGCTACCGTAACAGAAACTACATCAAACAACAGCGGAGTGAATGAAAATGAAGATACCATATCTGAAGCAGTATTAAAACACTTAGGAGAAATAAAGCGGGGTACCATTGCAGAGGCATTTTTATAAAAAAAAAACAGTTCAATTTAATTCAAAATAATATGTGCTTAATGGTAATAAAATGTGCATAAAGTAAAAAAAAATATGTTTAAATATTTTTGGCCAAGAACTCGTTCAAGAAGGTTCATGCGTTCTGCGTGGCGCAACGCACGACTTTCCTCTTTTACTTTATTATTTTCCCGTGCAAAATCTAATAATTTCTGGAAACGCTGCTCTTTTAATGAGAAATATTTATCACATAACACCTCCTGAGTGGTTTTCTTCCGTTTTACCTTTGGTAGTGCTGGTGATTGTCGTTCCGGATCCACTGGTGAATTTGTGCTCATATTGTTCGGTGTTACTTCTGTTTCCGATGGTGATGGTGACGTCATTGGTGTTTCGCTAGTTGTGGATTCGATAGATTCTACAGACGATGTCGAAATTGTTTTTTTCCTTTTAATTAATTTTCCACATCAGCTTTTTGTTGCGGAATCTCTTCATCGGCCCAACTTGTGGTAAATAATCCCCATATAAATTCAACATATACCTTGTTTGCCCTTCCGTCCACTTTTGGATAATAGCATTCGAATTCGATGCCGGGTTTTGCATCAAATTAGGACCTGCACTTTCCTCATTACTTTGGGTTTGCTGGATACCCTCCGTTGCTTCTTGGCATTTTTCGTTTTGTGATGTAATGCTCGCGGAGTAATGCTCCAACACTACATTGTAGTCTGATTGCACCACTTCATGACCTATTAATAAAACACGCATATTAAAATAATATAACTACATATAACTACGATATACAATAATTATCACTTACTTAATTTGTTTTCTAAAAATGCTACACCATCTTTTCGTAAAACAAACCCGTTTTCGTCCAATAAAACATAATAGTTAGATATATTATCAATAAAATTCATTTTCCACAATAAATTTCCTTTAGTTTATAATATTTTATATTTTTTTTTTTATTATTTTGAAAGTCGCTTAAACTTTTTTTCAATTTTTATATGTTGAACCGCTTAAAACACAAGAAGAATGACATTTCCGACGCGTTCATAAAATTTGACATTTCTCTTTTTATTAGTATTGGTGACATCAAAAAAAAATTTACGAAAAAATGTACATTTTTTAAAATTGATGTACATCAAAAAAAAATTGATTTTTTTCGGTAAATAAAACAAAATTTTTGATGTACATCAATTTTTTTTGCCGGATTTTGGTAAATAAAATTCCACATAAATGAAATTCATAAATAAGAAATTAAGTGGGGGTAAATACACTGCATATTTACCCCCACTTAATTTCTTATTCTGTATGTATTATAAAAGAAACCAAAGTAAATTTATTTGTTTTCTCACTTCGACGTGTGCAAATGGTTCAATCTGTTTCATACTGCTATCAATGATTGTTTGCTGGGAAACTTATTGAAAACGAAACGAATCGGAATGGAACGGAAACTATGTGCCTGGACCTTTATTTTTGTACAGGATTTTTTTATTTTTATTATTTATAAATAACGACATTCAGTCAGTCACCACTACAATGTGGTTGTGAAAGCATGCGAGTGAGAATGTTTTTGAAACACAGATATGTATAAATACGTGATTAAAAAATTATGGAACAATGTTTCCTTCCTAGTGCATAATAAAACCTATACAATTTTCTTTTACAGTATGTACTTGATTTTGTAACATCGTTCGAACACCATAGCTGCCACCGAAAAGACATAATACTTGTATGCAATTTAAAAATATTTTATTCTTAAGAAAATTACGCAGAGTAAAGATTTTCTTAGTTATTTTCCGAAATAATTTTTTCTTTGCGGTGATTATTTCGCACGGTGATATTTTCAGCGGTGATAAATGATGAAAAACACAGATAGTGGCAGTTTCAATAGCAGCTCTTCGATAAGTTATGGATTTTGTACTACCAAACAGGTTGATTTGGTGACTCATTCAGTTGAGGAATTATAACTTGTTTAAAGTAGCAACAATGTTTTCCAAAGTATACAAGCAATGAACTTTAAATGCTTGCGTATTTGTCCCACGTATGTGTGATAAGCCGCGACGTCTCTTAATGTTGTAATTCTTTCACCAAAAGTGCTAAACATTGATTTTCTTCGGTTCTCGTGCGTTATGTCGAATACAAAAGCTCGAAGCAATCGCTTCCCATAGGAAACTCCGTTGTTTTCGAATCACTGTAAATGGTCATTTATCATTCCTCCTCGTGCAGTATTCATTGCAATGCATTTTTAAATGATTTCAATTAAATTTTCTATTTATATCTGTACTGCCATTCAACACATTTCGTAACTATTCGGCGTTATATACGCCACGTTGCGTACCCGATTCCAACATTTAATTAGTGTGAACGAATATGTAAGCAATATACATGCATAAGCAATGAACCATAGTGATAATGTGGTAATAATCAGTATTAACGTTTTTTTATACATTAAACTAATTCTGACCTACAAAATATAACCGTGATCTGGTAAGCTAGTCGTCTTTGCCATCTAATTCCTACCAGATTTTACAATTTGTACCAATAGTTTTGAATAACATTTTGGTGGTACAGTGGTACAGTACACCTCGTATATTCTCATTGGACTTGTTTCAGAGCATATAATAAATTATTGTCGATTTAAACATCGATGATATTCCGACTCAGTAGTTCGGATCGGTAAATAATCGTAGACATACGTCGTTCCTCTTATGTTACTTCTAGCGCTGTTAAATTTGACGATGAGCTCTTATAAATTTATAATTTAAATTTGTATAACCGCTTTTTTCGATGATCTTGTTCAGTATTTTATCGGAAGTATCTAACAAATAACAAGAAAATGTATGTGGTTGTCTACAAAATGACATACATTGAACCATCGTTCCTTGGTATTAACTCCTGATAAGCACCCGCACACTACTTTATAAAATAACATTGAATCCTATAAATATAACAAAACCAAACCAAAAATATTAACAGTTATAAATTATTTTAGGTGGGGAAATATATCGGTCAAATTTTGTGGTGGGATAATCCGTTCATCTTAGGGAAAAATTTTTGAATGCACATGGAGCAAGAAAAATAAAATTATGGGGTTTCGTGTATGCTACGCAAGTTGTAATGAATTTTGCTTACTCGTAGAGTCATTTTGGACTTTTTTTCTTGTGCTGAAGTAACAAAATAAGTGTCATATTACATAATTAAGATTAGTGTGAATATCTTGTTAAAAAAATATAAATACATAATTCAATCATGTTCGATAAACATAATCTATATAAATAAAGGAACTCAAAGTTGTACTGTATGAATAATTCGAGAAATTGTGACAAATTTTGTTATTAGGCTATAAATGAATTTAATTTAGTATTATGTTTTTAAATACTAAGTGATTGATAGTAAGAGATAATATGGCCACGAAAATCCGGAAAACAAAAACGACCACATCCATATATACATCGCATCATTCAGTTTTTTTTATATTATAAACAATTTCATTTAAATAAAATACTTTTTTTACATAATTATATTAATTCTTTTAATAATATATTCTGTTGTCGGGTATTAGTAATTAGTTTATCTAAATCTTAGGAGTAATTTATGATTGAACTGTTCTATTTCTTTTCTTAATTTAGTATGACGTCATTATTTTAGAATATTATAATGTTTCGATTTCTAGTAATGATTCATTTATAAATTTCGTTTTAAATGTTCCATTCAATTTTAATAAATTTAGTATTCACTTTAAAAATTGAATTTTTCAAACATTTTAAGTCTTCGTTTTTTTTTATCTTCGAATGAATTTCATAGCTGCTTGTATTGTATTATTTTCACTTCGTTTTTTTCAGCATGAAAAAATAAAAGGTTATAATATATGAGGATGAAGGGGTAAGTTAGATCATCATCTGAGATGGTAAGTGATCCTGTAATGATCGAGTTTTGGAGCATACTAAACCAAAATAAATTTTATGCTCGATTACAATTTTTTTAATGAAAAGTTCGACGTAGTATTGTTTCCTTCAATTCCTTCAATAGTTTGAGTGTAGAGATTATGTTGGTTCGAATTGGTATTCATCTGAATAGGGGTAACAATACACATAAAGAAGAAACAAAATTAATAATTTTTTTTTTTTTTATTATTTTATTCTTGTATAGAATCAAAACCAACAACAATTACAGTAATTGTTGCTGATTTTGATAGAATGCATTTTGCATTTATGATAATATTAATTACCAACACTTCCTCTTTTGGTATATAGTTAGTATATTGTAATGAATTTCTTTTGTTATTGGTTTTTTTATATTTAGCTCTTAAATTTTGTTTGGAAAGCACCGAAAGTTGGATAATTGGTTCTTGGAATTTTCAAGTTTTTGTTTGTGTCGAGTAATATCTATGTAATTATTATGGATGTATTTAGAACATTTACATTTTTTTTGTTAAACCAATTTCCCCCGCCTAAGTGTAGCAATTTGAGTTGGAAATAGAAAAAATAAAGAGCTGTCTTTTGGATCGGGGACATCAAGCGGTACACATCAATCGAGCGGACCAGCGGAATGGCGATGGCAGAAATCATTATTGGAATTAGAACAGCATAATGTTGGAGAAAATGATGGATGTTTAAGATTGGCCACAACACAAATATTTATAACACTCGTGTGGATATGTATATACTTAATCTATAATTTTTTTATGTTGATTATTGCGTACACAAACCGAAATATTTATAAATTAAACATCACCCGATTGGGATGATGAAGAAACTTTGTGTTGTGTAATATAGTGTTTTGGGACCGTGCAAGAAACACGAACATGTGCACCTAAAACAAATATTATATTTCTTATGTGCAATAAAATTATATGTTAGTGATTGAATGATTTTCGGGCACTGCAAGATTCGAGTTACACCCCGAGAACAAATTATTACTCCGAGCACTGGGAAAACGTGTGTGAAACGCTTTATGATAAGAATGCTGCCGCCATGGAAAAAGAATCCGCCAGAGCTCCGTGCCGTACCACAAAGCAACAAAATTGATGGTTCAGATCGTTTTGATATTAATATTTAGTTATTCTGTCTTTATTTAATTAAAGTTTGTGACAAACAATTTTGAACTGGATATTTATGTAATTGTTAATTGATTTTATGTAATTATTCACGTCAATCGCCGGATTTACTGCGGTGGGAGTCCAAACTCCATATAAAAAAATAAAATAAAAACATGAATTTCGATCAAGGTTGCATGTTAAACTGGTTTTATGTTCACACAAATCAAACAAAAATATTCGTTCGAAATCCGCAGCTAAAACATTGCGAATAGTTTGCGAATCGTAAAAACTGAATTATATGAAAATATACCCATTTTTCAACGCAACCTTGATTGAAATTAGTGATTTTAATTTTTTTTTATATAGAGTTTGGACTCCCGCCGCAGTAAATCCGGCGAGTTCTATAATCGACGTGATTGTTCTTTTTCTTTTTCCATAGTGTCACACGAAATCGCTTGCCATATTGTCCACGCCGCTCATCCAAACATCATAGCCGGGAAAACAAAAAAATTAACCCGTGTTTCGGTTTTGCCAAGCGGCAAATGGCGCCCAAATAATTAACTACTTACCGAAAGGGGTTCTTTATCACTTCATAGTTATTAATTTTGTTTTTTTTTTGTTTATTTAGATTTCCTTTGTTTTATTATGGGTTTACCAGATCATCCCTTCATTTCCTTGGATTTCGGTTTCGCAGGATCAAGGGATTAATGTTTTCATGGATAGATTCTCTGTCATCATTTGTAAATGGTTTTCGTAAACCATTAATTGTTAATAAAATATTGATTATTATGATTTATAATGTTTGGAAAATAAGTGTTTATTATAAGTGAAATAAGTGTTTTGTTGTTGCAATTTTATTTTCGTTAATTGTGAGCTAAGCACGCGTTACAATCCGTTTTCGGTATCTTTCTATTTCGTATTTTGGATCCATCATGAGTTATTGGTTGGGCTGTGTTGTACATAAAAAAAATATGTTTTTGTAATATTTACATATATGTATGTATATATATATATATATATATATATATATATATATATATATACCTGATATATATATATATATATATACATATATATATAATAATAATAATAATTATTATCCCAACGACCTATTACCCCTCCCAACCGCGCGCGGGGAGTCTCCATCTGTATTATTATTATTTTTTTGAGTATAATTCAAGTGAATTATAAACAAGGATATCGAGTTGCTTAACCAATGAAATTGAAAAATTGAATGTTGAAACGGCTAAATATGTAAAGTATAAAATCAAATATGTTTATAAATGAATAGCTAAGTGAATAGTTAAGCAAAACGATACCCATCGCAGACGGAAGGAAAACGGAAGTCGAGTCTGCTTAGTACAAGCAGATTTAAAATAGATAAAACAAGATAAAGTAAAGCAGAATAAAATGAAACAAATAAAAACAAATAAATTAAATAAAACATCAAACTATAGTCAAGAAAAATAAAAAAGTTTTTTCAACATGCGTTTCATCATATTAAAATCGATCAAATGGAAGTGCTGATTAGCTTCGAACAGCATTCTAGAGATGGGCTCATACTTTCCGTAATCAGTTCGATGAGGGTCGATTAATTTTACCAAGCAGAACTGGAAAATCGATACCGCCGATTAGTATTTGATGAATGAAAACGACGTTTGCAACAACTCGGCGCTTACTAAGTGGTTGTAATTTAATTAGTTTTAGACGATCCTGATATGGAGGCAGGTTGAACTTTGTTATGACTTTAGGATCATTAGAGGAATGATCCTTATATTTGAAAGTGGAAGGGTATCCGTCGGACTTTTTCTTCATATTGATAAAGCGCCAGAAACACTTAGGCTCAGCGATTAGATTTGATTGCATGAGTCTGATATAATTCCCATAAAGTTCGTCAGACAAACTACTGAAATCATTATAACTATTTAAATAGTTAGAGTAATCAGAGTCAGATTTAGTTTTCAGGAATCTTTGCCAACGTTTGTACCACGGAGGGGATGGCGATACAGTTTTTTGGCGGGTATACGGAATGGAATGTTTAAAACATTCAAAAACTGCAGAGTAAAAATTGACAGTTTGTGTTTCTATATCGTTGTGATCATTTAAAATTGTGTTAAAGTCAACGTTAGCCAATAATTGTTTAAGCTTCACAAAGTCGGCCTTACGAAAATTGAAACGTAATGGAGTTATAGAGTTGACATTGGGATTGTCTTGTTCCAGATCAAAAGTGATCAAAATGGGAGGGTGGTATACATCTATGGCACAGAGGATTAGATTGGATTCAGAAGCGACGCTATTGTCGATAACAGAGGAAAACACCAAATCGAGCTGCCTGTTTAAACTATTCTTAACGTTACTAATCTGAAATAGTCCAGAGTTCAACATATTGTCAGTGAATAAAGTTTCTTTGGCGGTTAGTGCATTCGAAGCAACATAATGAGTGTTATCATCTGAATAATCCCAATTAAGTCCGGGGAGATTGAAATCACCAAGAACAAAGATTTCATCTTTAGTATTCATCAGGTCAAGGACGAAGTCGACAGCATTAGTAAGAAGCTGATAGCTTACAATCTGACTTAGTGGGCGAATTTAGTAGCAACATAAAATAAAAACATTATTTTTATTATTTTTAATTTTGACACACATTAGCTCTATATTATCAGTGTTGGGAATGATAACGATTTGACTATCAAAATTGATGTGAACTGCAACAAGAACCCTTCTACCGGTTAAATTCGTATCTGAACAATAAAAACCATCTTTCCGGAAGACGTTAAAATCCGAGGTAAAAAATTCGTTACTGTTGAAATCACTGTTCAAATTGGTCTCAGTGAGTGCAAAAACATCAAATGGAAGTCTTTGAATTGCTAAAAAGACGTCACGAGATTTAATTCTTTTTCGGAAATCGACAAATTCTTTGAGATAGGTGGTTTCGGGCCATGACTCTGGGGAAAGTAATACGTCAAAAATAGTTTCAGGAATGGTTAATTTAAATGACGCAACTTGTCCATTGAAGCGGGATATATTTTTACATTTGACATTTTGTCCTTGGATGTTGTGCTGATTTAATATAAAATTAACGTGTGATATAACATCGGCGTTAGTTGTATTGGTACACAACCGGGATATAAATATAATTTTCGGTTTAGCGACAGTCCTAAGAATGTGTGGAGGATTAATATTGCTGTTGCTGCTGTGTTGAGAGTGGCTGGAGTTGGTATCAATGCTAGCAGGAACAACTTCAGATGAAGGGGCTAGGCTGTTATTTAAATGATTGATAGCTGTAGCAGGAGAAAGTTCCTGATGAAGACTCAGATTATTAGCGCGATCTGTAATTAAAGCTGGTTTGTGAATTAAAAGGGTGTTCGTTAGTTCATGGCAAGCATCCCTGGTTGCTTTCAATTCCTTCTCGAGTTGCATGGTTAGGGAGTCATCATTGGTTTTACTCGACCTGGTATCTGTAGTAGTGCATGCCGATATACGAGAATTAATATCGTTGGATAAACTCATGATAATTTTAGTATTCGATGCAAGATGTTTATTGATATTGTTGTTAATGTTGTCAGTTGTAAGTTGATTGTTGTGTTGGATGTTGGTCAAGATGTTCTTAACACCGGAAACAACTGATTCAATCTTAATACTGACCGCTTCATTAATGATTGAATCAAAGTTGTCGATAAACTTAGTAATTTTTGCGAAAAAATTTTCGTTGCCGAAATTAGAAAGCGCGATTGATTTAGTATTAGCGGCAATGCAATCTTCGGTACGATCTAAGGAAGAAGAAATTTCGTCTAAATTGTTACACAACAAACTTAACTTCTTCTCCATATTAAATAAACGATTACAGTTTTCATTATACCCGGTTTTATAATCGTCAAGACTGCGAGTAATTACATCCATTGATTCATTTAACAATAAAAGTTGTCCATTAACATTATTGCTTTTACAATTCATACAAATAAAATCAAATTTTTTTATAAAATTTGCGTCAACACGTAATAACGGAACACGTTCGGATGTATGATTGGAAGACGTATTACAAAAACAACATTTGATTAGTGAGGTCATTGTCAATAAAAATTAGAACCACTTGCACAAGCAAAACAAATAAATATTCCCGTTAATAAAAAATGTGTTATATATATGTATATATATATATATATATATATATATATATATATATATATATATATATATATATATATATATATATATATATATATATATATATAAAAGAACTGCTACTTACATGTGCGAATTTGTATTTGTGTAATATCATTTAATATAATTTGTTGTAATAATTTAACATTCAGATTTTTTTAACTTCGATCTCCTGAAAATGGTTTTTGATTTGGCATCAAATTAAAGTTGAAAAGATTCTGCCAGGCATTTATAGATTTGATGAAACATGGGATGTTTGATTGTTAGCTCTAATTTCTATATCAATTGAAATGTATTGATCGTGGTAGGATTTATAAATTAATATACCTATACTGAATTTGGTTTGCGATTTAAAACCACATTTCATTTGTATTACAGTTGGTGATAGTAGAGGTTTCCCTCAATAAACAACCTAGTTGGTCTGATATTAAGGTAATGCCATTAAAACAGCTATATACTGACAAGCTTCTATAATATTTAAATATATTTTTAATGTTGTAGATATGATGAATTCAAAATTCACCTACTGTTACTACATTCGCTATCAATATTGCAAACAAATTATATTTAACCGTCCAGGATATTACGTTTACGTCTTTTAAAAAGGCTGTTAGATTGCAGAGCATTATTTTGGTTTTTGCAATAATTATTAAAAAAAATGTTACACCAAATAATGAAATGAAAATTGAGAATGGTTTGAAAATTGCGCTCCGGCTACGGTTAACGTTCTATTAATAATTATAATCATTACTGTGTTGGTTTTAAATTCATTAAAAATATCGGGTAATATCGGTTTTCGGTTCAGTTTTAGGAGAGATAATCTCTGCATGCGAGTAAGTTCAAACTCTAACATTGCATTAAATGGAAATGACAAATCCAAAATTATGAAAGAAAATTGTTACAACAGACACCAAGACCGGGAGCAAAATTCAATGCGTTTTGGAATCTGGGAGATATTGCTGTGTTTTAATATTGAAGCAATTTAAAATTGCTGTGTTTTAATATTGGTAGGTAATTTTCTACTGAAACTGCTGCAGCTACTATTCACTGGTGTCGCTACTAATCAAAAATTGTACTTAACTTCATTTCAGTCAGTCGAATGACAGTTCTGCTTTTGTGTTTATGTTGCTTGAATAAAATTTCGCAAACATTTTAAAACCCAAACAAATTGCGAAATAAATAATAATTTAGATAAATTTAACAAAAATATTTTATTAATATTTAGTTGTACACAGTAATAAATATAGTGAATAAGTGTTTAAGTTTAAAATTTAAGTGCTGTGCCTGTGTGATACTTATAAAATATAATGGTTACTCCTCCAACGAAAGGCTCTCGAACGTCATTAATATTCAAAACACGGTTGCCCACAGTAGTTGTAAACGAGCTAGATTTGATCGTGGATTTCATTAAATATCCTAATTTGTTTTGTATTTCTTTTGTAGAATGACGATGAAGATTAAAGACGACGAAGTAGATCGGTGACCAGTAGTACGAGTAGTGTAATTGTTTCGGTACTGGGAGATAATGAAGAGTTGAAAGTTTGTTTGCAACAGTTCATGGACAATGTAAGTCGTGATGTTTGAAGATCGTTTGAAGATTTTATATATTCGTAGAATATCAACACAGATAATGCGTGGTGGTTTATCTCGTAGGAATGTCGGCGGTAAAGGAAATGAGAATGAAGGGAAACCGAAAAGGATAGTTCAATTGCTGAGGGTAGTAATGATGTGCAGGATTCAAAAGCAAAGGCGAAGGCTAAAGCAAAAAAAAGCGATGTCTACAAAGTTCAACCGTAACAAAATGTAAAGGAACGATAAATGGTAAACTAGACACGGACCTTTCTTGGATCCCGTATTTGCCGATAAAAATCGAATTTAAGTGATATAAATAGTTCAAATCAAGCTTTTCTAAATACGCTGGAATCGAATATTTCGGCTATTTTATTTGATTGCGATAATCCGTACTGGGATAATACACCAAATGAATTTATACTCAATGAGGACACCCGTTGAAAACGAAAAATTTTATTTTATGAATTACAAAAAGCTGGACGGGCCGTTAACCATGCAACATGAATAAGTACGTATTTGGCTAGAAACATCTAAGTGAGGAATCGCTCTATAACGATCTTTTTAATATCAGAATGCTGCAATCAACCGCTGGTGATAGTAACATAAATATAGATGACAGCGATAGTGATAATTGATTTATGGGTGTGAAAATGTCGAAACGGTGTTGCACCCGTTCATGCTATAATTCGCAACTTAAAACCCGTATGATCTATTATTTCGCATTTCCAAAGAATGAGGATTAGTAAGTTCCATTGAATTGTTTCGATCCTTTTGGTAGGTAAAGGATGTGAATCCAATGTACTATTCATTTCTAGCGCTCGGAAATGGGCAGTCAAGATCCGCCACTTAATTCGAGACCCAAGAAAACACAGTGGCGCGTAACTGTACGAATCCCAACAATTGTTCAAATTCGTCCAAACCGGATGACGAACTCGAAGAGCGCCTTGAAGAAGATGTCGATCCACCAAATGAAAAACTCACATGCTTCGATAAGTATTTTATAAAAGATGAAGATTCTCAAACTTCGACCCAAGCCGAACATTTTCTGGGTGAACAAGACGAAATTGATCAGTTTCCATGTCGTCTATGTGCAAATGAATTTTTCGGTGAGCAATTACTATTTTTCCAGGAAGATGCTCACCTGAGCGAACTAATAAATAGTTTTACCGCGATCCGCAATCCAGTCCGTCGATTACTTACCACAACAAATATGTATACCATGCCTAAAAAGGATTCATCAATGCGCGAAATGAACGATTTCGACGCGGTTCAGGAAAAAGTAATGAACAGTTGAAATCGTGTTTCTTAATTCAATAATTTTCTTATCAATATACAAAATATTTTTGATTTGTAAACACAATTTATTAAAGTTTTCCTTATTTGTCACGATTTTATTATGTATTTTATATCCATTTAAAAATGAAAAAATTAAATAAAAATAAATAAATTAAATTATGCAATTAAAATCTTATTTTTATAAAATGGCAATTTAGTTGGTACTTTATATTTAACATGGTTTACCTCGAATGTAACGCCAAAGCAACCCTCGAGATGATTTTCCAATTCATTACGGATCATTCGAGACACAGAGGGCGTTGAATCATATTATTTTCCGTTACGCATATAACATCACTGTTCCGGGATGTTGATGTTGTTTGATACCGACGTAAAAGCGTATCCTCGCCAAATAAATCATCCATAACCTTTTTATCGATTAATTCGTTGGTATCTCCTGTAATCGTGGAATCGAAATCACCGTCGATTAAATCAATTACATCATCATCTGTTTCTTCATCTTCACACTAATCATTGGTGCTATGTTTAATTTCCCTCAGTAGATCGTCTTGCATTTCTTGAATCGTTTGATTTTTACCGTCTCTTGTGCTGTGCGTTCTCTCTTGTTCATCATCACTATCAAACAAATCGATAACCTTATATACTTCCTCGATTAAAATTAAATCATCATCGTCATTTTCTTCAACTAATTTTGGTTGCTCGTGGTCGGAATCTGGTGTAGTTTGCGGAACTTTATCGCCAAATCGTTTCGACCACAAGTCACGAACTGTGTGGCTAACATTATCATCTGGTTTAGCAACAGGTGAATCAGCAAGACTTCTACCTTTCCCAAAAAAAGGTTGAATTGCTGGGGATGATTTAGGAATAGAATGTGGAGTATCTTTACTAATCGGCAAATCTGTAATACGAACTACATTGGTTAAGTTGCCACTCGGTCGATCAGAATAATTATGATGTTCAGTTTTTATACTAGTTTGGCCTTTTTGGGTCGCGCTAGCTTGATTTGTCGGGAAACATTTTCGTATGTCTCGCACATTATTTCCTTTAACTTCGCACGAATCAACATGTGCTATCCACCAAGTATCGTGTGGCCCAGGAGCTCGATTATGAACCCGCTGAACATATCCATAAAATGGTTTATGATGCTGACAAATACCATTACAACGCCATCAGTGAGTTTTGTAATTATTTACTTCATCATTGAATGTGTGAATAAGAATTAGTTCCCGCTGTTCGATTAATTCCCTGCCTTATTTGTTTAAAATTTGGTCCATGTCCATCGTTTCCTTCCCGGATACCCCGAATATAAACAAATACGCATGAATCATTTCGTGTAGAAGAGTTTCGATCAAAACTTTCCGCGGTCTCAATTTTAACAAGGATTCACTCAATCGAATTGTGCACTGCATACCAAAATTATTTTTGCGCGATAGCATATCCCAGCACAACTATACATGCGTGTGCTCCTTTCTAGAGAAACACATTGCAGCTTGCCCTAAAAAAATCGCAAATCAAATGCTCCAAACTTTGTGAAGATGTCTGGCGTGGGGTCGATTGTCTCGCAATCTGGATGCACTAAATTACGTGTGGTATTTAAAGCATCTCTATCGTGGTTGGCGCCATAACCATCGTTCCTCTCGTTTAGGTGACTTGTTGTTCTTCTTGTTCATGTTGTGTGATTGTGACACATTATTAATAGAATTTAATTCTTCAGATAATTTTAATGCTAATAAATAATCACTATCCATTTTACGTGAAATTTTATTTAATACGACATTAACAAAATTTTTTCTATAGGTTCATCGAAGACTTTTAAAATTAAAATGTATATAAATTAAAAATTATTTTAAATATTATTAAAAATATATTAATTTTTTTTTCTTTTTTTATAAATTTTTTTTTTATATACAAAATCATTTTTTTCTAAAACAATTTTGTATATTTTTCTGCACTACAAAACAAAACAAAAAATTGACATACGTCAAAATTTGTAGAATGAATTACAACGTATATATTAGGGATTCAATTCGGATCGAATCAACTTATAGTTAACTTTGGATTGAAACTGAGTTATCTTTTTTAACGTATATATTATTGGCGCGTTATGTTGGGATCGAATCGAAACCGAGTTGAGATAAACGTCAAAAAAATCATTTCCAATCGCGTTTTCGTTTTGGACGTTCTATTCTTTGTGTTTTTGGTTAAGATTAAATAATATTAATAATAATTTGTTTTTTGTGTTTAAAATTTTCTGCATTAAATATAATAAAATTAACATATTTGAAAGTTACACATTTTGTTTCACATAAAGGCCTCACATATTTTATAGGACAGAAAAGTAAGGTTAAGTTATTTTTTTGTTTGATTTTTATATTAAGAATTTATATATAATATAATTTCTTTTAAGATGAACGGATCAACCCGTGAACAGGCTATTCTACAAGTTTGTAGTGCGCAATATAAGATAATGATGGATATTTTTACATCTCAAAACAGACTGTTTGAGCGTAGGTGTAACAGGATGAGAGCGAAATTTGTTCGGAAAGTTAGCGGAAAGCTGCATAAAAGCCTTCAATTTCACATTAAAGCTTTAAATATCGCTACCGTGCAATTTTTAAAAAATATTCCACAAAAAAAATCTAGAAGATTTGGTTCCAAAAGAAGAAGTCGTCATTGGTGGAACAAAATTTTTAATAACAACTGCTACGACGAGATGATCGAGAACTTCCGAATGGATAAAGATACGTTTATTTATATATGCGACAAATTGAGATCCGAATTAACTCCAAAACCATCTAATTTTAGAAAGGGTTTACCAGTGGAGTTAAAAGTAGCAGTAAGCATCTACAAATTAGCGTCTTGCGCCGAATACCGTGTGATCGGAAATCAATTTGGAATACATAAATCCACAGTACAACAAACATTTTACCAGTTTTGTCGTGCTTTTTTAAAGATATTTTTAAGACAGAAAATTAAATTAACTGTTGACGAAGAGATTCCTAAATTAATGGAGGAATTCGAGTTAAAAAGTAGTATTCCAAACATATGGGGTGCTATTGATGGCTCACACATACCAATTACCCCTACAGCGGAGGGATACAGAGACTACATTAACATGAAAGGATGGCCTTCTCTTGTTCTTCAAGCTGTAGTAGACAGCAACTATTTGTGATTACTAATTATCAATACGTTAATATAAAATTGCTTACTATTTAATATTTGTTTCAGATTCAGAGATATTACCTGCAAGCATCCTGGCTCAAGTCACGATGCCACAGTATTTAAGGATTCCGGCTTTTATGAGAGAATGCAGAACAAAAAAATGGTACCTATTAAAATTTGTAAAACAATAAGCAAACTTAACGATTCTCATTGTTTTTTTTCTCAGCCGGTAAAACTTGTAAATGGAGTAGAGGTGACCGCATGTATTGTAGGCGATCCAGCTTATCCCCTATTGCCTTGGCTGATCAAGACATATACCGGAAGCGTGACGGCAGAGCAAGAGTCTTTTAACATATATTTAAATAAAGCTCGTGTTGTTGTGGAAAATGCGTTTGGTCGATTAAAAGGCCGTTGGCGAATTTTACAAAAGAGAATGGACATCGACGTCAGATTCGTGCCAAATGTAGTGGCAGTTTGCTGCACTCTTCATAATATTTTAGAAAAGAAAAAGGTGTCTTATGTTGCAGCTTGGAATCAGCCCGTTTTAATTGAAGACAATATTTTGCCCCAGCCCCAAAGTTCTATTGTAAGAGGTTCAAATACTCTACCTGGCGATGAACTTCGTGAATTTTTAATGAGTTATATGGCAAAAAATGTTGATATTTTAAAGTCTCAAATAAAACAAAATTAAATTCTACGAAATGCTTTTTATTTTTTATGAAAAATTTCGCAAAATACTTATAATATAATGTATTATATCACATTAAATTCAATAATTAAAAGAAATATAATTATTAAAATTCGGATTAGTTAAATAAATAAAAAATAAATAAAAGGTTAAAGAAATAATGTTAAAGAAAATTAAAATGCTAAACATAATCTAAATCATCATCATTCCATATTTGGATATATCTATCGATGGTTTGGTTTTCTTCTGGAGAAGCTGTTTGTGAGGAAGTAGATTGAGTTGGTGGTGATGCTGATGATGATGACGATGGGGTACAGCTATAGTGAGTTTGGACGATATCTTCTGAATAAGGTATCTGGAAACAGGTAGGTGGTGATGAGGATGGGGTACTGTTGTTTTGGTCGATGTTGAACGATGATGAGGCGGAAGATTTAAAAAAAAAAAAAAAAAATAAAAAAAAAAAAAAAAAAAAAGATGCTGTCGGGGTTACTACAGTAGAGGGCATACCTCCACCCAATATCTATCTTATCCCTTATATTCAAAATTTACCTCTAGTGACATCCACTTCCTCAAAACCATTTTCATTTGTCGCACATGATGTCGATGTCCGATTGCTGAGGATCCTATTTAACTCCTCATAATACTTACAGCTGGATCGTGCTGCACCTGAGACATTATTATTTTTTTTGCTGCTATGAAATTTCTTTTTAAATTTTTCCATCTATGTTCGATTTGTTTCTCGTCACGATCCACATAACCCCGTTTTAGCATTTCTGACGACACCATCCTATAAATTTCATTATTTCGGAATCTCTTCCCATCACATAATGCCATCACATTTTTTTCATTGAAAATTTCTAGTAGATCCAATGTTTCAACATCGGTCCAAAATGGTCTCATTATAAAAAGAACCAAATATAAAATTATTTCAATAATTTTTAAAATTTCCAATAACACTTAAAATAACTAAAATTAAATAAAAATAATGTTAACAAAAATGAGAAATATTATACTACATAAATAATTAATACTAACTTACACCAAATATTTCTATTTAATTTTAAATTATTTTAAATACATATTTCTAAATTTATTTAATTCAAACCAAAATTAAAATATGAAAAAACCAAAATGCGCCTATCCGTAAATGACCGTAAACGAAATAAAAATGGCGTTGTTTTGTTTTAATATTTTTATAATATTTTGTTGTTGTTGTTTTTCGACTCGATTCCGTATATATTGGTGTTTTTAAGGATTGAGTTAACTCGATTCTACAAATTTGGTGGATCGAATCCAGTTAACTCGAAGTTGACTCGATCCCGTATATATTGAAATTTCGATCCGGGTTCAATCCGGATTGAATTCTTAATATATACGTAGTAAATGAAGTTTGCTTTGATTTACGGGGTTGTACAAAACAAGGGAAATTTAAAGTTTTCTCCTGAAATGGATAGTGGACCCGATAGCGGCTCCCGATAAATAGGTAGAGCAAAATATTTTTTTATCGATTTTTAACTAAAAAGTTGAATGAAAAATCTTAGTTTAGAGTTAAATAAATTAATTATTTACAATAATAGCGCGTTAAATATAAGTTTTGACATAGAAAATTGGCTGGTTGAAAAAAACACAGCAATTGATACATGCATGATCATATTGAAATAGAAGAACAAAACTACTCAGAACCGAAAATCGAACATACATACTTTTTCAACAACCGTTCCACAAAAGTATGTAACAAATATTGTTTTTAATATTTTAATTGAATGATACGGAAACCTAATTGAAAATTGAAGGATGGTTCCATAAAAGTTGATAAACCACTTAAATATTATAAAAACGTTAATCAATCCATAAAGGATAATATTACGATTCAAATATTTACGATTTTTATTCATTTCTGAAATCGGAACAAAAACGCCGTGCATCCATAACGAATTACATACGGCTACTATTTTAAATTATAGTAAACAAATAGCAAATAGCAGTGCCTATGTATGTGTAACACGCAGTGCAAATAGGTAAGAGGTAACTATTTTATTTTCGGATTTTATCTTCGGATTTTATTTCGGATATTATACGGTTTACTTTATCTTCACCATTGAATTACGATGATTGCACTCTTCATTGTTTTTCATTTCATAGTTCATATTGTCGTTTCTATTTGATTTCTTTTTGTTAAATTACATTGTTGTCTTTCTTATTTTCTTATAAATTTTATTTTACTATTGTATTTCTCTGTAATAATTATTTTTAAATGACGGCATTATGACGTCATCAATTTCCCGTATTTTTTAATTGTTGTTGTTGTTCAGCGAAAATCCTTTATATTTTCTTTATTAATTTGTAGAAAACGAGAAACCTACTGATTGCGTGATTCAAATGAGATGAAATCTATTATATGTGTCATCGGTTTATGTAAAAAAATCAATTTTACATTATTTTTAATTCATGTTTTATTGTGAGTTATTCAGTGAATTAAGCCGCCTTAGTTGTGTCGCTTCTTGTGATTTGATATACGTTAACTTTAATGTGTTTGAAAGTTGAGTATTTTGATGTACATATCAGCCGGGTGAAGATGTCGTTTAACGCTTACCAATTTTCGTATTTGCCGTGAAACGTGAAAATTTCTACTTTTGGTAATTTCACGGGCAATGTTGAGGTTGATGTTTTAGTTAACTCTCGCTCCATTTTTATTATTAGGGACTCTTCTTCGGATGTTATGATCCCGTTGTAATCATCGGTGAAGTATTTGTATTGACCTTCTTCGTTCATTTCTGCATGAGGATACTTCGGTGCAGTCGATCAATTTTCTTTATCTCGGAGTTGAGTTAGTAAATTTTTAATTTGAGGTACTCGTCTGAAAACTAGTTTGATGCCTAGTTTGGCATTAATTGCGTCCATTTAGGAGTAGTTTTTGTACCAGGGTTAGACCTTCTTCTGTTTATCTATAATCACTTGAACCATGATGTTTGAGCTGCTTCAATGATTCATTGAGCTATTTTTTGTGCCGTGTCGAACCTTGGATGTGATGTTTCTTCATCACTATCGAATGATGTTTCGGTCCGAAAGATGTTGAGTGGGAGTCTTTCGGTTACGGTTAGCTTGTGGATGTCTTTTCAAGCTTGGGAATGTCCTCTTCCAAATCCGGGATGTCATCCATCGCTTTCTTGTACATCCGTTTTATCTCTTGGCGCTCATCCAGATAGGGATGAGTTTTGGATAACGTTCCCAATTGCCAACAATCTGTTTGTTGTTTTCGCAATATTTTTTATATTGCACTTCTATGTGTGTTTTGAGGTTATTATAGAAACCCCTGGTGATCGGTCGGCTATCATCGCGCTTTATTTTTGCGATGTGGTGAAGCAGCTCTTCACTAATGCCCGACTGTTTCTTCAGAAGCGTGTGCATTCTGACGCTCTCGGCTAGTTGTTTTGTCGAAATGAACGTCTACTTTTATGTGACGATTGTATGATGTTATGTCTCTGTTTGGGCCTAGACAACGCCTGATGTTTCTGTTTTGTGTATTGATGTTTTTTTTTTATTTATTTCCGGTGGCTCGAAGGACCAATGTTAGTCTAGGAAAGGACTGTTTAGCTTGCAAGACTAAGCTTTGTTAAACTAGCGCTTTGATCTAATTAAATTAATTTAATTCGGGTGTCCGGAAATATAAATATTGCACACTGGTATTGTTGTTCTCAACATGTTGTTTATATCGGATGTTCGACATGTTGTCTTACTGTTGTCTTATATTGGGATTAAAGTAGTTAACGGACAAGTGGTGTGGTTAAAGCTTCGGTACTTGTGCCAGGAGATACTGGGTTCGAATTCTACCTAGGCAAGATGCAAATGTCGAGTTTTTGTCTTTGATTATGTGATCGGTGATATTAATAAATATACTACAGAGGGTCTGTTGAAGTGCAGAATTCAGCGCTGACCCACCGTCCATGTCAGTGTAACTCGTTGGTCATTAAAATCCTAAACAAACGTCCAGCTGCTTGACCGTTGGTTATCGATCATATACAAAGAACGCCAGCATCGGCCAAATTGGTATTTGGTACTCTTCATTGATATGGCTTTGGAATGTTCTAAAAAGTACAGATGAATGTATCACAACCCAGGTATTATTGACTTCGATCGTCTGCTCAGCAGATGTTCGACGGCGATATGCTGGGTATCCATCTTCACCTGTGACTCGCTAACAAACTTTTTTTTCGATGCAATTTTCAAACGCCATCTATTTTTCACGCAATGTTAGTTTGTATTCAATAAGCCAACGGGACCACCAATTCTGTGACTCTTGACAATTTAATGAAAAGTAGAGTCAACTTCAGGGTCTGGTAATTCTGTGCAAATAAAATTATCGATCTCGTTGGTCCTGAACTTCTCGTCCAACTACAAAATCATATTCTATACATATTGCAGAATTCGAACATACTTTCGTCATCGATTCAAAATGTCCGCGGTGTACTTAGTCTTTACATTATAGTTAAAGACAAATCATACTTGTAATATTCCCTTCACATATCTAATAAGAATATCAGTGTTAAGAGGTCTCATGAAATACGTAAAAGAATTTAAAATTTCACGCATCGATAATGAAAGTCAATTTATGTTCTTTTATTTGTGAGATAAGATAAGGGATCACCTTACAGCATAACGACAGCAAATAATTAATCGAATACTGAAAATCACGACAAAGGTAAAAAGCAAGCAGCAAAGCAGATAATGGCCAAACAAACAAATACAATTTCTTATCATCTTATCGCTAATATCTTATATATTGACGTCAGTAGTGTTAAGTGTATGTGACATTCATTCATGTTCTTAATCTTGGACGAGTTCAAATTTTCGAGTACTCCGATAAAATAAAACGTTTTTGTGTTTAAATGATTTGTACGTAAGCTTATCTCGAGCTTATATCGGCCGACCGATCATTAGCAATTTCTTTCTACCTATATATCGAGAGGTTAATGATAACGGCTGTTATCTAATTTTTCCCAATTCATTTAGCGTCCAGCCATATTAACGTTAGAAATTGATGTGTTGGTAAACAATACATGAAACTAACTTATCACTATAAACTTATTAATTATATAGATATAAATTATTTAGGCCTAAAATTTGATAACAATTTTACTATAAAAAGCCGTTATTTTTAGGCCTAATTATTCAGTTCAGTTTAACAGTTCTGTTCCATATAATCGCATAAAAGTAAGTCGTGAAAAGAGTTTAAAAAGGATTGAATATTTTTATTAAAACTGTGTTAACTATTTTCCAGATGAAATTCTTGTTGCTCGCTTTAGCCGTATTCGGTGTTGCCCAGGCCAACGTAATCCAAACGAAATCAGTCAACGAAGCTTTGGATATAATAAGAGCTGCCATTCCAACAGACAGAATCGTTGAAATCGTTCAGGCATGCGCCGATGATCCTGAAGTACAAGAGATTCAAGCATACTTGAGAAACGAATTCCCAGCCGTTGTTCAAATAATCCGTGACGATCCCGCTATCCAAGGCTTCTTCCAAGACTTACAAGATGCCGGTGTTGTCTTTGAGTTTTTGAACCATTTGTTCGAATTATGGGGTATCGAACCAATTGCACGTGATACATTCGCACCAAAAACTTGCGGTGGATGGCGTGGAGTTTATGAACAAATCCAAGAAGAATTTGAAATCACCGATATTGTCATTGTTATCAGCCAAGTATATGATGCCTATCCAGAATTCGCCGTAGTATGGGATCGTATTGGAGCAGCTCAGCCAATAATTAATAATTTGTTAGCCGATCCAGCTGTTTCCGCAGTATTTGATCGTCTTTGGGCACTAGGTGTTGATCGTGAAACTGTACTAGATTTTCTAGCTGGATTATTGGGTTGGGTTTTCTAAAGTGTCACAAAATTCTTTAGCTGAATGAGTTTATAAATATTGAACATTTAAAATGTACAAAATATATTTTAAATTTTTTGAATTTGACAAAGTAACACAATAAATTTCATTTCTTAATATACTTTCTTTAGTTCTGATTTTCTGTAGAAACGTGCAATTCCGTATTATTTGCAATTTTGCATGTACTTAACTTTGTGATTAGTTTCACTTCGTTTATAAATAATAAATCATTAAAAGTAGATATCGTGTGGTTTAGTTGTCGGAAGTCGTCTAGTAAGTATACGACCCCAGTGCATTTAACATAGTTTTAAAAACTGAACTTGCATATATTGACTTGCCAAAATAGTCACTGGTCACTGAAACAAATCTTCATTCATATTGATTTAAAATGTGATTGATTACTTTGATAATGTCATTATTCATATAGCGCCAATAAAGAAGTTGATCAATGTAATGAAAAATATTAAATGGTTGATAAATTCAATTGTACAATTAATATTATTCTATTAACATCTTCCATTACAATACATTGCGCTGTTGAGATTTTCTGTCGAGAAAACCCAGCATATTTCGAACATTGTCGACAACTGACGGTGTGTTACCGATTGTCGAAGCCGTGCGCTCAGATTTAATGAAGCAAGTACATCACACAGCTCCTTTTAATGTAAACTAGGAGAACTCGGCACGCGTTGCCGGCGCTATGTCTTTGCTTTCGACTATATTTGATTTTTAACAATTTAGGTGTAAGTGTGTGAATGTACTCGGAAAGAGATTCGGATTTGTAATATATTCTAATTTATTTAAATTCTCCGGGATTAGTATTTAGGCCTGTAAGTTTGAACATGGAAAAATTTTCGAAAAATCAATGGGTAAAATAATCCATGGATTTTTCCATGGTTTAAATTGGTAAGTTTAAACGTCAATTAATCGGCGATGTTTTTTCGAACATCGCACACAGAGTTACCAACAGATGTTCGAAAAAAGAAAATGTTACTAAATTTCTTATGTCATTTTATTGGCATTAACTATTCGCACAACAAATTCCACAAAATCTTCCTTTGGTATTGTTACATTTTATTCAGCCTTTTTTTATTGAGTTCGACGAACCTATATATGAAAGTGAGAGTGAGGAAACTAAATTTCAAGTTTCTGTAAAATCGTTTCTTGTTGTGCTGCGGAATTTAAAACATAAATAAAGGAATGTAGCTTCTGCCTCGATGTTGCGCTTACGAAACTGTGGTTCAACTAACCTGTGATATGGATACGGTTAAAACTCATTCAATTCGAGTTCTAGAGTTCGATTCATTGCGAGCTTTCTATTCAGCCAATGCGTATCCAAATCAAATATTTTCAAAGTACATCAATTTTACCGACATATGTAGTAAATAATTTTGGATCCAACGAAGACGAAATAACTTTCGATGTCAATGAGAAAGAAGTTTTAGTATAAAATTACATGGAAATGCACCAATAAACACACAAGTGTTACGATCTCAGTTAAAAATGAGTGCTCAAGAGTTTGATAAATATAAAATTGAAGAAAAAACTTCAGTTACATTTTGCCTGCAAGAATTTTGTACCTTGTTAAACCTATTTGAAGCTTTAAGATTAGATATCTCGATGAATTTTGAAACTGATGGCAGGCCAATCATTTTCATATTAGATTGGATGGATACGTTTAACGTGCATTTGGTGCTGTCTACAATAAAAGCCGAAGCCGATTCAGAATGTCAATCAATACCTAATACGAAAAATATAAACGGTGCTCAATCAATATTGCGCAACGCAACCAGCATTGAATTTCCGCAGAGTTAAAAAGCTAAACGGCAGAAAATTAACTCCGGATAAACAAATCTATTTCACAATCAAAATCTATTCCAGTTGTGCCCATAAAAAATACGGCGTCAACAGTATCTAATTTAGGAACTCAATCTCTTCTAATATGGAGAAACACACCCATTCAAGAGAATCCGGAAATTCCAAAAAATCTTGATACAGAAGATATACGGACACAAGGGATACGGAAAAACCAGGAACCGAATCAGGCGAGAAGAGTTTCAACGAAAAATACGAACAGTTCCGTACAAGAACAAAATTTATATTCCGACGATGTTGTGAGCCAAAATTTCACACCCAAACCATTCCTGGAGTGTGTGAAATTCTGGCTGAAGGTTCAGATCCGGAGTAAAGAAAATTATTAATAAAAATTTAGCTAGTTTTTCGATTAAACTTTATTTTATTGGAGTAACCGATGGACAAACCTCTTATACTTATGCATATTATCCTTTCGATTAAAATTTCTATTACAAACGAGACAAGGATAATTAGTTTCTGTATGTATTGTACTTTTATGCTTAAGATAGCTACTACGAAAAACTTGAACGAGACATCACACATTCCGCATCGAAATTGACGGCCACTTTCATGCCAATAAAAATGTATATCCAACTGGGTTTTAGATGCAAATGATTTATTGCGTTCTGTACATTTGTATGGTTTGTCATCCGAATGAGACCACATATTGTTAAAAATATTATTATTATAAGCGCAGGTTATTTAATTTTATTTAATTTTACTGTTTTTTACTTTTTGGAATTCAGCACCCTGCCAACATTTTTATTCTTCTTTATTAGACAGCTACATTGCAACACTAAGGCTGTGTATAAAAACGAAAAAACTTATTATATAAGGTTTGGCTGTTTTCTTGAACCCCAACTTATTGGTTATCCACAATACATAACCACGTATCCACTCCTACTTTTTCGATCTGAATCATTCGCATAATCTGAGTCACAAAAGACTGTTAATTCGTCTACATTTCCATCTACATCATATTTAATTCCATTATCCAGAGTACCATTTAAATATCTTAACATCCGTTTTACATTGTTAATGTCTTCGTATTTAGGATTTTCAACATGTCAACTTCCATATCCCACTGCCAAGGATAAATCCGGTCTAGTTTTTGTTAAGTAAAGCAAACTTCCGATTGCTTCTCTATAAGGAAAATTAATCTCTTTTTTAATATCTGCTTTCTCTTCAATTTTACTCAGCAACAATATTGGTGTTTCAGCGATTTTAGAATTTGTCATATTGAATTTGTTTAATATTTTTTTAGAATAAGCGCTTTGAGTTAATTTTATGCATGTTTCCGTTTCCGTCACTTCCATGCCTAAAAATAATTCTGGATTTTCGGTTGATGTCATTTCAAATGATTTTTGTAGAGCTGATAGTAAGTTTTCCATTTGCCTTGTATCATTTCCAATTAAAATTCCATCATCGACATATATCGCTAAAAACATACTGCCATCTTTAGTTTTAAAAATACAACGGTCCGTCTTCATTGGTGTTAATCCTCTACTGATTAAAGAATTTGTGAAATGTTGATTACAGTTTAGAGGCGCTTGTTTTAATCCATATAGAGCTTTTTTCAACTTGCATATTTTAGATTTTTCATTTTCATATCCATCCGGGAGTTTCATATATATTTCCTCAATTAATTCGCCATAAAGAAACGCAGTTTTAATGTCAAACTTTACTATCTTATACCCTCCCTTCGCTGCCAAAGCGAAAAGGATTCTAAGTGAACTTGTATCTACCACTGGACTATACGTCTCATTAAAATCCGTTCCATACCATTGCTCACATCCCCTTATTACCAATCTAGCTTTATATTTTCCATCGTCTTTAATTTTAAACACCCACCTACTGCTTAAAATTTGTTTTCCTTCTGCTTCTTTTGTGTCCACATACTTCCATGTTTCATTTTTAGTCAATGACCTCTTTTCATCATCTATTGCCTCCTACCAGTTCTCTTTATCTGGTCCATTTACTGCCTCTTCATATGTTAACATAACGTAATCTTCAAATTTCTTTGGAAATTTTCTTATACGTTTACTTTGCCCAGAAACTATATTTTCTTCGTTTTGTTCTACCGTATTTTCTGGTGTAACTTCTATCTGTTGCTGTTTCATTGATTCTGGTTCTGCAGCTTCAGTATCCTTCCCTTCAGCTCCAATTTCTTCATTACTATTGTCTAAATTTTCTTCGTCAACTATTTGTGGCTCTTCTTCATCTTGTTCAGCATTTTTAATTTCATTAGGTTCTCGTTCAATTTTCTTTTGAAAATTTACATCTCTTGATATTACAATTTTACGTTGTATCGGATCCCATAATCTATACCCATTTGGCGCATAGCCTACAAATACATGTTCTTTACCTCGGTCATCCAATTTTCTTATATATCCAAGTTCTTTTGCGAACGCTTTACTTCCAAATATTTGTGATCTGGAAAGATTCGGTTTTACATCCCATTTTTCAATTGGTGTTGTATCTATAGCTGATGTTGGACGTCTGTTGGCTAAATAAGCTGCCGTTCGTACTGCTTCTCCCCACATTGTTTTAGGCATATCCGAATCAGCAATTAATGATCTAGCTTTATCCATTAAAGTTCGATTCATTCTTTCAGCTTTTCCGTTCAATTGAGATGTATAAGCGATTGTGTAATCCAAAATTATTCCTTTATTTGTACACCAATCCTTAAAATTATTACTTGTGTATTCACCTCCATTATCACACCTAATTTTTGAAACTCGTAAACACCACTTAGCTTCACATTGTTCTACATATTCTTTGACAATATCTGGAATTTCATTTTTACTTTCAATTAAATATACCATTACAAAATGTGTAAATCATCAAGAAACGTGACAATATACTTTTTGTTGTCCCATGTAGATGGATCAATCGGTCCACATACATCTGTATGTATAATTTCTAGTGGCCTTGACGCTCTTCTTCCTTCTTCGGAAAACGGTTTTCTCGTTTGTTTAGCCCGAAAACATATATCACAAAATTTGTCCATTTGATTTATATCGTCTTCACTTAATTTCACTCCGTCTGATAATTTTAATAATTTTTTCATGTTTTCGGTTCCTAAATGTCCTAACTTTCTATGCCAATCATATGTGTCTTTATTTTTATTCACTACTAGCGCATTTTCATTTTTTTCACTTTTAAGTTCTACAATATATAAACCATTTTTAATATATCCTTCAAGAACTTCTTCCGAGTTTTTAGTAATTTTTACTTTGTCTTTTGAAAAATGCACTTCACCATCGTTCTGGGTAATTGCACGCACTGATAATAAATTTTTACTCAGTTCCGGCACATATAATACTTTATTTAACACACCAGTTTTTGAATTCACTGTTCCGATACCCACAGCCCTTATACTCTCAGATTTTTTCGCAACTCCCACATTCAATTTTGTTTCACTAATATTGTCTAAAACCTCATCATTATTTGCCATATGACTCGTTGAACCTGAGTCAATAACCCAATCATTTGTTATTTCACTTTCACTTTTACAACATTGTGTTAGAAATGACACTTTATTTTCATTGTTTTTATTTTTACTGTTTCGAAAATAACAATCTTGTTCTTTGTGATTTTTCCTTTTACATATTTTACAATAAATTTACTGTCTTCTTTAGAACAATTTTAGCATGCTTATACAGCATGCTTATACAAAGACTTAGGCCGTCTGTCTGTTGGCACTACCACAGCAAAAACTATACATACCAGAGAGCTTTTGATAGATTTTTTTTGATTTGCTTAAGATTCTATTCATTTTTTGTCTATTGGGCTAATTTGTTGTATTAGCACCTTAGTTGTTTCAGAGGTTTTACACCTCTGTCCGTCCGTCTGTTGCATTTTTCCTATTTTATCGAGCGCTTGTCGGACAATTTCAATTGTCTGCTTCTACTAGTTTCAACTCATGTCCAGTTCCACCACACTTGAAACACTTCATATCAGATTTATTCTCGACATTTCTGGTACAAAATCTTGAGATATGTCCAGTTCTATTGCACCTAAAACACTTTCTTTCTGTTGTACTAAGCGCTACGGGAGTAGTGCCGTCCGATCCAGGTGTGGTTTTACTTCTTAACTCTTCTGCGACCAATCTTGCAGTAAGATTTTCCAAGGTTTTATTATTTTTGTCTGTACTATCCCAAGCACTAACAAAATGTTTTAAATATTCAGGAAGTATTGCCAAAATTTTTGACATTATCATGACGTCATCTACTTCTTTATAAACAGCTGATAATTTATGAGCAATATTTTCCAATTTACTGATGTAACTCGCTATATCTATTCCTTTATCATATTTGTAATTAAAAAATTCCTCCATAAGAACCCATTTTTATTGTTCGGTATCTCGTTCATAAATTGTGTATATATAGTGATGAACTTGTAGAACAAACCAGTGGATGAAACTTTGCGATGCACCTGGTGATTATAGATGACGAACTTGAATGCTGCGTAGATGGCCGATTGATGAGTTGTAGAAACGAAAAGAACACTGTGATCACGGATGACTTGTATATTTTATTTATTTTAATGTACAGTAAACTTAGAATTTTTACAATTATTAAATTAATTTAATGATTTTTTTTTATTTTATTAGAGAGTCCTCACTCTTCGCCAGATTACAGAGAATTAATCTTAAGTAGAACTAATTTTATCATATAGATTACAATTATACGTTAAGCTGTCATATTCAAATTTTATAATAAATGTAGATTGTATGAAATTTGGCTCTAAATGTACTACATATTACCAAATATAATATTGCCGATCTCATATACATTTTTTCGCCAAATTTTTTTTTAAAAGATGGAACCAATGCACACTTACCCACCATACGGACACTTTTAACATTAAAAAGTTTAGCTAAGACAACAATTTTTGTGAGACATCTAACGTTACATGAACAAAATTTTACGAACTTTAAATTTTTTTATCGATCTTTATTTTCGACGATTTGCACATGCTGGATGCACATGTTGAAGTATGTGCATATACTTGTTGAATAAAAACGTAAACAAGAAGCAAGATCAAGTTTGAATTTCTGCAATGGTTTTTGTTTTTCGTAAAATATTATTATTTTTTTTGTGTCCTTTTAAAACAAAATTATGTTTTGTGTCCTATATTACCTACGAGTATGTACCTTATGAATGAACTGTGAAAATATTTTATGATACGAGAGACTCCATTAAAAAGAAGTTATTGTAAATAAGACTTATTATTATTGTAAATGCAACATTGTTATTCGTATTATTAAGCGATAATTTGTTAATCCGTGGATAATTGATAGTAGGGATAATAAATATGTAGATTATATTTTTTTAATATTAAATCTAAGGAAGCATGCACGTGTTAATTTTATCTTGTCTTTATGAGTGTGTATTTTAAAAACGTATATGAACAAAATCGACCTTGAACTAGTGTATGAACTAGACATTTTTGTTTTATAAACTTATTCTTAGTGTGGAATACCGTCGATGAGGTAAACTAGTTCAGCGTTGCACTTTTTTATTTATTTATTCTTGCATCGATTGGTTTGATATCGAAAAAATCTGAGAATGATAAAATTTTATAAAAGGGCCCCAATTTATAAATATAGTCTAGGAAGTAAGAATATTATTAAATTATAGGTGCCTATTATAATGTAAAATATTATTTCGTTAAAGAAACAGCAGCAGATAATTTTTTTTTATGAAAGCTGATGTTCGATAGGAACTAGAAGAAACTCGCGTTTATAGTTGATAAATTTGAATTTAGTTTGATTTCGGTTTGTTATTTATTTAGTAGAAATGTGGAAATGGGAATTGAAGGAAGACGAACAAATATGAATATTTATACAAACTTTTATTTAAAAAAGTCGAATATTATAAATGTATTGTTTCTCCAAAATTATTTTTCCGAGGAATTAAATTATTTTTCCTTTAAATATTATAAATTTTTAACAGGAGAAGCTGCCACATTAGTTCGTCATATCGCAGTAACTGAGGCAAACATAGTGCGGCTACGGAGAAGATTAAATAGAGATACGATAAAAAAGGCTCGTGATGACAAATCTCATAAAGCAGTTTGCTGATAAGCCAGATATATCAAAGGTTTCGGCTAAGGCGCTTCGTCAAATAGCTGACGTATCGGATGAAGTTCTGAGAGGATTGAAGGTGTTAGCCGAAGCGGAAAAAGGGACCCATGGCTCATTCATATTTTGGTAAACAAATTGGATAGTGTGACTAAGGGCAAATGAGATAACTGTAGAGGATTTCCCTACGATGAGAAGATTTTTCCGATTTTTAAGCAAACGAAGTGATTTGGATGGATGGATGCTATAGAAGTCAATAAAGTGTCGACCAGCAATCGAGTTAAATCCTTCCAATCAAGTGCAGAGCCTTTGTGCCTTAAATGCTCGCAAGGCCATTACCTCAGTAAATGTGACCAGTTTCTTTCGCTAAGCGTTAATGATAGACAGGTAGGTTTTGTGCCTGAGAGAAAGCTGTGCTTAAACTGTTTCACTCCAAGCCATCAGTCAATCGTATGCAGCTCGAGTTATACATGCGGTAAATGCCACAGAAAACACCATCTTATGCTACACACCAAAGATGCAGTCAGGCCAACAGCGAACACGGCTACTAGAAAAAACATAGAAGAGGCTATGACTCATGTCGTTGTCAAATGCAGCAACCATATCAAGTTTCCAATCATTATTACCAACAGCAGTAGTTCGAGTTCCAATCTGGAAATCTACAAATATATGCAGAATGTTGCTGAACTTGGGATCTCAAGCGTTATTCATTACCGAGGAATGTATGCAGCGATTAAAACCTACGAGATCAAAGGCAAACTTCGCAATATGGGCCTTGGCACCGAGAAAGGTCACTACGAGAGTTTCAGCTTGTGTCACACTGAAATCCTTACACTCGACAAAGAACGAGGTGCTGATTTTTTTTTTTTAAATTTTACTGTTACATTTTTGGTTTTGCGCAGCAGTGTCTAATAAAGAAACTACAACATTTTCATTGTGAACTTTTAATTTTTTAGGTGACATAAAATAGCAAATATGATTAACAATTAGCTTTTCTGAGATTCTGAAATTTTCATCAAAAAATATTTACTGACGTAAAGTAATGTTAAGAGTTAAATGATACAGAAAGAAAATAATTTCTTTAAAAAATAGAATTCTAAAAGTTTTGTTTAAATTTGAAATACTTTTTAACTAAATATTAATAATTATTATACCTTATTTAAAAGAGAATAGTATCAGCTTTTTAAAAAATTAATACTTGGAAATAAAAATAGTTTTTTCTCAAGATATTGAAGTTTCTTTAATACAAGGTGCTGCGTTGGAAGGCTGCTCTTTAAACATGTATAACTTGAAAGGGGGGCTTTAACGTGCAAAGTGACAGAAGTAACCTTACCTTCGTTTTGATCAAGGAATCCAACGGTACCATTCGTGTTAGCTACTTTAGGGACACCCTGTATGTATAGATGATAATTAATATAAATATGGGCAAATATTTAAATAATAAAAATTTAAGATTTATTTACTTGCGAGCTGCGAGAGTGTACGGGAAACTCATTGGCAGTTAATTTTCTCGTCATTCACAAGATCTTGCCCCGCGACTTCAGCTTGGCAAATTTAGTGTAGAGGCTTGGGTCTACACCCGTATAAAATCCAACTGACCTAAGAACTTAAGGTAAACGACCATAGACAACGCCGTAAGCTAGCTGGTTTAACTCTGGAGCAGTTAGAAGTTAACCCAAATTTCGCTAAAAAATCATCTTTATCGACTTCTTTCTTTGGGGCTACTTTAAATTGCAGATCTATGCGAGTAAATCGCAAACAATTGATGCCCTGAAAGTAAACATAACGAACGCCATCCAGCAAATTCAGCGAGATTTATTCGATTCATTGAAAATTGTACCTCCCCAATACGTCCCACCAAGCAAAACCCCAACGGACATTTGAATGACGTTATATTCCAAGCTTAAATACCATAAAATATTATTACAAACAAAAAATTTCACACAACATGTTTTATTTACAATTAAAAATCGAGCATCCTCGTAAATTTAATTTCAAACACATTAGTTTGAAGTTTAGCTTTGATAATGATGTTAAATTGACATCGAAAGCTTAGAAATTCAATTATTATAAATTTAAAATCTGAGCCATATACCAAAAAAACCTTATATTTACTATTATTTACTCATAAAATATTTTCCAAATACATTAGTTTGGTTAATTTTTAATTTTTATCGGAAATGATGACTTTTTCTAAAATAAAACTTTATGTCACAAAAGTTCGACATCTATATAGCGCAGTCGGATTGACTAATCTGTATCAATTTGTATTAATTGCGAGATTCTTGCCAGATTTAGTGGTAATCTGTGTTCCAGAAGTGGCAGCTTCCACGGAAGCTTTTTCAATTTTTTCACTGATGTTAAAAAGTTATAGATTTAAAGATTAAAATTTTAAATAAATTTAAAGATTAAATTTACAACAAGGGTTGATTTTGTTGGTTTTCTGAAGTTTACGCGGGAATTATGATTTTTGATTGTGCAAAACAGTTTTACCAAAAGACAAGTAACTTTAATTTTTCGCTTTAGAAATCAAGTTTGATGTATTCGAGATCTATGTATACATTCGTGGTAAAAAAAGTGTGGTGTTGGCCACAACATATTCACCAATCCAATTGTTTACAAGTTTTTCTGCATCAATGCACTTTGTGCCAATAATAGTTGCCACGGAGATGCTGGCGTTCATGCGTAATGTTTACAAAAAATGTCAACAAAAGTTTCCTTTGTTGTGAGATCATTCATCTCACATATTCGGACCATTCATTCAAATTTTCACCATTGTCATCATTCATAAAATGCATGTAAAGGTACGACATTTATGATTGCAAGAACGCGGAAATTAAAGTTGGCAAATTCAACAAAAATACTTCATCACCAAAAATAAGGAAATAGTTAAAAAATCACTTATGCTAAATCTCGAAGCATAGCAAAATTAACGTTTCCATAATTTTGTAAATAATACAAAATTCTTAAGCGCGACCTTGTACATATTTTGCATATGAATGACAATGACAATAAATAGGAAACATACAGACATAAACATAAAATATGTTATACATTTTATATTTTAAACCAAAACATTTTATTTTATATAATTAAGCATTATTTGTTTTCATATATTGTAAATACGGAAAAAATTTACTTCTGGAAATTGTAGTATATAAGGTAAATAGTTTTAATGTTAAGATTAGTGGTGAATAAATACTTAAAATGTACAGTATCAGTAGAGTTAGTATTAAGTAGTTGAGTGAAAGATATATTGATTTTAAATTAAAGTTATATAAGTGCAAAGAATAGAATATAAAATTAAATTATAAGTTATACTATAAATATACTACAATATATAATTCAAATCATTAACAAAATATTAATGTGTTTAAGATTTTATTTAAGTTTGGTGAGTATAACTATCAGATTAACCAAAAGATAGTATTTGATAATTATATTAACTCGTAATCCATAATTCATCATAACCCAATATAACAAACATACAGAAATATATACCATATATACACCATTAATTCATATTTACATCATTGGCGCTGTAGCTTTTGAACCTTTCGCGATTAGAATTAAGTTAAAAATCTCTCAAAACCACAAACCCGATTCAAATTAATGAATCGCATATAAAAAAAACTCTATGAGCGGTACAGAATCGTCACCCTTCAGTAGATCCCCAGACCGAGATTATAGACGCACTCGAGCCCAAACCCATTCCAGATCGCACACACCACCAATCCTTCCACCAAAACCAACTAAATTTAAACCCCAAACACCAAAAATCCCTCCACTCAACACCACTGATACTCAAAGATCAACATTTGCACCTCCACCTCCACCACCTCTTCCAAAATTCTCATTAGAAATTGTTACGACACAAACATCATCAAAAACCATACAACCTTACACACCCCCAAATCAAACTCCAATCAAATCACCAATTATACCACCAAAATCACCACAACAACCCCTCGAAACTAATTTAAACCCAGAAATGACACCACAAGAAGCACTACAACTACAACAAAACGTCTCAAACTCAGTCCCAGAGTTCAGCGGAGAAAATATAAATAGACGAACAGACGACCTCTTCAGATTCACAGCAACAGCCGACAGTATTTACAACAATTTAATAACAGAAGCCGAAAAGAACAAATTTACCACACTAATAAAATTAAGACTGACTGGTGAAGCGTTCACAAGAATTACACATAGGAACATCGATGACTATCCAACACTAAGGGACACACTTAATAACATGTATTCTAAAACGTATTCGTTAGCCGAGTTAGAAAAAGGATACACTAATATCCAACAGAAATACGGCGAAACTGCACGCAATTACGGATACAGACTATTAGAAGCCCTACAACAATACAAGACAGGCTTCAAAACAAAATTCAAGTTAAACCAGATCGACCCATCATATGAAGAACTCCTCGAGACAAATTCTGTACAGATATTCAAAAACGGACTAAATAACACAATCATAAGAGACAAAATATTCACGTCAACAGCTAAAAACATAGAAAACATAATTAACGAAACAGAAATCATAGAAAGTATGCTCGCCACAACCCCAACCAATCATACAATACATGACATAACAGAGAAACCGCTACCAATCTACAATCACAGTTCACAACCAATCAATCGACTAATCATATGCAATTACTGCAATCAACCGAATCACACATGGAACAGATGCCGCACACGCATCAATCACGAAAAGACGAGAAGAAACACAACTCTAACCCAACAATACCAGCTACAATTCCAGAACCAAACGTACCAACCAAAAAGTGCATATTACAATCCAAATCGACCACAATTTCTTAACAAACAATATCCACAACAAAACAATCAATTTAATACATTCAATCATCAACAAAACCGAAATCATTTCACCCCCACACAACATCAAACACCACTCAGATCAAAACCCCAAATAAATAGATACACACCAAAGTATTGTTCCCACTGTAAAACAACCACGGGACACACATTTGATGAATGTCGTAGCAAATTTTTCAGCAAAAGCTTCAACCAAACCAATAACCAATTCCATCCATCCGCACCTCCCGATACTCAAGATTTAACCAATAAATTTAACAATATGCGTATCAATATGATATACCCGCAACCAATACAAAATTTAGAACAAATAGAACATTATAATCAGGGAAACTCCAACGGATCCGACCAGTAACCGGAGAGACACTGAAATCGGATCCTTTACCACTTCAACCAATGCTAAATCAAATGGAATACGAGCACACATACCCTCTCCAAATGGGCATTATCCCAAATATATATCTACAGAACCACTACCCATCAAACTACAACGAATCTCACATAAACCAAACAGAAACCTATTCTCGACAATCAACAACTGAACATCAATCAAACCTAAATATCCACAAACCAAATCATAAACCAATAACCAATCAACCATTAATCGAATCATCAAACAACCAATTAGGCCCAGACGCCATCCCATCATATTTAGACCATAAGCAAACCCATAACACATTAAACCAATTATCAAACAATCAAACAGGCCCAGACGCCGTTCGAACAAATTTAGTATATAAGCAACCGAGCCCAGACGCTCATAACATAATCAACCAATCATTAATCAAATTATCAAACGATCAATCAGGCCCAGACGCCATTTCAACAAATTTAGTTTGTAAGTACACGAGCCCAGACGCTCATAACATAATCAACCAATCATTAATCAAATTAACAAACGATCAATCAGGCCCAGACGCCATTTCAACAAATTTAGTTTATAAGTACAAGAGCCCAGACGCTCATAACTCAATTAACCAATCATTTAATCAATTACCTTACAATCAACCAGGCCCAGACGCCACTTCAACAAATTTAGTTTATAAATACACGAGCTCAGATGCTCATAATATAATTATCAACCAAATATCAAATCTACAAAATAATAATCATCAAAAGACAGAAACCTCTTCAACATACCTAGATAATAAGTTAACAAGTCCAAACACACAAATTACAAACAATAAACTATCAAATATACCATATAACAATTATTTAAATCCAGATAATAAGATAATGAACTCAAACGATCAAATTATAACCTATCAACCATCAAACGATTCGAATAACTCATACCCAAACCCCAATACATTTTCAACACGTTCAGTTAATAATCACATAAAACAAAACAATTATTCGAGAATAGACGTCCGTTCATCAAATCCAATCCATAACCAAGCATTCCCAAACATCGAAAATGAACCTCATAATAACCAAATTAAAGATCCACCTCATCAAATAGATAATCATACAAATTCAAACACCCCTTTAACAAACTTAGATAACAAACCTAAAACTCCAAACACTCACAATCCGAGTTTCAATACAGAAAACCAATCATCCGAAAATCCAACAAATTCAAACTCTAACACCCAAATTAACCACATACCAAATTTAACAAACATTTACCCGAACCAAAAATCAATTGATCAAATCATATAATATACTCGTAAAGGTTAGTAACATGATACTATAAGTAACTTGTACTATGGAATTTTACTGGAAATAAAATAATAAATTTTAATTTTCATCCCCATGCTTCTTTTATTGCTCCAATTTTAAAAATTCATAAAATTAATTTAAATTTAATTGTGTGACGATATTTTAAAAAGTTAAATAACAATCGTTAAAAAATCCAAATGTAATCATTTATTAAATTTGGTTATGCAACCAGTTGCAACTTATTATTTTAAAACAAAAAATCTATATATATATATATATATATATATATATATATATATATATATATATATATATATATATATATATATATATATATATATATATATATATATATATATATATATATATATATATATATATATATAGAAATCTAAATCTAAAATCTGATTCTATTTCCTGCCAATCAAATTAGATTTTTCATTTTGAATTAATATTAGTGAACTATTTCCATGTTCCAGGAAATCGCTTAAATAAGTGAAACAATCCCATCTAGTTGAAATTACTCATTCGATAAATTTTTCGTAATCAGCAATAATTTTAATTTTTATTTTTACCAAACCACTGGACTTTTCGCGACCAGGAGGTCAGTAGACTTACTTTGGCAAAAAATCTGAGGAGGAGTTACACGAAACTGGGGATAATCACTTGATTACGCCAAGTTATCAAAATACTTTATTATGCAATGTAAATTACTAAATGGGTACAAGACTCAGTCGTAATATAAATAAATAAAAAAATAAAAAATATCCAGATATCATTACATAAGTCAATCATCTGTTCAACCGCTAAGAAATATTAAAAAATTTAAGGTTTATTTAATTTGTCCATATTTCATACTTAAATCGTTAAAAAAATTGGCTACCTTCTTTTTAATATTATTAATGTATGTATATTACATCTTGTAATTTGTATGTTATATTAATAACTATCGTTGATATATTAGCATTAGAATAAATTGCAGTCGAAAGTACACGATCAACGTAAAAAATAAGAAGAAACAAAATAGGAATTTAAATAATTTCGTTTTTCTGTTTATAATATTTAAAGGAAAAATAATTTAATTCCTCGGAAAAATTATTTTGGAGAAACAATACATTTATAATATTCGACTTTTTTAAATAAAAGTTTATTGCACATACATCACAGGAAAAAATAAAAAAAATATTTTGTATAAATATTCATATTTGTTCGTCTTCCTTCAATTCCCATTTCCACATTTCTACTAAATAAATAACAAACCGAAATCAAACTAAATTCAAATTTATCAACTATAAACGCGAGTTTATTCTAGTTCCTATCGAACATCAGCTTTAATAAAAAAAATTATCTGCTGCTGTTTTTTTAACGAAATAATATTTTACATAAAATTTTATCATTCTCAGATTTTTTCGATATCAAAACCAATCGATGCAAGAATAAATAAATAAAAAAGTGCAACGCTGAACTAGTTTACCTCATCGACGGTATTCCACACTAAGAATAAGTTTATAAAACAAAAATGTCTAGTTCATACACTAGTTCAAGGTCGATTTTGTTCATATGCGTTTTTAAAATACACACTCATAAAGACAAGATAAAATTAACACGTGCATGCTTCCTTGGATTTAATATTAAAAAAATATAATCTACATATTTATTATCCCTACTATCAATTATCCACGGATTAACAAATTATCGCTTAATAATATGAATAACAATGTTGCATTTACAATAATAATAAGTCTTATTTACAATAACTTCTTTTTAATGGAGTCTCTCGTATCATAAAATATTTTCACAGTTCATTCATAACCCAATATGCAATGCCGACGGAATTCCATTTACATTCGCGTTCTAAAACCACACTGCTTCTATGGAAAGAACCATGTGTATCACGCGGAAATTCGTACTCCCCGCCAAAGAAAAGTGTCACAAAAATTCCGGTGTCGGAGTGAATCCCAACTAAAAAGAGAAAAAAATCACAGAAACAAAAAGCACGTGTTCTGAATATATTTTCCAATTGGAATAAATAATAATTCTTATTTGAAATAAAACAAAATTTTCCATTTATAATAAAATAAATATTAATTTTTTATTAGCACAAAAATACACAATTAAATTTTATATTACAAATTTTATAAATTAAATTTTAAGCACGTTCACCATACGTGTTGTTTGTTCACCATACGCGCATCCAATTGAACATCCCAACAAGCACAGCCGATCTTGAAAACAAAACATAATTTTGTTTTAAAAGGACACAAAACAAAAAAAAAATATTTTACGAAAAGCAAAAACCATTGAAGAAATTCAAACTTGATCTTGCTTCTTGTTTACGTTTTTATTCAACATATGCACATACTTCAACATGTGCATCCAGCATGTGCAAATCGTCGAAAATAAAGATCGATAAAAAAATTTAAAGTTCGTAAAATTTTGTTCATGTAACGTTAGATGTCTCACAAAAATTGTTGTCTTAGCTAAACTTTTTAATGAAAAAAGTGTCCGTATGGTGGGTTAGTGTGCATTGGTTCCATCTTTTAAAAAAAAATTTGGCGAAAAAATGTATATGAGATCGGCAATATTATATTTGATATTACTAATATTAAGTGAAGTACTAGTACGATGTAGTTAATTACACGGTTAAATACACTCATCGTACTACTACTCTAGTACAACATAGAATATTGACAATAATGACAGCTTGAGTTGTGTTTACAAAGTACATCGAATAGTAATAGAAAAGATAAGTACATATATAAATTAATTTTAACAATATAAATTATTAATGAACTTCTTAATTTTAGGTAACTAATTACAAATTGGATAATTTTACAATGTTGGGTAAGTAACAGTGAATTTTGTTTTGTTTTGTTTTTGTTTAGATAGCTAAATATGATGAAACCGCAATGGAATGTCAGCTGATCCGTAGTTTTAATACTGTCGATTGTAATCCGCAGTTATGTATGATCCGCAATGACAACAATAAATATTAAATTTGTGTGAATTTCTCAACCAGTGGTGTTTTAATTTTTGATTGGTTTAACAAATTGAACACAACTTTTCAAACATTTCTTTAGGCGTTTTACAGTTCAAAATATGAGTAAGCGATTTTTTATCAATTGTTGTTATTATCACTCTTTGTGCTTTTGCATCTTTTTTATTCCAATCGTCTTTATCATTTTCCTTTTCTGGAATAGTTGTTATACCAGATACTATTTCATATAAACCATATGATTTAAAAATAATCACAATTTGGAATTTCCACATTTGGAACGTATCGCCATTTTTAAGTCTTTCTATGTTTTTCAACTCATCACTTGAACACGAAGCCATTTTGAATTTTTACTTTTTTTTACTTTTACTTTTATAATTTCACGATTTTAAATTTTTAATACGCGGCACCTGGGCCCATAACCTGTTAAAAATATTATTATTATTAGCGCAAGTTATTTAATTTTACTGTTGTACACACAACAAGAATATAATTTTTAATTTCTTCACACAACACAATATAAACGCTTTTTTACTTTTTGGAATTCAGCACCCTACCAACATTTTTATTCTTCTTTATTAGACAGCTACATTACAACACTAAGGCTGTGTATAAAAACGAAAAAACTTACACTGAGAGAAAAAATTGATTGAATCTACAAAAAACCGATAAATTCAACAATTTCCGGGGTTGATTTTGAGCCAACAAAAAAATGATAATATTTACTGTAATTATTGTTAAAATTAATATTTTTATTTATTGTAATTTCAATATTTAAATTGTAATAATTGTTTATTTTACAAATAATTTATGACTATTGTAAAATTTGTAAAGTGAACAAATAAATTGTCACATTTGCAATTTCTTTTCAGTTCTTGTAAAATCAACAAGTAAATGTTAGAAATCGTAAAACGTACAATGAAATTGTAATATTAACAAGTACTATAAGTAAATTGTCATGCTTGTAAAGTCAATAAATAAATGTTAGAAATGGTTGTATTTACAAATAATTTGTACTTTTAGTAAATTTTACAAGAAACTTGTATTCTTGTATTCTCAACAAATAAATATTACAAATGATAATATTTACAAACAAATTATAATCATAGTAATTTCTACAAGAAATTTGTCGTTTTTGTGAAATCAACAAATCACTATAAGAAATGATAATATTTACAAACTAATTGTATTATAAGTAAATTTGCAATTATTGTTAATGTAAGATAAATATTATTAAAAAATCTGGTATAATTACCCGTTACTGGAAATGATCATTTATTTTTTGGCCTCAGTTCAGAAGCAATATAAAAGACAAGCTGTGTAAAGTGAAACCTTTGATAGGAAATAAAATAAAATTCTTTTTACTATTTTTTGACTGTGTTTTATTATAGTTTTTAAATGATTATGTTAAGAAACAGTTATAACAGTTCATGTCAAATTGCAATTCATGTAAAAAAGAGACCAACAAATTTATGATTTTAACATATTTTTTAAAAAAGTTTTATAAACAATATTTTGTTATATTTTTATCATTTTAATATTTATGAACCATGAAGCTAGCTATAACAATAAAATTATAGTGATAGTCTTCTATGTTATACTTTTGAATTTAAGTTCCAACTTGATAACAACTAAAGTTAAATACTAATACGCTAAAATTTCAAAATTTGTACAAATTGAAAAATATTACTATTAACTTTAAACATATTTTCTATCATTTACAACATTTGATAAGAACACGGAACTGCCAAACGAACTGATTGTTCGTGGAATTGGCTCTAAAGTTATGGAATTCTTGAATTTTAATTATAGATTCGTTCGGTTGGTTTAATGAATATTGTGTCAGTAAGTGTCTTTTAAAAGAATTCGTAACATTTACTAAAACCACATTTATTTATAAAATGGATGTATAATGACTAATATAATTAAAGAAAATAAATTAAATAAATATTTAAATAACAATAAAATTTAAAATTAACTAATTAATGCAATTAAGTAAATTTGTACTGTTGGTTTAAAATTGTGTTTTTCAATATTGAACAAATCAGTTATTAAACTGGCCGCTGCGGATATTGGTTTATCAAAACGCGTGTCTATCGCATAAAAATAAGTTTGAATACAATACCGTACGTTATATGACTATGTGGGTAAATTAAAAATTTAAAACGTTTTAAAACATAAATCCATTGCTCCCTTTGCGTGGGAGTGTTTGTTGAATATACGAAGTTGCTATCTACTCTTGCAATAAACTTAATCTGCAATTCGTTTAACATAATAACGATTATTATTGGTTTAGGGGTTATATTATTCGCTAGATGTTCTTCCCTTAAATTATAGATCTGATGGTTGATTTCTTCTTCATCATCCACTTTTAAATTATGTTTAATTAACGGAGGCAACAAGTAATGTAACAATCTAAATATGTACTTGTAAATGTAGCAATTCTGAAATATAAAAAACAGATTTTATTTCATTTATTTATTTTCACATATACGTTATGATCACAATAAGAAGTGAAACAAAACTTACCAGTATTATTAGTTTCAGCAAAGGATCTTTTTTTAATTTAATTATTCCATCAAGCTTCAATTTTTTGTTCTAATTTTCCAACCTATGGCCATCACAATCTGTGCATTCTTTTAATATTGCTGATATGTACTTTCTTTAGAAAAAATAATATCGGCTTAACTTTGTTCAGTTGTAACTCTCCGTCGTTCTTCAAAGGCTACCGAGATGTATATTTATAAGATATCCACAGCTTGTCATCACTGGAGGAAATGGTTTTTATAAATCTATATAAATTGTAACATTTAACAAAAGTTTATAAATCTATAAGAAAATCAAATCGAGAACTATTTTAAATGATGTTCGAGGTAAAATAATTACAAACTATAACTATCGATAAAACCATAAAGATGAACGTACATCATTTCGATAATGAGGGAAATATTTTAAAACCTTAAATTTGGTAATGGAAATGCACAAAACTAAATTTCACTTGCCGATTTTTTTTTTGGTTTTTTTATCAAACGAATTTATATTAAATAAAGTTTTTTTTTAAGCAATGAACTTATATTTCCAAATTCAAAAATGTTGTATCTAAAATAATTAATAATTATTAATAAATTTTCACTAAACAACGTATTGATTGGTTTAAGGTTCAACTGAAACTGATCACCACGTTGTTTTAGATAAATTGGTTTATTATAATAATATTGACAAATTAATATTAAATTATACAAATTGCTTGTAAAATTTAACGTATTGTTTTAATTTTTTACAATTTAATAATAATTGCTATTATTGTTTATTTATTTGCTTTATTTACTATTTAAGTGTAAATGAAACAATTAATTGGAAGGAAGTTTATCATTTTATTGTTCTTAATATGTAGTACTCGTAGATTGCCATTATTGAATCAAAACACATAATTCAAAATTTTATTGGTATTAATATACCTGGAATTATAATTTTATTTACAAGTTAGTTACAAGTCATGCCAAATAAAATTATCTTCACGTTAAATACTATGCATTATTTGACAACACTGACAACTTCTATAAGAATCACAAATCGCAATCTTATACCTTAGACAAGCAAATTAGATTTTTCATTTGAACTAAAAAATGAAAACAAAACAAACTTCTGATAATTCCAATGTCATCGTTGTATCTGTGATTTTTCGATAAACTGCGTATACGTATACGCAAAAAACAAAATATTTTTGATTGTATGCGGCTATTTACAGAAAATGAAATCGCAGTTTAAATTTTTACGTTTACATAGGATGAAATATCTGTTTTAGGTTGTCTCAGCTTATACTAACAACACACGTTCGCCATTTTTGACAAAATGGAAAATATTTTTTAACTTCAAATTTTAAAGATGAGAAACGCACACAAAACTCATTTTCACTTTATAGTAAATACATCTTTCTTACATATAATAATTTTAAATTATTTATAATAAAAACTGGTATAAAAAATTACCAATTTTTCATTAGATAACGTATAAAACTATAAACAGATTCGTAATTCAACTGAAACTGATGCACTGATAAAAATTTCTGAACAAATTTTAGTTTAAACAAATTTCTAGTAATATGTAACAATAATTTTTTAGTTTTACAATTTAATAATAATTGTTACTGATTATTTGTGTTAATTACAATTGAACAGTAAATATAACAATATATGTATTGTAATTACAATTTAAAAGCCAATTCAACATTTTATTTTATATAAATTTGTATCTATGGTAAAAGAGTGCCAAAAAAAACAAAAACACTTTAAACTTGGCATCACTGGACTAAATATAACTGAGATTATAACCGTGTTGCCCATTTTATATCGCAACAGTTGGCCTTACACTTACAATTTTTCGTTTCAAAATGTTAAGAATAAGTTGTAAAATTTGCTACCAATTCTAGATTGATAGTTTGTTGATACTTTCGTATAAGGGTTAATAAAATACACAAAACGCATTGATAACTGAAGACTAATGTGAAATTCTATTTACCAAAATCCAGCACAAAAAAATTGATATCAAAAATTTTGTTCTATTTGGCAGAAATAATCAATTTTTTTTAATGTACCCACATCAATTTTAAAAAATGTAAATTGTTTCGTAAATTTATTTTTGATGGAAAAATACCAATACAAAATGAAACGTCAATTTTTGTAGAAACGTCAATTGGTGTATTAAATTACTAATAAATTAAAGCATGTGCTTTAAATTTAATTGAAATATATTTTAATCGTTCATTAAAAAATATGCGACGATTATTCGTTCGAAAATATATACATATAATTTCGTATAGTGGAGTGCACAAAACTAATTTACATTTTCATTTCAAGATAACAAAAATTTTTTAACATGTTAAAACCACCACGACTTGGCTTCGCAGGTTGGGATGGTAGTTTTTTAAGATATACGCTCATCCTCATGAAAGGACTTTCATTATTGTATATAATTTTCATACTATGCTTTTACCAGGACCCCTGATACACTTGATTAATCTTTAAATTTTCTGTAACCAATCAATATTTAGGCGATTAAATTTTACATAGAACTTTCGTAGTAATTACTTTCTGCTGCAATTTGTATCGTTATTCCTTTCTAACTGTGCCACTTGCTGAGCCCGAATTTGATGTTTCTTTGATTCACAGCATTTCTACTATTTTGACGAAAAACGTCATAAACGCGGGTCTCCGGCAAAGCTGTTTAGCTTCCAGTAAATGTTTGTAGATCTCTATAGAAAATCGATGTCACGATTTTGCATAGACGAGACAAATATCACTCGTATAATTGTTACATGAAAGCGAAGATGTATAAATGGTATTCAATATTTACTGCGATTGCTGTGATTACTGCGTTCAACAGCATTGATCGGTGATTAATTTGTATTTGAATTAACTTTGTTTTAGGGTATTTTTCCCAATACATAACATAAAACACATAGGTGTTTTAGTAAGCAGTATAATAGGAAGTGAACCACGAAAATATTTCTATAGCAGCAATAGAAAGTATGGATTGAATTACCTTTGAGAATTTAAGGTCAACGACAGTTGCGATAGGACCTAAGTGTAATACATTTGTATCGTGACATAGAACAAATGGCTGAACATTATAAAAAACCCACCAAAAAACATTGCAGGGATAATGGGCACTCGGAGTACTTTTTGGTGGAAATGAGAAAACAATTAAACTATGAAATTAATAATTCTAAGAAATATTTTTATTTAAATATTATATTCGAAAAGTTTGTTATTTGAAATTACAAATTAAATGTAACCACATATTTTACTATATTTATTGTTTTTTACAATTATCCTAGTACATGTAACTATTTCTTAGTAGGTTTTACGAAAGCCTGTGTTGAACCTACAATTTAATAGTAAAAGTAATGTTTGGTGCAATCAACAAATTATTTTGTAGAATCTACTTATATTTTTTCTCTGAGTGTACTATATAATTCAACACATATGTGTATCTGTAAAGGATTTGTCATATCCCAGTGTACCAGATTCGGACTATCAGAAATGACAGAAAAAATTCCGAAAGAATTTTTTTAATAGATATCCCTACTACACTTCATTTTATTACACATTTTAGAAAACCGGAAATTTCGTTGATGTTCTCTGTATAAATTCGATGTATATTTCTTTCTAAGGATTTTAAGATTTCGTTCTGAATTCTCAAAAGCAAACGCATACAAATCAAAAAGAAACGGTAAAATTACCGTTTGTTTGTTGAATTTCATAACGCAAAAACAAAAAATTCATTTGCATTACAAGTATTGTTCCTCACAGGTGAAAACGTGAAGTGCAGTGAAATATTAAATTTTATATTAATTTTTCCAATTGAAATAAAAATTGATCAGAAAAGGTAAGCTAAAAAATTTTGCTATTGTTATTATTGTTACATTGCCATGAAAATTTAAGTTGCACAAGCAATTTTGAATAGAAAGTACATATATGCATATTATTTTAACAGTATTTGAACGCGTTAATTTACCCGCAAACTTCGAGTTCAGAAAATAACAAAAAATTGATAAACTTGAGCGGATTTGTTCGGGCTCGGTTTGAAATCAGTTCATTAATAAGAAAATATATTTAGAATAATCTTAAAATAAATGGTAAACAATTTTTATTTACGTGCTGTACGTTCAAATCAAAATCATGTCCTCTAGACAAAATACTTCAAGGATTGTGAAAAAAGAATTGGATGACTTGTTTGGTGTGGCGAAGCGACAACGAATTTCATTAAATGAAAATGTCGTACCCTCACAAACAGAAACTCGTAGCATAATCTCAGAAAGAACGAGTGCGCTAAGCAGTAACCTGGCAAATCTTCCATTGAATGAAATTAACAAACATCTTGTTGAAATTTCAAATGAATCTGGAGATAGTACGAGAATGGAAATAGAATTTAATAGCCCTACTGCAACCACAGGCAAAACTAATATTCGTGGTGAATTGGCATCATGGTCAGTTAACTGTAATGTTACTTCACGCACAGTTAATAAATTGCTTAACATTTTGGTTAAAATTGATCCAAGTTTACCTTCTGACGTTAGGACATTGAGAGACACTCCTCGAGAATCATATGTAGAAACTTTGGACAATGGAAATTACATAAATTATGGTCTCAAGAACTGTTTAACGGATTTTTTTCTCAAATACCCCGAGTTTCCATCAAATAAGATTTTTCTTCAATTTGCAACAGACGGATTACCACTTCATGGAAACAGCAAAAAATCGGAAACTTGGCCAATTTTGGTAAATATCATTGGATATCCCGATGTATATATTGTGGGTTGTTACAAAGGATTGTCAAAGCCAGTTAATACTCACAATTTTGTTAAACAATTAGTTGATGAAACAAAAAAATTACTAGATGCTGGATTTAGTTTTCGAAATTCCCACTACGATATTAAAATTCACAGTTTTATTTGTGATACACCTGCAAAGGCATTCATATTAGGTATAAAAGGGCATACCGGTTTCTACTGCTGCAATAAATGCCAAACTAAAGGACAAAAAATTAATCATCGTCTCTGTCTCTTAGATTTAAATGCACCTCTGCGTACAGATTTTAGTTTTTCTAAAAGAGAACAAAAAGAACATCATACGTTAATGGACTCATTGTATATTGAAAAATTGGGAATCGGATGTGTCGATCAATTTCCTCTTGATTACATGCACCTAGTGTGTTTAGGGGTTATGAAACAGATGTTACATTTATGGGTTAAATGTAAGCACGGGAAAAATATATTGAATAAAACTGAAAGTGATTTGCTAAACTTTCGCATTATGATTATTAAAAGCCAAATTTCACAAGAATTCAATAGAAAGCTTCGTAGTATAGAAGAATTGGACTTTTGGAAAGCTACAGAATACAGGTTATTCTTATTGTACGTTGGACCACTTATATTAAAAGGAATATTGGATGATAGAAAATATTCACATTTTTTGAAATTAGCGTGCGCAATGCGAATTTTACTTCATTCAACCTTCAACATTGCGTTATAAATAATAATTGTGCGCAGAAGCTGTTATACAGCTTTGTAGAAGAGTTTGGTATTTTGTACGGTTCACAAAACGTAACCTAACTGTCATAACTTAATTCATTTACACTTAGATGCTAAAAAATATAATGGCCTAGAAAATATAAATGCTTTTAAATTTGAAAATAAACTGCAAGATGTTAAGCGAATGGTCCATGAGGGACAGCATCACTTAACTCAAATTTACAACCGTCTTGTTGAGAAAAGTATGCATTGCAGTAATACCACTGAAACATATCCACGAGTACAAAAGAGGGCAAATAAATCAGAGATTATTAAGCTGTACACCGGTAAATTTTGGTTCTCTCATTTGGATCCAAATAATTTTTGTTTAGTCAACGGAAAACCTGCAAAGATTATAAAAATATTGAAAAATGAAGATGAATTTAAGTTTACGTTAAAATACATATCAAATTTAGTACCATACTTTTATTTACCCATAAACTCAACGTTTCTACAAATTTTTTATTGCAATGGGCTAATTTTAGACGAGAATGCGGAGGAAATCGATTGCAATGAAAATATTATAAAATGCATTAATCTGTCCATAGATATAGACAAGCATTTATTTATACCTCTCATTCATCATACTTAAATAAGTATACCAAAAAATATTTTCAGACAACTTTATCAAATGGACAACGTAACACAAATGGAAGATACCCAAAACACCAATAATTTGTTAGGTGATACAGAAGGTTACAATGTTTTCGGATATATGCAACCAGGTTAGTGAATTGTAGCACTTAAGTGCTTAATATTTATTTAAAGGGGTGCGTTTCTTTACAGGGGATGTTATTCCAACCACGTCAACTCAATTATTAAATTATCCTGCAAACAAGTTATCCCCTATTCGATCGCCGCAAGAAAAAACATATACGACCCTTATTACCGCCAGTAATGAAACCGTGAATTCCTCTTCTGATATCATTATACCTGCCGGCGAATTTCATACAGGTATGTAAATCAAATACTCATCTTAATACCTATAGGATATCATGAAGTACCTCACGCTCATAAAAAAATTAATAAAACCAATAAAAAACAAAATAAAATTCTATTAAATTTGGCTCATTATTCCATTAAATATTAATATAATTATTTTAGTTTTACAGAAGTTGGACGATATGCAGTTAACTCTTAAGCGTTTAGCAAAGGAAATATTTTACTTACGGCAGGAAAATAAAAATAAAGCAAGATCAACAAATATGACAACACTGTTCCCTTCACTTCCTATTGGTACAATAGATGTTGTACTAGGTTTCGAAGAAAAATTAAAAGAGGATGAGGACACTTTTGATGCCCTGGTAATGAATTATAAAGCTTTAAATTAAGAAAAAATTTATAAAAAATTATTTTTAGATTCAATTTTTCAAAACAATTGGTGGAACTGATTTGCGCAACTTCACGAAAAATTCTTTCAGACAAATTATGACTGATGGCGTGGCAAAAAGTTTCACATGGCTGGGACTAGGGAACAACATAAAAATAAAGAATTATAAACTAATTGAAGCTTTCAAAGGTTATTTTAAAAATCAACAGTTTCCAATTAAATAGAGATATAATATTAATCTGAATTGTATCTTTCAGACGCGGCTTTTTCAAAATTTCCGCAGGCGACTATTGACGACATTGAAGCTATAATAAAAAAGGTGTTTTATAATACGAAGGGTAGGCTCCAGAAACAGAAAAAAACAAAATGTTTATAAAGTAGTGTACGAATCTATCATATTATAAAACGGATTTAATGTTTTTTATTAATAATTAAATGAATTTTTAGTTTTTGAATTAAGCTTAAACATATTTTTTATTGTTTTTTTTGTATAGGAAATTATTTCTAGCGAAACTTCCAACTCGCCAGAATCCGTAATAAGTCGTTAAGTGCGAGTAATTTCTCAATTCTTATTTCAGAATTTTATAAAAATACTACGGGTTTGTCAGGGAAGTATGTAAAATTTCTATTTGTTTTCATTCATACACCATTAGTTTTCTTCCACAATTTCTATGATATAAAATCAAAACTATTTCTAAAAAATCATAAAGAAACTCTAAACATTTTTAAAGAAAATGTAAAGATTTTTTTTTTAATTACTTGAAAAATTCCGAACGAATTCAAAACGATTTTTCATAAAAATCGATTTGTTTTTTTATAATCAAAATTAAATTGTATGATGTATTCGGACAGATCTCTTATACAAAACTAAGTGCTCCTGGAATAGAAACTTTCCAAAAACGATTTGACAACTGCGAAAAACCATTCTGAATTAATTCGGAATTCTTTCACAGAACTCAAAAAAATTAATTTTGGATTTTCTTTAAAAATATTTAATAATCCCTCTGATTTTTCAGAAAAACTCTCAATTTTATACCACAAAATAGAGGGGAAACTTTTGGCATATTCGGAGAAATATGCCATAGTTAAATATACCAGTAGCAAAAAATTCAGATTGAAAAACTTTGAGAATTCACAAAACGTTTCTTACTCTTGCTCCAAATTCTAAAAGAATTCTAAATAAAAATCCGAATCTGGTGCACTGGGATTACTAAATGAAAAAAATTACATAGACTTTGTCAATTCACCCAATTTAGTGACCATTTGATCGCATATTGGACATTTCTTTCGGTGCCGATTCTTAAGAATTTTTGTGTGCTTAAAGGGAACTAATTTGTCGAAAATTCAGATGGAATCCTTCAAACGTACATTAAAATATCCTCTCCTGTGAATGTGTAACAAATATTGTTTCAAATTGTAAACAGCCCGAAACACGCATTTGCATATAGAACATTCGATATTTTTACTTTCTAAATGAGAGTTTGACGTATGTTTCTTTCCTTAACAAACCGCTTATCACATTTATCACAAGCAAATATTAAATGTAATTTGAAACGCTCCTTCAGAATTTCATCGATAGTTTACACTTCATGACAGATTAAACAAGTAAGCATATTACCGGGATGCTTGCTTGCAGCAAAGAGTATGAAAATTTACACAGAGTAACGACCTCTGTTTCGTTGAAAAAAATTTCAACAAAAAAAATGCATGGGTTACGCAATTTAATTGCGTTAAAAACACATTTACGCATTTTTATTTAAAGTAGTTTTTGTCGTTTTCTATAAATAGCCAAGAGTATGACAATATTCAATACTCAAAAAATAAAAAAATGTTGCGTAAGTGTATTGTATGATCGATTTAAATTGCGTAACCCATGCATTTTTTGATGAAATGTTTTCCTCTGCTTCGTTACTCTGTGTAAATGTTCATAGTCTGTGCTTGCAGTTTCTCCATCGGGTTCCGATTCAACATCGTATTCAAGACAATTTGATTGTTCCATGCAGATAATCTGAATCGTTCGATGATTCAGATGATGATGAAGATCAAGAAGACGAAGAAGCCATATTTTCTAATATTTTTTTTTATTAATCTAATTAAATGGATAATGTAAAGTTATAATTTAATATTAAAAATAACATCGTCAATTTTACAATGGCAGTTCGAAAATTCGAAAAAAAAATTCGGACGAAAAAATCATAGAAAAATAAAAATAATACATCGAAATCGGTGGATTTTTAAAATAACCATATATCAAATAATAATGGTTTTGGGTTTCGAACACGCGAGCATCCAACGTAGAGTTGTCCGCGTGCAAAACACGGCGTCTCCAGATATAAACCACATACTTTCAGCGACCGACCTTGAGATTTATTAATCGACATAGCAAACGCAAGGTGTACAGGAAATTGGATGCGTTTAAACCCAAATGGCATATCTGATGGTATAATTGGTTTAAGTATGTGGAGTTAATAGGTTTTCCCTTTGTATTTTCCAATTAATATGGTGGACTCAATGATATTGTTGAGTAATTTTTTTACAACCAATCTTGCTCCATTACAAAGGCGTGGTTGGTTTAAATTGCTTAATAGAATTATTGGTGCACCAATTTTTAATTGTGAAATGTGAGGTGGAGTACCCGGCAAGTTGAGTGAATTCAAAAATTCAACTGGATAATTAACAATTTCTTCTGTATCCATAACGCTATCAATCGATTTGTATGTTTTTATTTGGCCTGTATAATTGTGTTTTGAATGTAAATGTTAATTTCAGTGATATCTTTATTTTTGGCAGCTAATATTGCGCGATCGCTTAGCCATTGATGGTTTTTAAAATTGTTTGCAATATCGGAATATACAGTGGAAATTAAAATGTCTTTGGATTTAACGATTGTACAAAAATCTGAGGGAAATGTTATTATACCTGTTGTATTATTTGCATTAATTTTCCATTTCCAAAATCCTATAATTGTTTAAAAAATAAACGGGCTGATGAATCGTTTTGTAATCGCACGCGCATGTTTTCTGAAAGTGTTAATTTTTTAAAATTCATCTGCTTTTGTTCATCGTGGGATAATTAGTAATGTTTGTTTGAAATCACGTACTAATAATATAAGAGCACCCTCAAATGGTTGTCGGTTGGTTCGTAAATTTTTAAATGTTCGATGAAAAGCTTCCAACGATTTTTTTTGTGACACTCATCCTGTACAATAACCTTGCATTGATGAAGTACATTTGCCATTCCAGAGATTTTGGAAATATTGCATGTTGGTGTTTATGTTAGTTGCATATTTAAAGGTAACTTCAATGCATAATGTGAAGTTCTTCCACCATCTAACAAAGTGGTTGCAATTCCAGAGGAGGCAATGGCCAATGCAATAAAATTGTCCTTTCGTGTGGAAGCTAAAAATAACGAAATTATAATGGTCTTGCCCGTACCTCCAGGAACAACCAGAAAATATAATCCACCATTGTTAGCATCAACTGATTGCATAATAGTTTTGTAAACGTATTTTTGCTGTTGATTCATGATTGGTAAAAGTATTTAAGCTAATATCTCATATATTGACGTCAGTAATGTTAAGTGTATGTGACATTCATTCCTGTTCTTAATCTTCGACGAGTTCAAATTTTCGAGTATCTTCGATAAAATAAAACGTTTTTGTGTTAAAATGATTTGTACGTAAGCTTATCTCGAGCCTATATCGGCCGACCGATCATTAGCAATTTCTGTTTACCTATATATCGAGAGGTTAACGATAACGATCGCGGCACGCTAAACTTGGACTAGTTGAATTCGCAAACTAGGCAAATAGAGGGCTGTTATCTAATTTTTGATAATAGCGTCCAGACATATTAACGTTAGAAATTGATGTGTTGGTAAACAATACATGAAACTAACTTATCACTATAAACTTATTAATTATAGATATGAATTATTTAGGCCTAAAATTTGATAACAATTTTACTATAAAAAACCGTTATTTTTAGGCCTAATTATTCAGTTCAGTTTAACAGTTCTGTTCCATATAACCGCATAAAAGTAAGTCGTGTAAAGAGTTTAAAAAGGATTGAATATTTTTATTAAAACTGTGTTAACTATTTTCCAGATGAAATTCTTGTTGCTCGCTTTAGCCGTATTCGGTGTTGCCCAGGCCAACGTAATCCAAACGAAATCTGTCAACGAAGCTTTGGATATAATTAGAGCTGCCATTCCAACAGACAGAATTGTTGAAATCGTTCAGGCATGCGCCGATGATCCTGAAGTACAAGAGATTCAAGCATACTTGAGAAACGAATTCCCAGCCGTTGTTCAAATAATCCGTGACGATCCCGCTATCCAAGGCTTCTTCCAAGACTTACAAGATGCCGGTGTTGTCTTTGAGTTTTTGAACCATTTGTTCGAATTATGGGGTATCGAACCAATTGCACGTGATACATTCGCACCAAAAACTTGTGGTGGATGGCGTGGAGTTTATGAACAAATCCAAGAAGAATTTGAAATCACCGATATTGTCATTGTTATCAGCCAAGTATATGATGCCTATCCAGAATTCGCCGTAGTATGGGATCGTATTGGAGCAGCTCAGCCAATAATTAATAATTTGTTAGCCGATCCAGCTGTTTCCGCAGTATTTGATCGTCTTTGGGCACTAGGTGTTGATCGTGAAACTGTACTAGATTTTCTAGCTGGATTATTGGGTTGGGTTTTCTAAAGTGTCACAAAATTCTTTAGCTGAATGAGTTTATAAATATTGAACATTTAAAATGTACAAAATATATTTTGAATTTTTTGAATTTGATAAAGTAACACAATAAATTTTATTTCTTAATATACTTTTTTTAGTTCTGATTTTCTATAAAAACGTGCAATTCCGTATTATTTGCAATTTTGCATGTACTTAACTTTGTGATTGGTTTCATTTCGTTTATAAATGATGGATGATTAAAAGTAGATATCGTGTGGTTTAGTTTTCGGAAGTTGTCTTGTAAGTATACGACCCCAGTGCATTTAACATAGTTTTAAAAACTGAACTTGCATATATTGACTTGCCAAAATAGACACTGGTCACTGAAACAAATCTTCATTCATGTGATTGATTTGATTACTTTGATGAGGCAGACTCAATAGATTCTGGTGTGGGCCAATCATTGTTTAATCCATTTGGACGAAGTTCCAAATTACCAAGATCTTCAACTGAAAATATATTTCAGTACGAGAAGGAAAATGCCGAACTCCGTGAACAACTAAGAGAAATAAAGAAATTTACAACTAAATTGAAAGAAGAATTCACAATTTTAAAGAAAGAGAATGAAGAACTCAAAAAAGCAGTTGAAACACGTGCAGAACTAGGGACGACACCTAGCCCTACAATCGATGATGACATTAATCCATTCCATACGGATAAAAAAGAATTAGAAAGAGAAACAAATTGGATGTTGAAACTGAGTAAAAGACCAAGTAAGAAAAGGAAAGCTCAACACTCACCAGAAACGGCAGAAACTTTACCATCAACTTCAAAAGTTCTAGAAAACAGTTAATCATCAAGAAACAACTACAAGCAGCTAAACCAAAAGAAAAACCACCTCCACCAATCAATGTTGCTGAGTCCTCACCAGAAGTAGAAAAATCATTCGAACGGCAACCAGCTCAACAAAATGAAGCACAGCCAAAGGTAAAAGCCCCACCACCGATTTTTATAGTTGGATTAACCAACTACTCAGAAATCCAAAGTGTAATGAGTATAATGTTACGGAACAATAGTATAAAATTACTGCTCTGAACAATAATGTATGGAGGATTAACACTTCAAATCCAAACGCATACAGAAACTTGTCAATGAAGCTGAATACGGAAAAATAGCAGTGGTACACGTACGAAAATAAAAACGATCGTCCCATCAAGGTCATGGCAAGAGGCCTACATCCAACCTGTGAAATTAATTCAATAATGGAGGATCTAGAAAATAAAGGATGTTGCGGTATGGTTAAAATTCCAAAAAAAACAATGTATCATGATTCCCGCAAACATAAAAAACTTGCGTGTCTTTTGTTTTAAGTGGTTGAAGATAGAAACATAGTTGATTTCCAGTAACGGAAATAAAGGTTGACCCGAGCTCAGTCTTGTGAGGGAAAATTGTCGTGGGTTGTTTCTGTCTTCAAGGCATTGACCGTCGAAATAAATGAATAAAATAAGAAAAAAAAATGTTATCTAACCATGACTCCTTCCATCTCCCATTTCTTGTCCACCAATTAAATATTTAGGTATCCATAGTAATAAATTTATATAGTTCAATCAAAGTATACCACCACCATTTAATACAATAACTTTCATGTGACCCCGTATCGTTACTTCCCTGAGGTATTTCAGCAATATTCCTTGCCAATTTTGTTTTCCTTTTGACACGAACAAGCACAAAAAATTAAAGAAAGCAACGTCAGTACTACTAGAAAAAAAAATTTTTTGTTTCAAAAAAAAAAAGAAATGCAAATAAAGAAACACAATTGATTAACTTTGTTAAATTTACGTTAGTACTTTGTTGCCAATTATTTACACTTTTAGACATAGCACAAAAAAAAATCCAATGCGAAAGCAAAATCCGCCTCCGGGAACGCACCGCAACAAGCGAAAATTATTTTTTTTGATTGTTGTTGAGGACACAATTTTGGAAAAATCACAATGTTGACTCCAAACTCGCCATCCCAAATAAAACAGGTTATTTTGTTTTTCATCCAATTTTTCGTTTACACTCCAATAGAAGATTTTATTTATCATAGATTTATAATATTTATGGCCGGATTTAATAATCATACATAATAGCCAGCATACAACAATACTAATTTATAACATTGAACTTTACTTTAGTAAAGAGAACAAATTTTAACCGCCCGTTTTATCTGAGTAACGGCACGCGGCTCACAGTGTGAAGGCTACTTATATAGCGTTTAGTATCTTAGATTCGAACTGGTTACTATTTTTTTTTTCACAAGATACCCAAATTTAAATTTTCACGAAACACAAATTTTAATTTCGTATTTTTTTTCTTTATTTTTCACAGAACTTTAAGTTTATAAAAGTTTTTATCGGGATTCACCCAAAGTATACAATTTACATAATATGCTCGTGTCGTTCATTTCTTTTTAACCGAGATATTAATTTACAAAGCACAAAGCACACATCGACCAAAATAATCAAAACTGGCATGCATATACGCGCCGTTTCGTACCGCGAAAATAAGGTTCGGTTATGTTTTCCGCACTTAACGTATTCACTGCTAACGTTTATCACGGATTTTCAATTTTTTTATTTTTATGTAATTTTAGTTGTCGGTATAATTAATAAGTCACTAAATTAATTGTCTTTTTTTTCTATAAATTCCCAAATGGAGACTTGGGATTTTACCACTTAACAAATTATAACATAATTTTGTTTTATTTTTCAGAACGATTTTAAAACTCCGGCCGCCTAAACACTTACTGATCACTAGTCAGTCTCCTGTTCTTTTTCAACTTTTTTTTTCTTCGAATGCATAATTTTGAGCATTTTATTTGCAAAGCAACGGGACTATTCATCATACTTTTGGGTGGTGGAATCGGTCATAAAAACAAAAATCAAGTTTTATTTGGAGGAGAAAACGATAATAGAAATAACGTAATTGAATGGTTGTACTTGTACGTACATTTATTTTAGATACAGTATAACTCCAGTAACAATTCAAAGCAAATTGTTACAAGGATTTAAAATCTTTGATGTCATAAACATTATTAAAAAAGAGAGACGTAGCGGGGAGAACCTACTACAACCCGTTTCAAAAAGAGGGCTTCCCCTGTTCATGCTTACGTTTAATAAATCCGAGCAAATAGAAAAAATTTACAATATAACTGGCATACTCAACATGCGAGTAAAGGTCGAAGCTGTTAAGAGAGTTATTACAAGAACAGTACAATCAAAGAATATGGAGATGAAGAATACCGAAACAAAAGAAAAAATTTCATCAAAAAGTATATGGGTTATGCAATTCAAATGAGTTATACACTAACACTAGTTTATTTATTTTATATTTGTATTTACGGGTTATGATACACTTACACATCTTTGCGATTATTTTTTATGTTTCTCTGTTCTCTCTCATTTTTTATATAGTATTCGGCTACATTGCACAAACTCGTTGTACACGAGTTTTTTTTATTTATTTGTATTTTGCGTAGTTTTCTTTTTTGGTTTTTGATTCATTTATTTTTCATATTGTATAAACAGCTGTGAACAAAACAAAAATTTCATGCTGGAGATATACTCGACGTTACTCAGAAGCTTCGAAATGTCAAAAACGCGCTTACGTGTATACCCAAGATAAACTCAATATATGAATTCACGTTTTTAACATGTTAAGTTTTGATTTTGTTTGTACTGATTTCTTTCATTTTTTGTGACAATAAAAATTAAAAAAATAAAATTTGTGTTCCAATTATTAGATATACATTCTATAATTATTCTATATTATAATAATATAACTAGAATGAATCAGACAAAGAGAATAAGAAAATTAATACTAATTAAGAATGGGTTATTAGTTTGCCTTTTAGCGCAACTAGTAAAAAAAAGTAATAGTAAACGCGTAAAAACACGAAATCGACGGTATTTTAGAAGGCCCGATAATGTAGACCGTTCATTCCATGGTTTTTTTGAAGTGGCTTTTAAAAATATTAAAAAAAATCATGATGAAACTTCAAACATACTCGAATGACGGTAGAAACATTTGAATTTCTTCTTTCACTTTTGAAAGACGGGTTAACTAAGCGAAGAACAACAATGACAATAACTGCTGAAGAGCGATTAGTTATTACCCTATCGTGAGTAATTGTTTAATTATGATTTGTTGAATCCATTTTAATATTTATGCATTTGATTACAGTTACTTATCTCAAGGCCTCAGTCATGCATTTCTTGGCTGGAGCTTTAAAATAGGTAGAGCAACAGCTCGGATTATCATAATCGAGACTTGCGATACAATATGGCAAATTTTATCACCATTTTATGTAGCAGAACCAAACGTACACGATTACCACCAAATTGCAAAATTTTTTAAAACAAAGTGGAATTTACCCAACTGTGTGGGGGCTATTGATGGAAAACATATTTCTATCGCGTGTCCTCCACACAGTGGGTCTGAATTTTATAATTATAAAAAGTTTTATAGTGTAGTGCTACTAGCAGCATGTGACGCACGTTACACATTTACAATGGTGGACGTGGGCGCTTATGGAAGCCAAAGCGATGGCGGTATACTAATAAAAAATGTGTAGGTTTATTATACGCTTATTAATTATATAATTTTTAATTTAGGCATTTTGTCACAAAGTACGTTTGGTAAGAAACTGTTTTCGGGCCAACTACCATTGCCGGATGATGATGAATTGCCAAATACGAATATTAAATTTCCTTATTATTTTGTTGGGGACCCAGCCTTTCCTTTAAAATCCAATTTGTTTCGGGCATATCCTGGGAAAAATCTTCCTCGCGAAAAAAAAAATTTTAACTATCGACTTTCCAGAGGAAGAGTAACGATCGAGAATACTTTTGGTATTATGGTAGCTCGATGGAGAGTGTTGAGGACAACCTTAAACTGTTTGCCGAAAAATGCAGAAAAGGTAAAAGTCGTTTATAAATATTTATTTACAACTTTATTAAAATGTTTTTCTCTTTCTTTGTATATAATATTAGCAACGGTCGCTCTGCACAATTTTTTAATGTTGAATAAAACTAGCCAGTCAACATATTGTCCACCTTTATTTGTTCATACCGAAGACAGTGAGGAAAACGTTATCCAAGGACAATGGAAGAACGAAGTTGTGTCAACAGCGTTTAACAAACCAAATTTAAAGCTTGGCTCAAACAACACTTTAAGAAATATTTTTAAAATGAGGGACACATTAATGGAGTATTTTAATAAGGAAGGGGCAATACATTTACAAAATAAAGTAATATGTTGTTGTTACATTTCAATCTTTTATTTACATTTCATTTGCAAATTGCACACAATTCAAAGTTTCGTGATTTTTAATCAAATAAATAATTCAATATTATATACATAAATATGTTAAAGTTAATATATACACAAGTAATTCATTTTTAAACAACTATCATAAAAAAATCATTAATTTATATCACAATATTCAGTATTTGCCATTCCTAAATCTTTTATTTGCATTTCACACAAATATTTTAATATATCGTTGGCAGCCTGCTGTTGCGTAGTTGGCCGCAATCCATCGAACAAACAACGCATCATCTTGAAAACCTCGTCGTATGGGTTTTTTGTTTCGGAAGTGGCACATTGCTGCTCTTTCAGCATGTCATTTATATAATTTAATGCAGTTTTGATTGATTCTTCAATCTCACTGCCCTCACTGTTATTTCGCCTTTTTTTTTGATCGCTATTACGATGTAATTCCCCATCATCATATTCAATTTCATTCACCGGTCTCTTACGGCGCACTAAATCCAGTTCGTCAAAATTGGCACTACTTTCTGTATCCACATCTGTATTTGATACTGGATTATCAGTATAGTTACTAATAGTACTGTAAGAATAATTACACAAAAAGATTATTTGTACATATATAAAAAAACTACAAATTTGAAACAATTTCAACATACTTCTTATTTTTGACGAAGTCCGTCAGAAACAGCATATTTTGGAAGTACTCCCATTCTTCTTTATATCGATATGAGCTTCCGGATGGTAACTGTTTCGATTTTAATTCCTTCGAAAATTTATCCCGAAGACTTTTCCATCTCGACATACAGGTTTTATCTAAAAAATATAATTTTATTATGTATTACATTACTACGTACATAACCCTTCATTTTAATTTTACCTGATTCACCAAGTTGCTCTCCTATTTTCCTCCAAGTTTCAAATTTTAGGTCGATGTTTTTGTATCCCCTAGACGATTTATTATAAAGAGTTTCGTTTTGCTTCACTAAATTTATTAGTTTTTCTTCGAAACTCATTTTAATAAATTTAACTTGGATGAAAAACGCGCAGTTGAAATGTCAAAATGGTAACAAAAATAAAACAAAAAATCGGCTAATTATTTAATAAAATTTCTGTAAGATGTCACTTTAGTACTAAACAACAACAACAAGTTAAAGTTAAATCAACTTTTTTTGTATCACATCTGAGTCGCGTCGAGTATAATTGGTTTAGTATAAATTCTCATAGTTTAACTTTTTATTTTTACTTAGTCACGTCGGTCGCGTCGAGTATATCTCCAGGGTCAAGGTTGTTATCCCATTATGAATACACGCATATTATATAGATACATATTTTTGTTTTCAAGATATAAATTGGTTAGCTCGATTATTATATGTACGTATGTAACTAAATAGATTTCATGTAGTTTAAGAAATATTGAATGATTCTCGGTTACAAATAATTAGGAAACGATTATAAAATATGGAACAAATATAATTATAAATGTTGTTTTGGAATGTAAGGAGAATTTTTGGATTATGAAACGATTTTTATGGAACGATATTGCCACAATATGACAACAACTATGAATGTTTTAACAGATTTCTCATTTGTGAATAATTAGCTGCATATTTTTCAATTAAATTAATCACATATTGGCATCCAAAATAATAAATTTTCAATTATTAATCAATTTAATAAAAGGACAATATTTTTTTCGTGTTGCCGTTTCTAGAAATGATAAAATTGCAAAATTGTGATTTATCTGTTAAAATTACTAAATAAATATAATTGTATTATTTTTTCAATGTTGATTTGAGATGTTTTACATTGTATCTGATTAATTTAAGTGAAAAATCAGAAAAATCTCGATTTAACGGACTAATTGGGGAGTCCGATTAATTCGAATGTCCGTTAAATCCGAATGTGTTTAAATTTAATCGACTACAGATTTTGCACTTGTTCTGGAATATGGGCACCTAGGACAGAACTCGCTTATCTCTTAACCGAATAAGAAGGGATTTTGTTTGTTGGATGGAAATGAAATTCATAAACAGTTCTTGGAAGAAGCTCTGGAATATGGCCATTCGTGACGGAATTCGATCAACCGCTAACCGATTGTGATGGGATTTTGTATGTTGGATGGAAATGTGATTCTTAAATGATTTTTGGAAGAGGTTCTGGAATTAGGCCATCTGGAACGGAACTCGATCAATTTTTATTCGATGATGACGGGATTAGGTATGTTGGATGAAAAGGGAATTCTTAAACGATTTTTGAAGAAGTTCTGGAATATGGTCATCTGGGGCGGAACTCGTACAATTCTTAACCAATTATGATTTGATTTTGAATGTTAAAATGAGATTCTTAAATATTTTTGGAAGAAGTTCTAGAATATGGCCATCTGGGGCAGAACTCGTTCAATTCTTAACCGATTATTATGGGATTGAGTATGCTGGATGGAAATGGGATTCTTAAATGATTTTTAGAAGAAGTTCTGTAATATGGCCATCTGGGGCGGAACTCGTTCAGTTCTTAACCGGTTATGATGAGATTTGGTATGTCGAATGGATTAGGTAGGAACCCTTAAATGATTTGTTTAAGAAATTCTATAATATCTCCACGAAACGGTAACTTAAACTAGGGCGGAACTCGATAATAAGCAGGCGTCTTTCTTGAAGCAAGCGGATTGCAATGCTATCATGTTTCTGGTAAAGTTGGATCACTTAACAACTATCACCAGTACGTAACCCACTCATGGGATTAGTTGGTTGAGTGGCAGGTCAACTACTTACTCGCACAAAAAATTACATTATGAACTCTACACAAAAGGCTCGGATAAATTTATCAACATATATTTTCTTATCATCATTTATATTTTCTTATCAACAACGACGGGAACATGAAATATGATGTCTTCTAAGATCATGAAATCATCAGAACTTTTAGAACTAAACGAAAATTTACACTCTTGAGGTACTTGCAATACAAGAGCGCATAATCCATATGTCCATATTCCAGAAAATTTTCCAATAATTACTTGATAATCACATTTCATCCACAATGCCTAATTTCTAGCCCAGGTAGCCATATTCTAGAACTTCGTCCGAAAATAATTAAAAAATCCCACGTCCATCCAACATACGCAATCCCATTATAATCGGTTAAGAATTGAACGAGTTCTGTCCCAGGTAATCACATTCCAAAAATTGTTTAAGAATCTTATTTCAATCTAACATACACAATCCCATCATAATAGGTTAATAATTAAACGAGTTCCACCCCAGAAGGCCATATTCTAGAACTTCTTCGAAAAATCGTTTAAGAATCTTATTTCAATTCAACATACCCAATCCCATCATAATCGGTTAAGAATTAAACGAAGTTCGCCCCAGATGGCCATATTAGTAAACTTCTTCAAAAATCATTTAAGAATCCCATTTCCATCCAACATCCAAAATCCCATCACAATCGGTTAGCGGTTGATCGAATTCCGTCACGAAGGGCCATATTCCAGAGCTTGTTACAAGAACTGTTTATGAATCTCATTTCCATCCAACAAACAAGATCCCTTCTTATTCGGTTAAGAGATAAGCAAATTCTGTCCTAGGTGCCCATATTCCAGAACAAGTGCAAAATCTATAGTCGATTAAATTTAAAAACATTCGGATTTAACGGACCCATACTAAGCGAAAAGGCGGAATACGAAACAGCTGAGGAAAGGAAAAATAACGTTACAACACATATGCAAGTGGGAAACGTAGTCTCCAATTCAAGCCTTAATCAACAGGCAATCATCACTCAGGACGCTTATACGGATAACGCAGTTCATATACTAAGGTGGCGAACCAAACGAAGTGGACTAATCGACCAACAAGAGTGCGGGATCTAGCTTTGTCACGGCTAGCGCAGCAGTGCAACAGGAGGAATTCGCAGAAGAACATTCGCTACCGACACAAGGAAAACAAATCAACAAACGCAGCAGAATCATTTCGCATCATTTTTCCAAGCAGTCAAATATAACAACCATCGATGTATCCACTGCCATCGATTCAAAGTCACAACCGCAGAACAACTAATGTGCAATTTGCCAATCCTTCGCGTTACTGTATCGCACCCCTTCACCCACACTGGAGTGGACTATGTCGGCCCGATTCATATTCGAATTAGTAAAGGCCGCGGAAACAAATCGTATAAGGGATATATATGCATATTTATCTGTTTAGCTACCAAAACAGTCCACATCGAAGCTGCCTCAGATCTTTCAACAGAGGGATTTATAATCGCATTCAGACGATTTACTGCTCGTCGAGGCAATGTTGCACACATGTACAGCGACAACGGGACAAACTTCGTGGGAGCACAAAAAATACTACAATCACTTACGTGGCATTTCATTCCACCAGCATCACCACATTTCTGTGGATTATACACAGAAGGCGACACCAGGTGACACCAAGCTCACCTTTGAAGAGATAACAACTTTATTGAATCAAATAGAAGCGTGTCTGAATTCAAGACCACTTTGCCCGCTATCTGCGGATCCTGAAACGCTAGCCGTACTAAACACATCATGGAAACGTCCTGTCCCGATGGAAACTCGTCCAAAATATGCGTATCCAATTTTGGCAAAAATGAGTATCCGATTATTTACATCGTCTACAACAGCGTCCCAAGTGGAAACAACCACGGACAAATCTCAAAATAGGAGAAATGGAAACTCGGCCAAATTACAGAACTACATCCTGGCGCTGATGGGCAGACCAGAGTAGTAACGCTCAAAACATCGGGCAACTCAAACGTCAAAAGATCCATAAACAAAGTAGCACTTTTGCCCAGCCAAGAGCCACTGAAAGAAGAGGCAGCTCAAGAAGAACATCTAGTAAAAGAACATGCACCCACGACTCAAAAGAGAAGGCAACAACCCAGTCGAAAGGCAAAACAAGTTTCGGTTACAAACCAATTAATTCGCCATAGTTGTCTAGTACTGAGTATAATAAGCTTGGTTTCAGGCGTCCGATGGACTGAAGAATCAGGTTTGGGCTCAACCAATCCATCAACTTTCGGTGGTAAAATAAATCGCACCAATCACTTTGAGGTTAGTATTAGAAGCAGCAGAAGAAGAAGAGTTTGTAGGAGAAGAAGAGTTATCAATACCTTTCTTTATTTGTAACGCACATACTGACTTTATTTGGGTTATCTGGCCAGATAAGGCTGTTTCGGCATCTACAGCAAGATTCTCGAATGATCGAAGGTCGATTTCGTTTGGCGTAGGGGCAAAATTCACTCCGTTGCTAAGCATTTGCACCTCTGTATCACGGAAAACGACTGAGGACAAGTTCTTAAAACGTGGATGAAATTGGAAATCAGGCGAACCACTATTACCTCTACGGTTAAATGGATAGGCCTTATCTTGCAACAAGTCGAAATGGATCGAGTGATTTTTTAAACTTTTTGAAAATTATTCAAAATAACTGCGAAACAAAAAACAAGTGATTAATAAAAAATGTGTTTATTAAGTAGAAACAAATTTAATTAATATAATTATTTCAATTAACGTAATTAATCTAATTAACTTAATTAAGCAAATTAATTTTAATAATTTAAATTTAAGTTAATCTTTCAAATAATTTAAATAAATTTAAATAATAATTCAAACCTAAGTCAAATCTCTACGTCATAATATGCATACTAACGATCCACTATTGTGCACTGCATTGTTTTGTCAAGTCCAGTTTTAATCGGTCCTGTTCCGTATCATGTACTTTAATGTACTATGCACGATTTGGACTTATGTACTATTTAACCGGTTTTGCAATGTGACATAGTGCGCGGCTTCGAAATTCTATATAACTTTAGAAATAATTCACATTCTATTGTAGTCCATTAATGCCACCGTTCCAATCGCCAGTAGTTTACAATATAAATAATCAAGGTTTATTAAATGATCAGTTTAGAGGGAAAAAACTTTTAAAATTTAAAAAGGTGCATCTTCTACAAGAAATATCCTTTGCTACAAAATATTGTTGTTTGTGTAAAATTGACTTATTTTGAAATAGTACTAACGTTTTATATTAAAAAATTACATCTTATACAAGAAATACCCTTTGATATAAAATATTGTACGTGTAAATTTGGCTTATTTTGAAAAAATATCTTTTTTTGTCATTTGAATAAATACTTGAAATGTCAGTAGACACCATATTGAAATAGAAGAAACGTCAAAATATTCCTGCTATATACATGCTATCAAGTTATGCCGACATAGCATGTATTCATAGCATACTGATAGCATATAAATATTATTGCGAGTCTCCACTTGCTATTTGATCGAAATTTTCTGGCATAACTAGATAGCAATAGCAGGTGGAGAGTCCAAGTAAATCAATTTGTGCTCATCCGAATGCCCGTTATTTCCAATTATTTAGTTATATTGGAATAAAATAATTGTTGGTGACTATTTTTCAGGTATTAAATATTGTTTCAAGTGAATATACATTCTTTTTATGTTTTATTATTCTGATTTATGTTTACATACAATACATTTTCGAATAGGAACTATTTGAAATGCCACGAAAAACAAAATCAAACATTGGAAGGTCAACTAAAATTGCGTGGCGAATGTCAGTTCGTAGAGTTACTGAAACTTCTGAAAACCGAGAGACACGCTTAGAAACTAATCTGATCAAAGTCTCTATTTCAAGAGCGGCTGAAACATCACAACAGCACGATGCACGAGTAGCAGATCTTCGAGCAAGTGCCTCTACTTCAAGAGCGGCTGAAACATCACAACAGCACGATGCACGAGTTGCAGATCTTCGAGCAAGAGCGTCTACTTCAAGAGCTGCTGAAACACCTGAAGAGCGAACCACACGAAATAAAGCTCAACGCTCACGGCAGGCTCTGTTAAGAATTAGAGTCAATCTTAGAAATGCGGCATTTAATTACGATAAATACTACGATTATGGAATGCATCGCGATGTTGTTATTGATCCAATGGCTACATTGTGCTTACATTGTCGCACTTTAAAATTTTTGAAAGAAACACCTAGTAAGTGCTGCTCCAATGGCAAAGTCAATTTGCCATAACTGACTGAACCACCAGAGCCACTTCTTACTTATGTGGCTGGAGCTACTCGGGATTCCAAACACTTTCTAAAGCATATTCGGAAATATAACTCATGTTTTCAAATGACATCATTTGGAGCGACAAATATTGTAAGATATGATAATTTTATGCCCATATCCAAAGTCCAAGGACAAGTGTATCATCAGATTGGTTCACTTCTTCCAGTACCCGAACAAGATCCACAATTTTTACAAATTTATATTATGGACAACGTGGAGAAAGAGATAAATCGAGGATGCACATTCAGTATAGCAACAGAACGAGAAATTATTGCTGAGCTACGATCACTATTCCATGAGCACAACTGTTTGGTTAGAGATTTTAAATCCGCTTTAGAGGATGTGAGATCTGATGACTTGAAAGTCATTATCAGAGCAGATAAAACGCCATCAAATGAGCATGAAAGACGCTTCAATGCTCCAATGGCTCCTGAAGTCTCAGCTGTAATTGTTGGAACAGAAATTACCCAGCGAGATATTGTTTGAATTTTTATTTTATATAAGTAACTTAAAACAATTCAAATTAACACATCTAGCGTAATACCTGTGACAGACTAGGGATTAACAAAACGAGATTAGTTAAACTCGTTTAGCTAATCGATCATAAATCCTCTTGCGTTGACATACTACAGTTTAGATAATCGCGGTGCAAATGTAAAATACTATTGTGGCACCGCGATTGCACGGTATCAATATTATAACAAATGACATATCATTTGAATTTATTAGTTATTTATTTCATTAAATAAATATTTCAATTAATTATTTAATAATAAACATCGTTAATATCCATTTACAATTCATTGTTATGTAATAATTAATAACGAATAAACTCATCATTTTCAGTTTTAGAATAAACAGGGTTTATTGCAATTCACAAATATATTTTTGTTTGTCTAATTTTACTACTATGTATTTGAATCAAATGCACACAAACAATGAAATGTCATTAGAGTTAAAATCTGCGACGTGTAATGGCCCACTTGTAGTCCCTCCCACTAATCTCATAAATATCACAAATCTTCAAAAATTTTGAAGATTAGTTGTCTAAATCAGTTTAGTCACTAAACCTCAAACCAAATCGAGATTAGCTAATCTTCTACTTGACACACTAGCGCTTAAGGCTTAACTCGAAAAAATCAGTAATCGCGTTTTATTAATCCATAGTCTGTCACAGGTATAACGCAAGTGGATAAACAACATTTTTGGTTTTATGATTTGGAGTATAGATGTACAAATTTTTTGGAGTTCCTAATCTGGAGCAAGCAACATATAGTTGAAAATGAGAAAAACAGGGATTCGCTAAATTTAATCCGGCAACGCGCAGTGACTGCCCTTGAGCTTTGTTGATTGTCATCGCGAAAGCAAGGCGCACAGGAAATTGTAAGCGCTTGAATGTAAAGGGCAAATCAGTAGGGGTCATTGGAATGCGTGGAATCAACACGTCTTCTCCTTTTCATTTGCCATTAATTATTGTTGCTTCAATCACATTTGGCATCATTTTCTTAATGGAAAGTGTGGTTCCGTTACATAACTTTGGTGTGTTCAGGTTCCGAAGAAGTAGTATTGGTGATCCTGTTTTCAACACCAGTTTGTGCGGTGGTATCCCCGATGGCTCCAATGAATTTAGAAATTCGACTGGATAATAAACAGCATCATTCTCTTCTATAACTGTATCAATAGATTTGTATTCCGTCACTGCACCAGGAATTTTTAATTGAATCCTATCATTGATTCGATTAACGTCATCGTTCTTCGGAGCTAAGATAGTACGCTCACAGAGCCAATCATGATTTCTGAAGTTATTAGTTATGTTCAGGAAAACCATATTTTCAAGATCTTCTATTGATGACTGAAGTTGACAGAAGTCCTGTGGAAATGATATTTCTTGAGTTGAATGATCAATCAGAAGTTTAACGTCGCCCATGTCTAAAAGCTGCTTGGAAAATATTTGTGCAGAATCATCTCTAAGCAAATGTACACGCATGTTAGTCGACAGTGTAATTTTTTTCACGCGCTTCCAAAGAAATGAATACTTTAGACACGCGTTTAGTTCGTCTGCTGGTGTTGATCTTGGAATAACGGGCAAACTTTGACGGAAATGACCGGCGAGCAGTATCACAGCTCCGCCCATTGGGCGTTGATTGTTTCGAAAATCCTGCAGAGTACGATCAAGTGCTTCAAGTCCTTTTTTATGAGCCATGGTACATTCATCCCAAATAATGAGTTGACATGTTTTCAATACAGTCGCCATTCCAGATGTTTTTGCAATGTTACAAATAGGACTTTTAGCTAGATGTGTTAGCTATATTTAGATTCAATGGCAGCTTGAGAGCCGAATGCTCCGTACGTCCTCCATCAAGTAGCGTTGCTGCAATCCCCGATGATGCTACAGCCAAACCTTCATTCGAATTTCTGCGAGTATCAGATTGAGCAAAAAAGTTTTTCCTGTGCCTCCTTGTGCATCAAGAAATAGAAGTCCACCATTTCCGCTCCATACATGCTCCATAACTGTGTCATACGCAAGTCGTTGATCATTTGTTAAGAGCCTTATCTGAGCTTCAACATAAATTTGTAATGCGTTGACGTCGTATTGTTTCTCTCTTAATATGTCTATATCGATAACATTGTCTCTATCACGTTCTGGAGAAAATAGCCCCAGCTGATTAAGGTTTTTTTTGTTAATTGACATACACATGATGGCGAACAGAGTTCGCATTTGGTGAGCATGACGTGTTTCAGATGCTTCTGTCAATGCGTTGTCCCAATGTTGATCATTTTCAAGCATACCAAGTTTGAAACATGCTTCTCTATATGTCTGACACACGTGACCATCGATGGTTTTCATTGCTTGAAACGATGTTGGTCCTTTGATCACGTGAAGCAGCATTCGTAAATAGTAGCATTCACTATTATTCGGGTGAACAGTGTATACTCGTCCCAATGTGCTAGTAGAAAATATGCCAGCCACTGAAGAATGTTTTGCACCCCGTTTTCTTCTGCAACATTTCTTCGTTGATTGATTCCATGTATAATACTGCGGGACTTCATGATATAGCAATGTTTTCGCAAATTCATAAGTTGCACACAGTTGAAAAAAAGCTGTCAACGTTGTGTTTGGTGGATCTACAGCTCTTTGAAGGGCGTTCTCTTTTGTGAAATAGACTCGTTGACCGTTTTCTAAGTGAACACTGAGCTGCATAACAGCAGGAAAGCGTTCATGGATATCAAAACCAAAAATTCGCCATATAGCTTCATTACTGCTAATATAACGTCCCATTTGAAATTGCTCGACTTCATTAACGGGTACATTGGAATTCGCAATTCCAAAAACTGCCATATCACTGCCTTTATTTACGTATTTACATATGTATTTAATCGACTTAACTGAATTGCAGACCTCTATGTTGATATGCGCCTTGAATGATTTTAAAAGTATAGGAGAATAGGGCCATCCATTGATTATCAATTCCAATATCAACATTATTGAGTTTGACAGTTGTTGTGTGTCCACCATCAACTGGTTTTCGTCGTCTGTACAGCGGATAACCATCGCCACACGTTTGTGTTTCCTTCAACAGCAGACGTGGATAATTTTTGGTACATTTTCCGTCTTTCATGCAGGGCGAATGTGGGTTATGTAGCCCACATGGTCCATGAATCATGTTCTTCTTGACAATTTCAAATAATCCCGGATCTTCTTCTGGGTCAGGTAGTTCAGCTCTAATGATATCGTCAATTTGAGTGGGAACAATTTTTTCAACCAACCAAATTAAGATATGAGCATGTGGTAAACCTCTTTTCTGCCATTCAATGGAATACATCTAGCAGCGTGTTTCTCCGTATATATGGTTCTTAGTGATGAGATCCATAAGACGTATCAATTTTTGTTTGAAAACTCTCGCTGTGAGGTCATGTCGATGAAATGATTGCTGTCCAGGCAGGAGTGAATCTATAATTTCATCCCAAGATGGATTACATGTGAAAGTGATGAAAAGATCTGGACGTCCATATTTGCGAACGTACGTCAAAGCATCCTGAGCATATTCATGCATGTGTCTTGGACTTCCAGTGTACGAAGCTGGAAGTATAACCCTTTGCCCAATATCACCAGCTTCTTTATCATTTGCAATTGTATCTCGTAAATGAATATACTCTTCAGCTCGAAGTTTCGATTGATTGTAACGAATGTAATTTAGTCGTTCGCTTTCAACTTTAGCGTACATATCAACAATGAATTGCTGAAAAAGTTGACGACATTTCAGAATATGGTTGAACTGTTCAGCTCGAATCATGACACGGTATGCATAAAAATCCATACAGCTAACTTTTTTTGATGTTGCAGCACCTGTAGTGGGATTAGTTTGATACAATTTAAGATGATATTCGTCTTCTCCTCGTGGAAACTGTATTGGATATTGCAGTGCGTCGTATGACCGATGTGTTTCAGAAACACGTTGCTTGGTTTGATCTCGTTTGCTAATAATTATTAAAAATACTACTAAAATTCAATTTATTCATTTACAAGCTGTTATAATACAGACTGGCAGGACAACGTCTGCCGGGTTCAGCTAGTACTCTATATTTATTAAACACTAAATTATCATCTCTGTTGATAACAACACATCGTGTAAAAACAAAGAAAAAATCAGTCTACATTATCTTATAATGTGTCTATAGTATTTTCGGACATTTGACACCATCGCAAAAATTTAATTTTATTCTTTCACATAGTTTTATCTTTTTTTATCTATTTCGTATAAACTGCCTAGGCAGCAATTCATTTTGTATAAGTGAAAATGCATGTATTCTACTTTGCTATCAGAATTCTGACTCTAATTTTTCTGTTTCGCAGTAGGCTGGGCTGTGTAGAAGAAAACATTTTTACTTTATATTTTTATTTTGACGAATTATCATTGAGTTATCAATCAAAATAGAGGAAAATATTATTGGCAATTTTCATCGACTGTAGATAGCGTTGATTTCTACATCTACAAGAAGGCGAGAATTGTCAAATCCATTGTTATGACAGTTTTAATCCCCCTTGCTTCATAGCAAACTATGATTCAGATTTTCTTCACCAGATGTCAGCTACTTTGTTGGAAATCGCGAATAGAGCAATAAAACAAAAAAACAATGAATTCTGCTTGCCAAAAAAAAATGCTCATGTTGTTTACTTGAAATTATAATGGAGCGCTGCCTGCAGAAAATCATCTCATATGTTTTTTTTTTTTTTTTTTACAAAAAGAAAGTATTAATCATCCAATGGATTTAATGTCCTTTTAAGGTCAATTAATACCCTCCTTTTCATTCGCGCACTCATTCACCCATACACCTACTCACACATTTACAGTATACCACCTGCACGTTGCAAGCTCCATGTCAACCTGCAAACTGACATGGACGGTGGGTCGGCGCTAAAATCCGCACTCCAACAGAGGGTCTAAGTTGTGTTTATTAACATTACCGATCGTAATCGATGAAGAAAATTCGCTTTACATCCTGCCTCTGGTGGGATTCGAACCCAGTACCTCCCGGTCCAAGTGCCAGCATAAGTGTAATTTATTGTGCCTATAAATGCTGATTCGTCAAATTTGTCGCGGAGGAAACAGGTACATACAATTAATGATTGATATTTTATCTTAAATTATCTCGTGTGTTGTGATAATAGCACGGATGATAATCTTATTCTGAAAATATTTCTTTTTACTTGCTTTATTCTCTAGAGCCGAACAGATTTAGTTTAGTCTGTTCGCCGCCAATCACTATAACTGCCAATGCACCACCGTTGCATCACACCTAAGTTAAGTTTTTTGTTATTTAATTTATATTAGTTAACTGTGTAAGTCACGTCAGAAATCCCATTTTGGAAATCCCACGATTTTCTTATTTTGTCGAGTAAATCTTTGATTGTGCAATTTTGTGCGTCTAACGGTAAAATTTGTGCATAATATACTTTGGGAGTTAACGTGGGATTTCTGACGTGATTATCACACCACAAATCCCATAGATCGTGCATGTCAAAACCAATTTAGTCCTTCTTCAGAATTGGTCAGGATTTTTCCTAGAACGGCTATATCTGCCTATTTTTACGCGATATGTACAACATCTATTGAATTAGATCAACTATGTAAGAAAGCGTCGTAATTTTCTACTCACAATGTTTAGACTAGATGTATATAACCTAATAAGACCAGAATTCAATAGTGGCATACTCCATAACAGCCAAAATTGGGAATATTGAAACCCTTAATTCAACTCTAATTTCAAAATATAAATTTCTGAAAAATTTTGTATGGGTGATTTCTGGAAATCCCACCTTTTATTAAGAAATCACTTAAACTAGCTTAAATAAATATTTTGGTTGAAGGACGGCTCTTATAAGTGCGATTCTGACTGATGGGGAGTAGGCACAATCGTGAAATTTCATCTAAATGTTCATTTGAACTAGTTTAAGTGCTTACAAAAATAAAAGGTTGGATTTCCAGAATTCACCCATATAAAATTTTTATAGAAATGTGGGTTTTTTTAGACATTTCGCTTATGGTCATTTTCCATGTCGGTCATTTGTTCATGAGATTTTTTGTATGTGAGTTGGCAAGTAAAAAATCTGATGTGAATGGCGGCCGTCACATTTGTGAGGCTTCACTGTTATTATTACATTTTGATAAACCTGTAGTACTATTGGTTACGCTTTTTGGCTGTTGTTAGATTTTTAATAATTAATTAGTTATCATTATATACATATTGCCTCAACTAACGTATATAGCGAACCATTATTTCGTCATTAATTTATAATAGTGCGATTTTCAATCATTACGATTCACATAATCGATTGTTAAAAGGTTGATTCACCGAGAATTAAATTATTCAGTTCAGTTTTGCTATTCTGTTCCATACCTTACCACAAAGGTAAGTCATATTTTATATCACCAGTTAGTTATTATTTTAAAATTTTATCAATAAATTGAATATATTTGTGATTATTGCAGATGAAATTCTTGTTGCTCGCTTTAGCCATATTCGGTCTTGCCCAAGCCAACCTAATTAAACCCGAATTAGTCAACGAAGCTTTGAATAAAATCAAAGCCGCCATTCCTTCAAACAAAATTATTGAAATTCTTAAGGAATGCTCTGGAGATCCTGAAGTACAAGCCGTACAAGAATACTTTATAAACGAATTAACAGGCATTGTTCTAAAATTTCATGATAATGCAGAAATTAAAGCGATCTTTCCAAATTTGCAAATTGCCGGTGTTGTCTTTGAGTGGTTGAACCATCTGTTCGAATTATGTGGTATGAAACTATCTGATGATACATTTGAGCCAAAAAATTGCGGTGGTTGGCGCGGTGTTGTTAAAAAAATTAAAGAAAAAGTTAACTTCTCCGATGTTATCATTGTTAAAAACCAAGTAATTGATACCTATTCCGAATTCGCCGCAGTATGGCGCGAAATTGAAGCAGCTGTACCAATAATTGTCTATTTATTAAAAGATCGAGCTAATGCCGCACTATTTGGTAGTTTTGAGGATGGATTAGATTTTGTAGCTGAATTGTTTTTCATGATGTGTAACATTTTTGCCTTTAAAAATTGCTAAGCTGAATGAGTTTATAAATATTGAACATTTAAAATGTACAAATAATATTTTAAATTTTTTGAATTTGTCACAATAAATTTCATTGCTTAATATATGTACATACTTTAGTTCTGATTTTGTATAGAACCGTGCAAGTCCGTATTAATTGCAGTTTTTCATGTACTTCACTTTGTGATTAGTTTCACTTCGTTTATAAATGATATATCGTGTGGTTTAATTTCCGCATAGTATAAAGAGTTTCTAGTAACACAATGGTAGTTTACTACATGAAATTTAGGATGGCGCCACAATCGCCGAAAAGTTGATTACTTTAATGAGGTAATCGGGGCGATCATCACACAAATAGGTTTGAATGAGCTAGCTATACATCGATTTCCACTATCTTCCTTTTCGTATTATTTTGTATCGTTTTATATCGTAAAAAATACTATTGATTTGAAAAAATGTGTTCTTTGTTACAGCGTTCAAATTTAGTTATTATTGTATGTCATTTCATTTTGAGATACTACACGTGTCTGTTAAAACGAATGATCTGCACGTGATCGTAATATATGTGATTCTATAAATACATATGTATGTAAGAATATGAACTTATTTTTAAAATCTCGAAACATCAAAGTTACATTGCAATTTTTTGAAAATAGGATAATTTAATTAGAAAGATATTTTGAATTTTTCTTTTTCAAAGAATTTTAAAACTGTTATTCAGAAATTGTGAATTTAATAATTTATACATGTATTTTCAAATTTAAAATTTTACTTTTTTTTTTTTTTTTTTTGTTAAAATATTTATTTTAATAAAAAGAAAGAAAAAACCGAGAAAAGGGTTTGAGATAACCCGCAATGCCAGTCATAACTTTTGTATTTTGTCATCACCAAAAATCGAACGAATTACAAAGCATGTAACGAAATGTGAGTTACGTTAACAGATATTCCCTCAGAGGTTTCTGGGCGGTGTTTTTAGCCGACTATAGCTCAGGGTACGGGCGTGGGATTTTCCAGAAACATAAGGAAACCTTGAATACACCGCTGAAAGTACAAAATGCAACGAATCGCCGCAGTATTTACCGAAACTTACCTTAGACTCATCACCTTAATGCGCTTGTACTTTACCGCATTTCAGAAAAATTTATTTTAAATCGAAAAATTAGAAACAAAAACAAACACATTCGAAACAATCTTTAATCAAACGACAAATAAATTGTATTTCCGTGAAATCATTGATAATCATGAAAAACAAGTATGATATAATATATAAAATAAAAATAAAAATTAATAGTCTAAATTAACGTAAATTAGGTGACTTTTGGAATAGACATATACTCGTAGAATTAAGATTGGTTTGAAATCAACCAAAAACAAAATATAACAGAGTTCATCTAATTTATGTTAATTTACACAATTTAATTAAGCTTAAATAGTTTTCGTATAATATATTATAGATTAATAGTATATAATAGGTAATATAAGTAATAATAATAATGTTAGAAAAAAAAATTAAAAGTAAAAGTTAAGACTCATCCTCATAACTGGAGTATCCCGGAACACTTGGTGTAAAAATCCTGATCCGTGTACTGTATGTAAACGGTTGATGTAATTTACGTAAATACATGATATTTGTATTTTAAATGAGTATTTGTATATGTAATACTCCTTTTGTTGGTAAAATCAAACAAATCTATTTTACCGTTGATTTTTGAGTGTATTAATAATAATATGTTTATTCACTTGCTAGGTTTAATCAAGTTTTTTTTTCCTTTTTTTAAAGTTAACCATAAGATTTAACATAGTTTATTGACTTTTATTACACTAAACTTAGATTCTAAATTTAAAATTTTCTTAGATTTTTCATCAATATTTAACATTGTTGTTTCGAATTGCTTGTGTTTAATAAGGCTAACCGCAAAACAAGAATTTATTTAAGGTATTCAATCACTTCAACGGAATATTATTTTAAAAAAAATAGTTTTTGTTGTTTTTATTGTATCGTATTTTCACTAACAATTTGATTTAACTAATTATTTAATTATTGACCAACTTGTTCATATAATTTTTCTTTATTTTTTAATTTTTTTTTTTTTTTTTTGTAATAACAAAACTTTGAACTATTCAGTGCGGTTTGCACTCCCACCGCCCTCATTAAAAATCAAGAACTGACTGCCTAACTCAAAAACTACCGAAAGAGAAAACGCATAAATGTTTTAAAAAATTTATATTTTTTTTATTCTTTTTGCATCGTCCGCAAAACAGAAAATGCCCATCACCTTATTTCATGATCCAACCTAACGGTGTTGGTTTCAATACCGGATGCACGTGTAGACAGTAAACGACATTAGTGCAATATACCCTCTAAGCAAGTTGAATCAGAATTGACTCTAAAATGAAATGTCCAACACATTGAAAAGTTCAAATTCGATTAAATTTTGTTTGTCAGTTTTGAACCCTTTTTTGACAAACTGATGCAAGAATATTAGAAAATTATATGAAGCTGATTTAGATTTCAATTCTGTTTCAAAAAATTGAATCATATTTGACGATAATTTTAGGAATGAAAATGATACATTTTCTCGGTTCGTTTAAAATACTCAAACTTATATCAAGTCTGAAACGCAGTTGCGAAACTAAAACGAAGTGTAATTAAAATTTATAAATTCGATATATAAGACAAAAAGATTATTAGAAAATTCATTTTTATTTAATTTTTCAATTAAAGCATAAAATATTACTAACAAAAAAACTTAAATAATACAATAATAAAAAATTACAAAACTGAGGTGATGGTTTAAATTTCTCCATAAAGTTTAAAATTAAAATATAAAATATATAAAACAAATAAATAAAAAATAAATGTTTTATGTATATGTTAAATTCTTCAACGCAATCTCTGTAATTAAGAAAATATATCTGAACATTATATTTATATAGTATAAGATGTTAAAATACAAATATTTACTTCATTAAATTGAGTATTTCAAATGATTTGACCGGTAATTTTCCATTTCTTCCGTACAAGGAGTATTTCAAAGCTACTTCATTTGAAATTACGGCAACTAAACAATTTTTAATAAATTTGTCCAGCGATTGGTCAAAAACTTTCCCGAAGACGGTTTCCTATAAATTGTATAATTGTTTATTAAAATATTTTGAAAATTTAGAAAATTAACATTAAATATATGAACGTACTAATTTTCTATGAGCGACGTCATCATCTTTAATCCGTTGTTCTAGCTATTCAAAATCTTCAGAAGATGTCCATGGGATTTTTATCGGTGCTACTGAATGGCTTAGGCTCAATGATGTGCTGTAATTTTCGTCTCTTGTTTTCATCTCTCTACGGAGATATTTCAGTTCTTTCAAGATCGTCTTCATTAAATGATTATTTTCAATCAGCAATTGCTGATTTAAATCATTAGAGTTCGATACAGAATTTATAGTTACATCATAGGTGCTTGAATGTCCGCTTTGCTCGGTTTCAGCCCGTTTTGCTGTAACCATTGCATTCGTTGATGACAAATTAATTATCTGTTTTGTTGCCGTTTTATTAATGTTTGGGGCCTCGCTTTTTTGGTAAACAAATTTTTGAGAAGGGTGGATTTGTTGCTGGTGCTATTTTATGCACTCAGAGAAATTTATGTTTGTAGTTGCAGGTTTCATTCGGTCCAAAATATTCAGATTCCAAGGGTGTTAGGTTTTTGTCATTATGATTTAGAAATACTTCATCTGAATTTGATAAAAATATTAGAAACTTAGTGTATTTTATTAATAAAAATTATTGTTATTATATATATATATATATATATATATATATATATATATATATATATATATATATATATATATATATATATATATATATAAAATAAGACATTTACCTTCTATACTTATTTGGGTCATTTGAGTATCTTAGGAATCTGGCAGATATTCAATAAGCGAGTCCATTTTAGGTTTGCGAACTCTGAAAAAGCAACAAAAATTTACTAATGAATCATTTTAATATAAATGAATTTAGATCTCGCTGGTATTTTTATAATTTTTTGCACATTTGAAATTTCAAATGTTTCGTTGGGTTTTGAAAAAGATTCTGAATTGCTGCTATAAATTCCTATATTAGAAGATAATAGCGGATATTGAAACAAATCTTCTTTTTTGTTGTAGTACATGCCCGCGTAATGTGAGGCTGTCAATTTTTCCAATTTTTATTATTTTATTGTCCGATATACAGTAATTGTTGGGAGATGATGTTGATAATGAAAAAATTTCCGAATATGATAATGGTGCTTCAATTTTCTGGTGTTGCTCTTTTTCGTTCAACCCATTTAAGATCTGCTCAATAGGAAAATCTCGTTTTTTCACTATTTTTTTTAGTTGCTGCATATAGTTCTCGAATTTGAATACACTGTAGTTATTCAAATTTCCAAGTTCTTTCGAGTCGTTTGGCAAATGAATTAAGCTATGCACATTATATGAAACGTTTTCAACTCCGTATAATAATGTAAACTGTTCCAAAATTCATTCAATAATTCACTTGCGCATTTATTATTGTGCTTATAATCTTGCGGATTACACAAAATCCGTACACCACAAACCAGAAGTAAAAAATGTTTGTAATACTTTTCGTCTAAAATATCATTCAACGCTGGAATACCGGTATACAATAAAAACATTTTAAATTCGGTTGCCTTCCAATGATCCAAATCGTTAAATAATCGCTGTTTTCTAGCGAATTAATAAGGAACATAGTTTCGAATGGTTTTAAGATTTAGATTGATTGAATCAATCGCATTTTTTTTAATGAAAAAGGAGCTTTTCGTACTTTCAGCCACAACTGCAAAAACTGTCTGGTCACACCCAGTAGTACACAGTGCATGTAGTCAATAGGGAACGCTGAAACGCACCCAATATTTAATTCCTCCAATTTGACACTCAATCTTATATGATGCTCCATTTGTAATTTTTGTTTAAAATCCTGATCGCTCCGAAGGTGAAAACCTTGTCCCGGAAAACTAACTCGATGTTTACTGTATACTCCTTTTATTGTATATTTCGTACAGCTAAAGTACCCACTGTTTCCCTTGACTCCTATAATAACAAAATATTTAAATAATAACTATAAAATTCGTTAATTAACAACTGAAACTATTGAGCTTACCCAATATGAATGCTCTTGTTGGGGCGTCACAAATAAAAGATCGTATTTTGATAAAATACTGTTTATTGTGCAACGCAATTCCTTTGGACATGGTTTTCATTTCTTTAATAATTTCTTCAAGAAATTGATTAGCGCATAGTGGTTTTTTATAACTATGAAAAATACCAATTAAAAAAGTTTCTTGACGAGGTTGTATGCTTCCAATTATCGGCCATAACTGACTACTTGAGCTTTTTGCTAATGGAACCCCATCAATTCCAATATCAATATAAATATGTTGATCAACATCGGGATTTTTTTCGATAAATTGAATTATATTATGCTGTATTCCAATGTGGGAGTAAAACCCCCCTCCCATAGGAATAATTTCTGAACTCTTTTTACTACTTTTCTTCAGAATTCTAATATCCTTTGGAAGATTTGGTGGATACTTCCTTAAAAATTTCAGCAATGAGTTACCTGCTTCATTGGTTATGTTGTGGTTCACGCACCACTCAGAAATATCGCTTGAAATACTTTCAATTTTAAAATTGTCAAGCTGCGTACTAATATCTGATGCGGAGCATGATACATCGCTCTCCTTATTTTCGGTGTCTCCACTGTCAAATAATATTACATCGTCGTTCGATTCATTTAGCTCACTGTTTGTAATGTTTATATTGTCATCTTTCCTGACACGATCCTGACATCTTTCCTTCGCGATTCACTTCGTAGTAACTTTTCTTACCCATATTTAAATTATTTAAAACGCTAACCTTAAATTTGTTGTCGAAAAATCCAAATAGCTACGCTCCTCCATATACGCTCACATATTTGCCGTGTTTCTTGACGCTCATTGATCTGGATCAGCTCAAATTTTATATGGAAAACATGATCCAAATTTTGTTTTAGATTACAAATTTTGATTTTAAATCTAGCAAACGCCTTTATGTTGTTTCATGAAACATGAACTGAACTGGATCAGGTCAAGCGTCAAGAAACACAGCTATTAATAATGTTCTTTCCCTCTCTCTCCATTTTACAACTACTGTAAAATTTTCGTGTTTTTTCCTGAAATTTTTATATAAATTTCGATTCAATTTGGTTTCTTAAAATTGCTTCGGAATTGTGCATAGAGGGTAATTACATTACGCTAATATCGACGGGCGAACATGAGTCCGGACGCACCTGCATCTGGTATTGATGTTGGTATTCAAGGTGATAACCGATGCTTTACGTCCGGGAACGACGTGCATAGACGTCGTTACAAGCAAGCGCTCTAATTACTTTGATATGGAGGGCAACAGCTATGTAAATGTAAAAAGTGAAGCAGTTGCACTAGCACAGTTTTATAATTTTTTTTTTTCAAGTTTGTTAGATTGAGCTGACTTTGACGTTAAAATTTGGTTATAAGATGTAACTGTTGGGAATTAAAATAACCAGATGCAGGATAGATGATCCCAATCTAATAATTATCCGTTGTTATATAAAAATTAGATTTTTGGGTAGCATTACGTGATTTAATAATACATTTTTAGTGGAGTACTGGAATGAAGTCAATGACTTTTAAGAAAGAAGCTCAGTTCAAGAAAAACAAAACTGTGAAGTTATGTTTAATTCCGTATTTAAGGTTTGATTGAAATCGATATTCGGAATAAACTTATTGGTTACCAGAATGTGTGTGTGTGAATTTTTTTACGCACTTTATGATCAAATAGCATAGAAATAGTAAGCATCTGTGAAGCGTCACAAATTACACCCTATTTAGAATTTTTTTTCGACCGAATGCAATGAAGTTAGGAAGTTAAAATTAAAGAAAAATGTAAATGGAATTATATTTTTATTCTTCCAATACAAACAAATACCTGTTTTTTCCTTAAGTACAATATTATATAGTAGATTTAAACCTTTGTATATCCAAATAGTTATTGATCCTATTTAACCTTCATCCGTCCCTCAAAATAAATAACACTAAAGTTCCTCGAGGCCAAAATGGACCTATATATGAATTTACATGAAAAAACAAATTTTTTAAATTTTATTTCAAATTTTATTAAATAAAATAAAACAAAAATGAAATTATAATACACATTAATTCAATTTATAAATTATTAATCGGTCCTGGCTTTTATTTGTTCTTTATACACTTATCACATAAATTGTTGGTATGAGCCTAACATAAAAATTGTGTACAAATCTTGCACTTAGTTGTATGTTTGTTCGACGATTTTTCGCAGAAAATGCAGCGGCCACGTTTTCGTTCAGCACTGGCACTTGCAGACGTTCCCGGTGATGATTGTTGGATATTTGATGCTGTAAGATCCGCGATTAAACCTTGGCAACCTACGGAGCGTGGGAGGTAAACTCTTCTGGTCATTTGCCCTTTTATCAATGATTCACCAAGTGTTTCAATAAAAAGACGTCTTCGATGATGTTTCTGTATATTCCAATCAGGGTAAACGCTGGTGAATAGGACGAATGCATTGAGAACTGACACGTCCAATACATTAGCGAACACAACTACTGGCCATCTATTGGTTTTTCTTTTAGAAGTATAGCACGCAACCTTTTTATCCACCGTATCGACGCCACCTTTCGTTGCATTATAATCCAAAATAATGGTAGGTTTTTTTTCGGCATCATTTGCAACCTCTTTACGGTTATGGAGCGTGCTTTGTAGGATGACGCACTTGTTTTTTCTTGGAACATAAGACACCATAGTTGTGTTTCGGGTAAACGCGAACATTGAGGAAAATAGAGGTTTGCCTTTCACATCAAGCAGTACAGGTGGAATTGATGTTTTATTTTTACGGATGGTTCCAATCATTGTCATATTGCGCTTTAACAACATTTGCTCAAGTTCGTACGACGTAAAAAAATTGTCAACCGTTACATTTCTGCCCTTCAGCTGAGTTGAACACAAATCAAGAACCACGCGTAAACCTTGGTTTCTTTCAGGTACTGCACCAGCTTCCTTTCCCGTGTAAATTTGTATGTTCCAAACATAGGTATTTTTGCTATCGCAAAGTACCCAAAATTTAATACCATACTTTGCGGGTTTATTTGGCATGTATTGGCGAAACGGGCATCGTCCACGAAATCCAACCAACTGTTCATCGACAGTTACGTATTTGCCTGGGTTGAGCAAGTTTGGCAATATTTCCACCCATTTATCCCACAACTCTCGAATCGGGGCCAACTTGTCTGTATTTCTGCGAGTAGCTCGTGTGCGGCGATCATCAAACCGTATTACCCTTGAAATGGTTTTGAATCGTTTCAACGACATAGTGGAACGGAAAATATGGCGGCCTTTTTGCTCGTGCCACAAATTGTCTAGTGCCTCATTGTTGGATTTGTACACACCAGCTAATATCAATAGACCAATATAGGCTTCCAGCTCTATGTAATCCATAACTTTCCAATCGTCTTCATATACCCGAATTCCTTCCAAGTTCGTATTGTCGATAATAATTTGTTGTATGCCTTTAGTGATCAGCAATTCAAAAGCTGACTTTTCATCTGATATACGAGTAATTGCATATCTTGTAATCCCTGGAGTAAGCTGCATTACATTCGAGGATGAAGCTCGACCACTCTGAGGAAATGGATTGGAAAACCACCCAATCTGTTTATATTTAGATTTGTATGACGACACTGGTTCTTCTGAATAAACGTCATCCTCACTGTCATACGAATCTGCATCAAATTCAACATTATCTGAAGTTTCAAAGCACGTGTCGTCTTCAGATAACGCTGCACTGGAAGCCATATCTTATTCGTGAAACACCTTACGAAAATGTACACATAATGGTTTATAAAAATTGGTTTGATATTTCCAATAAAACACCTCACTTACCTTTATTTATGTAGTAAAAGTCTATTTGATTTCCCGAACCACTTACACCAGTTTATAAAATAAAACACTCACACAAAAAATGTACAAATTTTCGTTACAATAAAATGTATGTAATCCCTAGTGCGCTTTTATATTTTTGAAAATGGACGATTTTATGAAAGGCATAACAAATTTATAGAACGAAGTAAAAATAAAATTGAGAATAAACGTAAAAAATTTATTTATTATCCGGTGATTTCCCTAAATATATGAGAAGAATGTAATATAATGCATATACTAATGCGTAAATAACAGCTATTTGTATATAAAATTACTATGGGCCATTTTTGACCCCGAGGATATGTAGTGTTACTTATTTTATATCAGTTTAACGGTATATCGAAAATTATTGAATTTTTGAATAAAACTTATTTAGAACATATTAGACAAAGTCACTAACCCCCCGATTCTGACGATAAGACTACTAAGACCATCTTAGCTAAAACTTTATTGTAAAGACTTTTTTTTTTAAGACTAAAGTCTTCATTGAAATTCTGAAGGCAGTAGTCTTAAATAATATATTATAAACTCTCCAAACACTTTTGTAGAGCTGCCAAACCAAATTTACATCATATTGTTTCAAATTTATGAACGAAAAGCGACAGTTCAATTCGAAATACATGTAATTATTGTTTCTGTTTAATGTCAAAATTATGACTCCTAAACCACCTATTTCGCTGATATTAACGAAGACAATTTTTTAAGACTACTGACAGATAAGACTAAATGCAGAATAAGAACTGAAAGTTTATAGTCTTCGGTAAGACAAAAGTTTTTGCTAAGACTGAAAATACGTCTGTGACTGTACGTTATAATCGGGGGGTTAGTCACACATTTGTGAGGTTTATATTTTTCAAGATATTCGAAAGAAAAAGTACATTTGGGTCAAAATGGACCCGAGGGACGGATAAAGGTTAACTTAATATTATTCACATTATCGTCAAATTTAGTCGTTGGCTCGTTAACAAACAAGAGAATGACTCGTTTCAAAAGAAAATGCCCAACAACAAAAATAACAACCAAAATTCATTTCTTAAATTTTTCTGATTTATAACTTAAATTAAGGATAATTTTATCACAAATTCCATTTTATAATTTTTTAGGTGTGTTTTGGCAGCTTTTCACAAGACACTTTGTTTTAATAAGAAGTTTTCAATTTTTATTACTAAATGATGCACTACTACATTATGCACTTAACATTTTATTAAAATTAATTCGGTACTTCGCACAAAAAGTAGTTTGACTGTGGTGTTTTCTTTGACATATGAGACCGCCATATTCTTTGTTTATATAACCATCCTGCTCTGGCTTGTGACACATGAAATAGCAAATTTTATATGTGAAAAAACTTTACATTCATTCTATAGTATACTAGATGACCCGGCGAACCACGTTTCGCCCCAAATTTTTTCGCTCCGAGCAAATATATTTGTGCTTCACGAAAATTGATTTTGATGAGAGATAAAATCAAACAACTCAACTCAATTCACAATAGAAGATTGAGTTGAGTGGTATTCCATTCTATTTTCATCGAATTCAACTCTTAAGGCAAGTTTATGTTGCGTTCGTTCATTGGAAAAATCAAGAAGAAAAAAAATTATCATTTTTGAGCAATATGATTAATCGTAAAAATTGTCAGAACGAACGAACGAACGCAACCATAAAGGCGGCATAATGTATTGAAAAGTGAATGAAATGTTGATTCAAACTCAGGCATCTATAGAAATTTGAGTTGTTTTTTCTATTTTTTCTCTCAGTGTGGAAATGAATTCAAGTCGGATTGAATTCAAAATAATTCAATGTATTTTATTCGAGTGAAATTAAATGGAATCAATTGTGGTAAAAAATATTTTTCCATTCATTGATCATAAGAAAAACACGGAAATTCCAGATTTATTCCGCAAACTCCAAACGATTGACTCTTGTGATTTGTTAATCATATACCGAACGCTAAACGTATGGGGAACTGAATGCTCTTGAAGTCGAACGAAATGTCAGTTGGAATCAGAAGAATTCTCAGAATTAGAACATCTTCTCCTTTTAATTTGCCATTAAAGATCGTCGCTTGAATCACGTTGTCCATCAGTTTATTCTCAACCAATCACGTTCCGTTAAACAATCTCGGATGGTTCAGATTACGTATCATGATTATCACAGATCCTACCTTGAGTATCAAGTTATACAGTGGTATTCCAGGCAAATCAAGCGCATTAAAAAACTCGGTCGAAGGTTTTCTCGTCTTGATTGGTCACACAGTCAACGGATTTGTAACCATGCATTTCAGGTAATGTATTCATGTATTCAAACGTGCGACATCCTGTACAAAAACATCATTTTTCGATTTTCCGACTTTTCCGGTAGATTTTCCCAAAATTTTCTTTCGTAAGAACCATCCATCTCCTGACTATTTCGAACACAATAAAAAAAGATTAAGCCAAATCATTTCAGCCGTTTTTATATACATATATAGAAGATTTAGATAAATAGATAAAATAAATCGGGAAAAAAATTTATATTAATTTGCATGCAGCCTCCGGTGGGATTCGAATCCAGTACCTGCCAGCCCAAGCGCCGAAGCTTTAGCTCTTTTTATTCGATTTTCCGGGTTTTCCGACTTTTCCGATGGATTTTTTCAAAAATTTCTTTCGTAGGAACCATATCCTGATAATTGCGAACACAACAAAAAAAGATTGAGCCAAATCGATTCAGCCGTTCTCAACTGATGCAACTGAAATGCACATACACTTTTTACACCATTTTTATATATACAGGGAGGTCCAAAAGTCTGGAAACAATGAAATTATTTCGCGCACGGGTGGAAAATTGGAATTCTGATACTGGGATCTTTAGTAATTTCACCCGAGGAATCGAATGGGCCCATCAGATTTTGGGCCCGATGGGGCCTTATACGAGATATGAGGCCCAACTTTGAAATTTCAAATTCAAACCCATTTTTTTTATTGCAGATTCGGATTCAGCGGGAAATTTTACATCCTAATTGGTTAAAACCAAAAAATTGTTCGTCCATTTTTGGGTCCTATGCAGCGTTTTTTGTTAAAAAATCCGGGGACGTCTGAATCATTCAGACCAGGGGGCACATATCGATATTCTGATACTGGAGATTTTCTCTGTTACAGGGCTCAACTGAAGTGTGATGGGATATGTTTTATTCTGACCTTTTATTCGGCCCCAGGTGGTGACTATGGTTTTCAAACACAAAATAATTTGCGAGGACAAATGTTTATTACCGTGGAACATTGTATTGACGGTATTGATTTCAATATTGGATTTGATAACATAAATCCAGTACCACGCAGGCAAATATTTCCCGTGTGTGGTATGGGCACACGTGCGTCGAGTCGTATTGTATTCATTTTGCTTAGTGAGTGCGAAAGAAAACATCGCTTTGGGACTTCCTAAGCCCAAACAACAAACAAAATCAGTCAGGAGTGGTAATTGTCTAGAAAAAATGAGGTCTTTAAATGTACCAGCAGAATTCGGGTTTTAACCAATTCGGATGTAAAATTTCCTGCTAAATCCGAATCTGCAATAAAAAGATGGGGTTGCATTTGAAATTTCAAAGTTGGGCCTCATATCTCGTATAAGGTCCCATTGGGCCCAAAATCTGATGGGCCCATTCGATTCCTCGAGAGAAATTACTAAAGACCCCAGTATCAGAATTCCAATTTTCCACCCGTGCGCGAATTAAATTCACCGTTTCCAGACTTTTGGACCACCCTGTATAGATAGTTCTATGTCAAATCGTCGAAGCCGTATAAAATAGGGTCGATGTTTCTATTAAAGAAAATCAACAGCGAAGCATAAAAGCGTTAACTACAATAGAAATCGGATAACACGAAATCGAAGGGAATAATAAAATATTTCATGTTATCAGAATTTCGTCTTAAGCGATAATGTCAATGAAAAAATTTAAAGTTGAATGCATACATACAAACATGTTCACATTTGATTTCTTAAAATTAATAAAAACAAGTAATTACATATGAACAAATATATATTTTTTTCAAATTTTTAAATTCATGTTACTAACGAATAATCACATGTGTAATTTCATTTAAATATAAACATTTATACATTAGGTAGGTAATGAAAAATAAAATTCATAAAAGTACTATGTACATTATAAAATAACATACTGATGCTTTAATTCAAGTCGCTGTTGTTTCAAAAAAGTCCATAATTTTTTCCTCCAAATAATTTTCCAAGTCACCAGGAATGTTGTACACTTTTTCACCATTTAAGTGGGCTTCGGTAAATCGACACAAATCCAGTAAGCACTTACGAATCGTTTCAACTGAAGGTATCAGAACTGGAAGATCATCTTCATCCTCTTTATCGCTATCCTCATTTCCTTGGGCGGTTTTGGGTTCTATAATGTCACAAATTTCGCGATCACTTAGAAGCGGCGTGGTATCAATACTATTATCCAAACTCAAGTAATCTTCGACCGTGATATTTTGAGATAAATTTGTAACCAAAGAAATACGATCAAAAATATTATTCACGTCATCGTTTACAGTAGTCTCACATATTATCTCCGGCCGATCATCATTGGAAGATTTTGGAATTGTAAAACCAGAATGGCGAAAGCAATTTATTATAGTTACAGGCGAACCAAGTTTCCATGCGTGGCGTAACATGTACAACGTATCTAAGACTGATACCTGTTTCATATCTTTCTTAGGCTCAATACTTGCTAATAAAATTTGAAAAGGCACTTTTCTGTAAAACACTTTTAAATTCATAATGATTCCTTGATTATAAGGCTATAATACACTGGTATTATTTGGGTGCAGAAAATATATTTAACACTTTCTAGCTGGATCTTCGGATGTGCTGGACAATTATCTATAATTAAAACTACCTTCCTCTTTTTTAAAAAGTTTTTATCTAACGATTTCAACAACTTGAAAATAAGTCGACAGTCACCCAGGATTTTTTTATTTGTGGTGTATCGAAGGCGTAGATTTTCAACGTTTTTAAAATATCTAGGATTTTGAGACGTTACGATTGTGGGAGCAATCCGCTTGCTTTTTGGATGTTTGTATTGCAAGCGTCCTTGCGATTTTTCCCCGTTGTGTTTTCTCGTCTTGTGTATTGCGATAACTTTAAACACTTTGGTTTTTATAATTTTAATTTTATTTATTTATAATTATTAATTGCGACTTTGACTGGATGAACATACAAGAATGAATGGAATGAACAAAAAAATTTTTACCATTCGACCATTTATCATAAATGTCATGTTGGTACGACTTTTTATACCAAATTACGAACACATCCCAAGTACAGAATAAATGTATGCAACCAAATCCTTTAGTACGTTTTTGGTTTAAGATGTGTAGACAAAAGTGACATTTAAGTGTGTAGACAAAAGTGGCAAGTAAGTATGTTACGACTGTGTTGGCCGCAACCACCATTTTATGTTTTATTCACCTCTGTAATTGTCTGTTAATTGTGCGCTGAACGCACCCGCGATGTTTTGTTTTGTACCTCGCATCGTGTGGTGGCGCAGAGGTGAGAAGGAATGAAGGAAAGAGAGAACAATGCGCATCGAGTGTGTGCAAAGTAAAACGTTTTGGAAAAAATGTTTTTCCTATATGTCTCTCTCTTTTATATCAACGAAAATTTGATATAAAGGGGAGACAGAGAAGAGAGATTAATTTCTTCTAAAACGTTTTACGAGTTGTGCGGCGCAAGAATTTTTTTTCTTGTGTTGTCATTCGGTTTTTGATTTTGATATGGGAGAGTCGAGCAGTTTAATTTATATAAGTTGTGCTTGCGCTCTTGATTAGTTTTTTTCTGATTAGTTTTTTTTTCCTTTTAAATTTAAGAGAATCAAAGTATTAAATAAAAAATTAATTTTGTGAAAATTGAATACACTTTGAGTTATAAAAATTGTTTAAAGGGTAATATAATTTATAAGATAGACGAATGTTGCTTGTTTTGTGAAGCGAAAAGTAGAGGAAAAATACGGGGCAACAGCCATTTTATTATTGTGTATCCATTAGTGTATGGTGCGATTAATTTTTTATGGTTAAATTTGAAAGTTTAAATAAAATAATTACAAATAACGTTACATTTGAATGTTTATTATTGAATAAGTGCTCTCAATTGTGGGTGACGTGTAAAAGACAACGAAAACATAGTGCTACAAGACACCGCCACGGGAAAAATTTTCTGTTTCGGGTGCCGCCATTGGTACTGCGTGTACAAACCCAACAACGGGTGGCCAGGTGAGACCACTCAATTTCATTGTGCCGAGTTTTAGCGAGCCAACGCCCAACGTTGTTTTGTTTATTTGGAGCAGTTGTGTACCAACCTTTAATACGGTTTTCGACGATACAACGCCCAACTCTTCGTTTATGGCCAGTTGAGGCCGCATTATTTTCGGTATTACGCGGAAGGACGCACAACAATACCATCAACGTACGGTGGCCCTTGGAGCATTATTAGCACCTGTGTCGGTCGGACACAGCGGCAGCAACCCATACCGCTACTTAACGGTAAATACAAACCAACGCCTACAACGTAACAGGTAGCCAACCGGCAATTTGTTTTAATTGGTATCGGGGAAAGGCCCCGCAACGACACGGGTGGTCAACCAAGGCCATTCGGGTTTATTTTTTATTATTTACGGCGGGAAGACGCCCAACGGTCCGGGTGGGGCAAGGCCACCTGTGGCATGACGGCCGCTCAAGGCCGCAACAATTTGTTTTATTTGTAATTAAGGTACCATTTTTTATTTTTATTTTTACTTTTTGATTTTTTTTATTTTTTATACTTTTATATATTATATTAAATTTTACATTTTATAATCGAGCGCCGCACAGCGGGTGCACGCTCGGTAAACATTGTTCTCTCTCTCTCTCGTTCTCTTATCGTGGTACGGGTGGAGATGGGAAGTTGTTTCTGTTCGCTTTTTTTTTGTTTCTTTTCTTTAAATAAAATGAATTACTAAGTTTTTCGGTCGGTATGATGGGAGCGGGTCGGTTTAGTGTTTGCGATCCCTTGGTGCCCGCATCCAATTCCGTAACCAGGGGTTGGCCCTGTTTGAATTCGAATGGATGCGCGCACCAAGGCACCTCTTCCGTTATTATTTTTATTTTATTATCTATTTGATTATCTGCTGTTCGTTCCTCAAGTTCCGGCTGACGAATTTCGGCGGAACTCGGTTTTTATTATTATTTGCGTTCCTTTAACTTTCTGTAATCATCACGGTGTAAGCCAGGAGCCCTGCATGCCTCAAACCCCACGACCTTAGCGCTTCTCCCTGAGAACGTAGCCGGCAAAAATCACCGTGGAGGCCTCTGCAGGTGCTTAGTGAAAATCTGCAGGTTGGCAGTAGCCAGCCTGTAACAAGTATAAATTATATTACAAATCATATAAACTAATGGTTACATGAATTATTTAACTCTAGGTATACATTTAGATGCAAGGAAAAATGGTAAGTTAATATTGCAATGTAAATATGAAACTAATTTTATTTCTAGTTTTTTAGTTTGCTGCCTTTTTATTTGCTTTATGTGTTACAGGGTGAGACAGCTGGATGCAGGTAGGTATTTTCATTGGTACAGAATCCCGAACAACGATAACAATACGAGTGAGTCTCTCTGTTCCATCGGATTACATCCAACAAGTATTGTAAGACGTTCCTTAGATTTTTTACCACCAGAACCACTTTCTCCTTTAAATGTTAAAGTTTTGTCCGGGATGTAACGAAAAAATAAGCTGAATTCATTCGCATTAAAAATGTCTTTTCTATCGTAATCCTTCAGAATTGTAGGTAAAGTTGAAGATATCCAATCGGAAGTCATATCAGCTGATACTTGTCTCGCCTCTCTACTAATACACTTAACGACAATTCCGTGTTTTGTTTTGAAACGTTCTAGCCATCCAGGATTCGATTGAAAGGTAATTCCCATTTCGATGTCTATTTTATCAGCCTTTTCCATTAATAGAGTCCAGAAATAGGATCATTTTGAGATCGTGCTTGTTTAAACCAAAACAGCAATAACGAATCTAAATCTTCATACTTCATATTTTCACTAAATTAACACCGCTTTTCGTATACGTTCATACATACATACTGTCACGGTGAGACTTAGATTAGTTCAAATTTGAAGCAGTTGTATTTATTCACAATCCAGTGATTGGAACCTTGAGTGACAAGGCAAAAACGTAACAAATGGTGACAGCGGTAGGATTGTGAATAATAAAGAAAATGATTCTCTTCGAATTAAAGGTTGCGCAATTAAAGGAGCAACTGAAACAGCGAGGTTTGGCCAGTGAAGGCACAACAGCTAGTTTGGTGGAGCGACTACGTGAGGCCATGGAGAATGAAGGCTTAAATCCAGACGTGTATAGTTTCGTGGAGGAAAACATGGATGAGATTAATGTAGACAAGAAAGAAGAGGACGTACAAACGGTGGTCGGAACAACACAAAATCCATCTGGAAGTTTCGATTTATCGCAGTTGATGGCTGCTATGAATCAAATGATGGGACAACAGTTGGTTGGAACTAAACATGAAATAAAACAATTGAACGAGGAAATAAAATTGTCGAACCAGGACATGAAACAGTGCGTTCTATGCTTCTAGGCCATGTTTGGCCATTCAACAAGTATGACTAAATTCTGAAAATCGTTATGGATATGGGTATTTGATAGACCTAACATAAAAACACAGTGAGATCGATGATCACCTTGCAAAATCTCGTTATAGTATTTCAATGAATTCGAAAAAAATTTTAGCCTTATTTTAATTGTAAGTTTAAGTTGATCGCTTTGATCAATACTGTGTCAATAATACATAAAAAGGGGTACCTAAACACTTATGAGCGGTAGTGTATGTTCATTCAATAAAAAAACAAACAAGCCTACAAAAAAAATCATTTAATTCAACTGCGATGCAGGCCACGCCGGGTATCAGCTACATGTTGCATACGTAAATATCCTTTGCTACAAAAAGGCGTTGCAGCGCACGCCTGGTATTTGCTAGTTATATTATAATAAAAGATTAGATAATTACCTTGTAGTTAAGTAAACAAATCAAAATCGAAATAAAATATAAAACACTTGAGTAGATGCAAATCTTCAATAAACAAATACATTTTTTTCTTTTTATCGTATTTGTTGTTTTAGGTTCTTATCATCGGTGACATTGAATTTCACACAAATATATTATATCAGCAGGTAATCTAGTATAGGTTTATATGATTGATATGGCATGGTCTTGATAAATCAGTAGTTAGGCTATTAATTCAAATACGTCACTACAATGCGGCAACTCAATGATGCAATCGTTGGTATATTTCACACGGAAACCAGATGATGAATTTATACTTTGCGTTTGGTGTTGCTATATGTATACCACCTACATATATGTATATCATATGTGGGAAAATATTATTGAAACAATAAAATTAGTTCTTTCTTCTCTTCCATTTGATTTTATTCAAATTAATTTTTTTATTTTTATTTTCAAATCATCACAATAAATCCGTGAGATTAACGGGTTTTAAATCGTTACAATTCCCAACCAAAGAAAATAAACATTGCTTCAACTATACGATCCAAATCAACACCCAGATCTTCAAGTGTTTGGAACACAATGATCCATTCCTCAGAAACAACAATTTGTATGACTACGGCTTCGGCATCCCGTAAACGTGACCAGAACGAGTTGAATTCAGCATCACGATCATATACTTCATTGATTTTATCACCTAGTTGTTGGAATGTGATATACTGATCGATTTTGTTGTACACTCCACGCCAGCCTCCACAATCTTCAACCGCTACTTTACCGAATTTTTCGGGTTGGGCAAATTCTATTATTGGAATGCCCCATAAAAAGAAGAAATAATTTAATACATTGAAATCTACACCGGCATCTGCTAGTTCGCCGAAGTATCCCTGTACTGCTTCATCTTCTCGGATCACATTAATCGCTGCTTCAAATTCCGCCGTTTGGAGGTATGCTTGAATCGCCTGAATTTGTGGATCTTCGCGACACTCATTAAATATATCTCGTATTTCATCAACTGGTACAATTGATTTAATTTCGTCGATCGACTCAGCAACCGAATTGGCTTTGACCATGCATTGCGATAGACCAACGATTGTCAAAAATAAAATAATTGATTTCATTTTTGTGACCGTTTAATATACACTCGAGTAAATATTGCTCCAAACTAACCAAGCAATTCTAGATACTAGTTACTTTATATTGTAAGTGTGATAAGACTTTAATATAATCTAATCAAAAGTGTTTTTGTTTTGTACTTATTGTACAACATTTTGACAAATTTTGTATTCATAATTAAAAAATTTACAAACTTCAGCCGAATAACCCATTGACGGAATCTTTTACGATTTCAAGATCGTTACCAATATTAGGTTCGCGCAAACCCGGATTTATTTATAAATTCCGCGCCATCCGTTGCAAGTATCAGAATCGCGTGAAATTGGTTCGATACCCCAAAATTTTAAGAAATGGCTCAACCAATCAAACAACGACATCTGGGCCTACGGATTGTTTGAACAGCAGCTAAGACTTTATTTCTCAAGTATTCCAAAGCTACATTGCCTTATTTTGGTTGGATTAGATTGGCTTGAGCAATCGAAACTGGCTAAAACGAGGACCAAAAATTTTATCTGGAAAGAATGTAATATTCGAATATTGGAAGTATTCGAGATTGTTTGGGCTTGTACGCAATTTACTTGCGAAACAGTTTAGTACACAGGACAACGAAACTGTACTGAATAATTTTTTACACCAAAATATTTTGCTTTTATAGTACGTTTGAGGTATAAATATATAGTTTACCCTGAGTTCGGGTCGAAAACAAATTTTTATTCGGTACTGACGAATTTTCTTCGTATGCATTGTGCAATTTTTTACTTCAAAAATGTTTAATCTTATCGGTGTTTAAACAAAGCCCTTGAAAAATATTTGAAAAAGATTTTATGTGATACAATAAATGTGAACGACATTTACTTATTGATTTCTCAGTAATGACAATTTTTTGGAAGTTACTTTAAATCACCACTTAGAATCAGCGTAGCGCCGTGGTAAAATGTTTATGATCAAATTATTATAAGAAGTGCACTTTGAAGCTTGAAAGCTGATGTGTTCAGTGATCAGCTCAAATATTTTGGAAGCTAGAAAGTTTACCGAATTCTAAAATGTATCAGTTTAGGCTGTCACACTAAATTGCCATTATGCGAAGAAGTATTTCGATTCTGCCAATATTTTTTTAAAAAATTCATATGTTGCAGAAAAAGTCGAAGTAAAATTTTGTTACTCTACTATATATCGATAATTGTTTACACCTATCGATAATTGCTCGAATTATAAAAATCCAGATTTGTTAAAAACCCCATTTTTCTAAATCCCGCTTTTCATAATCCCGCGCTTTAAAATCCCGATTATGCTGAAATCTTAAAAAATCCCTCCAAACAGCGGAATTTTTTTAAGACATTTTTATTAAGAATTCGTCCATTTCTTGATTGATCTTGATCAAATTATGGGATGTGATTAGCATTTTTACACGAATTTTTCAAAAAGTTTTGGAAATGGCCAAATTTCAAAAATTCATGAAAAATTCATGTAAAATACAAATCGCATCCCAAAATTCAAAGGAACTTGGCCATTTCTTAACAATAATTGTCAAATTCGGTATGCAGAATTGAATTTGGATTTTGAATTTTAATCGAAGTTCCGGAATTCGGTTATGCTAAATGTAACTGGGCTACGTCTAAAAAAAATTTGATTAAATTTGCTATGTATACAACCGAATTAGGATTTTAACGTGAATTTAACGTGAAATTCTAGAATTTCAGGTTAGACCATTCGAAATGGAACTTGGCATTTCTTAACCGCAGTCATGGTCAAATTTAGGCTGTAGAGCTAGATTGAGATTCTTACATCAATTTTGCCCGAAGTTTCGGATTTTGGCTATGTTGTCTATATAACTTGGCCACTTTTTAACCCATAATGGTCATATTTTATATATCGATCTAGATAGGAATTCTAACATGAATTTTGAACGCATTTAAGTAATTTGGCATTACTTCATTAAATGTGCGATCCATTTTGGAATGATATGTTGAGAAGTTATCACTTTCAAACCTCAGAACGGTGCTTAACTTCTGGGAGAAGTTGGAGCATCATTCTAAATCGTTCCTCAGACGTTAATCTCATAAAATAAAATGGTAAAATGGGCTATTGGGTGTAGAATAATAGCCATTGTATGGTGTGGGTCTCAAAACTTTATCTTTTTTCACCCAGTGGCATTTTAGCAGGTTTCCATCTTAGCAGGTTTCCATTTTAGTTTTCCATCTAAAATGAGACGCTGCGGGTTCTTCGGTTTGCTTGTGAAGGTCAAACTGAAACATTTAAAGTGCGAGTCACTTTCTTAGAGATAAAGACCAACCCAGTCTTATATGGATTTGCGCCCAAATTACAACTGTTAGCCAAATTGGGGAGTATGCTGAGCACGCGTTGAATACGCGAAATTAACAACACCCATTACAACTCCCATTATGTAACAGGTCATTAATGGCCTAGTTGCAGAGCAGAAGGAAAATACAACCCCTTCTCGAGTATAAGTGACTCTCCGTACACACCGTGTCTATATGCGTGCACGCCAGTGTCTGAGGAGTCAAAGGATTCATGTATGTTGTGCCAGTGTCAAAGGATTCATGTATTTTCGCATACAAAATTTGTTCGAAGTGTGGTAAGTAACGCATTGAAAAAGTAGGTACAGCAAGGAGACTAGAGCGATGGAAATGGTCCGTATAAAATATTGGAGTATTAGAAAGAAACGTTGACGCCAACACATTTTCTCACTGATCTGTCATCTAAATACAATACAAACCATGAAACTCCCCTAAACTCATATCATACATGGAGAGCAGAACCTTGTGTTCAACCATGTCGAAGGCTCATGAATGGCTCTAACGAAGGCTCATCAATAAATAAAGCACCGCAACTTTTACCTTTACTTAAACCAATATTGATTGTATTTAAGAACTCCAACAAGGTAAAATAAAACTAGAAACCCTAATTCTAACTGCCTTTTCAAGAACTTTTAGGATTACTGGATGCAAGGCAATAGGTCTTTAGTTACCTTTATCAAGACACGATTACCATTCTTGAAAAAGGGAATTATATTTACTGTTTTCAATCGATCGGGTACAACTCTCAGCTGAAAATGTGTGTAAGAACGGGACTAATGCCCAAGCGACTAATATGCCCAGCAATGGCAATTAGTATATAATTACTCAGGCCAATGCTATCACTAGAGTTTTTTGATTTTAAAGCACGAATAAAGGCGGTGTTACATGTACTGATTTTGCCTTTAACGCATAAAAATTATGCGGGCTGATTGGTTAAAAGTCGGCCATCTTGAATCGCCTTATATAGGCAACAATTTTAAATTGAACATTTCTCAATTTTGTATAAGGTAAATTTTTTTGCCTTAAAGGCAAAAACTGTACATGTATCACCGCCTTAATTGGAAAAACTTCAAACATCATGCATGTTTAGCGACATCTGTCAAAGTCAATTGTTCTCAGTTAGCATTGCCATTTCATCATGGAAAGAATTACACCCGAACAACGTTTACAAATTAATGAATTTTCGTCCATTTTATGGTCGTCATAATCGATCTACTGCGTGCAAACACTGTTAGGCATACTTCTAATCAATGAATCAATGGGCGTTTTCAGGTCCCCTATCATGATTAATAAAATCATCGCTAATTTGATTTGAATATTTCATAGTGCTTAACATTTTTATAGCGTTGGCCGCGATTTTACTCAACATGTTCCCAAATGTTGGGTGCCCTAATGATTTCGAGTGATAATTCGTTTCAGCAATTTTCAATTGCCAAGCTCACCTCATTGATCGTTGGAATTGTAGGTTATTCTCGTAAACCATTCTAACTAGTAATCCCTAAAGATTTTCTATGAGATTTAGGTATGCAGAGTTAGCGGAACCAATCTAAAATTGGTATGTAATGCTCCACCAACTAAGATTTGGTATTTTGACTTATGGATTGAGTGAGCGTACCCGCATAAGAAAAACTTTCCATACCAGTAGACTTCCACTACCAAATTTTACTTTGAGAAGTACATTAGTTATTTTCTAAGATCCCTCCAATAGTACTGAATACCATCTGGCCTAAATTTTTTTTAATTTACTTTAACCAGTCCTGTCTCATATTTGCCTTAACAAATTCACGTCGTGCAGCTTTGTACCGTGACAATAATTTTGGTACCTGTTTCATTTTTGTGTAATTCCGATGCTCAATGCCTTTTAAAGCCCGCCGGATCGTGTTTTGGAATACGTCTTACTGGAATTCGTTTTTCAGGCGCTTAATAGCTTTCGTGGAATTACTGGCGGCCCTTATTGCGTCAGCAAGTCATCTTCTTTTTAGGTCCTTCGGTTTTTATTGGTAGTAGGTTTTTTTATAATTTGCAACCTTTACACGATGGCGGTCTAATCTTCTGCCCTGGCTACTTCAGCATTTGACTACTTGACCGACCGAATAGAACTAAAATGTTTATTCGCATTTGGGCTTAGCGTTAAAAATATAATCAAGGGCTACTGTGGCTTTATAGTTATGGAACTAAGTAACATATAGCATTCCCAATGCAAAATTCTTTTCCTTATGACTTTTGCCTTATGACCTTACGTTATGAAGAGCATCCCCAATGAATAGGGAAAAATCAAAATAAAGCTAACTTCATTGTACAAAATTATTTTTTGTTTAATGGCAAAATCCTACCGTCTCGATTAATTTATCTTCCATTATTTATTATTTTTCACAAAACACTTCGCTAAAAACTTGTAAACAAACAAGTATTACATTTTTTTCTTTTTTAACAACTAGAAGAACAACAACAATAACTAATTTTAAAAATGCGGTTAACTTCTGTTCGTGATTAACGCTTATACCTACCGGAATCCTGCGGCGTTTCTCAACCTGTAAAACATCCATCAATCAACATATCAACCTAAAAGGAAAGTTAGAATAATAATTATATTAACTTACCAAAAGTCGTCCATCGAGAATATTATAAGAGGAATTAATTAGTTATCCATTTGAGTACTGTAATATTCACTTACTAGTTGTTTATTATTTTGGATGTAGACGTGTCTACGTCGCATCATTAACCTAAAAGTATATGCAAACTAAATATTAGATTACCATTTGCATTATATCCAAGAATATGTCTCCAATCCTAAAATTAAGATAATATGTTTAAATAATAGTATTTATCGATTGTATAATAATTTAAGTTATATGTATTTATTGTTTGTTTGTTTGTTTGTATCTCAGTTTTTTGCGGTCAGATATTTCTATCCATATGACCTAAATTTCCTTTTTTCCAAAAACCGCTTACAGATTCTTCTCACGGGAAGGGCTGAAGCTTTGGATAAGTTGGGATGTAATATATGACTTGTAATTTTTTATTTCTAAAAAAAAAAAGTCAATTCAGTGTTGATTTCTTGTTACTGCTTTTAACTTCTGTAACGATGATAAAAAACTCATAACAGTTGAAAATGGAGTTAAAGTTTATATTGATGTGATAGAATTCAATTCTACTATGGATGTTACTACTGATGGAATTAGTTTATGGATGATTGTAATGATGCTTATCTAACTACTTAATAACTAATATTATTGTTAGTATCAGAAAAACAAAACTTAGATACTATTGTTAATATTAAAACTATGGAGGTATAATTAATTCATTGTAATAAATATTTCATAATAATTGAACATAATATGTCTATAATATATGTAGAGAAATTTAAAGTTATATTATTTTTTATAATAAAACACTTAGAATTAAACATTATTATAAACATAATTAATATTGAATTTAAATAGTAATATGAAGTATAAATTATAAATAGTGTGAATTTATATATAATTTAGTTTAGACATTTTAAAGTTTATTTATTTGTTTTATTTTAAATTTACCTTTAAGATATAAAATTTAAAGTATACATGCTGTTAGTGTATCTAGATGATATATCAGTGCTAATAAATAAAGTAGATTAGTATTGTTAGCAAGTTGTGGAATTAGTGAAAATACTGTTTTTATTTTAATATATGTTTTAATGGTTATAAGTGGTATTGGATTTCTTTTAAAAATTTTATTATTGTCTTGTATTTTGTATCATCTTCACTTTTGAGTAAGTCTTGAAGACTATTTGAGCTTAATAAAGGATATCTATTCCTGACTGTATTATATGTAGGGCATATGCTAATTATATGGTCATTATCTTCTACTATATTGCAATTTGAGCAATTTGGAGAATCTTCTATTTTTATTAAAGATCTATATTTTTTATTAAAGGAGTGACCAGTTCTAATTCTTGTAATTTGTTTTATTTCCGAGCCTGTTAATTTAGATTTGCTAAACCACAATTTTTTTGGAGGATCGTCCCAGATATGCTTGTAGTACTGTCCTATGCTAGTAGTCATATTATTATAAATTGTCCCCCACTCAATCTCTATTTCATCATTTATTAAGTTTATTGTGTCTGTAATAGTTGGTTCGTTGTCAAGAGTATGTGTTGGTCTTAATAATGCAATATTAGCTAAATTATCGGCAATGGTATTTCCCTCAATTCCTGCGTGTCCTGGTATCCACTGAATTATTATGTTTTTGTTTTTGTTAAGTCCTACCGTGTCAATAATTTGATTTTCAAAGTGTTTATCAGTAATGTTATTCAAAGCAGTATTTAAGGATTTACATGCACTTTGAGAGTCCGTTAAAATGATTACATCTTTATTATTTAATAGTTGTGCTAGAATGCATGCTATTTTTATTGCTATAGTTTCGGTAGTTTTAATATCTGTTGAATTTTCTAATTTTATTGCTAGTTTAATATTCTTTACTGGTATATATATTCCTATTCCTGTTCTTCCGTTCACTTTTGAACCGTCTGTATAGATGTGCCCATGGTTTTTATAGTTTTCTAATAGCTGCCTTGTAATTTGTTTTAATTCAGTATTGTTATTTAATTGCTTGTTAGTGATATGTTTTATATATGGTGTAATTTTAAGATTTTTGGGATTTGTTGTTTTAATGTGGTTGGGCTTAATTTTTTTTAGTATGTCATATCTATTATACAATGAGTTAAGTTTTGGAATTAAATTTTGAGTTTTAATGTCATTTGCTATTTTTGAATTTTGATATAGATGTTTTGTAATGTATTTGACTGTTTTTTTCTATTATCCAGTTTGGTGAGAGTCTCTAACGATTCCGATAATACTATTGGAATAGGTGTCGTTTTTGTCATCCCGAGACATATTCTTATACACTTGTTTTTGATTGTTTGATAAATTTTGTGAGCTGTATTATTATTTTCCTCTGTTATGACATAAGCATATTCCATTTTTGATTTTATAATTGCTTTATAAATGTTTAACAAAGTTGCTGGATGGGTACCTCCTTGCGTGTGTGTCAGTGTTTTTAGAATGTTTATGGATTTTTGGATGTTGGTTTTTGTTATGTTATAGTGTTTGTTTAACGATAGTCTGTTCGTAAAAGTTATACCTAATATTTTAGTTTCTTTTTTCTCTGTTATTTCTGTATTATTTATCTTTATTGTTATATTTTTACTGTTATTGTTATTTGTAAAAAGTCTAAGAAAATGAGATTTAGAAGGATTTAGTTTCAGTTTAAGTATGTCCAGTTTTTGTTTTAATTTCGTTAAAGTATCGTTAGCTGTTTTTTCAAGGTCGTCGTGATTTTGTGCCGTAACTATTATACAAAAGTCGTCTGCGAATTGGAAAATATTTGTATCATTTTGGTTGCTGAGCTCATGAATTGTATGGGTGTAAATGTTAAAGAGTGTGGCGCTCAGACAACTTCCTTGTGGTGTGCCGACATTCGTTGTTTGTGTTAAAGGCTGATTTGTGTTATGTATTGTAATTAATCTATTTGTTAAAAAGAGGTAAATCCAGTTAATTAAGCGATGTGGGAATTTTAGTTTTATCATTTCAGAGATTAATGTATTTTTATCCAAGTTGTCAAAAGCTTTTGTTATGTCTATGCTTATTAATAAAATTTTTTTTCTTCTTATTTTTTCTAGTTGGATATGATTGATCATTTCTACCATGTAATCAGAAATGTTCTTGTTTTTCCTAAAACCATAGTTGTTGTAGTTTAATATTTGGTTGATGTTTAAATGGTTATTTATCCTGTTAAGAACTAATTTATTAAATAATTTTGAAAAAGTTGGTAGCAAACATATAGGTCTATAGTTCAATATATCTCTATCGTTAAGTCCCCGTTTTTTAATAGCAATAGTTTTAGCTAGTTTCCAGTTCTCCGGATACGATCCAGACTCCCATATTTTATTGAAATATTTTGTTAGTATTTCAATAAAACCTGGATTATCTCTCAGTATCTGTTTAATTAGTTTATAACTTATTTTGTCCGCTCCAGGTGCTGTGTTTTTTGAATTTTTTATTATTTCTGAAATTTCTGCTGCTATAAATTCCGTGTTTGTAATTGAATTTATTAGATTAGTAAACGGGAGGCGAGGAGACTCAACAGAGTTTGGGAAATTATGATTTAGGAATAACACAGCTTTGCTATTATCTTCTAAAACTTTAAAGGTTGATTGTTTTTTATTTTTTATCCTGTTAATTTTATTCCATAAATCTAAATTGTTGGATTTGTGGTTAATCGTAGAGAGAAATGTAACCCAACTTTTCATCTTTTCTCGTTTTATTTCTATTTTTAATTTCTGTGTATGTTTTTTTAGTTCTAACGCAGTAAATAGAGTTTTATTTCTATTGTATATTTTTTGTTTTTCTGTTTTAATGTCCCATAATCTTTGTAAATATTTATTCCACCATGGTTTTGGTTTGTAATTTGTTTTATAATTTACTGTTTTTGTATTTTTATTGATGATATCTGTTAGATATTTTTCGATTTTTTCCGGTGGCTCATGTATTGTGTCGTTTATTTCTTTTCTAATCATAGTCCAGTTTGTTATTTGTCTAATGACTCGTTCATTTATTTCATAAGTTATTTTTATTGGCAAATGATCAGTACCAAGATTGTCCATAGTAGATTGCCACGTTAGTCTATTGATAATGTTTGCAGTACATAGAGTGATGTCTATTGCTGATTCTGTATGTCTGTGTTTGTCTTGCCTTGTAGGAGATCCATCATTTAATAAATAAAGATTAGTGTCTGTTATTGTATAGCGTCAGTTTTGTATCTGTCCCAAAGTCCGTGATGAGCATTGATGTCCCCAGCTTGTTACGAATCACCTTGCGACTAACACGTCTTGGTTGGGTAGCTTCGCCAGAAAGTGGGAGGTTCATTTGTCGCTAGGTTTTTGAGGATCCAACAAAACAAACTTACGTGTTAATAAAAAAAATATCAAAATCATATGCGGGATGCAATAGTTCTGCATATCACGACTCTCATCATCACCCAAATAACAAAAAGACTTATCTTAGCATTTTTCTTTTTAAATCAATCGAACAAACTATATTTATAAATCATTAATGCTATGATATATGTATCGTTCTTCTTTTATGTTAAATAAAAAAACTAATTAAGAATATTTCCCTATGAATAGGCTAATCGAACGAAGTGAAATAATTATCGCCGAAAGAAATAATAAGACACATTTTCTGATTTAAAATTTAGATTGTGAATCAATGCTATAATCAAAAAAAAAAATATATAGAAAAAAATAAGAGGGAAAAACTCACCTGTGCGTCCAAAGAGCTCTTCTTCTGCGTGGTTGTTTTATATTTGTGCTAAACGGAGCTTAACATGCAAAAATATTTTTTTTTTCATACACACTAATTCACTCACTGTACAATTAAGAAAAAAAACTGAATTTAAGTTAATTAAGTTAAACCAAGAGCACTACTATTCGAAATAGGGAAATATGAATTATTCACTAAATTATCACTAAATAATACTAAATTGAGTAAAGACTAGAAAAATTAATAACGCGCGATTTTTTGTAAACGTCAACTCCGGTTGGCCTTGTATAGCATTCATCCCGTTCATCCAAATATCCGTACAATTTATATTTTTTTGATTTTAACCGCCAAATTATGCATTCCGTTCAATTAATGAAATGGTTATTAGTAAATTAATGGGGCCCGTCTACCCGCTCCAATAGCTTGCGATAAAAGCCTTAACGAAACAAAATCAAATGGAAAATATTTGTTAGACGCGTTAACAAAATTTCAAAATTTAAACTTACGTAGGCTTATTGCGTAATTATCACAGCAGATATTCCGGTAATTCTGACACGTAATTGTTACAGTTTCAACCACACCCTTGTTACCGAACTATTTGGAAATTTCATATACTATGTATATAATTTTTATATTTTAACTTAACAGGCTCGGCTCACTAGTTTTATTAATTATTAATTAGTTAAATTTTTTCTTTATTTTATTTTCACAATATGATTATTGGCTTAGGTTGACTGACCTCAAACATCAACTGATTACCAAAATATTTAATTGGTTTATGAAAGCTGCGGTTATACATAGCCTCTCACACATACCTTTAACTCAATGCTTTATTCTCAAATAATTATCAGTAATTGCTATCAAATACGATAACATCTCTCGATACATTGATGTTATTTATTCTAAAAACATTATTACTCACGTATATATACTTATTATACAAGCAAACAAGTACAAATAACAAATACCATTCTAAAGCTCACGCGCGTCATCATTCAACCAATGATGGGTAGTACCAAAACACAGTTGATATTACATGAGAACCAGCGACATTCGTTACAGGGCAGGTTCATATTGTTCATTTGAACAAGATGAAGCTGAGGAAAGTAGATGTACTTCAAACGAATGTCTTTGCAATGGAAATTACCGAGTATCTTGCCGAATCCATCTTTGATCTCATAGTTAACAGATCCAATCTTTTTGGAGACAATTCCTCTAGTAAACTGTGGCGCAAATTTCGCGGAGAATTTTTTTAGGGCATCACTTTGGTAATGAGTGCGCACGAAAACTGATTGCCCAACTTGATATTCAATGGGACGTGTTCTTAGATTATACCGTTTCGCGCTCTTCTCATACGCTTTCTCGATATTTTGTTTCACCTCGATGTGAAGTAAAGAAAGTCTTTCTGGGAGTGGTAGTATTATTTCTCCTTCTGATATATTCCCCAATTCCCTGAGTATCTTATAATCTTGGGCATGATTTATTTTATGATAACCAAACATAAGGAAGTGTGGTGTATTCTTTGTGGTATCATGAACCCCATTACGCAGAGCCGATCCAATCTCATGTAGATGTTTATCCCAGGTATTATGTTTATTTGATATGTAAGAACGAATCGCCGCTAATACAGACCGGTTAACCCGTTCGGACAAGTTCGACTGTGGCGAATATATAGCCGTCTTTGAGTCAAATACTGCGTATTCTTTTAAAAATTCACGATATTCAGAACTTTTAAATTGCGTGCCGTTATCCGAGTGTATTGTCTCGGGCACTCCGAATACACTAAAAACATTACTCTTTAAAAATTCAATAATTTGGTGGGATGTACCCTTGGTGAGTGGTGTGAGGAGGACAAATTTAGTCAGATGGTCAAGAACTATAAGAATAACCGTATTTCCTTTTGTTGATCTAGGGTAGGGCCCAAGGAGATCGATATAAACCCGCTGCCAAGGTCGTTCCACGTTAAACTTCTTTCCCATAGGAGGTTTCATTAATTGATTTGATGCCTTAGTTGTCTTACATATTTCGCATTCTCTAATGTAGTTCTTTACCTGGTTTATCATCCCCGGCCAAAAATACAGTCTTCGGAGCCTGTGGAGTGTTTTCGTTATACCGCCGTGTGATGCTAGCGGATCATCATGTTCGACCTGAATCAATTTTTGACGCAAACCGATCGGAATCCATAATTTCCAGATCGACACATTCGTTAATTCTTCTTGTCTCCTTGGTTCAAGTCTAATGAATATGTGAGAATCATTAATACGGAAAGCAGGATATTTCGCGGGTTCCTTTTCAATCTTATTAAACAGTTCCACATATTCCGGTTCTTTGAATTCATCCGACTCTAAATCAATTTCCGAAATCATTTTTCCTATGCTAGACATGTACTCTTCATTCGTATCGCAATAGATGCGTGATAATGCATCCGGTACTACGTTAAATTTTCCGTGTTGGTGTTTTATAAAGAATTTAAAGCCTTGAAGCTTCAAGCTCCACCTTGCTAGTCTACCGCTGAGATCTTTATTGTTCATGAGCCATTTCAGGCTTGCGTGATCGGTAATGAGCGTAAACTCGTGCCCTTCTACGTATGCTCTAAATTTTTTTATTGCAAGGATCGCAGCTAAACACTCGAGCTCTGTTACACAATAATTTTTTTGAGGTTTGTTTAGTTTTTGAGACATGAACGCTATGGGGCGTTCACATCCATCTGCATCTTCTTGATATAACACAGCCCCTACTCCTTCGGTGCTAGCATCACAACGGATGAAAAACGGCTTGTCATACGAAGGATTAACCAAAACGGGAGAGGTAGTGAGAGATTTTTTTAATTTTTCAAAAGCTTCCTGAGCAGCTGGAGTCCACTGGAACTTCCCTTTCTTGAGACAGTCTGTGATAGGAGCACTCATTGTTGCGTAATTCGTAATAAACCTCCGGTACCAGCCTGCCATACCAAGGAAACGTCTGGTTTGTTTTACGTTTTGGGGTACCGGGAAGTTTACTATTGCGTCAATCTTCTGTGGATCAGGTCTTAGTCCGTGTTCTCCTACCAGATATCCTAAGTAACGTATCTCTCTCATCAGAAATTTGCTTTTGTCAACGTTGATAGTCAGTCCCGCCGTCCGTAATAAGTTTGCGACCAACTCTAGCAAAGTAAGGTGCTCCGCCAATGTGCCGGTGATGATCATCAAATCGTCCAGATAAACGAAAACTTTATCATGGAGTTCATGTGGGATCACCTTGTGCATCAACCGGCACATTGACTGGGCTGCATTACACAGCCCAAATGGCATCACCTTAAATTGGTAGAGTGGCCGCCCTGGTACCGTAAATGCAGTTTTGTCCCTGGAAGGTTCCGCAAGCGGAACCTGCCAGAATGCGTCCTTCAGGTCTATTCCTGTTATGTATTTTGTCTCAACTAACCGTCCTAAGAGTCCGTCGATGTTTGGGAGAGGGTATGCGTCTTTTTCAGTTACGGAGTTCAGTTTACGTGCGTCCAAGCATAGTCTAGTCTTACCGTTCGCCTTTTTCACTATTGTTACCGGTGAGCTCCAGGCGCTTTTGCTCACTTCAATCACTCCTAATTTGAGCATTCTATCTATTTCATCGTATAGTGACCGCTGAACTGCCGGAGAAACGGGATAGTATCTTTGTTTAATCGGCTTACAATTTTTTATGAGCTCAATTTCGTGTTCGTGAAGAGTCGTTTTCCCCAGGCCAGTAGTAGACGAAGGGAATAATTTTATTATTCGCTCTAAATTATTTTTGTCTCTTTCGTTTAATTGGTGCATATTCTCGTCCATAGGCCGTACAACTGTTTCAGAGATTTGGCTTATATTTAGATTCGGGATGATATTAAAACGTTCCCAAAAATCAATTCCGAGGTATAAGCAACATTGAAGGGTTGGAACGATACTCAATTTTATTAATTCCGTTTTATTTTTAAATGTTATCGGTAACCAAACATAGCCTTCGATCTTATTGCGAGTACCATCGGCAGTTTTAATGAACGAATGCAATTTCTTAAATTGGATACCCTCATTAGCAAGAAATTCTAGAGCTCCTTTACCCAAGACACTTACTGATGCGCCGCTGTCTAACAGGCCGTACATAGGTGTCGAAGACACAATCACTTGTATATACGGACGCGGATCGTCCTTAAAAACTCGATGTACTACTGAAGCAATACACTTTTTAAAGGACCTTTTTAAGCAAAAATAGTTTATGGAACGATTAACGCGTCTTTTGAGAAGTTTTTGTTGTTGAGACAAGTCAGGTTTGAAGGTTTCAGTATAAGTAGGAATGTTGATTGAACTTAAGGGTTTTGGGAAATCGAGGAATTCTTCATTACCGTTTTGTTGTTCGTTTCCGAGCGTGGAGCCCTCGACATATTCACACTCGGTTGCACGTTTCCCTGAGTAAATTTTATGCAATTTTGGCAATTTGGTTTACGAACATTTGAAGCTCCACAACCAAAGCAAAAGATGTTAATGAATTCTTCGTTACAGTCTTGGTATCTATGACGTATCGCCTTGCAATTCCAGCAAATAAGATTTAACTGGCGATCACTAGTGTAATTCAGTTTTTCTGTATTTTTCTTAAATGCTTCGATCAATGGAGATTCATCCTCTTTAGTCAACGAGTGGCAAATTTGATTTGCGTTTGGTTGGACTATTTTGCATTCGCTAATATTCATTTCTTTCACGTCATCGCTAAGCTCATTTATTCCAGCACGGCGTCGAGGAAAATTATCGGTGAACCGTCGGGGGTCATATCCAGTTTCTTCCCACAGTTGCTCGTATCTTTGGCACAATATTCTCAATTCTTCCAACGAAGTAAGAGATTTCTGGTACGGTAGCGTAACATTTTTCAGAGCTGGGTGCATATTTTGGCAAAGCCTGTATATTAGTTCTCTAGGAGTTAATCGATTTTGAAGCCTTGCATTTAACTTTTGGATACTTAAGGCAAATTGCGAAAAGGTTTCTTTTGTCTGACGCTTACGAAGTATCTGTTCGCGGATTTCCTCCTCAAAGTCGTAGCTACTAAAGTATGATATCATAGCGTCTTTCATAGTACTCCAAGAAGCATCAGGGTTATCTAGTTTAAACACCCAGAACCAATCCTCAGCAGTTTTTGACAAAAACAGGTGTATGACTTTAGGTAAATGCATCTGCGGGAAGCCATCATCTTTGGCCATTTGCTCAAATCGATACACAAAATCGTGAACGTTTGTGGTATTGCTACCATCAAAGGTCAAATTCCATTTCTGTCGAATTTTATAAAAATCAGACATGCGGAACTTTGATTGTATAAATTGTTCTCTTGCGGTAGGTTGCGGTTGATACACAAAACTTTGAGTTTCGTTAAGAGATCCGCGATTTTGTTTAATATTTTGTTGTTTTTGATCAAGTGTTCGAAGTAGATGCTCTCGAGATTCCCCAATGAGACTACCAGAAGGCATCTCCGAAGCAATTTTAAATTTTGGCTCGCGAGTAGTGGAAACTATTTTTGAGTCTACCTTTGATAACACGTTTGAATTCGTATTGGTTTGCATTTTTCTTTCATTAATAAAATGAGATTGTGAATTAATTTGATTTTCTATGGATGCTTGCCTGCCTTGTGCTGACAGAAAGATGTTATCTGCACCCTGAGATAATTGACTAACAGTGGGGGAAACACTGAGATCCTCATTTGAGCTTGCAGTAGTAACAATTGGGATAGGTTCAGCATTTGCTTGATTTTTTTGATCTTGGGATTCCTTCCATAACTTCTCATACCATTTACGTCCCCTACGTAACGAGGTAAAAATTGTACTACGGCACTGATTGTCTCCGAATGAGTTTATGAGCCTTTCCATACGATCTTTATAATGTATTACTTTCGAAAGAGCAAAATTTATAAATTCCTCAGATGGTGAAGGTCCTTCTTGTTGCGCTAGCTTTGCGATTTCGTCTAACCGATCTTTACAGACCTGTGCCTCCGCATCGGGATCATCTATTACATGTGATTTTGTTGGCTTAAACTTTCTATCTGAATTTTCTGTAATCAGCAGGTTTGTTATTACCGTATAGGCGTCAGTTACTTTGCTTGATAGACCTCTTACTTGAAATTCTACTTCCGCCTCAGAGTCTGTTAGTTTACTAAGATATATTTTGGGCTCCATTTTGTGTAAATTAATTAGGCTCGAATATTCAAATGGATATAATACTAACTCGTTATAGTTTAATACTACAAAAAAAACATCGAAGAAAAAAAGACTTCAAATTGATTGAGTTTGATCTGACTCGATGATCTTTAGGATGTATATTCGTTAATATTATAGAAAAACAAAACACGATAACCGGGTTTTTACTTAGTCTAAATATTGGTATTACCAATATCCCAATATTTGATAACAATAAAAAAAAATTATATCGTAATTTATACAGCGAGCAATATTAAATAATCAAAATTAATTGTATTTGATATTATACCAATATACTGTAATATTTAGATGCAGAAAAAAAAAATAAATTTGGGTAATGATGATTGTTCAATGACAACAGAACCAAGCATCTACAGATAGTAGCATGTATCTTGAAGGATGACGGATATTTATTACGGAATTTAAATTAAACAAAATTGAGAATTCGACAAAAGGATATAATCAATGACGTTTCGAGGGGATAAGTACCATAGAGTCACTATGTAATCGACCAAAGAAACTCAAGATGAGACCAATCATCAACATTCTCTAACTAAGTAACATATGAATTTTCTCAATTTCCTATCAAGCCTTGCAACCTGGAAAATTCAATACGAATTCATGTGAAGTCATCACGTTTCGAATATTGACTGTTCAAGGAGCAAAAATGACAGAACATCAAGAAATTGCTATATAACTGAACTAATATTTGATAAGATTTACTGCAAAGTCATTGAGTATTCGATCATCAAATAAAATTCAACTATTGCAACATTAGGAAAAAAAACTAATTGCACTGAGGAAAACAATGGTATAACCTCCCGCTACTATATTCAATTACTTAAAAAGGAAAAAGAAACTAAAAATAAATTAATTAGCATAAGCGGTCTTAGCGGTTACACCCGTTGGACAGAGAGGCCGTCTGGATGTCTTTTTAAGACTACCAAAAAAAACAAACTGTTCAAGGTTACGTCACCATACGAGATGTGTCTTGAAACATGCGATATTTGACCTTAAGACCACATGGTTAAACAACTTCAATGACCTTCAGGTCCCTGCTCGGGCGCCATTTTGTTACGGATCACCTTGCGACTAACACGTCTTGGTTGGGTAGCTTCGCCAGAAAGTGGGAGGTTCATTTGTCGCTAGGTTTTTGAGGATCCAACAAAACAAACTTACGTGTTAATAAAAAAAATATCAAAATCATATGCGGGATGCAATAGTTCTGCATATCACGACTCTCATCATCACCCAAATAACAAAAAGACTTATCTTAGCATTTTTCTTTTTAAATCAATCGAACAAACTATATTTATAAATCATTAATGCTATGATATATGTTAATAAAAATATATGTAAATGTAAATGTATCGTTCTTCTTTTATGTTAAATAAAAAAACTAATTAAGAATATTTCCCTATGAATAGGCTAATCGAACGAAGTGAAATAATTATCGCCGAAAGAAATAATAAGACACATTTTCTGATCTAAAATTTAGATTGTGAATCAATGCTATAATCAAAAAAAAAATATATAGAAAAAAATAAGAGGGAAAAACTCACCTGTGCGTCCAAAGAGCTCTTCTTCTGCGTGGTTGTTTTATATTTGTGCTAAACGGAGCTTAACATGCAAAAATATTTTTTTTTTCATACACACTAATTCACTCACTGTACAATTAAGAAAAAAAACTGAATTTAAGTTAATTAAGTTAAACCAAGAGCACTACTATTCGAAATAGGGAAATATGAATTATTCACTAAATTATCACTAAATAATACTAAATTGAGTAAAGACTAGAAAAATTAATAACGCGCGATTTTTTGTAAACGTCAACTCCGGTTGGCCTTGTATAGCATTCATCCCGTTCATCCAAATATCCGTACAATTTATATTTTTTTGATTTTAACCGCCAAATTATGCATTCCGTTCAATTAATGAAATGGTTATTAGTAAATTAATGGGGCCCGTCTACCCGCTCCAATAGCTTGCGATAAAAGCCTTAACGAAACAAAATCAAATGGAAAATATTTGTTAGACGCGTTAACAAAATTTCAAAATTTAAACTTACGTAGGCTTATTGCGTAATTATCACAGCAGATATTCCGGTAATTCTGACACGTAATTGTTACAGTTTCAACCACACCCTTGTTACCGAACTATTTGGAAATTTCATATACTATGTATATAATTTTTATATTTTAACTTAACAGGCTCGGCTCACTAGTTTTATTAATTATTAATTAGTTAAATTTTTTCTTTATTTTATTTTCACAATATGATTATTGGCTTAGGTTGACTGACCTCAAACATCAACTGATTACCAAAATATTTAATTGGTTTATGAAAGCTGCGGTTATACATAGCCTCTCACACATACCTTTAACTCAATGCTTTATTCTCAAATAATTATCAGTAATTGCTATCAAATACGATAACATCTCTCGATACATTGATGTTATTTATTCTAAAAACATTATTACTCACGTATATATACTTATTATACAAGCAAACAAGTACAAATAACAAATACCATTCTAAAGCTCACGCGCGTCATCATTCAACCAATGATGGGTAGTACCAAAACACAGTTGATATTACATGAGAACCAGCGACATTCGTTACAAGCTATTAACGTTTTGTTGTTATTGTTGTCTTCTAGTAATCGTTCGAATTCAGTAGATATTTCATCCATATCTCTATTCGAACTATTATAGAATGTAATTAAAGGCGATGCCACATACACATTTCTACGGACGACATCAAAAAACAGATTTCGCATTTACGAATTAATTAGAGCATATTTTTGACTCAAATCAATGAGATAATATGTAAAATATTTCAAGTTAGTAGCTAAAATAATAAATTTGGAATTATTTAATAATTTTAATTGAAAAATTATCAATTTTCTATTTACCCGTTCCTAGAAACGATTTTGTCTCTGAATGGTATAATTTTACACGTGAACGAACGCACAAAAATCTAAAACGATTTCCGAACTCATCAAAAAATGTTAAACGATTTTTTCCTCTATTGTCTGTGAACTTCAACAAATGTCAAAAAATTCCAAAACAAAATATATATTAATATAAATATATACACTTATAAGTTATAAATATATACACTTTGGATAGAAATGGCGGTATAAACATTCAGCTCAAAACAAAATATAAAGAATTGTTGTTGTAAAAATCGTCTGTATTTTTTTTTGGTATGTGGCGAGGCAAAATAAATTTACGCACGAATCGTCTGTTATTAGATGTGTATGTGGCAATGCTTTAAGTCTAAGTCTATGTTTTTAAAGTTGATGTTTATTTTTAATGTTTCAAGTCTATTATACAAGTTGCTATTGTTTATTATTTTCCACGATATGTTTTTTTTAATAAGAAAACCCACTCCTCCGTATCCGTCAGGTCGGTCTTTTGTGATTAAGTCAAAGTTGTTTATTTGTATTTTTTCTAAACTATTTGTCCACGTCTCTGTAAGTAGTACTACATCTATTTTATTTAGTAACATATATTGTTCCACTAAGTTCTTATTGCTTTTAAGGCTGCGTATATTAATTTGTAAAAATTTCACACTATTCATTATATTCATACAAATCAGTCGGTAAGAGTTTCTGCGATGTCCATGAGAATTGTATCTACATCTGCTGGGTGGTTAGTAGTATCTTTATTAATCAGTTTTTCGTTGATATTTTTGAGAATTTTGTCTCTGGTTTGTAATTATTTTTTCAAGTGATCTACTAGATCTCTTAAAATCTGAATCTCACGCTTGTTCCTGTCAGATGGCCAGTTTAAATTTTCTGAATTAAATTCTGAACGCCTTGGTACTTGTTTTTTGCCAAATAATTTTTCTTTTGTTTCTCTATAAGTAGTCTTATTTATGGTCATAAATTCTGTTATCTGTCTCTGTCTCTGGCGTTCTTGACATTCCCTATAATTAGTGATATGGCCTTCACCACAAAATTTACATCGTGGTTTTAAATCACATAGATGATTGCCGTCCAAAACTTTCGCGCACGTTGTACATCTTGTAAAGTCCGTAGCGTTACATCTTTTTGCAGTATGTCCATAATTAAGGCATTTTCTACAATGTAGCGGATTTGGAATATAATGTTGGACTTTAATAAGTATATTCTCATACATCACTACATTATATGGTATGTTGGAGGATCTAAAGGTTAACTTGACCAACTCCATGTTGATTGCTTTTTCAGTTTTTGGGTCCCATTTTGTCATTCTTTCTATTTTGACGATTGGAATATTCGAATTTAAATTTTCCTGAATTTCTTTTTCGGATAGATCAACTGGCACATTTCTAATCACACCTATGGTATGGATAAAATTATTTGGTATGAAAGTATCGTACTTGTCAAACTGTTTAAATGGTTCCGATCTTAAACAATTGTTTGCGTCATGTAAATTTTTAAATATTATTCTAGCTAAATTTTTGCTGATTTGTTCTACGCTTTCAATATTTGCAAACTTATTAAATTTAATTGATTTCCCAAGATTTAATAGATTTAAGTTGTCTTTGCTGACCATAACTTTGAATGGCGCATTGTCGTGTTTATTATACGTGTTTGTGTTTTTTGGGAGCACGTGTACTGTATTAGCAGACGTATTTGGTCCTGTTTCAGTTTCGTTTATCATTTTGTTAATTTCACTATTATTAATTTTAATTTTTTTTGTGATATTTTCTAACGCGTCTTGTTGTCGTTTTGTGTTTAATTTTTTGGTCGACCCATCTGACAAATTTTTTAACCTTTTTTCCTCTATTTCAATATCGGAGTCAGGTAATGGGTATTCATTATGATTCAAGTAGGAAATCCTACTTTCCTCATCTATGTAGTAATTAGTATTACCGTCTATTTTATGTAATTCACTATTTTCCAACACCACTTAAAACTACTAAAACTTACCGAAAGATATAAGGTATTTTATTCCAAAAAATTAAATGTATATAAATATAAATCTATTTTATACGAATATATCTTATGTATTTTCACTAAATTCACCTTTTATTAACTTAAAATAGTATCTATTTTCATCAAAAGATGAATCAAGAATCCTATATGTATTTACCTTTTAAGACAAAATGTAAATATTCTGCCATTTTTCGCTAAACGTCATCTGTCCCAAAACACAAAACAAAAAAAGTAATAGAAGTTTTGGTTGCGTTTAGATTTCACACTTAGAGCGTGTTTCAATTGGTTTAAATGCCGCATAAAAAGTTAAAAAGTTAAAAATTGTGGTGAATAAAAATGTCAAACTTTTTATCCGCTTCAAGAGCTGATAAAATTTTTATATAGAAAACATTTGGCTGACAAAAATATTTGTTTGTAAACAAAAATTTTCCATGTAACAATTTTGAGAAAAATTGCAATGATATATATGTAAACTGGCCATAATTGACTAATATATGTTTAAAAAGTATTTATTTTACATGTTTTCATATTTAATTGTCTATATATGTTCACAATTAAACGTAAAATAAGCGACCATGTTATTGTCAAAATTTTACCCAATTGAAACAGATAAAAAGTTAAAAAATATTTACCAAGAATAAATTTTTAACTTATTATGCGGCATTTAAACCAATTAAAACACGACCTTATGCGCTCATAAAATTACACGCATGCTGGGTAATTTTAGTATACAAATATAAAATTACGGAATAAGAAAATCCAAAAGAAAAAGTCCATTCAAAAAGGGAACGCAAAGTCAAGCAGAACTCTTAATTATAAAAGCACGAAATGGCGAACGTATAAAAAATTAAAATATGAAACTAAATGTTATTAAATTTAAATAATTTAATGTTCGTAAAATTAACTAAGTGTTTAAATAAAGCTGAGTCATTATTTATCATTGCGTTACGATATTATTAGTTCATTATACGTAATGATCCTTCGAGTATAAATAACAAAGTAACCGCAGCATAAGCAACCGCAAACTGGTCCTTCGAGTAGGTTACAACCGAGAGGTTACATAGTTATGGATCACTTGTATAAGTGACATTCATTGTGTCTAAATTTCAAATTTAATGTAAGACCACTTTTACATTACAAACTGAATTTGATCATTATGAATGGTTGGGAATCAAGCCCATCAGTAATAATAATACGGATAAAAATTGAATTTTGAGTCGGATTCTTATCACGCCGATTTCGTAAATTCGTGACTAACTTCATACATATCTAAACGGATTTGCATAATTGGGGAAAGCTTGAAATGTTTTAAGCTCAAAGTAAAACATGTGGTCATGATCGCGGTTAAACTATACGGGCATGCAAGACCTCAATACCCGTCTGGGGCAGTTAATGACCAGTCGATTTTTTTTTTTTTCAAGTTGTCAATGTTCCGGATATTATAAACAATTCGTTTCTTTAGCGAATTTACGATGTTCATAAACTTTAAATGTTAAAAGTGCTGCTTGCGAGTGAAGCAGCATATCTTACACGGTACATTTCCGTAATCGAAAGTAATTACTTGGAAGCACGTGTGGCATTTAGCATGGTGGGGATGATATTCAAAAAAAAATTTATTAATTCAAAAATAAAATTAAAAATTTTAATTTTAGCAATTGAAACCCGAAAAAATCGCAACATGCTTGCTCGCTATAGATTTTGACCTACAGTGAGACTTAATGCGGTTGTAGCGCGGCTATGCGTTGTTATGTACAATCGTTTTCTGATTTCTATTTTTAAACACAAGTATTTAGATTTTATAATTTTAATTTTAATGTATAATTTTTTTTTATCATTTTTATTCAATAATTATTTATTTATTTATTCACAATCTTTTTGTTACATTTCACTAGATAGCTATAGATATTCTTTTTTTTTAACTTCATTGTCACCTAACCCTATTATACCTTTTTGTTTATTATATACAATTATTTAAAAATTTATTATATACAATTATGAAAGTTCAATATATACGAGTAATTAAAGGAATCAATTTAAATATAGTTACTGAAATACATTAAGGCAATTACTAATTAATTCACAACACCTTCACTCAAAAATTTTAAGGCCCCGATTCATGTATTTTGCAAAAACACGACTTTTCGTGGTACCATTGCATAAAAACTAACCAACCGATTGCCAACATTTATATCTTAAAATTTTAATTGAAGAGTTTTAGGAAAATTGACAGTGGCTTTTCCATTTTTCCCTCTAGATTTTCCGCTATGGCAATACAAAGCAAACAATATTCGGAAAAATCGCAAAAGTTTTGGTACCATTGCGACGATATTAGTCAACAAAACTTAGATTATGATATATCAAAAAACGCAGAAAAAAAAATCTGAGATTATTGACGGTGGCGTTTTGCTAAGTTTTAAGTATTAACCGAAAAATTAGCAAAAAACCAAATTCCTTTGGTAAAAAAAAGAAAGAAAAGTAAAGACGCAATCGTAAAATTTATTGATTTTATTCCTAATTAGTTTTACCAGAATACAACGGATGTAGCTAGTTTCCAGTCACAGTAGTAAAATTCAGTATTGGGACAGTATTGGAAAAATTCAAAAAAAATTGTCTGTCTTTTTGGAAAAAAGTCCAAAATTATTATCACTATATCACAAAACGATTCACTTAAATTATATTTTAATATTTAAACATTTCTTATAGAAAATTATAGACTTATTATATACCGCTCCATTTACTTGATTTTTTTTTCACCATTTTTTTCTCATAATAATTTTAAGTGCAAAAAAAAATCTTTCGTCTTCACATTTCGAAATCCAAACCAAGAACTGCCTTCAAAAATCCCAAAACTCTTTCATCTGGCTAAAAAAAAAATAGCAAAAAAAAAAACTTCACTAAAAGACTTCACAAAAAAAGTCACTTTTCATTCTCTGCGGTATCGATCACTCAATATTTTTTCTAAAAATGATCGAACGGCCTTTATCGATCAATCGATATTATTAATTTTAACGATCGCCTTCAATCATTTGCGTCTTTCACAATCTCATAATCAACATTTAGGAGGAGTATGGCATCAAATTAATAGAATTTCATAACTTCAAAAAAACTTGAAATGAGGCCGTTGGGAATCGTTACACACGGAACAAAATATGTGATGTGATCGGTCCAATAAACTACCTATATAAATAACATTACTGTTTCAAGGTTTTCTAGATCAAAAATCATGTGCACACCAAAACGGCGGAGGATTTCAATATAATTCATAGTATTCCGTTTTAGGACAATACTTGACAACAGAATCGGTTAAGAAATATTTTTCATCTAGTTTCACGATATGCCTCAATTCCTATAAAAAAAATTCTATGCGTTGCAAAATTGTGAAGCTGCAGATTAGCAGCATATAAATAATTGGTATCAGGTAAGAGGTGGTAGATGCTTATGGCTTGATAAATGCTTAGAGATATGCTTTTGTTATAACATCTTATAACAAAAGCATATCTCTAAGCATTTATCCAGCCATAATCATTTACCACCTCTTACCTGATACCAATTATTTATATGTTCAGTTTTTAAAATGTAACTGTGGGGGTACAGGACTAGACTAGTAACGGAGAGGAATTTTTGGCGAAATTGTCCAAAGAGACCGTCACTTCCCATTTACAGTGGTTGATATCACCTTGCTCCACACGGGTCACGTAGAAGCGCAACCAGTACTTTCAAAGAAAACTATCCTCGAAGACGACGACACTATACCAGATCAGATTCAGCCGACTATTGCGAGCTTTTTGGATCCAGATTCAAAATCATTTTTCGTGGTCTAATCGTGCGCTCAATGAGTAGATCTAAAGCGAAGTAAAGCTCCCATAATAATTTACAGATTTGGATCAATTTCAGCTGCTAAAAATATAGAGAAGAACTATACCCACATTAATAACAAACAGTTGCTCGCTGTCTTTAAATTGGTAGATCCATAATTGTTTAACTCTAATAAAATTGACATACATTTTAATCCGCACTCCAGAAATCTGTGTGATTGATCGGTTACCGATGCTTGCAGAGCATCGGAATTTGGATAAATTAGACTGATTAAACTTCCATTCCAACAACGAATTAGAAAGCTGATGATGATATTCATTGTCCGCTCTGATCATCCCTGTGACTTATACTGTGAATAGGCAACTAGAAGGAAATCTGGTCCTCGCTTTGTCGTTAGAGTACGTTTTAAGAAATGTAATTAAACTTGACAAATCTTGAACATCACACAGAATCCCGGTCACACAAAAATTTGATTAGTACTCTAATCTCTCAGTGTACAAAATGTAATTACAACAACGCACAACTCCTACAATCAAGTTTGTTTGATACAATTTTATAGTAGATGGAGAAACAAGTGTTTTGATATCCCCTCCATGCTAAAGAAAATTTATTAAACTAAATCGGTATGGTCATTATGTACGTCCCTTAAGCTAGCAGAACCCATATAGCAGAACAATACAAGATAGTACGGATAATTATAGGCTAATTATAGGCTAATTAAATGCCCCATTAAAAAATTTTGGGCTCCACCCCTTCCAACTAAAACGCGGGTTCTGCTAGCTTAAGAAAAAGTTAGCAGAACCCATATCAAAAACTGATTTAAAAATAATTGGAAAATTAACAGTTAATTTTAGGCTAATTAAATGCCCTATTTAAATTTTTTTATTCTGCTCGATCTAGAAAATGTAAAAGGCTTTATCATTTCAAGGCTAGCAAAACCCAAATCGAAAATCGGACCAAAACCGAAATTAGAATGCAAAACAAGATCTATTGATAAGCAAATAATTTTAGGCTCACTATGAGCTATTCAAATGCCCCATTAAAAAATTTTGGGCTCCACCCGTTTTTGACCAGACTTCAGGTCATTTAATCTAAAGCCAGCAGAACCCAAATTGAAAATCGGACCAAAGCCGAAATTAGAATGCAAAACAAGGTCTATTGATAAGCAAATAATTTTAGGCTCACTATGGGCTATTCAAATGCCCCATTAAAAAATTTTGGGCTCCACCCGTTTTTGACCAGACTTCAGGTCATTTAATCTAAAGCTAGCAGAACCCAAATCGAAAATCGGACCAAAACCAAAATTAGAACGCAAAACAAGATCTATTGATAAGCAAATAATTTTAGGCTCACTATGGGCTTTTCAAATGCCTCATTAAAAAATTTTGAGCTCCACCCGTTTTTGACCAGACTTCAGGTCATTTAATCTAAAGCCAGCAGAACCCAAATTGAAAATCGGACCAAAACTGAAATTAGAATGCAAAACAAGGTCTATTGATAAGCAAATAATTTTAGGCTCACTATGGGCTATTCAAATGCCCCATTAAAAAATTTTGGGCTCCACCCGTTTTTGACCAGACTTCAGGTCATTTAATCTAAAGCCAGCAGAACCCAAATCGAAAATCGGACCAAAACCGAAATTAGAATGCAAAACAAGGTCTATTGATAAGCAAATAATTTTAGGCTCACTATGGGCTATTCAAATATCCCATTAAAAAATTTTGGGCTCCACCCGTTTTTGACCAGACTTCAGGTCATTTAATCTAAAGCTAGCAGAACCCAAATTGAAAATCGGACCAAAACCGAAATTAGAATGCTAAACAAGATCTATTGATAAGCAAATAATTTTAGGATCACTATGAGCTATTCAAATGCTCTATTAAAAAATGTTGGGCTCCACCCGTTTTTGACCAGACTTCAGGTCATTTAATCTAAAGCTAGCAGAACCCAAATTGAAAATCGGACCAAAACTGAAATTAGAACGCAAAACAAGATCTATTGATAAGCAAATAATTTTAGGCTCACTATGGGCTATTCAAATACCCCATTAAAGAATTTTGGGCTCCACCCGTTTTTGACCAGACTTCAGGTCATTTAATCTAAAGCCAGCAGAACCCAAACTGAAAATCGGACCAAAGCCGAAATAAGAATGCAAAACAAGATCTATTGATAAGCAAATAATTTTAGGCTCACTATGGGCTATTTAAACGCCCCATTAAAAAATTTTGGGCTCCACCCGTTTTTGACCAGACTTCAGGTCATTTAATCTAAAGCTAGCAGAACCCAAATTGAAAATCGGACCAAAACTGAAATTAGAACGCAAAACAAGATCTATTGATAAGCAAATAATTTTAGGCTCACTATGGGCTATTCAAATACCCCATTAAAGAATTTTGGGCTCCACCCGTTTTTGACCAGACTTCAGGTCATTTAATCTAAAGCCAGCAGAACCCAAACTGAAAATCGGACCAAAGCCGAAATAAGAATGCAAAACAAGATCTATTGATAAGCAAATAATTTTAGGCTCACTATGGGCTATTTAAATGCCCCATTAAAAAATTTTGGGCTCCACCCGTTTTTGACCAGACTTCAGGTCATTTAATCTAAAGCTAGCAGAACCCAAATTGAAAATCGGACCAAAACCGAAATTAGAACGCAAAACAAGATCTATTGATAAGCAAATAATTTTAGGCTCACTAAGTCTGGTCAAAAACGGGTGGAGCCCAAAATTTTTTAATGTGGTATTTGAATAGCCCATAGTGAGCCTAAAATTATTTGCTTATCAATAGATCTTGTTTAGCATTCTAATTTCGGTTTTGGTCCGATTTTCAATTTGGGTTCTGCTAGCTTTAGATTAAATGACCTGAAGTCTGGTCAAAAACGGATGGAGCCCAAAATTTTTTAATAGGGCATTTGAATAGCTCATAGTGATCCTAAAATTATTTGCTTATCAATAGATCTTGTTTAGCACTCTAATTTCGGTTTTGGTCCGATTTTCAATTTGGGTTCTGCTAGCTTTAGATTAAATGACCTGAAGTCTGGTCAAAAACGGGTGGAGCCCAAAATGTTTTAATGGGGTATTTGAATAGCCCATAGTGAGCCTAAAATTATTTGCTTATCAATAGATCTTGTTTTGCATTCTAATTTCGGTTTTGGTCCGATTTTCGATTTGGGTTCTGCTGGCTTTAGATTAAATGACCTGAAGTCTGGTCAAAAACGGGTGGAGCCCAACATTTTTTAATGGGGCATTTGAATAGCCCATAGTGAGCCTAAAATTATTTGCTTATCAATAGTTCTTGTTTTGCATTCTAATTTCGGTTTTGGTCCGATTTTCGATTTGGGTTTTGCTAGCCTTGAAATGATATAGCCTTTTACATTTTCTAGATCGAGCAGAATAAAAAAATTTAAATAGGGCATTTAATTAGCCTAAAATTAACTGTTAATTTTCCAATTATTTTTAAATCAGTTTTTGATATGGGTTCTGCTAACTTTTTCTTAAGCTAGCAGAACCCGCGTTTTAGTTGGAAGGGGTGGAGCCCAAAATTTTTTAATGGGGCATTTAATTAGCCTATAATTAGCCTATAATTATCCATACTATCTTGTATTGTTCTGCTATATGGGTTCTGCTAGCTTAAGGGACGTCATTATGTGGTAGCCGCAGCAAGTTAACATGGCTATTCAAAGTGTTTTAAATTATTTCATTATAAAAAAAAGAAAAACAAATATTTATCTGTTGTCCGAAAATTGGGTTACAGCAATCAGTTGATGATCATACCAGTGGATTTTTTTTTAGTTTTCGGAGCCGCTTACCAAGGTATTCATATTTATTAATTTGGTTTGTTAATTGTATGCTTATAAGTTTTCTCTCGTCCTATAAAAGTTTTAGAAACTAATTGAGAAACCAAATTTCTATAATCATACGCGTAGTACAGTACGTGACGTGCAGATCCCTTTTCTTGCTAAGCGTAATTTTTTTATACTCGTAATTTGAAAACCATTGATCACATTAAAAAAAATACGGTAGACTCTGTTTTGAAAATATAAACGTGTATGTAGACATCAAAATAGCGCTCGCGTTTTCTTAAATTGCACACTTGATGGACGTAGTCGTTCTACGTCAAAAAATAATAATTTGGGAGCACAAATAGCTACCCCTCCAGGCTATAGTCCTTACTGTTTTCGAATAAACGGTTCAATTTATCAACGATCTGGAACTTTACATCCAAGTAATGATGATCAGAGAAAATATGCTCAATTGTACATACTTGACCCTGATGAGAGAACTGAACAAAGAATGCAGTTATCCAAAAATAGAAGTTGTAACACAAATTTGCTAAGAACATTGAGCAGTTTGCAAAATGTTATGTGACGTTGAGCAAGAAAGTATTCAAGAAGCCAACAACAATGATTCTGCACCTTCTAGTGTATCAATGGTGATAATTCAAGACCGCATTAATGACCAAAGGAGATATAACGTCCAAAGATCTAATGAAGTCGCATTCATTTTTGAAAATGCAGATGATGAACCACCTCTTCATCGGGATTTATTGATACATTGTCGACCTTCTGCATCAAATAACAACACGCAAACAGAAAGAATCAACATTCTTGATCCAAATTTGGAACCTTTAGTTTATCCAATTTTGTTTCCGTGCGGTGATCAAAGTTGGGAAATTCACATTCCACTGCAACAAAGGCCTAGATCTATTCACAATGTGCACAATGAATCCACAAATCCTAGAACACGTGAAACTCAAATGCAATACTACCAGTACCGGCTTTCAGTTCAAAATGAATTTAATCTAAAAATTGATGATTGAAATTCATGAAATTCATGATTCGGTGCTGGAAAATTGACTCAACAATTTATAGTTGATGCGTACGTTAAGATAGAATCAAATAGACTAATCTATATTCGTCAGAACCAAAATCAACTTGAGAGTAGAACAATATGACAGTCTCATGGACCAAACTCAACAAGCAGCCAACAATGAAGGTATTCAATTCCTGGAAAGGCTATAATTTTACCTTCCACTTTCCAAGGAAGCCAACGTAAGAAAAGGAAGTAATGGAAAAGCGGATTTATTTATTACCATGACCTGCAATCCTAAATAGAAAGAAATAACTGTTAACTTGAATGGACAATCTGTTGAGAATCGCCCTGATTTAGTTGCATATGTGTTTCACTTGAAATTACAAGAGTTGATGACAGATATACCAAAGAGAAGTATGTTTGGTGATACTGTAGCTGTGATCCATGTTATTGAATTTCATAAAACAGGCCTACCTCAAACCTAAATCATCGGAAGATATTGACAAATTCGTTTCTGATGAACTGCATGAAAAAGAGCAATATCCAAATTTACATGCAACAGTATCGAGAAGATCCACTGGAAGTACGAGTACAACAACTACAAAAGATTATTGATATAGTTGGGTAGTACCATCTAATGCTAAAATGCGACTGTCATTTTAATGTGGAAGTATGTGCCTTTATAAAAAGTGTGAAATACCTGTTCAAATATGTGTACAAAGGCCATTCCTGCGCTAATGTGCAAACCAGAGAGCAAAACATAAAATTTAATGAAATTCTAGACATGTGGATTCTAGGTATGTGAATGCACCAGAAGCTTTGTGGCGAATTCTTCGTTTTAAGATGCACGAGCAATCTCATAGCAATTTCATCAGGCTACAAGTTCATTTACCGCGATAACATACTGTTGTATGTATTTCAAAGTAACCAAATAAATAATATGGACATGCTTTCTTACACTTCTTCAAAATGCACAAAGAGGTACTGCTTATTTAATCAATTTAGCTGCAAATTTACTAGATGGTGGTAGAACATAGTTCAATTGTTTTAAACATGCACCACCATTAACAGAAACCACAGTTTTTAGTATTCGAATGAACACTGAAGATGCTCAAATCATCAGAAGTTGCAAAGCAATAACATGGGATGAAGCGACAATGGTATCTGGAATAGGTTTATCAATTGTGGATCGAATACTTAAAGAAATTTTGGGCAACACAAATTTGGTAGCAAATTAATATTATTAGGTGGAGATTCCAGACAAACTCTGGCAATGGTTAAGCCCGGAAATAGAATTAAAATTGTTGAATCTTCCATAAAATTTAGTAATCTGTGGCATTATTTCAAATATTTTCTTTGACAAATTATATTAGATCTGACGACGAAATGTTCAGTCGCTGGCTTTTGCAGTTGGGCAATGGAGATCATGAAAAAACTAACGGTCTACCAGAAAAAATGGCGCAAATACAAAAAGAAATTTTATGTCAACACGACATAGTTAAAAACATTTTTGGAGAAAAATTAACTAAAACAAATTGTAAATATTACTCAAAAATAGTAATATTATGTCCAAAAAATTCAAATGTCAACAAATTGAATGAAGAGGTACATAATTTATTAGAAGGTCTATCCACAATATATTTAAGTGTAGACTCAATTGGTGATGACGGTTTAGTTGATATAGGGCATTATCCTGTTGAGTTTATCAATCCTGTTGAGTTTGAACAATCACCATCTGGAATGCCTCTACATAAGCTGGAAGTAAAATCCGGATCCGTAGTAATGCTACTGAGAACTTTAAATACAAAAAGAGGGCTATGCAATGAAACAAGAATGTTGATGGAAGACCTAAAGCCAAATTTAATAATTGTGACTCTACTAACTGGATCAGGTGTTAGTGAAACAGTGTTTATTCCGAGAATAGAGCTTGCACCAATTGATACTGACCTCCCTTTCACCCTTAGAAGAAGGCAATTTCCTATTAAACTGGCATTCGCTATGACCATCAATAAATTACAATAGGAGATTGCTGTGGAGATCGTAGCAATTATACATATATTCAAATGTATATAGTTAGTATGGGATTATATTGAATATTTCTAGAGCCCGTTGTATCATACAAAGTCAACGGGCCTTACTGCTACTTAGTTAAATATAATATTGGATCGTAGCGCAAGTAATGGTGATTTGCGATGCCAATAACATGAAAATTTGAATTTGAATTTTTAGAACAAAGTAAGTTCGTGCAATATGTTGATGGATTCATTTCAATTATTAAACTTCTAATTTATTTGCATATATTTATATTTATTTGATTATTGATTTATATTACTTTATTAAAATAGTAATCTAAATTTTTGCGAATTTTCTAAATCAATTTTGATTTAATTTTGAAGAAGTTGTGCGTTGGGAAATTTTATCGTTCAGTTTTTTTTTTGTAATTGTGTGATGTTCGAGAATATAGTTTAAAGTGCCTAAGTGATTCTAAATTACAAAATGTTCAATTAAATTAAAATTTAAATACGGTTAGTTGAGTGTCCACCATATACAATGGGAGGATGAAAGATGAACCTGTAAGGGTTGACGATAAATTGTACAGTGGGGATAATTTTATTCATAATAGTGAAATCCTATATATGTAGAAGCAGCATTTTCAAGAGCTTGGTAAATGGGGAAAAGTACCCAACCCGACGACTGTCTGTTAACGACGAGTCTGTTAACGGTATTGATTGTGTCATGACGAATCAAACAAAAACGTTACAATACCGACACATGTGCGATGCCTGAGCGGGATGACGATAAATATTTTTTACTTTATCATGCAGTCCTCAAAGATACTAGCAGTACAACTAAATTGAGGTGGGGTTTTACGATTCGTGTAAAACGACGAAAACAATTTTACAAATTGATCTGAATGTTCAAACGGACCTAACTAAAATTCTATTAAAATTTCCAGAACCAATTTTAGTTCATTAGTTAAACACGTAGTCACTTATATTTCCGCCTGTGCTCCTTACTCAGTAGCCGAAACTCTAAAAAGATCGGTATAAGAAGAATTATATCAAGGTTTATATCCAAAGGCGACACACAGTAAAACTCGATTATAGTGATGACTGATGACATACTCACTGGATGCGACACCGTTGCAGATGCCGTTGTACACTTTAGCAACAAAAGTAGTTTTAATCTTCTCATATGGAAATCGAACTCGTCTGAATTCTTCAATACTTTTGCCTGAAAGTCCAAAGCCCGAGAAAAAAGTCCAAAATTTGGTGTTGACGATCCATCCATAAAACTGTTGGGAATTGTTCAAAACTCCGATTCAAACATTATCATTCAAAGTGTGGCAAAACGTAAACAGAAGTAGCTAGACCAATCGCACAATACTTCCTATTGCATCTAAAATATTCGATCCCAGTATTCGACTCATTCTTAGTCCCTTATTGACTGATCGATGCCACTAGAAGATGAAAAGGTTTCAGTGACAATTGAATTCATTCTTATGTGGCGTTCACAGGGTATCGGTTCGATTAAAACCGGTTCGGTTTAAAAATCCTAGTAGAGACATCTACCATAAATACGGGAAGCTGCCGCCTCTCTACTTCGCCGCGAGATGCCAGTAGGAAGAAAGAGAAAAAACTTCTTGTTGTTTTTCTCTCGCGACGACATGGCGTTTTTTAGTTTTCTTTAAAAACACTTAACCAACAAACTTTTACCAACGTGTTTGGTGAAAAAAGTAAATGTAATTGAATCAAAATTTGTACAACAAAATTAATTAAATTAAATAAAGTGAAATAAATGAAGTAAACATAACAAACAAAATCCATCGTTATTTATTAAAGAATTTTATGTGGTTTGCGCTTGTGGTAAAAGTTAATTACAAAAGGCGACCACGCGCCTTCTTATTGCAGTCATCCCCACAAAATAAGTGCATCACCACATATTGGTGACCTACGACAACCCTAATTAGGGATTATGACAAAATAAATTATAATTGCTGAATCAACTAAAAAAAAACAACGTACAGTATATCTACCCTCCTCAATTATTGCGAAGCAACGGGATTCCCGATTTAGTCATCGTGCATCGAACCATCCACACCACCATTTTCACGCAGTACAATGGTCAACGAAAAAGATAAACCGATCCTGACTGATTCGGCGCATGCCTCGAAAAACGTAATGACAATAGCAGACGAGGAGCCCCCACGCGACCTTGAATCAATCATTCAAGACAGGGTAAATAAAACGTTACTCGGATACATTACAAATCAAACTCCGCCTAATGCCGGTCAAACACCGAGCGCTTCAGTCGCGCATATCGCCGTGAAGTTACCAACGTTGAATACACAAGACCCTCGAGTCTGGTTGCAGTTAGCCGAGTCACAGTTTGCAACCGCTGGAATTACAAAGGAGATCACCAAATTCCACCATCTAGTAAGCGCGTTATCCGATCGCATTGCGAATGACGTGATCGACGTAGTAACCGGCACTAAATCCGTAACACCGTATTCCGACCTGTCGAAGGCAATAGTAGAACGATGCTGCGAATCAGATGGCGCCCGAATTCACCAGCTACTTCACGGAGCCGAACTGGGAGACATGAAACCTTCGCAATTATTACGTAAATTAAAAAGGTATGGCGGAACGAACATCTCAGACAAATTCCTTAAAGAAATTTGGGTCAAACGGCTTCCTATTTGAGCCCAAGAAATCCTAACACCAACGGCAGACTCACTGGAACTTGCGCGATTGGCGGAGCTCGCCGACCGACTGTTGGAAACAATGACACAGTCGCACATCAACGCCATCGCTCCAGCACCCCTAAGCACGATCACACCATGCTCGTCAGCCTCACCGACGGAGACCTCCTTCGCAACCCAAATTAGCGAGATTATCAAACGATTAGACAACGTCGACCTCACGCTCATGTCGAACGGTGCTCCACGTAACCCGCGTGGCCGAGAGCGTCCGCGGAACAATCCGCGAAATCAAAGCCGCTCGCCTTCGCCCGTGCACTCGCGTCGCTCAGGAAACCAGGACACCGACGCACAGAGAGTATGCTATTACCACAATCGTTTTCGCGACGCGGCTCGCAATTGCAGACCAGACTGTCCCAAGTGGGCAGCCTTCAAAGCGGAAAACTAACTCCTTCGTTGCAGATGGCGACCTTCAACGAAGCACCACTACACTGTCGCCTAAAAATTTACGACAAGCTATCCCATCGCACCTATCTCATCGATACAGGCACCGACATTTCCGTCATACCGCCAACGGCCGCGAATCGACAAAACCATAACCCTGGCCTTAACTTACACGCCGCAAATGGATCAACCATCAAGACATTCGGTAAACGTTTGATCAACCTCGACCTCGGCCTCAGGAGAAAGTTTTCGTGGACGTTCATAATAGCGGACGTTACCATCCCTATCATCGGATCGGATTTCCTGAAACAATCCGGTTTGCTGGTGGATATCCAAAACAGTCGTCTAATCGATCCGTTAACATCGTTATTCGCCTTAGCGACCGCGTCCGTCAATCCTGTACCTGCAATTCGAGTGATGAACGCGAGCACCATCGACCCACAAATACTCGTGCTGCTAGAAAAATTTCGGAACGTCATATGCGATACTCAATCGCCCAAACCGGTCAAACATAATGTGACTCACCACATCATAACTCGTGAACCACCAACCTTCGCTAAACCACGTCGGCTCAGCACGGAAAAACTGGCCATCGCTCAGAAAGAATTCGAGTTCATGGTCGAGCACGGGATCTGCAGACGCTCCGACAGTCCGTGGGCGAGCCCACTGCATTTGGCTCCCAAAAAAAATGGCAGTTGGAGGCCGTGTGGGGATTACCGCGCTCTCAACAACGTAACGTTGCCAGACAGGTACCCGATCCCATACATCCATGATTTCACTCACCAGCTTCATGGAACATCATGTTTCTCGACCATTGACCTGGTTAGAGCGTATCATCAGGTCCCAATCGAGGAGTCCGACATCGCCAAAACCGCAATATCAACTCCATTCGGGTTATACGAGTTCACAAGAATGACGTTCGGGTTGAGGAACGCCGGCAACACATTCCAGCGATTTATGCACTCGACTCTCCAGGGCCTCGGTTTCTGCTTCGTATATCTAGATGATATACTGGTTGCATCTAAATCAAAATCCGAACATCTGAAACACATCGAGATCTTGTTCGCCAGGTTAAGCGAAGCCGGCTTGATTATCAACACCGACAAGTGTCAATTTAACAAGTCAAAAGTTATATTTTTGGGACACGAAGTCTCCGTTGATGGTATTAAACCACTGCAAGAACGTGTCGAGCACATCCCAAATTTCAGCCAACCCAAAACAGTTAAACAACTTCGCCGATTCCTCGGAATGCTTAATTTCTATAGGACATTCATTCCGCACGCAGCCAGAACGCAATCCATTCTGAACGAGTACCTGAAGGGCAGTAAGAAGAACGATTCTCGCCTGATCGAGTGGACACCCGAAGCGCACGAAGCGTTTAAGCTATCAAAAAAACAGCTCTGCGAAGCTACAATGCTAGGTCATCCATCGTCATCAGCCAAGCTCGCCATAATGGTAGACGCGTCAGACACAGCCATAGGAGCCGTTATTCAACAACGAAGCACCAGCAGCAGCAAAAACGCCACTGCGTGGGAACCACTTCAGTTTTTCTCAGCCAAGCTCACAGCGGCGCAACAAAGATATAGCGCATACGACCGTGAATTGTTGGCCGCATATACGGCAGTAAAACGTTTTCGCCACTTTGTCGAAGGGAGGACTTTTATTTTGTTTACGGATCACAAGCCGCTGATTTTTGCACTCGCCCAGAACCCAGCAAAAGCATCTCCCCGGCAGTTTCGCTACTTGGATTTCATAGGTCAATTCACGGCGGACATCAGGCATATTTCTGGGTGTAACAATGTCGTGGCCGACGCACTATCACGCGTGGAGACCATAGTCATTCCTGAATCGATCGATTTCACCGCGATAGCTGACGCCCAACAAAACGATGACGAATTTAGAGAGCTCCGAGCATCAACTACAAGCCTGAAATTCAACAAAGTGCCCACCGCTGGAAATACACGCAAACTAATTTACTGCGACATATCCACCGGTAAAAACCGCCCATACATCCCAGGCGAGTTCCGGAAAACAGTTTTTGAAGCGATCCACAACCTATCACACCCAGGCGTTCGGGCCACAATCAAGGCAGTAACGGATCAGTTTGTATGGAACGGGATCAAAAATGATGTGAAGCGAATGGTCCAGTGTTGTTTAGCCTGCCAACGTGCCAAAGTGAGCCGGCACACACAGAGCCCTATCGGTAATTTCGCACCAACAACAAGACGATTCACACATGTTCACCTGGACATCATCGGCCCCTTGCCGATCTCCGAGGGACAACGTTTCTGCGTAACGCTGATCGACCGTTTCACAAGATGGACCGAGGTAATCCCGGTCCCCGATATCAGAGCCGAAACTGTCGCCGTGGCAGTATACAGCAATTGGATAGCCGAATTGGTTTTGGGGTCCCTATAGCCATCGTCACCGACCAGGGATCCCAATTTGAATCGGAACTTTTCAGGGAGTTTTCAAAATTGTTGGGATTCCAGCACAGGCGCACAACTTCATACAACCCTAGATGCAACGGATTCATAGAACGATCCCACCGTACATTAAAAGCCGCGATTATGTGCCACACGAACAATAGTTGGACACGAATCCTTCCATCCATCCTGTTGGGCCTCCGAACGACGTATCGGGAGGATTTTAAGACAACGTCGGCGGAATTGGTATTCGGCGAACAACTGAGAGTACCTGGTCAATTGCTCGAGGATAGCCAAGGTCCTATCTCGCAACCCGAATTCGTGAAAGAACTGCGGAATCACTTCGCTGGAATCCGCCCAACCCCACCGTCGCGGCATTGCGCAGACAAAATCTTCGTCTCACAAGAATTAAATACTTGCTCCCACGTTTTCATCCGCACCGACTCGGTCAGGAAATCACTCCAACCACCGTATGAGGGACCATATCCCATCTTGAGCAGACAGGAAAAAACATTCGTGCTCGACATCAAAGGCAAACACACTAGAGTGTCAATCGATCGGGTGAAACCGTGTTTCTTGGAGAGCAAGCACACTGATTCAGAACTGCTTCGCACTGACACAAGTTGCACTACCACCCCCTCGAGCAGGGCGCCCGTGGACGCAGCGGGCTATGAACAGGCGACATGGGCCCATCACGATCCAGAGAACTAAACGCCGTCCTCGCCCCCGGTCAGTAAAAACATTAATACAGGCCGTCGACATAGGCCTCACGTGAGGTTCGCAGAACCACGCACCAACGAACCGCCACCACCAACTACGCGATCAGGTCGACAGACTAGACTGCCAGCTCGCTACATGTAGTCGTGAATCTGCGATGCACTGGTGGGGGGGTGATGTGGCGTTCACAGGGTATCGGTTCGATTAAAACCGGTTCGGTTTAAAAATCCTAGTAGTGACATCTACCATAAATACGGGAAGCTGCCGCCTCTCTACTTCGCCGCGAGATGCCAGTAGGAAGAAAGAGAAAAAACTTCTTGTTGTTTTTCTCTCGCGACGACATGGCGTTTTTTAGTTTTCTTTAAAAACACTTAACCAACAAACTTTTACCAACGTGTTTGGTGAAAAAAGTAAATGTAATTGAATCAAAATTTGTACAACAAAATTAATTAAATTAAATAAAGTGAAATAAATGAAGTAAACATAACAAACAAAATCCATCGTTATTTATTAAAGAATTTTATGTGGTTTGCGCTTGTGGTAAAAGTTAATTACAAAAGGCGACCACGCGCCTTCTTATTGCAGTCATCCCCACAAAATAAGTGCATCACCACACGTTCACCAATTTATGCCGCGAAGCAGATAGAGATATGTAGCAGCCAAGAACTTTTTAACTCTAATTTTTTTGTAAAGAAATATAATCTTTCACTGTAATCCACCACATGCTCCACACTTTGACGGTTAGAAATCGTTCCATTTAAATTGAGTGACGAACATCAATACCACATTTGAATCATCTTTGCAATTGTTGCAATTAAACTATGTCCGGGTGGTAAAACATACGACAGTGCCTTCAAGAAGTTTGGAAACCGCGACAATCTCACATCATTACAACGCACATCTAAATGGAAATCGATAAATCTTTTCGAACTCGATGGCGTGCTTAGATGAAACGACAATTTTACCCTGAGGAGGTATTTTACTCGTACAGTTATTTCTGATGGGTTTCTTGTTACCATTTTTGACATTTGTGTGCATTTTTTGAGAAGTGAAAGGTAACAATCGAATATCTTCATATTTTCTGTACATGCTTGTTGTCACTTCACTATCACTTTAGTTATTAATTTTATGAGTATTGTATGTATCACACTACACGATAAACTAATTTACAAGAATAAATTCCAATCACTTTCATTAATTGTCTAGCTTATACCTCAAGTACGACACTCCAGCTAATTATCGCCATGAGACTTTCCGGTACCTTTATAGAAAACCAAATAATTTCGAAGTAACACTTCTAATAATTAGTAATTTATTTTGGTGAAATTTACAAATTTAGTTTCCGGTTTTGGTATTTTTACCAGTCGCTTCATAATACTTTAATTGATTCCTTGGTTCAACGAGTTGTTCGGGGCGTCCAAACTGATCAATTAAATTTTGGCCGCGATATCCAAATTTACTATCAAATGAATTAGAATTCCGTTTCCCTGCATCCGGATCAAATACATGCGTTTGGGTTTTATACAGCCAGTCACTGCCAACCATCATTTCTCTGAAATAGTTGAATACGGCCTTAATTTTACCAGTGCCCGATTTGAATATGTTTTGGCTCTCTACCTGTTGTTGTGCACCAGTCAACTTTGGTACTGATGTTGGATATCGAAAATATTGAAATTTTATTAATTCTGCTAAAGGATAATCAATTGCCAATGCGTTTATTGATAAACTGCTCAGCATTATTGTTATCTAAAATATCAAGAAAAATACGTCACAGCCACTTTGAAATTATCTGTACCATCATTCACTTACCAGTAGTCGATTTAGTAATTTCATTTTCACTAATTTATTAAATCGTTAGTTGCTGATGATTTTATTCCAAAAGTTGAATATAAATTGATGTGCAGATATTCGCAGTTGTACGTACAAACAAATAATTACTAATAATTAAAATTGCTAGCCCATCGTTAAAAAAGAAAGTGAAAATTTTATTATATGTTACTTAATATTCGGACAGCAGCGACATATTTTAATTAGTGTGTAATTGTGATTATGAAACAGGTACTCGTATTCGTAGGGTAAAAATTGCTCATTACTCAATTCGCGTATGTGAACAAATTATGACCAAGACCTTATAAAGATTAAGTTGGAATGCGGTTTAAAATTACAATTATGTATTTTGGTGTAAGTACACTACGTCACGTCACACTTGTACTATTAGACAATAGGGGAATTATATGCGGTTGGTCGAACAACCGTCGAAGTGGTGGAAACTTATCATGCGCTATTAAAATGAGGTCTGTGTCTCATATATGTACGTGTGTCTAGAGTTTATAATTGCGTCCTTGAATTTAATTTGTTAATAGGTTAAAAGTACATGATAAACTTAATAAATATGCTTTTAACAATGGCCCAAATTCGGATATTGTGTAGGGATAATCTAAACTCTCTTTAATTCATGTCTGGTTTAGATAAGTTCAATTGTTAGATAAACAAGTAATGTGCAGTAAGAGATTTAAGGGATTTAAATAAAAATGGAATGACCTCCAATGTTGTGTAAATAAAATACATTTGGTGAACTTCGTACAACCTAAAATTGATTTGATTATAAGTCCTATGAGAATCCTGCGGACTGTGTGCATCTCGAGGATTAAACCCAGTCCAATTATTAGCCCACATGATCTGGTGGGAAGGGCCAACATGGCTAAAGGGGTTTAGCTATACAATAACCAACATTGATAGTCAAGAGATGGAACAAGCCAGGAGCATGGAATGCAAGTCCATAAGAACTTAAACATCAACAGTGGAAAACCGATTGATTGAATTCACTCGGTTCTCATCGATATAACGACTTCTTTACACTGTTGCATACTGTCTACGATTTTCGTCTAATATAAGGGCAAATACCAGGAACGTTTCCCATTACACACCAGAAGAACTAAACATTTCGTTAAGAATCGCCCAACGAGAAGCTTTGAAACAGATTTAAAACGACTAAAATCAAATCAAAATTTACAAAAGGGAAGCGCAATTAACTCTCACTCCATTCATCGACGAAAATGATATACTTAGAGTCGGAGGGAGACCGTCAAATTCGGAGCTTTCATATGAACAAAAGGATCCAATAATACTGCCGAGAAGTCACAAATTATCAAAATTAATAATCAAGGATTCTCACTTACAAACATTACATGGTGGCAATCAGGCAACATTAGCGCACCTAGGAGAGAGCGATATTGGATCATAAATGCTAAAAACACAATTCGTCAATACATACACGAATGTATAACCTGTATTAGGTCAAGAAAGTTGGCATCGAACCAACGAATGGGAATATTGCCAAAAGAAAGGGTAAACCTTGCACCACCGTTCATAAATAAAAGAGTACACTATGCAGATCTGATCAGCATAAAAATGTGGAAAGGCTGCTGCAACAAAACAACAAAGGGTTACATTGATATTCTCATATGTCTAGCCACAAAGACAATTTACCTAGAACTCGTGAGTGACCTATCAACAGATGCCTTCCTATTTGTCTAAAAATATTCAGTGATTGTGGCACAAACTTCATCGGAGCAGACAAACAACTACGAAAGCAGGCTCAACAACAAGAATCTGAAATTAGAAGACAGCACAAATGGGCACTACTTGGCATTTTGTACCCCCGGAAAGTCCTCATTTCGGAGGATTATGGGAAGCGGGAATAAAATCGATGAAACAACATCTCCGCAAAATAATCGGAACTCATACTTTAACCTTTGAGTAACTTTCAACACTTCTAGCACAAATAGAGGCATGCTTGAATTCCAGGCCACTAGCTCCTCTTTCAAATGACCCAGAAGATGTTGGTTTCTTAAGTCCAGTGCATTTCCTATCAAGGAGATCTATCATAGCAATGCCACAGCCTGACATCGAAGGTAACCAGATCACAACAAGATGGCATCTGCTAACCAAACTTATTTAAGGATATTGAAAGAAATAGCACACGGATAACCTTTCGCGATTACAACATAGACCAAAATGGTTGCTTGAACAACCTAACCTTCGAGTAGGAGAATTGGTGATCCTCAAGGACGAACATTTACCGCTCACGCACTGTCCAATGGCAAGGGTAGTCGAACTACACTGTGGACAAGATGAACTCGTCAGAGTGGTCTCCCTCAAATACAAAGATAACACGCTTAAACGAAATGTCACAAAAGTATGTCACCTACCCATAAGTAACAACTCAGAGGATCATATGAACATGAATGAACAAAACAATGACTGTGTCCGTTCAACAACATCTAGGTAAGGAAACAAAATACAGCAGCAACCATCAAACGGCTTCGACAAAGGCACTTCAGATACAACAATTACACTGTCTATTGATACCACACAGCTCCATGCAGGAAAGGATAACCAATCTCTGAGACGGCAGCCCCATAGACATGCGAAGGGCGCAACCAAAGCAAATTATCTAGCCCTAACAGTATTTTTAATTTACTGCGTACTAGGTTTAGGCACAGGCACAGATCGATGTTACACCATTCGACACGAATATATTTCGAGGATATAGGTAAACTTGAAGTGGTAGCCATGAAGTGGACTATATTAATTTACTACAACATGACGAGCTATTGGGAGGAGATCGAAGTCTTTAAAGAAGCTCAGATCGAATTGGAAGCAGCTTACAAGGAGCTCTCTGCGACATAATCCTACAACAACTTCATTGGCAATTCAAAAACTTGATCGCACATGCTACTATTGACAATCAACAAGGAACGGCGGCGAGTAAAACGGGGCTTTGGAGACACAGTAGGTCTTATGCTTGGTAACATGTTTGGACTTCTCAGCCAGCGTGAAGCTGACCAATATGAAGTCCAATTTGAGAATATTAACAACAACGAAAATTATCTAATGGCACTGATGAGAAACCAGACATCAATAATAGACAATACAATCAAGTTGGTAAAGTACAACTCTAATCTAACAGTGACGTCGTTGAACAATCTTGTTAAAGATGCGTAGCTAAAATATATAAAATTCGTTTTTCATATAAAAATTATATAAATTAACTTTAAAAATATTTATTATTATAAAATACTTATCTTGTAAGCTCTCACGTAATCCGGTTTAGATCGCCAATTTTATTTATTGTTTATGAATTTTGACAATTAACGGTTAAAGCTAGCAAATAGAGCTTGTTTGTAAATTAACTTACGAAATTGTATACAAAATTTTGTAATAAAGTTATAAATTAATGTTAAAATTATATAATAGAATGCGCTCCATTCGGTCATGTAATTATTTAAATTTAAATATTTAGCGCGATTTTTATGATTGCTTTTAGCTAACTAGGGCAACCCATATTTGAGGAATGAATTTGCTAAAAATTAAAATTTTCTTCCTCTTTTCCTGCGACTTTCAAGCGAACAACATCAACAACGGAGAATAAATCATTGTGGGATTACTGAATACAAAGCGAAAGGAAGGAAATAAAAGGTGGAATCGCCGGATCGGATTACGTGAGTTAGCAAATTTTTGCGAAATTATACATTGCTAATAATAGTGTGAATAAAGAATTTTAATAAATTGAATTGTTATAATAGAAAATTATATTCTGAGTTTTATATTTATAAAATTGCGAACTTTTTAATTCAGAAATAGTCTTTCTATATATTGCGATATATTCAATTCGTTCGGAAATTTTACATTGGTCCTTCGAGCCGGATGCAATTAGCATCAAACTAAAACATTCGCGAAAATAATCCAATAAAATAACCTGTGATTTATATTGTAAACGTGTTTATTGGAATCCTTTGATATAAAAAAAAAAAAAAAAAATCGTAGAAATTCGGTAGTAAAGTGCATCTTAACACTTCATATAAAAACTATCAAACTAGTATAAAAGCTGTGTGTTTATTGATATAACCAAAGTGTAACTTTCGGGATTTGTTGATTCGAGATAAAATCATAGTAAAAATTCAGATCTCCTAAAAATAAAAGAGAAAAGTGTATCATTAGTGCTAATTTATATTCAATTCAAAATGGCAGACACGCGATCACTTCAACGAAAAGTTAATCGATTGTTACAAATAGAAAATTTCGCAAAAGGGAATCTTCTTCAAGAACCAATAGAACGTATCAAGGCGCAAGTTAAACTTTTAACTGAGGAATGGGAGGACTACAAATCAAATGAAAAAAATTTTAGAGATCTACCTGAAAATGCCGATTTACAAGACATCATCGAGACGAAATATTTCGCAACCAAAGGAAAGTTAATGCAGGCCGAGCTGATATTGGATAAGGATGTGCACCCTGGAAATCTTGATTCCAGCTTAAATGAACTTATGGCCAACCAACGATCCTTTTTGAATGAAGTAGCAACTTTGAATTTAAAGACTGATTCCGATGTTCGATTGCCACGAATGAATGTACCAACATTTTCTGGGATTTATTCCGAGTTTGCTTCCTTTCATGACTTATTTGAGGCGTCAATTAATAGTAATCCAAAAATTCCGAAGGTACATAAGCTTCAGTACTTGAAAGGGTATCTGAGAGGTGAAGCGGCGGCTTTAGTGCGACATATCACGATAACTGAAGCAAATTACGATGAAGCGTGGGAAATAATAAATAAGCGATACGACAAAAGAAAACATGTGACTGCGATGCTTTTGAAACAATTTATGGATCAACCTACGATCAAACAAGCGTCTGCCAAATCTCTGCACCATATGCGCGATGTTTCCGACGAGGTAATACGAGGGTTAAAAGTTTTAGGTGAACAAGCTGAATTACGCGATCCGTGGTTAATCCATATTTTGGTGAACAAATTGGATCAAGTAACAAAACACGATTGGGCTCAGCACAGTTATGAGATTGAATTTCCTACCATAACTAATTTTTTCGATTTTTTAAATAAACAGAGTGACACGTTAGAAAGTTGCCAACCTTCGAGACAAATTTCACATCAGACAGCTACATCCTCGAATTTGAAAGTAATGCATGTAGACATGAAACCAGTAAGTTGTTTGAAATGCGGTGATAATCACTTCCTAAGGAATTTTTAGTACTTTCCGTAAATGACAGGAGAAGCTTTGTGGCTGAGAAAAAGCTATGTTTTATATGCATGTTTCCAAATCATCAATCACAAGGATGTCGTTCAAAATTTAGATGTGGTATATGCCGAGCGAGACACCATACAACATTACATCAGGATATGCATAAGCCGTTAACAAATACTGCAATGTTGAACAATGAAGATGTCCTTGATCTATCAACATCCGGGAAAACAAACACTGGTACCGTAAACATTGCTCATGCCACTACCCACAAACAATTTACGGCACTATTACCTACAGCTATTATAAGAGTTCTAGATGCAACAAACGAATTCCAAAAATGTAGAGTTTTATTAGATTCTGGGGCGCAGGCATCTTTCATCTCCGAATCGTGTGCTCAACGACTCGCGTTACCACGTAAAAATGCGAAATTACTTATAAAAGGCTTGACTCCTGGTACAGAATCAACGAAAGGGATTTTATCAATAAAGGCTACGTCATTATATTCTTCAACAGAAACATTACAAATTGACGTCCTTGTTCTACAAAAATTAACCAGCTGTCTTCCATCAAGCAAGGTAAATCTCACCAATTTAAAGCAATTCGAAAACATAAAATTAGCAGATCCACATTTCCATACGCCCGGGGGAATAGACATAATAATTGGAGCCGACAGATTTTTTAATGTTCTACGAGATGGTCGTGTTGCAATTTTAGAAGACAAGTTAATTGCTCAAAATTCGATGTTTGGTTGGATTGTGTCGGGAGAAGTCACCAGAAAAGCAAGTGAGCACGGTCAAACAAGTCTCAATTTCCACATTGGCATAAATGTAGACGAAGCCCTCAAAAAATTTTGGGAAATGGAAGAGATTCCTGCATGCGATCCTTGGTCTACCGAAGAAAATGACTGTGAAAAAGATTTTAAAACAAAATTTCAGAGACACGCCAACGGTAAATTAATAGTAAAATTACCCTTTAAAACTTCACCTTTAGCTTTAGGGAATTCGTTAGGGAGTGCCAGAAGGAGATTTTTTTACTTGGAGCAACGGCTAAACAGAGATGTTTTTTTAAAAACTGAATATGCGAAAATCATTCGTGAGTACATCCACTTGGGTCATGCAAAAGAGATCCCCAACGCAACGGCAGGCGAACAAATTGAAAATTGCTACTATTTACCGCATCATGCCGTTTTCAAAATGGACAGTACCACAACAAAGCTGCGTGTCATTTTTGATGGGTCAAGTAAACCAACCAGTGGAAAATCTATCAACGATCTTCTTATGATAGGGCCTACAATTCAACCCACTTTATGGACAACGCTTGTTAACTTTCGGTACGGTAAAATTGCACTTACAGCCGATATTGAAAAGATGTATCGTCAGGTATTAGTAGCCAATGAAGATCAAGATTTCCAAAGGATTCTGTGAAGAGAACAGGTTAGTGAGCCGTTGAAGTATTACAAATTAACCACTGTTACCTTTGGGATGACCAGTTCAGCGTTCTTAGCGATTCGTGCACTTCAACAAGCTGCATATGATTTCCAAGAAGGATATCCGATCATTGCTAATGAAATCCAGCGTAAATTTTACATAGACGATTATATATCTGGTGCGAACACTTTGGAGGAAGCCAAATACCTGAAAGAACAGTTGACAAAAATACTTTCACTAAGAGGTTTTAACTTGCGAAAATGGACATCTAACGCTCCTGAATTACTGGATGAGCCATTAAACGATCACAAGTCGCTAGTTCCGTTCGAGGAAAATAATTTGACCACTAAGATACTAGGACTTCAATGGAATTCAAAGGAAGATGTGTTGTCATTTAAAGTCAATCTTCCAGAGGAAATCATCCCAACCAAGCGATCCTTAATTTCTAATGCGTCCAAAGTTTTTGATCCTCTTGGTTTACTATCTCCATCGATAATTTTGGCTAAAATTATTTATCAGCAATTGTGGTTAAGAAAACTAGAATGGGACGATGAGCTCCCTGATGACATCGCTATGGTATGTAATAGGCTCAAAACAGAACTTCCACAATTCGAGCAGCTCAAAATTAAGAGATATATGCAGAAGGAAGGTATACAGCTTCATGGTTTTTTGCGATGCTAGCGAAAGGGCGTATTCGGCAGTAGTCTACAATCGATTTTCAAATGAAAAGGGAGAAATTCAAATAGAACTAGTCACCTCTAAAACGAAAGTTGCACCTATAAGGCAGATTTCCCTCCCAAGGTTGGAATTATGCGGTGCGCATTTGCTGGCGAAACTATTAAATGAAGTAAGAAAAACTGTATCCGAAGATGTGTCAGTGTATGGATGGACAGATTCCTCTATTGTTTTAGCTTGGTTATCCGATCATCCAACCAAATGGAAAACATTCGTAGCCAACCGTGTGTCAGAGATTCAGCGATTATTGCCGAGAAGCAATTGGAATCATGTGAAGTCAGATAAAAATCCAGCAGACTATGCTTCGAGGGGTGTCTTACCAACGAAATTATTGACAATCAATCAGTGGTGGCATAGTCCACCATGGCTAACTCAACCAGAAGATTTATGGCCAACTATAAAACAACAGGTTTTTTACGATGATACCACTTGCGAGAAGAAAAAGCGAACTGCCTCCATAATACCATTATTTAATACCAAATGCGAAGTTAGTGAAGAAGAGGTATTCCAATTAATATTAAATAAGACATTTTCTTTCACAAAGGCCATACGAGTTCTAAGCTACATCTATAGATTTATGGAAAATGTTAGAAAGGAAAAAGGACTTCGCTTGACAGCAGCATTAAATCTGAGAGAGATAAATCAAGCCACAGGAAAACTATTAAAATGGGTACAATGCAAAGAATACCCAAACGAGATAAAACTATTAGAAAAAGGGCAGATGCTATCTAAACATGATAAACTTTCCACACTTACACCGTTTCTAGATACAAACGGCCTGTTGCGTGTTGGTGGAAGGTTAGAAATATCTTCATGTGCATATGATGTCAAACATCCAATCATTCTACCTAAATCCCACATCCTTAGTAGAATGATTATTTCCTTTTACCACAAAAAATATCTCCATCCCGGCCCATCCCATACATCCCATCTAATTCGCCAGGCGTACTGGATCGTGAAGGGCAAAGCAACCGTGAGGGATGAAGTCAGAAAGTGCATTCAATGCTTCAAAAATAAAGCAAAGGCGGCCAAGCAGCTTATGGGTAATCTACCAAATGTTCGAATAACACCTGCGAGACCATTTTTAAGATGTGGGGTAGATTATGCGGGGCCTATTCTACTAGCCAGCAAAAGAGGTCGTGGAGCGAAACTGGTTAAGGGTTATATAGCAGTTTTTGTCTGTATGGTAACCAAGGCCATTCATATTGAAGCAGTTACCGATTTGACGACCGATGCTTTCCTTGCAGCGTTGAAACGATTTTCATCAAGACGAAATGTTCCTAGTGATATATACGCGGATAATGGTACAAATTTTGTTGGAGCAAGCAGAAGACTTAAAGAGGTATATCAATTCAATAACTCAAAAATTAATGATAATGTCATTTCAGAATTTTGTACTTTGAACCAAATAAACTGGCACCACATTCCACCGGGTGCACCACATTTCGGGGGATTATGGGAATCCGCTATAAAATCCGTTAAAACCCACCTCAACAGAATCACGGGAAACTGTCACCTAACTTTTGAGGAGATGGTTACGCTTTTATGCCAAATCGAAGCAATATTAAACTCCCGCCCTTTATGTCCAATCTCGGAAGATGATGATTCCTTCGAAGCTTTGACACCCGCTCATTTTTTGATGGGTTCAACTATAGCAACCGTGCCGGAAATTAACCTGGATGATATAGCAACGTCGCAATTGTCGAGATGGCAGCAAGTAGAACAACGAGCGCAATGTTTTTGGAAGCGTTTCCATAAAGATTACCTTAACAACCTACAACAAAAAACGAAATGGAAAAACAAAGAAGAAAATATTAAGATTGGAGATTTAGTTTTGATCAAAGAGGACAATTTACCTTCATTGAAATGGGCAATGGGTCGCCTCTTAGACGTTCATCCAGATAATCATGGTATTGTTCGAGTCGTCACCATTAAAACCACATCAACAATTATAAAACGACCCATAGTCAAGGTCTGCAAACTGCCGTTGGAGTAATTTTGTTGACAAATTATAAATATATTCGTCAACGGGGGGATTATGTTAAAGATGCGTAGCTAAAATATATAAAATTCGTTTTTCATATAAAAATTATATAAATTAACTTTAAAAATATTTATTATTATAAAATACTTATCTTGTAAGCTCTCACGTAATCCGGTTTAGATCGCCAATTTTATTTATTGTTTATGAATTTTGACAATTAACGGTTAAAGCTAGCAAATAGAGCTTGTTTGTAAATTAACTTACGAAATTGTATACAAAATTTTGTAATAAAGTTATAAATTAATGTTAAAATTATATAATAGAATGCGCTCCATTCGGTCATGTAATTATTTAAATTTAAATATTTAGCGCGATTTTTATGATTGCTTTTAGCTAACTAGGGCAACCCATATTTGAGGAATGAATTTGCTAAAAATTAAAATTTTCTTCCTCTTTTCCTGCGACTTTCAAGCGAACAACATCAACAACGGAGAATAAATCATTGTGGGATTACTGAATACAAAGCGAAAGGAAGGAAATAAAAGGTGGAATCGCCGGATCGGATTACGTGAGTTAGCAAATTTTTGCGAAATTATACATTGCTAATAATAGTGTGAATAAAGAATTTTAATAAATTGAATTGTTATAATAGAAAATTATATTCTGAGTTTTATATTTATAAAATTGCGAACTTTTTAATTCAGAAATAGTCTTTCTATATATTGCGATATATTCAATTCGTTCGGAAATTTTACAAATCTAATTAAAGAGCAACAGAAACTAAGATTGGAGATGGAGCTGTTGAACGAGAATCGAACATACGAAGACAGGGTCCCTTCAATATTAATGAGCGTGATCGAATTGATCTTAATATTAAAGAACTTAGAGGATACTCAACAAGGCCTTATTGATGTCACCTACTATGAACATCGTAGCATCTTGCATCCGACAATACTTGCGCCGGCACAATTACAGGATCAACTATAAGGAATTCGACAACTCATACCAGCTTCAATAACCATCCCAGGCCACGACATTCATAATCTATTGCACATATACCAAACAATAAACGTGCGTAGTAGTAAATCATCATACCGCTGTCCTTTGCAGTTGATTATAATCTACTAGCCGTAATACCAGTTCCTGACATTAACCAACACCCAATCGCGCATCATTATGTCGCGCACAACAGAAGAAGTGAATCGTTGCCAGAGATTTGAACCTTCGCAATTATTTTGTGAAATATCACCGATCTTTAACGCAATGACCAACGACAACCAGTGCGAGGTAGCAATCCTGCAGCGAATAACGACGCTTGATATATTATACAGTGTTGAATCAATAAATGCAGCCAAACATTGGAAAAAAGCTCAACGCTCCGAATCACTGGATATACGTACTTCCCAATGAAACAACGGTTGACGTCGTATGTGAATCCAAAATCTACTCATATAATTTTCACGGATCCGGTTTAGTGACGATAAATGCCGGCTGCATCTAAACGTATAAACGAAGCCATCAATCTAAAGGAATTCGGTTCACAAATAAAAACGAGGGCAATAGTGAACGATAATCCCAAATCAATAAGGCCACTGGACATAACAAATTTGGAGAAGGAGCTGGAAATAATAAAAGGAAATCAACAACTGCCGACAAGGATAAATCACCATGATGTTCATCACTACACGGTTTCCTACTTAATCATAGGAATTTTGATTATTTGCATCGTCATTTGCTACTTCAAATTTAAACCTCAGTCAGTGCCAACACTTCCTCGACCAAATTCACCGTAAAGAACTCCCACAGAATCCAACTGTAGCACAACCAATAAGTTCATTGCTGCCTGGGAATATGTTCAACTCATGGTTGAACAGTATAAAGTCATTTCCTGGTTTTCCTTACATCGCGCTAAAAATTAAATTTATAAATCAAAACTAATCGACTTATAATTTTGTTAAAAACGTATTTGTGCATTTTAGATGAAAATAATTTTATTTTATCTATGTCGCGCTAAAATGTAATAAGACACATATTTTTTCCTAGCGTGCACTTTATAATTAAGTAAATTATTGTTATTACTGTAACCAATGTAAATTGTTGTTAATATAATCTACGACAAAAATTGTATAAAACCAGGAAATTGTTCTAAATAAATTCATTCTGTTCAGTTTACTCAAACATTCAGCTTCATTCTTAGAGTACTTGAGGCCTCACCCGTGGTAACCTCAAATACTCTCCAATATTAAATACAAGAAATAACTGGATTTAACACTCTGCATAAGCGATTATGAATCTCAATCAACCTTCCAACTCCAATGAATTGGAAAATTCCAATGAAAACTTCCAATGATTAAATAATGTTCCAGCAATAACCGTTCAGTGTACGTTGTAAAAGAAGATCTCGACAGCGCTCGTGAGACGAGAGAGAGAGTTATTAGTCGGAAGCACTAGCACTATTAGCTTACATAATTCGAATAATCCTAAGGATTTTAAACAGGCGTATCAGAAACTAATCTAGGATCAGAGTACACACTAACTAGTGCGCTCCTTATAACCTTCTTGCAGGATTAAGCATGTTAGTTAAGTTTAAGCACGAGTTATATATCCTTACTAGTTGTACCGGCACGCGTTGCTGCGCCCAAAATAAAGAACATATATTTTTTTTTATCTAAAATGAAAATTTAATGTATTTGATATCGTAATGCTAGGGGATAAACAATGTTATTGGTCTTATAATTTGGACAGCCAGCAACATACAATTGACCGTGTGAAAAACATGAGTTTGTCAAATTCAAACCAGCAATAGCCAACGATTGCCCTTGTGATTTGTTGATGGTGATTGCGAAGGCCAGACGCAATGGTAACTGTAGCCGCTTGAAATCGAAGGTGTAAATTATTTAAAATCATCGGTATGCGTGGAATCAGCACATCTTCCTCTTTATATTTACCGCTGATGATTGTTGTCTCGATCAAATTTGGTGTTAGTTTTTTTATGGTCAGTCTGGTTCCGTTACATAACTTTGGTGCGTTCAAATTTCGAATGAGCATGACCTGAGAAACAACTTTCAATGTCAATATGTGAGGTGGCATTCCTGGTGGCTCCATTGAATTTAAAAATTCGGTTGGATAATTGACTACTTGTTCCGCATCCATCACTGTGTTAATTGATTTGTATTTGATTGGTTCACCGGGCTATTTCAATTGAATTTGTTCATTCAGCTTGTTCACATCATCATTTTTTCGGGGCAAAATTGTCCGTTCGCATAGCCAATCTAGATTTTTGTAGTTGCAAGTCAAGTTTGGGAATACCTTGTCAACAACGGCCTGAATACTTCAATTGGCAAAAATTTGGCGGAAACGTAATCTCATTTGTTGAGTGATCAATAGGAATTTTGCCGTTTCCAATGTCCAAAAGTTGTTTGGAAAATGTTTGGGCAGAGGCCTCTTTCAACAAATGCACACGCATGTTCGTTGAGAGAGTAATTTTTTCAACTCGGTTCCATAAATAAGATGCTTTGAGGCATGTGTTTAACTCATCAGCGGGGGTTGATCGAGGTAGAATGGGTAAGGTTTGGTGAAAATCACCTGCCAGAAGTATAAATGCACCTCCCATTGGTTCGTTTTTACCTCTGATATCTCGCAGAGTCTGGTCAAGCGCCTCAAGTGATTTTTTATGGGCCGAAGTCATCAGATGCACACAATTGGAAAAAGGCGGTGAGTGTTGTGTTGGGTGGTTGCTCAGCTCTATTTTGTGCATTTTGATCGATGAAGTAGAGACGCTGGCCATTTTCTAAATGAACAGCGAGATGTTGAACAGTTAAATAGCATTCGTGGATGTTGAGTGCAAATATTCTCCAAACGGCTCATTGATGCTGATGTAGCGTCCCATCTAGAATTGCCTGACTTCATCGCGTTGATTTGCTAGTCCGAATACTGCCATGTCACTAACTTTGTTGACGTATTTGCAAATATATTTTATTGACTTCAGTGAATTGCAATACTCAACATTAATGTGGGCATCAAACATTTTTGAAAACAGCAGTGGTTGTGGATCGTGATTGTGGTTGTGTATCCATCATCATCGGTGTTCCTTCTCCTATACATAGGATATCCATCACCTCCAGTTTGAGTTTCATTTATCAGCTCACGTGGATATCGCTTTGTGCACTTGCCATCCTTCATGCATGGTGAATTTGTATTAAATGCACCGCATGGTCCGTGGATCATATTTTTCTTGGTTATTTTAAAAAGAATAGGATCTTCGTCTCGGTTGGGAAGCTCAGCAGATATCACGCTATCAATTTGTGTTGAAACGATTTTTAGCTTCAACCATATTAAAATATGTGCGTGTGGAAGACCTCTTTTTTACCACTCAACTGAATACACCCGTGCAATGAGTTTTGACCGGTGAAACGTAGGTCTGTGATTTCATTCCACCTTGTATGGCATGTGAAGCTGATGAACAGATCTGGACGTCCATGCTTTCGAACATACGTCATGGCATCTTGTGCGTATTCGTGCATGTGCCGTGGACTGCCGGTATACGATGCTGGCAAGATTACCATTTGCCTAATGTTAGCAACGTTTCGATCATTGTTAATTGCATCACGCAAGTGAATGTATTCTTCAACACGTAGCTTCTGTTGATTTAACCGAATGAAGAGAAGACGTTCACTTTCAATTTTTGCATACATGCCTACAATGAACTGATGGAATAGTTCACGGCATTTTAGTATGTAATTGGATTCACTTGGAGGAATCATAATGCGGTTTGCGTAATAATCCATTAAGGAAACTTTCTTCGTCGACTCTTCATTTCGTAATAAGGTTGATTTGCATTATATTGAAATGGTAACCATTTTCTCCACACGGAAATATACGAACGATGTGTTTCTGAAACGCGAACCACATTAAAACGCGAACGGTGCATTAAAACGCCTTTCGTGTTCAATTGTAGGGGTATAATCATCTTTAGGCGTCTTATCCATAGCAGTTTTAAATAAATGTATCAAACTGTTGCGTTCATGAAACATTGGTTGTAAATTCGAAATTATATCACGTCTGATAGCCGAACTAATTGCGCCTCGCAGTTCGACTTCGCTTTCTTCGTTGCCAGTAAAATATGTTTGCAAAAACTTTGCCTCTTGATTTAGCACAGGACCAACGAACCGATTTGTGATATATCTGGCCTTGAACTTTAAAAGTGGACATGTAACAGGCGCTATTAACAATGTTTGTTGCACCGAAAGAAGTCATTTTTAAGCATGTGTTGTACTTACGAATGTTTTGCAGAAAGTGTTTTGAAGTTGCATAGTTGTGGAGGAAATGTAACTCAGGAGCGGTTCAGGTGGCTCAATAAGTGGTGGCAAAAGAACTTTTCCATTCGAACAACACATTACAGGAGGTTCTTTAGCGAACTTCAAAGCACGGCAATGCAAGCAAGCTTTAATCATTGATCCAATAACTATACGTCCTCGTGATTCCGGTAATCAGAGTTTTAGTCGTAATTAAATGCTTCCAACTTCAAATGGATTCTTTCTCTTGACCGAGCCAGTCTTAAGGGATTGGTATCCACTTTTTCGATTTCTTGTTGGGGCGTCTGTGATTCTCTTGAATTTAAGGCTCTATCGCGCATCTCCTGAAGGCGAGATTCTCGTCGTTCTTCTGTTTCGTTTGCTCGGGAAGTTACAGCTCTGTTGCGCTCTACCTGAAGGCGAGATTCTCGTTCTTCTTCCGTTCTGATATATTGATCTTCTTAACATCCGTTCATGAATGCTAACACCCAAACGTGTTTCTTTTGGACTTTACACGGTCAGTAATGTTACGAATTTGCCCTGTCAATTCCGGTTCGTATCACTGGATTGTGAATGTCGTTTTAGAATTTGACTGTTACAACACCAATTCTCGTAATTTATACCGCTTCTGCAATATTCGCGAAAATATTCCGCCATTTCTCCATGAATATATAGGTCTTTTAAAACGACGCCCTTGCCCCACTGTTGTGAGATATGTAAATATTTCCATTACCAGAAAAATCATAGAATTGTGCTGATTACTACAAGAAACAGTTTTCGGAATTATTGATATTTTATATAGGAGATAGTTTACGCCATTTTTGAATTGCCTAGTCTAGTGAATTATCAACGTGTAGAATCTCAACTGATTACGCAATGTAGACGATGCGAGACAACTCTGGTGATAACTATCCGCATCTCGATTCTCAATTGTTACATGATATTTCTGTCATAACGGTAGACAAGTGCCTGATGACATAAACTACGCACGTTCTTTAGATAACACGGTTAATATTCAAGTTCGCTTCTAAAATTCAACCGAATCGAACGAATTATTTGGAGAATCTTAATCTATCGTCACAAAATGCGTAATCGTATTTAATAATAAACATTCATAAAAAAATTGTCGAGTGTTTACTGAATGCTTGCTTTCATCAAGAAGTAATTTATTTTTGTGAGACAAATTATCTGCGTGTGGTTGTGGTTGGTTTGGATTGGCTCTAATACACACAACAAAAATTTTCAAAATGTAAACAAACCACAAATTGATATCAATTCGATTCGATCATAAAATAAAAATAAGATCGCGATTTGTACACAAATGTGAAGTGGTAAATTGCGCATGATCTCGGCGAAATGACGTCATTTTAAAAACAAAACAGTTTTTAGTACGATCCAAAATCCGATCGAAGAAAAGTCATTTTCACACACACACACACATGCAATATTGAAAACCCCATGTTTTAAAAATAAATATTTTCCCCTCGTTTTATGAAAATTTCTTCATCCGAATTGATCTATCTTCAGTTTAGTTGTATTTTGAATGTCGCAAAGTAGTTTTTCATTTCGGTACGAACGTTAAATTTTATAAAACAAAAAAAAAAATGAAGAAAATATTTTGAGAAATTTTTTTTTGCGGATGAAAATTTGACGATTTTTTTTTTTTTTAGTTTTACTGTTAGTGTATAGTGTTTTAAATTAATGGGAAATAGTTCTACAAAACATAGTCTTAAGGATAGGCCTAAGAAAAATGTTCATTGGAAATCAGCAGGTTTGCCATTTTTATTTAATTTTTTTTTTTTTTTTGGTAAAATTTTGTAAGACATTTTCTTGTGTTTAATTGATCCCAAAGAAAAGCGAAATTTGAAGTGTATTTTTAGACTTGTGTAGTGAGATCTCACTCTATTGTGATTGTGTTTCAGATGAAAATGTGTAGTTAAGACGAAATTCCCCCTTAACATTTTTTGAATCGAAATTGTGTATATTGTATCATCACAGCACAATAGAAACGACATCGATTAATCAAAATTCACACACATACACATATGTGCATTAACTAAATTTATTTACAGAAACCCCTTCACAACCTGGCAAACCAATTTTAGTACCCGGAACCGCGAGTTCACAACCCGATGTGGTGACAATACATTGGGATAAACCGAAATACGATGGCGGTTCTCCAATTACTGGGTATTTAGTTGAACATCGTCGTACCGGTTCACCACATTGGGTTCGCGCCACCCCCTTGCTTGTCCCCTATCCAGAAATTTCGATAAGTGGACTAGAGCCAGGATGGCGTTATCAATTCCGTGTCATTGCAGAAAATGCTGTGGGCAAGTCAGAGCCAAGTGAATTGTCCGATCCGTTAACGGTTACATTACAGCGCAATGCAATAACAGCGCCACATTTTACCACCGAACTTCGGGATACGACCGCAATTGAAAATGAAAAGGTGGAATTTCGAGTCAATGTCGTGGGCACCCCAACACCACAGATAAATTGGTTCAAAGATGGATTTGAAATATTTTCGAGTAGGAGGACTAAAATTTCAACCGACAACACTATAAGCTCACTTGTAATACATCAGTCATCGTTAACAGATGAGGGTGAAATAAAATGTACCGCTACAAATCGTGCTGGTCACGTCGTAACTCGAGCTCGATTAGTAATTGAGGCGCCACCAAAAATTCGATTGCCTCGGCAGTACGAAGATGGATTGTTGATCGAGGCGGATGAAATTGTTCGGTTGAAAGTAGGAATTGCTGGGCGCCCAGTTCCCGCTGTAATTTGGACTCATAATGGCGAAACAATTCAAAACGATGCGCGCCATGAAATTATAACGACCGATAAAAATTCCGCACTAAAAATTACCCACAGCAAACGAGATGATCGAGGGGAATACCATATACGGGCTAGTAATAAACTTGGTGACGATAATACGTCGTTTTTAGTTACTGTGACCTCCAGGCCACAGCCACCGGGTAAAGTATCCATTACCATGTCACTCGGTAAATCAGTTACCCTTTCATGGTCTGCGCCAGTCGATGACGGAGGTTGCAAAATTGGAAATTACTTAGTGGAGTATTTTCGGAATGGGTGGAATGTTTGGTTGAAGGCGGCCACCACAAGGCAATTAAAAACCACGTTAAACGATTTGATTGAAGGGTCAGAGTATAAGTTTCGTGTGAAAGCAGAAAACCCATATGGTTTAAGCGATCCCAGTGAAGAATCGGATACACACTTTATCCCAGATCCAAAACGTGGGTTAACGAGTAGTCCATTGCCCTTCAGTGGAAATCAAATTTCATCGATAGACGAACCAATCGAAACAATTACACCTTCGGTAGTAGCGCGAAGGCCCAAATTGGATCGTCCACCGATTATTAAATCTCAGACGGATCTGTCCTTAACACGATCGTCGACCAAATCATCTGTGCACTTTGACCCAGAAATTTTGGACTCAGAGGAAATAAGTCATGAAATTAATTATGGCGCCTCAAATGCTTCGATGCGGGACAAGAAAATTCCTCTTGAAGTAAACCAACCAGACAAAAATGATACAAAACTCATGGGTTACTTATCACCAAATGCAAATAGTAACGAAAAAGATACTGATGAAGTTCATACCAGTAGTGAATTTATGCTGGTGATTTATCCTGACAGTGATGAAAAGAAAGCTAAATCTGTGAAAGGTAAGTTTGTATTCAGATTTAGGTAATTAAATTAAAGAATAAAAAATTGTCTTGTTTTTAGAAAGTGAAACTTCATCAACATTTGAATTTACACTGGAAGATTCAATTGCTCCACCGTTATCGCTGTCAGCGCCAGATTTATCAGCAGAGCCACCCGTAATGCCTACAATGCGACATTCTGTCAGCTCAACGGAATTGCTATATGAACGTGCAATGTCCAGATTCTATCAGGCAGTTGCATATGAAGAAGCGGAAAAATCGAAAAAACGATCAACAAGTGTTATCAGCCGCGACTCATCGTTACCGCCACGTCTTCGTTTAGGTTCATTGACGGACATAGAAAAGGCAACAAAAAGATTTTCGGGTGAATTTATAACCCAACAAAAATTACAAAAGCTAGAATTTACCGAGAATTTAAGAGCATTAAAAAAAGATTTATCTATTGATTCGGAACAATCTGAACCGATTACTGAACCAGATGAAGATGAGGAATTTACAGAAGATTACACCGACAGTACTGAACCATCTGATGAGTCCGAGACAGAAAAATTTAAGCGCGCTGTTCAATCAGCAAATTTAAAACCAAAATTCAATCGTCACAAATCTCCAACTGAGAATGAAATGGATACATATCATCCAAGTCCTATGAATGTAATTGCCCCGTCACCACAACCATCGCAACCTCCTCCAGAAATTGTTATACCAGAACCACCACGGAGTCGGTACCGATCCCCAGATCCGGATCAAGCGTTCGAAGTATTAACCAGACCACTTCCTTTGCCGAGCCCAGATTTTGTTCCGAAGCCAATTCTAAAACGTCCAAATGGCGACGCACGAAGTTCGAATTCAGAAAAATCACCGCAGAGGCAAAAGAAAAAATTATTTACAAAAATATTTGAGCGTTCCGATAGTGGCAAAAAGGAATCCGACAAATCCCCGAAGAATAAAAAGAAAATTACAATCGATGTTGTCCCCAAACCCATGTCGGAACAGCAAAAGAAATTACTCGAGATGCGACAAAATTCAATCGAAGAACAAAAAGTAGCTATTGACCACTACAGTGATATTGTGCGAGAGCGGGGAACAATTAGGTCACCGAATAAAATTCCAATTTATCTAGATCCGGAGGCATTAAAACAAGCTGCCTATCAAGATGAAGAAAATGATCAAGCAGAGAGGGATAAATTAGATGCACCACCACCTGTTGTTGTACCACACTCACCGATGATGGCCCGAAAATTCACCCCAAATCACAAAATTCAACTAACGAAAGACGAAAGCTTGGACACGATTGAAGATGCTAAAGTGGTTCAAAAACAGGTACAAACTGTTCAAAAGCCTGAGCCTGTTATAATCCCAGATACACCGCCTGCAACAGAACGTAAATCACGTGAAGCTAGACCAGCGGCTGGAACACGAACGCCACGATCACGAAGTAATTCCGCATTACGAAATCAAACAAACGAATCAAATGGCACAAAACCTGTTTCGGGCACACCACAAAAAATGAGAAGTCGAAATTCGTCACGATCGCCTGTGGCACGAAATCGAATTGTGGTGCCCGATAAACCAAATGACCTGTTGCTAGAGAAATTAAATCGAATGTCGCAAGACGAGGTGAAATCAAACGGGAATGCAAATTTGCGTCACGTCGATGTTCAAATCATCGCTGAAAAGAAAGTTAAATCAACGCTAAACTATTTTACAGACGTTGCCCTAGTGCTTGTGGCATTCTGGATATATTTTTTTAAAGATACATGGATGGTTGTTCCAATATTGGCACTTTTAGTTTATAGACAAATCAGTGATGTGGTTAATGCGAAAATTCCAGTGTGGTTGAAGGGCAAAAAAAGCTGAGAGAATTACGTGCTTTGCTGGCACACAGTTGGCGCGGTCTGTTTATCAGCCAACCAAAAATATATTTAAACTATAAATTATATTCTTAAATTATTATTTATTTATTTTTATTGAAATTATTGTAATTTTTATGTCGTCACCATAATATATGATTGTATGTCGTTGTTTCTATTTCTATATATCTAATATAAATAATAAAAAATATTAATTTATAAAAAATACGAATCCCCGATCATTCTGACAACCATTCGAATATTAAGTCAGATTGATATCGATACATTTCGAATAAACTATTTCGTTATTGATTGTTGTAATAACGTTAAAGTTGAATTTTTTTTTGTTTGGTTTAAGTCTTAACTAGATGAGTGGTAAAATATAAAACTAAAATAAAATTCCAATAATATATTTTTTAGACGGCATTTAGGGGTCACCGAATACCTTACAAGATTTGTAACACTTACCGAAGATGTCGCTACAAAAGAGTAAAAAGAACTGTCGAATTAAAATGAGTCGTTTGAAATTTTGAATCAGTTGATACAAAAAAATTAAAATAATCGTGTTTTAAGCGTTTTAAAAAATATTAAAAATGTTAAAGCTATACGGAATTTAAAAAATCGCTAGTAATTGAATAAATTATGTTACGATATAAGATAATAATATGTTTAAAAAATTATAAAAAAATAGTGAGGTTAAGTTCAGTGTTTACCAATGGTTTTCTTTAGAAAGATTCATGGTTAATTATAATTAGGTACCTTTAATTTATTGAAGGTCGCAATGACATCGGTTTTAGAGCATGCATTGGAGGAATAAAAGAACATTTAATAAGGAAAATTGCAAGTAGACCGATAATAATTCCGGTAGTCTATTGATGAATAAGGTGGTAAGTGAAGGCAACCTTCGAAGATTTCGGATGAACAAGAAACGTAAGCCTTCTAAGATAATTGACATCATCCATCAATTAGGGTTTTGTGATTCTTTCAATACAACGTTCACACACAATCATGGGCCTTTTTACTGGCAGGTATGTCAGGCGTCTCAATGCGTTACAAAACATCCCAAGGTATTCCAATAACAGGTGTCAGGTATTCTGTCAAAACAAAACACTTACTTCCAAGATGGAAAATTTGATATACCTAGCTCAGATTCAATTGCTCAAATCTGAAGCCGAAAATCTTCAAATATCACTGACATGCGTAAAACTGTGAATCAACTAAAAATCAACCGTCGAGACCTGTAGTTGCAGTTGGTGATTCAGATTTGAATCTCAGTCACATCCGTTCCGATTGATGTTTTTTATGATAAAATATATTATCTATATCGTGAATAAAGAACCATGTGTGATGTTTATTAAAAAGAGACAAGCAAAGATGTTGTTGTAATATTGGGACAAATGTTATAAAAGTGCTAAAATTGATTCAATTAGATTTGCGTGGTCCACCGGAGCAGTGACCTCTTGGTGGGCTGAAATATTTTATCTTGACGATTTCACGATGATGTTTTATCAAACGGTAGGACACAAAATTCATCTGGTACTCAAAATATCAAACTACAGTATCAGTTATTTCTGATTTTACTGCCATTTTTGGGGCTCCGTCTCAACCGTTATTTATATTATTAATATATCGCTAACCAAAGGAATGAATGAATAACAACTAGAGGCATGGACTTGATGTCGACACAACGATTTAACTATCTAATGTTTGAGTATTTTGCCAAACACATCGAAGATTACTGGTAAGTCGAATTTTTATTATTGAAATTTTAAATTAAACATACAAAATGATAAAGTTGAGACCGAGAAAGACGAAAATTATATCAATATTGCTGTTTACTATTTCGAGTTCGATTGAAGTAAGTGGTGGATCAATTACTCCCGATTAAGGTGTTTCTAAAGAAAATGTATCAGCATATTCTTCATAGATAATATCTAGAGTTTTATGAGTTTTGATGATGCTTCGGAGATACTCAGAGTCTGAAAATAATTGCCACTAGCGAAGGTGTGCTATTCCCGGACATTATAATTTATGTTAAAATTGTCAAAAACGACGAGTATAAAATATACACGATCGCGATTGCAAAGTATGTGTCGGGAATGAAAAATGTCAATGGAAATAGTGTTGGAGGATTTCTTTAACTTTATAAATAACAACAACAATAACTTCTATTTTAAAACACTTTATTTATAAACATTAAGCTCCAGTATCGAGATCGCCCAACTCCAGCAGTAGCAGCGTATAATCTAAAATTGGAAACAATTCAATTATATAAATTTAGTTTTGAATTAAATTATGTTGAATTAATTAAGGGTAGGTTAGGTTAGGTTAGGTTAGAGTGGCTGATATCGCACACTTAGGCCAGTAGTGGCCCATTGTGATACCACAGGATTCTATCTCCCCTTTACTTCTGCTGAAACCATCCAGAGCTACTTATGTAGCGTAAAATATCTCACATTCGACAGCCCGCGAGTTCCGAAAGGCTGTCCATACCGTACACACCTAAATACTTATGCCTTCTGTATGATAGTGCTGGACACGAGCGTAGGAAGTGATCTAACGTCTCTTCCTCCTCTTCGTCTAAACAACTTCTACAAAAGTCATTCGTCTGTAGACCCAGCTTCTTGCATGTTCTCCAAAACGGTAGTGTCCTGTCAGTATCCCTACGACCAATCCTACCTCTCGTTTTCCCAGGGATACTAGTGCTTTGGACCGCCGCAGGTCCAGTTTTGACAAAACCTGTTTTGCTACCTTGCACGTGAGAGTGTTGGTCCACCTCTCATTTGTCAAGGCGATTGCCTTTTTACTGAGCGCCGATTTAAGCGCTGCTATAGGCCTCGCCAGACCTGCCCTTTCCGACTGCATCTGGAGAGTCGTACCGTACCTAGCTAGTTCGTCCGCCCTGCAGTTTCCCGTGATGTCCGAGTTTCCATGGACCTAGATTTTCTGAATACTGAAATACTCGCTCATCTCATTAAGAGATGATCGGTAATCCAGCGCCACTGAGTTCAGACAAACCGCCTCTAGCGACCTGACCACCGCCTGACTGTCCACATAAATCGCGATATCCCTAACGGATACCATGTTATGCTTCAACCATGTCCCGACTTCGCCTATCGCAACCACTTCAGCCTGGTACACGCTGCAGTAGTCAGGGAGACGAACGGAAATATTAAGATTAAGCTTCTCACAAAAGACTCCGGCTCCTACCTTGCCGTCTAGCTTAGAAGTCCGTGAAAAATTGCAGTGCCTCGTTTTCCAGTATTGATTCGTTCATCCAGGATTCTCTCGAAGGACAGATGGTCCGGAAAACACTATCGAAGCATAACGTTGGTTTAATATAATCTAGATTCGGCAGTTCTTCCCTTAGCGATCTAACTATCATCGAGTGTCCCGCTTGAAAACACTTCCACTGAGAGACAGTCGAGAGTTTCGTAGCCACATTGGCTGCCATCTGCTTACCAAAAAATTCGATTGGAATAAGGTGGAACATAACCTCTAAAGCGCGTGTAGGTGTTGACCTAAGCGCCCCGCTTATAATCAAGCTGGCCACCAAACACCCACCTCGTACATCAGCACAGGTCTTACCAGAGCGGTATAGAGCCAGTGTACCAGCTATGGTTTTAGACCCCATCTCTTCCCTATGGCGTTCTTACACGAGTAAATGGCAACATTAGCCTTATTCACCCTTTCTACAATGTTAGGCTTCCAGCTGAGCTTACTGTCCAAGATTATGCCCAAAAATCTCGCTCTGTCACAGCAAAAGCCAGTCTAATGCCGTTCACGGTAGGAGGACTAACTACCGGAATTTTATATTTCTTAGTAAATAGTACCAGCTCTGTCTTGGAGGGGTTAATCCCTAATCCACATTTGCTGGCCCATTTCGTAACGATCAGGAGTGCATTCTGCATAACATCCCTAATCGAATCCAGATATTTGCCTGAGACAGCTATCGCTACATCATCCGCATACGCTACAACCCCTATCCCCTCTCCCTCCAGTTCCAAGAGCAATCCATTCATCGCAACACTCCAAAGAAAGGGGGACATTACACCTCCTTGCGGGGTTCCTCTAACCACGCGCCTTCTAATGTGGCCTCCCCCAGTTTCGAGGTAATAATCCTGCTTACCAGCATCTGATTTATCAACCTACATATGGGGTAGCCCACGTTCAAAAATAGCATTCCTTCCATGATCGCCTCCGTTTTAACATTATTAAAGGCGCCCTCAATGTCGAGAAATGCTACCATCAGTAAATTGACTTCTCAATCATGCGTACCAGATCGTGCAAAGCTGTGTCTACCGACTTCCCTTTTTAGTACGCATGCTGCGACATTGCCCAACTCCTGGGCTCAATTTTTGATCGAATACCTATATCTACCAACCTTTCCAAGGTTTTCAACAGAAAGGATGATAGAGTTATAGGTCTCAGATCCTTTGGATAGGCATGCGAGCTTTTTCTCGATTTCGGGATAAAGACCACTCTGACCTCCGTCCATTTTCTAGGAGTATAGACCAGTTTCAGACATCCTATGAAGATACCTTCCAGCCAGGGGAGGATGACTGCTGAGTTCCTCTGGATCTCTGCTGGTATAATTCGATCCGGGCCCGCCGATTTATAAGGTTTAAACCCGTTCAGCGCCCAACGGATTCGCTCCTTATCCACGATGCCCTTCATCTCTATTGAAGGTGTTACTCGATTAGCTCCAGGATCTGTCGAGTCTTCAAAGCTTCCCGGAAAATGGGTCTCGATAAGGAGCTCCAATGATTCCGCATTTGAAGCTATCCATGACCCGTCTGGTCTAATTATATAACTAGGACTGGTTGTGTTAGTAGATAGAATTTTCCTAAGGCGAGAAGTCTCAGAGACCTCCTCCATCCTACCACAGAAGAGTCTCCAAGACCCCATTTGTGCCTTCCTCAACTCTTTTTTGTACTTTCTGAGGTCCTCCTTATAGGAGTCCCAATCCCGAACCTCCCTTGTGTTCTTAGCTTTATTTAAAGCTCTCCTACACACACTCCGATATGTTCCCAAATCTTTGGTCCACCATATCGGTATCTGCCTACCCCTAGGCTTTATTAGGGGGCACGCAGTATTAAATGAAAGATTGCATGCCTTTGTGACAATATCAACCATGCCATCTAATTCCTCTACTGTCGCCGGAAGTCCAGGAACCTCCAGCGGCAGTAATTCCTTCAACACCTCTCCATATTTGTTCCAGTTTGTCCTTCTGGGATTCCTGAAGGATTTCCGGGAAACAGGTTTAATGTCGAGGTTATAAACTACATATCGATGATCAGAGAATGAGTGCTCTTTCGCCACTCTCCACCCTCTGATCATATGAAAGATCGTTTCTGACACAAAGGTGACATCTAAAACCTCCTGTCGATTTTTAACAATAACCCTCCCAACAAAAAAATGTATACGTTAAATTCTTTACGAAAACGTAAACTTTACGTACACTCATTAACAATGGAATACCAATACACGTACAACTATTTCGTTTGTTTTTATATATATATTTTTATTTCGTATGGTATTCGCATATGGTATACAAATGTAATATTTTTATACGTGCTTCATTCGGATAAGTTGTTTAGTGAAATATATTACGTTTGTAATCTCCATTTTGTTTTTTTGTGTTTAATTAAAAATAACTAATAATTTTAGTAAATATAGAGCAGTGCCATATTTTAAATATACCAGCCACATCACCAAAACAGTTTAAAGCTCTGGAATGTGAAGTTAAAACTAATTTAGAAAAGGAAAATATTTTGGTAAGCAACATTAAATTTTAACATCCTGAATAACAAAGTTTATATAATTTATTTTCGAACCTTTTATAGACCAGTCACTTTAAAGCAATTAGTGATTTATCACTTCAAAAATATTTGAGAGGTTGTTTGAAGGATATCATCACAGACGAAGCAGCATCAACATTTTCATGGCATGGCCAACATGGCAATATTGCTGTAAAGGGATACTATATCATGGAGCTTATAAAAGGTAAAAACCCATATCACTTGTTGTTAATCAATCTTATTAAAATGTTAATATGTATATATTTATCGTAATAAGTATAAATTTAATCAAGATAAAAAAAAATAAAAGAACATAGGAAAAGAATTCCCGGGTTTTATATTTTTCGAAAAAATATTTATTAAAAAAATAATCTAAAATGGTAATAAATCCCGCGTAAAAACGAGCAAAACCCGAAATGAAATATGTTCGCATTCACATGTTTAAACCGTTCGTTAACTTTACGCTAACTCGCGGAATTTGCGAAGACAATTATTGTTACCAACACATATACAGGTCTTCGTAAAATAGTTTCATTTCTCTTGTGACGAAGTGTTCGTTTACACAATTTTTTCTTTACGTATATGCGTAACATTTACGAGGACTTTAGTATAAACAAGTCTTCGTAATCTGTACGTAAAAGTTACGCAATGTTTGGAGGGAAATGTCGGTTCTCGTCCAATATTGCAAACTAAAAGGTTGGTATTTAATAAATAATCAAAAAATAACTCACCCCTCTCGTTGATGTCTGTGCTTCCCCATATTGTGTGATGCGCGTTTACATCATATCCGAGTACAACACCTACCCTTCTTTGATCTGCTTCCCGGATCAGTTCCCCCAGGTTATCCGGTGGAACCTCCCTCCCGCGATCCAACGTCTCCGCTACTAAATTGTGGAAGAAGAAAAATATTCAAATTATTTTTCTCTAAAATGCACGATCTGATCTTCTCAGAGTTGATTGAGTATCCGATTCTAACGTACAGTCACAGACGTATTTTCAGTCTTAGCAAAAACTTTTGTCTTAGCGAAGACTATAAACTTTCAATTCTTATTCTGCACTTAGTCTTATCTGTCAGTAGTCTTAAACAATTGTCCTCGTTAATATCAGCGAAATAGGTGGTCTTAGGAGTCATAATTTTGACATTTAAACAGAAACAATAATTATATGTATTTCGAATTGAACTGTCGCTTTTCGTTCATAAATTTGAAACAATTTGGTGTAAATTTGGTTTGGCAGCTCTACAAAAGTGTTTGGAGAGTTTATAATATATTATTTAAGACTATTGCCTTCAGAATTTCAATGAAAACTTTAAAGGTATAAACAGAACCAGAGATACAGCGACAAGATACATCGACAAGATACATCGACAAAATACATTTGTCTGCCGGTGATGTCGCTTTGGTAAACACAACAAGCGCGTCAGCGTTGAAGCGACAAAACAAGAAAAATAATAATAAATTAACCCTAAAATATTTCATTTATCTTTTTATCGACTCTATTTAAATTTTTTCACATAAAACATTGTGTACAATATTCAGATTTGGTTTAAATAGATTAAAAACAGTTGTAAAAATTGTTTACCAACATAATAATCTGACACTTATTGGTGGTATTGCAGCGCCAGCGACAAAATTAGAATAAATTCTAAAAAAAATTCGGCGACAATGTAGTCGTCGCCAGCGACATTGGTTGTGTTAGCCACCTATGGTTTATATGTATTTTAATTTGATAGGCATTGTATCTTGTCGCTGTATCTCTGGTTCTGTTTATACCTTTAGTCTTAACAAAAACTCTTAACAATAAACAAAAAGTCTTAACAATAAAGTTTTACATAAGATGGTCTTATCGTCAGAATCGGGGGTTAATAAACAGCCAGAACGACTTTATTGAACAATTATTTTGTAAGTTTCGATTTAATGATCTAGTAACCAAGAATATGAGCAGTCACATCACTTGAAGTGACGCGACTAGGGGAATTTTATTACATAAACACACACAAACATTTTAATTGTTGATTTTATCCAAGACACAGCTTTGAACTTCGTGAAAATTTTCACGATTTCGTAATATGTATAATGATTATATGCGATCCATTGAAATATAAGTGAGCAAACTGTCCATGTAAAATCATAGCGAAAATCATTTGAAATATAAAGTACACGAATTTTGGCTGCCAGAATCGAAAATATTCTTGGTTTTTTTTGTGATAATTTTTTTTTTTTTTTTTTTTTTTTTAAGAAATCTTTATTTCTGTATAATATTACAACTAATCATATGGATTATCTAGTAATTGTTTTATAAGTTAAGTAGTCCATTCTTGTGGGATAAGACCTATCAGTTCATTCCAGCTCTGTCAGTCCTTTGATTTAAGCGGCTCAAGGAACCACTAATTCTAAAGGCTTTGTTCTTTTTAGGCGCTTTGGTCCATTGGTGCTATCCAGTAGGTTTCGTAGCTCCTCGTTGTCATGCTGCTGCAGTCGCAGTACATGACCCCTTGCAAATTTTTGTATTTGATCGCTGACGTTTTCCATGTTTAAGTCTCGATGGAGATTGTCGTTTCTAATGTACCAAGGAGCATTCACAATGCTACGTAGTACTTTATTTTGAAATGTTTGAATGATCTTCACTGTAGTTTTCCTTGCGCAGCCCCAAAGCTGAATACCATACGTCCAGATAGGTTTTAGGATTTGTTTATATAACAGCAGTTTGTTGTGCGTTGTCAGTTCGGAGTTTCTTCCAATAAGCCAGTGCATTTTTCTGAATTTTAAATTCAGTTCTTTCCTTTTCTTTTTAACATGCACTTTCCACCTGAGTTTAGAGTCTAGCGTCATGCTGAGGTACTTAGCATTGTCAGAATATGGTATTTGTTGTGAATTCAGTCTAATCGGAATATATTCTAATTTCCTATTTGTAAAGTTGATGTGTGTTGATTTCGATTCGTTAAGTGTCCATTGTTCATTCTTTAAGTGTCCATTCTCCATTGTTTTGTCCAGTTATTTATTATATGAACAGTATTTTGTAGTTTTCCGTGGACTCAACTATACTAGCATCGGTGGTCAAAACAGCTGTGTCATCAGCAAACATTCTTATTCTAGCTTCTTCTATGTTTGGTAGATCATTTGTATACAGGAGGTATAAAACGGGACCTAGAACACTACCTTGTGGAACCCCTGCCAATATTTTCTTCAGTTTAGAGTACTCCCCTTCCTGTCTTACCCGAAAGTAACGGTCGTTGATGTAAGACTTTAGCAATTCAGAATGTTGTTTTGGCAAATCTCGTTGGAGCTTAAATTCTAGACCACGGTGCCAAACCTTATCAAATGCTTGGGCTACATCTAAGAATATTGCTGAACATACTTCCTTTTTCTCCAGCGCCTCCTCAATTGTATCAGTAATCCTATGTACCTGTTCTATCGTTGAGTGCCTTTCTCGAAACCCAAATTGATGTTCAGGTATAAGATTTCTACTCTCTATAATTGGCTTTAATCTCTTGAGAAACAGTCTCTCGAAAATTTTTGATGTTGTTGTTAACAAAGAAATAGGCCTATACGATGTTTTGTTATTTAGTGATTTATTAGGCTTTGGAATCATTATGATTTCCGCTACTTTCCACTGTCTCGGAACATAACAAAGTCTAAAGATAGCATTGATTATGCGCTGTAGTTTCCTTAATGCTTTTTCTGGTAGAGCTTTGATTATTTGCCCCGTTATCAAGTCGTATCCAGGGGCTTTTTTATCTTTGAGATTTTTTATTTCTTGTTTGAGTTCTTTCAGAGTAACTGGTAGCACATATGCCTAGTCTACTTTGCTTATAGGTGTTAGATATTCATTATTCGCTGGTGGTTTGAAGGTATTTTCTAGGTGTTCGGCAAACAGATCAGCTTTTTGTTTTTCGCTGCGAGCCCAGGTTCCATCAACCATTCTAATGGGTGGCACTTGCATTTTAGGCCTTTTTAAATCTTTGGTGGCTTTCCACAGGGAATAGTCTGTATCAGGGTTATCTGTCAGATTACTTAGGAAGCTTGCAACTGACTCATTCTTAATCTCCTTTATAAGTAGTTAAGTTTTTTGCACAAGTTGTTTAGGATTGTTTTGTCTTTAGGGGCTCTGGTTCTCTGCCTCTTACGAGCTCTTCTTTTTTCGCTAACCAACTCTCTCACTTCAACTGGATAGTATATGCTTTTTTGTAATATTTCTGGCAGATCAGGAGTACTTTCCCAAGCCGCTTTTTGCACACTTTCAATGAGGTTTTCTAGTTCTTCTTCTATCGTATAAGCATTCGAGATCTGCACCTGTAGGTTGATGCTTTCTTCGGCTAGCTGTCGAAAGTATTCCCAGTTGGTTTTGTTATTTGTTAGTTTTGGGGGGCTTGCCTTCCTTATTACCGTGTCACTTATTGTCATTAAAACTGGAGAATGGTCTGACGATAGCCCTTCTTTATTTTCAACTGCTAAGCAGTTTTCGGAGATACCTCTTGATATATAGAAATCCAAAAGGTCGGGAATTTTATTTGGGATGTAGGCCAGTAGGTTGGCTTTTTACTGGAGTGAAACTCACATTTTAATGTCCTGCCTGCTTGAAATAGCTCCCTTCCTTTGGGACTAGTTCTGTTTGATCCCCAGAATATGTGTTTCGCGTTAAAGTCGCCTCCAATAATAAAATGATTGCCAAGCGATTTAAGAAGTTTGATATAGTCTTCTTCTTTTGGGTTATATCTGGGTGGACAGTATAGATTGCTGATATACTATAGCTCTTGTTATTTTTGGTTTCGATAGATACAGTAGCTACTTGCACAGCGTCCTCCTCTATTTTTAATTCTTCGTGGTGTTTTATATTATCCTTAATAAAGATTGCTGTCCCGCCTCAAAGATTGCTGTCCCGCCTCAAAGATTGCTGTCCCGCCTCTAGCTCTTTCTGCTGGATGTAGAGCTTGATAGCACTGGTATCCACGTATTTTGGCATACGAGGTTCTGGTAAAATGACTTTCTGAGATTAGGCATATATCAATTTTTTTTGTGTTTAAAAATACTTCTAATTCTGAAATGCGTTGCGCTAGGCCATTCCAGGTAGCAATTCTTCAATAGTGTGTCATTATTTTTTCTTGATAAGTTTGTTTTGACTAGAATTAATGTTTTTAGTGGAGTTACTAGTTTTACTTGACGCATCCGGTATTCCTTTATCTTGGATCATCGATGCATATTCTAGTGTTCCTAGTCTCTGTTCTTGTTGTTTCAGTAGCTCGCCCATAGATTCTAGTCATTGGTCCTACCCAGCCAGATGCAAATTGATAGAGTTTAGCTTCTGAAGTATTTCTTGCAGGACATGGGTTTCCTGACTCGGAGCGTTCCTGATATTTTCGTTCTGCTTAGCCATTTGTGCATATGATATGCCTTCTCTTACTTTGCCGCTATCTAGGGGGATTTGTTTTGAGTAGGATTGCATCCTAGGTTGAGAACTCTGCCTTGTTTGATTTCTCTTGTTATCTCTCATTCTTTGCAGCTCTTTCGATACCTCGCAGCCTCTGTAATTTGCTGGGTGATGATTACCACAGTGTATGCATTTCACTGGTTCGTTCTTACTTTTATTGCATTCTTTTGTTAGATGTTTACCAGCGCACTTTACGCATCTGGGCTCCCTATTACAGTATTTGCGTGTGTGGTTATACGCCTGACAGTTGTAACATTGTGGCATTCTACTAGGGTTCTTTTTTAATGCTTCAATCTTAACTTTCATATTAAGGATTGCTTTGATTCCATATACCCTATCAATGCTCTCAGCGTTTTCAAATGTTAGCATGAAAAGTGGGAGGCCAAATTTGGTTGTTTCTCGTTCACCGTTTGCGTTTATAGTAATCTTTCTCTGTAATATGTTTACAGGGGGCATGTATGATGTAGCCCTCTGGCCATGACTTTAATTAGTTAGGTTAGGTTAGAGTGGCTGCTATCGCACACTTAGGCCAGTAGTGGCCTATTGTGATACCACAGGATCCTATCTCCCCTTTACTCCCGTTGAAACCATCCAGAGCTACTTATGTAGCGTAAAATATCTCGCACCCTACAGCCCGCGAGTTCCGAAAGGCTGTCCATACTGTACACACCTAAGTACTTATGTCTTCTGCATGATAGTGCCGTACACGAGCATAGGAAGTGATCCAACGTCTCCTCCTCCTCTTCGTCCAAACAACTTCTACAAAAGTCATTAGTCTGTAGACCCATCCTTCTTGCATGTTCCCCAAAAAGGCAGTGTCCTGTCAGTATCCCTACGACCAATCCTAACTCTCGTTTTCCTAGGGATACTAGTGCCTTGGTGCGCCTCAGGTCCAGTTTTGGCCAAACCTGTTTTGCTACCATGCACGTGAGAGAGTTGGTCCACCTCTCATTTGTCAAGGCAATTGCCTGCTTACTGAGCCCCAATTTGAGTGCTGCTATAGGCCTCCCCAGACCCGCCCTTCCCGGCTGTATCTGGAGAGTCGTGCCGTACCTAGCTAGATCGTCCGCCCTGCAGTTTCCCGTGACGTCCGAGTGACCAGGGACCCAGATTATCTGGATGCTGAAATACTCGCTCATCTCGTTAAGAGATGATCGGCAATCCAGCGCCACCCGTGACTTCAGACAAACCGCCTCCAGCGACCTGACCGCCGCTTGACTGTCCACATAAATTGCGATATCCCTCACGGATACCACATTATGCTTCAACCATGTCACGACTTCGCCTATCGCCACCACTTCAGCCTGGTACACGCTGCAGTAGTCAGGGAGACGGACGGAAATATTAACGTTAAGCTTCTCACATAAGACTCCGGCTCCTACCTTACCTTCTAGCTTAGAGCCGTCCGTGAAAAATTGCAGTGCCTCGTTTTCCAGTATTGATCCGTTCCTCCAAGATTCTCTCGAAGGACAGATGGTCCGGAAACCTTTATCGAAGCACAACGTTGGCTTAATATAATCTCGATTCGCCAGTTCTTCCCTTAGCGATCTAGTTATCGTCGAGTGTCCCGCGTGAAGACACTTCCACTGAGAGACAGCCGAGAGTCTCGTAGCCACATTGGCTGCTATCTGTTTACCAAAAAATTCGATTGGAAGAAGGTGGAACATAACCTCCAAAGCGCGTGTAGGTGTTGACCTAAGTGCCCCGCTTATAAGCATGCAGGCCGTTCTTTGCACCTTTTCCATCATTTTTATATATGTTGCCTTCTCCAGAGCTGGCCACCACACGCCCACCCCGTACGTCAGCACTGGTCTTACCACTGCCGTATAGAGCCAGTGCACCAGCTCTGGTTTCAGACCCCATTTCTTACCTATGGCGTTCCTACACGAGTAAATGGCTACATTAGCCTTATTCACCCTTTCCACAATGTTAGGCTTCCAGCTGAGCTTACTATCCAAGATTATGCCCAGAAATCTTGCTCTGTCAGCAAAAGCCAGCCTAATGCCGTTCACGGTGGGAGGGCTAACTACCGGAATTTTATACTTCTTAGTAAATAATACCAGCTCAGTCTTGGAAGGGTTGATCCCTAATCCACATTTGCTGGCCCATTTCGTAACGGTCAGGAGCGCATTCTGCATAACGTCCCTAATCGTACCCAGATATTTGCCAGAGACAGCCATCGCTACATCATGCTTACGCTCATCTGCATATGCTACAACCCCTATCCCCTCTCTCTCCAGTTCCAACAGCAAACCATTCATCACCGCACTCCAAAGAAAAGGGGACATTACACCTCCTTGAGGGGTTCCTCTAACCACCCGCCTTCTAATGGTGGCCTCCCCCAGTTCCGAAGTAATAATCCTGCTTACCAGCATCTGATTTATCAGCCTTATTATGGGGTAATCCACGTTCAAAGGTAGCAGTCCTTCCATGATCGCCTCCGTTTTTACATTATTAAAGGCGCCCTCAATGTCGAGAAATGCTACCATACAGAACTCTTGCGAGTAGATTGACTTCTCAATCATGCGTACCAGATCGTGCAGAGCTGTGTCCACCGACTTACCCTTACAGTACGCATGCTGCGACGTTGCCCAATTCCTGGGCTCAATTTTTGATCTAGTGCCTACATCTACCAACCTTTCCAAGGTTTTCAACAGAAAGGATGATAGAGTTATTGGTCTCAGGTCCTTTGGATAGGCATGTGAGCTTTTTCCCGATTTCGGGATAAAGACCACTCTGACCTCCATCCATTTCCTAGGAATATAAGCTAGTCTCAGACACCCTCCAGCCAGGGGAGGATGACTGCCGAATTCCTTTGGATCTCTGCTGGTATAATCCGGTCCGGGCCCGCCGATTTATACGGCTTAAAACCGTTCAGCGCCCACCGGATTCGCTCCCTGTCCAAGATGCCCTCCATCTCTAATGAAGGTGTTGCTCGATGAGCTCCAGGCTCCATCGAGTCTTCAAAGCTTCCCGGAAAATGGGTCTCGATAAGGAGCTCCAATGATTCCGCACTTGAAGTTGTCCATGACCCGTCTGGTCTAATTAAATAACTAGGACTGGTTGGGTTAGTAGCTAGAATTTTCCTAAGGCGAGAAGTCTCAGAGACCTCCTCCATCCTACAACAGAAGAGTCTCCAGGACCCCCTTTGTGCCTTCTTCAACTCTTTTTTGTACTTTCTTAGGTCCTCCTTATAGGAGTCCCAATCCCGAACCTCCCTTGTGTTCTTAGCTTTGTTAATAGCTGTCCTACACACTCTCCGATACGTTCCCAACTCTTTGGTCCACCATATCGGCTTCTGCCTGCCCCTAGGCTTTATCAGGGGGCACGCAGCATTAAATGAAAGATTGCACGCTCTTAAGACAATATTCACCATGCAGTCTAATTCTTCTACCGTCGCCGGAGGTCCCGGGACCTCCAGCGGCAATAGTTCCTCCAACACTTCCCTATATTTGTTCCAGTTTGTCCTTCTGGGATTCCTGAAGGCTTTCCGGGCTACAGGTTTAATTTCGAGGTTATATGTTACATATCGATGATCAGAGAATGAGTGCTCCTTCGCCACTCTCCACCCTCTGATCATATGAAAAATCGTTTCCGACGCAAAGGTCACATCTAGAACCTCCTGTCGATTTTTAACAATAAATGTCGGTTCTCGTCCAATATTGCAAACTAAAAGGTTGGTATTTAATAAATAATCAAAAAATAACTCACCCCTCTCGTTGATGTCTGTGCTTTCCCATATGGTGTGATGTGCGTTTGCATCACATCCGAATATAACACCTACCCTTCTGTGATCTGCTTCCCGGATTAATTCCCCCAGGTTATCCGGTGGAATCCCCTTTTCCCGATCCATATAGGCTGAGGCCAGCCATAATTTTTCACAGCCAGCCTCAACACTCACTGCTGTAACATCACCGCTACTAAATTGAGGAAGAAGAAAAATATTCAAATTATTTTTCGCTAAAATACAGGATCTGATCTTGTCAGAGTTGCTTGAGTATAGTACTTTATACCCTTTCATTCTGAGGCCACAGATCCTGTTATTGCTAATCCAAGGTTCTTGGATTAACACCAAGTCGTCATCAGACTTAGTCAGTCTGAGCACGAGAGCTGCCGAGGCAGCCTTCGTGTGATGTAGGTTTATTTGTACAATGCTAAACATTGTAGTCAACCTTACTCACCTCTACCTGCACCCCCTGCATCGGGATAGTGCCATCTGGCTCGTTGTTCCGGCCGCTATCCTCCTCTCGTCGAGAGCCCGACAGGATGTCCCCATCAGACTCCAGTGAGAGGAGGCTACCTCCAGTTACGTTGTTTCCTGCGTCCGAAGCACTTTTCCGGCCGTCCTCAGCCCGTTCACCGTCACTCCCAGGCTGGTCTTTCGTAGTCGCCTCGGTCTCATCTTTTTTATATATTTTAAGGGTGATCGACCCGAACCCAAAGTTGATCACCCCCTTTAGTTTTGCGAGGGAAGCCAGGGACTCTTTATTGATCAGCATGATTGCCAATCTAAAGCCTCCCTTAGCCTCCTCTCGCTTTAATTAGTTGCTCAGCTTTGTTTTCATAGGTGAACCATTCGATGTTTTGAGCGGTGATTGCATTTGATAACATTCTGTAGGTTTCTGAGTCAAGTGCATTCACTTTACAAATGTTATTATTTAGTGCAGTGACTTTATATTTATCGTTTGGAACTAGCTTCACTATTTTTTTAATTGTTTCGTATTCACTAACATTAAGTATGTTAATGGGTGGAGGTGGTATCTCTTTATGTATTGTTTGATTTTCCTGCATTTCCCCTTGGTTAGTTACATTGGATGTTTTAACCTGTTGCAGTGGTCTCTCTTTCGGTATCAATGATACGTTCTTATGTACCTTCACTAGATCCGTAGATGACCGTTCAGGTCGTTGGGGTTGTGGTTTTCTGACGCTCTGTGTTGATTTTTCCACTTCAGGCGAAGATTCTGCTTTTCTTTTGTTGTTTTGACGTTTAGTTTTAATTTGCCTTCGTATAAAACTCGTTTCATATGCCAATTCATCTTCATCTGTTTCATAGATAGCTACAGTATTTTCTTTGGCTTGATTATCATTTTTGACTACAGCAATTTCTTCTTTAAGATGTTAGACTTCCTTGAAAAGCTGTTCATTGATTTTCATTAAGTTTTCTATTGATTTCTTTAAATCATAGTTTTCTCTAGCGACATCGTGGTGATTTTCTTGGTTACCGTTCTCCCTACGTTCAGCATTTTCATTCTCCTGCTGAGTTGTGGGAAGCAGTTGTCTAGTTGGTGATCTAGAGATACTTGTGCTTGGTATAAGTGGGTTTCGCAATGGTTGGCTCACCCCAGAATCCGTTGAGCCTGCCTCGCGCGAGGGTGGATTGGCCAACTGTAAAGTTGACATACCACCTGGGGTATACATTCCGTTTTGTTGTACACTCATTGCCTTAATGATTGGTTTATTATTCGGGGTTCCTTCCCCTATAGCCAGATTTGGTCCGCGGATGGTATTTTATTTCCCACCTACCCTCTGGCAAGCCAGTTAAAGAGCATTCCCCTATTCGCCACCTGGGGACGCGCCACGATGAGAGTTCGGCATCTCCACACGGGTTTGTGATAAATGAGTACGTTTTATGGCAAAAGCTGGTAAAAAATATCACGATATTTTTTATCATTTTTCCCCGACTGAACACTAGGATTATTTTTCCGCACTTTTTGATAAATGACATAAATTTCACATTGGTCAAGTAGTCACAAAATTGTTGACCTCGCTATTGTTTAACTGACATGTACTCCAAAGTAAGGTTAAATAAAATTTATGCAGTTGGTCTCATCGAAAGTTTATTGCTGCTTTTGAATTGATGTACTATGAACGATTAACCCATCTACTGAACAAACATCATCTCCATGTAATACATCAAACATAAACATAACCAATCTATAGTAAAACACACATTTGTTCGCTATACATCATAAATTGATAATTCATAAACCAAATCAAAATTGTGCCGTTAAATGTTGTGAGGTAAAAGCATTTCGCCCATTTGATGTCAAGCGAATTCCATCACATTCCCCCAGTAATGGTAAACCACGTCGTAACAATTACGTATTCAAGTCAAACGTGTGATAATTGCCAAAAACTAAAATTTTATGGTTTTATTCCGTGCTTTGATATTATTTTATTATGTCGTCTCCACTTTTTTTTATGTAATAATAACATCAAACGAGAGAGTATTAGTAGATTTATGTGCGGATTAATAATGTAAATCATGATAGTTCACTGCAATTTGAATAAAAGTAAATTTATATTAAATGTACTAACAAACAATCAATAAAATTCACGCCATACACCTTCTATTTATACAATATCTAACTATTGTTCTCAATTCATTTATGCTTTTTTTACATTATTTTTTTTTTTCAAATGACCAATTGTTAAACAAAAATAAGAAATTTTTAAGGTTTCCTATAGATATTCCCCATTTTTAGTATTTACTTTACTTTAAAAGTTTTTTGTATCAATTCTTTCGTCTTGACACAAACGACTAATTAGTCTTGGATACTTTATTTAGTGTGGAAGTTACATATATTTCGTATAACGGTTGATACAAAAGAATATGCGACCCTCGCGTACCAATAATATTTTAAATTCGTGAACCCGGGTGTTTTGGTGTAGAAAAAGTGTAACGAGTGCAAGTGCGTGCGAAATGATGAGTTTTATCGATAATTTTTTAATATTTTTACATGAATTGAATGTTTTTGTGCGACAGTTATCGATCCGGTTTAGTGAATATTTCGATAGAGTGAAAAATTTTAAATGGATACAATCTATAAGATACTGGGTAGAGGTTGGTGTAATTAATTAATTCATTTATATTTTGTTATTTATTTTTGTGTAATAATTTAAGTACGCTGACACTAATTAATATTGGAGGGGTTTGGTTTATTTTGTATGATTTATGGATAAACGACCCTCATTTAATATAATGCAGTCTTTATACACTTGGCGTAATATTTATAAGTAATTTTTGCTTCTTATAAAATTGGTATTCTTGTAATTAGGTAGGTACCTAACACGTCAAAACTGTTAGTCAAAATATTATTAGTTGTCAAATTCTATCAGGTCCCAAAATTAAAAAAAATAAAAATAAAATTTATATTTGACGCAGCGCAGGTATTTCGTACAAATATTACTAAACCCATTTTGCTCATCCAAAATCTCGGCGCTTGCTATTATTTACTCTACATTAGTGTTATTCTCGAAATTTTCAAAGATGTTTCCAAGTGTGGGCTTATGTCTGCTGAAAGTGTACTATTATATTCAAAATCGCTAATCTTTAAATAAAATCGGTTACGGTTGTTTCACAATATTTATTAAATCGTCAAATTTAAAAGACACACACGTCTACAACTCATATATCGTAATATGTAGCAGAGGTATTCTAACCTTAATTTAAGCATTTGCTTATTAAATACCTAATTTCCTTAGACGTATCACTTCATGCGACGTGACTATGGATCTTAAAATTTACTACCGACCAAATGGCACAGTGGTTAAAGCTTTGGCATTTGGATCGGGAGGTACCGGGCTCGAATCCCGATAGGGGCATGATGCAAAATGAAATTTCATCAACAGATTTCGATCTGTGGTGAAATGTAACACATCTATGACCCCCTGTCGGTGTGCAAAACCCATGGGCCAACCCATCTTCCATACCAGTATAGGCTAGGATGGAGCTTACAATGTGCAGATGGTCTTAAATTGGTCCTATAGCCGTACGTCCTTGAGTTGGCCGGAAGACGTAACGTAAGGACGTAAAAAGCATAACTGCGGAAGAGCAGGGTGAGCCTTGAGACCCAAAACAGATCGCATAGTTAACAATCAAAAAAGACTAAATAATTTTGTGCATAACTCTCAATGAATTTTTTTTAGATCTTAGTTGGCTGCATTAGTTTGAAATTCTTTTTATTTATTTGTCACGTCAAAATTTCAAGTAATATAAATTGTCGTTTGAAGTGATAGCATAGTCGCAAGGAAATATTTATAAAGCAGCATACTAAGATTTAATAAACAGCCTGAATGACTTTATTGAACAATTAAGATGGTGATACATTTACCGATTTTGCGTTTAAGGCGTATAAATTATGAGCGCTGATTGGTTAAAAGTCGGCCATCTTAAATCGCCTTATAGGCAAAAATTTTAAATTGAACATTTCTCAATTTTATATCCCTTTTTCAACCAAGAAAATAAGAAAAGTGACTCAATTTTAGACCAACCTACACAAATGTGTGAGTAAAAAACCATAGTATGTAATGGCGTTGGTGATAAAAAATTTCGCTTGATTTGAAGTAAAACCAACACAATTGCGTGCATAGATGTAGTGTTTTTTTTGGACGAAAATAAGCTACAAAGGAATTCACAAATGTGTAAGTAGGTTCAAAAAACATCCAAAACTAAATTTTTGACATGGTACTTATGCCCTACCCGCACAATTGTGTTAGTAAAACACAAAAGGGATATAAGGTAAATTTTTTTGCCTTAAACGCAAAATCTGTACATGTATCACCGCCTTTATTTTATTAGTTTCGATTTAGTGATCTAGTAACCAAAAATATGAGTAGTCACTAGACTTGGAGTGATGCGACTAGGGGAAAAAAGGTGTATTACATTTGAACAAACCTAAGCTTTTTGGAAGAGCAGAATGTCGAAGTTTTATATTTTTCATTGTTTCTTTTAACGGTCAAATTTATTCATTTAGCTCACTCACTTCTTCTTTTTTACTTGATTTTACTATTCACACCTTTTAAATTGTACAGTCTTTGTAAGATTTACAGTTTTCGTTTCTTTGATAAGCTAACCTTTTCGAAAAACTCACTTAGGGAGTTTAGTTTAGAGTCCTCTGGTTTATTCATGACAGATTGGCAAAAAACTTTACAACAGCTCTAACATTACACTTTTAAAATAATCCAACACGAATTTAACAGACCTTCAAAATTAATTTTACTGTTAATTATACACTTATTTAATTCTACACTTTTCTTAACATTACACCTTTCGGTTGAAACTTCACTTTGGTATAAGTCTGGTTTAGTGTCCAATTTATTTGATGGGGTTTAATATGTAATATTTTAATATGAAGTTTATGACTAATTGACAAAACCTTAAAACAGCTAAAACGTATACCCAAAATATTACGCTATTACGAAACTAAAACAACTTCAAAACTAATTTTACCAAATATTTACACTTTTACAATTCTACACTTTTTGTCACATTTACAATTTTCGTAGTAGCTACACTTTTCTTTAAAAAGTTAATTCCGAATGTCTTTTAGAGTCCAGTTTATTCATTTGATCTAATCATTAACCCTATCTTGTACATATGTTAGTATTTAAAATTATTAAAAAAAAACTTTTTATGAAATGTCTGTAACATAAAGTGCACAATAATGATTGAAAACAATAAAACTAATGATATTAATTTACATTTTTTCAATGCAACACTTTTTTCGTTTCGTTATGAGAGACACTTTAATTTAAAAAGTTTGGATGTCTGGATTAGTGTCCAATTTATTCATTAATCCTGTTTAGTATGTTAGTATGATATTTCTGACAAATTGACAAAACCCACAACGACTAAAAAGTGTAAAAGACATATTACACTTTGAATAATTGCATTTTAGTCCCCCAGCCATTTCTATATGTAGTGTGTATTGTAATACAACTTAGTATAGGGTAGGCTAATGAGGTCAAATTGCAGCTCCGCGGAAACCAATTGACATGTCCAAAACGGCTGATTAATCGGTTGGCAAAATTTGGCACTAGAGATTGAATGTCGGTCGGGGTTTATAACATCTTGGCGTCATCTTGTTGAATCCAAAAGTTGTTCAGATTCATATCGTCGCCATAAAAGGTTGGTCAGCATGGCTCTGTAACGGTCATCGTTTACGGTAATGGCGTCTTAAGTAGCGTTTTCAAAGACAAACGGGCTAGTTATATGCCATCACTTCAATATCCACAATGAACAGTCACTCTTAGTGGATGCATTGGCTTCTCTACAATTACGTATGGCTGTTGCTAACCCCAAATCCGGTAGTTCTGCTTGATTGCATAGCTCCCGAGATGGAAATGCGCTTTGTCTGAAAAGATGATTTTTCGTCCAATCGACGTAATTATGAAGCTGGTCTGCGGCCCACGCAGAGAACTGATATCGAAGCGGATGGTCATTTGTTAAGGTCGATGGATTCTGTCCCACACTATATGGGCCGCAGTCGCAGTATTCTCGGGCGTGCGCACTGTCCGAGTTCGGGGACCACTTCTGTCATCCAATAGAAAGCCTTCCTCACGAACTTTCTTCAACAATTCCACTACAGCGGTTCGACTTGGAATTCTTACACGACCCATATTTCTTTTCAAAAATCGCACGCTTTCGGCTTCACAACACTAAATTTGAAAATACGGCGCTACTCAAGCGATTGTTTTGTGATGCGTTATATCAGACTACTGAGCTGTCAAAATTTGAAGCAAATCGTTCAAAAAAGTGTTGGCTTAGTCTTTGATTTAAAAACAAACCAATTGATGGTCCACCCTATATGTTCTTTACTTCTCTTCAGTATATTTATCCAATTACATTTTAATTAATTGGTTTATGAATTGTTATTGCACACAGCACTTTTCTTTTAGTGTCCAAATTATTCATTTACCGTATTTAATATGTTAATTTGAAGTTTATTACAAATTTAATAGAAATGCTTATAATAGCTTGAAAGTGTAGAAGAAAGATGAGCCCATTTCAAATAGCCCAAAAATGTGAGGCTGTTATTTCCAATTTTTCTATTGTACATTATTTGTAACATTTACACTTATTTTTAAATTTAATAGCTACACGAATTGATATAAACTTTACAACAGCTGTAAAGTGTAGACAAACATGGCACTTAATATATTTTATAGTTCAATAAGAATTTGATACGATTTCATTACTTATTTCACTATTGTTTACCCTTTTTATGATTTCTACATTTTTGTTACATTCACGTTTTTTGTTAATTTGAGGAGGTAAATATAACTCGTTGGTCTCCGCCGTTTATATGGAAAATTGGGCTTTTATTGTGAAACAACGGTAGATTATGTTTTATTCAAAGTATTGTTCATCGCTAGCCACTACTCTTCTTATCTTTCTGGCTATCCATGAATCATGCCAATTTTTGGTATCTTCATATGATGTGGCACATCACGTCACGGCTCACGTCACTGCTAAAACTTCCCAATTGAGTGTTTCCAAGTAGGCTTTGACCGGCATCGCAACATGTGGTCGAGCATTATCATGCAGCAAAATAATTTTGTCGTGTCTTCTCGGCTCAATTTCATCAATTGTGTTCGATAGTGGGCGCCAGTAACAATTTCGTACAGATTTAGCAACTCATGAAGGCTTGGTTGACGTTGTTAAAGGATGGCCAGGTGGTCCCAATGATTTCTTCTTTTTTAGGTTATCGTAGTATACAAGCAACATTTCGCATGAAAATATCTTCGTTCCACATCTCATTGCTTCAGTTCATATATGGAACCCAATTTCCTTGCTTTTGAATCATTCCTAATGATTTTAAATTATGCGATATGTCTTGTTCAGTCACTCCTAATATGGAAGTTCTTCTGATCGCAAGTTCTTCTTGCGTTTGGCGGCACGAATCTTCATCGAATGCTTCCAATTCCGCGTCTTCGTACACTTTCGGCCGCTATGTTCTTTGTTTTCGACATCATGTTCACGGTTCTTAAACTTTTGTTACCACTCTCGACAACTTCTCTCACTTAAGGCAGCCTCGCCATATGCTTCTACAAGCAATCTACAAATTTAAGAAGTAAATCAAAATTTTCCCGCAAATGTTTCTTATTCGGCTCAAAACTCGACATTTTCACACGACAAAAAATATATGATGGTGATACAAAATCGATAATATTTTAAAGTAAAGTTGTTGATCGATGTCCAACCTATGAATACGACGTTTTACAGCGGGCAATTTTAACCATAACTTACTGGTGGCACCATCTTTTGTCGAACACTGGATACTTATTTGTATACACAATATTAACCCTATCTTATATGTTAGTATAAAGTGTATAATGAATTGACAGGAAACCATACATAGGCTGATAAGTGCAGGTGAAACGTAACACTTAAAATAGTCCATTAAAACTAAAAGTATTCGAGTCTAATTTAGTTCATAAATATGCGCGGTTATAAATGAAATTTTACCTCCATAGTGTTCAACATAAATAAACCGCCAGTTCAGTGTCTTGCTGATACTCAGTTTATATGTAGTTTCTTACTTTAGTGTGTAGCTAATACCAAATTCAATACATTATGGATATCGATATCTTAAACATGTTGAGTAAAATCGCGACCAACGTGAAAATGTTTGGCACTATGAAATTTTCAAATCAAATTGGTGATGATTTCACTATTCATAATAGGAGACCTGAAATGTAGCGAAAATTTTGCCTTGAAATTTTTGACTAAAATCATTTTGACTAAAACTCGTAGAAATAAGTTTAATTAAAGATTTCGTTCAGTCGTTTCCAAGAAATATAAGCGGCCTCTTTACCAACATCTAATGCCTTTCAGCTGAAAATTTTGTTAAGTTTCAAATTATGTATTTTGGATTATTTGCGTTTCCTTGTTACACAATATTGAAAACATGAAAAAACGTTCGTATCTTTTTTTGCTCGACTATATAGTAAACGAAAACTTTTGAATGAAGGAAACAATAACAAAACAAAACAATGATCATACTGTCGGGTTATTAAAAAATACAAACGTTTTTTCTTGTTTTCAATATTGTGTAACAAGGAAACGCAATAAACCAAAATATATCGTTGTCTCGTTAGCATGTATACAACCAGTACCCAATTATATTTCTAATGCTATTTTAATACAAGAAAATTATCATTCTTACCTACTTTAACAGGGAGATTAGCGCGATGGAGCCTTAAGTTACAGGGTTTTGATTTTGGTATTGAGTATCGAAAAGGAACCCAAAACTGTGTACCGGATGCATTATCTCGAATGTTCATGGACGAATTAAGCAAAACATTAAAAGAAGTTCTTTGAAAAGAAGTATGTAAAACAACTCATCATTTGGACGACCAATACCCTTCTCGAATTGATTTAAATTCCAATTGTTTTCAAAGCGCGGGGTACCAGTCACAACTTTAGCACGTCAACTCTGCCTCAACTAAATCCAATTTAAACATAATTAATTGAATGCTCTATATACACAAATGACCTTTAAACGTTGATGAAGCATTAAATATACCTGATTGGAAGTTGATAGTTCCCAAATCTCTTCGGTTCGATTTAATAAAATCGATATACTCTCCTCCTACAGCCGCACATTTAGGAAGGCATAAAAGATATTTTGACATGTTGAAATGCTATTTTTTGGCCTAGTATGATGCAGTATATTCGTCGTTTTATTGTTTCGTGCGATATATGTAAATGTATTAAAGCTCCAAACTATACATTACAACCCCCTTTTTCGTCCCTCCCTGCTGCATTTCGACCGTGGCAAAGCGTGTACCTAGATTTTCTTCGACCATTTCCAAGGACCCGTATCAGAAACACATTTATTTTAGTAGCTGTCGATCATTTTTCGAAATTTGTTCTAACCCGAGTCGTGCGACAGGCAACCGCCAAGGAGGTTAGTAAATTTCTCGAGAATAGTATATTTTTGATGTTTGGAGTTCCAAAAACTACTGTGACTGACAATGGGCGACAATTTGCGTCTAATACGGATCAAAAATTATTAAAAAAAATATGTAGTGCCTCATATTTTCACAGCCAAGTAATCTCCTCAAAGCAACTCGTCCAAGCGAGTGAATAGAACAGTACTAGCTTCCATACGTGCGTATGTGGGCAACGATCACAAGACATGGGATAACCACCTCGAAGCGATCACACAAGCAATACGTGGACGAGTCAACCGAGAGATTAACAGAAAAGATTCAAAATAATTTTTCTAAAGCTCAGTTTAAAGCTCATACTCCTTATAACGTACGATCTAGGCCTATTCAGTTTAAGGTTGGTGAACACGTGTTTGTGAGAAGATTTTCGTAAAGTAACGCCGCTGAATTTTATTCTGCGAGGTTGGTTCCTAAATTTATTAAAGCCAAGGTGCTTCGTCTTGTTGGTAATGTGTCTTGCGAAGTGGTGGACGATCATGGCAATATTTTGGGAGTATACCATTTTAAAGATGTTAGGTGTTAATTTCACATTTTGTAAAGTCGTGTTCGGTTTAACCTCTGTTTAGTATTCCGAATTTGTAGTTGTTTTTTTAATTGGATTGAATTCCCGGCAAAATGAGCCCTCAGGTTACGATAGGTACGTACCCACAGCTTGGGCAGCTAGATAGTTAAATTTCTGTTAACATGACCTCTGGTCCTGTTACACAACTTATTATATGGTAATATCATGGTATTAAGCATTAATCACTAGTTGTAAGGAGAATTAATCGTAAACCGATCAGAAATATTTTCTTAACTGATTATGATGAAAATTAAATAATGGATTGTAAATGGGATTTTAAAATGATTTTTGGAATGTTTTTCATTCGTATCATCCTTAGATTATATAGATAACGTACCAATACAAATTTCAATACAAATCACAAGCGAAACTAGAAGTACTAAAAATGAATGGGTAAACGAGAGGTACATATACATAAAATAGAGAAACACAGATGAGGTGAAAAATGGAAAATTTTCGTTATTTTAAAGTGTGTTTTGGTTGTGTTTGATATGAATGAAAACTATTTAGTTTACAATAAATAAGTGAATAATCAAGTGCTCTATTATACTAAAATAACCAAGTGTAGTGTGTTCCAGTGTGAAAACACACGATTATCAAGAAAAAAGGAAATTTCTTTTTACAAGTAACTTTTTTGACAGTGTTTACAAACTCTTTAATTGCTTTTTTTGATTAACCTTCTAATTGATTTTAATAATATTCCACAAATTTATAGTATATATATGCATAGTTAAATATGTTCAGTGATAAAGGTGATTTATTTTAAATTTAATTGAATAAAAATAAGTGAAACATTCGGATTTAAAAACAAACACGGGAAAAAGTTGCTCTTCATTTTAGAAAATAACAGTAAATAAATCGAAAATTGTCATTGAAAATCCAGTGGCGTTGCCAAAATTTTTATATTTAATTTTTATGGGGCAGCGATTCGCTATTTAGTTGTATTAAATTTTGTGATTTATTTTCTTTTTTAATTCGTTTAATTTCAAGTATAGTGAATTAATATGCATATAGTATATGATTTACAAATATTCAAAATCAGTTATGAATTTTAATAGTAAAAGTATATTGTTGATATTAATAAATCGATTAATTTTAACGATACAGGATATTTTAATATGGTTTAAATAATTTAGCATAACATTAGATATAACATAGGTATAATGTTATAATCTTTATTAGAATGTTTTAATCTATGTGTACCTACATACTTATTTAAAGTAATGAAATACCTTATGTTAGTTACCTATAACTTATACTTATTGTATTATTTTTAAAAGTTTTATTTAATATTATACAATTATTATTTTATTATTATAATGCATTAATAAAAAAATTTAAAAATAAAATAATTTTCATTTAATTTATTTTTTGTCCCCGCCCTATATAAAACAATTTACACCGCCACTACTTGATGTTATGAAATTTATAATGTTGTTATCCTGCATTCTTCTTTCTCTTTTCCAAAAAAATATCAAAACAATAATAAAAACATTACAAAATTGATTCTTCAAAACAATACTGTCGGTATTCTATCTATAGTATAATCTAAGGTATCATCGTAAACATGAGCCATCATTGTTGGAAGACCAAACAATCTCCAGGTACTAAAACATAAATGGTAAAACATAAAGGTACAGCGGAAGTGTAAGTTGAATCAAAAGAATTAGATATAGTTGGCAATATTATTTAGCAGGCAATTCGGGAAAGTTTAACCATTAAGGCGGAATTCCATTACTGCGGCTTTTTTTGTGAAAGAGATAAAATCAAAAATCCGACAAAGACATATTATTTTTATTTTATAGCGAAATTTTATGGGGAACATTTTTAATTTTGGTTGCCATAAAAAATACTTCGTTTTGTATTTTTTATTTATATTTATGGCAACCAAATCGCAACAACAACAAAAAAATTAAGTATAAAATTTTTTTGATTGTATCTCTTTCTGGTTTTCTGCACAAAAAAGCCGCACTAATGGAATACCGCCTTTACTCGTATGAAATCCTAAAAAAACGAGTCCTCTTGATCGCATAATCAGACTGAGAGAAACGGCCTCAAGTTTGAAATATCTGGCAGGAGGGCCGCACTGAACATAAGGATGTGCTTGATTCGTAAGATTAAATAATACTACTAACTAATGTGGTAAGTAAAGAACAAAACGATTAACAAGCAATTCCGTTGACGCTCTGATCTAAAAGTTGAACTTACGTGTACGATTAAAGTCTCATATTTATTGTTTGGGAGAGAATTTTCAACCTTGTACCAAACGAATACCTAACAATTGGAAATAAAAAAGTGACTATAAATCATCAATAATAATCTGAGAATCAAAAGGCTCTATGACTGGATAAATTATAAAAAAGGTTTCACAGCCTACAGCTTGAAATATGTTTCTCATCAATGGAATGCAGTTAAAATAATTATGATTCCTGAAACATGTCAACCAGCACCGATAAAGTCATACAGATTAATGTCTTTAGTTCCTGTTATTTCGAAAATATTTGAAAACCTAGAAACAAGGCACAATTATAAAAGAACAATATTTGTTCCAGAAAACAGTACAAATTAAATTGAAAAAGTAAAGAGACGTGATCATCGTCCCTTTCGCATTGCCAGTATACCCCATCCAGCAACTATGGAATTCTTTCTCATTGGCTCGAAACTGGTTGTTATGATTCTTCAACCTGCAATCTACGATTGGTTTAATGGAATGCGAAATATGATGAGTGTGAAGTTTATACCAATTAACAAAAATACGCATGTATTGCAAATCACACTGTTAAAATATTTCTTATAGGAATTTTGAGTGAAAATTTAAATTTCATGAAATTTAAAATTAGAATAATATTTAATAAATTAATTATTTTAATACTATATTGCGAATGTATAGAGATGTTTTTTGTGAAAAACTCTTACATTGCTCAGAAATGTTTTTTAAGTAAAACTATTATCGGCTCCTTTTGATTTTCAGTATATCCAATTCTGGCAAATGACAAGACTTCACGGAGACAAGACCAAAAATCAATCATATATACTATAGGTGGTTGACAATCATATATACTATAGGGCCTGACTTATCAAATGGCGCGGAAAAATATCACAATTGACTTGCAGAATATTTCTTTTTAAGTAAAACAGTCATAAGATTTTTTTATTTTTGAGTGAATTCGAGATTGCACCACAATGAAACCACAATGGAAGCTGCCACTTCCGATACACAGATTTTCAACAAATTTCGAAATATTGTAATTAATGGAAAAGTTTAATATGCAGTTTCATTCCGAGTAGTTAATCCGCCAGGACTGTGGAGATGCCGGATTTTGGTGAAATAAAGTTCTTTTTTATAAAAAAAAAATCGTCATTCATATTTTTAATCGTTTTTTCGTAAATGGTATATACTTTTTAAAACATTTGCAAAAAATCGAAAATGTTCTTACAAAAAAGATGCCAATGCCGGTGGAACAAGTGTGCCTAAAATTCACTGGATCTCCCTTTTTGTGGAAGAAGCTTAAGTATGAGGTTTCATCCTATCTATACAATCCGTGTGAGATGTACTGGGGCTGAATTTTTCTTGTAAACCGGGTTTTTGTCGAAAATCGTCATTTCCGCTAAAATTTTAGAAAAATGATCTGGACCGGTATAGGTGGTGTCTCAAGTGTGGTGCATTCGAGATTTACGTACATTTGCAGTAATAAAAACGTATTCAATCTGTATAAAAATATGGGAATGTAAATTTTGTGGCGTTGGCCACAAAATCTACACTCATATTTTTATAAGGCTTGAATACGTAACGGATACATTTATTGAATAACGGTTTTCCTTATTTATATTTGAGCTTTGGAAATATGGTCGAATTTCAAATGAAAATTTATATTTGAGGAAGGTTTAAAATTCGGCTACCGGAACTAGGTCCTTTCACAAAGATCTTGCTGACATTTTTTATGATAGATCGAAATCGGTTTGTAAATTAGCATTTCAAATATGTTCTGATATCATCTCGATGGTCTGAGAAATTAATCAGTTCTGTCCTATTTGGCTGGTCTGTAAAATAAATATAATTTTTAAATCCTATGTCAAACAACCATACCAAATTTTTAACACGATCTGTTCAAAAATACTCTAGTTCCGTCCGAGTTGGGCATATTCCAGAACTTCTCTTACGATAAGCTGGCAGTATGCTTAACGCAGTACTAATTGAGTATTAGAGACCTTATTCTAAAAATTGAACCCCACCCAAACCAGACAGAAGTTGAGTTTTAGAAAATTTTTAATTTCGGTTCGATTAACTGTAAAATTAAATAAAGTTTTGTGCTGGTAACTGACTTTTTTATTTTATATTTGAAACTGGCAAAAATTTGGCAGTTCCATAATAAAATTTTAATTGATGGGTTTGAAATGAACAATCATTATTTGTAATTTGTGCTTGTATATATTTCGACAAGTTTGTGTATGTATGTGTGTATAGAATTTGTGACACAATTCTCCTGTGATCGTGACTCTGGTGGTTTTTCCATGAAAAATATACCTTCATCCGCCTTGATTGAAAGTTTATGTCAAAGTTCAGGTTTCAAACCTAATTAACGTCACCGCATATTAAAAAAATAGTAGAAATATCACAGAACATAATTTAATTATGAATAGATATGTGTATACAACAAAACAAGTCATATATAAATAATAGTCATAAAAGTATTTAAAAACCAACAACAAAAAACTGGGTGAGGTTTTAGTTTTAGAATATTTCGTGCAGAACACAGGTTTCATATTATTTTTGTGTGATTGAGTTGTACATACTGGTATGTAGTTTTGCTAAATGAACAGCAGGAAAACAAAATGTCACGATTTTCATTACAAAACTTGGAAAATCACCCCACGATAATGGAATGATGTACCTATGCGATATTTTTCCCCGTTCAAATTGCTTAAGGAATCAATATTTATCCAATTTAATTTTCCAGACAGAAATGGTTCGATAATAAACGTTAAAAATGTTATTTTTTTAATTTAATCGAACCACACCTCTTTAAAATATGAAATTTGTAAACACACCCTAGGTTGTTAAAATAAAAAAAAGGATATAAATCCTTATTGATATATTATCTAATGTATATATTATGATGATAAAGAAATATAAAAAAGGGTAAAACCGTAGGGTGTAGGTCAAGAACCTTAATATAAATTTTAAAAGAGCGTTTATTCATCTTTCCTTCATACATGATTTTGAGTAATTTATAGCTCGGCCGCTAGACTATGATCTAACATCTTTTAGTATGTTAGATATCACATTACATGTATTTTATCTACACACTAAAAAATGATCGTACAAAATAAACTTAATAAACAGGGTGGGCCATCTGTTGGTCATTTTTTTATATGTAAATAAAACACATTTTGTAATGAAAAGTTAAAATTTTTTATTGATAAGGATAGGTGGTTCTATGCCTTTCAAGTGATGTTAAATCCGGACTTCTTGGTGGCCAAGGAACTTCACAATTTCTTGAAATTATGCGATCAGCAAATTTTGTTGACAATAAATGGATTGTTGCACGACTTGTGTGGGATGTCGACCCGTCTTGTGGAAACCACAGGTCGTTGACACGCAAGTAATTTAGTTTGAGCCACAAAAAACAGGTAACATGTTGCCGTAACCTTCGCCATTCACTGTAATGGCATTTTCCTGTTCGTTGTCAAAGAAAACCGGCCCAATGATGCCACCAGCTCATAAACCACACCAAACAGTGACTCTTGGAGAATAAACTTCTGCTCCATGAATAACATGGGGCTTCTCCGCTCCCCTAATTCGACAATTTTGCTTATTGACGTACCCATTAAGATGAAAATGAGCTTAATGGGTACGCCAATCGCTAAAGATGGTTTTTGATGAAAAACCTTCATTTCGTTCAAGCATCCAATTGACCAAACGGCGACGATTGAAATGGTCTAGTGGCCTCAATTTTTGAGTTTATGGATGCAAATGAAGATCAAAATCCAAATACGTTGTAATGTAGTTCGTGAAATGTTTAATTCTAGTGAACGATGCCTTGTTGATATGCTTGGTTCATTACGAACACTTTCACTACCAGCTGCCACTGCATGAAGAGTACGAACTGGATGAACATGTTGATATGATCAACGACCTTTCAAACCTATTTCTTCAAAACGGTCAATAATTTTGCCAATACAAATGCTCAGTAAGACGTCCATGTCGGCCAAAACTCTTACGTAATTTACGAAATTTTGTTGTTTTTGAACGATTATTTTCATAATAAATTTGGACAATCAAAATGCGTTGTTGTGCTGTTAGCGACTCCATGATGATAAATGACGTATTTTTCACTTTTCATCTGTCAAAGAATTTTTTTAGAACAGATAATACTAAGTACTAAAATTCATCGATTGAAAAAAGAACTAACAGATAGCCCACCCTGTATTAACAAAGAGTTAAAAAAATTTGTACATTTTGTTCGAAAAACACATATGTACATATATATATATATATATATATATATATATATATATATATATATATATATATATATATATATATATATATATATATATATATATATATATATATATATATATATATATATATATATATATATATATATATATATATATATATATATATATATATATATAAAATAGTACTAGAACTAGAACAATTTATTTTATAATCTAGTACGTAATTAAATTCCATTTTAATTTCACGGTGTGTTTTGTCAAATTGACGTCGAGTGACAGCTACCGTCCCAGTCAAATTACTTAATTTCTAGACTCTCTTCCGGACCTCTATCCTAATCCTATTAACGTACGTAGAGTTCCATTTCAATCTGTAAAATGGCATTGTCCTTTCAAATTAGTAGTTTCCACAATGATCATGTTCGGAATTCATATTTTAATCTCACTTATGTCACTAAGTAAGTTTCATCTCACTCGGTTAAGAAATAGCTTAGTTCCATATAAAATGGTTATTTTTAAGAGCCACGTTCAGAACATTATATTAAAATGCTCTTTCATCATATAAACCCCATTCTCATTAATAAATGGTTAATTTACACTTAAGTTGATTATTTTCCAGAGCTCAAGAGTTTATCGTAGAATTCCATTTTCATCTCATAACTAAATTTGAAATCCATTAAAATAGGATTCTACGAGAAATAATCCGAAACCCCAAAATCTTAAATGACCCAATACTTTTATTTAATTTTTGATTTTTTAAACTGAAAACAATTAATTAGTTCTCTTAAAATTATAAATGAAACAACTTGCTGAATCCCTGGGGGCCACCGCTCTCTCGGACTATGATATCTGATGACTATCTTTTTTTAGATTCTTTAGATTTCACCCAGGCTGCTTCGAACCATTTTATTTTTGTTCCTGATGCATTATACATTTTTTAAGCGCTTAGCTAGTAGTTAAATTGTTTAGCGAGGGTGTCTTGCTAAATAGGGGGCTGAGAATATAAATAATAATTATATAACAAAAAATCTGCTCCAATGAAAGAGCCGCATAAGCGACCGATACCCGATTGGGTTCATCTTGACGTGTACACTATTACTAGTGTACACGTCAAGATGAACCCAATAGGGTAACGGTCGCTGATGTGGCTCTTTCATTGGAACAGATTGTTTATTACGTAATTATTGTTTATTTTCTCAGCCCCCTATTTAGCGAGACTCGCTCGCCATTTGATGTTAACATGACGTTACGAAATTAGAACAAGTGGCCGCCCTATTTAGTCATAAGCTCTTTCATCTGGCGTATTAGAATTTCTTGGTCCCACTCTATTTCTGTGCAATATCGTATATTTGTATTCAACGAGTTGAAATCTAATGAATTAGTAATTGATTGCCCGAGAAGAATTGAAATTGAAATAAAAGTATTTATCAAATTACCACAGTATACGAAATAATGATAGGACCAAATTAAAAAACTGATATTTTAATTAAGTAATGTAGTAAAAAAAAATATTTATTTCGCAAAATGACTAAATAATAAGAGTTAGCTCAAATTAACAGAAACTTTATTTGCGATACTGATGTCGCGTTTTTCAATAGGGCATAATAATTTCGTATTTTAATACGAACGCATCCTTGAAAGTTTTTCGGGATTTGTAACGTCAAAACGTCAGTCAAGGTTAACATTTTTATCATGGTGAAGTTAACGAGCGAGCAATGTTTGGAAATTACTACCGCAATTCTGAGTAAGGGGTCGCCACCTACGACTTTTAGCTTAATGGCTTTGTCAATAAGCAAAATATGCATTATTGGACAGCAACAAACCCACATGTACTTCAAGATACGCCCAACCACAAAAAATGACCGTGTGGTATGGACCATATTTTTCATGTTACGGTAACATTTCATGTTACGGTCAAAACAGTTCGTTATCGATTCATGTTGGAATACTACTTTGTGCCAGAATTGGATGTATGTACTTGACAACAGTGATATATGGTTCCAACAACACGTGCCACATGCCACAGAGCTGGTTAAAAAATTGATATATTGAAGGAATATTTCAGTAACCGTGCGTAATCTCGAGAAATGGTCCTGTCGAATAATCACCTTCCTCGTGCGATTTATGGGGTTTCGTTAAGTCGTTGGTTTATGCCAACAACGTTAGTAGAGCTCAGGGATAATATCGGATGCGAAATTATCGCCATTCCGGCCGATATATGTGAAACCGGTGGAAAACAGGCTCCAAAGAATCGATCGCTGCAAATTGAAATTAAAATAACTGGTTTTTAGAAGTTATAAACCTGTCTATGAATGATGTAAAACCATATGCTAGTAAATTATTTGTTTTGATTTTAATGAAAAAAATGGTTGATTATTCCTATTATTATTTCATGCAGTGTATCTCTTTAACTTTTTTTTTTACTAATTGTTTTATGGTGAATGTTTTTTTAGGGAGGCTGCGCGAAGGACTGGAACATTGCTTTCCATAGCCATACCACCATATTCACGCTAAAATTTCACCCTACTCCCGATGGGATTCGAACTAACCAACTCCCGATCCAAGTTCTGAAGCCTTAACCATTTTGTTCGGTTCAGTTTCTTTCATATTAACGATTATCCAGCACCACATATAATCTGATATTATACTAGTTTCATCATACAATGTGAGTTCTGGTCTATCCGGGCGAGAAATGATTTGTTTCCAGATTGGCCATTTAAGTGCATTTTGGAACTCACATTGAAACTTCATTTTAGTCATACAAATAGAATTTCCTTACAATTCCTTGAGAAATGACTAATTCAAATTAACCATTTTTGAACTCACATTGAAATCTCATTTCCATCATCTTTCCAAACCGACGTGTAATGTTACTAGATGAGGAATGGCTTAGTTTCATTCAAATTTTGTAGTCCGCATTGTCCATTGAGTTGTTCTGTATCAGGAATTCTCTTTCTAATCCCAATTTCATCGTGCAAACTGGGTTTCATTCAAACTCTTTGTCGAATGGCTTAGTTCCTTAGTTCCTGTATTTCTATAAAAGTCACATAACAAGAACTAAATAATGTATACAATTAAAAATGATATATGGGCTTCTAGAAAACCCTGCGCATCAATTTTTATCAAAAATTTTCGGGCAGGAAAATGTTTAAAAACAACAACTAGAGAGCTTCGTAAACTACTTATCGAAAATCAGGACAATCGGGGCAATCGATTCCTGGGACTAGAAAATATACACCTATCGCCCGATTTACACGGTACTTTTTTACACGATTTCGCTTTTACACGATTTGAAAAAACAAAACAACCAATTTTTTTTTGTCTAAGTTTCCGGCTAACCCAAACATTTGTAGTAAGTTCATACATAATACATCGATAGATATCACATAACTAACTATGAATAATGTTTGATTAAAAATAGCTAAAGATAAGTCAAGATTGATATTTTGGTAATAAGCACATTGGTCTACATATAATAGAATATTGTCATAGGGTAAGGGGATTGGAGAACAATTGAATTTTCCCGCCAAATACGAATGTTGTTAAATGTTTTATGTAACTTTTGGGTAGTTGGGATAAGTTAGGACAGGGTAACTGTTCAAAGGACAGGCGTAGCCACAAACTCACTTGTTGCCACATCATATGAATTGCACTTCATACTCATTTACTTGGATTGTTGTAATGTTCTCACCTACTAACATAGTCAGAGCAAAATTAAGGCAGTTTATTATTCGAAGAGAAATTACACCAATTTTTCATCCTGCTAATTATTTGACTGGCGTGGCCGAGGTATGCAACTCTAATGGCTCTGGGGGTAGATTCCGACAAAATGACAATTTTTCGTTACATTTGCTTATTGGTACAAATTGAAGTCACTGAAACTTTACGATTTGGATCAAATGACACTTATAGCAGTTTACAGCAACTACAGTTGTAAGTTATAGCAAAATTAGTTATTTTCAATAAAGAATAAATTTATTTTGTTTTAATTGTAAATACTCACACATTTGGTGACATTTCGGAAAAGTCATGGCATACGAATCACGATTTAGTACTCACAAGTATTTGTCACAAAATTGTTGCAGTATTTTTAGTACAATGTCACAAAAAATTGTCATTTGTCTTTTGATCAGAATCTAGGTCCTATGGGGTGACATATTACAACATCATATTTTTGATAATTTATCGTAGTTTATGTCTCGTTTCTGCAAAATAAAATGTTATTTATAATTGTAAAATTATAATAATAATAATTTGTTTTCGATACTTGAACGAAGTTGGAGTAAAGGGTACTGCTTATATTAATTCCAGTAGGTTGTGATAGCAATAGAAAATAAGTCGCCAATTTCTGTTTAGGAAAAAGAGACATAACATTCGATAATGTATCGAAAATGTGATGTCACCACTGAAAGCAACCATTATAATATCCATAAAATTTCAAATAAGATTGTAGCAGGCCTTTAATTTTGCTGGGTGATAAAAAACAAAATTAATTAAAAAAATTTTTTTGATGAATGTGGTTTACTTTGAATCCAAAAAATGTAGCAGTATTAGCAGCTATAGCTACGTTTTTCTGAAAAACAATCGGGTTCAGTTCGCGATAGCTAACCTACCGTGCGATATATGCAGTGATTTTTTTGTGAGTAAGTTCCGATTCCTTCAACACAAAAAATTCGTGTTGAAAAATTACGCAAAACAAACTTTTAATTTATAGGCAGGGGGGAAATAAAAGAAGAAATTTTTGGTTGAATCATAACTGGCGGATTGATTTTTTTTTGGTCAAAAGAACAATGAAACGTCAATTTTTTTGATGTACATACATCAAAAATACATTGATTTTTCACGTGAAAAGAACATCACATCAATTTTCTGGCCTACCGATGGAATTAGTTCGGGGTAAATATTTTTGAAGCAAAGTTAAAAGGAAAATCATTTTTAGAACAAAAGTTTCCCAACCAACTTTGTTTCGTTAGGGCAGAAAAAAACAATTTATACAAAATTGCTATGAAAATATTTTTCCCAATTACCTAATCCCAGGGAAAGGCAAAATAGTGCCATAGGAGGTATAATAGGACTATAGGTATTCGATATTGGAAGGTACGAGATTCGGTTATCTATCTTAAATTAGTTTCGCGGATTAAGTTGAGTAACCTATTGGTTTGTCAATTTACAACACTTTCTTTTTCTAATTAGAACTACCCAGCTCCAGCGGTTTCTGCCTTTGGAGTCTCCTTACTCTGTTAGTGGTTTCCAACATACGACATATATTCGCATTTTCGTGTAGAGATAAGCGCTGTACGTATTTCCTTGCTTGGTTCTTTATTTCATCGGTGACGTATTCCATCTTCAAGTCTTTATGACGGTTGTCGTTCCTAATATACCATGGGGCATTCATACCATGGGCATTGTTGTGTATTGAGAGCTCGGAATTTTTACCCATGAGTCAGTACATTTTCCTATATTTGATGTTTTCATCTTCTTTTTTCTTCTTGATGTGTTCTTTTCATCTTAGCTTAGCATCGAGGGTCATGCAAAGACATTTAGCTGTATTTGCATATGGAATTTGGTTTGAGTTGAGAACTGCTAAAATAGCTGTATCGTCTGTAAATGTTGCTACTGTGGTACTTTCAATATTCGGTAAATCTCTCGTATAAACAATAAACAGAATAGGTCCAAGTACGCTACCTTGTGGTATACCTGCTGATATTCTTTTTATTTTAGAATACTCATTTTTAAATTTGACTCCAAAGTTTCGATCAGCTATGTAGGTTTTAAGAATTTGATAAAATTGCTTAGGCAGGGGTAGATGCAGTTTAAATTCAAGCCCTTGGTGCCAAACTTTGTCAAAAGCTTGAGCTACATCTAAGAAAATACTGGAGCATATTTTCTTATTCAAAAGTGCGAACTAGTTCAACTGTAGAGTGATTTTCTCTAAACCCAAATTAGTGTGGTGGAATTAAGCATCTCTCTTCTATTATAGGTTAGAATCTCTTCAGCAACAGTTTTTCAAATATTTTTGATATGATGGAAGTAGTGATATCGGTCTATATGATTTTTTATTGTTGTTTAGGAATCATTATTACTTCGGCCACCTTCCATTATCGTGGAACATATTTCAATCTGAAGGCTACATTAATTATTTGAATTAATATACATTAATTTACGCAAACGTTTCTCGAGAATGACTCACAATTTTCCCAGTAATTAAGTCATAACCTGGAGCATTTCTGATCCTTAAGTTATTACTGATTTCAGTTTTAAGCTCCAATAAGATCATATGCATTATATCAAGATCATCTACTTTGTTTACGACTGTTGTATTTTCATTTGCTGTTTGTCTCGGAAACGGTTGAAAAGTTTCTTCTAAATAAACAGCAAATAGAGAGATTTTGTTTGTCACTTTTAGCCCAGGATCCGTCATCGTTTTTGATAGGTGGCACATGCATTTTGGTTCTTTTTACCCCTTTCGTTGCTTTCCAAAGCGAGTAGTCATCATCCTTTAGTTCAGAAAGACCTCGAAATCGCTTAGTTATGCTTTTGCTATTTCCTTTATTACTTGTTTTAATTTATTGCACAAACCATTTAGAATAGTTTTGTGCTCCGGTGTACGAGACTGCTGCCATATTTTGCGAGCTTTCCGTTTCTCTTTAAGTAGCTCTCTGACTTCAAGAGGATAGTTATGTTTCATTGTAGTGTTGGTATGACAAATCGGTGAACTTTCCCAAGCCACTTGTTGGATATTGTTATTAAATATTTCTAGTTCATCTTCCAGCTGCACCTTTATTCTAATTGGTTCGCCGGGATTTGGTCGATCTTCCACTAATTGCATGAATAGATCCCAATTGGTTTTATTGTTTGTTAACTGAGGAGAATTAACTTTTTTAATTATCATTGTACTCAGAGTCATTATAACAGGTGAGTGGTCATATGATAGTCCTTCACTATTTTCAATGCACGTGTATTCCTCTAAAACTCCTTTTGTTACAAAGAAGTCAAGAAGATCTGGAATTTTTTGTATGTCAGCAGGCCAATATGTTGGTTTATTGCCAGAGAGTAATTCACAGTTGTTCTCGCGAGCTGCATTAAATAACTCTTTCCCTTTAGAGATTGTAAGTTTAGATCCCCAAAAGGTATTCTTTGCATTAAAATCACCGCCTATGATAAATTTAGTCCTAATGATTTAAAAAGTCGAATGTAGTCTTCTTTTTTTAATTGATGGTGTGAGGGGCAGAAATAAAGAAGATACTGCGTTCCCTATTATTGGTTTATTCAACTTTTATGGTTTTAACTTCCATAATTTCTTCTTCAATACCAGGCACTTCATAATGTTTAATATTATTTTTAATAATTCCGGTAAACTCGCCTCCAGCGTTTCCTCCTGGATGAATAGCGTGATAGCATTCATAGTCACGTATTTTAATAAATGAAGTTTCTGTTAAATGAGTTTCCGAAACAAGACATACATCTATTTTTTGTAAGTTTAGAAAAATGTCTAGCTCTGAAACATGCTGTGGTAATCCATTCGCGTTCCAAATCACAATTCTAGGTGATCTATTCATTTGATTAGTATAGCATTGATGTAAGATCATTCGTAGCTTCTTGTCTATCCAGCCACTAATATATATATATATATAGCTTCTAGACTACGTTCTTGTTTTGCTAGGCGTGCATTTATCGTTTCTATACTTCGAAATATCCTTTCCCATGGATTTTCTTTAATAGTATATTTTATTTAATAGCTAAGGGCTCTGGTTGTGTCGATACTCTAGTTGTAGTTGAAATCCTTTCTCTTCTAACATTACTGTTTTGAGTCGATTGGCGTGTTTTATTTCTTAACGTTTGCATTTGTACTGCATCCTCTATAGTTGGCTGGGTGTATTCCTTTACAGTTTATACACTTTGCAAGTTAGGTTAGACTAACAGAACAGTCTATCGCGTTGTGTCTGCCGGCACATGTTACGCACCTAACATCTCTCCCGCAATATCTTTCGGTGTGGTTATAACCTTGGCATATTTTGCATTGAGGTATTAATCTCATGTTCTTTTCAGTGGTTCTATTTTAACCCTCATATTAAGTATTGCTTTGATATTAAATATGTTTTAAATTTTTTCGATTTTGTTGAGAATATACGAGCATGAATAGCGGGAGCCTTCTTTTAACGATCTTGGTTCCTTGACCATTTTCAACTTTCTCTCGTTTAAGGATATTTACTGCCTCTTCAATTTGCAGTTCTTTGCAGCGAGATCTCTTGTGTTTATCTTCCAAACATTATTGCTAATGCAACTACTCTATAGTCGTTTGTGGATACTGATTTCATTAGAGCCTGGATGCTCGTAATCTCAGTTATGCTTATCACATTAATTGGCGGTGGTGCCTTAGTCTTCATTGCAACCTTGCGTTGTTCTTGTTGCTGGTGATGTTGGGATACAGGCACTGGCTCAACAGTTTCATTAACTTTTGCTTGCGAGTACTCCCCAACGTCTGGCGAGAATTCTGCTCTTCGTTTTTTTCCGTGGTATTATCTTATGTTTGTGTATCCAATCAGTTTCTCTTGCAAGTTCCTCCTCAGATGTATGAAACTCAGCGTCAGTATAGGCAAGTCTGTTGATTTCGTTATAGCAAGTAAGAGGTGTTTCCACAACCTCTGTCAGTTTTCTTCATCTTTTCATTTTCTTTCTTTAACTTAGCGATTTCATTGCTAAATTGCGATGCCCCTTTTTCTATTTCACTCAGTCTTCTGCGTAGTTCAACATTGTCGATTTCCTGCTGAGTTGCGAACTGTATTTGTCTAGGTGGTGATCTAGCTATTTTTGCACTGCGATCGAATGGGCATAGCAATTGTTGGCTCACCCCAAAATCCTTTGAGCCGGCTTCATTAGAGGGTGGATTAACCAACTGAGCAGTTGGTGGACCACCTGGTGTAAAAACTCATTTTTGTTGTAAACTCTTTGCATTAAGGACTGGTTTTTGAAGCAGCTACCAATCTAACCAGTGAAATTGGCGGTGGGTCAGTACATCATTTGGTAGGTTCTTGGTGTTCGGTTATTCCACCGTTTCTCGGTCGCCAAACCCTCATTGGTTAATTAGCAGGGAGCACCACGTGCAGGTGAGGTTGACATTTGGGCTAGTGTATTGACCATCTAGACCGATGCCCCTTACCTAACATATGATGATAGAGTATAGCCAATGCCCATTCCATTTCATTTAGAGTTATTCAGAGTGCATCCCAAGAAGCTATGAATATCCGACTAAGGTCCCAAAATTATTATATTCGTTATTTGTATTTGTTAAAGGATCAATTTCATAATATCATTTCCACAAACTATAAACCTTTTACCTTAATTGATATAGGAACTATTTAGTATTTACACTATCTAACAGAGCTAAAAGGTAATAAAATCCATTTTTCGAATTGATTAAAACACGCAAACATATTTCGTCTGGCGGAAATGAAATAAAATTGTAAAAGGGATAGGTTTGTGCATCACGATTCTATATGGAATATTTTATTATGGCCATATGTAGTATTCGTATAGTTACAACTTAATAGCTGTAATAGAGGTGTGAAGATTTATTATAAATAAATTATCAAATATGTAAATGACTAAAAATATTTTAGTACTGCATAGAGACATAAGGATTTTATGACAGGCATATAAAATATTTCAAAAAAGTAGGACAAGATAAGAGATATTGTTATGTATAAAAACATAATAAACATAAATATTTTGTTTTTTCGTATAATGGGTTGTGTCGGGATTAGCTTCGTTACAATTGAGGAGTTTCGTGTGTAAACATAATTTATGTTTTGTAAAAAAATTTCACGGATATCTTGTTTTCCAATCAAAAACCAATTTTGCATCATTATTTTCTAGATTATAAGCGAAGATGTTGCTTTAGTAAAGAGTTAATCATTTATTTCGTATCTATATTTATGAACACTTCCCCGCTTATTGAAGTCTGATTGAACCATAATACAGCGAATATTTTACTTCTTATTATTAGCTGATAAAGTAGTGAATTCTTTTAACTGCGCATTAACTCATCGAAATTAATGCCATATGAAATCCCCTTTCACCACTATTCTTCAAGGTCGTTTGAGATAAACAAAAAATTATTAAAAACATTTAGCGAAACAGAATACGTACGAGTTGCTATAGTAAGTGGCCCGGACATTTTTTTCCTACAAAAGAGGCATTACAAAAATATCGGTTTTGCCAAAAGAAGAATCACAAACAACAGACAATGCCGATGACGCTGTTGTGGACAACATTGAAGATAATCAACCGAAACCACATATATTACTTCCACTCTCTTTTTATTAATCTGCACGTACGAGCAGTAGCAACAATGGAGTACAACATATCACATTTTTTTTGATTGAAGGGAGCAGAATAACATGATAAACGTTTTAGGTGAAAATAATACGGCACACCATAAAAGGTCACCTATCGATTTCGTTGGCACGATTACCAACGTGTTATTCTCACAAAGATAGCATAGTCAAATTAATTTCAAATCAACCATATCACTAAAAATTACTACATGAACGGATGTCGATATTGCAGATACCAATCAACTTAATTATGGATAATTACGAGGAAAGCAATCAAAAATTTGAGACATTCACTAATTTTCTGAACAATATAATGTTCCGTGAAGACTAGATAGACCCTCTGATACTGACAACTCACCATCTCCAAGAACAGATCAGACAAATCTTCTGATTGATTATCTACTAAAAAAGCTCTATAAAGTGCTTTGATTTACAAATTAGTACTATACAACTTTTTCAGTCAGTGGTTGATTTTAGTTTCGAAGTCTTGAATACAGCCTTGCGCAAGTCCGGTAAAGGTTAAGTAAACTTTATTTTCATGTTGTGGAATGCGACATAAAACACATTCTGTATATAAATTTTTAATTGATTGTTGTTTTGATTTACTGAAGAGAACTAATATGTGAATTGGAGTGCTTTAAAATTAAAACTTTTAAAAGTGTTACCAAGAAAACTGAGTGCAAGGGTTTAACAATTAAATAGTTAATGGAAAATGGAAAACTCGAGATAAAGTTGACCGATAGCAAATAGGCCGAGGATCTAGTCGATATGCCGCACACCACACAAAATCAAGAAAGCAAGCCTAAAATGTTAGAATACTCATATTTTGCTAGACATCTCTAGAAATATGAGTTAATGGCCATCAAACACCCACATGATTCAACCCTATTCCCTTCGGGCTTACCCTTAATTCTTCCTGTGCTTACTTAGGATTATAACTTAGCTAACGGCCATAGTAGGATCGAAGAAAAATAGGTAACTCAAAAAATACAAAACATTTTATTAATTTAGTTTCGATAATTTCTAAATTTATTGTAATTTACACGTCATAGGATTTGGACCAATTTGGTAGAATTTTATAGCTCCTGACACATTTTTGCTTTAATCTGATTATTTCGAGGTGGTAGTAGAACTACTTATATCGAGTAATATATCTTTCGGCTATAAAATATTTTTTGGGCTGGGGTTGCAAATACATTAACTGCATTACCATCTTCCGGCTGGAAACGTTCAACTAACTTTAACAGTATGTCATTGTAATGCAGTTAAAGAGGGTCGAAAATCTTTAATTGACCAAATGTCAATAATGCAGATTCGTCTGTAACAAACAATGTCGACAACGTAGAACAAATAACTATAAAATGCCGATAACGCAGATGATCAATTTTAATTTTGCATAGATTTTTTCATAGAAAATGTTTTTTTCTTGATCAGTTTTCATTAAAATGGAAAATATTCAACTGAAACTATAACTAAACTAATTTTCTTACTTTCTTTTTCGCATGTAGTGATACGCATTGTTTGGAAAGTAATTCAAATTGAGTGCTTTTCAATGAATTTTCTAAACTCTCCACGTAAAAATTAACCTCAAAATGTTCGTGTGCGACATATTCTAACGAGTTCTTCCAAATTCCATACAAGAAAATTGGCCTACATTTTTTTCCAGAGGTTACCATCACTCAGACCTTACAGTTGAATCCTTTTTGTGATACGACACTTTCAAGAAATTTTCAAATTTTTCTTGATGATATATTCAAACGAGTTTTCTCGTACACCCCTCATAACAATTGAGCTAAAATTTTCTCAGCCATGATAAGCCATTCCAGCGAAGACGTTTAAATTATATATTTTTACATATTTTCATGTGCGATATATTCAAACGACTTTTCCGGATTTTCTATTAATTCCGGATTTCAATTATTGAAAAGACTCTCCTTCTGAACTACTTTTGAAACACGAAACTTAAGGTGCCTTCCACATCCTACCATTTTGTATTTTAGTTTTTAATTTTTCATTTGAATATTTTTAGTTGTTTCTAGAAACAACAAAATGAAATTTCTAATAAAACAAAAAAAAAAATTGCGCCTAACATATTTTATCTGCATTATCGGTAATGTTCGGCTGTCTAGTTTAATCGATATCTTACCGATATTTATCTGCTGTCTTTTTTTGTTGAACAGTTCACAGTCTGAAACCGAGCCAAGACATTTCTTGTCGAAACAAGGATAAAACTAGATAGTATTAATAAGATTGTCAAAATAAAAACTATAAAAATGGGAGGGAAATATTCATATTCGATATAAAGATCCCAGTGATTCAGGAAATCCAATTTAGGTTATATCATCTTATACTAATTCCTACCACCCATCAGCTGGAATACGTATACATCAAACTAAACTATAACAACCTGATGATCGCCTTATAACAAAATCAATATATAACACGCTTTGCTGAAGAATTTATCTCATTCACCTCCCTCAATGGAGAATACTTCTGTAACATACACCAACCTATTATATGATTATAATACAAATACAATCAATTGTGAAGTGCAACTACTCAAACTGGGGACATCCCTACAATCTGTCAAATCAGCGAAATGGACATCATAAGATTATGGATTTCTTTGCTCAGACCTTTGAACCGGTAAATCCGATGTTGTCTGAAGAAGATGATGATGATGAATGTTTTGTCCTCGAGGATCAGAATTTAACGAACTGATGCATAATCTACAAGACAATGATGAAATTAATGAAGAAGATGATGCACTACTATATATCCATATCAGCGACAGTAATGAGTCTCTTTGCGATGATGATATTGATCCATCAAACAGCCAATATGTTTATGGAAAAGCTCAGTTCAAACGATCAAGAATAAAACAATCGAGAATCGGACAGCCACCTGCGCAAAATATTATGACCCAGGGCAGAGGGCTATAAGGTCCAGTCAAGTGAACACTAGTCGTGACTAGTCGTAGAACCAGAAGATGGCATTTGCGAGTATTTTTTCAAATGTTAGCTGCATCGGGGTATAATTCTTTTAAATTGTACGGATTATTCCCAAATAACCAAACAATTAGCAGAAATAATTTTTTGAAGCAATTACCTCGCTTCGCACCGCATCAAAATCGAAGGTCTATTATACCAAAATTGCATACAGAAATAAAATTAGGATTATTCAGAATATTAGGAGTTCCAGTGCCAATAACACCTGCTACTGAAAAGCCTGCAACATATCGCCATTGACAACATTGTTCCCATAAAAAGGCAACAAAACAATGCGTTTGTGTTCAAGATTTTATTTGCGGAGCTTGTACTTTGACTCTCTGTCAAAGTCTTCTTATAAATTAATTTTTTATTAACTTTAACTTTTTTCCATTACAATTTTATATTTTTTATTTAAGAAGTGATTTTCTGAATTTTCGGACTGTTATTCTTAAAGTAACATTGTGAATTTGTATGTGATGATATTTTTTTAATAAAATAATAAAGTACCTTATTATTCTTTAGAATAAAACAACAAATAATTAATTATTTAAAAAATGGCAAACCACCAAATTGTCAAATAAGACATATTCAATGTATTTTTGTTAAACTGAAACGTTTTCGATTTAAAAAATTACAAAACTAAAATGCAGATTAATTGACCCATGAATACCAGTTATGATAGAAAAATTGTCAATACCAGTAAGGGTTAATAAATATAACATCGCATGGCTACTCGCCGCTGCTACATATTGCTTATAACTATACAATGTAACAGATTTACACGAAATTATAGAAAACTGACATAATTCGCGGATTTTATCGGATTATGCACGATTTCCGAGTTTTATTAATGTCAATTTTAATTACACAAATATCATATTGACACGACATGTCGCATTATACACTTTTAGGCATACGCCTATAAAGTTACATGTTACAATATATCATAACAATAATATTCCTTTTCCGCAACAACAACAAACAAAATAATTTCTCCCTCACCATACATTATAAAATCATGTTAGTTTACCATCCCTGTTTTTTTTCTATATGCACAGACGCGTACATATGTACTGATTACAATTTTAAATAATATTAAAAGTAAAACCAATAATAAAAAACTGACGGTAAAATGGACATTGAGGTGATTCCATTATTCATGATTAAGTTTTTTTAATTTTTTTAATTTTTATTGTTACTCGTAGTAAGCCTCGCAAGAAAGTAAGAAAGAGCAACTCGCGTATGCGCGTTTTTTTTTTATTTTATTCGGTTTATTATTTTTATTTTTATGTTTTTATTATTTCTAGTTTTATTTTAGTTTTGTTTAGTAGTTTGTCACTAATATAATGTAAAATTTATTCGTTGGTGATTTATTGTGAGCAAATAATTATAATAAATTTGTTTTTGGTTTTACATAAATGTTAGTTGGACTTTGTAAGTGACCAAAATGAGTTCAAAGTGTATATAGTGTACTTAAAGAGTTTACTTGTGTCTGTGTGTTTGTGTGCGTGCTTCTATATAAAATATAAAGTGATAATGGCCTATGTGTTATGGCAAGTGTTGATGAAAAAATATAGTCAAGTTCGTTTTGGATTAAATCGTAACCCCCATCCTCTTGACTCACTTGTAAGTTTTCTTTACTATTCAACATTTATTTTAAATACATAAGTGATTTTGTTTGCCCGTAATTTATTTTTGCCAGACCGCAATGAGTACATGAATTCCTAATTTTCTCTGTCTATATCGCATTATTGAACAATCCAATATAATTTGATTTTAAATAATGAATAAATTATTATTGTTATAACGAGAACACGTTATAGTATAAAGAACGATGTAAGAAAAGATTTATGTTATATTTGCTGTGTTTTTTTATTAGCGCCCGATAGCTGTATCCGGAGCAGCCAATTTTCTATGTGAAAACTTATATTTAGCGCGCTATTATTGCATATAATTAATTTATTTAACTCTAAACTAAGATTTTTCATTAAACTTTTTAGGTAAAAATCGATAAAAAAAAATATCTTGCTCTCTTATTTATCGGGAGCCGCTATCGGGAGCGCTATCCATTTCAATGGGAAATTTGAAAAGGCTTTTATTTTGTAAACCCCTGAAACCATTAGAAACTAAATCTTACAATAAAAATTTAAAACGCAGCAAAATGAATTCTTGTTTATAACGTCATGTCAAAATAAATGTCAATTAATATATTTCAGGTGATAAATGTTTGTTTTATTGATGAATTTAGTTTTAATTTTTATAGTACAGCGACACCAGTGAATAATAGCTGCAGTTTCAATAGAAAATTGCCATTTGGCTCCGGATAGTGCTCCAATATTAAAACACAGCTATTATTTTGTACTTTACATACATATATTGATTCTTCACGCAATATGATGTGTAACTACCAATTACAAATCGCTTCCGTATTTAGAACGCCAACCTTTCTTGTTTGAAGCGTGACAAATTCGGCACACGGATTCACGGTGACTACGCTATACTGCAACTATATGTCGTTTTATTTAGTCGATACCAACATTTTGAATTTATAACATCTGGTCACGGTCTCCTGAGCGTAAAGAACAAATGAGACAATACAATGTGTATCAACCAAAAAAAAAAAAAAATTAACGATTCTTGTCATTACATCATATTTATGCGTGTGCAATGTATTAATGACGGATACATGACAGATTCGATCAAGGTTTGTCATAAAATTAGTTATATCGGGTTCATTGATTCGATTTGTTTTGTATTGATGTATGTGGTACAACATATCGTGCAACAAGTTCAATGCTGCTATATTTTTTTTATTGTTCCGGATCCGAACAACATATAAATATAAACCGATGATGTTTTGATACGTGAACATGCAAATTCTTAATTATATTTTTTTCAATTTACAAGAAGTCGAATTAAATAAGAAATTTTGTTATTTCTCTTTTGTAATGTACACAAGAAAATAAAAAGTGTTAGATTAAATTCAATTAAAAATGAATTCAGGTAAACTAATTAACTTTGTTATTTTCGCAAACGGGTAATTGGGTAACCGAAAAAAACGTAACATTTTATGTCACCAACAAAAATATTTAAGTATCTTAAAACATCTCACGTTCTATATATTTTTTGACCGATTGATTCGATTGAAGAAATTTTAAAAATTCATTCAATTCAGAATCTAATCGCGCAGTGGGACTCGATTATATCTAGACCTCTTTATATATAGTGGTATAATTTGATTTCTTTATGGCGTCACGGTATTTTAATCCAATTTAAGTGAATAGAATTGAAATGACAACAAACAAAAATTTATAATTAAATGGGAAAATTAACTGCTGGGTAAGTGTAATATACTAATTACTTCGTAATACACAGTGATGTATGAACTATATGACGGTAATTTGAGATTTAATTGTAATCACTATGTGAATATATAAATGTAAGATGTGAAGGAGAAAATTTTATGTTGTGAACAAATCTAGTGCAGTGGAGCGTCTCTAGATAAATCATAAATCAATTTTTATATCTTATAAAACATTTTTGTAGATCTAATTCTTGAATTTCCTGTGGTGGTGGTGTATATTTTATTACCACTGGTGCAGCACACGTAATCATTAAATTCATATTTTATGGTCGTTAATAAAAATTAAAATATTTCCAATTTTCTACCATAAAATGGAACCATAACTTTTACATAATTGTGTACACCATAACCTGCTGAAATATGGGAACTAAAAACTTAAAAAATAATAATAAGTGAAAGCTAGCCCATAGAAAAAAAAACAAAAAAAAAATAATTTCTTAAATTTGCCAAATTATCAAATAATCTAAGTTTGGGCATTTTATCTATACTCACTCGTATATATACAAGGTGGTTGAACCATACGAAAATAAATTAAAGACAAAATATAATAAATGGAACTAACTAAAAAATTAATTTGCAGAATACACAGTATGTCAAATAAGAATAATTTCATAACGAGTACAGGTGTATTTCGTATAACGTGGTCTCGTACATTGATTTTTACATATTAGTTAAATTTTTTTAACAACACTAAGTTTAAATCACTAAAATAGACTGTATACAAATATATTACCAGCATCATAAACACTAAATTAGTAATTTTACTCTGTACACTACGTTTTTATTTGTGAAATGTGCTTAATCGGTTCTTCAAATTTTACTCCGAAATAAATGTCGGTGTACGAAGAGTGAGAAAAAAAAATTATTTCTCTAAGCACACAGAATTACTTTGCTCGGTGTCCAATAGCTGAGGTTACTCTGTTTGCTCGGATTAAATTTAAAAATAAATCCTAAATACGTAAGTTTTTTTTTCGTTCCATTACTCCGGCCTATAACCAGAACACCAATTTTTAAAAATTTCGAGAAAAACAGCGAAAACCATCGCATGTGGTAGAAGTTTGGTGACCGCAAGTAAGAATCTCTGCACAAAATTTTGGGGTTCTTCGACCATTACTTGTGAGCATCAGAATTGAGCGTGGCAATCACCAACCATCTTCTGGATCCGATGCCAAATATAACAGAAACAATTTTTTCTTGAGTTCGTTTTCTCTGCGTTCTGTAGTATATAAAAAGTGAAAGTCTATTTGAAAATGAATTCCGACACTTTTGTCATTTTGAAAAATCGATAATCTTGCTCCTATTACGCCTTATTTGTAGGTACAGCAAAATTTAATAATGTATATATTGTTACAAACTTCGGGCGATCAATCCTTATTTTGCAAATGAAACACTCAGCGTTTAAGTTAAAAATTTTATTTACAGCAACTCGTATGAATTTTTGAACAGTTCACTATTTATCACTATTCATTATTTCACTTTTACTAATTACTTTTATTTTTCGCACTGTTCACTTTTTACTATTTTACGGCCGTCATAATCATCCATCAGAGCGGGTAATTCGGTTAACTATGGATTTTTTTCGATCGATAGACGCTGTACAGCGTAGTATTGAGGAAGACCCAAACAATCAATTCGACGTCGATCTCAGCAACTTTCCATTTTATGGAAGATTTTATCTAAGGATTTTGGATTACGTGCTTACAAAATTCAACTTGTGCAGGAATTAAAGCCATCCGACCATAGCACACGCCACCAATTCGGCCAATGGGCTGAAGCACCAATTGATATTGATGTTGATTTTCCAAACAAACTTTTGTTCAGCGATGAAGCTCACTTTTGGTTGAATGGGTACGTTAATAAACAGAATTGTCGGAATTCGAGTGAAGATAATCTACAATCCTTTGCCGAAACACAATTATATTCAGAGAAAATCACTGTTTGGTGCACTTTATGGGTCGGTGGAATCATTGATCAATCATATGTCTTCAAAAACGATAATGACCGGAATGTTACAGTCAATGGCGAATGGTATAGGGACATGATTTCAAACTTTTTTTGTACCCCAATTAGCTGGCATAAATCTTGCTGATATGTGGTCCCAACAGAACGGTGCCACATGCCACACAGCGCCGGATACAATTAATTTACTCAAAGAAAGATTTGATGAAAGACTAATTTCACGTAATGGTCCTGTTAATTGACAACCGAGATCATATGATCTAACTTCATTAGATTATTTTCTTTAAGGATATGTTAAGTCACTTGCCTACGCCGATAAATCAGATACGATTGAACACTTGGACCAAAACATTCGGCGAGTTATTAGCGAGATACGATCGCATTGCTGCAAAAAGCAATTTGCAATTCGATTTTGTTCGTTATTACGTGGATTCTACGGTGAAACAAATTTTTTCAGTAAAAAAATTCTGGGAAACCGAAAAGAGAAGAGTATATAAAAAAGTACGTAAATCCATAATTGAGGGAGGTGAAATTGGAGATCAGTCATCAAGCCTTCCGGAAATTTTAAATGTGTTAGCCGACTTACGCTCGAGAATCATAAATGTTGAAAATTCGCAGAAATTTGTATCAGACTCATTTAACAATTTTGTACAGAAAATGAATCAAATAATTGAAGTGAACGAGGCGTTACGTCAAAATGCAAATCAACTGGAATATAATAAACAATTAGTACTTGAATCAAGGGTGAATAAACATGAAGCACTGTTGGATAAAGAGCACCAAATAGCAATACGAAACGATTTAGTTGTTACTGAACTTCCGCCTAATGTTGATATGAAAGATGAAATGGTGAAATGCATAATTCACGTGCTTGATGTTAAACCGGCTGATAATGATATTCAATCAGCATTTTTTGTAAACACAAATATTAAATCTGGATCAAATTTAACCAATGTTAATAATTAAAACAAACAGTTATGAACTAAAAAACACAATTTTATTAAAATATCGACTAAAAACATCCAACAAGAACTACATCAATACATCTGACCTCGGAGTCCAGTGTTCACCACAACATAAGGCTGTTAATATTCATACTATGGAGCATCTATCGCCACTTCAAACCAGATTATATTCCGACGCTAAAAAAATTAAACAAAAACTTAATTTCAAATATTTATGGTATAAACAAATTTTACTCAGAAAAGGTCCTGATTCAAATGTTTTCCACGTCAGCTCGATGAACGATATCCACTACATCGTACGTACCAGTACATTTCGGGGTCATCCACAAAATACAGCAAATGATGATGATGTTGGTGATACAGCTGCCATCGATGATTAATCGGATCCCGCCAGCTCCGATTTGTTGCAATAGAATTAAACAAATATCATTATTAGATTTATATTATATTATTTTCTTAAATTTTCTATTTTTCTTAAATTTTCAATTACTCACATTGTAGTTACACAATTTATTGCTATTTCTCTATTTTGTTTTGATTTTAATTTTGACAGCTTCAATGTCATTGTAATATGTTTTAGATTTCCTTTATTATTTTCCGGTTGCCCAAGTTGTATCAAAATGGTCGATTTTTTCTATTTCTGTCTATCTGGTAATTTTTATACCATTTACATTTTCATTCCCAATTTCATTGAATACGACTGTAAATGTCATTGAACTCGGTTTATATCTTTATAATACATACGGTAAATTTTATACGATTCACTTTTTCATTCATAATTTCATTAACTTCGATTTTGTATATCATTAAGTTCAGATTATACACTTATGGACAAAAAAACGCATAATCTGTATTTTTGAAATTACGAGTAGCTTAATAATTGTTTTTGTAATTATTATGATAAAATCTATATAGTATCTAGTTCTCACTGTAATACACATGCATTAAAAAAATACTACCATTTGTTTTGTTGAATTCGAGTTTGGCACAAATTTGAGCATTTTGGCTGTTCAGTCTAAAAGTTTATTTACAGTGAATTGTTATTTAAATTATACAATTAAGTGTAAGAGTAAAGATTTTCATTAAAAACAAATCAAAATGAATAACTTTTCGGCCGGAAGAAATCATTTGAGTGTTGAGGATTGAGTGAAGGCCATTACATAAGTTGAAGAAGGAATAACTCAGTCTTACGCTGCACAACTGTTAAGAGTGGACCAATCCACAATATCAAGGGTGATCAAACGATTCCAGGATAATGGACAGCATCATCGTCGTGCTGGTAGTGGGAGAAATCGATGTACAACACTCGCTGAGGATAGGTATATTAAATTAATTTGCTTGAGAAAATGGTTCGTAACTGGACGTAGTATCAAATCAGACCTAATCGGATCCCGAGATGCACCCATTAGTGAAAGGACCGTACGTCGACGAATCAAGGAATCCAATTTGACTGCAAGAAGGCCAGCCTTATGTCCAGAGTTGTCTACAGCACACCGCAGAGCTCGTTTAACATTTGCTCTCGAACATGAAAACTAGACAATGGAACAATAGGCCAATGTTCTGTTCTCCGACGAGTCTAGATTTTGCATTATGGATCATCAGACCGTCGGCATGCATTATTTCTAAACGTGCTTTCGGCGGAGGTTCTATTATGGTTTGGGGTGGAATATCACTTACTGCAAGAACAGAGTTGGTACCGTTTTCTACCGGTACCATGACTGCAATTAGATACTTCGGCGAATGTTTGGAACCTCATGTGATGCTCTTTGCACCATTTATCGGAGATGAATTCATGTTTATGCATGATAATGCTCGTCCACACGTCGCAAGTGTAGTAAAGGAATTCCTTAAGGCTCTGAATTTTCCAGTGTTGTGTTCGCCCGCTTGCAGCCCAGACCTTAATCCCATCGAGCATATGTGGGACATAATCGGGAGACTAATTTATGAAGTTAATGTATCATTTTCTTCGCCACAAGAACTGATCAACGCCGTTATTCAAGCTTGGGATCAAATTCCTCAAGATACTGTCGCCAATTTGATAAATTCAATGCCAGAGAGAGTAAAATGTGTTATAAATGCAAGTGGAGGTAACACACGCTACTAATTTTTAGGATTAATCAATAAATTAAAAAATAACTTTTAGTTAACTCATTCAAATGATTTTGATTTACGAGTGAAATTTAGCTGATTTTCTTTACTTTAACGGTTTCGTTAAATTTGTCTAATAGTTCACAAAATTTTGAAATAAATAAAGCTTGTATAGTTACAAGCTTAATTTATTTCAATATTTTGTAATAATATTTGTAATATAAAAATACTTGTTTGCGATTAAATTTTATTTAATAATAGATATTTCGTTGAGAATTCCCCTTATAAATGAAGCAAAAAAAATTATGCGTTTTTTTTTTGTCCATAAGTATATTTTTATATTACGGTATCTTTTGGTTTTGATTTTTGTGCAATTAAGGGTATAATTGAATTCTGTTATTTCAATCATTTGCTGTTTAATGAATAGGTTAAGAAATGGTTTAAAAGCTCGCTGTCATAATCAATATTTTGAAAATGTTGAAGACTATAAATGAATCCTAACTGTTATTTTGTGACTAATGCTCGACAATTGAAAACATTACAAATAAATATTCGTGGCATGAATGATTTTGTTAAATTTGATAATATGTTAGAGTTCATAGATAGTCTACAATCGGATGTTGATATTTTAGTTATTTCTGAAACTTTTATTCAGAGTCATAATTCGATAGCCAACAATTTTAATAGTTGCTTTTCTTGTATAGAGATGATCGAATTGGAGGTGGTCTTGCATTATACATTAAAAAAGATATCGAGTATTGCATCTTGAACATGGATAACGGCTTGTACCCATTTAATTTTATTCAAATTCTGCTTCCTCGTCTTAATAATACAAAAATCTGTGGTATCTATCGACCGCTCGGTTCTGATGTTGATTGTTTTTTCAATTGGTTGGATAATCTCCTAGCTGGAAACCGCGGTACTGACAACATATTACTTGGGGATATAAATACTGCCGTTAATAAAACAGATAGTAATGTGATTGATTATAATAATCTGTTGATGACACATGGTTTGATCACTACAAATACGTATGCAACTCGTTCTGCAAGTGACAATATATTCATAAATATAACTAAAATCGTCAATTCTACGATATACTACACTATTAGCGATCACAATTTCCTTTTGTCAAATTTTTTCTTTACTTCTAAGTATATTAAGAAAACTCTTGAAAAGAAAATAGTAGATATGGCAAAAATTAATGAATTCTTCAGTAATTTTCTACTTACAGTGCCATTTGATGTGAAAGATCCAAATAATGCTATAGAAATTATTGTTGAACAATACAATGAATTAATAGATAGATACACAAAGACAGTAAGTGTCGATGTTAAGCTGAAAAATACGTTATGTCCGTGGATCACACTTGACATTTGGTGTGACATTCGTAAAAAAAATAAAGTTTTAAAAAAAATTTAACGTAATCCTAGTAGTAACGTTGCTCTTAAATCCTAGTAACGTTGCTCTTAAATCCGAATTAGAACGTGTATCTAAATTGTTAGCTTCTAAAAAATATTATGCAAAAAAGCGTTACTTTAGTAATATGTTTACAGATTTAAGTCAGAGAAATTTATGGAAGAACGTGACCTTATTTTTTAATAAAAATATCGATTCTCTTAAATTTGATACAATTTTCTTTAATGACCGATACGTAAGTGATTCTTTTGAGATAGCCAATCTTTTCAATTGCTTCTTTGTTAACGCAGGTTATTTAATCAGTGAATCTATTACTTCTGACAGAGACATACACAGGTTTGGAACTATTAAATAGATTTCAGATGGAATGTATTTATTACCAATTACACCTGCTGAAGTTTGTAATGTTATCTGTTTGCATAGTAATGGCAAAGGTGGAGGTCCGCAAAAAATTAATAGCTGCGCGCTGATATGTAGAATTGAGTTTTTTTCGAACATGTTGTGTGATATTTTTAATGAAAGTTTAATAACTGGTGTATATCCAAAATGTTTAAAAGTAGCTAGAGTAATTTCTATTCTAATGAATGGAGATTCTTCTTTACTTAATAGTTATAGGCCTATTTCTACTCTTTCTATATTCGATAAAAATTTTGAAAATTAACAATTTCATTTTATTAAATATTCGTATTAAGTTCGTGTATGTATTAAAACAATTTTTTATTATTTTTACAATTATGTTTGTTACTCTGTGGTAACGGATTATTTACTTTTATTGCCAAAGAAACTGATCATGTTTTACAGTTTTATTTTGTTGTTTTCTATTGGCATGTCGCGTAGCATAAAGATTGTTTTTCAATACACGATAAATCCTTTTAATTATAATTATATTAAGCACGTTTACCAAATTCAAATTTTATTTTTGTATATTTTGTTAAATTTCTGTTTGTTAATGGAACATTCATTTATATATTTATCGAAGCAGAATGGTTTGAATATTTGCTGCATTAATTCATATTTTTTCAAAGGAATTTTTAATGAATTCGATGAATAATACCATTAGTAACTTTAATTTTAAAAATTTCGACATGGTGCTCTTAATTTGGATTTGATGTCATATTTTTGACTGAAATATGGATTTCTAGTTCGGAAATTTCAGATTATAATTTGGATGGCTTTATGCTCTATGCAAATTGTAATGATCAATATAGATCTGGTGGTGTGGCGGCATTTGTTAGGTCCTCGTTGGATTGTCAGGTATTTTCGGTAACGTTTTCATCCGCCGATGTGTTGAAAATTGTCATTAGTCTAGGTAAAATTAAATATTGCTTCGTGTTGATTTATAGGTTGCATTCCTATGGATTTGAAGAATTTTTGAGAGAATTGAATGACTTCTTAAACTCTGATACTTCAAAACATAAAATATTGCTTGGTGATATACATTTTGATCTAATGAAAGATTCTCAGTTAAAAGATAATTATTTATTATTATGTGCCTCATTTGGTTTGGAATCTCTTGTCAATAATGTAACCCAACCATGTTCTAATACTTGTATTGATCATGTTTTTGTAGAAACCGATCATCAACGGTTTACTATTGAGCTTAGCAATGTACAATTATTTATATCTGATCATAATACAATTATCTTTAATTTGAAAAATACCAACCAACTGAAGAATAATCGAAAATATAAAAAATCAAGTCAAACGAGAATAAATTTCACAGAGTTAGCAATATCCTTAAGTACATATGATTGGTGCACAGTTTGGAATTCGGATGATCCAAATACAGCATATTCAAATTTTATCGACATATTCATTTCCAATCTAAATAAACATAAATCGGTGCTTAAAATTAAACGTAGAAACTGGAAACTTAAACCTTGGATATCCGACGCCTTATTAAATTTGATTAATCTTCGGAACAGGTTATCTAAGAAGCTAATCAATGATTGTAATAACAGTTGCTTAAAGAAAAAAGTGGATGCGCTAAACTCTAGAATTAAAACCCTGATACCGAAAACTAAAGAAACATATTTTAAAAATAAGATGTCTTCAGCTTCAGATATGAAATCAAAATGGAAAGTTGTAAATAGTGTATTGAACAACGTTCCCGTTTCGGATACTATTACTTCTTTAGAAATTGGTGAAAATAATTTCATTTCGGATCTTAATGAAATTGCTAATGTGCTAAATAATCATTTTATTAATATACCAAGCATCCTTCTAAATAAAACACAAGAAAATATGACTGTTGAAAATACTGTCCGAAATAATATGGTTTTGACTCGGTTCAATAGCTCCAATCTAGTTTTTCCCCAGTTAGTGAATTGGAAATTGTTTCAGCCGTCTGTGAACTCAAAAATACTAAATCGTGTGGTACTGATGGAATTTCCAATATAGTGGTTAAGAAAGTGATCTTTAGTATTGCACCTGTCTTAGCGTTTGTTTTTAATTTATGCTTTACTAAAGGGGTGTTTCCTGATAAGTTAAAAGTCGGTATCGTGAAACCACTTTTTAAGAATGGTTCACGGGCTGAGCCAAACAATTATCGTCCAATCACCTTACTGAACACTTTCTCTAAGATTTTTGAAAAAATTATTAAATCCAGATTATTGAGTTTTCTAGATAAAACCAATCAATTCGGTTTTATTAAAAATTTATCAACCGAACTGGTTCTTCTTTCATTTTTAATGCCTGTTCATAACAATTTGAATAATAACCTTGAGGTATCCGCTCTTTTTATAGACGTTACTAAAGCATTTGATACCGTTAATCATCAAGTGTTACTGGAAAATTTATCGCATATTGGTATAAGGGGTGTGGCACTTTCTCTATTTAAATCCTATTTATGTAATCGAGTTCAAAGTGTATGTATTAATCATGTCCGAAGCAATGAAATAATAGTTAATGTTGGGGTTCCTCAAGGATCTGTGTTGGGACCTCTTCTTTTTTTGATTTATTGTAATTCTATTTTTGATCTGGATTTGCGTGGTAATATTGTCGCCTTTGCCGATGACGTTGCGCTGCAGTATTCAAATGTGAATGTGGATTCGTTGAAATATGACGTTAAGTGTGACCTAAAATTACTAAAAAAATGGTTCTACTTTCATTTCATGGTCCTTAGCTGCAAGTCTAAAATTATGTACTTGAATCTGAGTAGTCCGGCCATTAATTATGGCTCAGTGACCTATCACTCATTGGCGTGTAATGATTCTAATTGTAGTACTCTTTGTGTTCCCATTGAAACAGTTAGTTCGTTCAAATATTTAGGTTTAAATCTTGATTCACAGCTTAACTTTAAAAATCACGTGATTAGTTTAAAACAAAAACTCCGACGTGCTTTAAGATCTTTTTTTCATTTGCGTAATATCTGCAGCTCCGAATTTTTAAAATGCTTCTATTACGCTTTAATTGATTCTCACTTACAGTACGGGTTAACATGTTGGGGTTGAATTTATTTGTCAAACGTCAAACCATTATTGACTTTACAAAACAGTGTGATTAGAATTTTAAATCATTTGCCAAGAACTACACCATTTTTACCATTGTTTAAAAATATAAAATATTACCACTGCGGTATCTATACGCATTTAAAGTTTTAAAAATGTTTTATTTAAAAAGCGGGAATCGTTTAATGAATATATATAGTGAGCCATATTTGTTTCGAAATAGAAATAGAATTAGTATACCGCAACCTTTTAAAGAGCATTTCAAGAATTTCTTTTCTTACACTGCACCTAAATTTTATACACAGCTACCAACCTATATTGTAACCGCGGGCACTCCTAGTCTGTTTATAAAGTTGTTGAAAGAATGGTTATTTTCAAAAGATGACATTGAGGTTTTATTTAGAACACTATCATAAATAGAATATTATACTTCTTTTATTTTAATTCTTTTATTTATAAGAAAAGTGGAAAAATATGTGTCAAATATTCAAACCATGACTATATTGCTTAAAAATTTGTTATTTTGTTATTTTTTAAATTTGTTAATTATATATTTATATATTTTTAGTTTTAATGTTACATTTTTCCAATTTGTATTAAACTTTGTTTTTATTAGTTATGAATCGTGACTCCGTGACATTTTTTTTAATCAGGAGTTCACTAGCTAGTTTTATTTTCACTATTTTAAACAATTGACTAGTTTAAGTTACATGTATATACTTTCCTTAAATAAAACTATGAACAATAAAAAAAAAAAAAAAAGTTAATATTTTCGCGTTTAATAACGTTTTTAAATTAAAATAATTTTTTTTATTCCTGCCAATATGGTTTTAGAAAAGGTTTATCAACTGAATTGGCATTGGCAGAAATTGGCAGATGATATATAATAAATTATACTGTTACGGCGTACGTAGAATTCCTTACAACTTATTGAAAAGTTATTTATCAAATCGAAAACAGCATGTGATTATAAATGGAGTAGGAAGTGAAATGTTAGATATCAAATGTGATGTCCCTCAGGGTAGTGTTTTAGGACCACTTTTGTTTCTCATTTATATTAATGATATTTCCTATTTGCCGCTCAAGGGTCATATTAGAATATTTGCAGATGATACTGCTTTATTTTATGAAACCGTTGATCCTGAAAGTATACTGATTGATATGAAACATGACCTTAGCATACTTTTAGAATATTTTAATTCCAATTTATAGCTGTCAGTTTATCTAAAACCAAATATATGGTGTTTCATTCCCCATATAAATCGATGACTAGTGTACCACTATTTGAAGTTAGTAACATTAATATTGAGAGAGTTAGTTCATTCAAATATTTGCGAGTTACAATTGATGAACATATGTTTTGGGATGATCACATTAATATCATAAGTAAGAAAATTGCTCCACTTGTTGGGTTACTCAGAAGATTATCTTTCTTTGTTCCTACTGGGGTATTGCTTATGATTTATTTTTCGTTTATTCATTCGCGACTTAGTTATGGCCTTATCGTATACGGAACAGCTACCTTAACCAGGCTGAAGAAATTGCAAGTTATGCAAAACAAAAGTGTAAAAGCAGTATACAGATTTTTCCACTAGGTTATTATATAGCAAAGATGATATTATGATATTGCCCATAAATGTCTTATATAAGTTTCAATTAACCCTTTATATGTAGAAAGCCTAAATGTATCTTCATTTATATCTAATATAAACTTTAATTACGCTCATCATGTGTATTCAACTCGAAATTGTTACAGAATTGATTCGCATCATATTAGTACTGAATTTGGAAGAAAATCGATCACGTTTATGGGCCAATTTATTTATAATCAAGTACCGGAATTTATAAAGGAATCTGAAACCTAACTACAATTTAAAAAAAAATATTAAAAATTATTTTAAATCAAATATTTTATTATTTTGGAACTAAATCTCAGTTATCTTTGGTTTTTTAATATTTATATATCTTTGTAAATTTTGTAACTTTGTAAAATTATATATAACAACTTGGATTATCCTTAAAGGAACATTAAATTCACTGGATAATCCGCCCTTGTTGTTATAGAGAATGAATAATAATAATAATAAATATTTAAATTACGAAAGAGCAACAAAGACAGCAACTTTTACTTGTTTTTTATAGCAAAATTTATAGTCAAAATAATGACAAATTGGAGGCAACATAACTTAAAAAAAATTGAAAATAAACTATAATATTTTTTCAACCATAAAATTGTCATATTGTGGGAAAAATTTTTCTCATCGCATACTATTTTTTTAAAGGTTGTTAGAAATGTTGCCATAAAAAGTATTGAATATCATACTTTTTATGGCAACATTTTCCCCGCTTTCTCTATTATTTTGCCAGTAAATTTTACTGATTTTTTTTTTGTTTTTTTCTAACAAGCAAAGGATTTATATTTTTATTTCATGTTAATTCTACTGAACAAAATTGTTTCACTGTGGAATTCACGCATATCTAATTTAAACGCAAGCTGTTAAATGCAACTGTCAAAATTTATGGGACATACAAAAAAAATTATAGCATCGCCATTTTTGTTTACATACTATATACTCTTTTTATATGTAACTAGTAACTTTATTTTATATGCGTGCAGCTCTATTTTTCAGTAAACAATGCGCTGGGGGAAAAAATTGGAACATGTAAATCGATATTCAATTATTTAACCCTATACGTGTTAGGTGCTTTGCATATTTGCCAGTTTTTTCTGATTTTAAATTTCTAAGCATATTATTTCAAAGTCAAAAATATTGGCAGTCATAGTGTTAAAAATATACATTATGAATAAAATAAATTTATTACTAATAGCAAAAAAAGCAACGCTTAAATGTTGATAATGAATTTTCTTAGTCAACATTACGTCTTCATATACACGCAACTTTGCTTTATAAATTTTTTATTGTTACAGATGATTTCCAAGTGTACACAAAACGTCGCATGTAAGAAATCAAATTTATTTCATCAAATCTCACAAGAGAAAATCCAAAAATAAAAATTTCGTTCGTTGCCTAAGGTACCATAGATCTATGATTTATTCCAGCTCTTTAGAAATAGGTTATCAGTTCACAAAAATTCTCAAGCTAGAAAAAAAGTGAAATTATGTATGTCGTGATTAAAAATTTTCTTGTACAATTTATATCTTAAAGATATAACTACGCTTTTTGTAGTCGTTTTAAATGTTTTTATTTATTATGTTTAAAGATTATTATTATTATATGTTTTATTATTTTTTTGGTTATGTATCTACACATACGATATATAGGTATACTAAATATTATGTTGTGACTGACCCACATTAATTTGATGTCGATATAATACAAGAACCGAAAAACGTTCTTATCAAAACATAAAAAAGCACTATAATAATAAATTTTATGTTGTGTACGGTACATAAATACGATGGAATGCTGTAGACCAAAACATGTAGCAAGCGAAATTGGAAAATCACCTGTGCGCTTAATTTGAGGTATCCGCAATATAAGCATAAACGCAATTAATCAGTGCGGGATGAGCCGCATTTTGATATTTAATTCGTTTGTATGTTACAAGTGAAAGTATCTACAACTACACATAAAACAAGCAAAGAGGACATAACATATAAAACATTAAATACCTTAAGCAACATCACATCTCAAATGTTTATTTATTTGGGTTCGATGTAAATATTATTTTAATGTATAGCGAAAGACAAAAAAAAAAGTAAAACCTCACAAGACAAAACATAAAATAATAATAATATTATGCTGTATGTGCTCATACTCGTATACAAACAGAAAATCTAATCAAATTCCAATCAGTTAAAAATCCATATATGGTTTCTGTAGCATTTAGAATTTTATGATATTTTTCTAAAACAAATCATACACAATCGACAATCGAGCGCAACAATAGAAACTCCGAAAATAGCAACCAACAATCAAAATGTTTGTGGTCGGTTGAAATTGCAACAATCATGTGAATATTAGCAATTTAGAGTAGCGCGATTTTTCCATTGGTAAGCGCTGAATAGACATAAATATGTTCGTGCCTTAAGAGTTAACCGCACCACAGTTACAATTAACAGCATAAGAATATTGCATATGTGCACACACGAGTACATATTATGGATATGGTATAAGAAAAGCAAAAAAAAATCTAAAAGGAAAAGTTTGAAGGTTACATGATGAACTAGATTTGATTTTATATAGTTTTAATTCAGTAGATTATTTTCCATTTTCCGTCTTTTTTTTATTGCTGTTACTTTTAATTGTCACGATATACGAGACCGTTAATTTGATTATTTTTTTTTGGTGTGGTGTGGGTGGTGTAAAGTTGAATGCATTTGTCGTATATAATTAACTTAGGTGTGAACATAATTATCGGCATTTATGAATTTTTATTTTCTAAATATGAAATGCATTTTGGTTCAATAATTGATTTACGTACAATTTAAGTTCATGCGATTTGATTAGGGGCCGAACTTTTTGCAAGGTCTCACCTAACTCACCAAAAAGATCATGATTAGGTGAATTTAATATTTGAGATGTTTGACCGTGGTTAATTTAAATAGATGATTTTCTTTTCGGTTCACTAAATGTCGAACGTCTACCCGAAGAAGTTATTTCAAGCAGATTTAATGCCGTTTAAAGTCTGTTCAATTACGGGCTTGAAGATGCTATGATTATTTGTATTTTTTGTTCATAGATCTTATTACATTAGGTACATAAAAATTAATAATTAAAATTTTATTAATGAGCATACCTTTTTATCTTCTTTTGTATAATTATTATTAATATATTCTTAGTATTGTATAAAATGCTTACACTACAAAATAATTGTATAAAACATAATCATTTTGTTACAATAAAGCATAATTTAATACAACAGCAAACAGTTAATATTCTCATTCTACTTACAAGTACTCACCGACACACCTCATAGAACCAAATTGAATAGCATTGGTGTCGATCGGAATTGATAACAACTAGTGAATAAACGTGATCGCCGATTAATGGCCTTAGAGGCAACGAAATTAAAAACAGTTCGTACTGCTGGCGCAACCCCAATACCATCCGGAAAGTTGTAAACATGTCACGCACAAATAATAAAACTTGTGTTTTGTGCAAATAGGGTCTTAAAAGGCAGCACTAAATTTCAACAAATGATCTCATTATAGAGCAACCTAAACTCATTGCTCAACATCAGCTTTACAACATTTACTTCCAGAACAAACACTCTTCTTGTCGCTATTCGATAGTATGTTTAGTGTGTAAGAGAGGCAGGAACACGCTGTTGTAGTTCATTACTGAGCCTAAACGCACGATGTTTAACGCAAGAATTGTTTCCGACCTAATAAAGATAGAAGACATTTTTATTTTTATTTCTCTACATAGTCTCCTTATAAGTCTACACACTTTTATCAGCTATGCTCCCATCTCTTCGATCCGTCCTAATAGTATTCGGCGTCTTTCTGTGCTAAATAGTTGCTTACGAAGATCATGGCCTCATTTGACGAACATTTGTGTCCTCCGAGCACAACTTTTTGCATAGAGAACAAAAAAAGTCGCTCGGGGCTAGATCTGGTGAGTAAGGAGGGTGATCAAGCGCAGTTCAAACTGTAATTCGTGGATTTTTGCCATGACAATAGTGGTGTGAAACAGCACATTGTCTTGGTGTGTTTTTCCGTTGTTTTTGTACCGTCAGCTTGTCAAGTAATGAAGCGTAGTATGCTCTTTTCAAAAAATAAATAATGTCAGCTCGATACTCGATTTTTTCCATTTTCCATCACTCACTCAAGCGATTCATCGCCTCACTCAAGCGATTATTAAACAACAACTGCGCGTCTAAATTTGCTGATATTTTGGTGAGTACTTTTTAACGCATGCGTAAAACAAACTCTCTCACTTGCGTTGACGAGTGCTACCATCTTCATGTTGGGCCGGAAACTTTGCAGAAAACTCTCATATTACACAATTTCAGAAAACTGACAGGATATTTTATACCTTTCAGCTCCCTCAAATACGACTACCACGGTAATGGTCAAAATAGGGAATGGGAATTTAAAAGCAATCAACCCTGCGACGAATTTTAACAAATTCCGGCTCAAAAATATTATTTATTACCAAAAAAGTATCCAAGCAAATCAAACAACGAACGAAGAAAACACACGTGGAGTTTAGTAGATTAAACGCTAGCGAGATCAGAAGTGACACAAAATTAGTTTACATCTTGGAAAACATATCAGTTAATCTGCCATGCAAAACATTTCGAAACCATTAAGTTTTTAGCACTTGTACACCATTCACCAAAGTATGGAGAAAATAACCCCATTATATAGGTTGTCTAAATCAGTGATTCTTAACAGGGGGGCCGCGGCCCCCTGGGGGTCCGTAAGATGTTTGCAGGGGGGCCACCAAAGTTTGCAAAATTTCCTTCAGAATATAAAAAAAATAAAATTGATGTATAAGGTAAATGTACCAATTACCGACAGTATAAGAATCTCGTTGACGTTTTGTTAAGATATTTTTTCGGGTCTTGTTTATTCGGGTCTGCTTCTTTCATATATTAATCATAAAAATTAAAAAACTTCATTGCATAAAGTCTATGTTCCTTTTATGCGAGTCAGATGCGATTTATTTTTGATCTAATTTCCGGCAGCTCTTATTCGTATTATGGGCACTGTAAAGTTTAAGCGGAAGATATTCAATAAAAAATAGAAAAACTAGGCTGAAATAACAAAAACACAATTTTCAAATTTTCAATAAAACAAACTTTTATTTTTTGTATTTTTTTTATTAAACGTTAAGTGTTATAAACAAATTATGTCCTCCTAATTCACAGCTAGGATATTAACTTTAGAAATTCAATCAAAAAATAATAAAACTACACGATAACAAAAATAATTCAGGTACTAGATAATTTTACTAAAATTAATTAAAATTATTCTTTCGATTTCAGCTTCGATTTCAGGAACCGCATAAATTCCTTTGGCATTTAATAGAGAAGGTGGGCTGATAACACTACATACTTCTTCCTCTTTATACCAAATAGCGTCGTCCTTGCTCGGCCATTTCCAGTTTTAACCACTCGCATTGTTTTAATGCATGTTTCATTTTCTTTTACTTCCAGCACAGGCCCAGGGAAATACTCTCTTTCGTCTGCAACTATGACATAATCGCCAGGACATGTTTTTTTAATTCCTTTTACACTCGATCCGCCATCTGTTTGAAAATTAGTTTTATGATCTTGGTTGAATATTCGTTTTAAAACTGTTCCGTTCATTTCTCTTTTGGTTCTTTCAGTTTTTCTTTTCCTCTCATTTCAATTCCCTTTAAGTGTTCAAAATATTTACATATTTGATGTAATTGCATCAGGAGTAATTTTCCTTTTGACAATTTTCTTCTTTTCAGTTGGAGCCTCCGGATAATAAAATGATTTTTGATTGGGGTGGAAAAATCCTCTTTAAACGACAAATAAGAGCAACCCGGTTGCTGCGTTATGTTATTGTTTTGATCAGCAATATTTTAATTTGGCGAAATCATAACTACTGCACTGGATGTAATTTGCGATTCAGGAACATTGTTTAAATCAAGATCTTCGTAAAGACGTACAGGCCATCATTATCCACAATGCAATTCAATACTTGATTTTCCGGCCATAAATTTACGTTTAGCGTTGTTTCATTGTCAATCAATGATTGAATTTTGCTTGTGTCTCCGCCTGCGAAATCTATTTCTTTTTGCAAATTTCGACAAAATAAAAAAAAAATCATCATTTATATCAACAGTCCACACCTCACGACTTTCCTAATGATGATGATTAAAAGTTTTTTATTCAAAGTATTGCAAAGTATACATTTTTCCCATTTTTCTGGCAAAGCGTGGATGGCATGAGAAAAAAACTGTTCTTCTTCTGAGGCAAACCATAGTTAGTTATCGAGCCATTTACGTAGGAAGTAAAGTGCTCCTCAGCAAGCCCGTGCCCCATCGATGCAAATAAGTGATAATCGGACGGAGATAAATTTGGCAAGTAAGCCGCATGTGAAAATATTTCCCAATTAAGAGGTTCCAACGTTTTACATGGCCGGTTTTGCTTTGCGGTTTTGCTTTGCGGTTTTGCTTTGCGGTTTCGAGAGGTTTTAGCAGCTCAAAAAAAATCACACCCTTCTGATCTCACCAAATACAGAGCATTGTCTTCCGTCGAAGCTATTTGGCCTTGCAGTCGATGTCGATGGTTGTCCTGGATCAACCCAAGACATTTTGCTCTTTGGATTCTCAAAATAGATCCATTTTTCATCGCCATAGTCCACAATTCGATGGAGAAATAACTTTCTTTTGTATCTGGCGAGCAACATTTCGCAAGTGGTTTTTCTATTTTCCTGTGGCCTTCCACTCAGTTTATGAGGAACCCATTTCCCCATACACCCCCCCCCCCCCCCCTCCATCCCCTTTTGGATCTTTCACATGGCTTTTAAACGTATGGAGACGGCTTCTCTTCAAATGATCCACGAGTTGTTTTTGCGTTTCAGCGTCATTCTCATGCCTAATGCCTTCAAACTTTTTTGGTGGTCTTCCACATTCTTCGATTCTCACGTCAAAATCACCACGTTTGAATTTATTAAACCAAGAGCATGCTCACAGTAAGTTTTGACAAGCATTCTATTTCTAATTTTCTTCAAATGATAACAAAAAATCAATGATATCCCCAAATCGTAATATGTAGGCAAACAACTCGACATTTTTAACACGTAATAAACATGCGTTATTGTATGAAAATTGTATGGGTATAAATTGGATGTTGTGGACAGATGTCAAAAGAAAATATTTGCATCGATGACGTGGTTATAGTCGAAAGGTTACATTGACAGGTGGCGCCATTTATTGGTAAATTCCGGTTTCATATTTCCACACTTGGTATTATAGATAATTTAACAAATATAAATAATTATTAAAAAAAAATGGGGGCCACAAAAAAAATATGAATAAGAACCACTGGTCTAAATCATTCAACGTATCATCGATGACCTATTTGATTTTAATTTATCAAAGGGTAATTTCAAAAAAAAACCTGAAAAAGAGGAAGATTAAGAGGAAATTTCCTTAAAACTGTTCATTTCGTTAGCATACCGACGATAGGAGATAAGCGCGGTGGCAACATCAAATTCATCATACAGCTGTGGTCAAAATTTGCGATGTGAATTTTGTTAGGTTGTTGATTAGAAGACAAGAAAACATAGAGTTGGTTAGAAGACATACAGGGTGGCTGAGACCAAGTGTTACCAAATGAAAACGAAAAAGCTGACTTCAATGCATCAACACTTTCGTATTTTTAGTGGACACCTTACTCTCCAAAATGGACCATATGGAGAAATCCATGGGATTTAAGTCTGGTGAATATGGTGGCCATTCTTTCGACGTAATCAGCCGCGGAACGCAATTTTGTAAAAATTGCTTTGTCGCTCGCGTTTTGTGTGACGGTGTCGAGTCCTGTTGGACAACAAAATGACAACTACACAAATGACAGCAGAGTGAAGTCAGTAACATTTGGTCTCAGCCACCCTGTATAAGGAATGAATGTTTTGCCTGTGCCGCCAGGTGCATTTAAAGAAAATAGGCCCGCTCGATGTCCTTACGTATTCTTGATGGTATCGTATACTCTTCTCTGATCGTCCACCAAAAGTGGCTTGTTCGTTTGAACGTGGTGCGCCAGTTCTTCAACGTTGTAAACGCGCTTCCTCATGACTTCGCTGTGAAGAATGTCGGAGTCACTTTTCTCTGGAGCTTGCACTCTGAGCTGTAGAAGTGTTTTGCCGTTCATCGCTATGCACTTGTCTTCTAAAAGAATTAATGCCTCATTAAATACTTGTGGTAAGAAGTTCAAGTTCGGATTAGCGTGGTTCCTATGCGGGCATCAAGAAGTACATCTTCGCTCATGCTCTTCTTATATTTTTCCCACAGGCTGTTCGGATTTGAAGGGTTGCATGTTTTTAACATAATGGCGAAGGGGTTTCTAATTTGCACTGGCAAACACGTTAAACACTTGTTTCTTGAAAAATCATTTTTTCTTTTTTCACTTTTGTGTACTTTTGTCACTTCAAAATTATATATAAAACACTGTTTATTTATTTATTTAGTAATTTTCCTTATAGTGACATTTTATTTTTATTTTTAATATCGATTTCGGATGGTTTTTCCTTCATCAGTTATTTTTACTATACAATTATTTACATTTTCAGTTGGTCTTATATACTATAGTTTTGATTTGTATTTAACTCCTCCTCCTTCTATTTTTTAAATTTTATGATTGGATCGTAAATTCAATTGGTCTTTGGATTGATTTTGAGTAAGTTATTGTTTTTCCTTTCTTTGTATATTTCCAGTTCTTCTAGTCTATTTAATTGTTGTCCTTTTCTAAGTTTTTGTAGTACTGTTAAGTTTGTGTCTATGTCTGTGTATTTGTGATTTTCGCTTTTTAAGTGTGGGGCGTAATGTGATCTAATGCCTTTTTTGTTGTTGTTGCTGTTTCGCTAGTATGATCTTTACAGTACAGAAAGATTTAAAGAACATATTAGCGCTCGGTCTATATATAGTACAACAAATATTGATATATATATATATATATATATATATATATATATATATATATATATATATATATATATATATAATATTTATTAATTAACACCCCCACGGTTTTTCTCGGCTGCCAAAATGTATTCGTGCTAAATTTGTAAACAATTGCTATAGTGGGTTAAAAGTTTGCATATATACATATTGTTACGATTTTGCCTTGTCAATCAAGGTTCGAATCACTGGATTGTGAATAAATACACTGCTTCAATTTTAACTCACACAATTTTATTTACACAACACAATTTATTATACAACACAATTTTCACAATTAATTATTATAATTATAACACACTTTTTAATTATCACTTTAATAATCGCTTTAATAATCACTTTAATAATCACTTTAATAATCTTTCTATTTAACCTTCACTGTATCACGTTTAAAATAATACTCAGCAATACACGTCAACGCGCGCCTTTATATACCAAAATATTTGTTTCTAGAATAATCCTAAATGCGCAGCAAATATGTTAGTATAGAAATACGCCTAAATGTTGAGTATAAATTATACACGTAATTGAACAATTAATGAAATTAACTTATTCTATTCTAATCTAGGTGTCACCGTAACACTACCCCCCACCTAAGCCTGTTCGTCCCGAACAGGATCCAGATCACCTCCTCTGTAGAGCGCCAAACGCTCTAAATGCACCACCTTTGGTTTACCTTTCCGTCCTTTCTGTATGCGATAAACCACGTCGTTCAACTTTTTAATGACAGTGTAAGGTCCTTCCCATGTGGGTTGCAACTTCGGTGATAATCCCTTGTGCCGTTGCGGGTTGTGAAGCCATACCAATTGCCCTTCCTCGAATCCTTGATTATTTGCTCGTATGTCATATCGAGCTTTCATTCGATCACTTGATATTCGAATTTTCTCCCGTACAAATTGATGTATTTCATTAAGTTCCTCTTTCATTCGGTCGACGTAATCCTGTCCGCATAGAGCTGCTGATGGAACAGCCCCAAATTTTAAATCTCCTGGTAATCGCAGATTGTTCCCAAATATGGTTTTAGCTGGTGTCACTCCTGTTGTGTCATGTACCGCTGATCGGTAGGCCATCAAGAACATCGGTATATGTCGATCCCAGTTGCGTTGGTTCCTTTCCACAACCTTTGCTAGATATTCCTCCAATGTGCCATTGAATCTTTCCACCATACCGTCCGACTGTGGGTGTAAAGGCGTCGTTCTCGTTTTATTGATTCCAAGCATCTGACATATCTCCTGAAATACCACCGATTCGAAATTCCTTCCTTGATCCGTGTGAATTTCCATCGGTACACCAAATCTGCTAATCCAATTGTTGACCACGGCATCAGCTATTGTTGTTGTCTCCTGATTGGGTATGGGGTACACCTCCGGCCATTTGCTAAAATAATCCATTATTACTAGCACATATTTATTTCCGCTCTCGGTGGTCGGAAATGGCCCCGCCACGTCCATTGCAATTCTCTCAAATGGTGCCCCGACATTATATTGTTTCATGGTTCCACGGCTTTTTCGTGCTGGTCCCTTTACTGCCGCACATTGGTCACATCTTCGACACCATTCTACTACTGACTGTCTACATCCGGACCAGTAGAAACGTTGGCGAATTTTGGCTAATGTTTTATTAATCCCTAGGTGACCTCCACTTGCTCCTCCGTGATACTCCTTGAGGATTTCCGCTATCCGATCTTTTGGCACCACTACCAACAATTGTTTTACTTTACCATCCGTGCTTTCCCACTTTCGTTTTAAACATCCATTTTCTATGTGGAGGCTATCCCATTGAGCCCAATATGCTTTTACAATGGGAGCTTTGTCAGCTATCTCACTCCATGTGGGCCGGTGTTCCTTTTCCTTATGTTTCATGATGAATGACAGGTCAGCATCCCGTAATTGCTCCTTCTTGATCATTTCATCAGTCCATTCCTCATCAGGTAGCACTTGCATAAGCCGAATATCGATGATGTTTTCCTTACCCTCCACACGCCCACAATGCTTGCATTCCACGGGACATGGCCTTCTTGATAATGCGTCGGCATTTCCATGTGCGGTTCCCTTCCGATGTTCAATTTGGAAATCGTAGCTTTGCAAACGTTCGATCCAACGTGCTACTTGTCCCTCTGGATTTTTGAATTGTAACAACCAGCGCAAAGCTCCATGATCCGTCCGTAGAAGAAATTTTTGGCCATAGAGGTACTTATGGAAGTGCTTAACACATTCCACTATAGCCAACAACTCTTTCCGTGTTACACAATAATTCCGTTCCGGTTTTGATAACATCTTGGAGTAATATGCAATAACTCGCTCCTCACCATTTGTTGCCTGTGATAATACTCCTCCTATACCATCATTACTTGCATCGGTGTCCAAAATGAATTTAACGTTGGGTATAGGGTATGCGAGGATTGGTGCTTCGCATAATCGTCGTCTTAGTTCCACAAATGCCTCTTCTTGATCATCCTTCCATTCGAATGCCTTGTTCTTCCTGGTTAACTCGTGTAAACTTTTTGCAATATTGGCGAATCCTGGTACGAATCGTCTATAATAGGTACACAATCCAAGGAAGCTCCGTAATTCATGTAAGTTTTTAGGTCGTGGCCATTCCTTCACTGCTGCGATCTTGTCTTCATCGGTATGGATTCCATTGGTTGTTACCTTATGACCCAAATATTTTACTTCCGTTCTAAATAGTTTGCATTTCTTTGGGCTTAGCTTCAATCCGGCGGCTTGTATCCGATCCAAAACCTCTGCCAAATTCCTTAAATGCTCGTCGAAATCCTTGCCCATAACGATGATGTCGTCCAAATATACGAGGCACGTCCTCCAATGTAATCCCTTTAGCACGCGCTCCATTAGCCGTTCAAAAGTCGCAGGGGCGTTACATAATCCGAATGGCATAACGTTAAATTGCCATAATCCGTTACCCACACTGAATGCCGTTTTCTCGCGATCTTCCTCCTGGACTTCCACTTGCCAATAGCCGCTTTGCAGATCTAATGTCGAAAATATTCGAGCACCCGATAATGTGTCTAACGTGTCATCGATCCTTGGCAATGGGTAACTATCCTTTTTCGTCACAGCATTTAATTTTCGATAATCCACGCAGAATCTCATGCTACCATCCTTTTTCTCGACTAACACCACTGGTGAACTCCATGGACTGCTTGATGTTTCGATTACCCCTGCTGCTTGCATATCTTTTACCATTCGATCCACTTCTCCTTGCTTTGCCAATGGTAATCTTCTGGGTGGTTGTCGAATCGGCGTTTCTGCTCCTGTATCTATTCGATGTTTTACCATTGTGGTTCTCCCATTATTGTCCGATGTACTGCAGAATATTGGCATGTACCGCTCGAGCAATTGTTTTGCCAAATTTTTCTGTTCCATGGTAAGATCTTCGGTCCATTTCTCCATAAGTTGATCTATAATCTCTTTCTGCACTTGCGAGTTAGCCGTCTTAATCGGATTTTTCTGCTCGCACTTCACTATCGCCGATATTTCTTCACATTTTCCGATTATTGTACCTTTCTTGATGGTTTTCGTCTTATCCGAGAGATTTAGAGTCCTAATTGGTACTCTATTATCACTGTCTGGTTTCACTAAAACTTTCCCGATCATAATTTCTCTGGCTCCGCTCACCGCTTCATTGGCTTCCACAACCCACAACCTAGGTGACCCAGAACCTCCTTCCAATCTTGCCCATACTATTGTTTCCGAGTTCGGTGGCAGCTTCTCCCGATGATCCATTATAATTTGCCTGGTCGTTTCTCCTATAGCGCTAACGTGAAGTGGCAACTCGATATTATCGTAAGTTAAAACACCCCGTCCAACATCCACCACGAAGCCATTCGTTCTCATGAAGTCCATTCCCAAGATGACTTCGTCTACAATATCTGCAACCAGCACCTCGTGTTGAAAGTGATTTCGTCCAATCCTTATTTTTACGACCTTTTTCCCTTTTATTGCTGAATTTTCTCCAGTCGCCGTTCGTAATTTAATGCCATTAGCTGGTTCCATAATTCCATCAATAATATCCTCACGAACAATCGTATGTGTTGCTCCCGTATCCAGCGTGATCATGCATTTCTTCCCATCAATATCGGCTTCAATTGTTAAGCTGTCACCGTTCCTTGCTATTCTAGAAACATGGATGGAGGTTGTGGGGCAATCGGTTGTGGGAGCCAGCTTCTGCCCCTTCAAGCTGACTCTTTTTAGTTTAACGACTCCGCTGTCGTCTGACGCTCCTTTCTGGATTCTATCTGCTCTTCGTTTGGTCTACGCTTCATAGGAGATGGCGACCTTGCTCGTTTCTTCTTAATCTCCCAACAGTCCCGTGAGATGTGACCCATTCTATCACATACCCAGCATTTAATCCTGCCACTTCCATCTCTGAACCTTGGCGTAGCCCGCTCGGTGTCTATCCTGGAATCAATCTCCACTCGACGAATTTTCATTGCTGGTTTGATGATGGTTTGCGCAGTTTCGTTTGTTAACGCACAAGCGATGGTTTCCGTGAAAGTTGCCTTAGGTGACAACATCACCGCTCTGCGCGTCTCAGGATCTCGAATACCGTCAATAAACGCATCTATTTTAATTCGCTCCATGTAATCGGCCGACATATTTGAATGGGCTAAATGCGCGAGCCGCTCAATTGCTGATGAAAATTCCTGTAGCGATTCTCCTCCTTTTTGGTATCGACCCTTCAATTCCATGCGATAGATTTCTCGTTTGTGATCACTTCCGTATTTTCGATCTAACGCCTTCATAATTCCCATGTAAACGTTCCGTTCCTGCTCGGGAATGATTTGTAGTGTTTCTGCCGCTTCGCCTTTAAGAGCCACAATTAACGCTGCAACACATTGTTCTTCAGTCCACTGATTTTGCTTAATCGCCGTTTCGAACTGGAACTTAAAAATACTGAAGGATGTTGTTCCATCAAATGTTGGTGGTTTTATCTTAACTGCATTAACCGTCTGGATCACTTGTTGTGTCGTTCCATTCGCCTTGACATCTTTGAGCTCCTTCTCGAGACGTTTAAAATCTTGTTCAACCGATTCAAATTTTTGTTGTACCGTCCCTTTAACATTTTGAATTTCTGCGTGTACTTCTGTTTGCAGTTTTTCCACTTTACCGTGTAGTGTAGAAGATAATTCCAAAAACCTCTCGTCCATTTTCTTTTGGCCAACTTGCACTTGTAACATCTGCTGTTTTATTTCGTGGTTCGATTGTTTAATGTCGGCCCCTTGTTGCTCCACTTGTAACATCTGCTGTTTCATTTCCTGGTTCGATTGTTTAATGTCCGCCCCTTGTTGCTCCACTTGTAACATCTGCTGTTTCATTTGATGTTTAATGTCCGCCCCTTGTAGCTCCAACTGTTGTCCCATCATTTGATTCATAGCAGCCATCAACTGCGATAAATCGAAACTTCCGGATGGGTTTTGTGTTGTTCCGACCATCGTTTGTTCTTCCTTTTCTTTCTTGTCCACACTGATCTCATCCGTGTTGTCCTCCTCGAAATCATACACATCTGGATTTAAACCGTTCTTCTCCATGGCCTCACGTAGTCGCTCCACCAAACTAGCTTTTGTGCCTTCACTAGCCAAACCTCGCTGCTTCAGTTGCTCCTTTAATTGCGCAAGCTTTAATTCGTAGAGAATCATTTCTCTTATTATTCACAATCCCACCGCTGTCACCAATTGTTACGATTTTGCCTTGTCAATCAAGGTTCGAATCACTGGATTGTGAATAAATACACTGCTTCAATTTTAACTCACACAATTTTATTTACACAACACAATTTATTATACAACACAATTTTCACAATTAATTATTATAATTATAACACACTTTTTAATTATCACTTTAATAATCGCTTTAATAATCACTTTAATAATCACTTTAATAATCTTTCTATTTAACCTTCACTGTATCACGTTTAAAATAATACTCAGCAATACACGTCAACGCGCGCCTTTATATACCAAAATATTTGTTTCTAGAATAATCCTAAATGCGCAGCAAATATGTTAGTATAGAAATACGCCTAAATGTTGAGTATAAATTATACACGTAATTGAACAATTAATGAAATTAACTTATTCTATTCTAATCTAGGTGTCACCGTAACAATATACATATTGTTACGGTGACACCTAGATTAGAATAGAATAAGTTAATTTCATTAATTGTTCAATTACGTGTATAATTTATACTCAACATTTAGGCGTATTTCTATACTAACATATTTGCTGCGCATTTAGGATTATTCTAGAAACAAATATTTTGGTATATAAAGGCGCGCGTTGACGTGTATTGCTGAGTCTTATTTTAAACGTGATACAGTGAAGGTTAAATAGAAAGATTATTAAAGTGATTATTAAAGCGATTATTAAAGTGATAATTAAAGAGTGTGTTATAATTATAATAATTAATTGTGAAAATTGTGTTGTATAATAAATTGTGTTGTGTAAATAAAATTGTGTGAGTTAAAATTAGAAGCAGTGTATTTATTCACAATCCAGTGATTCGAACCTTGAATGACAAGGCAAAATCGTAACAATTGGTGACAGCGGTGGGATTGTGAATAATAAGAAAAATGATTCTCTACGAATTAAAGCTTGCGCAATTAAAGGAGCAACTGAAGCAGCGAGGTTTGGCTAGTGAAGGCACAAAAGCTAGTTTGGTGGAGCGACTACGTGAGGCCATGGAGAAGGAAGGTGTAAATCCAGACAAGTATGATTTCGAGGAGGAAAAACCGGATGAGATCAGTGTTGACCAGAAAGAAAAGGACGTGCAAACGGTGGTCGGAGCAGCACAAAACCCATCTGGAAGTTTCGATTTTTCGCAGTTGATGGCTGCTATGAATATGATGGGACAACAGTTGAAGCAACAAGGGGCGGACATTAAACAATCGAACGAGGGAATGAAACAACAGATGTTACAAGTGGAGCAACAAGGAGCGGACATTAAACATCAAATGAAACAACAGATGTTACAAGTGGAGCAACAAGGGGCGGACATTAAACAATCGAACCACGAAATAAAACAGCAGATGTTACAAGTGCAAGTTGGCCAAAAGAAAATGGACGAGAGGTTTCTGGAGTTATCTTCTACATTACACGGTAAAGTGGAAAAACTGCAAACAGAAGTACACGCAGAAATTCAAAATGTTAAAGGGACGGTTCAACAAAAATTTGAATCGGTTGAACAAGATTTTAAACGTCTCGAGAAGGAGCTCAAAGATGTCAAGGCGATTGGAACGACACAGCAAGTGATCCAGACGGTTAATGCAGTTAAGATAAAACCACCAACATTTGATGGAACAACATCCTTCAGTATTTTTAAGTTCCAGTTCGAAACGGCGATTAAGCAAAATCAGTGGACTGAAGAACAATGTGTTGCAGCGTTAATTGTGGCTCTTAAAGGCGAAGCGGCAGAAACACTACAAATCATTCCTGAGCAGGAACGGAACGTTTACATCGGAATTATGAAGGCGTTAGATCGAAAATACGGAAGTGACCACAAACGAGAAATCTATCGCATGGAATTGAAGGGTCGATACCAAAGAGCAGGAGAATCGCTACAGGAATTTTCATCGGCAATTGAGCGGCTCGCGCATTTAGTACATTCAAATATGTCGGCCGATTACATGGAGCGAATTAAAATGGATGCATTCATTGACGGTATTCGAGATCCTGAGACGCGCAGAGCGGTGATGTTGTCACCTAAGGCAACTTTCACGGAAACCATCGCTTGTGCGTTAACAAACGAAACTGCGCAAACCATCATCAAACCAGCAATGAAAATTCGTCGAGTGGAGATTGATTCCAGGATAGACACCGAGCGGGCTACGCCAAGGTTCAGAGATGGAAGTGGCAGGATTAAATGCTGGGTATGTGATAGAATGGGTCACATCTCACGGGACTGTTGGGAGATTAAGAAGACCATGTCCCGCGGAATGCAAGAATTGTGGGCATGTGGAGGTCAAGGAAAACATCGTCGATATTCGACTCATGCAAGCGTTACCTGAGGAGCAATGGACTGATGAAATGATCAAGAAGGAGCAATTACGGGATGCTGACCTGTCATTCATCATGGAACATAAGGCAAAGGAACACCGGCCCACATGGAGTGAGATAGCGACAACACTCCCGTTGTAAAAGCTTATTGGGCTCAATGGGATAGCCTCCATCTAGAAAATGGATGTTTAAAACGAAAGTGGGAAAGCACGGATGGTAAAGTAAAACAATTGTTGGTAGTGGTGCCAAAAGATCGGATAGCGGAAATCCTCAAGGAGTATCACGGAGGAGCAAGTGGAGGTCACTTAGGGATTAATAAAACATTAGCCAAAATTCGCCAACGTTTCTACTGGTCCGGATGTAGACAGTCAGTAGTAGAATGGTGTCGAAGATGTGACCAATGTGCGGCAGTGAAGGGACCAGCACGAAAAAGCCGTGGAACCATGAAACAATATAATGTCGGGGCACCATTTGAGAGAATTGCAATGGACGTGGCGGGGCCATTTCCGACCACCGAGAGCGGAAATAAATATGTGCTAGTAATAATGGATTATTTCAGCAAATGGCCGGAAGTGTACCCCATACCCAATCAGGAGACAACAACAATAGCTGATGCCGTGGTTAACAATTGGATTAGCAGATTTGGTGTACCTATGGAAATTCACACGGATCAAGGAAGGAATTTCGAATCGGTGGTATTTCAGGAGATATGTCAGATGCTTGGAATCAATAAAACAAGAACGACGCCTTTACACCCACAATCGGACGGTATGGTGGAAAGATTCAATGGTACATTGGAGGAATATCTAGCAAAAGCTGTGGAAAGGAACCAACGTAACTGGGATCGACATATACCAATGTTCCTGATGGCCTACCGATCAGCGGTACATGACACAACAGGAGTGACACCAGCTAAAACCATATTTGGGAACAATCTGCGATTACCAGGAGATTTAAAGTTTGGGGCTGTTCCTTCAGCAGCTCTATGTGGACAGGATTACGTCGACCGGATGAAAGAGGAACTTAATGAAATACATCAATTTGTACGGGAGAAAATTCGAATATCAAGTGATCGAATGAAAGCTCGATATGACATACGAGCAAATAATCAAGGCTTCGAGGAAGGGCAATTGGTATGGCTTCACAACCCGCAACGGCACAAGGGATTATCACCGAAGTTGCAACCCACATGGGAAGGACCTTACACTGTCATTAAAAAGTTGAACGACGTGGTTTATCGCATACAGAAAGGACGGAAAGGTAAACCAAAGGTGGTGCATTTAGAGCGTTTGGCGCTCTACAGAGGAGGTGATCTGGATCCTGTTCGGGACGAACAGGCTTAGGTGGGGGGTAGTGTTACGGTGACACCTAGATTAGAATAGAATAAGTTAATTTCATTAATTGTTCAATTACGTGTATAATTTATACTCAACATTTAGGCGTATTTCTATACTAACATATTTGCTGCGCATTTAGGATTATTCTAGAAACAAATATTTTGGTATATAAAGGCGCGCGTTGACGTGTATTGCTGAGTCTTATTTTAAACGTGATACAGTGAAGGTTAAATAGAAAGATTATTAAAGTGATTATTAAAGCGATTATTAAAGTGATAATTAAAGAGTGTGTTATAATTATAATAATTAATTGTGAAAATTGTGTTGTATAATAAATTGTGTTGTGTAAATAAAATTGTGTGAGTTAAAATTAGAAGCAGTGTATTTATTCACAATCCAGTGATTCGAACCTTGAATGACAAGGCAAAATCGTAACAATATTGTAAATTTCTGCTTACTGGGGAAAGGGTAAAATTTTTTGATCACTAACCCCCATAAGTTTTTTCTCGGCTGCTAAAAAGTATTCTTGCAAAATTAGGGAGCAATCTAGTGGATCTAGTATTAGTAATGTTAGTATACGCCCCAGGTGGCCTGAACGGAAAGTCTTAAAAAAACGGTGTGGCAGGGAACTTGTTAATTGTGCTTTGTGTTTTTTTCTAAAAAAATGATAAATCTGGATGTTCACTTTAATCAGAACGATTAACAAATCTTAATAAAAAGTTATTTTTTTGATTAAAAATATAATTAACACTAGATATACCGACAATTTGACCATACCTATTTTTAACGACACCAGTCAAAATGACTGGTCTTAAAAAAAAATGGTTAGTAGGGTTTCCGGTCTTTATATATTTAAAAAAATTGATAAATTATTTCAATTAGGTAAATTGTAATATACGAATGAAGCTATACATTCATTAGTTAATTGAAACGTTATAATATAAAAAAAATATGAAGTATCGTGAAAATAAAATTGTAAAACCAGTCATTTTGACTGGTGTGGTAAATCTAGTGTTAAATTCGATTTATAATAATTAATTGGATTTACATGGTTTTAGTAATGCTTACTACTTCCCTTATTGTAAATAACTTCATACAACCTACTGGAGATGGAGTAATAAAAAGATTTTAAATTATCTAGTTAAATCTCCTTCCAGGCTTCGCTATCGCCCTAATAAGGCATTGCCGTCGAATTGTCGACCACCTTCGTAAACTTTCCGAGACAGCAAACCCCACACCTTTTTTATGATAGTGAGATTGGGAGAATACGGTGGCCATGGCAAAAGCTCTACGTTTTGCTGCGATATCCATGATTTGATTAGATTAGCTGTATGGATAGGCGCATTGTCTTGTTGATATATGTCCATGACAATGGCCCAAAAGTATGATTGAAATGGGGAAATGCTTTCAAAGATGCATTTGTAAGTTGATGCGGTTGTTTTTCTAGTTAGAAATGACAAAACTCCCTCGCCATAAATTGATATAGCTCCCCACAACATAACACCTCCTTTGCGGCTATATGGTGTTTTACTAAAAACTTTTCCTCTTTTCGAAGGTCGTGAAAATAATAGTTAAATACAACGGGACCATCGAGGTTAAATTTCTTTTCATCAGAGAAAACGACACGACATGAAAACGACATTTTTTACCCAATGTCATATGTAGCCTCAATAAATGTCATCTTTTCTTTTTCCTCTCTTGATTTAGAGGCGGTTTCTTTTCAAGCTTTCTTCAAATAAAATAATCTGATTTTTTAATGACTCTCTACACTGTTATACGGCTCCACATCAGCTCTGTCTTTAATTTTTGCACAAGATAGTGCGCAATTGGATGCTGTCCTATTGCTGCAATTGCTTGTAGAGAATATTTTTCACTTTGTATGGGCTTCAAGAAGCGGCTTCAAAAAGCGGCTTCACAAACCTTCCGAACTTTAATTTTATATTTTGTTACGACTTATTTTTTTCCTCGATCCATTTTTTATTTTTTTATGTTAAAACAATAACTTTGTTCAAAAAAATTAATTTAATTAAAGTTTAAATTTGCTAACACTTCCATTGTATTGGTATGGTCGTTTCTATTCAAGTGAAATAAACAAAAAATATACTTTTTAAGAAAAAACAAAATAAAATTCTTCTGGTCTACTACATTATTTTTATTTAAATACTTTGTCATTTTGAACAAGTGCTCACCGAGTACAAAAAAATCTTAGAAAAGTTAGACCGATTTTAAAATATTCCAAAAAATGGTTGTTCTTATTCAAGTGAACTGCAGTGTACGTAGAGTACAAAATAACAATTGAATGAAAATATCTGGGATGGATATTTTGTAGTCGAGTAAAAAATTTAAAATGTATTTTCGTCTTATACTAGTTTAAGAGAAAAAACTGGAATGAGATGAAAGTAATAGTATTGTTTGAGGAAATTTTATTTTATTTCCTGGGAGGGGAGAACTGCTACCCTATTCCTGAATACGAATACGAATCAAAAGTATACGAATTCGTATGATTGGTATTCCTGAATACGAATACGTACAATTCTAATACGAATACGAAAATGTTCGATACGTTCAAACATTTCCGCTATTCCGCAATACGAATTCGAAAAGTTTTAGTTCGTTCATGAACGAATTTTCGTATGATGAATATTTAGTTAACGACTCCATAGAAAAATCAAAAAATATATTTGAGTTCTAAATAAAAGATATTATTTTATAATAATAATTTTAAAGAAAATCTTTTATTTTAAAGTTTATGTTGGCTTATAGGGTGAATTTATATTTTTGTTAGTTGGAAATTATAATGAATGGGAATTTGCCATGAAATCGTATCTTGAGCATGAAGATCTGTGGTGTTGTATCGAAAATAAAGACCAGACAGCAGATGAAATAAAGAAGGCCACGCGGGGAATACAAGCAAAGTCAAAAATCATCATGTGCGTGCATTCCAGTATTTATGTTCATATTCGGAGTTTAGAAACTTCAAAAGAAGCGTGGAAAAAATTAAGAAAAGTATTCCAGCATGACGGATTGTCGAATAAAATCGCCTTGATGCGAAAAATGATTAACACAAAACTTGAAAATTGTCAGTCAATGGAGCGGTATATAACGACAATCATCTGTGCTTCGCAAAAGTTAAACGACATTGGTTTTGTAGCCAGCGAATAATGGATTGTCACTTTTTTGCGTGTGGGTTTGTCAGAAAAATTTCAACCAAAGATTATGGCCTTGGAAAGCTCAGAAACGAAGGTTACGGGGAGTACGTAAAGTCAAAATTACTCAAGAGTGAATACGGTGATACCAAAAGTTCGGTGAATACAACGTTTATTTCAAAAGGAAATAGAAAGCGGTTTAAACCAAGATGCTACAACTGTAATCAGATTTCCCAAACAAATGCAAGTTTCCGCCCAAAAAAAGGAGACAGAGGATAAACAGGCTTTGCTACCAATTTTTGCGGTAAATGAACCAAAAATTCATGATGAATGGTATATCGATTCCGGCGCATCATCGCATATGACAAATAATATACAAATTATTACAAATTGTTCCCGATTGTCAACATCTAAAGAAGTTGTCATAGCTAACGACGAAAAGGTGTCAGTCACCTGCAAGGGAACGTGTAATCTGGACATTATCGTTGACAGTAAAAAAAACAACTGTCACAGCATACGTAATGTATGTGCCTGAATTATCAACGAAGTTTTCGATGACTGCCAGTGTAGAATTTTTGCAAAGCGTAATCAGCTAATTGCGACAGCAACTCTAGAAAAGGATATGTGCAAACTCGATTTGGGTAAAAGTGCGTGTTGTTCATTCGGGCCAGTTGTCAAAAATTGTCGGGAGTGAACATTGATGAACCAAGTGAGACAAATGCCATTTGTGTCGTTTGTTGTAAAGAAAATCGACGTCATCATCGAATCGTAAATTAGATTTGGTTCATGCAGATTTGAGCGGACCCATGGAAAGGAAATCGATTAATGGATCGCGTTATTTTTTCTCCTTGGTTGTCGATTATTCGTACAAGACGTTAGTTTGCTTTTTAAAATCCAAAGATGATGTAGTGTTGTTTTTCAAAAAATTTAAAAGCGCATTTGCCGAAAATCAGTGTTTAGAAAAACTAAAAGTGTTGCAGCGAGACAACGGTGGAGAGTTTTGTAACAAAGAACTCCTGAGATTTCTTCAGCGTTCGGGGATTCAATATCAGAAGACAATTCCATATAACCCACAGCAGAACGGATTGTGTGAACGCATGATTCGAACAATTGTCGAAAAAACGAGGTGTCTTCTGATTGATTCTGGGTTATTGAAACGTTTTTGGGCCGAATCGGTGAATACGGCTGTATGTTTAATCAACCGATCACCGACAAAAGTGTTATTAGGAGGACGGATACTATAGACGGTTTGGACTGGAAGACAACCGGATTTGTTGAACTTGAGGGTTTTTGGATCAAAGGCTATGGTACATGTGCCAAAACAAAATCGAGAAAAGCTTGATCCAACAGCACAACAATGCAGAATGGTTGGCTATTGTGAAAATCAAAAAGGGTATCGTATGTACAATCCAACAAATTACCGGACAAGTGGTGCAGTGGTTAAAGCTTCGGCACTTGAAGCGGGAGGTACTGAGTTCGAATCCCAGCAGAGGCAGGATGCAAAAGCTAATTTTCTTCATCGATTGCAATCGGTGAAGTTAATAAACACAACTAAGACCCTCTGTTGTAGTGCAGAACTCAGCGCCGACCCACCGTCCATGTCAATGTACAGGTTGACATGGAGCTTGCAATGTGCAGGTGGTACACTATAGTTGTGTGAGTAGGCGGATGGGTGGGTGTATGCGTAAATGAAAAGAGGGGTATTAATTGACCTTAAAAGGACATTAAATCCATTAGATAATAAATACTTTCTTATAAAAAAAAAAAAAAAAAAAAATGAGTATTCTTGAGATGAGTCTTGCGAATATTTAAACAACGACGTTGATGTCCAATTTTTCCAAATAAAAAGATGTAAGTAAATTCAAGTGAGAGTGTTGGCTTATAGGGTGAATTTATGTTTTGTTAGTTGGGAATTATAATAAATTGGGTTATAGGCAACACTGTATTTAAAATGAATACAAAATATGTCACCACTTCCAGTTTACTTATAACAAGAGATAGCCGTGTTTTTTATTTCTACATCCCAAAAATCTGTTTTCAACAATTTAAACATGGTTGTATAATTGGTTAAGGTCAATTTATGCATATACGAATTACTCGTAGTTAATATGTACTTAGCACGTACTACAGTAAATGAGCGAATGTAGAACGGAGCCAAAAGCACTCTTAAAAACTCCGGGACCTTAATCCAAAAATGATATTGAAATATTTACGAAAACACAATTAGTTTATATTTAGCTATAAAACGAATCAATTTAAACTTAAGAGCTTGGAGTTGCAAGACGCCTAATGGGGCATTATCACACCATAAGAAATTATTCGGTGGTTGAATTTTATTTTCGATCCTAACAATTTTGTCGGCCACACAAAAATACAAAATATTTTATTTACACAAAACTCTAATTTTATTTCACGATTTATTATTTATATTACAATTTATAATCACTTCACTCATTACATTTTTACAATTTATAATCACTTCAAGTGATGCTTATTTGAAAACCTTGAAGCACAATAATATTATTGCATCCATTTCAAGTATAATTCAAAACGTCAAAACTCAAAATAGTGTCCAAGTTGTTCAATTAAAATTTTCGTAACGACTTGCATTTTCGTATCGAATACATTTTCGTATCGTATTCTGGAATAGGGGCCGTGGGCTAACTTCAAGTGCTTCGTTTGTAACGTGTTATTTACATATTGTTTGTAACAAGTTTAAAAGGTTTGGAAAACATTCTAAGATACAATCATGTGCATATCTTTGATATGCACAACATCAACATTTTAAATTATATACCAGAATCTCCTGCATTATTTAGCCCCCCCCCCCCCCCCCCCCTCCTCCTCCTCCTATATAAAATATTGTAAATCATAAAATAATTGCATCTAAGAAAAAGTGACAAACCACAATTTAAGAATCCCACAAGTCAAGTTCACTAAACTATTCCCATAATTAGCTGATTAAATAACCGAAAAAGTATATGCAGACCGTTTCATTTTGAAATTTTTCCAAAAATACGAAAACGCAAGAAAATACATTTTCACTTAATTAAGTATTTTAAGAAATAATTATTTCTATTTTTGTCGGGAATGAGTATCCAAAATATTCGTCTAAAAGCAACAAACAGAAGCCATATTAATATTATTACAAAAGCATCTGCACACAATCGCACGCACATATTTAATACAACTTGCGAACATTTAAACAAACAATAATAAAATGAAAAATCATCATGTTCTGTAGCAATTTTCAATATGTGTACATAGTTCGGGAAAAATATTCTCGCCACGGAACAATGGTCGACATGCGCACTGCCTGCATCGTAAATGCAGAAATTTTATACAGTTACAAGTTAGTACGTTTAACGTGCCAAAAAATTGCCGTATTGTGGTATAGCCGTATGCCGCGTGCTTCATTTCGCAACCCAGCGCTACACACAATATTATCGACGGGCAAATGTACTATAAGAAACGGTGGCGGCACACAAGATATGAAAATTTGTATCTATTTTCGTACTGAATCGTGTCGCTATATACATATTTTGTTGTTGGGAATATAAACGATACTCCAAAATGTTACAAGACGTAAATAATTCAGTCACCTTCACGCGTCTGACAAATTGTCAATTTTAGTTTTTTCGGCAAATTTTTGTTTTTGTTTCGGCACATAAAATTCATTTCGGCCCAAATTGTTTTTATTTTGATGTGCTTACATTTTAATAACCTATAAGGTGATACATAGTAACAAAATTTCCAAAATTTTAGTATTTTTGATTTTCAAAATTTGCAGTGATTTGAACAAATTGTGAAGTGCTTGGTAGATTTGCAACACAAAACAATTATTTGTCCTGGATATTGTGTAGTGTAAATATATGTAAAGTGCGTTTGTGATAAAGAAAACTCCACCCAATTTTTGTTTTTTTTTTGCTTAGCGGGTGGTGGTGGTGGCATAGTGACTTCGATTTGTCCGTAACATCATGAATTTTGGTCGCAGAAAGGTAAAGATCATTTTGCGAATTGTAAATAAAGTGCCGCCATGAGTGGGAAACATATTTTACTCATTCCCTTCCGGTAGTTTATGTAATTTAATTTTTTATATTTAGAGCACACATTGAATTAAAATAGCATTTGACATGAATACTGAATAAGTAGGGCAACAAGGTTATATTAATATTCGATATACTAAATACACTCCTGTGACCTCTTTCGAATTTAAAATTTATTGTGACATACATAGTTTAATGAAACGTTATAAATAAATTATCTGTGTACAGTGGAAAACCTAAACTAGATTAAGGTTTTTGTGGTTTACTATGTGCGGGGGTGTTTTACATTTACAGGCGGATATTCACGTGCGTTAAATTTCGTGAGCACAGTTAATTATAAAACTATTTGTGTAGAGGAAAACTACGATTTCCAGAACGGACAAATAAAAACAAAACACAAAATCGATGTCCTACTTGGAAAAAAAGCGCGCGGACATACAAAAATCTAATCAACTAATTAGCATTTCATTCCGTTATATACTTTCATAATTTATGTTGAAATATCTCGCGAACCACTTTTACTATATACTTTCCTAATCGGTATTTTCTATTTTTATATTTTTAGGCAAATTCCAACTCAAGCACAAATAAATTAAATGATGCCGGCACATCGGGTTCTATATCAACCGGAAGCGGCCTCGACGATATATCGTTCGCAAGTACGCTCGAAATTGATCTTGAACTTGGTTCGACACTAAATCGCAGTATATCGAGCGGAACGAATGATACGCGTCGAAGTAAATCAAAAGTGCGAAGCTATTTGAAAAAATGTAAAAATGTGTTAATCGGTGTTGGCGGAAGTAATAGTTTTAGTAATAGTAATAATGATGACGATATACCAATTACACATCACGAAGCGATTACGCAAAATTCACAGTCGTGTTCCACTTCAACTAATTCATCATCGGCAACCTCTTGGTACCTATGCGAGGAGAAACCAATTGAACCCGATGAATTAAATTACGTAAATGGCACCAGCCCTAACACTAACAACAATAATCATAATAATAATAGCGGTGATTGCAATTCAGATGACATAACCTCAATCATAAATGAATTAGAACATGAAAATGAATTAGATAACGTGATCGAGGAAAAAGGCGCCATTGATAATTGTACCGATCGCAATAACAACAGTAATAACAATAATTCACATCAGCATAACAGTTCAGAGGTAAGAATTATTTTATATTATGTATATTAAAATGGCACACCTTTTGTATATACATACATTTACCTATATACAAGTATATACATTTTATTTTTATTTTAATATGAAAATAAGAAAATCCAATTATCGAGTTAAAGAAATATTATTGATCATGATCTCGATCTTAAAAGCTAGCAAAAGAAAAAAAAAAATAGAATATAAATTCGCGCTGCTGCGCGACTGCCATTAGGTTTTTGTGTTATTTTTTAAATTTGGTAGCATGAATAATTTTTGAAAATGGTATTCAATTTAAATCGTTGTTTTTGTAATTAAATTGATTGTTAGGTAATAAAATAAATTGTGTAGTGTGATTGATCTTTACCGATTCGAATATAAAAATAAAACTATAGTTGTGCCGTTGATCAGTCGAGATCAATAGGTGAGCGTTTATCGGGGCGATGAACTTTTAATGATCGTTTGGTTAATGATGGATAGTTTATTGATATGTATTGATTTATGTATTTATCTATATTGTGACATCTTGGAATTTGTTTTGGGTGGTTTTTCGATTGAGCAATTATCTATACAGCTTTATTATACAATATAACGTAATTTAAAACTTTACGTTAGATTATGTAAAAACATAATTTTATAAAATAACGGTTGAAACTTTAGTTCGTAAAGCGAACTAGTTGAACTTCGGATCGTTTGGATAAAATATTTCATATTTTGGATTTTTCGTTGAGATGTTGGTAGAAAGAATGTTCTGACCTCATGTGGCTGCGTATTCTAAGTAATAAGTGGCATTCCTCCATGGCTGTTGCTGTACTTTTATTTAAATATTCACATATCTTCCCCGTCTGTGCTGGGATTAACAGTGAGGAATGGACCGGCGTGATCTTTTTAATTTTAATAGTCTGAATTTGCTAAATATTATTTGTGTTGCGTGTAGTGTTATAGTAAGTATGGAGATACGGTGTCTTAATTTAATTTGTTAGTTTCAAAAGAGTGTAGTGAATGAATGTATTAAATAATTTGATTTGCATTGAACGTTTCGATATTCTGTTGCCCCAATTTCTGCAACATCTTTATCAGTTCGATTTTAGTGGGCTAATATTTTCGAATTGGCTGTTTAATGTTAATGCGAGATTACATTATCTCTTATTGTTACTGCTAATTTATCAATTGCGAAAGGTAGTTCGATGAATCATTCACGTAATCACTTTGTCCGTTTATGTTGAGATTGGATTGTTTCAATCTCCATTTTACCCGTTCTTAGACTTTAACTATAGATATTACATTCCAGGGGCATATGCCTGTGCACGAAATAAGCCATTTGAAAGCTACTTCACACGTGATTGATCTGTTATTACTGTTATGCGACTCACGCTTGTATTGGTCCTGTAAAATGGTAGACTGTACTACTGGTTCTCTTGGTAGATATGCCATCAGTTGCAGCATAGAAAAATAAGTTTACCATCGATTTCTCATTTTTATAAATCGAGCGATAAACATGAGTTGAATAAAAAACTGCTAATAATTCCAATGTCATGATTGTATTTGTGACTTTACATTGCGCGCATGTTAAGTCACAAATACAATCATGACATTGGAATTATTAGAAGTTTTTTACTCAACTCATTTTTATCTCTCGATTTATAAAAATGAGAAATCTATGGTAAACTTATTTTTCTATGGTTGCAGCTTAGTTTTAGTCCTGAAGCGACAGCATTTTAAACATTTGTTAAATTCTGCACGGCGAATGCTATTTGAAACTCAATTTTTCACGTAAATAAGAAAGTTTTAGTTTAGTGCCTCTGTGAAGTGTTCGTAAGTTGGTCTCCGTAATCAGAATAGTTTGGTGGTAATATAGTTTGATAATATGGTGTTTTGGGGCAGCGTATCGAAACGAAAGTCGATGTATGATAAGCATCGTACACGAAGTATTCCTTGCTCATCAAGGAAAGGGATAAATAACAGTTATGCTGCCGTTTCTGGAAACTGATCCGTGTTTGTATATTCTTCTCATTTCTTCTTAGTGCTCTTGATTTTGTGTTGTGGCATTCTGCAAATTTTCTCGCGGGCCTTTTAATCCCCTTCGACTTAGTAATGTATTATCGTTAGTATCATATAGTACCTTGTTAAAGGTTATCACATTGTTTCTTTAAATGACTTAGGTTGAAGTGTCGATAATAGCTGCGATCGAAAAAATGTTCTTTACTTCAGGGAATCCCTCTATTAATTGTCCATAATGGATTTATTGTTATGGTAGTACACCGCTACTACACCTTTCTCAGTTCCACTCCGTTATTGTCATTTAATGAAAGCCATTACTACCATTTGGTAGAAGCGCAATGTGCTCTAATGTGCACTAATGTGCTGAATTCTCGATTGTTGTTAGTTTATTCATCGGATCTGTTCAGAAATTCATTTCTACATTTGGTATCTGCTTACCTTTCCCATCAATTTTGTTAGTGAGATTAGTGGTCTTAACACGGTTTATGATGATATATATTTGGTTAATAATTAGTTTACGTAACGGCAAGATTCTAATTTTATGTATAATTTATTTTCCACCGCGATACACCAAATTCGATAACTATGAATCCTGGGAGAAAGATAACGTATCATATGCTATTTCTTCTCAAGCTAGAGCAGCTCAGTATCTTATTGATATAATTACGCTTGTCAATCAACATAACTGCGTGACAAACTGTAACATTAGATAAGACCTCATATTCACCAATTTATGCAATAGCTCGTTAAACGCTGCCACATAATACTTGTTTATACACCAATGTTAAACATTTTAACTATGAACGTATCCGAGAGCAACTAGCTACTTTTAAGTGGATTAAGATATTAGCTAACTCACAATTGGATTTTGATAATGCAGTCGATATTCTATACACCACACTGGATATATACATGGAAACCAAAACTACAAATCAAAAATTCTTATCTAAATTTCCAATATGGTATTCAACAAAATTAATAAATCTCATTCGGAACAAACACAAGTACCATAAACTTTTTATAACTAATAAAAAATCAATTGGCTATGCAAGCTTTTGCACAGATCAATCAAATTGGAAATATGTAAATGTTATTCTGAATATCAAAAAATACCGAACAAAACTTAAAACGTAATCCTAAGCTTCTTTGGAATTTTTCACAAACGCTATCTCAAAATCATTGTTATTTTTACAATGAAATTTGGAGCCCATGAATCCCATGATAGAAATATAATTTGCAATGTTTTTGCTGATTACTTCGATTCCATTTTTATACCCAATCCTACCTCGCCGAACAGTTCCACTGACGTACGCAGATCGGATACTCCGTTAACTGGAATCATGTATTTTTCATCGCAAGATGTTTTAGGTATTCTAGAGTCATTAGATATCTAACTATTTTATTTTTACTATCTATCTTCCACTGTCTATCATCTTCAATATCTCTTTAAGTTCTGCTGTATTTTCAACTAGGTTGAAAACCGCATTTCTTGTCCGAATATGTAAGAAAGATGATAAAATGATCTGTAATCATTGAATTCATGGTATGTGACTAATAAGCTAAATCTGAACATTCAGAAATGTGTTGTAATTACCTATTCTAGGAGAAGTAACCCTAATCTATTTAGCTATTACATCTCAGACATTAGATTGGCTAGAGCCAATCATATTACTGAGTTAGGAGTTACTTTAGATTCAAAATTATCATTTGACAAACGCATTGATCAGATTTGTTCTAAAGCTCACACAATTCTCGGCTATGCTTACTAGATTCTTGGTATATAAATCTATCCCGCATTTAGGCAATATTATGTACGGCACAAGTTTGAAAATTTTCAGTATGGTTAGCCTTGAAAATAGGAGACGTGCACATGATGAGTTATTTCTGTACAAAATAATAAATTTTAAAATTGAAACTTCCGCCTTATCATCGTTGAATTTGTATGTTCCTGTTTATAGGACGGTAAACCATCAGTTATTTCTTCCAATACAATCGCGTACTAATCTTGGATCCCCAAACCCACTTACCAGAATGCAAAGTGGTCATAACGAGCTTTTCTTTTCCTTGGATTTGTCTTTGTCTGCATACAGTATATGTTCGGCAAAGTTGTTTGTCTCGACTTGCGCAACAACTACGCTGAAAAATATAAATGGAAAATCTTAATGGTTCAAGAGCTACCAACGTGAAAATGAGTGTATTATTTTGATAAATTTTTGCCAGAGCCAAAACATTTCGAAAGCGATATCGCAAAAAATGGGGACTAACTTTGAAATGGGACTAACGCCATTGAGTTCAGCGTATTCGAATTAGGTTTACCCTCTGGGTGCCCAGCTTGTCACTTTTTTCAACTAGTACAGTGTTATTATTCTAGTGTATATTTAAACTTTTTGTTATTATATTTCTTAGCTTTGTATGTAGATTGAGGCGACGCGTTGAGGCGCCCAATTGGAAATCTTAAATAAATAAATTTTGTTTATAAAAGAGCACTACAGAATTCGAGGTCAAGGTAATGCCAGGATCGCTTCAATTACCGTTACTTTTTCCTGGCACATGCAACAACCTTTTCAAAAGCATCTCAAAATCCAAGTAGACTGAAAATGTTAATTCAATTTGGAATTATCTATTCCCAAGTGTAAAGTTCTGCCATTGTACTGTTAGAGCCGGAGGTAGTGGCGAATCCCAAGTGAGTGTTCCTATCCAGAGGTTATGCATTATTAATTTAAAGTACTAGTTTCGGGTACATACACCCTTTGTCAACTTATAAAAATATTTTAATTATTATCTCTGCTTACACGGCTATTTATAATCAATTCATACAAACAGTTATACGGCATTTTGTCATTTAGTAGTAGGTGGTTGTGTTTATGTTTATATATTTCCATTTCTTCTAATCTGTTCAGTCAAAACCAACAACAATTAAAAGCCCTGAACAAAGTCTGAAACGCAGATACCAATATACGATAAACTACAGAAGATTGTGTTTATTACACTAACAATCCCATGTTATTTTTTTTCTTTCGCACCACTACTTATTAAACTAGTGCGCACATACGATGTACAGATATATGCTAATACAACTATCTATAGTGTATTTTTTTCTGTATTTGTTGCATTAGCATGGCTTTATATTGTTGTTGGTTTTGGTTCAGTGCATCTCCTTTTTTCACTCTATGTAAAACCTTTAAATTTTCGGTGTAGTTCGTGTATGTGTGTTGTTCGTTGGTTAGGTGAAGCGCGTATTTGGATTTTATATCGTGTTTTCCTATTTCTTTTATGTGTTCAATAAACCTGGTTACAAAATTTCTGCCCGTCTGACCTATATAAAATGCATCGCAATCACTACACTGTAACTTATATACACCGCTGGTGCATTCTTCTCGATTGTGTTGGTGTGAATTTAATCTTCTTTCTATTTTGTTGCTTGTTCTGTATGCGGCTACGTAATTATATTGTTTTAGGGTTTTGTTGATTATATGCGTTGATGCCTTATCGTAGTTTACCGTGATGTATTTGTATTTTTCGTTTGCCCCTACTATTGTCAATGTAGTGAGTTGTCGTACATGTTCTTTGCGTTGAAATCTGCGGTTCATTTTCGTGATCAAGTTCCCGTTGTAATCATTACTGTATGCGATCTCTTTTATAGTATTTATTTCATCGTCATAATCGTTTTTACTCATTGGGATGGTGTTGAGTCGTGCTATCATGTGTCTGTATGCTGCTAACTTGTGTTGAGGTGGGTGATTCGAAGAGGAATGTATTGTATGGTTTGTTTGTGTCGGCTTTCTGTAGATTTTAAATGTATGTTTCATATTTATGTTATTTACTGTGATATCCAAAAAATTTATAGATTTGTTTTGTTCTATTTCCAATGTGAATTTAATGTTGGGATGGATGTTATTGATGTAGTTGTGCATGATTTTTAATTGCCTTAGTGTCCCGCCGAATAATATTAAAATGTCATCGACGTATCTATACCAATATATTATATGGTTGCGTGAATTGTTAACTTCGTTTAAGATGTATTTCATTTCAAAATTGCTGAAATATATTTCCGCGAGAGTTCCGGATAAAGGATTGCCCATTGGTAAACCGTCTATTTGCATGTAATGTTTCCCATTGTGTATGAAGTAATTTTGTGCTGTGATAACCTTTAAGATGTGTATGATTTGTTCAATTTCAATTATGTCAATTTTTTGTTTTATTAACAATATTCGGATAATTTCTATTGTATCGTTGATGGGTATGTTTCCATACATGTTTGATATGTCAAACGATGCAAATTTTCCATTATTCGGTATATCGATGTTTTTTATGCGTGTTACTAGCTCTAAGTTATTTTTTACTGAAGTGGCTCTCCTGATATCTACTATTTTATTTAAATAGGTGTTGATAAATTTAGATAGTTTATAGGCCGGTGCGGTGGTGTAATTAATTAGCGGTCTTATTGGTGTGCCTTCTTTATGGATTTTAGGTAAACCTCTGAACTGCGGAGCTGTCGGCTTAATCATTTTTAAAAAATGTTTTGTTTTAGTGTCTATTACACGTTCACTGTTATTGATCACGTTATTCACAATGTTTTTGAACTTGTTAGTGGGGTCAACAGAAATTTCGTGGATATTGTTTTCTTGAATGTATGTGTCTATTTTGTGGTTATATTCGTTGGATGACATTATAACTACTGTGTTACCTTTATCGGCTTTTATAACAATTGCGGAATTGTTTGCGACTTTTTCTGCTATACTGTCTATGATTTTATTATCTTTGCTGTTGTGTCTGCTGCTATGTGGAACACTGTTGGAGATGTGATGGACAATGGTTTGACGTATGTTGTCACGGTCTTGTATATCAGTCTTATTGATGGCGCTTTCAATGTTTAGGAGTTGTTTGATATCTTCTGTTTTGCTATGAAGTGGTGTGAGATTGTGTTTTAAACCTTTCTCCAACATTTTGATTTCGTCATTGTTGAATATAATGTTTGTGTCATTTTGAATACGTTGGAAAAATTTGTGCGTTGTGAGGGGGATTCTAGTATTGTTGTGTGATAAGTTATACTGCCTCTGTTGTGTAAGTAATCTCCTTAGTTTGAATTTCATTGTTCTTTTTTTGTGTTTCAGCATGCTCTCTGTTTTTAACTGTATACCTTGTATAATGTTTTCATACTCTATTCTGTGGCATATTTTTGACAAACGCAGTTGTGTGTTGTATAGTTGTAATGTTATTAGGTTGATTTTCGTGTACAATTTGTTGATAGATTGTTTCAACCACATTCTTTCGGCTTTTCTTTTGATGTTTTTCGCCGTACTTGTGTTACATTTTATTCTGACGTTTATGTATGAAGGAATTATTTTTCGTGTATAACATGTCCTGTTATAATCTAAATTCATTCTATTCCTTTTTAGCTGTTTATATAAATTAAAATATTTTAGCACGGTTATAGTAGATTCACTATTATTATTATTTTGGAGAATATCCATATTTTGTGCACTTTTATCACTGACTTTATTTTTGAGTTTTTTAACAAATAATAAAATATTTATTTATTTTCTTTTTAGTGATAATTGACTTTTTTATTTATTTAAAGTACTAGTTTCGGGTACATACACCCTTTGTCAACTTATAAAAATATTTTAATTATTATCTCTGCTTACACGGCTATTTATAATCAATTCATACAAACAGTTATACGGCATTTTGTCATTTAGTAGTAGGTGGTTGTGTTTATGTTTATATATTTCCATTTCTTCTAATCTGTTCAGTGCATCTCCTTTTTTCACTCTATGTAAAACCTTTAAATTTTCGGTGTAGTTCGTGTATGTGTGTTGTTCGTTGGTTAGGTGAAGCGCGTATTTGGATTTTATATCGTGTTTTCCTATTTCTTTTATGTGTTCAATAAACCTGGTTACAAAATTTCTGCCCGTCTGACCTATATAAAATGCATCGCAATCACTACACTGTAACTTATATACACCGCTGGTGCATTCTTCTCGATTGTGTTGGTGTGAATTTAATCTTCTTTCTATTTTGTTGCTTGTTCTGTATGCGGCTACGTAATTATATTGTTTTAGGGTTTTGTTGATTATATGCGTTGATGCCTTATCGTAGTTTACCGTGATGTATTTGTATCGATTATGACGATGAAATAAATACTATAAAAGAGATCGCATACAGTAATGATTACAACGGGAACTTGATCACGAAAATGAACCGCAGATTTCAACGCAAAGAACATGTACGACAACTCACTACATTGACAATAGTAGGGGCAAACGAAAAATACAAATACATCACGGTAAACTACGATAAGGCATCAACGCATATAATCAACAAAACCCTAAAACAATATAATTACGTAGCCGCATACAGAACAAGCAACAAAATAGAAAGAAGATTAAATTCACACCAACACAATCGAGAAGAATGCACCAGCGGTGTATATAAGTTACAGTGTAGTGATTGCGATGCATTTTATATAGGTCAGACGGGCAGAAATTTTGTAACCAGGTTTATTGAACACATAAAAGAAATAGGAAAACACGATATAAAATCCAAATACGCGCTTCACCTAACCAACGAACAACACACATACACGAACTACACCGAAAATTTAAAGGTTTTACATAGAGTGAAAAAAGGAGATGCACTGAACAGATTAGAAGAAATGGAAATATATAAACATAAACACAACCACCTACTACTAAATGACAAAATGCCGTATAACTGTTTGTATGAATTGATTATAAATAGCCGTGTAAGCAGAGATAATAATTAAAATATTTTTATAAGTTGACAAAGGGTGTATGTACCCGAAACTAGTACTTTAAATAAATAAAAAAGTCAATTATCACTAAAAAGAAAATAAATAAATATTTTATATGCATTATTAGTTTAATTGCATAGCAACTGGTGCTAACTATTTTAGGGAATTGAAGACTTGTACACTGTCAGATAGCAAGCTGCATTGGTTCGAGTTCGTTATTTTAATGATGGAAGGGAGATGTGAACTCAAAAACTATTGGTCACTTTACTTCACTTTATGCCCAGTGCTTTGACTTTATTATCAAATTTAAATTAAAAAAAATACATTGCTCCGTACTACTGGTACAGATTTTATCAGAGTATTGTGTTTGGCAGCTCTTTTACTTCGCTTGAATCCGTCAGCTTTAAGTAGCTCCGTATACTACTGGTACAGATTTTATCAGAGTATTGTGTTTGGCAGCTCTTTTACTTCGCTTGAATCCGTCAGCTTTAAGTAGTTCTTTCAATGGTGTAAAAACACCCCGTCAATTGAATTCTTTTTAGAAATGACATACATTATCGACGTAGAAATGGTTCAGTGCAATTTCTGATGTGATTGTGTGAGTAAGTACTTCATTCTGCGATAATTGATCAAACGTCCGGACGTCTAGGTATATGGCTGTACCATAGGTCAATGTGTTTATTTTATATTATTTTATTAGTCGATTGGTTCATTTTCTCCATATAATTTTGCTGTAAATAACTTTGCCGGTCCGTCAAAGAGCTGTCTTTGACGGACCGGCAAAGTCATTTACAGCAAAATTATATGGAGAAAATTAACCATTCGACTAATAAAATAATATAAAATAAACATGCTATAGATTTAGGATTAAAAGTATAGGATGCTATAGATTTCGTTACATTTTCTTTACGTGAGTAGATGTTGCTATAAATCCACCCAAATATTTTTCTTTTTTGGTGAGCTATCTTTTGTTTTCAATTTCTTTAAGTTTCCAATTATTCTAGATGAGTATTGATATCAGCTGTGGTTGCTTGCTTCACGGTGCTATCATAGAGATTTCCATAGTCCATTCTTAGGCTGATTGAGCTCAGACTTATGTACACTACCAGCTTTTATGGTCATTGCAATAAGAATATAAACTTTCATAGCAATATGATAAATCTTGATCTCGTCTCGTCTTGCCAGTGTTCGTTTCCGCATAGAGAAATTTACCGATTCCAATGTTCAATGACAATTCTAGTATTTCTAGGGTGTTGATCGTGTTTTGTTCATCATTGTAAAGGGGAGAGATAATGTTGATTTCATTTTTACCAAAAAACATATCTTTTTCATTTTTACCAAAAAACCTTGTCACTAATTTCCATTATTCAGCATTCGTATTGCATAAGGATTGTTTAGATAGAGGCATTACGGCACCACCAATTAAGAAATGTCATACGCGGTCTCTTACACTATGTTCTTTTTTTTTTTTTTGTTTTTTGTTTTTAACAACTTTATTGATATAGCTCTACAATCTTAAACATTATTAATTCATTAGTAAGGTTGACATTAGTACTTATGACTTATGAGATAAGCATAAACTTGTGTGGGTCTGCTGGACCAGTGTCCCTTGGTTTATAATTTTCATGCGGTTAGCTCATGTGGTTTGATTCGTTTGAGCCGCCTTACTTCGTTTGTACTGTCCAGTAGTTGTACGGCCTCAAGATTGGTGTGGGTAAGAAGTCTCTTTTCATGTTTTGTGGCACATTCGCGGATAACGTCGTCTATCAATTGTATTTCTAAATTATTGTGGATTTTCTTGTTAGTCACAAATCGGTAAGCGTTGGTTGTTGGTTGCTTTCCATAATGAGTAGTCCTTATCCGTTTCTGAACCTAGGTAGCCCGCTTAAGTAGTTATCGAGGCAATTCTGTTTGAAATTTTTGATTAGCCAATTGACTTTGTTACTTATTAGATTAAAAGTTGTCTTGTCAGCGGGATTTCTGGTGAGATGCCATATTTTCCTCGCCCTTCTTCTTGCCTTGATTTGTTCCCTGATTTCAGCCGGGTATTTGACTTCAATTTCCGCTTTGTCCTTTAATTCAGGAGTAGCTAGTCTGGCAGCCATTCGAGTGTATTCAATGAAATTGTTTGTTTGTTGTTCCAATTCTTCAATGCTTTTAATTCAACTAGCTCTTCCAATTTTTCTTTGAAGATGTCCCAATCTGTGAATCTATTAGTAAGGTTTTGCTTTTTCTATTTCTTTATTACTATAGCGCTTACTGACAACAGTACAGGAATGTGGTCAGATGTTAGGTTTTTAATTCCTTCGACTCTAGTGTAATTTAGAGGAATACCTTTTATGATGTAGAAATCCAGTAGATATGGTATTTTTCCTGCATCCAATGGCCAATACGTTGGCCCCATGGGGACAGATATTCACTTTTGTTTTCATGAATAGCATTGAACAAGGTGTTTCCTTTCCCAGGAGAAATAAGCCTGGAACCCCAAGCTGTATGTTTTATATTGTAGTCCCCTCCAATAATAAATCTTAGACCGAGCTTATTGAAGACATTATTAAATTGTAACTTCGTTGGTGTATGCCGTGGAGGACAGTACGCTGCTGCAATATTTAGATCTGCGCCATTATATTGGATTGAGACAACAGTTGCTTGCAAATAGTTTTCACGAATATCCTCTTGTTGATTATGTTTGATATTATTTTTAATTAGGACAGCTGAACCACCTCTGGCTCTTTCACTAGGATGGGTTGTCCAGTAGGAATTGAAACCCCTTATTCTAATAAAGCTTTTGTTGGAGAAGTTCGTCTCTAAAATCAGCGCAATATCAATGTTGTTTGTATGGAGAAATATTTCCAGTTCTTGGGCTCGTTGGTTGAGCTCATTATAGCGTTCCAAATTACAATGCGTAGGAACGAGTTAATCATTTGTGAGTATGTTTACTTTTTCGCTTGGTGGATAGATATAGATTTCCAGTTTTGCCACCCTCTCTGCTAAATGACCAAGTGACTGTTGAATTTGGCTAAGCATTTTAATAATTTCAATGTTATTAGACTCGTTGGTGATTTGCGCATAGGATAATCCAACTGTGGATGGCGTGATTGTTGTTTGTGGTTTAGCAACTTTGGTTTGTAATCGCTGCACTGCGCTTGTTCTATTATTCTGTTGACTTTTAATTTTGTTCTGATATACACGGCATCCTTTATAATTTGCAGTATGCCCTTGTTGTTAACAAAGAGCACAAGAAGGCGCGATATCTGGTGTTTTCTTGCATTTTGTCGTGTGGTGATTTTCCGCGCATTTAACGCATTTGGTTTGACGATAGCAAAAGCTCTTGGTATGTCCAAGTTGTTGACTATGATCTGTAGATTTAATTGACATAGAAGCTAAACGATGCACGGAAAAAAAAACTGGTTACAACGAAGAAAAAACTGAATGATTCAAGAAAAATGAGCACTTGATTTTCAGCTAAGATAACTATTTCATAATGCAAACTTTCAATTTCTTCATTTGATGTTTTTATTTAAATATTGAATTAATAATTTTTTTATTGTTGAAAGAAATTCAATTTCTTAAAGCAAGAAAATATTATTTTGTAGAGCAAATCGCTTTTCTAAGTTTTTAATATCTATTTCTTCATTAAAGATAACAAATTCTTGTTTTAAGGTGACCGTATCTCAAAATACAATAAATTGAGGCTTGTATTAAGAAATTTTACATATCATTGTATGATCTACATTTCGCTGCTCCCATTCAAGACTATTGTAAGTAAAAAAAGTCGATTTTCAGGAGAGCATTTTGAAGTTTTACTTACAATAATTCCCCTTAAAAAGATTAATATAAATGTTTCTGAAAATATTTTTGAACTAAAATATTAGGTTGTTGGTCCTTGTTTTATTGTACATTTACCTTTTCCAGAATAACGTTAATTAACGATAATTTTTAATTTTCAAATATTTACGATAGTTTAGCTTGGAGCTTATACTGTACATCCAGCCCGTATGTATTACATACAATGTTTTACAATGGATGATCATGCAATTATCATTTACATTTCGTTACAGTATGTCGACTTATCAGTGTTTCGTTCGGAACAAACTCAAGTAATGTGTTACGTAGATATACAAACAATAATTTAACATGTCTAAGGAAACATACTTCATTAATAAGTTAAAAACAACACAACACCCAACAATTTAAAAAAACATTTTTTATTTCAAATCAGTTTATTTCAGCAATATTTAGTTTAGTAAGTATATTATATATACATACTTATATAATAGGTGCAACAAAAAAAAATTAACTTTAGAAATAAGTTCAGATTTTAAATTATTAATCTGAGTCAATTTGGTTCTCAGGTAAATGATTATCACAAGTAAGTTTATCATATAAGGTGTGATAAAGCCTTGGAATATAGTTACGATCACGTAAAAATCTCAGGTCATTCAATTTTTCCTTTGAAATTGGTAATTGTTCAGTGTAGCAAATCGGAATATTATCTGGAAATTTGAATTTTTTCCTTGCTCTGGGATGGGTGTTTTCATTTTTATACAACATAATTTGTTTTGGTTCCTCGTCAAAACTATATTTATATTGAAGCATATTTGAAGAGTCTTTTAGAACATCCACCTGCCGAATTTGAGTCCAGCATACTTTTTCATTTACTGTATTTTTCACCGTATTAAGCTGAGAAGAAAAACTTCTAAAATTAAAAAAATCGGATTGTGTCATTTCCATGACATCATAGTGAGATGATTCTTCTGTTCGACAGTTTCTAATCAGTGAGTACCACTGTTCAGGAGTATAAATGGTTTTCCGTTTCTTTTCTCGCTCGATAATGGAATGAACATTGTCGCCCTCATTTTGCGTATGGCCCTTTTCGAGGAATTTGTGCGAAATATTGACATCTAGAATTTTGCATAACCAGGCATACCCTCCAAAGACAATTCTGTTTTTATTTTGGCCGTAGCAGTTGTCAGACCAAAAGTTAAACTGTGAAATATTATTTGTGATTTCCGATTTAATGTAATGATACAAACAGCTTATTACTTCATTGGCTCCTTTTTTGGCGATTGTTTCATCCCAAACGAAACATTTAGCTTTTCTGGTTGCCATATTGTAAATAGTAAAATTGCACACTGATAACTTTCGTTTATAATAAAAAACGCTTATGTCCGCCGTAGGAACAGACAATACTTTTTGAAAGTCAAAGCAAGCAGCAATAGTTGATTCGCTTTCTATGGCATTTTGCTTTTCGAAATATTTTAGATTTCTAGCCTTTTGCTTATGATGGAGATGCATTTCATGTTTTAACTGTACACTGGCTCGTTCTGATTCGCTTAAGTTATTAAATTGGTGGCATTCCTCACACTGATCTTTTTTTGGCAAGTGAAATCCAATATTGAATTCCGAGTTAAAAATATCACGGTATTGTCGTAATGTGGCTGATTTGTGTTTAATCGCACAAGAAGTTGCAGGTATATCTTTTAGCCATTCTAGATATAATCGGTGCATTTTGGCTATGGAAAGATCTCCATCGATATATTTTTTTGTAGTTTGTTGCCGAAGATAGTGGGACTCAATTGCAGCAATAGAGTTAATGTGATCACGCACCAAAGTTCTTATTTCTTCAGTCTCAGGATTCATTTTCCGGATAAATGTACCTCGTTTGTCTGGCGATAAGTGTAAATTACTTGCTCTAAATCGTTTATAAGCAGTTTCAATCCATTGGCTGTTAATGGCCAGTGTATCTGTAAATGTTTTGAAGCATACTCTAATAGATTCTTTTTTGCAGTCAATAATGCGGTATAAAAAGTATTGTCGGGAGCATGAACGACGGCTATTTCCAGACAATACTTTTGTGAGTTTTTTATTGACTTCTTTTGAGTTTTCTAAAATAGAACTCCATTGCCGTGTTTTATCTGCAAGCTTATAGAAAGACTCGAATATTTTTGATCGATCTTCAAAGGTAAGCGTATCTCTACATTTCAACATACAATTTGTACACCCGTCCCTCATCTGTTTAGCAGAATTCACTTTTCCGGTTTTTGAAATAAACGCCTTTCCAGAATTGCGTTGTTTCAATTTATTTCTTTCCCAATTATTTGGATTTCGCTTCCGTTTACGAGTTAGTGGAGTATCGTTTATTGCATCAATTGATACACATTGATTAAGTAATACTGTTCTCGTAGGTGTAATTGGGCTGTGCGCTGGAGCCGAAACTTCTTCATCTACCTCTGAATTTTGGTAACAGGAAGAAGTCGAGTCATCTTCTGACGAATAATCGGAGTTTGGAATGTAATCCTCACTGCTATATGCAAATGGGTCTGAATTATTAAATATAGCATTAATATCTAATTAAATGTTGTAAGCTTAATTAATTGTTTACCTGATTCAGATTCTGATACATTTCTAATTGAATCTGATTTATGAACATCAGTAAAACTGGTACTTTTTAAATTGCCTTCGCCTACTTCTTCGCTGGTCGATTTTTGATTGATTTTTGGCTGTAATTCTATTGATTCAGATTCAGATATATTTCCGCATGAATCAAATTTCCGAGCATCGGTGAAACTGGTATTAGTTATTTTGCATACGCCTGTTTCTTCTTTGATCGAATTTTGAACAATTTCCGGCTGTAATTGTACAGAATCAGATACTGATATGTTTCTGAATAAATTAGATTTAGGAACATCGGTGAAACTAATATTGTCTGATTCGTATATGACTGTTTCCTCGCTGACCGATTTTTCAACGATTTCCGGCTGTAATTCTATAAATTGATGAACCAATATCAACATTTAAATTTAACGTTAAAGCTTGTTTTATACATACGTATTTTCGATGTCGGATTTTCGCATGATTCTGAATCATTTTTCTTTAGACTTCCATGCTGTAAATCATTGCCAATTGAATTCGAGGAGTTATGAGTACATTCTAATTCACAACCAGGGAAATCTAACCGTTTTGAACATTTTTGCGGTACTGTAAATTACATTTTTTTTTAAATTTCGATGGTAAAATGCTAAAACAAAAAACTATACTAATTTATACCTTTAATAATATTTAATGCCATTTCCACCATAACTCTTGAGCGATTCATCATACGGCAAAGTATTTCCTTGTTGCCAATAGTTAGTAGTTAACTTTAAACTAAATTTTATTATTTAATTTTTTGCAACACTAAACTGTGTCATTCAATTAAAAATAAAGTACTTTACTTAAATCACTTAATGTTATATGGTTTCTATTACTTGTTAGCGAATAAGAACATTAACTAGCTACGAGTAATTAAACATTTAAATTATTTATAAGAAATAATACCCAAATATTGTATAATAATCAGTAAGAACAACGTGTCACTTACTAATAGTACGAATTTCATTAATATACTAAACAATACCGTTAATTTCCGAACAAAAATTCATCATACAACAACAATTACGAAGTATTTTAGAGGCCGACTTACAATATGCAACTATATTTATGTTTTATTTTTTACATCTATATTGACGGTTTTGCTTATTTTTCTTCAAACTTATTCAAAGCAATATCCATTATAAGTACAGTAAGCTTTAAACCGGTTGGCCATTTATGATTATTAAGAAAAAATTATAGCAGAAAAATATTGGCCATTTTACAGTTACTAAAAATATCCAAGTAACTTTATTATAAGTGTACATTAAGCAGAGGCGTATGCAAAATAATTTAGGCAAAACTATGGTAAGTATTACTTACGAACTATATACAGACTGAAAAAATACTAGTATAAACATGGTAAATAGTACATTCAATTTTAAAATAATAGTCAAGTTCCATGCATAAATATAGTAAGTAATACATATCGTTTTAATTTTTAGTTTATACTCCAAGTAAAAACATTGTAGATTCACATACGATGTTCTCGTTTGGAGAATTTTTCAAATTGAGAAACGCCCGTTATTACATTTTAGTTCATAACTTTTCAGGGAGATGTCGGAATTTAAAGATTTTTGGAGAGTACATAAAGTTCATAATAACAAATACACCACGATAAAAGTGCAAAACTAGTATAAATCGACTTACAATAGTCTTGAATGTGTAGTGCGATTTCTTTAGTTAAGAGTCATTTTCTTATAATTAAAATGCATTTTCTGTCAGAAAACATTTTTTTTTCGTGATAGAAGAACCCATTTATAAATTGTAGAGAAGGAATTGCTTAAATACTTCAAACGCCTTTCTTGGAAAAGCTTTTGAATTTCTAGATTGCGGAAAGTAACTTCTGAAAGCTGTAAAAGTATTTCTTGTTTCCAGCTATTTTTCCTGTTTATTGGATCAACATTAAATAAAATTTCCAAAATAATAACAATAGAATTTAATTATATATTTTTTATTTTAATTTATTATAAGAAATATAAAGATTCGATTTAATATTAATTAGCTATGTCATACAAATTACAATAATAAATACAATAATAAAATACAAATTTAATTAAACAGAAGACATAATTGACTTCAATATATTTACGCTATGATTTATCAAGAAAACTTTACAACTAGTTTTTACAATATCAACAATAATGAACAGTTTAATATTTTGATAGCTTAGCTCACACATATTTTAACATGCAGCAACAAATAAACGTCGATAAGTTTTGAAAAAATTAACATTTAAATTAACAGCTAAACATTAGTTTTTTGTTTACAGTCGTACCTGTAGTTTCTGCAGTAATGATTTTTTTGTTGATTTTTTTGCATTAAGATTACTATTTTTAAATTTATTTTTCAAATAGCCTATCTTCTGGAGCTTACATTAGTAATTTCTATGCTTGTTGTATAAAAAGCTTGCTGGCTTACACGCCTTATAATACAATTCCTGAAAATAAGACAATAAATAGCAAAGATTTTTATATATAACTCATTGTTAGTTACCTTCTTTTCTCCAGGAATAAATACCCGATATCACTAGCAATTGTTTTTAATAAATCAGCTGATACCGGGTTTTTGACCAATATATCACCAACTGTAGATACTAGTAGATTGCGGGTCCTTCCATCGAGTTGTGGTGGAGTTGCTGCATTAAAATGTTTAAGATTTTAAACCCTTTGGTTGAGTCGAGAAACTGGTCAAAGCTGCTGATGACATTTTTCCACTTGAAAAAGAAGAAGGGGCTGGTTAATGCTGTGTCCTGATCCAGTCATACATCGATGAATTTACAGAACCAGTTACTGTTACTATTTAAATTTAGTATTTTCGTCAGCAATTTCTCTGATTAAAAAAATTTAAATAAAACCCTAAATTCATTATGCACAATTTACTCACACAAAACACACAAAAGAGAGCGATCACTTGTTAATTTAAATTATAAATATATGTAATATATATGTATATATAACTTACATTTAATTACTTTTTAGCTTCACCTTAATTATTTTTCAACACCACTAAAAATATTTTATTTGACAATCACAAAATACACGTTGTTTCTATTAAACTGTTCAAGAGATAATAAATATTACTTATTTGAGTTATATTTCTCAAATTTTTCAACGTTTTCTTGATTTAAAAATTATAGAGTGTACATAAAAAAATCCTTTTGTATAATTAAAAGTATTCTCTCAGGATGAGACATACATATTAAACCAAGAAATATTATGTTAAAGTTTAAAAAATTACTTTTTTGTGATAAGAAAAACATTTCTCGAAGTAACATAGCAAATTGTATTGAAATTATTGAAATTTTTATCTTCATTAAAAAAAACTTGGAATGAGTAAAGATTCATTATTTCTTCAATCAAGATAACTTTTTTGAAATTCTAGAATTCATTAGTTTATCAGAAAGAGAAATAATTTTTTTATTATCAAGAAACGTTTTCAATTTTAAAATGTTATATTTTAATAAAATTTATGTTTTTGATTTAAGAAAATATTAAATTTCTCGTTTTAAGAAAATGAAAGATTAAATTAAAAGTATTTCTCTTCAAACTAAATTTTTTCTCTTATTATAAAGAATTTATTGCAACGATAAATACAAGAAAAATAATTCTCAAGATGGAATTTAATTTTAAACTTCAGTCAAGAAATAATTCTCTTCGTAAGAAAACTATTTTTATAACTAGAAAAACTGGTATCGACATAGAAATTTGGTTTTTAAAGTAAGCAAAAATATTTTTTATTAAATAAAGAAAAATATTTCTTTAAGATAGTATGCTTATTTTTTTCCGTGTGGGAATTTAATCGTGCTACAATTTCATTCTTGCCACACCATCTCGGTATGAGACGCGAGATAATTCTGGGCTACTTTCGATGTAATGAAATATGATATGAAGTTGGTTGTAAAGGCCTCCTATATATCCGGAAAAGTTCAAAGGTTTTCTATAGTGGATCAATAAGGGAGAACAGTTTCCTCAGATTGTCCCTTGCAATATGAATAGTCTATTTGGCTCAATCGAACTCCTAATGACTGCTTCAATCTGTCCTTTTAAAAATGTTAGTAAGAAAGAGGCTAAACTTATAGGGCGGAGGTCTTAGAGAGCACAATAAAAGCTGTTTTCCTCTTTAGGTATGAATGTTACATTTACTTCAGTTCATTTTTTAGAAATGTGACAGAGTTCTACGCTGCCCTTGAAAAAAACTTTCAGCCAGGGCATGGTTAACTCAGTCGTTTGTTGTTTCATCTGGTGGTATAATGCCATCGGGTCTTGCCAACTTATATTGCTTAAAGACCCACAAGATTTTTCTACTGCTTAACGCCTTGTTTACAATGCCTTGTTTACGATTCTGTTATCCGTAATCCTTTGTAGCCTTAGTTGTACATGGAAATTGAGTTTCTAGTAGTAGCTCCAAGAATTCTGCACTAGTTACGATTCAAGAGCCATCCAGCCGTTGGATAAAACTTGAAGTAGTGGGTCTTAGAGATAATAATTCACGCAGCCTAAATATCTCAGAGGAAGTTTGTATTTTACTACAGTATAGCCTCCATTTGTTTTAGCATTTCTGAATTCGTATTTGTATATTTTGAGGAGTTCTTTGTAACAGTCTTAATCTTAAGCTGCTTTGGGTTCCTTGGCTCTTCTAAAAAGCCTGTTGCATTTTTACGGGTGTTTTGAAATCGTCTCGACCCTCACGGAGCAGAAAGGACACGTATCAAATAATAAAAGAAACAATAAACAAAGAATGGCGAAAAAACACAACGAATGGACATCAACAGTTGGAAAATACAACAAAACTATCAATATATCACCTCCAATCGCATGCAATATAAGACAAATAAATAGACTGAGCTCAGGACACGCCAAAAACAAAAAATTTAAACACCTAATGAAAATAGAAGACAATACCATATGCGAAGTATGCAACACACTGAAAAACAACGAGCACATAGTGGAAAATGCACAAAATTCGACCAGACGCGAAGTAAATATGCATTATTACTAAACACCAAATTAATAGATATACTAAAATCAGAGAATGTCAATCACTACAAGATGATATGTGGATATCGAAAGGAAATAGGAAGCAACTTTTCACAACAAATCATAAATACGGGTGTAACGGATGATCGGTGTGAAGGGAAAACTACAAATTTGACAAGATAATCATAATTTTATTCTTACTTTTATTTATTGAATTTCAAACATGCAAACATTAATTAAAAATATTGGTCGTGTGGATTTCGATTCAGACCTTAGCAAATGAAATATTTAAAAAAAACCCACGGTGGTCGAGATTTACCCAGATATCTCCCTTGCTCCTGGTTTGAGCATGAGCGCAGCCACAGCTCCACCTTGGAGTGATGGTGGTTAATCTACAGGAACCTCAACATTACGTTTGCTCCTTTATTTCAACCCCCACCAATATTGCATCACTTGAATCTCTTTCTCTGTAGAGAGTGTTTCTACCTCTTCATCCATATGCTTGGTGTTCAGGTTATCAGCCGATGCCCCTACCAGTATAGGTGCAGTCAAGATGCCATCCTCATCTTTGTTATAAATTTTGAGTATGAGTGCGCTGATATCAAAGCTAGTTAAATCATTAGTTCTCGCTAGTACAGCTAGTATAACTCTATATAATATGATAATAGCTAACCTATAATCAGCCTTTCGTTCTTCAGCTTGGGCACTCTCCAGTCAGCGGTCGGCAGTTCAGGATAGCTAAATTGGAGGAGATATTCTCTCTAGCGACTACTTCTAGTCTAGTGCCAGACCAGACTCCATCCATTCTTTCAACACCATTTTTGTACAGAGTTAACGACCATTGGTCGGCACAAGATGTCAACTTGACACGATTCTAGTGCCACCCTCCGTCCCGGCAATCCATGGAACGGATCCATGGTTTTCTCTCATATTTTTTAGGGAGGTAGCGGCTAAAGTCTTCTTCACCTTTCTACAATTGCTGGACGATATATATCCGTCTTCGTGAACTCTGTCAATGATAGCCACCACTAAGTGCGCTTTTAGCACTTCATTTGAAAAGTCTAGTTACAGTTCCCTTCGTTGTAGTTTTCTGTGGATTCTTCTGTGATTACTATTCCGATCTCAGCCTTTTGGATAGAGAGCCTTCAGACGAACCCTTCAGGTTCATTTCAATAATTTTTTGAAACAGGAATCAGCATTCGAGGAATCAGCCTTGTTCGTGCACGTTCCCCGTTTTTCTGGTGAGGGCCAGGCTAAATGGCCAAAGTCCTATGTTGTTTTCGTTTTCTTCGTACGTTTTGCGGACCAGGCCTGATAACCAAAGCCTACGTTGGTTATCTATGCTTTTGAGACTAGGGCGATTTTGTACCAAAAATGACAGCGCTAGGTGAGCAAACCGGAAAACATAGTAGTGGTTATTTTATTAATATTGCCGGACAATTATTTTATTATATTATTGGTTTCATCTATGGGTTTTTTGGTACTACTGCTGCTTGTTAACCCATAATAATCTCCGAGTAGATTATAAATTTTCTATACAACTTACAACACATCATTTTAAACATACTTATTTTATTTAACAATTAACAAAGAAACATAACTTAAATTAAAGATAACATATTTTAATTATATTAATTATTTAAATTTGTAAGCAAAACCAGTATTATTTAGAACACTTATTATTGCTGAGCATTTTTACGAAGGACTGCTCAGAAAGCTTTTAAGAGTTTTAAAACTCTTTTTGAATATAAACAATTTGCCCTTTTATATAGTATGTTTCAACAATATAAACACAATTGACAATTGTTTCGTCATTGTATTTACATTTGCAACTGACAGCCACATTACCCCCTTCCTAGTGAGCTTAATATTGAACGTATTTGGTTCATTGATTTGCACAATCGGATTATTATGTCATAGACATACTACTGGTTTCATAACTATTATTTCGAGTTTACCATGATTTCTTTGTATTGTGTAATGCCTAACCATGATTTATAACTAAATTTATACATAGGTAGTTTCAGAATGGGATATTTTTTCGCATCCCGAGGCATTTTTGTGCTCCCAACACCGAATACATCAAAAATGGAGATTCCGGACATTAATAGTTGACCAAGCAAATCTAGTTTCCTTTGAGTTTTCCATTTTTCATTGTGGTATTTAGTTGGCGGGAACAATTTTTTTCTGCTTTGTCAATATATAGTAAAAGTCATTTCTGACAATTTAAAAGTCAATTAAATGTCAATCTTGACATTTTTGTCAGATCATACTCTATTACTATTTAAAACCAAACGAGAAGACAAAAGAAATTGTAGTGTGTTTTGAGTTCTCATCTGGCAAACCAACCACCTATGGTATTACCTTGATTATATTCGAAGTTAAATCTGACTTTACGCTGAGTTTTGGAAGATTTTGATAGTGTCTTGTTAACGTCTTCTATCGATTGAGACGTTACAAGGCGTATATCCAAATTAAAATATTTTTCATAACGTTTGATAACTAAAAACGGTCGTTCGTATGGAGTCTGCAGCGACCTTTTAAATGCATCTGTGCGTATTAAAACATGAGCACGTATTTAAATCTTACAGAGATACAGATTTTATCTTGCTGATGACTTGCTACAGAGGTGGTCTAATGTATCAGAGAAATGTTCTCCAAGCTGACTTGCGAATTCTGGTTGGTCCCGTTTGTGTTTGTTTTCTTCCAATATATCAGTTGGATTTCGTATGGGTTCGCCGAAGACGAGTTCTGCAGAAGAAGTTTTGAAATCTTCACGATGTGATGTACGAAGCCCCAACAATACTGATGGAAGAATAGGTATCCATTGCTTGTTCTGATAACACATGACTGCGGCTTTTAGTGTCCGATGCCATCTTTCTATAAAGCCTTTGCACTGTGGTTGATAACCTGTTGTCCTTTTTCGATCAAAACTCAATAATTTTGAAAATTCTGTAAATAATTCTGATTTAAATTGAGAGCCTTGATCGGTTACTATTGTAATTGGAATGCCGAAACGTGAAATCCATTTGTTTTGGTATCTGGAACCGGTGCTGCTTCTGTCCAACGAGTAAATCGATCTATTAATGTAATGCAATAAAGTGGTCCTTCAGATTCTGGAAATGAACCAATAATGTCAAGATGGATTTCATCAAATATTTTAACTAACGGAGTGTAACTTCCCAATGAAGTTTTATTATGTCGATGTACTTTGGCTTTTTGACATGCCAAACAACATTGTGCCGTTTGACATGCCGTTTGACCCAAATGAATTTATCTAGCATGGCTTTGACAGTAGCTTGAACACCTGTGGCACTATTATGGCTTTCCTTGGGAATAGAGAATTATGAAAAATATTTTCATAGCATTTTAGCCCAAATTGTATTTTTCTGGCCTACTGAGGAAATAAGCTTGGTGTAAATATTTTCAAAACAAAGTTAATTGGGAAACTTCTGTTCCACAAAATTTTTATGGGTAAAAATATTTTCCCAGTTAACTTCGTTTCGTAAATATTTACATTAAAGTGGTTTTCTCAGTAGGCCAAAAAAATACAATACAATTTTGGCAAAAATGATATGAAAATATTTTTTCCAATTCCCTATTTTCAGGGAAAGCCAGAATAGTGTCTGGACGTGCCGGATTGTGTACTGCTTCAAATGCCAATTTGCGAAAATCTGTTGGGATGTATGGTCCCTGTTGATGTCTCACAATATAGAGTTATTGGAGAATTAATTGCTAACGGAATTTTTTCGAATTTTAGCGATTTATTATTTTCGATTAATTAAGTTAATTCGTCGGAATGTTGAACATTTGCTATATAGCTTAATAATGTTGGATTCTGGCAGTGATATGACGGAACTGACACAAGTACCAATGTGAGTGATACCTCCAGCTTTATACCAAGACCCGCACGTCCTTAAGCAGTAGCCAAATTGTGGACGTACATGTATAGGTCAAATTTACCTCTAACATCTAAACTCTGCATAGCATCATACCAGCCTATAGTACTGACATGAGAAAAATCGGCTTTTGAGTTCTGCACTTCGACTGGGGGGTCATAATTGTGTTCATTTTCATCATCGATCGTAATCAGATGATGAAAAATCCCTTTTGCGGAGAATTTAGAGATCTAAAATACAATTCACTAGAGATACTGATACAGGTATATAACAAAAATTGTGATCTTTGCTTTTTTCAGATTCTTATTGGTTCGAACTGATCCGATCGAACTGAATATTACTTCTGTTACAAATTGATACTTGACTTATTACATTATCGAGACTTCGTCGAAACGTAGTCGAGACGATTTATCACGGGCTGTAAATTAATCATAATGTTACGAGACCCACAGATTCCTATGCATTTTTTATGTTGATCCTTACTGTAATTGAACCTAAAGTAACTACTAACGTCAGTAAATGAAAATGAGGTTACTTCTAGTTGAAAATGCGTAAATACAGCAATAGGTGGATATTTTTTACACGGTATACTTCTCGAAAAATATCAACAAGTAGTTTTTATTGATTTTCCCTATGATGATGTATATTTTTTGAAATGTGTGCCAACCATTCGTCGCAATTAGTTTTTCTCTGTACGTGTTCTATATTTTACTTTTGTAACTTAAGAATATCGCCAGCCAGTCGCCTCTTGTAACATAGAATCCCAAAGTCACTATACTCTAGTAATTACCACCACATTGTTTTCTATTTATCGTTTAATATTTCACACCAACCTCTCTATTGACCAAAAAATCTGAATAAGATTTTTATATTTTTTTGAATTTGTCTTTTTTTTCTATGTGTTACTTTCGAACTTTTCTAGTCACGAATTCCCATAAGTACCTATTTATATATAAATTTTGAATCAATATTCCGACACAATCTCTGAAATTTATTATTATTCAAGTCGAGCGCACTATAAGCAACCACAGAACCTTATAATGTAACGTAAGAAGAAAACAATATATGAAATACACGAGCGATCGAAGAAGGAACGCGATCTCTGGTAATAAGAGAACAATAGTTTCTTAATGAATTTTAGATGACAACAATCGAAATGGAAATTGGTTTCATGACATTTTAATGGTTTTTCCTTATTCAAAAAGAAAAAAAAGATTTTTCTATTTGACTTTAAAATTTATACAAAATATGGTTACAAATATTATTATTATTATTATATATTTTTTATGTGGCAGTAATCATACACCACCCATGGTGTGAAAATATGATTAATGGTGATATTATTTCAAGAGTGAGAACGATGTAATAATATTGTTGTTGATTAGGTTTGAACTGTTTTAATATGTCGAAATATCAATTATGTACCATACATAGTTAGTTTAGTAATTTAGTATCAAAAAAAAATGTTTATAAATACTCCAAAGCACTTTAATGTAAACACATAAATTATGTTAACAAAACTTTAAACCACTTATTTAACTTAAACAAATAACTGTAATATGCCATAAATTTTCATTATGGCAGATTTATTTATTTACATTATTTTGTTTTATATAGATTTTCTCCGCATTTACCGCGTCTTAATTTACGCACCCGAAAAATATTTAAAAAAACGGGTATACAGCGATTTTCATTGAGAAAACTCGATAAATTATGTTCTTAAACCGTAATATTTATCTGTATATGTAAACAAACCAATACCAAGAAAATTAATTAAATATCTGGAGGGAGCAGTAATGAATGGTACTGCGGTTTGAGATTCTAGATAATTTTCAATAAGCCCGTATGAAAAATAATTGAAGTCTATATATCAGATTAAAAGTGTCCCATACTTTATTTCATGTAAGTCACTGTACGTTATATACGATATGTGTAATTTAATTTCAAATCGAAAGTGAGATAAGACACGAAAATTGTGCGTGTCAATATTATGCCTTGTGCGACATAATCGTAATTTAAAGAAAACTTCTAATGACTTTCCTTTTCAGTATCATGCGGCTGTTGAAAGCACATCATAACCATCTTCTTATAACCAATCTTGGATGTTTATGTGTAAAAACTCTTGTATTTTATAATAATATGATGAGGTAAGAGATTTTCTTAAAGGTGATAAATTTAGTGTTTTACTTTCACTGTACGATAAAAAGTTATTATTAATTGCAATCGATAAGTAAATGATGCGATGCTCACAGTTCTTGTGTTTATTTCTTGTTGGTTGCCTCATATGGTGCTCCCAATCAAATGAAGTGTGCACATAGTGCATGGTAAAAGGGGGAATTGTGTTTTTTTAATAAGGAAGTGTTTTTTGTTGTTGTTTACATTTAATTGAATATTGAAATTGAGGCACGTGCTGCTTTTGTTGATTGAAATGAATTGTATATTTAATCTCGAATTACATCCTGAAATCTAATCGTTGTCCTTTTTTCTCTGTATATTTTAACAGGATGTGTTAAATATCTTCCTGCAGACGCATCATGGGCGGATAAAAAGAACATGCTAATTGGATGTAAAGTAACCCATATTATTTATTAAATCAAATATTTATTTTCAAACTTCGACAGCCAAATGGATTTTCTATAAAGCGTGAACGTATAATGTACCATCTTAAATATTTTTCTGTCAATAAATTATAAGGAAAATAGCTAAAACTTGAATTGCCAAAATCTAGATAGCTGGTTTCATTTTGACGGTCCTGTATATGCGTACAGGTGCTATTTCAGGACACTGCCTCACAGAAAACATACGAACAGGCTTGGAGTCTCTACAATTGATTCATCATAGCCTAACCTAACCATGACGAATTTAATGTAAAGTTATTTGATGTTAATGGTTGAATCCTGCATTTTTTCACGTAAGAAGTGATACTTGATATCAATATGTTTAGAGCGTTGTCAGAACCCATCTAATTCAACTAATTTATTTGCACGCCAATTGTCACAGAAAATCGTTGTCCCAGTATTGAAGCCATCATCGAATTCTGAACAATATTGTTTCAACCAAATTACTTTCTGGACCGTCGAAGCTAATGCCATATAATCAGCCTCTGTGCTTGATAAGGCAACGGTTGGTAGTCTTTTGGTACTTCACATTATAACCCCATTGCACAGCTCTAAAACATAGCCTGTGCACGATCGCCATATATCAATGTCGAATCCCCATTCCGCATCTGAATAACCAACCAATTCACCATCACTTTCATGTGTGAATGTTAACCACACCAAAAAATTCTTTTGACTGCCTTCCAATGAGCCAGACTGTGATGCGACCCTACAGCCTCCTGATCTGGCACATTTTTATCTCCTTGCCATTAATGTCATTCATCGGCATATTTACTGACAATTTTTGATTTGGATCTGCCGGTGTCGAAGTCAGTTTTACATTTTTGCATTCCAAAACGTTGCCATATTTCCTCAGCATACGCAAATTGATCCAATTGAATATTGTCTTCGCCTGCCAACGCATTTTTTAGCCGGTCCCATGCCTTTCATCTTGAACAATGAACTCAAAGTTCATTTTATTTTCTTCAATTGTATTATATTTTCAAAAAATAAGTACATCATCAACATAAATGGCCAAAATTAATTGATTATCTTTGATGAAGTAAACGCACAGATCCATTTTTAATGTCTCAAGCCCAAATGACTTGAGTGCGCTGGTTCGAGTTTCATGTTCCATTCTCTACCAGCCTGTTTTAGTCCGTATATTGCTCGATTTAGCCTACACACTGGCTTGGTTTCATCATTATACATTTCAGGTTGTTGCATATAAAAATCTTCATGTAGTTCACTCTGAAGGAAGACGCAGTAACAGCATCCATCTGATGAACAGCAAGCGATCCACGGTCTCCGTTCCCGATAAATCCGGAAGTATTTTTCCATCCCAATGCACTACGCCTGTTGTAAACTTGAAAGTCGATTTAACTGATGCTACTATTTCTATTCTATTTGTTTCACGAAGACGCCTCAGTGTTGTTTGATTCCAAATGAGTTCATCAATGACCACGGCTGTGATTAAATGCTACACAGTCAGTAATCTTTCAATTATCCAAAGCTAACAATATTCTAGGAGTAATGAAACATCCTTCCTCTAGGTTCTTCTTCTACGCTTAGCATGGGCAAACCAATTTTTTCGAAGCTCATGTCGTTATCAGATAGCCTTTCGCTGTCACTCTCCGATGACGAAAATAACACTTGTGAGTCTATTGGAATTGATTTATGTTTTTCTTCAAGATATCTTCGTTTATGATTTTTTTCTAAGCCCATACGATCCGATTTCCGCTTTCCTTTTTTAATTTCATATTGTATGACTCCAGCCAAATATTAGGGACGTCTTACGCTGTGACAAGAGGAATCGCTTGTCGTCTTTACTGGTCGTCAATCGTCATGGACAAGGCATTGGTTTGTGCGATATCGAAAATATCGTCCAGTTTACTTAAAGGCAGTTTCTCATTCACGGTAATCTTTCGAAGGTTTATTTTTATTTTTTGCATGAAGATTGCAATTTTTCAAGGAATGTTTTTCCCCTTTCACTGAATAACGTGCTTTTTACCAAAAAATATACACTTCCTGGATTGTCAGAGCTACACTATCATGGATATCTTTTTTATTTTACAGTACGGTGTTTGGAAAAAAAAGACACAAAACTTTCTTTTGTGAGGGTAACTTAGCACCAATAATTTGACAGTGTTCATGGCCAAGAAGATATACATATATAGCTATGGACCTTTTCAGTATTCCCTTCTGAGTTTTTAAGGTAACGACTCTGGTTAATTTATCATGTTCTGGGTGAGTTTCTAATACTCTTCCCATTAGCCACTTGGTAGGTGGCACATTGTCGTCTCTTATAAGAACTAATTTGTTTTCCTTTATATTTGGTTGTTGTTTTGTTCATTTCATTCGGTGTTGCATATTATGGAGGTAATTTTTGCTTAACATTTTCCAGAAGTCTCCATGCATTCTCGATTTGCTGCCATCTTGTCAATAGGTTTTGGCTCGGGTAAATGGTTTCATCATCAGGCGGGCGAGCATGGAATCGCCAATTAAAAAATGCCCGGGTGTTAAACATTTAAGTTCATTAGGATCCTCTGATAATTGACATAGTGGTCTATAATGTAATGTTGCTTCAACCTGGCACAACAGAGTTGTTAATTCCTCATATGTTAGTAGTACAGATGCTGCGGCTTCCTTCAAGTGCTGCTTCACCGAATTCACTCCTGCTTCCCATATGCCGCCGAAATGTGCTGAGCCTGGGGGAATGAAATGCCATTGGATGAATGATGAATAGATTGCAAATATTTATTTGCAGCCACAAAATTCGTGGCGTTGTCACTATACATATTTGCAACGTTACCCCTTCGGGTATGGGTTGTCAAATCACTAATCAATTCTATATGCATCGCTTTCGTTGTTAAACTTATGGAAATAGCGATGTACCCCTTCCGACTCGTTGTTCCGCGGCCCTTGGACATTCGAAAATTGATGGGCCCAGCATAGTCTATTCCTGTATGGGTAATTGCTCTTGACGGTATTACTCTTGGAGGAGGTAGGCTTCCCATCAGTTGAGTTGTTCTGTTAGCATTGAACCTGAAACACTTCTGGCATTGGTGATTGTGTTGTTTTATTGCTTTTTTGCCTCGGAGGATCCAATTTGCTTCCTTATGAACGCGAACGTTAAGTTCAAACCTCCATGCTGAGTACTTTCATGTGCCTAACCGATGATCAAACTTGTGAGATGACTCTTTGGTGGTTGGATAATCGGATGTTTTTCGTTATAATTCAAAATTGAATGTTGCAATCGTCCTCCTATTTGAAGTACTCCCTTCGTGTCCAGAAATGGATGTAAGCAGAGAATCTTACTCTTGGAGCCCACTGACCTCTTTTCCTTTAATTTTCTTATATCGTTCTTAAATGGAGAAGCTTGTGCCATTTTTATAATTCTTATTTTAGCTGGTTCTAACTCTTCACTTGTTAGCGCCCCCTTCCGTTTTTCACCTTTATGGTGGCTATTCCAATAGAAACGCCAAATATATGCGAGTACTCGAATTGTTTTTGTGAGAGAGGAAAACCTTCCTAATATTTCCGGTTCTGTTGGATCTACGCCACGAGTTGCACAATCTATGGGATTTTCTTTTGATTTTACATGTTTCCATTGTGTAGGGCTGAGGATAGGATGAATCTGCGATGTTTTATTTGCTACGAAAGTTGTCCACTTACTAGGGTGTCCTTGTAGCCAGGCCAAAACAATTGTTGAGTCAATCCAGCGGGTCAATTCGCGTTCCGTGGAATAATGAAAATGAAAAGTTTTTTACATTAGCAATCGAGTAGGTTTGCATTCCCATAAGAAATTTTGATTTCACACAGTAAAATTTAAAATTACGTGCGAATAATTCAAACTACTAGATTGCCAATGATAAAAACTTTTCATTTTCAATATTTCACGGAACGCGAATTGACCCGCAGGCTTGCATTTTAACGTTTTGGATTCCCATGGCTTCTGAAACTTGCCTCAGTAGTTTCGCTAACAGTACTGCCCCACAAAGCTCTAATTTTGGAAGACTTAGTTTCTGACTTATTGGCGCCACCCTAGTGTTTCCGGACATAAGTGTAATTGTTGATTCTCCTGCATCTGTCATCTTGCAGTAAACTACTGCAGCGTAAGCTAATTCCGATGCATCACAAAACCCATGCAGCTCTAAATTTTCGCAGTTGTCCTTGGTATGAGCCCATTGTGGAATCCTAATTTTTTGCAGCTCGCTGAACGTAGTTTTATATTGAATCCATTTTTTCTTTATTTCTTCAGGTAGTTCTGCATCACATGATAGTCCCCTTATCCATGACTGCTAAAACAATAGTTTTCCTATAATAATTGTTGGGGAAAACCATCCTAGCGGATCGAATATTTTGGATACCTATGAGATAAGGGATCGTTTTGTTGGAACTATTTGACGTTAATCTTGATTTTGTCGTGAAACCCAAGAGCATCCATCCTAACTCAGTTTTCTGAGCTATTGGTTGGTATGGTGATTTCATTATTACACCGTCTAACAAGATATTGGCGTATACCTTTGTTCCTAAAATCATATCGATTGGACCAAATAGGTCAAAATTTGGATCAAACAATGTTAGCTCTCTCCAAGTTGTTTTGTTAAGAGCTTTTACTGGCGTTGTTGGTAGTTGCATAGTTAAGTTTGGTAAGATAAAAGCTTCCACCACCTATTGTATGTCGAAGGGTAATGAGGTGATATAGTTATGTGTACCTTATAATTTATATTATTAGTTTTCGTTCCTCCAATTTCAGAAACTTGTAAATCTGCTCGGAATTTAAGTAGGTTGAGTTGTTCGGCACCTATTAGATCTATTAGTGCACGTAATTTTACCGGATATCCGATGCGACTGGTAGCGTTGATCAATGCGGCAGCTAACAGGAGCCCTTATTCTGTACAGTGCATTTTTCCTTTTTGTTTTTCGCGAAATGGAGCGTTGTGAATGTTGTCACCTCCCTTGTGTGCAGCAATGTGTTATGCTTTCTTTGACATGAAAATTTGTTGTGCGTGCAGATTAGACAAATACTACATAAATTGTTTGCTGCTATTATTTTGGACCTTTACAAAACTTGCATTTTCTTAAAAACTAGGTAAGTTGTTATTTCGTGAGATGCACTGCAGACAATGCTTCTTTTTTCAATCCCAGCGGAAGTTCTTCTAGGCGGTGGTACGTTTAAAGCAATAGGTGGTGTGTTTGTTGTTCTGCCTTGCTGTGCAAATAACAAAGGATTTATTTGCGATGCTTCTAGAGATTGGAAACGATATTCTAAAAAGTTTAAGAACTCACTTTACGATTGTATTTCCCGAGGATTCACCAGAGTAACTTCATATAGACGATGTGTCTCTTTGTCCAGCTTCCTTAACACTAACAGAATTAGTATTGCATTCCACGTTAACGTCTCTATGCCCAAGTTTATTATGGCATGAAGATTTTCATTTATTGTGTCGTGCCGAGCCTTTATTGCATTTGCCGACTCGGAATTATGTGTCGGGAGATTGAATAGCGTATTTACGTGATTGGTGACAAGTAAACGCTTGTTGTTATAGCGATTTACAATTATTTTAAAAGCATCCGCATAATTTACTCCAGATGTTGATAAATGATTCAAAAATTTTGCCGCATCTCCTCTAATGTATGATTTGAGGTGGCTTATTTTATGAATGTCAGTAAGGATTTTATTTTCACTTTTTACGCTATTTGCCGTAGGCACTTGGCGAAACACACTTATACTTAATAAACACATTTTTTATTAATCACTTGTTTTTTGTTTCGCAGTTATTTTGAATAATTTTCAAAAAGTTTAAAAAATCACTCGATCGATTTCGACTTGTTAGGTCATCATCAGGAGTATCTACTGATTTGTATTAGTAAAATTTTTTGTTATATAGCAGAAAAAAGCAAAATATAAATAAAAGAAGGAGGGACAGAAAATAAGCAATAAAAATTAATCTACGGATTGCGCAGGTAGGCGATGAGTCATAGGTTGAGTAACAAAATTCAAGGTATATTATTGCGTACGTGAGAATAGAAAAGGGCGGGATCTGTAATTGGTGAGAACCGGATTTCTCTCTGTTCGTTAAGGATATTTTGGTTAAGAAATATTGATTTTCGAATTTCGTAAGATTCTAAGGTATCTAAACGTCTGCCTTTGGGTTGTATATGTAATATGTCTAAATTGTTCAAGCTAGCTGTGTGATTTTCTGAAGTTAAATGGTTATGGAAACTTGATTGATTGCAACCAGATAAATGTTCTTTAGCTCTAACTCCAAAATTTCGCCCAGTCTGACCAATATAGGAGAAACTACAATCATTGCAATTGATCCTATAAACACCAGACATGGAAAGCCGATCAACTCTAGGTTTATTGTTAAAAAACATTTTCTTTATTGTGTTATTATTATAAAAAGCAAAACTAATATTGGTATAATTGGACACGATGTTGCTAATCCGTTGGCTCGTTTTTCCTATATATTCTAAGCGACGCCAATATTACCGCGTTGCAGTATCCGGTGGATAAATACCCGTTAGAGTTTTACGCTTTAGCTTTTTATTCAATAACTTTAATATAGTCCTAGTTGCATATCCGTTATTCGTTGCTATTTGAAGAATTATGTTAAGCTCAGTGTTGTAATTTGAATTTGTCAAAGGGATGTTTATTAGTCTGTCTATGAGTAAGTGGAAAGCTGACATTTTAATATTATGAGGATGGTTTGAAGAACTAGGGTTAACAGCGTCTGTATACGTAGGTTTCCGATAAATTTTGAAGTCTAAAGATGAATTAATCCTGGTTATTGTTATATCCAGAAAATTAATACATTTATTTTCTTCTTTTTCTAACGTAAAATCAATGGTGGGATATTGAGAATTTAACCAAGTAAGGAAAGAGTCTAATAGTCTATCAGTTCCATTCCATAGACATAATATGTCATCAACATATCTATACCAAAAGATTATATGATGAAAATAAGGATTGTTATTTGATATGATCATTTGTTCGAAGAAATTCATGAAAATTTCAGCCAACAAAGGTGACAGAGGAGAGCCCATGGGTAGACCATCAGCGAATTTGAAATATGTATTATCAAAACAGAAATAATTTTGTTTAATACAAGTCTCAAAAACTAACTTCAGTTCACGACGTAAGCTCTCATCTACAACATCCCTATCTAAGTAATTACAAACTATTTGGGACAAAGTATTAATCGGAATAGAAGTGAAAAGACTGGCAACGTCAAATGAAACTAGTTTTGAATGTAACGGAATGTCGACGTCTTGAATTTTGTTAATCAATTCCACCGAGTTCTTAACCGAGTAAGCCGAAAAGAAATTAGTATGACAATTGAAAAAATTTATGAAACCCTTACATAGCTTGTAGGCAGGAGCATTGCAATACGCCACTATTGGTCTAATCGGAATGCCTTCATTATGGATTTTTGGAAAACCATAAAGGATCGGGGCAGATGGATTCATGACAGAGTACTTCCAACCAGTTCCATCAAATAACTTCTGGCATTGGTTGATACACTTACTAACCGAAGTCTTAAAAGACTTAGTTGGATCTCTGCCAAGCTCTATTGCTTTGCTTTCTGTAATAAAATCAGAAATTTTATTGCAGTAATCGACTTTTGTGAACACGGTAATTGTATTGCCTTTATCCGCTTTACACGCTATTAGGTCATGGTCACGTAGTTTTTTCTTTATCGCACCAATCACATTAAATTATTAAGTTTTATTTTCATGTACAAACCTACTGAACCTATCATAAAATGCTGTCCATTCCTTATATTGCCCATTGAAATATGGTATTTCAAGAGGAGGTAATTTTATTTCCGGTTGATAATTTTTCTCAGTAAGTGGACTTCCTTGGGCTGCTCGTTGTTGAATAGCTGCCTGTAGTCTCGCCGACATATCTACATTTTGACACATTCTGTCATAAATTTCATCGTGAAAGTACGAAGTATGTTGTTGTTCTTTTGGTATTTCAACGAGAATTTTCACATTCAGCGTATCCATTTTTACTCTGCTGCTCTCCAACTGTTGTAATTTTTGGATTAAATGAGGAGTACCACGATCTTCTTCTAAACATACTCGAGCTTGCTGCAATAAACTGTTGATATGATTTACTTTTACAACGGCTCTTTTAGGAAGTTTTACTCACGCTTCATCATGCAGCTTATTGTTGTTGATTGTATTCTCAGTGTTTATACAGGCGGTGGTAGTAGGATTTTGTCCTTGTTGTTATTGAATAATTCATTGAAATCCTCTACCTTCTTTGGTTCAACTAGCTTACTTCCATGTTGACTGTGGCTCGGAGCAATCTCAAGACCAGACGATGGACGTGGTTGTTTTTCTAATCGTTTATGAATATCATCCAGCAAGATGTTATAATTTCTGCGAATCTGCTTCCGTTCGGTGAAGTAGGTTTAGGTTTCAGTGGTTGACACTTAGGCCATTTTTGATCCATTGTGGTACCACGCATTCACGCCACATCATTAACCCATTCACGTACTCACACCACTACAGTATACCACCTGCACATTGCAAGCTCCATGTCAACCTGTACATTGATATGGACGGTGGGTCGGCGCTGAATTCTGCACTCCATCAGAGGGTCTTAGTTGTATTTATTAACATCACCGATTGTAATCGATGATGAAAATTCGATTTGCATCTAGCCTCTGATGAGATTTGAACCCAGCACCTCGCGGTCCAAGTACCGAAGCTTTAACTACTGCACCACTTGTCCGGTGAAGTAAGGCAAATTTAAATCCACTGCAGATAATTTTGATGTCGATATCATAATATTTTTTGTAAAGGGCATGAGCTACTGTTAGTTTTTCTTCGAGGTATTTCCTTGTTTTCCGATCCTCGCTATCCTTTTTATAATTCCTGATGAGACGACTGATATCTTCACCAGTCTGAACTTCCTGATCTACAAGTTCTTCGATGCTGCTTACCTTTCTTAGTTGTTTAGTTTAATTGTAGACTCTGGCGACTTTGTTGTTTGATTATAACGTGCCTCTGTTGGCCTCGGCACACGCCACAAATTATTATTGTTGTTGTATCTCAATAATATACAACGATTGAGCGGATCACCTTCCACGGGCGATCCGGCTCGAAGGACCAATGTTAACGCTTCGAAATTGCTTCCGAATTTTTAAATATTTTTTAGTACTTAAATTCTGTGGTTTGTAGATTTACAAGATTAGCTTGGGCTACCACGGGTGAGGCCCAAACTAAAGCGCAAGTGAAGACACAGAAAGAAGTAAGTAAGCCATTGTATGTATGACTACTGCCTTTCTTATTTTATTAATCGTTGTATTTTATACAATTTTTCAAGTTTAAAATTAGTCTAATTACATATACTAATAAGTAATAACTAATCAGCACAATTTACAGGTTTGAAAGTGACAATAATTTTATTATTACAAAAAATGCATTAAAATGCAATTTAACACGATCCAATTTATTGTAGTTATGTTGAACATTATGATGACGCGTCAACAATGTACATCTAGTGTGCTGATAAAACAACATAAAAACTCCCAACTCTCAAGTCGCATTTTTCGATTAAAATTCGTATACAGTTAACTTCATTGTTAATAACCTGTTTCGTAGTTTTTGTGTATTAGGGTTTTCCTAACCTGTAGTTTTAATCGTTTGAGCAATTTATCGAATTTATTAATATATCGAACTATCGAACTCCCAAAACGGGGCTACAGCTCTATACCTATAGCCTCTCCTGCTTTTAATTAAAGGGGTCTAATTCTTGAAAGTTTAAGTAACAAATTTATGGCTTGGATAGCCATACCTCAATTAAATTAGTACTTATATCAACATATTCGATATCTCACAATGCAATTGAATGCAACCATTTGCTATATAATATTCTCACAAATATGTTCATCGTTCATTTTTCAATAAATCAAAATTAAATCAAAACAAATAATTCCACACCACAGGACATATGCCATATGTATTTAAGAGTTTACATTAATTGACAGTTTGTATTTATTCATGGGATAATAAAACCGCCACACTTCACCAAACAATAAAGCATCCCAGTGAATAGAGCAAATTCGCATCCGTTTTCGGTACGATCCCAAAATAAATAAATCGATATAATTTATTTATTGTTTGTTGTAATCAACTTAAGTCGGAACGACAATTTATTGCCACTCTTTAAATATTTGTTTTTTGAATGCGTTTGCCGTTATCCTGTTTTTGGTGCACCCTTCCTTTTTAAGAACATGCACATAATGTAATGCAACCCCTCTAATTTAATTGATTTCGATTTGCCCTTTTTTATATATTTTGTTTGTGGGTAATGTTCGAATAAACATGGAGGGTTTTTTTGCGTATGGAGAGCATTTTGCAGCATCGTCACCTTAGTAGTAGTAGTAGTTCAGCATCTACGATTTTAATGATGTTATAATTTCCTGTCAGTAGTAATTAGCTGATTAAGATTTTATGTTTTCAGCGATGCCTAATCTGTTTGTCCAAAATTGAAATAAGAAATTTGTATTTTTCCAATTTTGGTGTAATTGGCTTCGAGGCAAATGGTTTATTTTTGCTTTTCCTTTTAAATGTTATTATTATTATTATATTACATTTTTTTTGTATTGAAATGAACGGTGGAAGCAAAAAATTGGCGAAATTTACCAAGTCATGCGTAATTTGGGGCTCAAACGGAATAACATAATTTACATTTTACGTTTTATTTTCGTGGGTAGACGTGCACAGTATGTAATTAGGTATGCAATTAGAGTTAATAATAATTTTCTGTTCCGTTTTTGTACCATTTTGATATTGAATGGCATCGTAAGAGTAAATAAACGGTATATGGCGGCGTCTCGATCGACATATCTTAACAAAACGATTAGTTGTGATCAAACAGAAGAAAATGACATATGATAGGCATATCGTACGAATACCGTGCTTTATACGTCTGATCGGATATTCTTTTGTGTTTACACATATGAATTCATAATAAACGTACGTATTTAGACACAACAATAAAAATAAATTCTAAATTTAGACGTTGCTTGTTCAAAGTTTCCAAGAATTATTTTTTGTTGTTAAATCCATTTACTTTCAATAAATTTTATCTTATACATTATATTCTCATGATTTAAAATTTTGTGAATGGATTTTTTGTTCGGCGTTTCCCAAACCAAAAATATACTAAAAATAATAAATCTAAGCCTGGAATGCGGTTGTGTTCAATATATTCTCATTGTGCTCTGTTTGATGCCGGTATCCTAGAATATCTCGAACACAAGTCATAACAGTTTTTGTTGTACGAGTATTTTTGTACGTATGAAATGAGGCGCCAAGATTTATATTACGATTAAAGAAATAAAAATAAATTCGTTACAATATGATCTGAAATAAGAGGAAAAAAACCGCGACTTACTAGAGAGAACTCAATACCCAACTATTATCCGCCTACAATTTTATTATTCATAATTTATGAATAATATAATAGTTTTGTAATATGTTAATCAAAATATGTGTGTAATAATATAAAACTAGAATATCAGTAGTTGTTGTGTATGTCATACATGTGCTTAATATGTTGTTATATAAATGCGACAAAAATGTTAAACAAAATGGCGAATTTAATCTGTTTCTGCAGCGCGCGGACGTCAATGTCAAATGCCAAATGTTTCTCTAAACAATTAAACTGTTTGTAAATTAGATTTAATTAATTATGAATCAATTTTATTTATTGTTGCTAAATCCGGGATTGGAAATATTATATAAGTCGAGGTAAAAAGTCATGGTTAATTTTGTATTGCTTGTTTTTGGTGTCACGGCGTGTAAATTATAATTTAGAATGACTTAATTTATTTTAAATATTTTGCTGTCAATTTTGCATTTGCATTTCATTAGGAAATCGTTGTTGAATGTGATTGATCGTGATCAAGTTTGTAGTTTTGTAAATAATCCAAATATTTATGAAAATATCGCGAAATTATTTTTAATTAAAGAGCAAATAATTCATCATTAGAGGAAATGAGCCTTACTGATGAAGGATGCAAGTATGTTAGTGAAGCTAAATGCAATCGCGAAACGTCACTTTTCGTACCGCCATAGAACTTAATTTCTTTTCGTTGGTAAAAATTAATACAATGAGTGGTTCAGTGGCGAAAAACCTATTTTAAAATGTTTTAGATAAAGGGTTAAAATTATATATTATTGGTCAGTGGAAAATCAGAGATTTAAGATTGGATTACGTAATTAGAATTTATATTTTATAATAATTGAAATAAAAATACTTAAAAGATTGGACCTTTATAATATAGCTTTTATTCAGATGCTCAAAGGTTAGCATTCACAAACAAACAAAAAACGTTTAGTAACACAAGAAAGCGTTTTTTGCTTATACAACGCGCTCTATGTTAGGAAACAAATCAACCAAAACGAGACCGCGTTCATACCTCGGTTAAATTAGTATTCTAACACCGCCTCTTAATTTAATAGAAGTATATAAAAAAAACGAACGTGAAAAACTTAAATAATTCAAACGCTTTAAACTAAATTAAAATCTTTACGATGCTTGATAAACAAGATTTTTCCAAGTGCCTTTGTCATAATGTCAGCCACTTGGTCTTCGGACGATGTTTGAACCACTTCATACTTCTTTGCTTGAACAACAATCTCGTGTGAACATATATTTTACGTCCAAATGCTTCATTCGTTTATATTCACGTGGCTCCTCAGCAATTTTGATGCACGATGTATTATCTTCATGTATTGGAATCGGTTCATTGTAATTGATCTTCAATTCAACCAATAATTTCTTTCACCATTCGCCCTCAGTAACAGATTCAGAGAGCGCAATGTACTCAGCTTCAGTCGACGATTTACTAACAGTTGGCTGCTTGCGTGATGACCAACTGACTGTATTTCCAAATAACTTGAACACATCTTCAGATGTAGATTTCGAATCATTTTTGTCACCTGTCCAATCTGAATCACTATGACCAACCAATGTCTTTGCTTCGACGTCTTTCTTATAAACCATTTTCATGTCAATGGTGCCACGAATGTAACTCAAAATCCGTTTCGCGTAATTGAAATGAGTTTCGCTGAAACAATTTTGAAAACGGCTAAAATATCCCGTTGAGGCACACAAATCTGGTCTGGTAGTTACAATTTTGCAATCCAAACTATTGCAAAACTTTCACCAAATATCTTGACTGACTCACCGTAATGTTGTCCTTTTCGATGTTTTGGTCAATCTGCATTCCCAAAAATGAGCTCGCTTTACCAACATCAGTCATATCAAGTTCATTTGATAGAAATTTCTTCACAACTCCAATCATTTTGATATCTCTGCCAAATATCAATGTATCATCGACGTACAGTAGTACATAATATATGATTCCATTGTGCTCCTTCACATATAAATTTTGATCTGATTGGCAGCGCTTGAATCCAATTCGAATCATGAAATTATTGAATTTCTCGTTCCATGCACACGATGCTTGTTTCAGTCCATAAAGCACTTTGTTTAATTTACACACTTTATCACCTTGACCAAAATCCTCTGGAAGTTACATATAAATGTCTTCGTTCAAATCACCGTTTAAAAATGCGCACTTAACGTCTATCTGATAAATATGCATATCATAACGATTGGCAATTGACAGCAAAATTTACAATGAAACTAATTTTGCCACTGGTGCATATGTCTCATCATAATCGAATCCTAGCTTTTGAGTAAAACCACGTGCTACCAATCTTGCTACCAATCTTATCAGTTGAACCATCAGCTTTTCTTTTCAACTTAAAGACCCATTTTTTTGCTATTGCACTTCTATCTTTTAGTAAATCGCAAACAGTCCATAGTTTTGTTGTCGATTAAAGACTGATACTCACTATCGATCGCCTTTTTCCATTCTGGCCAATCAATTCGACGTTTTGCTTCAGATATCGATGATGGATCATCTTCCACAATCTGTTCAGCCGATAAAGCAAGATTTGCATCCTCTTGAAATTCTCCAGCAATCAATGCATTTTGAAAACATTCACTCATAGTTGCCCATTCACCATATCGATTAGGTGTTCGTCGACTTCGTTCACTTTTTCGTGGAATTGTCCTGTCATTGTTGCCAATACAATCTGAACTTGCACTGTTGATATTTCCTTGGTCGTCATCTGGGTCATCTAAATTGACGCCATGGAACTGCTGCATGCCGTTACCAGCACAACTCATATTAATGCTATGGATTTCTCGATTTTCATTGCCATCTGTCTGCATATCATTACGTTTATCGAATGATTGGTCACTTGCATCACCAAATGAATCGTTCATTGTATCATTCATACCTCGATCACACGAACTGTCATCATTAACCGCCTCTGAATCGATTATCTCAATTAATTTTTCTCGATTTAAAACCGATGACTCGTTGAAAGTTATACTTCGACCCATTATTTGCTGTTTTTGTTCTATATCCCTTAGACGATATGTACCATATGATGAACCATATCCCAGGATGATACATTTCGATGATTTTGGCTGTAATTTGGTACGACTATTCGATGGAATATGATTGTAACATTCACAACCAAAAATACGAAGATGTGACAAATTCGGTTTTTGACCAAACCAAATTTCAGCCCCAGTTTTCACTTCAAAACGATTTCCAACTGCACTTGTCGGTGATCGATTCTTTAAATAATTTGCAGTGATGATAGCCTCGTTCCAAAACTTTCCATCCAGTTAATTTGCCAAATCATTGTTCTTGACTTTTCTTCAAGTGTTCGATTCAATCGCTCGGATATAAAATTCATTTCTGGATTATATGGAACAGTTAATGACATTTGAATACCTTTTTCATTGCAATAACTCTTGAATCAAATTTTGTGAAAAACTCATGGGCTGACACATCTTCCATGTCCAGTATAGGCTGGCATGGAGCTATGCAATGCGCAGATGGTAACTTAAATCGGCCCTATAGCCGTACGTCATCGATTTGGCAGATGATGTGTAAAGTAAGACGGAAAACTAAACCGCGAAAGACGAGTAGGGAGTGCTTCGGTCCCAAAACAGATGGCATGGAATAAAAAATAAGTCAGCTCTTACTTTGGCTACCTTTTTACCATGAAGTGCTTCAGCCATCGCCACAAAAAGTTTAAACTTTTCAAATACTTCATTTTTCCGTTGAATGCAATAAACACTGGATGCTCTCGAGAAATCGTCCGTAATTGTCACAAAATATCTGGAACCATCATATGCAGTCGTTTGCATCGGACCACATACGTCACTGTGAATCAACTCCAAAACGCGTGATGATCGAACATTTTTATTTTTCGGAAATGATGAACGTGTTTGTTTCCCAAGCTCGCATGGTTTACACAGCTTCGTATTGTTGTCCACATTTACTTGTTTTAGCCATCAGCCATCTTACTTGTCAGTTTCTTCATATCATTTGCTTTCAAGTGACCCAATCTAAAATGCCAAAAACTTTGAGGATTTTTATGCAAATTCATGTCACCTGTATAACCAGCAAACACATTGTTGTCCACATAGAATGTGACTTTATAAAGATTTCCTTCTACTTGTCCAACGAATTTAATTATTCCATTGAATGACACAAATGCTTGGTCACCCTCAAACAGTACTTTGTACCACTTTTTAGTCAAAACACGTATCGAAATCAAGTTGCATTTCAAATCTTTCACCAATAAAACATCCTTCATCACAGTAATCGATGTGTTACCATTATAAAACGTTTTCACTGGAATATCGCCACGTTTATTCGCAAAAATACTTTGATTTTTCTTTGCAACGGCAATTTTCAACTCATCGATTTCTTTTAGCTTACTAAAATACTTTTGTTCGTCAGACATAATGCTGCCGACTCACCAACACACGATTCCAAATCTACAAACGCACACATTGTCGATACTTGTTCTTTTTCTTCGTTTGCTGTATTAGTACTGGCCGAACCGTTGTTCCTTTCTTTCTTTTTATTAAGAAAACACTGAGACTTTTTGTGACCGTCTTTCGAACATTTAAAACAAATGATCTCCTTCGATTTTCCCTCTGACATCATTGCACCATATTCACCAGATTTACTTGAACAATTTCTACCTGTTGGCTGGTAGTTAACATGTCTGTGTCGATTGTCTCCAATGCCGTCACCAAGTTATCATAGCTCTCTGGTAATGTGAGTAACAAATGAACAATACACGTCAATTTTTTCCATCTTAGCACCCGCTGAAATTAGCTCACGAATCTTCTTGTCAAACAGCAAAAGATGATCCACGATGCTATCACTTTCATCATATTTCATCATTTAAAGTTGTTTTCGCAACAAAACTTGACTTGCTACACTTTTTCTTTCGAAAATACTGCACAATGCATCATACATGTCTTTTGCATGTGGTTTCTCTCTTACATATTCGAGTTGGTTGTCATGAATTGTTTGTACCAGCTGCACTGACATGCATTTTTTTCTTTCAATCTAATTTTTTCACGTTCCTTTGCTTCCACACCAGCCAAAATTTCAACCAGTCTTTCATTGATGTATTTTCTCTTTCATCAAGTAAAATTCCCCCTCGATATTTCCAATTACTGAAATTTGTCCCATCAAACTGTGTTATTTTGCTGATGCTGTTGGTTGTACTTTCCGCCATGTTTTTTATTTTTTTATTTTTTTTTGGTTTATTTCAATTGACACAAAAAAAAATTCACCAAAACTACTATTATGATTAATTTCCCTTTACGGCGTTGGGCCCATAACCTCAGAGATTTAAGATTGGATTACGTAATTAGAATTTATAGTTTATAATAATTGAAATAAAAATACTTAAAAGATTGGACCTTTATAATATAGCTTTTATTCAGATGCTCAAAGGTTAGCATTCACAGCGAGAGTAATAAAACTAACAAACAAAAAACGTTTAGTAACACAAGAAAGCGTTTTTTGTTTATACAACGCGCTCTATGTTAGGAAACAACTCATCCAAAACGAGACCGCATTCATACCTCGGTTAAATTAGTATTCTAACAGAAAACCACCTATGCTATTTCAACTCAAAGCAATTATAACGCTAAAATACATTAAAATGTGGGAGCTACTAATGATAGTTCACAATACACTGTAAAATGTTTTATTGAACATAGCACAACCAGACCTAACTTTCAATTTCTATCGTCTTTAATTATTTATTGCACCAGTGGCACTATTCTGGTTTTCCCTGGGAATAGGGAATTTGGGAAAAATATTTTCATAGCATTTTTGTCTAAATTATATTTTTCTGGCCTACTGCTGGAAATAGTTTGGTGTAAATATTTTCGAAACAAAGTTGATTGGGAAACTTTTGTTCCACAAAATTTTTATAGGGCAAAATAATTCCTCATATATCTTTGTTTCAAAAATATTTACACCAAACTAATTCCAACAGTAGGCCATAAAAATATAATTTAGACAAAAATGCTATGAAAATATTTTTCCCAAATTCCCTATTCCCAGGGAAAACCAGAATAGTGCCACAGGCCGCCATCATATATTTGCTGGAATTGGGCTTTCTTCTTGAAGAAGAAAACTTCTGATTGTTGTAATTTCGTAAGTAATTTCGCTGTAATTTCGATGAGATGTACCGTTCATTACTCTTCAAACTAATTGTCAGGAAAGTTATAAATTCTCCATATACCTCTAGCGAACCATTGGCATTTGAAGTCTCTGGTTTTAAAATACGTTTAGCATGCAAACTGGGGCAGTCATTGCATCTGTGACAGGGCGCTGAATTTAATGTATCTAATTGAACTACCCAGGTCTGTTAGGAGTCCAGGTCTAATTCTAGAACTTTTAGAAATTCTGAAAGGCCTGGAAAATGAAAACTCGGAAGTAGAAGCTTTCAGATCGATCATCTTTGGTCAAACGAAGGAATTGAAATATGTACGTGTTCTGTATAGTGGCTTAAAGAAGGCGTCTGTTCCCTTTTGTTTGTGTTGCATCCCACAACACCATTTTCATTGGAATGGCTGATGTTCAGCTTATACAGATACATTTGCAGCACATAAAAGCGTCTTCATCACATTTGGAATGGCGATTTAAACTTGCAATACAGCAATTGCAAATTATGTCCTACCAACTCAACCTTATAAACCTTTATTTACAGTCAGTTAAGTAAGAGCGTGGTCGTCATTACCGACAGGTAATGAAAGATTTCGCTCTAATTCTTTTGCGAGCCGATAGAGGGAAGCTTTGTCCTTGATGCATTGTCAACAAAGATTCAGTTGTCGTTGATCTTTTGAAAGAGAATCACGTTAAGCGCCATGAGTGCTAAATACGCGTCGCGCTACGAGGCTGTGTTCCTTTGCACCCACCCGAAAGGTCCCAAAATGTCGCAATCAGCGGCTGCTAAATATATGAGAAAGTCGAAGGCATTTGTACATAAGTGGGTACAGCGATATAAAGTGGCTAAAAATGTCGATGATTTACCAGAACGTGGCTCGATAGGAAAAGTGGACAAAAAAGATGAAAAAAGAATAGTGAATCTATTTTCGCGGAATCCTGGTTTAACACTGCGGCAAGGACAAGCAAAATTAAAGGCAAAAGGTTTAGATATATCCTACGAAACTATCCGAACCCATCTCCGTACTCATGACCTGAAATGGCGCAACACAATGAAGAAGCCTCTGTTGACTGGAAAACATGTGAAAAAGCGACTCGCTTGGGCGCATGAGAATATCGATAGAGATTTTGAAAATGTCATTTTTACTGGTGAATGTTCTGTATGGGCACGTTGTGTCCTCACGCGAGCCTGGTCAACTTCCACCAATAGGCTTGTTCAGCGGACCGTAAAACACGGAATAAAGATGCATCTTTGGGGCTGCTTTTCAAAGCAGAGATTCGGCGCTTTGAACATCTTTACCGACAACCTAAATGCCGAAAAAATGATTAAAATCTACAAAAAGTCTTTACTGCCATCTGCCAAACGTTGGTTCATCAGCAAAAATGAAGATTGGATTCTGCAAGAGGACAACGATCCTAAACACCTCAGCAAGCTCTGTACTGAGTGGAAGACTCAATCTGGCATCGTTACATTGGATTGGCCGTCGCAGTCGCCCGATGCAAACCCTATTGAAAATGTGTGGGCATATATTAAACAGAAACTTCGTGGAAGACGCACACACACTTTCTTGCGAAATTCGTCGGATCTGGAGATCGTTGCCACTAAAATACGCCGTCAAATTAGTAGAAAGCATGCCTCGGATATGTCAGGCAATTATCGACGCCGATGGTGACTGGACACAATATTAACCGAATTGCATCATCGTTTGTAATGTGTACAATGTATTTATAAATATGAAAGTTTCACCAAATAAATTTTTTTATAAATTAACCCGACCACGCTCTTACTTGACTGACTGTATATAGGGTGATTTTTCAAGCATTTTGTTTATAATTTTCAAAAAAAACAGTAAAATTGGAAAATGTATGAAATTTTTATTTGAATCGATAAACCAATGTTTGCCATTCCCTTTTTAAAGATTATTTCATGTAAATGTTGTTTTCCAATTGTTTATTGGGATAGATGAAATACTTCACTCAGAAAAAAAATTACTACCAAATACTTAGTTAAATTAATTTGGTTGTTTTAACACAAAATTCTGAGCTAGATAAACCAAATCTCTTGTTTAAATTAGAAAGATGGTATTTTCTTACTTGGTTACTACAAAAAGTGAGTGAAATTTGAGTTACCAGGATGTTGGTACGTAGTTTTGTTTAATTTAAACAAAAAAAAAATTGTTAGGTGAACAATATTCTTGTTATAACTATTATAAATATTCTTGTTATAATCTTAATTAGTTATTTTGACCTATAAGTTTTGTCATATAAATTAAGACTTAAATTCTAGCGAATCAATAAAATTCGCTAAATCATTGTGATTATAATTTGAATGTAAGTTCAAAGTATTTTCATTATTTTTGTAGTTTGATCACTGCATGAGACGCTCGAACTTTTTAATGTAAAGAATTCAATGTTTCATTAGTTCGAAATCAAACTTCCAACGTGTTGGTTTGGTAACCCCACCTTGATGTGTTTAACCTTAAACGTTTGCAACATTTACCGCCATTTTTGTTACAATTACTAAAATTTGGTAGAATTAAACTAGTAAAATAATAATAACTAATTATATTAGTAAAATAATTTTTTCCCTTGGTTAATTTAACAAAATAGTTAGTCACTGTTACCAATTATTTTCCATTTCTATCCATTAAATTAACCATATGTTTTTGGTTATATTAACTAAGTTATAAATTAAATAAGCAGGATTTGGTTATTTTAAATTAAAATTTTATTCATCTAGATTTTGGCAAAATAGACTCAGATTTTTGTTTCTTTTGACCCAAGTTTTTCTCTGAGTGTTCAGGTAGCCTCACACAAAATATTTAAGAGGCGTTAAATCGCACGATCTAGGCCGCCAATTTACTAGACCGAAACGTAAGATAACGCTCACCGAACTCATTTCTCAATAAGTCCATGGTTTCGCGTGCTGTGTGGAAGTTCTGGCAATGCATGTAGTAGTTCACCACACCTCAATTTTGGTTATTAACGTACTCACTTCACCAAAAATGAGCTTCGTTGCTAAACACAATTTTTCGGTAACAAAACAGATTTTCCTGAAGATGCCACTCACCAAAACTTCGATGCTGTGGCAAGTCATTCGGTTTCAGTTGTTGCACGAGCTGCATTTTATACGCCTTCAGACGAAGATCCTTGCGTAAAACCTTCCACGTAATCACATAACACAATCCCAATTGCTGTGCCCTGCGACAGATGGACGTTCTGTCGACTTCATCAAAACTAGCTGTGACAGCAGCAATATTTTCCTCTCTACGAACTCTACGCATACGATTTGGTGAATTGAAGTCCAATAACGTCAAATTGGTGCGCAATTTTGTCACAAAGGCTCCAATTGCTTGCTCAGTATGTCGATTATGACGACCATAAAATGGACGAGGTGCACAAAACACATTTTTAGCTGAAGACGAATTTTGATAACAAAAATTCAGTAATTTGTAACCCTTGTTCGGGTGTAAGTCTTTCCGTGAGGAAATGACAATTCTAACTGAGAACAATTGACTTTGACAGATGTCGCTAATCACGCGTGATGTGTCATAAAAATAGACACTAAATAAGGAAATCTGCTGTAATGGCTTTACAGCAGCTGTAGACTGGTTAAAGAAAATTAGAATAAGGCGTGAGGTTCTAGTAATCTTTTCTAATTTTCCTTATCAAACGACCTTTATCCTCCACCTCGTTTTTGAAGGCCGTTGAATACGCAAACCGCAATGATATTCAGATTATTGTGGGAATGTTTGCAAAGACATACCTATAATATAGCTCAATTTTCAACCCAATCCACTGCTCTTTTATGTATATTATTATTTTTGTTTGATTATTATTTAATCTTTGTAATCTGAACTAATTAGAAAACTCCCGATCTTTGATTGGATCCCAATTATCAGGACGTATGAATCGAAGATCAACAGAAGAAAACCTACCCATCGAACAGAAACCAAATCCCCGAAACTGGCAACTGGCTACTACGGTGGTGACTGAATATTATGATGGAGTGTCTTTTCTTTCATCATGTGGTAGTGTCCTTCTGTAGGCGGGAGTCGAATTTGTTTTAGAACACCTTTTATATATATTCCGAGCTTGTCTGACTTTAGGATACGTTCCATCATCGTGGAGGAAATTAAAGATGAACTTTATCTCTAAGGCTTTAACGCCGATTTATGATTGACCTGTTTTTTATGGCATCGGAGAGATCAGAGAGATAAAAAGAAAGCTTTTTCCGATTTTTTATTTTATCGAATCGATCCGATAATTTTTTTTTGGTGTTTTTATTTTCTCTGACCATGTTCAGATCGTCATTTTTCCATCAATAACTAATCAATTAATTTGTATTATTTTTATCTTATTTTTATAAAATTAATAATATGCTAATTTATTATTTTTTCGTAGTAAATTGTAATTAGGGTATTTACACTTCAGTACAGTGTATAAAACTCGCTAAAAAGCTTTTTCATAACTGTTATCATGGTTAATAAATTATTAACCTCTGTTGATACACGCTTGTTGTGTATGATACGCTTTATGAATTGAAAAATCGCTGGATAACAAATATTTTCCCATGGAACATTCATGAAAATAGAGGAAGCATCTGACAAGCATCCTTCATTGATATGATATCGGCAGCTCTAAGACTCGATAAAGAACCCACCATTTTAATTGGGTGACTTTTACTATGCATTTTGCTTTTGACCTCCGTGTGTCGATTCTTAACTCGTTTTACCAAATCTGTTTTGAATTCGCGACCAAGCGAATCATTTTTCAATTGTACGTCATAAAGTTAGTATTACATCGATGATAAAATATTAGCCACCTATGCGGCATAAACCTCCTGCTGCCAATTTGGTTGGCAACAAAGATCCTACTGACTTTGTAACCAAGCGAGTTGCTATGAAAATATCAAATTCACGTTGATCTTTCTGGACACATCATTTAATTTTTTAGAATTGCTTAAACCATGACTATTACATCTTATAATCCAACATAATTACAAGTTCTGAGTGATGTTCCAATTTTACATATTTTTGTAAAATAAATGAAATGATATGCGTTATTCCTTAATTTCAAAAAACAGATCTACAAGCACTGGGCTGGTTCTATGTGACCCTCTTCGACCGGTATTCAAATAACCATTCGGCGAAGCGATGAATCTTAATAAGCCTAAGACGTCATTTTTCACGAGACGAAGGATTTTGGGAAATTTCGATCTAGTGAATCATGACATCCCACTTTCTTCGGAGGTATTTACTGGAAATGTAGGAATACATTTAGTAAATCATAGGGCTTGAATCCAAAATAATGTATCACACATTCATTCGATCCGAAACTAAACATGATTACAGAAACTAATACTAGAAGATGAAACTACACCTGCAAGCAACACAAATATTTGCTGTTGTACTCGGACATCAAATGGTAATTAGGACATCAGAACTCTTGAGAAAACATCTACGGGCCCACAACTTGAAAAATAAATGAAGCGGGACAAACATGAAAGAATAGTGGGGATTTAATCATAATTAGTTATCTAATGATCTGTGGAAGACAAGACAAACACGATCAAGGCGTAGGCATAACAGCTAAATGGAAGATAGTACTACTTGAATCGAGTGGAAGCAATATTTATCAGAATTATAACAGCTAGATTCAATTCAAATTTATGAAATATTCTGTGCTTTGCCCTAACGGAAGAGAGAGAGAGATGGCAAAATGAAAGTTGAATTATACGAACAGCTACAAGCCCCAATATGAAATTTGAACCGATAACATCGGCTGGACATTAGCATGTCGTCAATCATGGGTAAAGAAACTCTTTCCCCCCCACACAAAAATATGCACAACTTGTACCGGCTGGAAGAACAACAACCAAATCGAACATGTACTGATTAACCGGAAATAGAAAAATTCAATGCTATACCAGCAAGCGAAGTTATTGCAATATTGAGACATGGAAAACACCTTAAACGGAATCTCAAACCAATCTCGCAAACGACGAAACCAGGAATATCTAAGAGAGATACGAACAAATAGAAGCATCGACGTGCTCGACTATCAACTTTACACTACGAGACGAAGCATTAGAGATGAAACTTGGAAGCACCAATTGGAAGAAGCGATCCAAAAAAAATACATTAAAGACATTCTCGAGACTGTGAGACGCATCTATACATGTAGAAACTCTAATTCTACTGCTAGCATAAATGTTAAATACCTTTAGAATTCTACAGAAATAAAGGGTTATCCAATTCAAGCTTGATAAAGTAAACTTAAAAAAAACACAGAAAATATTCGGAATGTATTGTAATTTTTATTTCATTTTACAGATTGATCCTTGCCATTTTTAGTTAAACAAGATATCATTCAAATGTCCTCCACGGGACTTCTTACAGGCCTTGATTCTTTTGAGGTAATTTTCAATGACTTTTCGGCACATTTCGGGCGGTATCTCGGCCATTACCTTACGAATATTAGTTTTCAATTCGTCAAGAGTTTGAGGATTGTTTGCGTAAACACGATCTTTCGCGTAGCCCCACAAAAAGAAATCCAAAGGCGTTAAATCACAGGATCTTGGAGGCCAATTGACATCAGCCAATCGCGAAATCAAACATCCAGGAAATTTCTCTTGCAAAAGATCTCGATTTGCTCGTGTTACGTGACTGGTTGCTCCATCCTGCTGGAACCACATATCGTCAAGATCATAATCTTCGATTTTCGTAAAAAAATAATCGGTTAACATGCGGCCATAGTGCTCAGAATTGACGGTAACGGTTCGTCCATGGTTGTTCTCAAAAAAATACGGCCCAATCACACCACCAGACCACAATGCGCACCAAACAGTGACTTTTTCCGGGTGTAATGGCTTCTCTACAATCAATTGTGGATTTTCTGAGCCCCAAATTCTACAGTTTTGCTTATTAACGTATCCACCAAGCGAAAAATGAGCTTCATCACTGAAGAAAATTTTGTTCGAAAAATCAGCATCAGCAGATTTAATAATTTTAACGCGTTGGTCGATTGTTAAATGCTCCATATTCTTAAATGGCAGAATGTCAACTAAATAAATGACAGCGTACTTGACGTTTATCTTTGACAGATGTCGGTATACAGATTTCTACTTTATCAACCTCGAATTGGATAACCCTGTATTAAGAGGGCTTACCAACGATACCGAACGTAGGTGACCTTAGAGAAAGCCAGAACTGATAAGGATCTTCCTCCTCAACAGTAAATGTAATGAAGCTCATCCAGCAGGTGAGGAACGAACAAATTTCTTTCAACCAGGACGAAGCTCTTAAAGATCAATGGCGTTCAGTATTATACTTTCTCTTTGTGGACTTTGAGAGCAATTTTGATTCCATCAAATGAAGCACAATCTGGGAGGCTCTGCGAAATACCAATTCTAAAGAAATAATCGAACTCATCAAAGAAACAGGATAGACGCCGGATGTCTACTTCGGATAAGGCACTGATGTGTTCTATCTCCACTACTGTTCCTAATAGTAACAGAGCACAGTTCTTGACTACACAGATGATATACTAGTTTGCTATTGCACAGCCGCATATACATGAAGCGAAAAATCTAAATCCTATCCTATTTGGCACGAGAATTCGGTCTCAAAACTTAAAAAAAAAAACACAATGAGACAACATGAATTTTTACGCATCAACCAGTTATCGAAGATGTTGAGAAATTCCTATACTTTTGGGCACTGTACTGTAGTAATAGGCGGAACAGAAAATGACATTATTCAACGGATCACTAAAGGTACACACACTTTCAATATGCTTCATAAAATCTGGGGGCCTATTATGAAATTGGACGACGGAAAATACGATATAGTCGTGAAATACGTTGTCGTAAAATCCGATCCACGGATATTCCGATTATAAAACAAAGCATTTTAACTGTCAAATTTGAATAAATTAAAATAAGCCTTCGTTCCTTTCCATAAAAGAAATAATTATTTCGAATTGTTGGCCATTTATTGGAGATAAGTAGGACTTCTGCGAAAAACAAGGCAGATCAAAATTGAGCGTGATATTAAGAAACGAAGGTGGAGATGGATAAGTCACACATAAAAATAATGTCGTAAAATTAAAACTCGCAGGAAAAGTGAAAGGCAAAAGCTTGGTAAAACATGGAAGGAACTAAAAGCGATAGCTATCAATAGAATGAGATGGTCAAGGCTATATAGACGCCCTATCATCCTAAACCGGAGATAAAGAAAAAAAATAATAAAACTGATTTCCGAACCATTCAATGCTATAGCTGCTTTTGCATATATCTTTGACGTATTGATATTACCGATCTTCGAATCGCAAGATCTCGCTGATTCTCTTCTATTATCCACCAGTTTTTTTTATTTCTTTGATGCTCATAGATGCTGTCGTATCCAATTAAATTTTCAGGCACATACTATCAATACAGCAAACTCCGATAATTCTAATACGATTGCTGTTGTGCAAGTGACTTTTCCAAAAAATTCCACGAGGCAGACTGCCCTTAATCAATATCTTTCACGTCCTGTATCAATTGGTCGTCAGAAACGATTGGATAGTTTAGTCCTAAAAATGATTGTTAAAGAAATGCAACCTTTTTCGATAGTGGAAGACAGCGGATTTCGAAAGTACTTGTCTGGATTTGATTCCGGGTATAAATTACCTCATCGTACTACGCTAAGCATACAGCTTTTACCACCGCTCTATGACACTTCACTAGAAATTATGTGAAATATTTTAAATAGAGTCGAAACTATTGCACTTACTTTGGGTATGTAGACCAGTTGTACGAACGAATCGTAAATGTCCATTACTGGTCATTTCATCGATTCTGATTGTGTTCTAAAATCAGTATTATTGGAACGTATTGCTTTTTCAGAACGGCATACTGCCGAAAATATCAAAACAAAAATGGATAAAGCTTACAACACTTTATCCATTTTTGTGAATGAACATATACGACAAAACACATACAATGGTACGGATATTTTTGTAGCATGCAATTAACTCGTATGAATCATTTACCATGTTTTGCTCACACGCTAAATTTAGTTGTGCAAGATGCAATAAAATTAATGAAACCGACCCACTTAAAAGTAAAATCCGTTATTGAATTTTTTAACCGAAGCACCGTTGCAGCATCGAAATTAAAAAACTTTCAAGAGCAGATGAATACTGGGTCGGTTCTTAAATTAAAGAATGGTGTCGTAACTAGGTGGAACTCCACATTTTACATGTTCCGACGAATGGGGCAGTTAAAATAGCATATAACTGCTGCATTAAGCGACCTTGATAGCCCAATTGGCAGACTAAATTCAGAAGAATGGATTGTTTTGGGAGAATTATATTCCCTACTTGAACCGTTTGAGCTAGTTACTGTTGTGTTGAGTGCAGACCAACTTGAAGAAAGCTATTTTGAAAATAAAGGCTGGGATTCATAGTGCTTTTGGTGAAAGTTTATTTGACGCTTTAATAGCTGGTCTCAAAAAGCGGTTTGATAAAGTCGAGTATATAATTCAATTATATGTAAGCCAACTTTTCTTGATCCCAGGTTTAAAAAACGTGCATTTTCAAATGAAGTCGCCTACAACAAAGCTAAGGAGTCGGTAACCGCAAACGTGGCCGATTTAATTCGAATTAACGAGAGAAATGAATTGCACTTACTAATCATTAATCCTGAGATTAACAATTGCGAAACCAAAGATATGGTGTGGGAGGATTTCAACAGCCTAAAGTGTCCTTTAAACATCAATTATTAACAAACAACCCCCTTTTCATTCTCGCACACACCACCCATTCACCTACTCACACAATTACAATATACCACCTGCACATTTCAAGCTCCATATCAACCTGTACACTGATATGGATGGTTGGTCGGCGCTGAATTCTGCACTCCAACAAAGAGTCTTAGTTTATTAACATCATCGATCGCAATCGATGAAAATTCGCTTTGCATACAGCCTTCGGTGGGATTCGAACCCTGTCCGTCCCGGTCAAAACGAAATTGTAATGTGAAATTTCCACTATTTTTTCAATTATTTTTTTCGTAGCGTCCTAATTTTTTCCACCTTTGCAAAAATTAGTTAATTTTTTCTTATAAACTTCTGGGTGCAGATTTCGATAGGTAAAAATCTTATATTTGAGCCCGATAGACAATGTTACGAATTTCGGGCGTTTGTTACAGCGGTTTGAAGTTACAAACTTTATTCTCTATCACCTTTAATTTTTACAGTAATTCACTAGTTTCACTAATTCACTATTATTGCTCACTACGTTTACATATTTACGTTTATATATTTGATGATCGCTGTTCGAGATTATTCCTCTTATTGCATCTGGCGAGGTATGTGCGTTTACAATTGTAAATTCAGGCAGTCGTCTGTTTTTTAATATTGTTGAAAAATTTTTAATTCAATTCAAAAATGAATAACTAATATTTTAAAACGAAAATAATTTCAACTGGCTTTATTGGAAGCTGTACTCGTATACAAAATCATCTTTCGAGAGTAGATGCTAACTATGTTTGTGTTGCTGGAAGAAGCGGTGGTGCCCGATAGAATGTCAACTTACCCCAGGACAAGTTGAGATCGTACAAAATTTTAAGAAGCAGTTGCCTAAAATATATGTACCAGCATATGTGTACATATCTATATACGAAAGAAAAATTACATTCAAACTTTGGGTATCAATCCTGAACCGCATACCTTAAGCAAATGAGCTTCTATGCTCAATTGAGGTGTGGGGTTCATAAAATGTATGTCGATAAATAAATAAATACCTTCATGTTTTGATGATTATCGGGGCGGTTTACAATTGATTTCGTTATTGGCATATTCCCCTCCACTTGGAATGTCATTCTAAAATCCAAATCTTAATCAGAATTGGAGCAAGACTTGATCTGACAACATCGATGACATGTTAATCGCCTCAATAAAATTATAAACGCTACTAGCTGTTTATAGACAAATATTTTTTTAACAATTTAATAATTACTTTATTTTATTGTTGTATCCATATATTTCGACCTGTTGGTCATCATCAGTGGAGAATTCACAAAATAATTAGTTAAACTATAACAATAATATTAAACACATAATAAAATATTATTGTTATAGTTTAACTAATTATTTTGTGAATTCTCCACTGATGATGACCAACAGGTCGAAATATATGGATACAACAATAAAATAAAGTAATTATTAAATTGTTAAAAAAATATTTGTCTATAAAAAGCTAGTGCGGCATACATCACATAATCAAAGACAAACCACGGAAATTATTTACTATAAAATTATAAACCTGCTGGATGAATGATAGCACTTGGTAGTGTACACCTTAACCACTCAACCACCTTGTGATATACTCGAGTATAATATTTTATCGGTCCATTCTGTGACCCTAACTATTCGCCTATTATCAGGGATAAAAAAAGGTTAGCAAGTGGAATATCAAATTTTAACTAAACCAATTATTTTAATATTTCTTAGGTTTTAAAACGAGATGTTATAATAAGACCGAACTCCTGTATGAATAAAACTGGCGTACAACTATAAATTAGGTCACCACGATACAATATATTAAGTATACAAATAAGTTTTAAAACTAAACGTTTCTACATAATTGTGTTAATGTATGAATTGATAAACGGGCAGAAGTTCAAGACCCACCAGCATACAAAACAATTTGTTATAATTTATGAGCTTATTGCGTAATTGTAACCATTACACTGGAATTCATATTCTCCCCTATACACTATTTTTCAACTTCCTGCTATAAAACTCAAATGTATATCGTAAAAATTTGTTAGTACGTATAGGAGGTAAATATAATTTTTGGAATTATCATGTTGACACAAATCTTGTATACACCGGTAAATGAAATTATGTAATTCGCAATTTTAGTTTAACAAGATCTCTTTCGATCGGTTGTTTAGTAAACATGAAATACCGAGAGCCAAGGCAAACAAAAGCCATCATCATAATACTTAATTCACCCTCTAGACTGATTCAAAGAACAAATAGTATAATCATCATTTTGTTGCTAAATACTTGAATTAACTTCCCGCAATAATTGGATAAAAATCGCAACAGCAACAGCAACAAATCCAAAGAAAACTAAATTCCCGCCAGCCAAATTACAATAATAATACCTCAATTGAAAATTTTTGTATGTACCTACAACAATCAAAGAAAAGTCAATGAACCATAGCAACATTGTAATTGGCTTAATTCTATTCTTATATACATACATGCATAATATACACTGGTATATGTGATTTCTTTTGCGCAACCAGAACCAAACCATAAAACCGTTAATATTTTCTGTAATTGAATTACAAATAATAACAGTGATCACGTGAATTTAATAAATTTAAATTACAAAATTTAACAAGAAAAAAGTACTAAGTATGAAATTGTGCAGTGTTATGAGGTGTGTGCTGCGATTTATCCCGACTTTTCTGTATTACCGCGCGTGATTTTCATACAAGTAATTTTTTTTTCGTTTTGTTTCTTTGTAAATGAATAAAGCAATAAAATTGAAAGGATTTCAATTCGAATGAAAACCAACAAAAAGTTCTCACACTCACCAGAATTATGTTAGTACGTCGACCGAATTAAAATTTATTTTCCGGTAATTTATCAGTAATTATCAGCAAGTAGCTGATTCTCACCAAATGTCTACAAAATGGATGTTATATAATGAAACATTTTCACTATACGCGTGTATATGGGCGCGATGTAACCCTATACATATATGCATGCATCTGACATTTTTCTGCCACTGTTAATTAATTAAAATGCAAAAAATTTACATTTCCTATAATTGTCCTCCATTGAAATGGAAAAGTTGATATGCAAAATATAAATTTATTTCTGTTTGTTTCGCACTGTATTATGTTCTGGATTAATTAAAAGTGAAGACTGTATATAACGAGATGAGCACCAAGAATACGTTAATCGAGTTGTATGGGAAGCGCTTAAATAAAACGTAGATTTGAAAGTCGTAAAACGATTCAGTTTATATAATTTTATTAATTTATTGCAGTGAGCAAATATTTTCTGAAATCTGTATACTGTATGGCATTTGGTTTGATTTGGATACACGTTTGGGAAATTCAAGGGCAGCCAATGTTTATTATAGTGATGACTGGCAGATCGCTATAATTTAGATTGAATTGGGATGCATTGTATGGAACAGTATTTCGTGCGAAATGATCGCAGAAAATACACTGAAGACATCCTCGAGTCTGCAGAAACAGCAGCAGCAAATAGAAACATGCGCCTACTACATCAATGTGTAAAAAGGGTCACCGGAAATTTACAAACTTACCACTAATAAATGATTATACCAGAAACTCTAACTCTACTACTAGCAGAACCATGGAATACCGGTAGAATCCAACAGAAATGGCTTTCTCGGTCAAGCCTTCTTGACTATATAAATTCCGCAGAAAAACGACCTTATAGAGAATGCAAGAGCTGGGTAGGTATCTCTGTCCTCAACAGTACAATGAAATTGTTAGCAATGATTATTCTTGAGCAGATATCACCAACAATCAACCAGTGTATAAGGAATGAACAAGCTGGCTTTAGACTTGGTAGAAGCTGTACAGACCACATCAACTCAATTAAACGAATTTAATCAAACGAATTGAGCCACAGCTATATCCGCTCTTCGTGAACTTTGAAAATGCATTCGATTCCATCAGTAGATGCGCGATCTGGAAAGCACTCTTCGAAGTAGACATACCGAGAAATGCATAGGGATGCAGAAATCCCAGAAATTAGCTGATTTGGCACAGGAAGTCGGTCTCAAAATTAAGTTCAAAAAGACCAAGGCTATGAAACTAAACGCGAAGAGACATTCGCCCATTATTATCAACCTAAGAAACCATCAAATATCCAAGTTCGTATACCTTAGTTGTACTGTAGCGGAAACAGGCAGAACTTCCTTTTATTTATGTCTGTGAAGTTGGCACGAAAAGTTAGCACGAAAAACACTATGGCAACACTAAAGGTTAAAATATTGAATAGTACATTTTAGTACAAGTTAGCACGAAAAACAATGTATTGGTAAATACAATTATAAAAAGTTAGCACGAAATTTTACTAAAAATTTAAAGGCAAATAAAAAAAATGAACTCAATTAAAAAATAATGTGTTAAATATATAAACACTAATAAATAATTTAAAAAATCAATAAATATTTTCAAAATACTCGTCGAATACTAAAAATACAACAATGTAAGTGTGCCTTATTCGTACTTACCGGCAATGAATTATATTTCACAAAACAATCAAAATTACCAAATAATTCTGTGATTTGAATGGGAGTACAAATGGTTCATGATGAGCCTCTCCTCAATATTCTCTACTTAAACGTGCTAGACGCATAATTATATCGAAAATTCAAAAAACTGCTTTGAGTCGCTCTGACGTACTAATGGATCGCGAGTGATTGAATCTTTAATTTGTCAACTCTAGAACTTATTTTAATGCCTAGGTAAGGCCATTACGTATTACCACAAATATTTTCAGAATTTGTCTATGACTGATTCTCGAGTAAACGTGGTTGCCGCATGATTATATCGAAAAATCAAAAAACTTTTTTGAGACGCTCAGATGTACTGGACCGCGGGTGGTTGAACCTTTAATTTGTGAACCCTAGAACTTATTTGCATGTCTAGGTCACACCATTACGTATTACCACAAATATTTTCAGAATTATCGAAAAATCAAAAAACTTTTTAGATTCGCTGAGGTGTACTTGTTAACTCTTAAGAAAACTGAACTGGTCCGTCATGCGAGACGAATGATTTTTGGAAATTTCACATTATGCTCGAAAATCTTCCGGTTGGATTGACACCCGACAAAATTCTGTTAAAATTCGGTGAATAAACATCAGAAATGCCATGTGCCACTTTTAAATGTAGTTTTATTGAGAATACGCAGATTTCCATCTACATTCCCCCAAAACTACATTGCCTGATTCATTTGGCGTTACCCAGGGTGCACCACGAGGAGGTATGAATCTCGGACTTTGCTGCCCCTACACTTTAAAACCGAGTCTTAAAGGTAAATTAGTTAAAAAAATCTTCAGCGAAGTTAAATTTTGAAAAGTACGATTAACTTATTTACCATTAACAGTCCGTTTTAAAGATGTATCAAATATATCAAATATTATAAATGGTATATCTGAATCAAAGTTTGAATTAAGTATTGAATAATTTATTAATTTTCGAGCGTTTTCTTATAGAAAATTAAATGAGGTGTAACCTTTTCAGATGTGTAATTTTTTAAATATTTTACTGACGATTGCAAGTCGTCATATTTTTCCCACGTTAGATCGCGCTTACAGTAACTTATATAATGAGGAGCCGTCGAATTTATATGGCTTACTAATGCTACAATTTCATAAGTCATACTGTGGTACGATATTTTGGATTGAATTGAATTTATTGTTATTGCCGGTTGCCTACCACGAAATTCGGTTGATAAAACAATTGTTTGGGTTGGTTCAACATTATCAATTTTCATAAATTCGTTGCATTTAGTACATCGCCGTCTATGAAATTCTTCAAAACATGATTGAATGTTGCTAAAGCCAACAGCTTCCAAAATAACAACATCAGTTTTGACATACGGTTTTTTTTCTATAGTTGTTGCCATACAATCTTTACAATTTAACGTTAACACCACACTTGGATGAAGTTTAAAAAAAAATCGGAAATTTTTGTTATGTTGCATTCGGAAGATTTTTCGCAACTAAATATTTGCGAAAGTATGCACTCTCGGATTTTGTATGTTCCAAAATATTATTCTGCGAAAGCGCCATTAAAATATTTTTAAACCGGCTGTTGTCCAGTATAGGTAATTCAAAAGAGTTAAGAGCACTTTGAATAAACGAATCAAAAGCGCAAATTGTTTGATAGAATTCGTTTAAAATGCTACCGTTTTCTAAAAGCGGCCATGCATTTGGTTCTGGGACAGATGCTGTTGAAAGAGGTTTGCACATCTTTGATTTATTCCGAATAGGTTTGTCATTGCTGGTAAAATCATAAGGTTTGCTTAAAATTCGAATCGCTTTTGACTTGATATCATCTTTATTGCATTCGCTCAATTGTTTTATTTTATTCAAACTAAAATTTGTCTTTGGTTTTTGAGAGTTTAAAGATAATTTTTTTTTCCAAATCTCCACTATTTGAATCAATTAAAGAATTGTCTTCGGAATTAAACGATTTTTTTTTACCTTACTGGTATCGCGACAATGATTTTTTCGGTATTTGATTAATTATTTGATTGTAAATAGTTACATTCCTACAATTTACTTCTTTCATGAAACGAAGTGCTTTAGTTGGCAAAGTAATTAATTTCGAATTTCTGCATCTTCTTTTAACCGTCGCAAAATAGTTTTCTATGTGAGAGTTGCTATGGCGTTTGCCTGGCTCTAACAAACCAGCCCATAAAGGTAAATATGTAACATATTTTTTCAAAAACATCTCGATAAATTGCGGATTGTAATAATAATTTAGTGTTGGACAGAAATGCGTTTAAAATCATTGTAAAAAGGACTCTGTGAAAATATGCTGGCATTAAATTCTAACTCTGTTTGTTTATTTTTGTTCATATCATGTTCCTCATAAACATCATGCATTTTACAGGTATCGTGCTTGCAAATTATTTTAGAAATATTTTGAAGAGAATGAATAGTTTCTTGAGAAACAAATTTGCTTTTCAATAAAACGCACAGATATTTCCATAATTCAGAAATCTCTTCCATTGTACTTAAAATGAAGAAACTTCCAATTATCTCTTTCAGATATTTATTTTTATCTGAAAATTTTGAAAAATGTTTACTCACATCATCTGTTATATTTTTCATCAAATGAGCACAGCACAAATAAACTTTAATTTTATTTTGAAATGCATGTTCTCTTCTACCATTTAAATAGTCATAACACATTTGTAAATATTCTACTATGTTTTGATGATTGAAAGAATCAAAAATCGAATTTAGTTCAGCAAAGCTAAAATCTATCACAACGGCGCTAAATACTGGCCTCTTTTTATTGAATTCTCAACGAAAAGTTTGAAGGAGCGAAGCCATCCTCCTATTGTTTCTATATTTTGACTGGACGACAATAAATCGGTTACAGTATATGGGGCTGAAGAATCAGTTTCATAAACATACTTAGAAATTATTAGTGCGTAATAATAAATTGGCTTACAATGTTCATATGGGGTTCGAACAACACCACCCGTTTCATCTAAATATGCCACAAATTCGGAATTATTCAGCTTATTGTGCATTATTTTCAAAACATCAAATTGCATTTTGCTATAAGTAATTACAATAAACGGATATTTTCCCAATTTTTGAATGTACTTCTCGTTACTGTTTAATTGAGTTTTCAATTCAAGAAAAATATCGTCAAAATCGTCAGCTGCATTGTCGTTAGATGATATCACTTCGGAGCGAACTTTTCTTAAAACATCTTGAGATTTTGTTATTAATAAAGTGTTGTTTTTCTTTATAAAATCGAAATTCTCATTATTAATTAAAATCTCCGCAGTTGTTTCAACAGAGCTTAACTTTAGCATTTTTTTATAATATTCTCTTGCATAAGCCGATGCATGTCGTGCTTTTTTAAAAGGATGAACAATTTTATTATTATTGTGGTACATGTAAAATATTCCTTTGTTAACATCTATACAAACAAGTTTATATTGTCGACAATTGACCGATTTATCAACAGATTTATGACTGCAATATGCTCGTACTGTAATGTGGTTCTTACTATAATCAACTGCTTTTATATTAATTTGACAACCACTCAATGATGTCGCGTAGCTTGATAAAATTGTTGGGTATTACTGGTCGATTCACAGAATAAATGGGTTTCTTCTCAACAAATACGTCATCAGATAAGATAAGAGACTCCTCTATGTGTGATTTATCATTTTCGTTTATTTCTTCAGGATTTAAAATACATGTATCCGAATTATATATATATATATTGTGAATTATCGCTTTAGTAGCATTTTTAAAATTTGCTTCTTTAAAGTCATCACCGGATATGTATTGTGGATAATCTATAACTGATTTATCGCCAGAATCTGAAATGTTTAATTGAACACTCGATTTATCTGAATCAAGAACAGAATCATATTCTCCTGCCAACGTTTTCACTTCAGATATAATTTTTTTCTGGTTATTTCGGCTTGAATTGAAGATCTAAATTCAGAATTAGTTTTAAGTATATTTATAATTTTTACCCGATATTTATCTGACCGCAAAATGCGTAATCGAGCACATATTTTTGCGAACAAACAGTTGCGAAACTTTCTTACTAGTTTGATATCATTTACATCACTGACATTTTCGACAATTACCTCAAGAATTTTGCCTAAAGCTTGTTGATCGAAAACATATTTTTTAAACGGCATTTTGAATTAATTAAAAATTTAGAACCAGTATACAATTATTTAAAACTACATATTACACAAATGTATGAATATCAGTGAAAGATAAATTCACGTCACTTCTTTTTTCACACAGAAATGTATTCACTTTTAATTAAAAAACAATTGTATTTTAATATTTAAAATTGCAATTATAAATAAACCAAATCTATTGCAATATATATTTATACGTAAACCCGTTTTTACAAAATACACTTTATAATTTTCACGTCAGAAACACACAAATTTAAACGATTTTAGTTTTCAAAAAAGTTGTATCGCAAAAGGAACAAAATACTTGTTTAAATCTGTAGTAAACCAATTTTTTGGTAATACTCGTATATCAATTTATTGTTTATTTACGGAAAATAACCTAACCTACGGAAAATAAAACATATTTACGAGTATTATTAATTAACAAAAAGTGTATTATGGATTAATCGAACGAACGATGTATATGAAAGTTACTGAAACGGGATTTTCGGGTACCAGGAATCGATTGCGATAGGTTCTGACTAACGAAAAATTTGTTCAGGGGTTCCTCTGGTGGGGCCCGGCACTATTTTTCAGTTTTTTATCAGCACTAATAATTTTGAGGAAAGCCATTGAAACGGGATTTTCGGGTACCAGGAATCGGAAAAAGGAAAAATTTGTTCAGGGGTTCCTCTGGTGGGGCCCCGGCACTTTTTTCAGTTTTTTATCAGCACTAATAATTTTGAGGTAAGTCATTGAAACGGGATTTTCGTGTAGGTACCAGGAATCGATTGCGATGGGTTCTGAATATGGGAAAAATTGTACAGGGGTTCCTCTGGTGGGGCCCCGGCACTATTTTTCAGTTTTTTATCAGCACCAATAATTTTGAGGAAAGTCATTGAAACGGGATTTTCGGGTACCAGGAATCGGAAAAAGGAAAAATTTGTTCAGGGGTTCCTCTGGTGGGGCCCCGGCACTTTTTTCAGTTTTTTATCAGCACTAATAATTTTGAGGTAAGTCATTGAAACGGGATTTTCGTGTAGGTACCAGGAATCGATTGCGATGGGTTCTGAATATGGGAAAAATTGTACAGGGGTTCCTATGGTGGGGCCCCGGCACTATTTTTCAGTTTTTTATCAGCACCAATAATTTTGAGGAAAGTCATTGAAACGGGATTTTCGGGTACCAGGAATCTATTGCGATGGGTTCTGAATATGGGAAAAATTGTACAGGGGTTCCTCTGGCGGGACCCCGGCACTATTTTTCAGTTTTTTATCAGCACCAATAATTTTGAGGAAAGTCATTGAAACGGGATTTTCGAGTACCAGGAATCGATTACGATGGGTTCTGACTGTGGGAAAAATCGTTCAGGGGCTGCTCTGTCGAGGATCTGATCTAGACATTAAAATAAGCTCTAGGGTTGACAAATTAAAGGTTCAATCACCCACGAGTCATTAGTAGTAGTACATCTGAGCGAATCAAAAAAGTTTTTTGATTTTTCGATATAATCATACGGTAACCACGTTTACTCGAGAATGAGTCATAGACAAATTCTGAAAATACTTGTGGTAATACGTAATGGTGTGATCTAGACATTAAAATAAGTTCTAGGGTTGACAAATTAAAGGTTCAATCACCCACGAGCCATTAGTAGTAGTACATCTGAGCGAATCAAAAAAGTTTTTTGATTTTTCGATATAATCATGCGGCAACCACGTTTACTCGAGAATCAGTCATAGACAAATTCTGGAAATACTTGTGGTAATACGTAATGGTCTGATCTAGACAATAAAATAAGTTCTAGGGTTGACAAATTAAAGGTTCAATCACCCGCGATCCATTAGTACATCTGAGCGACACAAAAAAGTTTTTTGATTTTTCGATATAATCATGCGGCAACCACGTTTACTCGAGAATGAGTCGTAGACAAATTCTGAAAATATTTGTGGTAATACGTAATGGTCTGATCTAGACATTAAAATAAGTTCTTGGGTTGACAATTCAAAGGATGAATTTGGTTGGGGGTTGAATCTGACAATCATTGGTCCTCCCGAATCAAAAAAATGTTATGATTTGTAGATATAATCATGGTGCAAGCACATTTGGAAAAGATAATATTGAGAAAGGGTTCATCATGAGCCATTAGTACTCTCGTTTATATCTCAGTATTGTTTGGTAAGTTTGATTGTTTTGTGAAATTTAATTCTATGTCGGTTAATAAGAGAATCATTATATTTCTTACATTGTTGTATTTTTATTATGAAAATATTCATTGATTTTTTCAATTATTATTAATATTCAAAAATGAATCTTTATTAAAATTTTATATCGGTATATTTCTATTAGAATAATAGAAAATACATTTATTTTGTTTTCATTATTTCATTTTTATCTAGTTTTATTTTTGTTTGATATTAAATTTTCGTGCTAACTCTAGCTAATACTCAAACCACTCTTATGTTTTGGAACATTTTATTATTGAGTATTCTTATTTATTTATTGATTAATAAAAAAAATATTTATTGGACTATGAATCAATTAATGAAATTTGATTAAATGAAAACCTTCAGTTTTATAATAAAATTAAATATGTTCGGGTTTCTATATAATTATAACAATTGCTTATTTTGTTTGTACATTTTTTTAGTACTACATATTCAGACTGTGTCCGAAACCCATGACAAATATTTTTTAGTACTAACTTTTGACGTTTGTATTAAAAATATTCCCCTTAAATCAATTTTTTTTATTTTTGCTGTCCGGATAGTGTAATAATATTTTGAATAATTTCCCCACCTGTCAAGCGATTTTTTTTAAATATTTTTAAACTAGTTATTATTGAAATACTCATCAATATGGAACTAATCATATTATTTATTATTGTATATTATTACTGGCTAATTATGCAGCAACGTTTAAATAATCAAATTGTGTTGCTCAGTGATGAATTTTCAATGCTACCATATACCCCGAAAAGACAAAATCAGATCATTGGAAAAATTTTATCATACGCCGATTCAATGACACGCAAATATTTGCGCATTTCAGCTAATTCATTTCGTGAAATTGAAACGTTTTTGGATAGAAAGTGTCACGGTTGGGCTCCACAACTTGAGCTTATTACGTTTTTGCTTTGGCTAGGTAGTGGGACTAGCTACAGAATTGTTGGTGCTGTGATGGATATGCCAAGGTCAACTGTAAATGACATCGTTCATAAAATGCTTGATTACACGGTCGACAGAATAATGCCACACGTTATTCGTTTACCATCTACCACTGATCTCCCAGAAATAGGACGGAAGTTTGCCAGACGTGCTGGAACATCTATTTTTAGTAATTGTGTTGCAGGAGACATTGATGGCACGCATATTAAAATATCGTGTCCAACACATCTTCATGACCAGTACATTAATCGGAAATCTGAGTATTCAATACAATGTCAAGCCGTATGCGACGCCAATTTCCGGTTTCTAGATGTGTTTATTGGATACCCCGAATCTGTTCACGATGCTCGTGTTCTGTACAATAGCCCAATATTTAAAAATAAAATATATCCTCCACCGTCATGGGTTCTGTTAGGTGATAGTGGTTACCCGTGTCGCTTATCACCGATTGGTATAATTACGCCTTTTAAAGAGAATAGACCATTAAATGAAGCCCAAAAACTTTTTAACACAAAACACAGCAAAGGGAGAATGGCTATTGAATGCGCGTTAGGCCACGTAAAGACTCGTTGGCGAAGCATTTTCAATAAATCACTAGAGTTGAAAATTGAAAACAGTGTTAAGACTGTTGCTTCATGCTGCGCTTTCCACAATATCTGTGTTGCTACAAAAGACAATGTTACAATCGACTGGTTGGCATTGGATGAACCGGAAGAAGAATCAGGAAGAACTCGTCCAAATGAAAACCAGGTTATTGAAGAAGATGCGACGACATATAGACAGAGAATGTTGGAAAGCATGCAAAATTAAAACAACATAAATAAACACAATTTGAATATTTAATATATATATATATATATATATATATATATATATATATATATATATATATATATATATATATATATATATATATATATATATATATATATATATATATATAGTATATATTTTACATTATAAATTCAATTATTTATCATAAAGCTTTTATCATTACATGATAAATATACACCTCGTTTCAAATTCATTATTTCATATTTCTATCCTGTACCGAAATGTTTTAATCCGAGTCTGACGAATCGGGTGTATAAATTGGAATTTTTTGTATTTTTGCATATTCGCTTAAGAAACTTATAATGCACTTTCCCTCTTTTTTGAACCTCTTGGAGTCTTTTTGGTATAATTTGAATAGACTATCCTTATCATTTTTATTTGTATTAGGTTTCGATGAAGGTGGCTTTCTTTTCCTGGTTTGATCAATTTTATTTTCAATTTGTGGCGTTATATTTACAAACTCGACTGCCTCTTCAGTGTTTTCGCCATTTTTGCTGAAGGAATTTAACCGGTTTACCACCGTGCATTCGGCAACACTGCTTATAACTAAAGGTGGGTTAATGGTGTGTTGACTGAGGCCAAATTCGTGTATCATTTCAAACCACTTCCAGTTATAAGCAGTATCTTCCCCATCTTCAACTCCAACCCCTGTTGGTGGACACAAGAGTTCCTATAAAAAAAACAATTAAATTGCATTCAAATTTTAGTTTTGATTATTCAATCACACCTTGTATTTTTTATAGAGATAATTCCACTTCAGGCGTATTTGCTCTGTTGTGAATTCTTTCAGGTTTCCTGTAGTTTGAACGGCACTGAGAATGAGAAAAAATGTTTCGTTGATAATATGCATATAGATTTATAAAAAAAATAACTTACAGCCATACTTCCTCACGCTTATAAAATTTGGCTTTAAAAAGCCCCGCGTGTATTATTCTGGCTTTAATTAAACGCTCTATATCAGCATCGCACACTGAAAATAAAAAAAAATAAAAAATTTCCATGTGGATATACAATTTTTTTTTGGTTATGTTTCTTGGAATTTTTGATAAATAATGATCAATTTATAAGTTAATGGTAGATATTACTTACTTCTTTTATATTTATCACACATTTTGTTTATATGACAATAATTATTTTAAAGTCTATCTATACTATGCACTTTAATAATAACAAAAATTAATATTTTTTGTTTCAAACACTTTTCAATAAATAGTCAATTCAACAATGCGCAACAACCTCATTGACCAAATAATTCCCGTCGACTGAATTATTTCGTTTACGTCAAAAATTATTTTACAAGATGACTGTGATAATTTGGGTGAATTCGTTTTTTATCAGAGTAATGTCAAAAATTAGTACTAAAAAATATTTGTCATGGGGTTCGGACACAGTCTCAGTGGAAAAAAAATTGGTTTAGATATTTGATAAAAGTATTACCATAGGTACATTTTTAAAAAATACTGCTAAAAATAGTGCTAACTTTTCGTGCTAGCTTCACAGCGGTCTTTTATTTGGCCCACTATGGTGCTGAAATGTTCGAATGTTAAAATTTTATCTCGCACTATACGTTTTAAATGTGTTTTGAAGGATTTTATTGAAGCCTCCCATAAACCACCGAAGTTGGGGGCGCGAGGAGATATATATAAAATTTTTTCGTTGGGGAGTGCAAAAATTATTGATTTTCACTTGTTCGGCTTGAATGTTAAATAAATTATTCAGTTCTTGTAGTTCATTTTTCGGTCCGCTAAAATTAGTCGCGTTGTCAGACTAAATAGTTTGTACTGTGCCTCTACGGTTAATGAATCTTTTCAAACATGCTATGAACAAATCTGTGCTAAGACTTTGGACAATTACGTACGTACGTATGTTTTTTGTGGCACACTCTTACGGTTTATAGACAATTTTATAGCGAACGAGAAACAAGAATGTACCGTCTGATTTGCAATGGTTTTGCCATGTATAGGCCAATAACGTTGGCGGACGAAACATAGCAATAATTATGGTCCTGCATGACAATTTTTCTTGTGTTCGTATTTGAATATTAATTTCGTTAGATGATGTTTCGGTGGAAGTAAGATTTGATGTTTAATATTATAGTCAAGTGATGTTCATACACGAATTATTCCATCCTTGTCGATAAAAGTGTGTAACGTTTTAAATGAATTTTTCCGATTAATTTCACCCTCATTTGTAAGAGCCTTTAATTCATCGGAAAATGACTCACATTGAATGTTTTTTACCAATTGTAAAGTACTTTTTTCCAACTCATCGACTGTCAAATTCTCGGATTTTTGGATATGCTTATTTTTTACGACGTTTGCAAATCGTAATATATAAGCCATTACACGAATAAATTTTTCAAAAAATTCGAGGTATCAATTCACTAATAACGTTTATTGTTGTTGCTGTGAGCAAGACTGTTTGTTCTTGCTTAAGTTTATTTGATTAAAATTATTTGACTGAAGCATTTCAGGTCCATGCCACCACAAGCGATGATTGCGGAGTACGTTTGGCATAACACCTCTTGATATAAGATCTGCTGAATTATTTGCAGAATCTATATGTTTCCACGTCAAAATAGATGTCAACTCTTGAATCTCGTTAACTCTGTTGGCGATAAAATTTTTTAATTTATATGGTGGAGTTTTTATCCAACACAGCGCTATGGTTGAATCCGACCGACAGATCTGCGAATGACAGATAATGTCAATCTATAGATAGAAGCAACGCGGCTGAAAGTTCCAACCTTGGCAGAGACAATGTTTTTAAAGGTGCAACTCGTGATTTACTGCAGAGTAGGTTAACATATATATTGTTATCAGAATCAATGGTTTTAATGTACAGACATGCACCATTCGTTTAACGATTTAGAGTATTTTTGAATTTTTTGACTTATAGATGGCTAATGTGTGAGAATCACAACAATCAGTTTCGAACAGACGAGATTAATGATTTGAAAAAATCAGTCTTCTCGTCAGGTCGCGACGACTGATGTTGTTTTATTACATTGAAATATTGTCTATATATATAGAGCAATACCATGTAGTTGTACTACTAGCGAATTACTGCGTAGCGTACGAAATTTTGATTCTTTCACATTTCCATCTATATTCTATTTTAACAATTAACTTTTCGAATTCACGAATTTTTATATATTTTAGTTTGGTTTTTTATCAATTGTAATGGTGTATTGTGATTATTCCGTATATTGGTCTATTTCAGCACTCTCGAATTTAATACATTGTTGATGATGATTGTTGTGATTCTCACACATTAGCCATCTATAAGTCAAAAAATTCAAATTTATCCGCGATCCAGCGTTAAAGGAAAGAAAAATGTATGGGGTGGTTGGGAAGTTGATTGTGTATAAGTAGGTGTCGATTATCATGGTCGTTGTCATACAGATTGACGCAAATGGAAGAATTTCCTACGGTTGTGTAATTAATTCGAGAGTGCTGAAATAGACCAATATACGGAACAACCACAATACACCATTACAATTGATAAAAAACCAAAGTAAAAGATTTAGAGTAGTTGTGCCAAATTTCTTGAAGTTCACCTGAAACCAATTCATTCCAGTCTATTTTGGATTCCCATAGTTCTTGTACAATCATTTTGCCTGTTATTATTACTGGAGAAAGAATGCCTAGGGGATCGTACAATTTAGATATTTCAGAGACGATCGTTCGTTTTGTTAATGATTTATTTGTTTCAAACATTGGAGATTTAAAAACAAAATAATCCTCTTTTGGCTGCCATAACAAGCCTTATGCCTTTACACAATCACCGAGACTGAAATCGTTTTAAACTTCATTTCTGCACGATCTTGAATTGAAATATTTACTAATAGTCGTGGGTCATATGCACACCATTTATGGAAATGAAAACCACTGGTATTTTACATCTCAATCAATTCGCGTTGTAACTGTTTTGCTTCTTCGGTGTCGTCGCAACCTGTTATAAGGTCATCCACATAAAAATCTTTTATTGGTACCCTAGACGCTGTAGGAAAATTTGCGGACTCATCACAAGCAAGTTGATTAAGCGTGCGTGTCGCCAAATATGGGGCTGATGTTGTGCCGTATGTCACAGTTGTAAGTTCATATACATCAATTGGGTCAGTCAAGTTTTCTCGCAAAAATATTCGTTGCAATCGTGTTTGTGTATCGTTTATTTGAATCTGTCGGTACATTTTAGCTATGTCGCTCGACATGGTGAATCTATACGTTCTAAACGTCAACATTATCTCGAAAAGATTGTCCTGTACTTTGGGACCGACAAGCCTGATTTCATTAACTGACTTGTTGGATGATGTTTTCGATGACGCGTCAAAAACTACACGAAGTTTTGTGGATGATGATGAAGGTTTTAACATCGCATGGTGAGGCATATAAAATATTGGCTCTTTATCATTCTCATTTATTGAATCGCTTGCAAGTTTCATATATGACCATTATGAAAATATTCTTTTATAAATTGAACATATGGCTGTTTTAATTTATCGTTAGTGCAAAATTTACGTTGTAATTGATGAAACCATTTTAACGCATTTAATTTTGAATCTCCCAAACATTTGGGGCTTTGTTGTTATAGCAAAATAAGACTCAATTGCTTGATATTTCGGTCAAGCTCTTCGTTGGTAATCTGATCTTTTGTTAGTAAAAAATTGTATTCAATCTTTTGTTCGTATTTACCAAAAGCAATCCATCCGAACATTGGTTCCTGTACATTCGGTTATTTTGGTGATAGCTGTATACAATTTGGCAAAAGTATTTCAGGAAATATTTCGACACCAATAACAGTAACTGCCAACGCGAAATATCGAACGTATTTGCTGGCAACCGGTCAGATATTTTACCAGTTATCGCAAATTCTAACTTAACACGAAATCTTTTGTAATTTGAATGAACAGTTGTAGTGATACTCTGCGAAACCTTTGACTTTGAACCGTTTATACCGTTATATTATTATTATATCGGGAAATAACATTCAATCTTTTAACAAAATCTTCGCTGATAAAATTTGACTGACTTCCAGAATCTAATAACGCTCTACATTCAACCAATTCCCATTGCCATCTTCAACTGAAACGATAACCGTTGAAGAATAGTCGACTATTCGCAAAGTTCATTGTTTAAATAATAATTATTTGTTGAGTTCGTCTGATCCGTCACCGAACCAACAGACTGCGCCTGGGTCGCGTGGGTAATTTGGTTTTCAAATTTCAACTCGACTGTTTGATCAAAGTGTAATAATGTATGATGACGACCTCGAGAGAGTTTACATCCCGTTGCTTTACACTCTGGAACTCTATGATTTGGATTTAAACAGTTAATGCACGAACTTAATGATTTGATTTTATCATATCGTTGTTGGGGTGTTAAACTGAGAAACGTTGAACATTTGAAATATAAATGATGTGATTTACCACAAATACCACATACAGCATTTCCAGAAGTTGTTTTGTTAGCAAAAAAGTTGATTCCCGTTTGGGGTACGTTTTATTAAACTTTGGTCTCGAAAATGCCTTTGAATTTAGATGTAGATTTATATTGGTTGGTGCTTTAACTGATAAATTTTCAGTTTCACGTAATCCGCGACATTTCCGTTCAAGAAATTCAATGAACCTTTCCCACGTTGGAAGCTCATTTGGAATAATCGTTTCTCCCCATTCACCACGTGTAATGTTATCCAGCTTGCGAGTTACTAATTTTAAAATAATTGATTGTGAAAAATTGTCAAGTTTGAATGCACTGGCGTTTAAAGAAGAAATATGAGATAGTGCACCATTGAGAAGTCTACGAAGCTCCGCTTCTTTGCATTTGCTTACCATTTCTAAGTCAATTAATGCTTCGACATGTTTGTCTATTATAACGTGGGGACCATCATAAATTTTCAGCAATGTGTTCCACGCTCTCTCATACCCTGCTTTAGTCAACGTTATATGTCCGATTTATGCTTTTGCATCACGGCGAAGTTTATCCATCAGATATGTAAATTTAAGGACCTCATCGATCGAATCCTTGTTATGAATGACGGCTGTAAGCGTGTCACGTAAAGTGGTCCACTGTGTTAAATCACTAGCGTCAAAATAGGGAATTTTAATTTCAGGTAATTTCAATTTTTTGGTTTGAATAATATTTTTGGAAGTAAGGCTTTCATTTACTTGCCCTTTATTCTCAATACTCTGACTACTTACTACTTTTTACACTATTTGCCGTAAGCACTTGGCGAAACACACTTATACTTAATAAATACATTTTTATTAACCACTTGTTTTTTATTTCGCAAAATTATTTTGAATATTTTCAAAAAGTTTAAAAAATCACTCGATCGATTTCGACTTGTTAGGTCATCATCTGGAGTATCTACTGATTTGTATAAATAAAAATTTTGTTATATAGTAGAAAGAAGCAAAAAATAAATAAAAGAAGGAGGGACAAAAAATAAGCAATAAAACTTAATCTATGGATCGCGCAGGTAGGCGATTAGTCATCGGCTGAGTACCAATATTCAAGGTATATTGATGTACATTTAATTACCTGACGTACTAGTCAAATTATTGCGTACGTGAGAATAGAAAAGGGCGGGGTCTGTAATTGGTGAGAACCGGATATCTCTCTGTTCGTTAAGGATATTTTGGTTAAGAAATATTGATTTTCGAATTTCGTAAGATTCTAAGGTATCTAAACGTCTGCCTTTGGGTTGTATATGTAATATGTCTAAATTGTGCAAGCTAGCTGTGTGATTTTCTGAAGTTAAATGGTTATGGAAAGTTGATTGATTGCAACCAGATAAATGTTCGTTAGCTCTAACTCAAAAACTGCGCCCAGTCTGACCAATATAGGAGAAACTACAATCATTGCAATTGATCCTATAAACACCAGATTTGGAAAGGCAATCAACTCTAGGTTTATTGTTAAAAATCATTTTCTTTATTGTGTTATTATTATAAAAAGCAAAACTAATATTGGTATAATTGGACACGATGTTGCTAATCCGTTGGCTCGTATTTCCTATATACTCTAAAGCTCAAAACAGAACAAGAGCGAAGGCTGTCAAAAATCGCCTGTCATTATACAAAACACCGAAATCATGCAAAATAAACACAACCATCGGCGCAGGCGACAACGATTTTTTCGTTGAAAAAAATTTAGAGTCTATTTCTATTTTGGTCGCCGACGAAACAATGTTGCCAACGGTTTTTTTATATGTATAATTTGGTATCATTTAACCGTCATATTATTAACAATTTTTTTCAATTTAGAAGCCTAACGCCACAACGTCATGTGTCAAAAAAACAGAAGGTTATGCCGTTTGGTTGTTTTTTTATCGCCATACGCTGACGTTTTTGTTCTGTTAGCTACAGCGATATCGCGGCGATATTTTTTATTTATTCGTCGACGCTCGCCGTCGTCGCTCTTGTTCTGTTTCTAGCTTAAGCGACGCCAATTTTCCCGCGTTGGACTATCCGGTGGATAAATACCCGTTAGAGTTTTACGCTTTAGCTTTTTATTATTAAATTATTATTAATTATTATTAAACTTTAAAATAGTCCTAGTTGCATATCCGTTATTCGATGCTATTTGAAGAATTTTGTTAAGCCCAGTGTTATAATTTGAATTTGTCAGAGGGATGTTTATTAGTATATCTATGAGTGAGTGGAAAGCTGACATCTTAATATTATGGGGTGGTTTGAAGAACTAGGGATAACAGCGTCTGTATACGTGGGTTTCCGATAAATTTTGAAGTCTAAAGAAGAATTAATCCTGGTTATTGTTATATCTAGAAAATTAATACATTTATTTTCTTCTTTTTTTAACGTAAAATCAATGGTGGGATATTGAGAATTTAACCAAGTAAGGAAAGAGTCTAACAATCTATCAGTTCCATTCCATAGACATAATATGTCATCAACATATCTATACCAAAAGATTATATGACAAAAATAAGAATTGTTATTTGATATGATCATTTGTTCGAAGAAATTCATGAAAATTTCAGCCAACAAAGGTAACAGAGGGAAGCCCATGGGTAGACCATCAGCGAATTTGAAATATGTATTATCAAAACAGAAATAATTTTAAGAAGAATTATTAAAGTCGTCCGTGAATTTAATTTGTTTTAAGATTTTTTCGGCTTTTCGGACAAAATATCATTTTAATGGACACCCATACAATGTTTACGACAATTTTTGTCGCAGAAAACAAAGAGGCCATTTATTAACAATATTTTTACCACAAAAGTAGAAAAAATGGACTCCCCTCCCCCACGTTTAACCCCAGGGCACTTGTATACACAAAGATACACAAACCCTTACAGAAATGAGAACTCCCTTAGGTAGCTTCTTGGCAGCTTGGTTTCGTACTGATAAAAAGTTGGCCTACTCATCAGATTGCAACGACCAAACAGCAAAAATTCAACTCTTGCTTTGTACCGATAATACAAAACAAGAACGTATTGATTTAGCGAATTATATATCACTAAATCAGAAACCACTGGAAAATTCTCACATGTATGTGTGTAACGCCAACACATATAATTAAGAAGAATTATTAAAGTCGTCCGTGAATTTAATTTGTTTTAAGATTTTTTTTTCGGCTTTTCGGACAAAATATCATTTTAATGGACACCCATGCGACAAAAATTGTCGTAAACATTGTATGGGTGTCCATTAAAATGATATTTTGTCCGAAAAGCCGAAAAAATCTTAAAACAAAAGAAATAATTTTGTTTAATACAAGTCTCAAAAACTAACTTCAGTTCACGACGTAAGCTCTCATCTACAACATCCCTATCTAAGTAATTACAAACTATTTGGGATAAAGTTTTAACAAAGAAGTTAAAGGTATAGAATGAGCCTAAGTGTCACAAATTCGGAGAGTAAAAGAGAAAGCATCTAAATCAACGGGATTATTACAACAACAAAATCTATAAGAACCTCACGCCAACAACCAAAATTGTTTCTTTAATTTTTTCTGATATATAACTTAAACTAAGGATAAATTTACAACAAATCACTAGCTTCTTAACACAATTTACATTTTATTTTGTTTAAACACTTGGTAAACTTACTGATGGTAAGATATTCCTTCTTGTATTTTTAGGCGTATTTTGGCATTTTTTCACGATACACTTCATTTTGCACAAAATTCTCTAATTTTTGTTATCATATAATGCACCACTACATAAACAAATAACTATCTGATAAAGATTTTATTGTTTGTATGTATTATAAATAACAATTTAAAAAATTTATAATTTATAATTTTAACGCGCAAAATTAAAACGTCACTTCGTACAAATACAAAAACTGGTTTGACGGGTTCTTATAGCGAGATATGAGTAAACCATATGGTTTTTTTATATAACCATCCTATTCTGGCTTGTGACAGATGAAATAGCAAATTTTATATGGGTAAAATATTGCTACCTATTCTTCAGTATTTTAACTTCTTTGAGTATTAATTAGAATAGAAGTGAAAAGACTGGCAACGTCAAATGAAACTAGTTTTGAATGTAACGGAATGTCGACGTCTTGAATTTTGTTAATCAATTCTACCGAGTTCTTAACCGAGTAAGCCGAAAAGAAATTAGTATGACAATTGAAAAAATTTATGAAACCCTTACATAGCTTGTAGGCAGGAGCATTGTAATACGCTACTATTGGTCTAATCGGAATACCTTCCTTATGGATTTTTGGTAAACTATAAAGGATTGGGACAGATGAATTTATGACAGAGTACTACCAACCAGTCCCATCAAATAACTTCTGGCATTGGTTGATACACTTACTAACCGAAGTCTTAAAAGACTTAGTTAAATTCCTGCCAAGCTCTACTGCTTTGCTTTCTGTAATAAAATCAGAAATTTTATTGCAGTAATCGACTTTTGTGAGCACGGTAATTGTATTGCCTTTATCCGCTTTACACGCTATTACTTCATAGTCACGTAGTTTTTTCTTTATTGCACCAATCACTTTGAGGTTAGTATTAGAAGCAGCAGAAGAAAAAGAGTTTGACGGAGAAGAAGAGTTATCAATACCTTTCTTTATTTGTAGCGCACACACTGATTTTGGTTGAGTTATCTGGCCAGATAAGGCTGTTTCGGCTTCTACAGCGAGATTCTCGAATGATCGAAGGCCGATTTTGTTTGGTGTAGGAGCAAAATTAACTCCGTTGCTAAGCATTTGCACCTCTATATCACGGAAAACGACTGAGGACAAGTTCTTAAAACGTGGATGAAATTGGACATCAGACGTATCACCTCTACGGTTATATGGATAAGCCTTATTTCGCAACACATCCAGCTTAGCTTTTTGTTCCACATATTGAATATGTGAAATTTCCGCTACCTCTGCACGAACTTTTTTGTCCAGCCAATCGAAATCAACAGAGTGCAATCATTTGTTAATAATACATATTAATTATTTGTTTTTGATAACATATTAATTATTTTACTATTATTATAGTTATTGTGTTATTTGTCGGATGAAAACGATATATGTCGAATGCACAAATGTTGGTCCAAAATACATATAAATTTTTTTTTGATATGGTTCCTTTTCGTTACCCACACAACTGTGATGGCAGGCAGGAATAGGGATATATACTGGCGGTGTGGTTTGTGGCGGCGTTGAGGAGTAGCGTCTTGATTGACAGTCTAGTTGAAGGAAGCGAACCAAATGAATGTAGAATTTAATTTAAAATTAATTTATTCGTTTTGCTTTGCTTATATTCGTCATGTCGCTGTTTTGTTTTCGTTTTGGAATACTCATCGTATTGTTCCTGTTTTCTTTTTGTTTGTTCATTTGTAAATATATTGTTTATCAAGAATTGTTGTAAACAAAATGGGTGGCGATTTGAACACGAGTCACGTTTTATGTTATTTCACCACCTTCTTACCTAAAATAAATATACTGTCTCCAGTTGCTGTTTGTTCCCTGGTAGTATGTTTTTACTAATAAGATCTTTCCTAACAATCGTGTGAGTTGCTCTTATATCTAAAGTAATCAAATAACTTTCCCATCATCATTACCTATTTATTCTTAAGTTGTAACTACCTCGTGCTATCCTGGAAAAAGGGATAGTGATTATGAAATAATAACGACTCTTTAAATGAGCCTTTTCCTATGTTTGGCTCAGTCGCTTCATACCTCTAAATCCGCTTTTATCTATTTAACGACTTAACTTGCTTCGCATCATGCATTTTGGTCGGCGCCCGTTTTAAACTGGAATTTAAAAATCCCGAACGAAGTTGTTCTGTCGAATGTGGTGACCTTAGCTTACTCGTAAGATCTGTCTGAACCGCTTATGATGTTATCTCATTTGTACTCAGACTGGATCGTCTTTTCGACCTCCTGAACATTCGACTTCTTAAACCGATTTGATTTCTTAAACCGACAGCTGCACGTGTTAAACCTCTTTTTGCATTTTATCTACATAGTCTTGCTCAATGTCGATTTTCTTCTCGATGTTTCCATTGCCTATTTTGATTTGTTGAATTTTTGTTGTCTTGTTTCATTTGCGGAAACTCTTTCCACCATCTTTTCTATCATTATCTTCGGGCTTATAATTTCCTCTTCAAACTCGTAATTATCTGAACCCGTCTTTCTTCACAGCCTCACGTAGTCGTAATAGTAATTTATTTTTGCGGCCACTCTAAATTTTAATTCCTTAACCGTCAATTCTTTAAGAACCATTTTCTGATATCCCGCACCGCGTGACCAATTGTTACGCATTTATCATGTCAAACCCAGTCTGCATCACTGGGTTTTGACAACAATATCTGTAATATTTTATGCTACTTCCGGACTAATCCCGAAAATAGTAGTACAATAATTTCTGAGCTATCTCTTTTTCTATGGCTCTCTTTCTTTCTCTTTCTGTCTCTCTCTCTCTCTGTCTCTCTCTTTCCCTTTCTCTCTCTTTCCTCTATTCTGATTGATAACTTAATAGTTTTTATGAGAGAAGGTTTTTAGCCTGCCGCTCAACCCTCTTGGTTCATGTGTGGGTACGTACTGGTAGAGAATCTTAAGGCATCCAGTCCTACTTTGAACACATTTTTGTAGCGAGCAGCCGCCCCTAACCTGTAGATGATTTGGTATTGGTTTTAGGGCGCCAATGATTGATCGCCGTGACATGTAATGTCTATGGCTACAAACAGAACCTCTGCCCATTTCTACATTACAGCGAAGAGATCTGGGCCTTCGTTCTCCAAATTTAATCACCGCACTAGTATTTTTTTGCACTACTTACTTTCACTTTTAAACTATCGCGTACCTCCTGCCATACAACGTCAACTCGTTGGGTTTATTGTTTTACTGCTATTTATATACAGAAGGGTCATCCTAAATTCATCTGAATTTAAATGGAAGGAAATGGTCTCGATTCTCCTGAAATGTTTTCCAGTAGTGCTATCTAAATATAGATGTCGCTAATTACCTAAAGGACCAATTTCGCTGTATTTTCAAATAGCGAAATTCTAACATTATTTTGTATGCATATAGAAACAGTGTTTTGAACCTTCATTGTACTAAATATTTGAACTGATGTATCTTGTTCATGAGGTTGGTAGAACATATTATCAAATTATAGATAAGTAAATATTAGTCCAACTGTAAAGAAATTGTATTTTCAATAGAGTATAAAGTAACTGTTTTAAAATTTCCGTTATTCAGTTTTTTTTTTGCAAATGAACAGTAGACGGTTGACCATTTAGTAAAAACAATTCAATTTTGCTTTAAAGACGTATTAAAGTAAATAAAAACTTGTATGAAAATGGCAGATCTGTAAAAACTACGCTGTTAAAAAATGAAGCGGTTAATATGTTGTGGCCAACACACGATTTTCTGTTACGACAAATGTACATAGATCTCGAATACACCACACTTAATTTCTAAATCGAAAAATTGAACCTACCGGATTTTTAGCAAAAACTATCTTGCATAATAAAAAATCATTATTCCTGCTCAAATTTCAGAAAACTAACAAGGTCAATCTTCAATATACAATTTGAAAAAGCTTCTACGGAAGCTGTCACATTCCGCTTGGGTCTCCCAATTTATGGAAAAAGCTTTAGTATGAAGTTTGATTTGAATAGTCAAACCGCGTGGACTGTAGAGATGCCGAATTTTGGTGAAATAAAGTTTTTTGATCAGAACTCGTCATTTCCGCTAAAACTGAAAAAAATAATTATTTTAGAATAATAATAAAACATATTTTGTTTGAACCTTAAAAATGATATACTATGTGTTGCATTAATATTTGTGCTCATGAAAAAATTATTTTAGTTTATTTCCTAGATTATAAAACTAATGTATTTTTTTTTTACATTTTTTATCACAATGTAATTAATTATTAAATTACGTTTCATTTGGCATAATATTTATAAAAAAATTATCAGGATTTACGTATAAAAAAACGAATTTACTCTGTTGCAAAAGTAATTGTGTTACAAATTATTGTTGCAAAAGTATTTGTGTTGAGACAGTTTTAATAAAAAACGTTACTAATTTATATTATTTTGTTGATTTTATTTAAATTTAATATTTAGTCTGCCCACCGTTATTTAATATGACCTCATTTAGTCTTCTGGGTATGCTGTCAAATAATTTGGAAATAAATTCTAGAGGTATTTTACTCCACACCTCAACAATCTCATCCCATAATTCCTGCTTGCTTCGTCCAACTCTATATGGTATATTTCGTTTTACATAAGCCCAAACATTTTCTATAATATTTAAATCCGGGCTTTGGGGTGGCCAATTTATGCGTTGTTGGTCTAAATCATTTAAAAACTTGGTCACAATAAATGCTTTATGGGCAGGGGCATTGTCGTGCTGAAGAATAAAGTCAAGCCCAATTATTTTTGAACCAGCTACCAATGATACATCATTCAGCAGTTCCAAATAGGTCATTTGGTTCGTTTTCCCAGACACCATTGCTAGTGGTCCTACTCCGAGGTTGGTTATACAACCTCAAACCATAAGACTTCCTTCACCGCTTTGACGTTGTGTAGCATAAACACGACGTTTGTTTACCTTTTCTGGCTCTGAATAATAAAATTTGCGACCCCAAGATCCGTCTAACGATACCGAAGATTCGTCAGTAAACAAAACGTTTCTCCAAAATTCGGGGGGCTTGTTCATATGCTGCTTTGCGAACAACCGCCGTTTTATTTTATTTTGTTTAGAAATATAAAACTTTTTGGTACATGTATAGATAGGCCTTTACCCCAGCTTCTTTTAAACGACGAGAAATTGTGGAATGGTGTATTTGGAGTTTTTTGTTATCCTTTAAAGTTTTAGCGAGACCTCGTTGACTTAAATGTGCATTTGTAAGCATACATCGAGTGATGTAAGCATTTTCTCTGGCATTAGTTATTTTTGGTCGTTGGCGTACTCCGATATTTTGCACCGTTCCGCAAATATTTTGCTTCCGAACTTGATACCAAATGGTATTTTTATGGCACTTGTACTTTTTCGCTAGTTCTTCGGCTGATATTCCTAAATTATATTCTGCCGCAATACGTTTCAATACTCAGTTCGCGGGTTTTTGGCATATTGTCACGATTTTTAATGCTCACAACAAAATGAAACTTGCAAAACTATTTGGAAACTTGTATTTTTGAAAAACAAATGCTGAAACAATTATTTCAATGCACCATTTGTTGATTTTTTTTTTAAATTTTGCTAACACAATTACTTTTGCAACAGAGTAAATTCGTTTTTTTATACGTAAATCCTGAAAATTTTTTTATAAATTGTATACCAAATGAAACGTAATTTAATAATTAATTACATTGTGATAAAAAATTTAAAAAAAAAATTACATGAGTCTAATTACATTACATCTAGGAACTAAACTAAAATAATTTTTTCATGAGCACAAATATTAATGCAACACATAGTATACTAAACAGCACCTAGGGCAGCTCCCATTTCCGGCAGACATTTAATCTGCACGACATCACAAACGTACGAGGTCAACAGTTTTCATGATCATTGTAAAGGGTGTCCCTACAAGAGCACCGGATTTAAATTTGCCGCCATTTTGTTAATACGAGTTGTAAAAATACATTACAAAATTGTAAAAACACATTACAAAAATGGTGAAAGTTTTGCGAAAACAGTTAGCCAATTAAGTTTTCGGTCGCAATAATGAACCAAATGAATCGACAGTGAGGCGTTTAAGTACAAAATTTGAGACCAAATTTACGCTGATGGATCAAAAGATCATTGTTCGTCGTCGTCCTTGTCGGTCGCTCGAAAATATAGCCACAGTCAAGGAATCTATGGCCAAAAATCCAAGAACTTCCATTCGGCATCGTGGTCAAAAGTTAAACATTTTCAGAAGCACTATGCAACGAATTTTGGTAAAAGATCTGCATTTGCACGCGTACAAGGTTCGATTGGTGCAAGAAATCAAGCCAAAGGACCATCCGCAGCGCCATGAATTTGCTGATTGGGTGTTGTAACATCATCAAATTATTGCGGATTTTTCGAATAATGAGATTTTTTCAGATGAGGCACATTTTCAACTCGACGGATACGTAAATAAGCAAAACTGTCGAATTTGGGGTGTTGAAAATCCTGGTGTGATACTCAAACAACCAATGCATGCACCGCGAGTAACTGTTTGGTGTGCATTTTGGGCTGGAGGAGTAATTGAGCCGTATTTCTTTGAAAATGCGGCTGGAAATGGGCTAATTGTTAATGGAGTGCGGTATCGCGAAATGTTAACGGAGTTTTTGTTGCCCGAATCGGATGTAGTTGATGTGGAGAACATGTTTATAACAAGACCGTGCGACCTGCCACCCAGCAGACTAAGTTTCCAGGCCGTGTCATTTCTTGATTTGGCGATCAACATTGGTTACCAAGATCGTGCGGTCTAACATTGATGGGCTTTTTTCTTTGGGGCTATGTGAAGGAAAAGGTGTATGCGAATAAGACTAAAACAGTTGAACATCTTAAACAGGAAATACGGCGCGTTGTTGGTGAAATACAGCCATACATTTATAATTTCAACAAAAGAATAACCCTGTGCCAGAGGTTTCGTGGTGGCCATATTTATCTTTATTTTGAAATATAAATGTTTGCTTAATTCAAAAGTAAATGAGTTTTTCTTTAAAATTATATCCGGCGTGCTTGTTGGGACACCCTTTACAAAAAATAAATAGTTGTTTGTAAAAAAACAGTTTTTAAAAAACTTCTGCTTAAATTTTTGAAGGCTGATTTGAACCGATATTGTTGAAAATGTAGTTAAAATCTTTTTGTTTATAGTCATTTTTCTTGTAAGTGATTTACTTTTCAAAATACTTGCACAAAAAAGAAAAAGCTCCTCTGGAAGCTGGCACTTCCGGTGGACTGATTGCGGCCAAAATCCACTGAGATCCCCCAATTTGTGGAAAAACCTTATGTATTATTACGAAGGTTTTTTCCAAACAAACAAACCGTCTGGGCTGTAAAGAGGAGAATTTTTTGAAAAACCAGTTTTTTGTCATAAAACGTCATTTCTCCTAAAATTTTGGAAAAATGATATGGACAGGTATTGTTAGTTCAAATTTACTTTCTCGTAAATGATATAATTTTCAAAATATTTGCTAAAACGATTCAAATGGATGCTGTCACTTCCAGTGGACCGATTTCAACCAAAAAAATATTCGAATCTTCTAATTTATGAGAAATGCTTAAGTATGAAGTTTCATCCCGATGAGTCAATCCGTCTGGTCTATAGAAAACCAACAGACTAAATCTGCACGGAACCACAAACGCTTTTTTCAACAACTTTTTTGGCTTCGGCGATATAGCGAATTGTAAATCTGCAAAAATCTCGATGTTAATAATTTTTCATGATAACTGTACTTTATATTCTTCGTAAAACAGAGTAAAATTTAGTGTAAACATTTGAGTCCATTGATTCAGTAGCAATCATACCGATAGCAACACGTGCTCATTAAGGTCGTTAAACCGAAAATATTGCTATAAAGAGGGGGGGAGGTGTTGCATTGAATTCGCGTTTATTGATTTCACGTCGTTTTCAAAAATTCCACAACGACCAAATGACGAATTTTTTTTACATTTTTTTTTTTTTTTTTTTTACATTTTTAAAGCAGACAGGCTTATCATTTATTTTCAATACGATTTTATGTCACATATAATAATAATAATATACAAAATGAAAAATAAATGAGTAGGGTAATCATCACCGATTTAACGGCAGTATTGATCTACCATTTAACAAGAAAAATTTTGAAAAAAAGTTATGAATATTACAATTAAAAATTTAACAATAAAAATATAAAAAAGATAAACAATTGAAACTAAAATTAAACTGCATCAGACTAAAACTCTAAATAGGAACTCGATATTAGGGTGCTCAAAAAGCCAAACGAAAAAAAAAGCCAAGCGAAGACTTAAAACACATGATACGAATAGCATATTTCTGAACAATAATGAGAATTTTTAAAGTTGAATGATAGCAACCACCCCAACACGATAAAGCATATTCGAGCCTAGAGTTAATGCAGGCATAGTAGAATTTTAGCAATACCGATTTAGGAGCTACAGGTCTTAATAGATATAAGGTTCGTAATGCATTGCTGAGAGACTTTTTTAATTTATCGACATGATGCTTCCAACTCAGATTACAATCAACAACAATTCCAAGATACTTGAAACTCTCAACAGCTTCAATGGAAATGTACAAGCTGGAGCAATTAACGGCATTACAAAAACTGGAATGATACGTTAACGGTAAATGTAAAATACTGCCACATAACCTAAAATGCATAATCTTAGTTTTGTCACTTAAAATTAAGAAATGCTGGTCAAACCATTTCCTTAAAACTAAAAGGTCCGCTGCAATTTTACGGCGAACATCAGTTTGTGAGGACCCACGATAACATAAGCTCATATCGTCTGCAAAGGCAACAATCGTGCCTGCCAAACTTGTACTAAAAATTGAGTTTATGTAAATCAAAAATAAAAGGGGTCCCAAGACGGAACCTTGAAGAACACCAATGGTTAAAACATAAGGACAGTTCATAGTTTCATTCACCTTAAGAACATGATTACGATTTGCAAGATATGATTTAAACCAATTATTAATGTTTCCTCTGAAACCGATTTTAGAAAGCTTATGTAATAGAAGATTATGATCAACCATGTCAAAGGCTTTTTTTATGTCTACGAAAAGCCCAGCGCAAGAGTCGGAATTATTTAGCGATGCATGCACGCCATTTAAAAATTCAATTAAAGCAGACTCAGTGGAAAACCAATTGCGAAAACCATGCTGATAACAACTTATAATACCATGCTTCTCTAAAAATACCATCATTCTAAATTTAATAATTTTTTCCATTATTTTGAACAAAACTGGTTGTAGTGCGATCGGCCGGTAATTATTTAAATCGCATCTGGAACCATTTTTATGAAGAGGTAGTACATTTGCTGACTTCAAAATTTCAGGAACAATACCGGTTTCAAAATAACAATTAAAAATATGACATAAAGGAGGACTTATAAGACTAATGGAATTTTTAATTAAGTTATTGCTGAAACCGAACATATCGTAAGAGTTGTTTGATTTTAAAGAAGTAATTGCTTTAGAAACTTCAAGATCGTCAATAGGGTGGAAAAAAACGATTGCTCAACGTAATCGCCGTCACGCTCCATAGAACTCCTATAAATAAATGGAAGACTAGACTTCAAATTTGAAGCAATACTTCCGAAATAATTGCTGAACTCATTGGCAATATCAAAGGCATCAGTTAATAGATCATTATTAGAAGAATTAATAGAATTAATGAGTTTAATATTTGATGAATTTTTACTTAGTATGTCATTGATAGTACGCCACATCAGTTTGGAATCTCCGGAACAGTTATCAAATCTATTTTATAGTAAGCAACACGAGCAGCAAAAGTTTTCTTTTTAACCTTAAGACAATAGGCTGTAACATATTGCTGGAAACGTTGATTGTTTCTAGCATATTTTGCTTTTCTCAATAACCATTTTTTTCGTTTAATCATGTTTAATAATGCCTCAGAGATCCATGGTTTAATAGGACGATTACTACGTGACTTTAGTGAATCTAGACTAGCTGAGAAAATATCATTCCAAAGCGTTAGAAATACATCAACAGCTGCACACGGATCATCAATAGCATAAATAGGAGAAAAATTAACATTACTTAACAGTTCCAAGAATTTAGATAGAATGATTTTTGGCTTAACAGGTAATCCATCATTACTTTTCACCTGAAAAATCTCGATCACAACATGCATCAAATGATGGTCAGTAATCATATAATTAAATAATTCAACCTTGACGCGAGATACATTATTGTCACGTAATCTGCAAAAGAAGTGATCAATACAGGTAGAAGTAGTATCGGTTATTCTAGTTGGATCATTAATAAGCGATGCTAGACCTACGGAAGACATCATGCAAATATAATTATCGGACACGGAAGAGTAAGATAAAATATCAATATTAATATCACCCAGAACAAAAAGGTTTTTACCGTTTATATGTCGTAAATATTCAGAAAACTCATCGAGAAAGACAATTTCCGTAACGGCCTGAAGCCGATAAACGCAAATCAAAATAAACGTTTCATTGCCAATTACAAGCTTTACCTTCACAACATCCGCAGAAACAAGGTTAAAAGGTTCAACAAAACAATTTAAGTTACTTTTATAAAATACCAAAACACCACCAGCACGATAACTATTGTTACAACAACAAACAAGATGATAGTCATTTAACTGATAGAATTCGATTTCATCATCATTAATCCAAATTTCACTTAAGAAAATTAAATCAGGTAAACTAGTAAATGAATCAAGATGAGCCGAAAAAAGATTAAAATTTTTCCTTAGACTTCTAATATTCTGGTGAACAATTTGAACACCCATACAATCATCTAACACCAAACTATCTGAAATTCGATTATTGGTGGAAGTATCAACAAAGCTATCAACACCACTAATTTGATTATAGGAATTTGTCATAACAACTACAATAAAAAACATAATAATTTAAGAATAAAATAAGAATAAGATTTTTGCAACTGATATTTGATGTTAGGAATATTAACCACTTCCGGTTTCAACAGGATGGCGCTATCAGTCATACAGCCAATGAAACAATCGGTTAGGGAAGAGGGGCATTAATTGGCTACCTAGAACGACCGTACGTCACCAATATATTATTTTTTGCGGGCTCTGTGAAACATACGTATTATGTGAATAACCCTTCAACTTCTACAAAAATGAAATGATCAACTTCTACAAACGTGCTCGTGGTCGACATTTATACCAGATATTATTTTTCATCTACGTCCAAGCGTCTACACTAAATTCTAATAAAAAGTGATATACTATATATTTTTAACACATTGATCGCTTTGTCAGTTACCGGTGACTGACACTGAGTACATACTTTAACTTGTTTAGAGCTGTTAGTCACGAGTTCTATTTAAATGTTACTAGAATTGCTTGACGCAGCCCTTGTGCACATTACTATAACTACAAAGAATTTTTTTTTACATTTTATAAAAAAACCTGTTGGCGTTCAATGTGTTAACAAAGAAATGTGTGTTAAATTTCAAATTAAAAAAAAGTTCTTATTGGAAGACCTAGGAATTGCTAGCTTGCATTCCATATATTTTTTACTACTGATGTCGGGTACAAGATATATTGTAAACTAATGTTTTTATTTTGTCTAATCTAATTTCAGATTGATGATCAACCGAGCACAATTGAAAAACTGTGTGATCAATACTTAAGCCATTTGTATATGAATTACAGTGATCATATACGTGGCATACTGATACGGCAAGCACGAGATTTACTTGTGTGCACATATCATGGTAATTTAATCCAATTCGAAAATGAATTTTTAACACAAACACGGGATATAATCGAGGTGATAAAGAGGAAATGCCAACATGGATCGGTAAGTGCAAGCATACATGCACCTTTATATGTATGTAGAATTTGTTTACATTTAAATTAATAGTGATTCGCAATGCATTTATAAAAGAATTTTTACCTATTTTATTATTTTTACGCTGTTCAATCCGCATTCAATTAAGATGTTCTCTTGTAATGTTAAGACATGCATGTCATTTATTAACATTTTACGATCGTAAAAAACCATTAACTTTGTATCCATCTATCTATCTATATATCTGTACAAATATCTCTACATAGGTACACTCAATTTTATTGACTTTATGTTGTCTTGATTATATTATATACTTGGTATAACCACATATGCATATATATACATTATGCAGATACCGAGATGATGTTTAAATTAAAATTAAAATTAATTAATTTTGTTTGTGTTTGCATTATACAGTTTTTGTATTTCCACATAGAATTGTTTCAAGTCACAATAGTAATAAATGGGGTTCAATGAAACAGAAACCCGCGCACACACACATCATCATACACAATATTACATTAAATCGAACAGCATAATTATCACGATTAGTTGCCGTTGTGCAATAACAAACATCAAAACAACTATTAATCAATTAGTTCAATTCATAACCGCGCAAAGTGTAATTACCTTGCAATTCATGTGCATATATCATAGCGCGATGTGCGGTCAATGTATGCGCTTAAACGTATATCAATTCAACCTGTTTCCAATTTTACTGTAATTAATGTGCGACCACAGAAATAAAACGGCGAATAGTTATTAATTAATAAAAGTTATATACATATTTACGAGTATGTAATGTTTATGTACAATCAAATCAAAAATTATTGTCGATCGCGATTACAGCGAGCCCACTCACAAAAGTGAAATAAAAAAATAAATTATTCTGATTTTGGTTAGTATCGAGCTAATTTTTTGCCGTTTACTTTCGAAAATCGAATGTGGGATTCAAAAAATTAAAAATTATAAGTGTGCGACATGTTCGCGTTAATTTATCGTGATCTTATCTTAATAGTTTTATGTTTTAAATAAATTTTATTTTTAATGAATGAATGGATGTGTATGTATATTATGCATATGTGCATGCATGAATTATGATTGAGATTTACGTTTGCGATCGATGTGTGATTATATTATAACAGATTCGTATATAAGAAGGCAATTTATAATTATAAAGTTTTACAAATGTCTATGCTTTGTACTAAAACGTGTACAGGAGAAGGTACTTTCCTACAGTGCAGCAGTGCCTGAGTAATTGCAATGATTTTCGTTGGTCGACATTCATTCATTTTAATTTGGCCAAATTATACGAAAATTCAAATATTCGTCAAAATACTTGCTTACACTAGGGAGAATGGGACGTATTTGACAAGAGGGGTACATTTGACACATGCTGAATTATCGTTTTCTACTGAATTAATCTGCTGGCATCTATTATGTCTTTTCTATGTGTTTTTATTTTATTCAATAAATTCATGTATTTTTGGGGTGAGTTCGTAAGCCTGAATACACGATTTATTGCATAAACTTCTAGTAAAATTTTTGTTCCTCTATAAAATATATTAAAATATAATTTTTTAGAGATTTTACAATATTATTCAAGATAAATAAAATTTAATAAAAAAACAATTGTGGCGCAAATTTACCATCTTGCAATGGAGTACATTTGACGATGTCTGGGGTACTCTTGACATTGACGACTGTATCCCATTAAATAATATTTTATTAATTTGTAAGCAATTTTAGGCAATGGTTTGAAATTATATACGGAAAACCGAAAGACATTTTATTGAAGACACCGTCATGAAAAATGCTCTGTCGGACATCATTCGAAAAAACGGAACTAGATCGAGCGTTGCTAGGAAATATGGCATTAAACCAACCATACTGATAGCAGCGACGATGAGTCTTTAGTTATTTCCGAGACTTAAAGAAAATATCAATCCAACAAATTCATTGCGAACTCTGACACAAGGCCAGGAAACTGAATTGGTAGAATATATAAAAAATGTAGTCAATTGCACTATGGCCTTACTTATACAAAAGTACGCGAATTTTGTATCAATACGTACAAGCCAGCCGAATTGATCATCTATCTTCTTGGGATGATAATAATCGATCGAAATCAGAGAAAACTAGTTTGGCCAAATTGACAGGGGTTAATCAAAGTACTGTTGAAGATTATACAACACGGATGAAACTGGGTGTCGAAATGGTGATGGATATTCCAAAGGTACTTAAGTCTTTTATAATTATAATTTTTTGAATTGATTTTTTGAACAGTTTTGTTAAGATCTTTCATTTTATCATGTCACTTTCACGCGCTATCTGAAAAAGGAATCAAACAAGTTCCTCATTGTGTTTCGAATGAACGTGGTTCGCTACAAGGATATTTTGATAAAAGGAAGACCGACTGGATATGTCGGATTAAGCAAAAGTGGATGGTTGACGGTAGAAATGAGCATGGACGTCTTGCAGCAAAGAAAACGCGATTCTTCTTTTATTAGGCAACCAGTCATCGCACTTTCGACTCTATTGTATATTGTAAATAGAATGGTATTGTTTGACTTTCGTTTCCTCCGCATACTTCACATGGCCTGCAGCCGTAGACGTTGTCTGTAAAAGTGTGTATTTAAAGGTGGAATTTAATAATTTTATGACTAGTAATCCTGGGAAGAGAATCACCATGAGGTAGCTTTAATAAAAAAAAAAAAAAAAAAAAATTTAATAAAATTGTTTAAAGTGACAGGCATTGTGTCATTTAACTCAATAATTTTTACCAAACAACAATTTGTTCCTACTCATGATGAAAACTCGTTTGCTTCATTTACCAGCGTGGCTTCAAATGAACCAGAAAATCGATTAACATTTGAAATCGACAATGTTGAAGTAGTTCCACATTTCAGTTCCGAAATTTTAAGACCAGTGCTTAAAATTGAATCTAAGCCTTAAGACAAATCGGCCTGGAAAATCTCGTATATACACGAATACTCCAAAGAAAAGTAGACTGGAGGAGTTGGCCACTAAAAATTAACTGAAACATCCGAAAACTGAAACTGTAGGAGTGTATCCGAAGACGTGTGGGTGCTGCACTGGCAACTGATTTGAAAGGAAAGAAAAAAAATGAGTAACCTAAAGCTATTGACACTAATTGTTAAGAATATGAACTAAATTAATTCGTAACCATCAATTTTCTTCGTTAGTTTTGACGGTCGAACAATTACTGTTTCAAACATTCAAATGAACACATGTTATTTATTTGACAAGACCATAGGTGTGATGGCCTTAGTGCTTATGTCGCCCAGTTGAAGTGTGATTTTAGCATTTCCCTCCCTCAGTTCAAGAACTCTAATTCACTGCTTAATTTTTGCTGACACATAATTAGTTCATCAACACAAGAAACCCAATAAATAATTGTTAAAGGACATCGAGGACGGACATCGACGGATAATCGAGAAATCAAATCAATAAATTAAAACAATTTAATTTTTAGTAGCAAAAACAAAAAAAAAATCCCAAGTTTGAGCCTAAGGCTAAAAATTTAAACATCATAGATGGGGCTTGAAATTTTGCTAATGCCTAAATAAAATAGCTTAAGCCTACTGATTTATTTTGGGCTAGAGTACCTAAAAGTAAAAAATAAAAAAGTTTGAGCCCAAAAATTGATTTTCGGCACACCAGCGTGTTTTGGTTCTCTCGAATTTACTTCATTTTTTGGTTTATTATTTCGTTGCAAATTCTTGTGACAAAATTTCGTTGCATTTTTCTATATAATAATGGGACCCCAAAAACATCTTCGATGTTAAAAATATACGAGAAATGTTTATTGCCAAATAACAAACAAATAATACTTAGAAAAGGAAACATTAAATATCTTAAGTAATATGAATAAATTAATGATTATTTTCGTATTACAAATCATCGTAAACTATTTACGGTTTTAACAGTAGGATTTAATTAATTAATGATTATGAGCTACTATATAAAATCACGGATCGATCCCCTAGCGAACCTAAATTACGATAATTTTTTTTTTTTTTTGATTTCTTTTTATTGGATGTATAACTTACTTTTTTGAATTTTCTAAGAGATGCGGTAACTTTAGTACTAAACATTATTTTACAATGACATCTACGGCGTTTTAAAGTGTTGACATTCCACATTAAAATTTAGTTTGTCATTATTCGTGACAAACTGCTTCAAGAAACTTATGGTGAACATGCACCAACTCAACAGACTTGCGAAAACTGGTTTAACGATCGTGATCTTCATGTCGTCACAAAGAACGTTCTGGTGAACCAAAAAAAATTGAAGATGAAGAATTGGAACATTATTCAAGGAAAATGCAGTGTAAATCTACGCTTCCAAAAAAAAAAATATGCAAAACGAATATAATTGTTAAAAAAATATAAGTTCATAATAGCAAATTGATTTAGCCATAACCATGGGCCATATTCTTTCTGTTTTTAGAATTTTAAAAATTGGCTTTAGTAAAAAGTTCGATGATCAGTGGCAAGATATCGTAAAGATGTCTACGCTTAACGGTCTTTGAAATCTCGGTAAAAAGTCTAGTTGTGATTCGATGGTCAATTACAAGGCATCACAGAAATGTGTACGCTTAACGGTGTATAAAATAATATTATTCGACCCTCATTTTAAGTTTTTTGATGCATCAGCTTCTATTAAAAATGAAGAAAGGTCTAAATAAAATGTTTTGAAAGATCGTTAACCATTGAAGCATTGGCTTTCGAATCACATGTTCAAGTAGCACGTACACACACTCAACCGATAAAGTTCACTTTTCGGTCTTTCTTTTGACTAAATCTGATGCTGATCCAAGGTTTTGGAATTTCAACCCTTTCAGAATCTCTGAAGGTTCTAAAGTTGGACCAGAAACAACTGTACTTCTAACATACCTGGTTCAGTGAATTGTATATACAATAAGTTCAGCTTCTTTCCACAGCAGCTTCTGTCGAATTGCGTGCCTCGCATATTTTTGTGAACTCTAGAGTCCTCAAATACGTATGCCACCAGAAGCGCATGGTATATTTATCAGTTTTCTAGCAATTACCCCGGAAAGTGACACACGTTGCCCCTCATCAAGATTGCGTTTTCTGTCGTTGACTAGAATCCGATTAGAAACTACTTAGGCCCTTTTCCGATAGACCTATGCATTAGAACCAGAAGCACTTCTGGTTTTAATGCGAATAGGACGTGTTCGTATTTGAACTGGTTTATTGCGGAGCATACCATCCGTTTTATCAAAGATGGGTCGGAAGATAGCGGAAATTTGACAGCGGAAAATACGAGATTACGCTACTCGCGGAAATTTTTTATTCATTCACTTCACTTTTTTCACTAAATAAAACATCTCAGCGAAATAAAATATTAAACGTGATTCTTAAAATGGCAAATTAATTGATCTCCGAAGTAAAGGAACTCGGTAAATGAAATTTCTTAACGAATTACGTCGAAATTTTGATAGTAGTATTGATCAGGGATTTTAAAGTAAGTTTTGGACAAAGTTATAGGATCGGTTCGTGCTGGATTAATTTGCCATTTCATAACCATTTTACACGATATAAATAAATTTTAACATACAATTCGGAGAAAATTTATGGATTAGAATTTTCACTATAATTTTTTGATTTTCAGCGGCCATATAAGTTATTTTTAAATTTTGGCCAATAGCTCAAAAACTTCCACAAGAAACCAATACTTTCGGTTATTTTCTAATAGCTAATCTAGTAGAGCGTAATCTCTTAGTTTCCGCTATCTTATACAGCATTCGGGCAGACACATTTCAATTCACATATTTTCTATTTCTGAGCACCAGAGGCCGTTTTTAATTCTATGATTTTATGGCACTTTTACCTTGCACCTGTAATGGTTGTGTACTGGCAGTTGTAGTCTAAAATGATGTGCATCGTTCCTCGAAGATCCCGATTTTCAAGCAAATTCATGTTTTCCAAAGATACAGGCAGCGTCTCTAGGTTTTCCAACTCAAGAGCAATATCAAGATCTTCTGTTAAATAAAATGGTCGCATTCTTTATTTGTTAATAAGGTTAAGGGGTTTTAAAATGTTAATAAGGCTACCAGGCTAGGGCTCCCCTAGACAACCGAGGGTCATCGGATACGCTTGTTTAACTCCGAACATCTCTCTCGACTCGATTACACGATGGGTTTATACCCTCCCGTATAGCCATCATATTCAGCAAAAGCCGAGTCTCCTCGATCATGGTTTGATAATGAAATGCTATCGGCAGACGCTAATGGCACTACCTGTCTTGCGCATAACAGATAGCTATCGGATTATTTAATTTCTACTGACATATTTTCTTTTTTCCTCGATTCTCTCAATATGTTTATTATGACGACATCTATCTGGATCACATATAACTACCAAAACCTGTATTTGGTTTCATTTTTTTTTTACTAGAACCGTTAATTGGGTCAAAATTGCTTTAAGGAAGCATCTCGTATCTGTGATAGTCGATATAATGGAATAATTGAAGAATCAGATGTGGAATGGAACTTATTTATTATTTTGAACTTTGGTTCGTGGATTATTCAAACGATATAGTAGAAATTCTTTTTATATTACTGTTGAACCGTACGTTTTCTATAATTTACCCAAAAATCAATTAACGATATCTGTTTGACGATGGTCTTGGAATCTAGACACAAATTACACTGTTATTATGCTGGGTTGATTACTACGAAGTATCGCTTGGTTCACTGGGTTTTCAGTACAAGCTTTCATATGACGTTTTTATTTAACGTCGGTAGAAACCTTTTATTGTAAACTATTTTTTTTTTTCAAAATTTGTAACTTTGGAAAATTTGAATTTTACCATATCTTCTTGATCTTATCTTAGTGTAGTCGACGTTTTTAACGTTGTCGAAGTATGTGCCGTAGAATAATTATGCGTCTTGCAAAATGTTGTAAAATTAAATCGTTTCTTTTTCTCAATATGATGGTATATATTGAGAAATTTATGGTGGCTTTATATATGTGAACCTTCTTTAATTTTTGCGTGGCATTATAGGGAAAAAGAGATTTTAATAAAATAACTTCAATATCGATCGGGACCCATAATCAAATGGGACAAATCAATTGGAATTTTGTTCAATTATTTAAATTTATCTACGCAATAATATTGAAGATTTAGCTCTGTTTAGACAAAGAGAACATCCCCTTCGGCATGCCAGTGTGCTTTATCCATCGGCCGAACAACATTTAATTTTTGTAGTATCTATCAGGCGGTTAAATCCTTTAATCGGTTGTCACGCCAGTGGTAAAAAAACATGCATGCATTGTTTTGTTCCTTTTATTTGTAAGACCACTACGACCCTCTACGTTTAGATACGAATGTTTTAATCTCAAACACTTGATCGATCGAATTTGATTATAATTGGTTCAGAAATGGCTTTCATACTCTATTCTACAAACCGAATTTAATTTTAATCTGTAAAGGAGAGACTATTTCCAAGTATGCAAACATGTCTTAATCTCGGAATTTCAAACATAATTCATGCTAGAACACAAATCTCGCCATATGAACTGAATTTGACCAATATCGCATGAGCAATAGACGAGTTCCGCTCCGAATTTTTAAAATTTAGTATAAGAAACTCAAATAAAAAACAATTCTATAGAACAGAAAACATTGTTTGGTACCAATTCCAGTGGGACAATTTCCATCAAATTTGCATCGAAATTTTGATGAAAATCGCTTCAAGTTGGCACATAAATGTGTTTGTGATTTTCCATGATGTTATTATTAGTATCGAAAAATTGCTGGTGGAAAAAATGACAATTGTATGGCCCGGGAGTACACCGAGTATGTAAAATATTTTATCATAATCGTAGTCAGCTTTATGGCTTTTACTCATCTGTTACTAACTCTTAAAGTTTGGAAGGTGCTAACATTTACCTTTTAATGGGGGTTCTCTAGGATATATTATTGTAAATTGTCTTTAGTTTGAGAAAATATAGTATTGAAATAAAGTGCGTGTAGTACCAGAGCCATCTATGATTTTAAAGAGCCGTAATATTAAAATGTGAGCTACTATAAGAAACCGTGGTAAATGGAAAATTTTTGAACATAAATTTATAAATAAAAAGTCAAACAAATCATCTAAATTTTAATTTTATATTTTTAATAAAGGCTGCGGGCCACTAGTCGATTAAAAGTCAATTTTAAGTAAATTTTTCGTTAAATTCATTTATTTTTCAAAAAATCTATGGCAAACTGATCGAATAAACTGTTCTAAATAATTATTTAACATAATAATTTAACATAATTAATGAAACTCAAAATAATTATAATTTTTATTTATAATACGGTTGGCGTTAATAAAACTTTTAGTCGTAAAATAACAATAATAGAAAAACGTCACAATTTTTCCAATTTTTTTTTTATTTCTCTCAGACCCAGGAGATCTCCATAATCTATTGAACCAGGCAGTATACATAATAAATTGTTAAGTATCTAAACAAACTTTTGGGTTTTAAAATATTAATTTTTTTGTCGCCATTGTTTTCTAAATGTATACTTAGCGACATCTTTTAATTGGTTTAGTAATTGTGAAGAGCTTTATAAAATATTTTTTTTTTTATTTTATGAAAGCTCTGTTTTGTTTATACTACAGAATGAAACAATATAGCCTGCGAATTTGTTACGATGAAAAATCAAATTTTTAACAAGTAATGAAAAAACAGTTTTCGAAGTTTGTTCATCAACATTTAGTCTAAGAGCTGTTATACCCTTGACAGACTAGGGTTTAGCTAAACGCGTTTAGCTAAACTAGTTTAGTTAATCTACTACAAAACCAATTAGGTTGACACACTATGAGGCTTAGCAAACCCTGTTTCAATAATAAAATACGGTAGCGCTATGTTTGTCCGGAATCAGTATTAAACAAATGTTATTGACAGAACTATACAGAAAAACGATATTACAAGAAAACCATACAACTTTTATGGTGGATTTTTTGTTATATGTACATAGATTTATATTAAATCAAAATTATTTAATTTAAAAAAAATTAAATTTTTAATTTTAAATTGGACCAATTTGAAAATAGCTATCGCGAACTCTACTCGATTGTTTAAAAAAAAAAAACGCAGCTTTTATTTGTCATGGTATTATAATACGCACTCTACGGTAAGAGGTATGCACAAATGTCTGTGTTGGTCCATATCACATACAAAAATCAATTTTTGACTCGGTTCGTTTTCGTTACCTACACAATTGTGATGGCAAGCAGGAAAGGAGATATAACCTTGGTCAGCTAGTATACACAATTGTGTATGCAAATTTTGATTACGAGAAATGAATGTGTCAAAATAGAATTATGTGTAAATTGAAGACCAGTATACACATTTGTGCATACCATTTAATTTTGTTTTGTTTAGAAAAATAACACTAACTATAATAATAATAAAATAATTAATGTTATCAAAAACAAATAATTAATATGTTATATAATTTATGTGTTATCAAATTATTATGCTCTGTTTTAAGAATTCCCATTTAACTAAGATCCGTTAAAATACGGAAGACATTACAACCTGTCATTGTTTACATACATATTTGTGTATGTTGAACTTAAATTGAAGCAAAAAAAAATTTTTTGAACTCGAAAGGAATAACTCAAAAAGTAAGCGGCATCAATAATTGTATCACAGCACTAAATGGCATTGTCCTATTTATAAATTTTAACCTTCATTGTTAGATGGTGCACTCGCTAAACCCATTTTTATGCGATAAACTTCAAAATATTGAGAGATTAGTGCACTAAACCGGCTTAGTTACTAAACCTAAAACAAAACCCGCTTTGCTATTTTCGAAGTTGACACATTAAGAGATAAACTCGAAAAAACGACTAAACGCGTTTAGCTAATCGCTAGTCTGCCAAGGGTATTAGACAATTTTGAGTAGGTATTTAAGGCAGCACGAAAATTTGTGAGACACTTCTTTAGCAATGTTTAAACACAAAATCGAAGACCTGGCTGAAGGGTCACGGGCATTGTCAGCCCCTGAATTTTTTAAGTTGCAAATTTTTTTTTGCAAAAAATGTCCTTGAGGCATTTTGAAATTGTAATACCTTTTAATTTAGTATTTACTTAAATAGAAAATAAAAAAACCGGATCATTTAGTCGGGTCTATCATTTTGCCAGGTGATCTCAAAACTGAATTTTGTAAATTTCGAAAAAACATATTTGAGGCTAGCTGATACTTAGACAGTATAGTATATATATATATATACCTAAAACGCGTATTTTCATAAAGGTAGGTCATTTTAGTGGGACCCTCTAATTGCTAGGTGGTCGGGAATGTTGTATTTAACACTAGATGAAAAAAGCATTATGTACATCTATTGATATGGGATGTAACTCAATAAATAGGGTATTTTTTAAATACATTTTAATTTTAATTAAATTAAATTATATTTTTATTTATTATACTATAATAAAATATAAAAGAATGAAAAATGATTAAATACAACAATAATATTATATGATGAAATTTCTTATTCATCGTCACTGTTTCTCGATTCATCATCATCATCAGCGAATTCTTCATTAGAGCTTGAATACTCTCCTACTTCTTCCGGTTCTTCTGCATTATCTAAAAATAATAATTCATATATATTTAATGAATAATAAAACAAATATAATGCAATAATGAAAGGAAAGATATGTTTAAATTTACCTGTTACATTGTCATCGGTGTTGTCGAGTTTCTCGTTAACAATAGCATCTAAAACTAATTGCGGCATACATTCTCCTTCGAACCAATTAAATTCCAATGCATTTTCCTGTCGTTGTCATCCATTTCTTTCAGGTGTCAAAGAACTTGGGAAACGCAAATGTGCATTCCGCCAAATACTTGTTATGTATTGAGTTCTTAAGAGTTGTTGACGTAATTCTACTTTGCACGGTGGCAAAATGGAGGTATCACAATTTTTCAATGACTTTTTAAAAGGCTCTTCCTTGTTGTTAGCTTTGTAAGTTTAGCAGAATTTTTGAAATCTCGCTGTATTTATATCTGTGATATTCTTAAATCCATAAATTTCACAAACAAATTTTTCAAGAATCTTAAAAATTTATTCTCGGCATCCGGGTATATGAGCAGCTAAAAGATCTCTTAATGCTGTTTGGTAATTTGAGTTTGTCATTAATACTTGTGAAGGTCTTTTCTTGCCTTTTTGGAAAAATGAAGGATTAAAATTGCATGAAAGCCAGGCAAACTCGCGCACGCACAATGATTGTCCTAATTTGATATATTTGATATATAGTTGTTATATTTATATATCTTTTAGCATTTCCAGTGCCATACTCGATAAAAATACCTAGGTTATCGCTTTGAAGATGATCCATATTACCTAGCATGATTATTAAAATGTCCGTATCGCAAGCTTTGATAAGAACATTCGTCATTGAATCTGCATCAAGCTTACATACATGATGCACTATTTTTGTGTCTGCCTCCTCATGGCGATCGCAAGACAAATTTTCATTAATTGTCATTTCAATAGAATCATTTGCGTATAAGAATCATAATTTAAATTTATTATTGTATTACCAATACAATAATATTTATAATACAACTTAGTTTAAATTGACTGCTTATATTAAAATTTTGGCTTGCAATCGAAAGCATGGAATCCTTTCATATTATTCAGGAAACTGATATTTATAACAATCTACATCTAAAGCATTATTTAAATTCAGAACCAAATTATACTAATGGTTGCTTACGGTACGTTCTAATAAATGCTAGGTCACTTCGAGCAAGCTTTGAAAATATTAAATATTTTTTAAAGACATTTAATACTCCTCCCCACATTTTAGTTGTCTCCGAAATATGGATTTACAGCAATGAGGTCTCATTCTATTCGATACCTGGATACGAGTCTTTCTTCTGTACAAGAGACGAATAAAGAGGTGGTGGGATTGCTGTTTATGTTATCAACTCCGTTTTAGCTATAGAAAAACAATCATTAAATCTTCTTGACACCAGTTTTATTGTGATCGATCTACCCCAATATCGTAGTAAAGTAATTGGTATATACCGCACAGAAAAATGTCCTGATGACGTATTTTTTGCTGCTCTGGAAAATTTATTATTAGAATTTCCGAAATCTGTAGTCCTAGGTGATATTAACATTAATCTGTTTAATATATCTGAGAATAAAACAAATATCTTACAGTAGATAGTCTCTTCCTGCGGCTTTGTGGCTCTTAATAACCTCAATTCTGAATTTTATACCCGATTTTCCACAACGTCATCATCAATAGATGATATTTACACAGATTTAATTGATTCAGAATTAAGCATCGCGTTGTTTGATTCACCTGACTTTGATCATAGAATCATCCTAGTAGATAAATCGGACAAGATTGTCAATAATAATTGCAGTAAATCGCCTATTAGTATGATTGATTATTCCCAAATCATCATCCACTTATTGAGATCAAATAATCATTCAATCAAGTCTTTTAAAGAACTAATTGATATGCTGTCGAATCTTATTGCAAAGAATATCAAATTAATACCAAGGAAACAATCTAACACATGGATCACTAAAGAATTCCTATTGATTGTCAAGACGAGAAATACATTTTATTCACTGCAAATGAAATATCCTAATAATAAATATTACAGGGAAAGGTTTAAGTATTTTCGAAATCAAGCCGTTTATTGTAAACGAAAACTTTTATCAAATTTTAATATTTACAACCTACAAAAATCAATAGGTAATCCTAAAGCAACTTGGTCTATTTTAAAGAAAATGATATTTAATAAAGATGATAATGGTGCTAACCAAATAATTGCTCTAATTAATGAAAATTCAGAAATTATACATGATTCCCTTCAAATAGCTAACACTTTTAATAGTCATTTTGAGAACATCACAAATGTTATAAAAGAATCTGCACAATATGATCCGGCACCAGAATTTTCTAGTTATTTGAAATATGACGCGCTGCCTATTCTGGATTTTTCAATTACTAATTATAACGAGGTAGATGATATAATCAAAAAACTTAATACATCGGCTGCGACAGGGTATGATGCAATTTCTGTAAAATGTATTCAGCTATGTAAACATTTCCTGATTCCTAACATTGTCCAATTAATCAATGAATGCATAGGTAATGGACATTTCCCAGACTGTCTCAAAATTGCGAAAGTACACCCTATATTTAAATCAGGTAATAAAATGATTTTTTTGAAATTTTTTTTTTTTTTGACTTATAGATGGCTAATGTGTAAGAATCACAACAATCAGTTTCGAACAGATGAGACTAATGATTTGAAAAAATCAGTCTTCTCATCAGGTCGCGACGACTGATGTTGTTTTATTTTATTTTAAAGGAAAGAAAAATGTATGGGGTGGTTGGGAAGTTGATTGTGTATAAGTAGGTGTCGATTATCATAGTCGTTGTCATACAGATTGACGCAAATGGAAGAATTTCCTACGGTTGTGTAATTAATTTGAGAGTGCTGAAACAGACCAATATACGGAACAATCACATACACCCTTACAATTGATAAAAACCAAAAAAAAGTAAAAATATAAAAAATTCGTGAATTCGAAAAAGTTAATTGTTAAAATAGAATATAGATGGAAATGTGAAAGAATCAAAATTTCGTACGCTACGCAGTAATTCGCTAGTAGTACAACTACATGGTATTGCTCTATATATATAGACAATATTTCAATGTAATAAAACAACATCAGTCGTCGCGACCTGACGAGAAGACTGATTTTTTCAAATCATTAGTCTCATCTGTTCGAAACTGATTGTTGTGATTCTTACACATTAGCCATCTATAAGTCAAAAAAAAAAAAATTCAAATTTATCCGCGATCCAGCGTTAAAGGAAAGAAAAATGTATGGGGTGGTTGGGAAGTTGATTGTGTATAAGTAGGTGTCGATTATCATAGTCGTTGTCATACAGATTGACGCAAATGGAAGAATTTCCTACGGTTGTGTAATTAATTCGAGAGTGCTGAAACAGACCAATATACGGAACAATCACATACACCATTACAATTGATAAAAACCAAAAAAAAAAAAGTAAAAAATAAAATGATACCTGCTAATTACCGTCCAATTTCTATATTGAACGTATTCTCGAAAATTTTTGAAAAAATTATGGTAGAAAGACTACATACATATTTTCTGAAGAACAGGATCATAAGCCCCTACCAATTTGGCTTTGTTGAAAAATCGAGTACCCAATCAGCTGCAATGTCTGTTCTCAATGAAATATTATTAGGAATGGATAACAAGGACTATGTTGCTATGCTCTCAGTAGATCTTAAAAAATCCTTCGATACTGTCCCGCATGACATTCTACTTTTAAATTAAAAATGCTAAATCCATCAAACTCAACATTCTCACTACTCTCTTCTTATTTTGTTAATCGTGTCCAATATACTGTTATAAATGGTCTTAAAAGCAGACCATTACAAATCTTAACGGGTGTGCCACAAGGGTCAGTCTTTGGGCCAATAGCATTTAATTTTTTTATTAACGATATGTTTAATTTAGAACTGTCAGGCAAATTGTTTATGTATGCAGATGACTCGACTTTAATTTATAAATCCAAAAATCCTCTAACGGTTATCGAACAAATCACAAACGATATACATACTTAAAATTGAAAATTGGCTATGTGCGAACAAAATGAATATAAATCTGTCGAAAACTAATTACATATTTTTCCAAAATAAAGATTTTCCAACATATTTTCCATCTCCCCTGTTAGTAAATAATAACAAAATCGATCAAGTTCAAAATACGACTTATTTGGGGTTAGTGATTGATGAGAATCTTAACTGGAAAGAACACACAATAAAACTTAAAAAAACTATTTGGCCTTACATTTTTGCAATAAAAAGAATACGGACCTACATAACCGCTTGGATGATCTACAATGCTTATATTAATTCTAGACTTAACTATATGAGCTCACTCTGGACAACTGCGTCTCAAAATACAAAGAAAAGTCTGAAAGTTTTACAAAATCGGGTAATTAAAACCGTTAAACGTTTACCCTTATTAACGGCAAGTAAATCCATCTTTACATCCAAGATATTGCCTATTGACGTCTTAGGCCAATTTCAATTATTGGCGTTCATTAGAAAAGTTCAGTTAGGTCTCACTAAATCCAACATTAACCTTACTACTGTAGGTGAGATACATTCGTACAACACCCGAAGGAATAACAATACCAACTTTTATATACCTACTGTAAGCACAATACGCGGACAAAATAATCCATTCTATAAATGTCTCTATTTATTTAATGAATTACCAGGGTCTTTAAAATATGAGCAAAATATATACAAATACCAGATCTCACTAAAATCATATTTAATTACAAAGTGGCTCGAGACCTAATCGGATAAACTCTTAGAAGCGATTTCTCGGTTTCTGGATTGTTGTCGATTGCGAACAAAGGTTTACTTGCGGAAAGTGTAGGGGAAGAGGAAGTGAAGTATTCATAAATGAATGTATTGAAGGAAAAAAAAATAAATAAAAAAAAAAAATAAAAAAAAATAAAAAAAATATATAACAAAAAATAAAATAGGATAAATAATCAATTAAGTTTATTAGATAATACATTAAGGAAAATAAAAAAAAATTATAATGGAGAGGAAAAAAAAGAATAACATATATATGTATATTGTTGAGTTAAATATATTATTTATTAGAACTTAATCATAATTTTCTTGTTGCTCATAAATTTTGTAACTCTTTTTTCTGATAAAAAATAGTCTTTTTTTCTGTTAACGTTATTTAATGTATGTATATGCTAGTACACATTTATATTAACTTAAATTGTTTGTCATAGTTTATAAGACTCTTTAAACAATTAAACAAATAAATAAAAAAAAAAAAAAAAAAAATGGCACAATTTCACTTACAATCCAATGTTCGATTAAAAATTTAACAAAGCTCTGGTTAAACTTTAAGTTTTTTAATTCTTTAATAAAATATGTCGGCCGAATTTGACAAGGACCAGTAATATTAAAGTCAATACTATTTTGCTCATTCCTGCGCGCACGTTCATAATCTTTGATTGATGGTGTAAAAAATTGATTAAAATTATATCAACTCGTGGAGCTCGAGTTGCTATTAACGTGCTCATAATTTTCTTAGATATGCTACCGAATGTAGCACAGGAATATCTTTCACTGTATGTAATTAAAAAAAACCGTCGATTATGGCAACATCAGAGGAATTTGGTACACTGTCGCAACGATGTTTTTTTTCTAAAAATGTTACTATCGATGATTTTTCTGTCTAATATATATTTCCATCTAAACGGCACATTGACATAGGAAAAGGTGTTATAGGATAGCATAAAATTTGTTCAAAGTCAATATTGTAGTCCATAATTCCAAAAATACTTCAAAATTCAAAAAATCATTGTTAGACTCATTATAATTGAACCATTTTCGCCCCATAATGGCAATACAAATGACAACAAGAATTATATTATAGGGATAGCAAAACCCATTACAATTGGACGCAAATCAATATAGCAGTAGAATATTGTGTAATATATATACGAAAATGTGGGTAAGAACCTGTGGACATCTCTATGATCGGCGGTATAACAAAAGGAATTGTTTTGTCCAGGACCTGTAAATATATTTAACTCGCTCTTTATTAAACTAGAAATATTTGTCAAAATTGTGAAGTTTATAACATCTTTAAAACATAGTAAAACCCATCATAATTTTATCCCATTGACTTGAGACCCATTAGATTGGATGTTAATTGGCTGGAATATTATTTGAAACCCGGCAAAAAGGCTTAATTTATAAATATAATTTTTATTAGAACGAATCTCAAAAATATACTTTACATACTTATATCTTAAAAATAGATCTTTACCTTCACAAAAATGTCAGGTAGAATCTGTAAGTATTTCTAGATTTAACGGCACAACATTTAGAATTAGTTCAATTTTGTAGTTTTGTTTTGAAAATAAATTCCAATAAGAAAAATAATAAATTTAACAGTGAAATTTTTTAATAATTTTTTTTAGCACAAACTTCTCTATCATTATTGTGAATGGAATTGCTCACCACACGTCAAAATAAATAACATTAATAGGTACACTCAGACCTCTATAAATTGGCATGTGTTATTCCAATAAAAATGGTTGAACCCGCCGTCTAAGGATTTCCTAGATATGGTATTGTATTCTTATAATATTGCGAATGGGATTGCTCATAAATCATAGCAATTTACATAAATCTCAGATAAGTCTGAGCATAATCACTATAGTATACGAGTAGTTGAACAAAGAAATTCAATTTTGAGATCACCTGACAAAATGATAGACCCGACTAAATGATCTGGCTTTTTTATTTTCTATTTAAGTAAATACTAAATTAAAAGGTATTAAAATTTCAAAATGCCTCAAGGACATTTTTTGCAAAAAAATCTTACAACTTAAAAAATTTAGGGGCTGACAATGCGCGCGACTCTTCAGCCAAATCTTCGAATTTGTGTTTAACCATTGCTAAAGAAGTAACACACAAATTTTCGTGCTGCCTCAAATACGTACTCAAAATTGTCTTACCGCTCTCCTACTAAATGTTGAAATAGAATCCAAAACACAATAACCCCATACTACGAGTATATTGTTACTCCAAAAGCATTTTTTAACGAACGTTTTGGAAAAAATTATGCTGACATTTTTAATGGAACACTCTATACTAATTTCTTATTTTCTTTACATACACATATAAACAAATTCTTGTTTCAACAAAAAAAAAAAAAAAAATTGAGTGACCCAATTTTAAAATATGCTTTTCCTGTGGCCCTATTCTGGTAATTCCCAGGGAATGGAAATTTTAAATTTTGTAGCAGTTTTATTCCCTTTTCCCCAAAAGTGTATTCTGGCTTTTGGGAAAAAATTATTCCGCATTATAGCAGTTTTGACGTTTAGAATTAACTGGGAATAGGATTTAACGAAAATTTATTGTATTGGTAATATCAATATCCAATTTTTTACTTTAATAAACAAAATTAATTTTTTAAGTAAAATTCGATTAAATATTAACAAAAACCAATTAAACGTAGGTAGTAAACTAGTTTTAGCATGTTTTATTGCGATCGCGTGTCGCCTGCGAATAATAGAATTATTTTTCCGTAAATTTATTCCCCAATCGCCAGAATTAACTTTTGGAAAACTTATAATTGGGGAAAATGTCTGGGGAATAGCTGCTACAAAAAGAAATTATTCTCTATTCCCGGTGAATTACCAGAATGCCCGCCACTGAATATTGAACTAACCATTCTAATTGAAAATTCAAACGAAGCATTTATGTTTCTATATACAAAAAAAGCTTCTAAAAAAATATTCAAATACACAGATTGGTTGGAAAAGTAACAAAAAGCTCCATGAGAAAACTGGCGGAATCTTACGGCTCTTATATCTAGGAGGCTCTGATAGTACACATTATCAAATATAAATAGTATACATTTTTAAAAAATATTCTAAACAACAAAAAATTAGAGACAATCTAGTAAAATTTACAATGGCGAACATTCGTTTAAATGCAGCTTTATAGTTGCCGTGATGTAATGCGTTTTCTGTCTATTAATTTTATGTCAGTAAAGGCCATTCAATTGGGAATCACTTTAGTTTTCAGCTGCAAAATGTCCGGGATATGTCATGCCTTATATAAATCTATGTTACGTTTAAATTATTTTGTTATTTGTTCATACGAAATTATTACAAGGCCAAAGAAAGGTATATACAACTGGAAGTGGTTGCAATTGGACTGGACCCACCAATTAAGAAAAAATATTAACATTAATTTATATTTATTAGTTTTACCACAATACAAAAATATAATACGATCTCAAATTATTGATTACGTTTTATAATATTGCATTTTGGTTAATCTTAATATTTATTCAAAGACGTGTAGGTTTACAATGTAACTCAATTTATGTATTTACTTTCCCATCATCATCAGTGCAATCTCATTAAATTAACAACAAATTAAATTTTTACGTTTCGTTGTTTTTCCAATTTGTTCAATTGAGAGTTATAAAATGAATTTTTTTTTTCGGCAATCACTTGTAAATTGATGCAACATTGTATCTCTGGCTGTGTTTGTGTTGTATCCTGTGTTAACCATTCTGAAGGGCTTATGTATGCGGTGCACGCGAACTCCGTATACAGTCTCATTGTGGTAACCCGCGACGAAAACGAAAACTAAAATTACATAATGTTCTCATGTCTTAATCTGTGCGGAATCTGAATATCATATAGTACCAAGCTAAAATGCTGAGTCTTTGACATTTCAAGAAAGAGAAAAAACTTTTAGAAAACAATTGAATGAAAAAAAAAAATTAAACCAAATTGGAATTGTTTTTAATTCGCGATTTTTTTTTGTGGTTAAGACATGAACTAAGAAATGAAATCTGTCTTTTTTATCTACCGTTGTTGTATGTTTTTTGTATTATTCGCTTATGGTACTCTATTGTTTAGTTGTAAAGTATTTTATTTTTATTTTGTCTTGCATAAATTATAATAATAACACTATCAACACCCACCTAAATGTTATAGGTTTGGTTTGTAACTCGTGTGTGTGTGAAAATTGTCAGTTGGTTTGTTTATGATTTTAATGTGATTTCCTTATGGACGAAAAATTAATTTGTATTATGGATTTCATGTACACCATGATTGGGTAATCGTGGCTGTCATACCTCAACATACATAATATAAATATGTATTAGGGGCAAATAGAGAGCTCATACTGTGGCGCTTTTAATTTATTATCAATATTTATTTTAACTCGACTTACATAATTTAACACTATAAAATATTAACAGATTTACAAATTTTTTACATACTTCTCAATTATAAATTATAATCCTAAATTCAGTTTTATTTATCATCGTATAAAAGTCCAATTTAAGGTTAAAGATCATTTCAGGTAAAATAAACAATTTCCCTTGAGAGTCGATTTGATGAGAGAGTGCACATCCAATAGAAAAGAAAATCTTTTTTTATATTTTCCAAAATAAATTCACTTCTTGGATAATTAATTGATGTAATTCACGCAAATGCTAACACAATTGCCTGGGTAATAATTTTTGCTAAGAATCTTTTATATTATTATAAAGTTTCGTCGTTGTCTCAAGTTGATGCTGCGGCGTTAAGTAATTATACCCCAACGTAAAAATCTCCAAAAATTTGGAAAAATTTCTTCCAAAAATTAGTCATGAAAAATTTGGAGAAAATCAGAATACTTCTGCAAAGTCCTAACTTTGCTTAGGTAATCTTTGGTTTAAGTGTTTAATCGTTCGAGTCCCAGGCGGTATTGAAAAAACACTGTCGAAGAATACCAAACAGCGCTTTCTCTAAATGAGAGAGGAAGATGTATGAATGAGACGAAAAGGAAATCTGTTGAGACAAACCTATTGTAAAATGTACTATTTACAATAAAAAGGGCTGTGTCATGTACTTGCTTCAGTAAATCTGAGCGCGCGACTTTGACAATCGGTAAAGCACCGTCAATTGTCGTCAATGTTTGAAATGCGCTGCTTGGGACTCAAACGGTTAATATTTTTAGACATCTAATGAAACATTCACCATACGATTTACACTTCTTTTGAAATTTTTCGTCTATTCATGTCATAATTATTATAACAGTGATATTTTAAAAAATTATACAAATAAGCATGTTTGGAAATCTCACTGACATTTATTTCTGTTGCGTTGACATTTTTGTAAATGTAATTATTGTAATTTGCAATATTTCGCTATGCCTTCATTTGACCACCACGGCTCGAACATCAAAATTTTTGGTGATTTTTTCCCAATAAAAGCAGTTCATCGGCCTCAATTTCAACTCGAATGTTGTTCTTAAGATCTTGAATTGTTTGTGGATCATTGCTATATACACTTTTTTTATGTTTTAATCTATGCAATCTGTTCTGGGGCCGCAGCACTCTCAACTCCTTCGCGGTTCGCTTTTCACGTCCTAGTTTACGCATTGCTTTCCGAATTATTATCTCCATATTGCATAGCTTCATGCCAACCTATACTGGCATAGAAGATGGGTCGGCGTATGAGTTTTACACTCCAACAGGGAGTCACTTCCGATCTTGGAGGCCAGTGGATATCAGAATTTCTTGAAATTATGCGATCAACGAACTTGGTTGCCAATAAGCCGAGTGTTTCACGATGTGTGTGACATCGCACCGTCTTGTTGGGTCTTGGTCACAAAAATCCAGTTAACATGCCACAAAGAAACGCTTGGTTCTTCACGAACATTTTAAATTACAGCTGTTACTGTTTCACGAGTACGAACTGGATGATTATGTTCATTTGCTCCACGACCTGCAATTAATCCAGTTTTTTCAAAACGTTTGGTTTGTTTGTAGATTTGACTTTTCATTTGTCAAAAATTGTTCGGCTTGCCGACGCACAATAAATATTTCACAATTAATGCAATTTCTTAACCTTTAGATTTTTGCAGAATTACCATTCGCTAAATCGCCCAAGTCCGAAAAAGTTGTTTTCAAAGATTTTCTGTTTGTGGTGCTGTGCAGACTAAATGTCTGTGTCCTCTGTACAGCCCGGACGGATAGACTGATCGAGATGAAACTTCGTACTTGATTTTTTTACATAAATTGGAATATCAGTGATTTATGACCAACATCGGTATAGCCGAAGTGAAGTTTCCATATAGGAGCGTTTCCGTTGTTTTCGTAATTTTGCAATAATATTGGTCAAAAAATTTAAGCGGAAATGCCGAGCAAATATTGACTTTTAGCAATAATTTGGTCCATCAGAAGTGGTAGCTTCCATAAGAACATTTTCGTTTTTTGCAAATATTTAAAAAGTATGTAGCATTTACGAAAACACGAAAGATTGTAAATTTTAAACAAATTTATTCAGTGTTACTTTTTGCAGCTTCGCCATTCGTTATATCGCAGGAAAAAGTGGTTTCCAAAAGGTTCCCTTTGTGTTGGACTGTACAAACTAAATGTCTTTATCCCAGACGGTGGACTGAAAAAGCGCAAACGGTTTGTCTGGCCCAGGAGTAACTTCATAGCTAAGGTTTTTCATAATTTGGGAGATCGCAGTGGTTTTTGGCCGAAATTGGTCCACCGAATGAGCGCTAGTATTTACGAGAAAAACGACTAAGAACTAAAAGATTTTAAATTAAATTTGCAAAAATATCGATCCAGATCTGTTTTCCAAAAATTTAAGTGGAAAATTCGATTCATGACAAAAAACTGTTTTTCAACAAAAATTCGGCCCTGTGCTGCCCAGGGTTAACTGTTTGGAGTGAAACATCAAACTTTAGATTTTTCTATAAATATGGACGTATTTTTAGTGTCTGGTCGAAATCGACTATGATCTAAAATATTCTAAATTAAATTTGCAACAATATCGGTCTATTTCGGTTTTCCAAAATTGAAGCGGAAAGGGCGAATGATGACCATAAACTGTTTTTCAGAAAATTGTCGGCTTCTGTACTGCCCAGACGGATCGATTGTTCGATGTGAAACGCCATATTAAGCTTCCAAAAATTTGGAGATCCTAGTGATGTTTGACGATAGATTTTATTCCATAGAAAGTGATACATTTACTTAAAGAAAAGAACGGCTAAAATCAAAAAGATTATAAATTAAATTTCATTCAAAATTAGTTCATATATAATTTTTTTAATTTTACCTGAAATGATAACTTTCCATAACAAAAACTTTATTTTGCCAAAATTTGGCATCTTTACTGTCCAGGATTGATTAATTGGAATGCAATTTAATACTTAAGTTTTTTTCCGGAAAGTGGTTGAAGACCACAATAAAATCACCCTTTTATTTTTATATTTTTAATCAGAATTAATAGATGTAAATAAGACATACCAATTATCGGGTAGACCAGTTAAAGTTGACCAATTCGACTCAACCTGCTCTGAAGCGCTAACCACTTTGATCTAATCGTTGAGCCTAGTAACGGTTTCACGTTTCCCTTCCAGTTAGCTGATGAGACCACTATAATATAAACCTTGCTAAAGTTAGTCAAAAGTTGCCAGCCGAAAGATAATGCAGATAGTGTCTTGACTATTTCAGCCGAAAGTTAAACTTTATACTCTCGCTCCTATCGATTTTTAAATTCCTATAACCTGAAAGAATTTCCCCTTCACCCGAATGATATAACCCGATCCTAAATTCGAGTTTATGACTGATTTTTGCTATATTCAAGACACTATCTGCATTATCTTTCGGCTGGAAACTTTCGGCTAACTTTAACAGTATATAATACAACAATACTGCTCTTTCTTCCTCAAAATTGTGTTTTAATATGAACTCCGCAGAACTCATTTTAACACCGATTAGATGCTCGATCTTTACAACTTGTATCAAAAATATTATTTTGCCATTCTAACTTCTTGAATGTCTCTTTGAACGTTATCCTGTGTAGCTAGGTAAATTTGATATGCCATCGACAACAAATAATATTTAATTATACGTCTTAATCCTCACACAGAACATGCTGTATATAGACTTCTAGTACTTCTTTTTTTATATTTGACGATAAACGCCATCTTACGTATAAGTAATGGCAGCTGGGGAACTTTTCGAAATTCAAAATGATATTTTGAAGTTTGGTCGAAAATTTGGTCGCCCGAATAGGGTAGTTGTTTGAGAAAAGATAAAATAAGTATGTAAACAAAATTGTTTTGAAACATCGTAAAGTGAAGTTGCTTGAGGTAGCTGACACCCTAAATAAATGAAAAAGATATACTATTTTGCATAAACATTTGTCCTTGAAAAGCGTCCAAAGTGGGTGCAATACTTGCTCAATGATCCCTTACTCCACCCTGGAATCAAAACGTCAATCAGTTGAGTGGGCAGCAGCAGATGAAAGCCATGTGAAGTAACCAAAACTGGCCGGCAAGGTTTTCACCTCCATATTTTGGAAAGCGCAAAGTATTTTATTCGTCGGCTAGTTTGAGATCCACCACCATCCACCGTATTATGCGGATAATTCCAGTGACTCTAGGGAAAGAGATTTGCATTAAATACTGAAGTCATAATCGTACCAAATGCCTATTTTGAGGCCCAAGATAAGCCGTTATACAATAAAGTTATCGAAATATTAGAGAATAAATGGAATGAATGTTTTAATCTTGAAGGACACTACAGTGCGCGAAATAGCTATATTGGACAATTTAATTTTTTTTAATTTTTTTAATTAACAAACTCTTAATTTGTTTTCATTTGCATCAAAATTTGCCAATGCAAATTGCATATAGATTTCAATTCGGTTAGTTTTCATTGTACCTACATCGTTATGTGTAGCAGTTTATTCTGATTGGCCGAAAGACATAGCTATATAGGTCAAAACTGAGAATTAATTTATTTTATTCACTACTAACAAAGATACTAACAAAAAGTGCATTTCAGTAGTTTGTATGACTTCCATTGTTGGTAAAGACATCCATCAATCGTCGTGGCATTGAATTTATTAACGTTTGGAGAATAGAAACACCAGTTTTTGCCGATTCCTCTTGAATGACTGTCTTAAGCTCTGCTAAAGTAGTAAATTGATGTCCATTTTTGTAGACTCTGTGGCTAAGACTGCTCCACAGATTTTCCATTGAATTTAAGTCCGGACTAATAGCAGGCCACTGCAATACTGGTATATTTCGTGACAGAAAAAAATCCTTGGTACACTTAGCAGCGTGTGTAGGCACATTTCCTCCCCAAAATTTACTAAAACGTCGTTTAATAAGTGCACATACTTCTCCGCATTCATTTTATGAGAAACAAAACAAATTGGGGTCTCGCCCCGATAGCAGAAACCACCCCATGTCATAAGTGACCCTCTTCCATACAATGTAAATGTAAAATAAAATCTGCGAAAGGGTTTTGAAGAAAACAGTACTTTATCCCATATAACTATTTCGCATAGTTCATGAATAAAGTTGAGTTTTGCAAAAAAATGTATTACTTAGTCTCGGGACTTTTTGGGTGACGCGATAAACTTTTTTCTTCATAATGAACTTAAAGGAGAAAATTACATACTTCAACCCGAGAAGTTCAACAATGGCGTTAAAATATGCCGATATAAGAAGCCACTTTATGGACTGAAGCAGCAGTCTAGCTGTGTTTAGAATCAACAACTTGGCAAAGCATTAAAGAAACTTGGACTATTACAATTTAAAGTTGATCCTTGTATTTACTACAAAATAGAACGACACGAGATGCAGTGGGAAGCATTCTGTTCGCGTTTCAAGATTCTCGACCAGACATTAACTATATGCAACAACAATGTGAGCAGATTCAATAATGATACTGAAAGTGCATACTGGTTGGCAGTGAATAGAATTGTACGGTATTTAAAGGGAACTGCGCGCGCAAAATTAGAGTTCTCTAATTTAACAACTAAAGTATCACTGGTTACTGCGATGGTGATTAAAGCAGTGATAAAGGCAACATGTTGAGCGTGCAAATGAGGAATCCCGTAGGATAAAGATGAAGCATACCTCAACGAATGAATTGTTCACAGAAAATAAATGAAACAATTGCTTTGCATGGTATTTGTTTTTGTCGGTTTCTGCCCCCGTTATTTTATATTAGCAGACCCTCCCCGTATATGTATTTAATTAGACGTCTGAGTTTTCATGAAAATAAGATGGCGGTGCGATTCCGATTACCTAACGCAATCTTCAAATTCGTGTTTAATGTGATTTCTAGTTGTTTCGTTTATTTTTCGGATATTTTTGATTTTGTTTTAGAAGAGATGAGAGTATTTATTTATGCATTAGTATTTATTTATTTGAAATGTGTTTTGTGGAATTTTCAAATTGGATATAATTGCCAAACGCCTGTTGCTGCATATTATAAAATAATCTAAAAAGATAAATCGGGAATCAATTTAAGAGGAATGTATATAGTATACCTATACATTAAAAATGTAATTGTTGGTACATTCAATGTATGCACATTTTTGATTAATATTGACATTTGACATCCGGGGTCAATATGAATATAAAGAAAAAAAAACTCCAAGAAATGCACTTACAATTTATGGGCATCCATTTAGAATATCATTTTGTGTTGTTTGTTGCATTTCAATTTTTTTGTTTTGTTTAAATTTCTTTTCGTGTTCTTTATAGTCTGTCCGATAAGACCATATGTTTATATTGTATTCGTAGATTTCGGTTCTATTATATTTTAGTGAGATCGCGTGCCCAGATCTTTACCCCATTGCGCGCATATGTATATACCGATTTATCTACATAAGGGATTAGATTAGTAATCAAGACCCTCTTAAAATCGGTTTTATATTCACTAATTGATGGACGGTGATTAATGGGCGTTGGACATGCCACTCGGGAGCAAATTACGATTTCGACTGTATCAATTGAAGTGAAGTATATAATAATACAAATTCATTTTAGTGATGTTCGTCTCATCCCACCTGATTATTTAATCATCGAAAAATAGATAAATCTGACATGCATCGTCATTTCGTTTAACTGACATTCCAAATATAAAAATATTTTTGTCGGGGTTTTTTTTATTTTTCTTTCATATGTGAAATGAGTTACCTCATCATTGTATATCTAAATATATTCAATGTCATGATAGGCTGGTTATACGCCCGCAGTACCTTGGATATAGACTGGGTCGCCGAATGTTTTTTGTATAGTGTGCTCTAAAATTAAATCAATTAGAAAGTTTGATGATGATCACATGTCTACCTCAGAAAGCCCGGTCACTCATGTAATATTGGATAAGAATAAATGCCCTTCTGTATAACAGAAAAAATTAATTCCCATCATGATTATGATGTCTATATAATATTATTGTGATGAGATGATGATAAATGGTTTTACTGTGTTATTTGTTATCTTTTCACAGTTTTTTTTTATATATATATATATGTACGTAAGAAACCTTCAACATTTGAAGTTGACCCTTTGGTTGTTGAAAAGAAAATCTATAAAAAAAATAAAAATTGAATTTTTGAAACTGACGAATGCATCGCGTTGTTTCTTGTGATGAAAAGAAAGTGAATTTCGGTTACAGCAACAACAACAAAATTAATTTTCTTGAGATACTTGTAGTAAGATGAAAAATTTTCCATCTCTCATATTTTTACACTGGAAGATGTGAATCTCGTATTATATTTGGAATTGTGATTGATGTTATACTTCTTTCAATGATTGTTATAGATTGCTTTGAAATGAATCAAATTTCTATAATAATGTGCGCCGATGAGAGAGTGATAGAAAGTTTGGAGAAGGCATTTCTTCACGTCTTTAATTGTAATTTTCACATGAAATCACTAAAAAATTCGGTTTACTGCTTTATTGTTGTTGTTGTTGAGTTTTTATATAGAATGGAAATCGTAATTCTATAAGTTAGCTTTATACGAGTATACATAAAATCAAATAAAAATTATGTAAAAATATGTTGATGTAAATTGGACAGGTGGCTCAACTCGAGACTGTTGACTATACGACTAAATATACGAAATAATTAAAGAAAATCAGATTACAGTAATTAAATTAAATCATAAAATCACCAATTTTATATCGTCGCTGTCAGAGGAAAATCACGTTTTATAGAGATTTATAATTTATTGGCTTTAGTGATGGCTTCGGTTTTCACGAAATTTATTCTGAGTAGTTGCTAGTGATAAGATTGTAAGCTATTGATAAATTGTTTTATCAATTATATCATTAAATGAAATTCTCTATGTTCAACGATGGTAGCCGAAACTAGTATATAAGATACAACTAATTTTTAAAACTAAATAATTAGGCAGTGCCGTCTGGCTCCTTCTGACACCCTTCTATTAGGATAATGAGGAGACACTCTGCAGTGTGCAATGAGACGTAATTCTATGTGTACTTGTTTGTCAATTATTGAGCTAGTATTAATCCCAGATGTTTAATTATCAGCGTTACCTGATGATTTTTCTCAAATGATTCACAACAACTTCAAATTGTGTATTTACACAAAAGAGAACATTAAGAAAAATAAAATTTATTCATCGACGCATTTTTTCGCTGTGGGTAGTAGAAAGTATATATAGGTCTTACCCGATTTAACGAAACTCCGATTAGACGATACCCGATTTTGCCACATCCGATTGTACGAAAGAAAAGTATCCGATTTTACGAAAGCTAAAAATTTATTGCATTTCAAGTCACCGTGATTTACATAACCCCTCAGAATAGCAGGGTTTAATGTAGCAAGTAGCAAAAACAGCACATTTGGCAGTGCATTCTAAACGAATTCCAACAAGAAAAGAATGCTAAAAAAATGCTTCTAAAGTACGGGAATCAATTTGTAGTGTTCTTGGTGCCGACAAAAGATTTAGAAGTGTATTTCGATTTTAGTGATCAGCCGCGCCCGGTACAACCACGAAAGTTTGAAGATGCGAAATTGCAAGTTCTATACTGGAAGAAGACTCAACGTAAACGCAACAAAAACTTGCTGTTCCGGTAGGAGTCACGCAAACAGCTATTTCCAAGCGATTGCACCGTATGGGAAAATTTCAAAAACTTGGAAGATGGGTCCCACATATGTTGACCGAGCACAACCTAGGTCAGCGTATAAACACGTGCATTTCACTCTTGCTTATAGAAAATTGTGGCTGGGGATGAAAAGTACTTTTTTTGTACCTCAAACGTAAAAAGTCGTGAATAGATCCCGGGAAGTCCAGTACAACAACGTCGAAACAGAAAATCCACTTAAGAAGGTATCTCCTGTATCTTGTGGAACATGAAGGTTGTGCTTTATTACGAATTCCTGAACTCTGGACAGACGGTGACAGTGGAACGCTACAGCTGACAATTGAACAAACTGAGCGATGAACTTGGTCAGAAGAGCCCATTTGCTGGGCGAGGAAGCAGGCAATCATACTGCTGCATGGCAACGCTCGATTTCATGTTACCCGCGTGACTCAAAAGAATCTCTTCAACTATATGCTGTATATTCCAGACTTGAATTCATCCGACTGCAATTTATTCCGGTCAGTATAGCACGTGTTAGTGGATAAACAGTCCAAAACGCTGGACGATGTGCGTAAATCGATGATCTTATCGTGTCGAAGCCTGCGACGCCATTCGTATATTACATGGGAGATCGCGCATAAAAACAATGAACAATATTTCTAAGTTTAAATTCGTTGTTTATTTTTGGTGCCATATTTAGGAAGCGGATTATGACTGACAACTACCATAAAGAAAAACAATTGCACCATTTTGTTATGCAAACTTTTGTAATTGCAAGATTTTGTTTTTGCATCATTTTAGAAATACATTTCTATCGCATGTAAAGAAATTTCAACAAAATCGGTTTAGAAATGGGCTAGTTCCATCTCTGTTGATCGCTTTATCGAAAAATAATTTTAGAATCCCATTTCCATCGCACGTATTGAATTTCAACAAAATCTGTTAAAAAATGGCCAAATGTCATCCCTATTAGCCATTTTCTAGAACTTTATCGCAAACACATTTTTGAATTTTATCAAAAATCATGTAAGAGTTCCATTTTCCCACATGTCAAATTTTTAAAATTCAACCCGGGATTTCCTAAAAATCTGGTTTTTTTCAAACAAATCGGGATTTTGAAAACCGGTATTCCAAAAACCGGGACTTATAAAAAACCGGGACCTTGAAAACCAGAACTTCGCTACACACCCGTTTATTTTTTTATATAAAATAAATTTGCTGAAAAAGCTGTTTAAATTAAGTCATACAGCTAATAATATAATTTTTAATTATGTACTTTTAAATTTTTAGTTTTATTTTAATAAATTCAAGATTCAAAAACCTTTTTTAAAAAATATCCGATTTAACGAATGTCCGATTTTATGAAATATTAAAATATTAAGGACAAAGCCATAACTACTATGGCTTGAAAATCTGAAAATGGACGCGAACATATTAAAAAACATATAACACGTTAAAAACACCCAGTCGCAACTTTTTACTGGTCCCCACCAGGAATCGAACCCGGGACCCCCGAATAACAGAGCAAGCACTCTATTTACTAAGCTAACGAGGGCCACAACATGAAAGCAAAATTGTATGTGTCTTTCGGTAAATCGGGTCAATACTGTATGTGACAAATTAATTAAATGCATTGCATCAGTAAAATAGTATATTTGTGGTCTTACTTTGGGAAATATTCACCACGATTCTGAAGCACAGTCACTGACTGAAAAATGGTCATAGGTAAGACTTTTTGTCTTTGTTCTGCTCTTAATTATGAGACTTTTCGTATTCTACACCACCAAATTTGTATGTTTTACGTATGACTTTGACTTTGTTTTGAGTTTTGTCTTAAATTACGACACTTTTCGAATTCTGCGCAGTCTTAGTTGGCATTGGTCTTCAAAAAAGTTTACGTAAGGCATATACTTTTGGTGGTCTTATTGGTCATAGACTACGCGCAGAATGTATTCGCATAATTAAGAATAAACGCAAAACAAAGACAAAAAGTCTTACCTAAGACCATTTTTCAGTCAGTGACTGTGCTTCTGAATCGAGGTTATTATTCCTATTCGAATCGGAATGAAATTTGTGCCCAAAGTAACAGCCAAGCGATTTTTTTATACTTTTATCGGTTGGTTCAAAAATTTAATAAAATCAAACGAATCATGCGATTTAGTTTTAAGTCATTACAAACATTTATGATAATATAAAATGCGTTTTCGACGTAAATATGACTTATTTTTCAGATTAATTTAGCATCGTACTTCATTTTTTCTATCGTTGATTTATGTCATTTGGTTCTTTTTTATGTGATAAAAATAAAAAATCTAATTTATCTTATTGTTGACAAATTTAAAATTGACTTTTCTTATCAAGACGCCAACCCATAAAATTATAATTTTCGAAAAAGTCGCTCTAGGGGTCAATAGGATAACTTTGCATAGAATAATTTTATTCCTATTCCAATAAAAACTTGGAACAAAACTATTCTGGTTGGAATGAAACGTATGACATTGTTGTTGTAAAATTGTCAAAATAAGTCGCTAATTATATACCAAGGTTGAGAAGTATACCATTACGGCCCGAGCAATAAGTTTATAACCCGAGACACAGAGCGTCGGAAGCTACAGCAAGCCAGGGCTTTAATAGTAGTTCTTAACCGTGGTATATATTCCTATTTTTAACTTATAGAGAGTTTTTGTTGATAACGAAGTCAATTTGATAAGCAAACACTTGTTCTTTAATAATATTAACGAAATCGAAGTATCCCCAATTTGGAACCTATTAATATATTATGCCTTAATTCCACCAAGAAATGTTAACTGTCAGTAAAAATGAAACGACATAAAAATATAGATGTTTTAAGCGCGATTTCCACTACAAAAAGTTTTTCCCAGTAAAAAAAGCGAGACCAACTTATCGTTTTGTCAAGTGTGGAAGAGAACAAAAATTGTATCCAGTAAAATTTTACTGACATAATTATTGTATTAGTGGTAGTATACTGCCATAAACAATTGGAAAATACTCAACTGAGTACTTTTTATGGCAACATTCCAACGAGCCCGTGAAGTTTCTAACAAAAAATAACACGTATATACGTATACGGTGCCAATTAGAAAACATGGCGGAAGCAAAATTCTTATTAGATTTAAATTTTATCAAATTCTGAAATCGTACATAGCTGATCGACACTTTAGAGTCAAATTTGAAAATGAGTACTTTGAAATAAAAAGAATATCAGCAGGTATACCACAAGGTAGCGTACTTGGACCTATTCTGTTTATTCTTTATACGAGAGACTTACCGAATATTGAAGGTACCACAGTAGCAACATTTGCAGACGATACAGCTATTCTAGCCGTTGGAAAAGATATTTCGGAAGCAACAAGCAAACTTCAAAGTGCAGTTAACACGGTGAGCAACTGGACTAAAAAATGGCGTATCTCATTAAATGAAGCCAAATCAGTACACGTCAACTTTACAAATCAAAATGTAAACTGTATTCCCGTGGTTCTAAACTCAAACCAGATTCCATATGCAAATACAGCTAAATACCTTGGCATGACCCTTGATGCTAAGCTAAGATGGAAAGAACACATCAAGAAGAAAAAAGAAGAGTTAAACATCAAATATAGAAAAATGTACTGGCTCATGGGTAGAAATTCCGAGCTCTCAATACACAACAAATTGCTTCTATACAGGCAAATGCTAAAACCAGTATGGACCTATGGTATCCAACTTTGGGGTTGTGCCAAGAAAACCAATGTACAAATGATACAATGCTTCCAAAATAAAGTGATACGAGAAATTGTGAACGCCCCATGGTACATTAGGAATGACAACATCCATAGAGACTTGAAGATGGAATACGTCACCGATGAAATAAAGAACCATGCAAGGAAACACGTACAGCGCTTATCTCTACACGAAAATGCAAATATCCGTCGTATGTTGGACACCACTAGCGGAGTGAGGAGACTCCAAAGGCAGAAACCGCTTGAGCTGGGCAGTTTGTTTTAGAAGAAATTATTATAAAATGAGTAACCAATAGGTTACTCATCTTAATCCGAGAACTTAATTTAAGAAAGATAAATTACTAGATGATCTCTGAATCAGTTGTAATATTCTATAAATAAATAAAAAAAAAAAAAAAAAAAAAAAAAAGATTCAAATAGATTCCAATAGCCGCCATATTGAATTGTTTTAGCATTGGTGATTTACACTGTTAATATTTTATAAATCCAAATTAGTGAAAATTTCATCATATTTAACATAATAAAATTTATAAAAGATAATAAATACAAAAGATAATAGAGAAATATAAAATGAACATAAATAAAAAGTTAACAAATAAATAAAATTAAAGCATAACAAAAAATAATATAAAATATGTTTATTGCAATTTTTCACTCAAAATATTGAGTATTTTGTCAATCTGGACCAATAACAAGCGACTTCTAGAGATTAGGGCAAGATCTTAGATAATATTTTCCGGTATAAGGTTTTTCCTAGTGGAGAAAATGCAACCTTGTTAATAGCCATTTTCCAGTGTAAATTTAGAGTATTTCATCATCTGGGCCACTAACAAGCCACTTCCAGAGATTAGGGCAAGATGCCACTATATAGGTCGGATTGGCATATCTATAGAAAACATTTTCCGGTATAAGGTTTTTCATGGCGGAGAAAATGCATCCTTGTTAATAGCAGTTTTCCACTGTTAATTTTGAGTATTTTATCATCTGGGCCAATAACAAGGCACTTCCAGAGATTAGGGCAAGATGCCACTATATAGGTCGGATTGGCCTATTTATAGACAATATTTTCTTGTATAACGTTTTCCTAGCGGAGAAAATGTAATCTTGTTAATAGTAGTTTTCTACTGTTAATTTTGAGTATTTTATCATCTGGTCCAATAACAAGCCACTTCCAGAGATTAGGGCAAGATGCCACTATATTGGTCGGATTGGCCTATCTACAGAGAACATTTTCCGGTATAAGGTTTTTCCTAGCGGAGAAAATGCAATATTGTTAATTGCAGTTTTTCACTGTTAATTTTGAGTATTTTATCATCTGGGCCAATAACAAACCACTTCCAGAGATTAGGGCAAGATGCCACTATATAGGTCGGATTGGCCTATCTATAGAGAACATTTTCCGGTATAAGGTTTTTCCTAGCGGAGAAAATGTAACCTTGTTAATAGCAATTTTCCACTGTTAATTTTGAGTATTTTATCATCTGGGCCAATAACAAGCCACTTCCAGAGATTAGGGCAAGATGCCACTATATAGGTCGGATTGGCTTATCTATAGAGAACATTTTCCGGTATAAGGTTTTTCCTAGCGGGGAAAATGCAACCTTGTTAATAGTAGTTTTCCACTGTTAATTTTTAGTATTTTATCATCTGAGCCAATAACAAGCCATGATAAAATCTCTTGAAATTGCATTTTCTCCGCTAGGAAAAACCTTATACCGGAAAATGTTCTCTATAGATAGGCCAATCCGACTTATATAGTGGCATCTTGCCCTAATCTCTGGAAGTGGCTTGTTATTGGCCCAGATTGATAAAATACACAGTATCTACGGCGAAAAATGGCAATAACAATTCTCATATTTTTTTTGTTAAACCTTTTATTTTTATTTATTTGTAAACTAATTCACACATGATTTTAATTTGATATTTTAGTTATCTGTTTCAACAATTTATATATTTCATTAATATTTTGTAATTTTAAATAAATTCTATTTTAAAATTTATAATTTTTAAATGTACTTGATTCTGAGAATAATTTAACAGTGTAATAAATCACACTCAATTTATTCTAATAAGAATTCAATATTGAGTGGTACTAATACATATATAATTTGGATTTTTTGTTAAAAACTTCACATCGGTAGTTCATTTCTGGTTTGATTTTGTCATTCTTGTTGTGTACTCTACGGTTTCAGACATATTAAAAATAGATTAGCAAGTTTACAACAAAAATTAAAATACCAAAAATTAAAATCATCGATTCAAATTAAATAATAAGAAATAATATAATATGATTTATGAAATTAAGAAAAAAATATGAAATTTTTTGGTTAGGTTGTCAATTGTTTAACCATAAAAATTTGTAATTGTTGTAGATATAATATTATACCTTTCTTATTTTGTTTTCTCAGTATTTTGTACTGAGATAAATTTTTTCGTAATAAAAATCGCGCTTTACTTAATAAAATGAAACAAAAAAAAAATTCAGTAAAATTTTACTGACAAAATCGTTGCATATGTAGTGGTGTGTTGCCATAATAAAATAGAAAAATGTTAACCAGAGTATTTTTTATAGCAACATTCTAATACTTTTACATAAAAAGTATATGACGAGAAATATTTCTCGCACACTGAGATAGCTTTATGGTTGTAAAAATATTATGGTGACCCAAAATTTTTATTATTTTTATAAATACTCTATTAATACTCTTCGCGAGTAGAAATTTATAAAATATTTTTTATTTAATATTAATGACTTGTAATACCATTCGAACTTATGTAAATTGCGGGTCTCATACGAAACGACACATTTCACAACAGGATGTCACAAAACAGGATATCACAAAACAGTACATGGTACGCTACAGTACATGGTACGAAACAGGACCGATTAAAACAGTACATCACAAAACAGTACATGGTACAGTAGAGTACATAAGTCCAATGGTCCATAAGAATAAAAAATATTTAACAAATCAAGCTGAAAAAATCCTCCAGCTTAACGTTCAGTAAAATGTACTTTAGTGTACCATGTACTGTTTTGTGATGTACTGTTTTTATCGGTCCTGTTCCGTACCATGTACTGTTTTGTGATGTCTTGTTTTATTACATCCTGTTTTGAAATGTGCCATAGTGAACGGCTTCGGTAAATTACTATATATAAAAAAAATGAAATTGCCGAAGTAAATTTATTTTGTGAGGTTTTTTGGTTATGTTATCTTCAAGATGTCAAAATTTAACTATAAAATGTACCCATAAATAATTTTGTTTTTGTTTCTGTCACTCTTATGCAATTTTATATAATTGTTTCTTTTCTGATTCTTCAGTATTTTTACTGACAGTAAATTTTTCTTGGTGGAATAAAGGCTTTATGAGTTAAATTTATTTACACAATATGTGTGCTTTGTAAAAATTGAATGTTTGAATTTCAGTATTAACCGTAGTGGAGCAGTGGTCAATAGTAATAGTATATTCCTCGACGAGCATATAATGATTGCTCTTATTATGTACTAGTCGTAATAGACAAGTATCTTAAATCATCTGAGTGAATAACAGCCATTATATGCAAGTATAATACTATACTCTGTTCACGACAATTAACTATTTTTGATATCTTGTTATTTTGGAAGATGTTGATGTTTCAATTACATTTTTGAAAATTATACTTGCGAACAGTTGGTTTATTTTCATATTATCTAGCAGCCTTTTCTTAAAATCTACCAATAATAATTGCACAGATAATAATACATAAAGCCTTGGCTAGAAGTATTAGGCGCTTTACACACACTGCATTACACACATTCGGGATGAAAAATAAAATTAGTTTTGCTGTTCGTATTCATATATTGACTAAACAATAAAATTTTAATTAATATTTAGTGGGTCCACTCTTGGCTTTAATCACCGCAGCAATCGTTTGGGACATGGTGCATACAAGTCTTGTGCACTCAGCTGCATTAATGGCTTCCCACTCATTCGTTAAAGCGTTTTTTTAACGCTGCTTTTAATGTAATGTTGTGCGCTGTTTTTAATGTAATGTGTATCTTGCGCTTCAATATACTCTAAAGATGCTCGATGGGGTTCAGATCTGGAGACTATGCCGGCCAGTCCAGCAGGACAATGTTGTTATCTCTAAGCTAACGCATATTGGTCGCCGATTTATGACAACAAGCATTTGGAATTTGACGTAGTCTATTGTTCGCAAATGTGCATTTCACTGACCCCATCGGCAGCCATGCAGCCTCAGATCATAATGCTGTATTCCCCGCGGATACGTCGCCTCACAAACGTCACATATGGCTTTCCGAATGTCTAAATATATTTAAAAAAAAAACACTCAATGTGATGGGTTTTATTTCATATAAAAGTAAATTAAATAACTAGGTATTGTTGTTAATTTATACCGATGATATAAACACTCACCAAGAAGTTGGACTCGTCGAACCATACAACATTATACCAACCTTTTTCAGTATTATGTTAGTGTTGTCTAGTCCATTCTAAGCGGATTTTTTTTGTTGTACTCGGATAGCAAAGACCTGTTCCTGGTTTTACGGCCTTTTAAGCCAGCTTCTGTGAGTCTTATTCTTGCAGTTCGAGAACTAATCGCTTTCCAATAACCTTCGATAAAGCTGCAGCGAGTACAGATTGCACCGCACACCGAGAACATTTTACTGCTTGGCACCTGGGACTTGCTTTCTTCTTCCTGTACAATCTGAATTTTTATCCGTTTTCCTACACAAAGTTCTCTTTTGTTAGGCATTTCGTAAAATTGGCTGTCGCTAACTTCACAAATAAATAACACACACACACAAGCTTTTTGATGAACAGAGAAGGAAGGCTGAAAAAAAAAATTCAGAAAATCTCATTTTTCACATTTTCATCGTGTTCAGTTCGACCAAAATGATCAAAAATTATAATGATTTTTTTTTGTGACCCTAACTTCACTCCGTATAGTTTTATATCAAACCCGAGTGAACAACCAAATTGAATAAAACATTTAAAAATTGGTTTTGCACGTCAAAATACTGTAGCTGCATGTCATAACAAATATGTAATATCAACCCTAAATGGGTTTTCATCCAAAACCGACCTTTATTTAAAAAGTAAAATACCAGATATAGGTATAATATAAACCGTATATGTATCACAGATTTAAACAAGCTTTAGCTGGTTAAAATTAGTCTACAAGCGGAGTTTAGGTGCCATGTAGAGAATTAGAATCAAATTTATGAACAAACAAAACGTTGGATAAATTTATGTTGTGCTTTCGAAGGCAATCAACTCTATGCAAGTACCATAAAATTTATGCATTAACGATCATCATCATCATCTCGGATACACGAACATAACCACAGAATAAACAAAGCAGAAGCTAATAACAAATTAAATGTATTTTTGTTACGAAATAAAACACACAAACTATAGGCAAAAATGTTTATTATTGTTAACAAAAGACACAGCCTTGATAAATTCTAATTTCTGTTGAAATAATTTAATGAATAATATTTTAACAAGTAAATATAACATTAAAGTTTCCGGACTCTCTATCGAAACCACAACACAAAAAAAATTCAAACAAGCAAATGTAGCAAAAATATTTTTGGTTTATTTTGTGATAAATGAGTGCGTTTTATGGCAAAATTTGATATTATTATCATTTTTGCCCGACAGAACACTATGTTTGTGCACCAGATGTTGCATGGCACCTCGAAATACATTATCTATTGCTTTTAATTAGCGTTTGAACACGCCGCGTGGAGTATTATTTTACAGATAAGTTTCTTTTATTATACTTTATGAGTTTACGTGTTTTAAAGGGGTGCCTTTTTGGCCAAGGCTATATAGACCAGTTACTGGAAACATATTTTATTTTCTCTTCAACTTGAAATTCGAGGAACCTTTAGTGTAAATCGCTCACAAAACATGTATGGCTGGTGACATAAAATTGTAAACACTGTAATAACGAATTAACTAAAGTACATGAATGGGTATTCGATAGTAGTATTAGGCCCGTTACACATTTGAGCTATATTTTTTAAGCAAAGTGAGCTATTTTTTGAGATCACAGCTTCTTGATTTACTTTTCAAAGTCGAAATATGCTGGGGTTCCCCTATATTCAGACAAAAATTCGTTGCAAATGCTGTGTGTTTTTGTTTGTGCTATTGTAATTCTTTAGAAAAGGCTACTAGATAAAATTTCAAAAAATTAAAATAAAATTGATAAACAGAAGCAATGTAGGAGCATATGTTAGTATTTTATACAATAGGCGAAGACAAAATATTATTAACAATATCTGTATACTACATATGTATCCATGGAGTGTTCGCTTAACTAGAGATCATGCGATATTTTGACGTTTCCTTAATTTCAATAAGGCGGCATCATAAAATTTATTAGTGTGTTGTTTGTTTATTTTGTTGCTTGAATTTTTGATTTTCGCATATTTTCATGACCATTGAAAAAAAATAATTGTATCACTTGAACAATTATTTTTTTTCAATGGTCGATATGGATATCGAAATCGTGATGTTTTATAAATATCAACTAATGGAAAGTTTACCACGCCAGACTCCATCTTGATAAATTTTGATAGAAAAAGAAAGTAGATTGCAATGGTATATAGATGTCAGGCGGAGAAGCCTGTAAGGCATTCAACATTGATAGAGGAGTGTTCAATAACACCCCTATTCCCCTAGTCGCATTACTTCAAGTGATGTGACTACTCATCTTGGTTATTAGATCATTAAATCTAAACTTACAAAATAATTGTTCAATAAAGTCGTTCTCGCTGTTTATTAAATCTTAGTATGCTGCTTTATAAATATTTCCTTGCGACTGCTATCACTTCAAACGACAATTTCTATCACTTGAAATTTTGACGTGACAAATAAATAAAAAAAAAATTCTTACTAATGCAGCCCAGCTAAGATTTAAAAATTTTCATTGAGAGTTTTGCACAAAATTATTTAGTAAATTTTGATTTTAAAATCTCATAACCAGGGCTGGGATCATAGATGTGTTCCATTTCATCACAGATCGTAATCTGTAAATGAAAATTTCCTTTGCATCCTGCCGCTATCGGAATTCGAACCCGGTACCTCCCAATCTAAACGCCAAAGCACAGTGGCCATTTGGTCGGTGTCTTTTACCGTTATTTCACATAAATGTAATGCTACCTCATATATAATATTACCTATAGTAGTAGTAAAAATAGAAAATGAACGTATTGAATTATTTAAACAAATGGCAGCGACTTTAACCCTTTCGATCCTTTTGGGACACATATGTCTCGGTGGACGTTCTATCAGCTCTAAAATCAAAATTACACATAAGAAATTATTGAAATTTGTCCCACTTCGTAGTTTATGATCAATTTATAATAAAAGAAAAATGAGATGCAATATTTTTCTCTGTACCTGTTCAGTCGTGTTCAAATCGTGAAAGTGACTACTTTGCATGTACGTTTTTGTCCATAATAGTGGTGAAAACTAGGTAGTTTTACTGCCTACTTCATAGAATATATACTGTCGTGTGTGGATATAAGGAAGAGTAAGTGTTATTATTTAATTACACTTGTAGTTAAAATTTTTAGCAAACGGGATACAGGGAGTCAATTCGCGTTCCGTGAAATAATGAAAATGAAAAGTTTTTTTCATTTGCAATCGAGTAGGTTTGAATTACCCATAAGAAATTATGATTTCACACAGTGGAATTTAAAATTACGTGCAAATAATTTAAACTACTAGATTGCAAATGAAAAAAACTTTTCATTTTCATTATTTCATGGAACGCGAATTGACCCCCAGGTGTCCCCACTCGGTATATTTGGTATATATGTATATGTCCCGCTAGGTTTTATTTGTTTTTTTTTTAAATACCAAATTACAATAACTATACATAAAAATTATTTTTATAATATTTTAACAGCCACATAATGCGACGAGCGTACACAGAAGATGAACTTCGAACTATTTTAGAAGAGTCAGATGACTCTGGGAATTTTTCAAGTGGCAGTGACGATAAATATTCGAGACTCAATTGTCCCGCTAAAAAAACGGTTGGGACTTCTATGTCCCAGCCAACGTTCCCTCTAATTATTCAAAATCATGCGCGACATAACTGCGATGTGGCCAAGTGTTTTAAATTTAGCAAACTTTGAGCAAATTTGAAGTTATCCCCGGATTCTATCCCCGAAAATAAAAAAATAAAAAATCAGGCAAGCTCATACATTTGTCAGATTATGATAATTTGGTAGAAGATAGAAACACATATCTCACATTTAGGAAAACACAAAAAAGTCGTTCCGTTGCAACCTAGCGAAATTAAGCATCAAACAAAATATTTACATATAATACGTTTTTGACTACAGAACATTTTAATTTGACATGTAAAAAGTTAAAAACTTTTAAATTAAAACTTTTTACATGTCAAATTACAATATTGTTTTGGCTCCAAAACGTATTACATGTAAATATTTTGTTTGATGCCTAATTTCGCTAGGTTGCAACGGTACGATTTTTTTGTGTTTTCCTAAATGTGAGATATGTGTTTCTATCTTCTACCAAATTATCATAATCTGACAAATGTATGAGCTAATTTAAAAATTGTTTTACTTCATTTTATTAAATTATGACATTTATTTTGTGTGTTTTCCGAGTTAAAATAATTTTAATAAATATTTTTAATTTCCATATAATAAAATTCGCGTCTAACTTCACATTTGAAGTGTATTTGGAATAACATTTAATATAAAACGGGGCGGGGCTAACTTCACACAACAGTTAGAGGGATGTAATTATGTTAGTGTTGCCTGATTAATTTCTTTTAATTTCGGAGATAGCATTGGGGGATAACTTCACATACGCATTTTACATTGAAAAATGAATTTAAAAACTTTAAATAATATAATTTCCAATTGTCCCATTTTCCCTTTATGAAAACCACTGTCAACTTTTGCTTCAATACATATTTTACAAAGTACACTGCTCGTCAAAAAAACCCGGACACTTGAATTTCTTCGTAAATCTTCAATTTCTAGAGCAATTACACTATTTTAAAGGCACTGTCATATTAAATAGTACATAACCGAAAAATGGGTGTAACAGAAACCGTATTTTTTTATTTAAAATCCAATCACAGCAACAAAGTGTAAAAAATGAAAAATATTCAAAATTTCGATTGTTACGTTTCTAAATAAATGGGCATCTATCAATTGTTTTGAAACATTTAAAGCAGCATTTATTGTTAGTATTATTATTACAGTTAACGTTAACAGTGCTTAGTTATTATTATTAGCAAATATTATAATTATGAAACCAGAAAATATCGCAAAAGTAATCGCTTTGAGTGAGGATGGCTGTAGTGTGCGTTATATTGCTGCCCACCTAAATTTCCCTCGAAGTACAGTTCAAGACGCTATTAAACGATATTGTGAAACTGGTCAGTATGAGCGAACGGTTGGGTCAGGTCGTAAAAGAGCAACAAACGCGGGACGATCGGTTTATGGTATCAATGGTACTGCGAGATCGTTTCCAAAGAGCTAGAATCGTCGCTGGTCGATTGACACAGGTACGTGGTGTCAATATTTCAGTTAACACAGCATCGCGAAGAATGAACATGGATTGCAGTCCAGGAGGGCTGCTACAGGGCCAGAGCTTCTCCCAGCTCATCGAAGAAATCGTTTGACTTTTGTTCGTAACCACGTCAGTTGGACTACGGACGACAGGAAGTCCGTGTTGTTCACTGATGAATCAAGGTTCAGTCTGCGATCACCGGATGGACGGGAAATGAGTACAGCAAAGATCCAGAGAGCGATATTTACAATGTGGCATATCCCCAAGACTCCCATTTCATGGCCGCTCACTAATGGTATGTGGGCAGGGATTTCTATAGACGCCCGTACGGACCTTGTATTTCTACGCGGCGGCACTATAACTGCCCAAAGGTATATCGTGGTATGTCTAGAAGAATTTGTGGTTCCATATACGCCCCATTTAATGGACAGCAATTTAAACTAATGTATGATAACGCCAGGCTCCATGTTGCAAACGTGGTCAACAATTATTTGGATGCAGTGGGGATTGCTCGAATTGTTTGGCCCGCTCGCAGCCCTGACCTTAATCCCATTGAGCACATGTGGAATATGCTAGGGCGTCGTTTAAGGCAAAGGGAAGTCGTTCCAGAAGCCTTGGATCATCTTCAATCAGCTCTGCAGGAATAATGGGAAATGATACCTCAGGAGTACGTTGCAAACCTTGTGCACAGAATGCCAAAAAGAATGCTAGATGTGATCAGAGCTCGTGGCGCAAATACTCGATACTAGAGTACCGACCACTTAGATTGATTTTTGGTTTTTATTTAAATAAAGATATATCAATATAACATTATTAACCCTCATGTGAGTGACAAGGTACCCGGGTACCTTTTGCGCTTTTAAACGTCTAGTTTTGTGTGTTCCAGTCATAATAAAAAGTTTTAATTTTATGAGATCTTCTAGTTCAATTGATAGATTACGATGACACTTAAATATGAGAAATTTTACAACTTGGACGCGCGTGAGAGCAAAAAGTAGTTCAGTTGTACGAATTAGAGTAACAAAGGTACCCAGGTACCTTTATATATTTTACACTATATTTGAAAGAAATAGTATGCAAATATTTTATATTTTTGTGTTATATGTCGTTGTATATCATTGTTTGTATTTCTGTTTATTTGTTTCATTTAATTTATGTTTATATTTTTATTTATTTCAAAAAAACTAACCAACATTTTTTATTACTACCGATCATTTTTTTCACTGATGTGATATGTTGGATTATTTACGTTTTTTTACAGAATGTTCTTCGAAAACTGACATGTTGCAGCTAACGCAAAATTGTTTTCAATTTATGTAATTTTAGCAAAATCCGTTACAGATTTCGAAATTGCAAAAAAAATTAAAAAAAGATTAGTTTTAAGAAAAATTGCATGTAGGGTACCCGGGTACCTTAGTCACTCAAATTAAGATATTTTTTCTTCACTCACATGAGGGTTAAAGATGGAGGAGTATTAAACAAAATTCAAAAACTAAATTGACTAAAGTTCAATTTATGTCGGCATTGCAAATAGTTTTGAATAATTCTAATTTTTCTTTTGGCAATAAAATTTACAAACAAACTTTTGGTTCTCCAATGGGTTCTCCTATTAGTCCCATAATCGCAAATATAATGATGGAATTTTTGGAAAAAATGGGTTTAAACTCTTTGGATTTTCAACCTTTATTTTATTTTCGTTATGTAGATGACATTATAACGGCAATCCCTGAAGACAAAATTGAAATTTTTCTGGATGTATTTAACTCTTTGGATAATAGAATAAAATTTACTGTTGAAAAAGAAATTGACCACAAAATTTCATTTTTAGATTTACTTTTAATTCATGAACCGGATGGTAAAATTTCTTTTGACTGGTACCATAAAAATACCTGGTCCGGTCGTTATCTAAATTTTATTTCTTGGCTTCCTATTTCTTACAAAATTAATACAATCAAAATTTTAACTCAAAAAATTCTAAAATTGCCCGATACTAATTTTCATTACAACAATTTCAAACTTTTGGAAAACACTTTGGTAAATATTTAGTATCCTAAAAAATTAATTAATAAAGTGATTTGGAAACAAAGAAGTTATCAAAATTGTACATTAAATCCTGAAATTGAAAGTACAAATTATTTATCTTTACCTTACATAAAAAATCTTTTCGAAAAATTAAAACATTTATTTAAAAATTATAATTTCAAAATTATTGGTCGTTCAGCTATGAGTTTAAATGATATTTTGTTTTCAAAATTAAAAGATCCGATACCATTAAAGGAAGAATCTAATCTTGTCTATAGGATTAAATGTAATGATTGTAACCTAATTTACACCGGACAAACTTAACAGTTTTTGCGGGAGCGGTTCTTTCAACATTTACGTGGTGCTTCGGGAAATTCAAATTCAAATCAAATAAGTGCACTTTCGGAACATATTAGAGATGCCAATCATAATATTATTTTTGAAGATGTAGACATTTTAGAAAAACAATCTAATTATAGAAAACGATCTATTTTGGAAATGTTACATATAAAATCTAGTTCAAATTCTCTTAACAAAATTAACGATTTCGCGTACATTGGCAATTCATATGATCTATATTTATAATTTGATTTTTTGCTTTTACACAATTCAAATATTATTTAAGATAGATAAAATTGTTTTCAATTTATGTTTTTAGTCAAATTTTATTTAGTAAAGTGTTTTTTTTGTAGATATCAATTTTTGTTGCTTTGCTAAAATAAAGAATATATTTTTTCTAGTAGCGAGCGATATCTACAGGAAAATAGCTACGTTTTAGTTATCCTTGATTTCGATTTTATTTTATTTTGTATAGAAAATATTTTTTTTTTGTTAAATTGATTTACATTCTTTTGAGAATGGAACCGAAATGGTTCCGAAAGCTTAAGTAGTAATAAATAAAATACTAAAAGAGCTAAATAACCATTATTTTATTATTTTTTTAAACTTACAAGCTCATTAAACAATTTAATTTATATATCAATATCCGTTTTTCGGTAATTTTGTTATTTCAAATGTTTTGATCCTGTGGTTACTTTTATTAAACGAAAACTTGATCCGTTAGTGCCTTTTGGCGCACATTATATTATTTCGTACAATCATAACGCGAATAATGCGAATAGTTACCGTTAATACAAATATTTACTGAAAAAATGTAGTGTCCGGGTTTTTTTGACGAGCAGTGTACATCACTTGCTTCAATTTGATAACTGAAAATTTCACCTAAATTAACTTTTTGTTTAATTGGAGCTGACGGGATTTCTGTTTCAACGAGTTCATTTAACCGTTCTATTCTAAATTTTGAAGACGTGTTTGTGGAGCTTACATCTAATTTTCGTTTCATTACAGTAAAATTTTTAAACTTTGTACTAATATTTAAACTTTGAGTCTAAATCACAAAAAAAATTAAGCAATATTGAAGATGGGTGCACTAAAAATTATGATGGGCAAAATACAATATATATCTGGGCGGCCGCCTGTGTGCCCAGCTTAGCGGGAACGTTGGTCCCAGCCCTTACCGCTGCCCCCTAACATACTATAAATGAGAGCTAAAGAAGCCGAAATGTGATTTATTTAACAGTTCTTGATCAATAAAATTCAAAATCTACATCTTGCTTAGAGTACTTGCTTTCCGGATCGAAAGGGTTAAATCTTTAATTTCAAAAGCCGGATTATCAAAATCCGAGAAATCAAAATTCCAGAATTGAAAAAAACGGAATTCAAAAATCACGAATACTAATATCCCGAAAATCAAAATACATGGTGTTAACATTTCCCGGATTCCAATATCTATATGAAGAGGATTTTCTATTACTAGAAATCGGATGGTTTGTTGCATCTTGGTTTCGGTAAAATTCGTTACGAGGGTTCAGTGGTCAAACGACGTCTATAACAATTTCTCAAAGGAGGTTTCGAGTACCAGGAGTCGTTTGTGATGGAAATCTGGCGTAGTAGTAGTGTTTTAGGGTTCGGTGACTTAATAATCCTCAAACCAGTTATTTAAATTGTTTAAATTTAAATAAAAAAAATTAAAAAAAAATTAAGAAAATTAAATTTTTCACACTAACTTCTAAGTTTAAAACACAAGCAAGTGGTAGTCGCCTACGACTCCATGCATCATATGGTTAAAGATTATGGATTTATCTCATCCCCATTTACTTTTACTATTACCGCGACATTCTCTCTACTTGCCGAAATCCATTTATTACCTAAGCCTCTGGAACAATGAAGGTACTGAAATACATCCGAATTCTGCTTATGTTTAAATAAAACCAAAAGTACGAGGAAGACTACTAAAGTCTTAGAGACATACAAAGAGAAAATAAAATGCACAAGATTCTCTCTACATCTACTAGTCTAAAGCCGTATCATGGACCGTTTCAAGTGGTATTGGATCTTTTCATGAAATTAATTTTTTGACAAGCTTTGTTGGCTGGATGCAAATGAGCACTTACCGAGAAACCAACACCCAGAAGGCGCTAAAAATAAAAAAAGACAATAAGTTAAGTTGGAAGTCGAATATTTTAAAACTTGTAGAAGTAAGGTTGCTACAGCTTTGTAACCTCATGCAGGAATGTCATTTGGAAAAGATGCGGTTTGAAACAGGAGCTGGTACACTGTATTTACCGTTGTAAAATCTCATGTATGTGTGAACATCTTTAGAGAATGACATAATAAATCATCATCTCACACATAATAAAAGGAAGGAATGAAAGAGTTGAGTCTGGGTTCCTAATCATCCCGCCCTTCGGACCCCGAGTATAGGGTAGGAATTCACCAAACATAATATGACTCTACAGCTGTCGGTAACAGCAAGTGTAAGAAGTATTTTCATGGTCGTTAATCGTATGCTTCGAAAAGAGAGGAATATACAGACCATGGAATTGCATGTTTGCAGTTTAGTAGAATCTAGCTCTACCTGAGTTTTTAGAAATGTTTGCCAATATTTAGTTCTAAGGTTGCCCATTGTTCTTAGTCCTTATAGTACCATGGAGGGTATGAATAATTGTTTGACGTATGAAATGTTCTGATTGTTCGATACATTCAAAAATTTCCGAATAAAAGCAACTATAATTTGAATTTCTGAGCTGGAAAGAGTTTTCGTACGCTATGTATAATAAACATATGTACATATACATAATAGGATTATATGTAGATAGTAGATTCCAGATGGTCTTCATTTCCTTGAGTCGTTATTCGAAATGTCAGGTAAATCCAGTGAAAACCGCGACAGAACAAAATATCTTGGTAATTCAAACTGAGTCGAGTACAAAACTTCTTCCAACTTCTTCCAGATATCACACAGTACTTCCTGGCTTTGGCTGAACTACTTGAAAATCCCTTATTTTAAGTTTTTCTGGCCTGAATCTGTTAAGAACCATACATCAATTGACTATTTATACAAATTAAAAATAAAATAATAATTTGTGAACTTGGATTTATACTAACGGTCAGTCGAGGCCACATTGGACTCTTTAAGTTTAATAATATGACGGAACATTCGGTTAGAATTATGTCCGTTCACTTTGCACTAAAAATTATCACAGATCAGAAATTTTTGAATTATTTAATATTGTTAGCTCCATACGTAACTAACATCTACAGCATCTAGGGCTAGATCACATTCGACAAAATATGATCAGTTGTTTCTAAGCTATATAACAACATATAATTATGATAGATGACCATATTTTATTGCTTAGAATTTGATGGTTCCTGTATGCCGTGTTCGTATTTTATATCTTTGATTCCGTCACTTGACAGTATTCCATTTAGAAGAGCTGCAACTATCACATCGGTGAGACTATCCTGTTCGATTTACTTATACATACCGATTAGTAACCTTCTTTGTGCACTTATAAGTTTTCTTCCCTAGTGACAGATGACACATTCTGTCAGCACGTCCATTGGTCTTGGATGCCACCAGATTACTTTAGTTTCAACTCCATTTGGCTCTGATTATTCCTTGCAACACGAACAAAAATTTCTGAATACTGTCTCTTACTCGTTTGACATGTAAGGTTATACCAAGCCTTTCATCGAAATATACATATACTTTAACGATTTCACCAATACAGATGATTGGCTTTGGCCATTAGAGACGATGCTATCCTAATTTCAAAGAAGGGGGAAAGGTCCAATTTGTTAAAACAGCATATCAAAAATTCAAGACACAGCATTCAGGATAACGCGCAGAACGCTATTAATATGCCATTTTAACAAATTGGACCTTTACTCCTTTGATATTAGTATAGCATCACTGATCCAAAATTTGGCCCTTCGAACATCTTAAATTAAATCATTTGAAAAGCTTGCCGTTATTTTTCCTGACAAATTTTTATCCGACGCCTATTTTAGTTGCCTTGGATCATACACAACGTTCCCCTAGTATTAGATTTTTTAAATAATTTACCGTAAAATATAAGCGGTATGATTGGTCTGTATGCTATAGGATTATTGTGAATTAAACCATCCCATCTTCCTTTGGTGCTTTTTGATTATTTTTATTAATTTTCACATTCGTGAAAGATTTTGATAAAACTCCTTTAGGGAGTGTCCAACCAACATCGAGATCGGTAAAGACCGAGTCAAAGAATTTTAAGAAAGATGTTCATGTTCACACTAATTGGGGTTGTTAAAGTATCTCATTAAAATGTACGAAGTTTCAAGGACTCGAGTGCTTAACGCGAATAAAAACTAATCTTTTATGCGCTAAACGGTTCCAAGCAATCTTAATTAGCCTTGTTAAACTGGGTTGCACAAGCAGAACTCTAGCATAACTCTTACAGTGCTCGTCTATAGCTGAAAGAAGATTACGGATATTGGCAAGAAATGAACGGAAGTAAATTTGAGTTGGTTCTCTTTACTAAAAAAATATGAAAATCTAGCAGTTGCCCTTCCATTTAATGTTTTGTTTTATGTATGAAAAACAATGTCTGTCAAATGTCCGCCTCTATTGGCCTGACATATGCAGGCTCTTTGAATTTTTCATCACTTTTTCACACATTTCACTCTGTATCCTGGTAATTTCATCTCTAGTGTTCCTTACTTTTAAAACAACTGGAGCAGTTAAATCGGGTGTCTGTGTAACTGTTGTGGAAACGTTTATCGTAACAATTGCATGGTTTGGTTATGATCCTGTTGGAACCGCACATCTTCACCAAACCACTGAGTTGCGATTCTGGTCTAAAAAAAGTTCCTTATTATATCACGATAATGTTTGCCAGTGACCGTAACAGCTAAACCATTCGTAGTTTCGTAAAAATAAAATTTGCCAAAATGGCGGCAACAATAAATGTGTTCCTTTCTGATGGACACCCTGTATTTCATAGCGGATAATTCACGCTGTATGTAACTCTAAATAAAGGGTGCAAAAACAGCCACTGTCGATGTAATTGAATTAGATAATCAAATTTTAGTAATCTTGCTTAGCTGGTCTCTGGCTCTCTGGGTGGTTATAACCATATGATGTCTTGAGAACAAATCACTAGGTAATTAATATACGGGTATTGAACTTTAGATTGCATCCTATATAGGTAAACCATACACACTTAACAAACACTTTAGGCCTATTGCCGTTGTTTATTTAAGTTGCACTTACATAATATGTATACTCGGTTGAATATAAGAAGCTGTACTTAATATTAATTAAAAATTCTAATGTACATATCATAACTATAAAATCATCACCCAAATCAAAATTGAAGCACCCACACAAATAATTCCAATTGTCATCAGTAATTGACAAGACTCAAATCACATGTGAAGATCTTAAGAACTTAATAAATATTTGATGCAAGATTGGTTCGATTGGTTCCAGTGTGTGATGGACTAAAATTATAAGTAAATTATAATATTAGAAAACGGTAATACGTATGTAGGCGGCTGCCTAAATATTTGGATTAGATTATGTGTAGAAACGACTAACCATATACACGATTTTATCTCATATACTTGTAGCATTGAATATTTCAAGTTAATTGGAGCTTACACATTTTTTTTTAATTTATAAGGTGAATAAGCCCGCCACAAGTCCCTTAACCCCAATATCTCAATTCTCAATATTATATGATATCAGATTCACTAGCCCACAACCATATTTTATTTTCGTTTATGACCTTTCAAAATTCACAGCGAGTGTCTTTTCATCTCATTTTCATGTGTATGTATTATAATATAATTATTAAGTAACCGAACTGTCAAATCTAAAATGAAAATTATAAAATAAAACTTGAAACGATTTATACGCGTGGGTAGGTTTTGTCTTGTCATTAAAATTCATAGAAATATCAAAAGTCTATTCGATTTTTCCGCCGCATGTAAATAAAACGAGAAAAATTATGATTGTATATTATGCGCACATAGCCTTTAATTATTGAACATTTCTTTTAATTAAAAACGTTGCAGTTTATATCAAAATGACTAAAAATCCACTTTACACGATCGATGGAGCGTCCGTTAAATTAGGTCATACGTTTATTTAAAAGTTTCGAAAACAAAATTTTTTACAGCAAACAACAGCAACAACATAAATTGGGTAACGGCCAATTTACCTGCAAATTAACGTGGTCCACCTCTCCCCCGAGTTATTATTTATTTTATTATAAATAAATCATTAACAATTTTTCTTTTAAATTTGTTTTCTCAAAAAATTATTAAAAGATTAATCTTTAAGAATTTTAATTCACTTTAAGCTTTTATAGATCGTACGTTTTATTTTTGGTCTGTGTGTATGTTTTCTTTTCAAATTAATCTTCAATTTATTGATCCCTCGATCTTTTCTTGTTTTTTGGTTTTAAGATAAAAATTACGTTAATTTTTGTATAGAAACCAAAATGATCGCAAGTGTTTTGATTACGATCAAATATGACCCAGATCACACATTTTACATACAAAAAACGCGAACGTGAGAATATATCGATTAAATTTTCCATTGATCCACGCTCTAATTACAGTATCCCTCACAAACTAAACATAATAATAATAATAGCGATCATAATCTCTTGTCAATTCGGAGAGATGATTTCCATAGTACAAAATTCTATTTATGGCAATCATCGAGTTTTCAAAGTCACCAAATTCAACTAACAATAGATGAAAATTTTTCAATACAAATTAAAGTTGATCGCGCATTTCCTATATGCACTCGTCGTCGTCATCGTCATTGAAATACAACAGAACAGAGAAAAAAAATTCAATTTCTAATCACGATCAATTAGTTTCCATTCAACGATCATTCAAACATGAAAAACAAAAGAAGCAACAAAAAAAAAACGATGAAATGCGTTCAATTTAAATTATATATATATATATGTATATAGATAGAAAATAATTTCCATAAAAGAAAATTCTTATAATATTGATTCCTAATTGATACTTTTCATATCGTCTGTAGATCCCCATCCGTAACATCACAAAATACATGTACATATATTTACACACAGGCACACAACAATGATTCGAACAAAACAGAAATTGAAAATTCAAAGTCATGGTGAACATTTGAAATAGTAAAAAGAAAATAAGATAATAATGATCATCATTAATTGATCGTACATTACAATATTTGTTTGATTAATTTGTAATTTTTTACAACAACAATAAATAAAAAATATAACGCTATCGTTGTGTGATGATCATGAACGAAAAACCTTGAAATAACGGATTGTCTTGATCTTCATTAACGATCAATCGATCATATGTTTTATAAATATACGAAACTACATATATATTTATTATTTTATTTAAAACGATCAATGACTTTCTTTAAAACGAAATGAAATAGTCATAATAAACGTTTTTTTTTTACCATTGTTCTAATGATAAATATTGTTAAGTTTGTCGCCGTCTTTCGGAAAAACGTGTAGAAGAAAAATAGTTATGTGCATTATTAATATATACGATCGCGCAACATAACACAACATCGACACAAAAATGATCGACAGTTTAAATGAAAATATTTTTACAACCGTATTAAAACGGTTCTTTTTTCTTTCGTAATGTCTTCTTATTTCTGAAAGATCGCGCACATAAAACATATCAAGCAATACGACTGAAAAATGAGTAATGAGTTTGATCTTGTATTTTTTTTTTGTTTCGAGATGAGTAAGGAATTTAAAACAAACTACTAGACTTGTGTAATGTGTGATCCTCGATAATGTAAAATTATATAAAAAAAATACTTTATAGACTAAATGATCGTTATCGATCTGAAATATTATAGTGACGGCAATTTAAAAGTTCTGTAGCACAGTTAACTCTTATGGATTGGAATTAAATGACGGCGGCCTAAGGTAAGAGTTCGCCAGTAGAAGCCATTCCTAGTAAGAACTAAATTGTAATTAACTATAAGGCAAGAGTAACAGAAATATTAAAAATAAATTGATTATTTCTGTCGGTCTCAAATAAATTGTTTTTTGTGTGTAACATGTTACGTTTACCGTGGGATGTTCGGATTGCTAGTAAAATTCAGAGTTGGTTATACAACAAAATTATGGAAGAAAAAATTTAAATTTATTAGTGAAAGTGGTTTATCTAAGACCACGATGTACGCCATTACACGGTTGCCGGGAATTAAATTAACTTTTTAAATTTTTTACCACGAAAGGTGGATCGAAATTTTCAAATCGAATTCCATTTTTTCACGTGTGAAAATTATAAAGCACCGACCAAACGGCACAGTGGTAATTTGGCGTTTGGATCGGAAGGTATACTGGGAATCCCGATATGGGCAGGGTGCAAAATTGATTTTCATCATCAGATTACGATCAGTGATGAAAATGAACCCCTATCGAAGTCCATAACTCATACGCCAGCCCATCTTCCATGCCAGTTCGGTAGGCCTGCATGGAGCTATGCAATGCGCATATGGTTCTACAAAAATCGGACATATAGCCGTACGTCCCCGAATTGGCTGGGGGACGACGAAAAAGTAAGGACCAGAAAAGCGAACCGCACGAGAATTAGAAGTGCCTAGCTCGCAGAACAGATTAAAGATAAAGCGAAGAAAAAAAATATAAATCAAACATTTTATTGTAAACAACTGCCATTTTCTATGCTGTGAATTTGTGATAGATGAGCTATGCAATGCCTCCTAAACTAAAGGCCGCTTACGCCAAGTGATGACGACAAGCTATGTCGACGTTTTTAAAATATTAATTTTTTCTCCAGTAGTTTTTTTCGTGTTGCGCAAACTGTCGAAGCCAAAAGATATGCGTTTTCCAATTTTTGTAGTAATGCACCCGACAAACAATTCTAAAAATTTAGTCCAAAAATTACCCAAATATGGACTGATGACCGAGTCGGTGATTGTCTGACAACGGTACCATAAAATACCTGATTTCCAGAACACCTTAGTCAGGCAAGATATCCGAACGAAGTCCGATGTGGGTATTTTACAGTGTTCTATCCCGTATTGTGTTACGCCTTATATTAGCGTATTTTCCGGTTATTTGCTGGATGAATCCATCAATAAATAATTGGTCAATATTGAAGAGATATATCGGTCTTAATTGATGGATTTGTGACGACTAATATCGAGATTATTTTTATCAAAATATTCGATAAATTTGAGCGAGTACTTATTGTGAGCAAAACTAGACAAAATATTTTAATTCAATTATTAATTCAGGTATTTGTTACGTAAAATATTATATGTGAGTTACAATTTAATATCATATTGACATTAATTTAAAATTTGTTTAATTTGCTATGCACGGGATTTGTTCACCGCTGATCTTTTGAGGTATTCCTGTACGGCCTTTTTAATTTGTACATGGCTAATTTGCACATCCCTTGCCATGTATTTGACCGCGAGTTCTATCAAATTTAACAACAGAGAATGATCGGCAAAAATCAGTTTTGATACTTCTGAAAAATAAATATATATATATATATATATATATATATATATATATATATATATATATATATATATATATATATATACATGTATTACCTGAAACCTAACCTACATGTATTAGTATATGTAAATAATTTTTTAATAAATAATAAATGTCTTACTTTTTTCGAGCCCTGCTTGACCCGACCATGAATATTTTTTGAGCAAACTTGCATCAAATAGGTGCTCAAAAATATATTTTACCGTTTTATTCAAGGATGGCGACTTAAATTTAAAAAGTCTTACAACCTGTAAAAAAGAAATTATAATTATTACTTCAAGATAATGGGGTAGATACTCGATCGGCTACCAAGCAACAAATATGCAGTTTGAAATTGTGTAAAATAGTAAAATAATAAATAGTATGTATGAGTACTTTTAATTTTGTTAAATTATAATTAAGTGTTTTATTTATAATAACTTTACATCCCGACAAACATATCTAAATAATTGATCACTGTTAATAATAATTTTCACGCGTCAGGTAAAACAAAGGAAAATTACCCGATATTTTCTCTATGCTCTAAATACACTACAAAAGCTATTTTCTAAATATGTATTTATTATTTTTAAAGAAAACACGTGACTTTAGATATAATTTTAAATCCTTACCAACAAGAAACCAATTATACTAGTCCTAAACTTTCAACAAACGATTGAAAGTGATAACGATAAATAATCGGTCACTGCTAATAATAATTTTCACGCGTCAGGTAAATCTATGGAGAAATATCCGATATTTTCCTTATGGGATATAAAAACATAACCAAAACTATTCTCACATTTAATTATTTTCTTAAATTATAAAAAACGAGAACTCACCTTGGTTTGCACTATAAAAATATTTAAATCACTTAACCACAATTTAACAACAACTTACACTTTAATTTTTGAACACTTTTTTAAACACGTCCGCTTAGAAAATATTTTGAAGCGCTTCTAATTAATAAAAAATTTTTATTACATAATTCAAACGACAACACACACATACATTTACGAGTATAAATAATCCAAATTTTGGTGAGATTTGTATGTTCTTTTATTTTATGTTATTAAGATGTTAAATCTCAATGCATTTCGAACACCTGTAACAATAAAATTTTGATTTTGTCTCGTCCCGTTTCGTTTAGAAACTCGTGCATACTTTTTGTGCAGGTGTTCACATTGCAACAATAATAATTTTGATTTTTCTTTTTTTTTTGTCTCGTCTTGTTTCGTTTAGAAACTCGTGCATTATTTTTTTTAAATTTTACCCGAGTGTCGGGTAAAATGGGACCAACGTAGCTTGTACGGTGAGAAATTGTTTGTCGGGGCATGTACATTTTTATTTTAGATTTTGGCATTCATTTAACATAAGCCGATTTCTAAAATCATTCAATTCGAAATTATTATAATTGGTACGTATATCCAATAAAATAGCAAAAAAAAAACTCGAAAATCCACGTATCCACGTAGTCACCGCGTATCCACGATGATGACGTGTTATATATTAACCCGTCCCCGCAAAAGACGGCTATAGCCGTCGGATTTTTGGTGATATGTGGGCAAATGACGGCTATAGCCGTCGTCCATATTTAAATTGATTTCATATAAGGAGGCAACTCAGAAAACTGATGATAACAAAATCGGGGGATACAATTTGATGCTGCAGCTACACCTATCATCTCCATCCAAAATTTAATTACACCACTCGATTGCTAAAAGATCAAAGAATTCGTTTGCTTAAGTGGGGACTGCGTGACGCATCGCTTGTGGAAGAAAGGGAAACACCACCATTTTTAGTTTCGCCGTTTGTATTGACTCTGTATTTTGTTAATTGATTATGATGGGATTGGGTATGTTGGATGGAAATGGGATTTTTAACCCTCATCAGTATGGGTCATTTTACTTACAAAAACGTATGCGATGAGTCTCGCAGACTCATATTGCATTTTCACATTAAAATCAAGTTTATTAAATATTTCAATATTTATTTTAAAATTCAACATAAACAATTCATTTGAAATATAAAAAAGCAATTAAAATGTTATTTTTGTATGCAGTTACTGCAAATCACGACTTTCTGCGAGTGTTTGGAACATATAATTTTAGTACAGCTCCCGCACAGTTGTTTATTCAGGAGGACACATATACCATCTACGTTTTTTTATGTATTAATGCCTACGTTTTTAAATGCAGGTTCAATATTTACAAACGAACTACTATTGGTTAAAATTTGTTATACAACAATTTTAGTTAATTTGATGAGACGCGCAGAATTACGCCTTTGAATAATTGGTACATACTACTAAATTTTACAAGAATAGTTTGCGGCGGTATTGGGCTAGGTAACTTTCCATTCTGGATATACATTTACCCAAAACACCTTAGCTGCTATTTCAGCTACGTAAATTAAATATAGAATTGAGCGATGGGCTATTTATTTGTTTTTCTTTCGTTTTATTTGTTTTTTACAGAGAAGGTCATTATCGATTTTATCTTCGAAATACATCGTTGACAATAAAATTCGACACAATTTTTTTTGGGACGTAGCCGCCAAAGTCATGTTTTTCGGAAACAAATACCTATCGATTTTACGTTATGGCGACGGTTTGGAAGATAATTATTTGGTATGCATCTTTTATTTTTACACAGTCCCAACACATGTCAACCCCACACTTAGCAAATTTTGTGTCAGCCCCATGTTGGTAAAAAATTATCAGATGTTATATTCCTTCTTGAATTATAAAATGGAGTACACAATTGTAGAATCACAGTAGATGATAGGTTGATTGCTTTTGTAGTCCTTCTTTCCCAAATATGGAATCCCCTTCAGTTGTGGTGCTGTCGCAGATCCACCAAATCTTCATTTGTCCAACTTTAAACCGTTTGAGTTATTTTATCGTGAGTTGTTCGACAGAAACTTAAATCTTTGGCAAGACAAGACATGGTTTTGTATAGAATGTTGCCAAATAGAGGATGCCAAAATTCCTGCAAATCTGATATGCCCCGCTTTTTTCTCTAAAATGTTATATTGACTCTCATTATCACTTTCCGCCAAAGCACTAACTTCTTCCACAATCCACACACGCGTTCAGTTTGACGAACTGTAGAACATTAAAAAATTAGTTATTTTGATATGAAAAATTTATACAGAAACTTTCCTTGTAATAATAGATTATAATTGTTCAATTGCCATTCACTTTATTGGTATGTAAATTAGAATTACAAGATAATTGAACGAGTACCACGCAACAGTAAAACACATTTAATATAAAAGATTTTTCTCACTGACTAATTAAAATACATATAATATACAACAGCCCTTCTGTTCTCTAATGATGTATAAAGCTCGAGCGTTAATATTACAACAAATAATCCTGCTTTTAAATCATTTGTATTAAATAGGACAATAAATGAGTCTATCAGACTCATCGTGAACGGATTTGTTTTTAATTTGAAAATGGTGTCTCAGGACATTTACCGTTACCTATATAAATTATGCAATACATTTTTTTTTTGATCAAGTATTAAAATAAATTTGAGCCAAAATGTATGAAAATAGTTTTAAAGATAGTTTTATACAGATCAAACTTAAAATGAGTCTCCGCGACTCAACCCATACTGATTAGGGTTAAATGATTTTTGGAAGAAGCTCTGGAATATGGCCACCTAGGCTGAACTCGGTATTTTCCTAACCGAACCACTATTTTTGATTCCCATTTTTGTTTTCAATAATTTTACTTAAGTCGGGTGATCCCTTTTTCTGAGGGTTTAAAAATTCGCTCGATAAAATGTATTATCCACTTTTATTCACTCTGTTCAGCGTTGTTTGTAATAATTTTCAGTAAGAATAATGAAAAGTAACAAAAAAGTGGGTGTCTATACCCCACGTATACGGACATATGACGTGATACGTACAATGTTTCTGGAAGGAAATGGCCTACGCGATATATCGAGCTTTCTGGCGAACGTTAAGAAAATACAGAGTACCGCCTCATGTGGCCATATTCCAGAAGTTCTTTCAAAAATCACTTAAGAATCTCATTTCTGATCAACATATCCAATCCCATCATAATTTTTAAGAAATTACCGAGTTCTGTCCTTGGTAGCCATATTCCAGAGCTTCTTCCAAAAATCATTTAAGAATCCCATTTCCATCCAACATACCCAATCCCATCATAATCAGTTAACAAAATACAGAATCAATACAAACGGCGAAACTAAAATTGGTGGTGTTTCCCTCTCTTCCACAAGCGATGCGTCAAGGTCCCCACTTAAGCTAACGAATTCCTTGATCCTTTAGCAATCGAGGGGTGTAATTAAATTTTGGATGGTGATGATAGGTGTAGCTGCAGCATCAAACTTTATTTCCCGATTTTGTTATCATCAGTTTTCTGAGTTGCCTCCCTATATGAAAGCAAATTTAACAAAATTATAGCTATGTTTCTCGGGTTACCATTTTCAAAAATATTCGTGGTCTTAAGAATTCATTTATAGATTATGTACTTAAAAATAAAATTAAAATTAATTAAAATATGCAGGATGGCTATAGCCGTCATTTGCTCTGTGAAGGGAACAATTGTTGTGGTGAGCAAATGATGGCTATAACCGTCGAAATTTTTCATGGAAAAACTGTGAGAAAATGTGATAATTTTCACTTCCAAACATATAAAGTTTGTTCAATTTCGTATGGCAGTCATAACAAATTGAAAAAAAGTGTGTTTCTGAGCGCGGTCGTCAATTTAAAAGTGTGCGGCAACGGGTTAACAAAAAGAAAAACATGGTGATGTCGATTTGCGTGTTACGAATTGGACCAAACATTTTTGGAATTGCTGTTCGAAATTTCATAAACCTTTTATTTACTTTATGTATTGTTAATAAATATTATTATACATTGCTTTCCTGTAGATTAAAATTTAAATTAATTATCTTCTAGCTAGATGATTAAAAAAATTTTAAAGTTGTGAAATAAACGTTGAACTTGGGAAAAATAAATTTTAATTTAATTTTACATTTTAATAGAAAATTTTAAGTAAGCCATTTCCTAACTTTCGAGAATTGATTTCAAAATTTTTTGATAGTTTAATTTTAAAGCTTGACTACATACCTAGTACGATTATATTGGTTGCCATTGACATGGTGTTTGCAAGTGTTTTACGCCGTGTTTTTAGGGTTAACAGCAGGGTTAACAGCAAATCGCAGACTCGATCGAAAATAGAAGAAAAAAATAAACTAAAATCTGAAATTATTTCTTTCATTACAAGTGAACATTAGCTGGAAGTAGTAGAAACAATTTAGTTTGTATCTCGTTCCTAAAATGATATTTTCAGTCCAATAATTAAAAAACTTGCTTTTCTTGTTTAGTAGACAAATGTATTCAAATGCAAAAAGCAAGAATTTTAGGTCCTAGATACGAAAGAAACAATTTAAGGCAAAGAATGTGAATTGTGCCAATCTTTTTAAGAACAAGTTAATTGGTATATAAGCCACGAAAGTAGTTCTCGATTTCATGTGCAAGTCATTGATCATACGAAATGAAACTCGGATCGTCTATACCAGGGGCTTGTGCCAAAATATTATTTCATACTGTTACGGTGACACCTAGAATAGAATAGAATAAGTTAATTTCATTAATTGTTCAATTACATTTATAATTTATACTCAACATTTAGGCGTATTTCTATACTAACATATTTGCTGCGCATTTAGGATTATTCTAGAAACAAATATTTTGGTATATAAAGGCGCGCGTTGACGTGGAATGCTGAGTATTATTTTAAACGTGATACAGTGAAGGTTAAATAGAAAGATTATTAAAGTGATTATTAAAGCGATTATTAAAGTGATAATTAAAAAGTGTGTTATAATTGTAATAATTAATTGTGAATTTTGTGTTGTATAATAAATTGTGTTGTATATAATAAATTGTGTTGTGTAAATAAATTGTGTAAGTTCAAATTTGAAGCAGTTGTATTTATTCACAATCCAGTGATTCGAACCTTGAGTGACAAGGCAAAAACGTAACAATTGGTGACAGCAGTGGGATTGTGAATAATAAGGAAAATGATTCTCAACGAATTAAAGCTTGCGCAATTAAAGGAGCAACTGAAGCAGCGAGGTTTGGCTAGTGAAGGTACAAAAGCTAGTTTGGTGGAGCGACTACGTGAGGCCATGGAGAAGGACGGTTTAAATCCAGATGTGTATGATTTCGAGGAGGACAACACGGATGAGATCAGTGTGGACAAGAAAGAAAAGGAAGAACAAACGATGGTCGGAACAACACAAAACCCATCCGGAAGTTTCGATTTATCGCAGTTGATGGCTGCTATGAATCAAATAATGGGACAACAGTTGGAGCTACAAGGGGCGGACATTAAACATCAAATGAAACAGCAGATGTTACAAATGGAGCAACAAGGGGCGGACATTAAACATCAAATGAAACAACAGATGTTACAAGTAGAGCAACAAGGGGCGGACATTAAACAATCGAACCACGAAATAAAACTGCAGATGTTACAAGTGGAAGTTGGCCAAAAGAAAATGGACGAGAGGTTTCTGGAGTTATCTTCTACATTACACGGTAAAGTGGAAAAACTGCAAACAGAAGTACACGCAGAAATTCAAAATGTTAAAGGGACGGTTCAACAAAAATTTGAATCGGTTAAACAAGATTTTCAAACGGAAGTTAAACATCTCGAGAAGGAGCTCCAAGATGTCAAGGCAAATGGAACGACACAGCAAGTGATCCAGACGGTTAATGCAGTTAAGATAAAACCACCAACATTTGATGGAACAACATCCTTCAGTATTTTTAAGTTCCAATTCGAAACGGCGATTAAGCAAAATCAGTGGACTGAAGAACAATGTGTTGCAGCGTTAATTGTGGCTCTTAAAGGCGAAGCGGCAGAAACACTACAAATCATTCCCGAGCAAGAACGGAACGTTTACATGGGAATTATGAAGGCGTTAGATCGAAAATACGGAAGTGACCACAAACGAGAAATCTATCGCATGGAATTGAAGGGTCGATACCAAAGAGGAGGAGAATCGCTACAGGAATTTTCATCGGTAATTGAGCGGCTCGCGCATTTAGCCCATTCAAATATGTCGGCCGATTACATGGAGCGAGTTAAAATAGATGCATTCATTGACGGTATTCGAGATCCTGAGACGCGCAGAGCGGTGATGTTGTCACCTCAGGCAACTTTCACGGAAACCATCGCTTGTGCGTTAACAAACGAAACTGCGCAAGCTATCATCAAACCAGCAATGAAAATTCGTCGAGTCGAGATTGATTCCAGAATAGACACCGCGCGGGCTACACCAAGGTTCAGAGATGGAAGTGGCAGGATTAAATGCTGGGTATGTGATAGAATGGGTCACATCTCACGGGACTGTTGGGAGATTAAGAAGAAACGAGCAAGGTCGCCATCTCCTATGAAGCGTAGATCAAACGAGGAGCAGATAGAATCCAGAAGGGCGGGTCAGACGACAGCGGAGTCGTTAAACCAAAAAGAGTCAGCTTGAAGGGGCAGAAGCTGGCTCCCACAACCGATTGCCCTATAACCTCCATCCATGTTTCGAGAATAGCAAGGAGCGGTGACAGCTTAACAATTGAAGCTGATATTGATGGGAAGAAATGCATGATCACGCTGGATACGGGGGCAACTCATACGATTGTTCGTGAGGATATTATCGATGGAATTATGGAACCAGCTAGTGGAATAAAGTGACGAACGGCGACTGGAGAAAATTCAGCAATAAAAGGGAAAAAGGTCGTAAAAATAAAGATTGAGCGAAATCACTTTCAACACGAGGTGCTGGTTGCAGATATTGTAGACGAAGTCATCTTGGGAATGGACTTCATGAGAACGAATGGCTTCGTGGTGGATGTTGGACGGAGTGTATTAACCTACGATAATATTGAGTTGCCACTTCACGTTAGCGCTATAGGAGAAACGACCAGGCAAATTATAATGGATCATCGGGAGAAGCTGCCACCGAACTCGGAAACAATAGTATGGGCAAGATTGGAGGAAGGTTCTGGGTCACCCAGGTTGTGGGTTGTGGAAGCCAATGAAGCGGAGAGCGAAGCCAAAGAAATTATGATCGGGAAAGTTCTGGTGAAACCAGACAGCGATAATAGAGTACCAATTAGGACTCTAAATCTCTCGGATAAGACGAAAACCATCAAGAAAGGGACAATAATCGGAAAATGCGAAGAAATATCTGCGATTGTGAAGTGCGAGCAGAAAAATCCGATTAATACGACTAACTCGCAAGGGCAGAAAGAGGTTGTAGAACAACTCATGGAGAAATGGACCGAAGATCTTACCATGGAACAGAAAAATTTGGCAAAACAATTGCTCGAGCGGTACATGCCAATATTCTGCAGTACATTGGACAATAATGGGAGAACCACAATGGTAAAACATCGAATAGATACTGGAGCAGAAATGCCGATTCGCCAACCACCCAGGAGATTACCATTGGCAAAGCAAGGAGAAGTGGATCGAATGGTAAAAGATATGCAAGCAGCAGGGGTAATCGAAACATCAAGCAGTCCATGGAGTTCACCAGTGGTGTTAGTCGAGAAAAAGGATGGTAGCATGAGATTCTGCGTGGATTACCGAAAATTAAATGCTGTGACGAAAAAGGATTGCCAAGGATCGATGACACGTTAGACACATTATCGGGTGCTCGAATATTTTCGACATTAGATCTGCAAAGCGGCTGTTGGCAAGTGGAAGTCCAGGAGGAAGATCGCGAGAAAACGGCATTCAGTGTGGGTAACGGATTATGGCAATTTAACGTTATGCCATTCAGATTATGTAACGCCCCTGCGACTTTTGAACGGCTAATGGAGCGCGTATTAAAGGGATTACATTGGAAGACGTGCCTCGTATATTTGGACGACATCATCGTCATGGGCAAGGATTTCGACGAGCATTTAAGGAATTTGGCAGAGGTTTTGGATCGGATACAAGCCGCCGGATTAAAGCTAAGCCCAAAGAAATGCAAACTATTTAGGACGGAAGTAAAATATTTGGGTCATAAGGTAACAACAAATGGAATCCATACCGATGAAGACAAGATCGCAGCAGTAAAGCAATGGCCACGACCTAAAAACTTACATGAATTACGGAGCTTCCTTGGATTGTGCACCTATTATAGACGGTTCGTGCCAGGATTCGCCAGTATCGCAAAGAGTTTACACGAATTAACCAGGAAGAACAAGGCATTCGAATGGAAGGATGATCAAGAAGAGGCATTCGTGGAACTAAGACGACGATTATGCGAAGCACCAATCCTCGCATACCCTATACCCAACGTAAAATTCATTTTGGATACCGATGCAAGTAATGACGGTATAGGAGGAGTATTATCACAGGCAACAAATGGTGACGAGCGAGTTATTGCATATTACTCCAAGATGTTATCAAAACCGGAACGGAATTATTGTGTAACACGGAAAGAGTTGTTGGCTATAGTGGAATGTGTTAAGCACTTCCATAAGTACCTCTATGGCCAAAAATTTCTTCTACGGACGGATCATGGAGCTTTGCGCTGGTTGTTACAATTCAAAAATCCAGAGGGACAAGTAGCACGTTGGATCGAACGTTTGCAAAGCTACGATTTCCAAATTGAACATCGGAAATGAAGCGCACATGGAAATGCCGACGCATTATCAAGATGTAGAATGCAAGCATTGTGGGCGTGTGGAGGGTAAAGAAAACATCATCGATATTCGGCTTATGCAAGTACTACCTGATGAGGAATGGACTGATGAAATGATCAAGAAAGAGCAATTACGGGATGCTGACCTGTCATTCATCATGGAACATAAAGAAAAGGAACACCGGCCCAAATGGAGCGAGATAGCCGACAAAACTCCCGTTCTAAAAGCTTATTGGGCTCAATGGGATAGCCTCCACATAGAAAATGGATGTTTAAAAAGAAAGTCGGAAAGCACGGATGGTAAAGTAAAACAATTGTTGGTAGTGGTGCCAAAAGATCGAATAGCGGAAATCCTCAAGGAGTATCATGGAGGAGCAAGTGGAGGTCACCTAGGGATTAATAAAACACTAGCCAAAATTCGCCAACGTTTCTACTGGTCTGGATGTAGACAGTCAGTAGTAGAATGGTGTCGAAGATGTGACCAATGTGCGGCAGTAAAAGGACCAGCACGAAAAGCCGTGGAACCATGAAACAATATAATGTCGGGGCACCATTTGAGAAAATTGCAATGGATGTGGCGGGGCCATTTCCGACCACCGAGAGCGGAAATAAATATGTGCTAGTAATAATGGATTATTTCAGCAAATGGCCGGAAGTGTACCCCATACCCAATCAGGAGACAACAACAATAGCTGATGCCGTGGTCAACAATTGGATTAGCAGATTTGGTGTACCGATGGAAATTCACACGGATCAAGGAAGGAATTTCGAATCGGTGGTATTTCAAGAGATATGTCAGATGCTTGGAATCAATAAAACAAGAACAACGCCTTTACACCCACAGTCGGACGGTATGGTGGAAAGATTCAATGGCACATTGAAGGAATATCTAGCAAAGGTTGTGGAAAGGAACCAACGTAACTGGGATCGACATATAACAATATTCCTGATGGCCTACCGATCAGCGGTACATGACACAACAGGAGTGACACCAGCTAAAACCATATTTGGGAACAATCTGCGATTACCAGGAGATTTAAAGTTTGGGGCTGTTCCATCAGCAGCTCTATGCGGACAGGATTACGTCGACCGGATGAAAGAGGAACTTAATGAAATACATCAATTTGTACGGGAGAAAATCCAAATATCAAGTGATCGAATGAAAGCTCGATATGACATACGAGCAAATAATCAAGGCTTCGAAGAAGGGCAATTGGTATGGCTTCACAACCCGCAACGGCAGAAGGGATTATCACCGAAGTTGCAACCCACATGGGAAGGACCTTACACTGTCATTAAAAAGTTGAACGACGTGGTTTATCGCATACAGAAAGGGCGGAAAGGTAAACCAAAGGTAGTGCATTTAGAGCGTTTGGCGCTCTACAGAGGAGGTGATCTGGATCCTGTTCGGGACGAACAGGCTTAGAATAGAATAAGTTAATTTCATTAATTGCTCAATTGCATTTATAATTTATGATTTGGTTCAACATTTAGGCGTCATTTCTATACTAACATATTTGCTTGATGCGCATTTAGGATTATTCTAGAAACAAATATTTTGGTATATAAAGGCGCGCGTTGACGTGGAATGCTGAGTATTATTTTAAACGTGATACAGTGAAGGTTAAATAGAAAGATTATTAAAGTGATTATTAAAGCGATTATTAAAGTGATAATTAAAAAGTGTGTTATAATTGTAATAATTAATTGTGAATTTTGTGTTGTATAATAAATTGTGTTGTATATAATAAATTGTGTTGTGTAAATAAATTGTGTAAGTTCAAATTTGAAGCAGTTGTATTTATTCACAATCCAGTGATTCGAACCTTGAGTGACAAGGCAAAAACGTAACAATATCATCGAGCAATAAATATATAAGAGAAATCAAATAGTGCAAATTTTATAAGCAGGTTTTTCCGAGGTTAATCTTATTTTATAGTTTTAATATATTTAAATACACAAATTTAATTTTTTTCTATATTTAATCCATAAATACGTATCTTATAAACATATCGGCATAGTTATTTTATAGTTCATTGTTCTTGTTAGGCTTATACAGGTTGCCAAATAGATTAACCTCGGAAATTCTACATGAGTCCTCTTATGTATATTTTGCTCTATGTTCATATCTAGTCTTCCCTTAAATTGAGGACTATTAAAGTTAGGAATGTGACATCTAGCACATTAACAATAGGCTCATTGAGTCTTATTTTCTATGAAATTTTAGCACGGCATACTTTATGAAAATAAAAATTAACATACAAAAATATCTGGAATTTCATGGAAAAAAGACGCAATGAGCTTATTGTTAATGCGCTAGATGTCACATTCCCAACTTTAACAGTCGTCAATAGTGGCGATTGTTTAGCATTGTGATTTTCAATTCCTGAAAGGAATAAAATTGGTTAGTACCTGATACAGAGTGAGTTTTTAATAAATGATATGCTTTCTACTGGGAAACGGTGCAAGAAAGAAAAAATACTTATTATGAAAATTGTTCAGTTTTGAGGGAGACGTTTAGTGGTGGTCTTGAATGGCCTTGAAACTTATTAGTTTGAGAGTTGATGTCACTTTTTTTAATTGGACCCAGTACTTTTTAGCGCATTTTTTAATTACGCGGTTAAAAATAAAAACAATTTGTTTAAAAAACATTATTCTTAAAGTGTATGATTTCAAAAATTTGATCAAAAATTGACCTGCAAAAACAATTTTCGTTTCGTTATAACCGCAAGTCTTCTTCGGCGTCTCCCTAAACGTCAACTTCGAGACGATTTTTTTTTTCATTTTAACGTTAACAACACTCAAAAATGTAGATCATAAACATCTACATTTTTGAGTCGCATTTACCAAAAATTAGCTTAAGAAGTGCTCTGGTGCTACCTGGTTCGTTTTTTGGAACTGGTAGTTTGTGAAAAATATATATTAAAATCGTATACCTGTGCCATTTGCTTTGTATCCAGAAATGACAATGTTCAAGTTAATAGGTTTACGCACTAAACCCTTAAATGTGGGGCCAGATATAAGAGATTTTATCTTATGGTTCTAAGGAACCACGGATTCTTAAAATCAAACCTATAATATGTGCAGCTAATTCTGTTTTTTCTATTTTCTAGGATACGTTATTTGTTGTATGTTTAATTTGCCATATTTAACAAAGAATATAAACAGACATCGCCTTATTATTATATTTTTGATGATCTTTATTTAATGAAATTATATCATTTACACTTTTTTAATGTAACCCTTTTTTATTAAACTTTACATCAATATATGTAACTACAATTTTCTTTTACATGTTACTTCGGACTGTGATTCTCTGATATGACATAGTTTTTCCGAATTAGTCTAAATTTAATGGTGTTGCACCAGCGGCCACTTTGAATTTTAAATTTTACAGCGATCACCTTTTAAAATAACGATTAATCATAATTATTTTGTCGAAAAGAAAAAAATTAAAAATTGATCTGAATATCACATTTCATTATACAAATTTCGCAGTATTTAATCTCTATTGTTGATCTCATTATTATATGATCATAAAATTCGATAATCGTTTGGGTTAAAACATGTGAAAGTGTTTTTGACCTCTCACAATATACAACGATGGGTACATGAGTAAAAATGAGTATCTTGACTGGGAGATGAATATTTGTATATAAATCGAGAAAAGTCGGCCGTTTCGATTTCATTGCGAATTTTGGTATCTTGTCTTATATCAAATTGAGATTAATTGATGCTCGACACGCGAACTTTAAGCGAAAATTAATGATGAATGATGACGTTGAAATGTATAGCTAAAGCTACTTCATATAATGAAGAAATAATTAGATAAACTATATATATTCAGTTAGACGCAGCTCTAAGCCATCAAATTAGATGTTTTTTGTTTTGTTTTGAGCTGCAAAAAATGCTGTTTCAAATACTTATTAACGTTTCTTGACTTAATTTCAATTTAAACAGTAACACAAAATTAAACATCTTAACTGTGAATTCGCGTACAAGAGCAGTTAGTTTATACAAGCAAGATGTATTGTTCTAAATGTAGCTGGCTCTCAAGATATACTCTAGTACATAATTATAGAAATTTTACAACCTTTTTTTTCATTGTTCCCAAATATTAGAGACCACTTTGCATTCGAAATTGGTACCTCACTGCCATCTGATATACATATACGAGTATATATGTATCTATTCCGTTTTATGTAAGGCATGTACAATGAACCCCTTTTTATGATTTGTTTAAATTACAATAATACAAAAAAATTATTTAAATTTCGATTAAATAGAATAAAAATTAACATGATTGTACCTCGAACCTCGTGCTTCTCCCATCGACTAACTACATCACCACATTATGTAGTCTAGTAATGATCATACAACATGCGAAGAGGAAACAAAAGTAAATAGAATTCTTCTTGGTACGTTGGTATATAACGAAGAAAGTGAATTTTGTCTTATCTCTATAAAAATAAATATAGAATAAAAAAAACTTTTCTTAATTTGAATATTTAATTTGTAAAACGATGAAATTGGGTTATTGTTATATAGACTTTAAATTGGGATTGTTCTGGTTAATTTATGATTTCAGATAACACGATTACAACAGGTATCTTATATACATACATACATTTACATACGTGAGCGCTGATAAGAAACCCTCCTAAGGAGAAAATTAAATATTGAATTTAATTTCTAAAAACCCAAAAAAGCGGTTTATAATTTATGGGGACATGTTATTTTTTTTTGGATGGAATAGAAAGTCCATTTACACGACTATGTAATCTATATGAAACAGGCGTTCACTCCTCAAAACGATTTATAAACACTATAATTTATATTGTTACTTGAAATTCTCACCATCTCTAACAAATAACAACATAACTGGCGCGATCGCGAATACATATATTCCATTATATGATTGACATTAATTATTGCTGGATACAAAATACACAAATCGGAAAGTAATGGAAGCCAATTAACAACAAATTCAAAAATAATTTTGTTTATGCGCGAATTATGATGAAATTATAATTGCTATAATTTGCATATTATGAGGTTCGCAAAAAAAATCAACAACTTCCTCATCTCTCAAATGATTTATATTGTAAATGATTAATGATTATGGCAAAAATTATAAAAACCATTTTTCGGGCGAAATTTAATTAACGAGGAATTCACAGTCGAGTATACAAAATAATGGAGGAGTTCGTGATATAAGAAATTAGTTACACAACTAAACATGCTAAAGTAGTTTCTTCTGCTGTAATAGTTGATTGTTTCAAATTTTTGTTTTCAATCAAATCATTTTCAGGTAAATCCAACTAACAATTGGAGAACCAATTTTTAATTGCAAATGATGTGGTCCAAACCTGGTATATTTATGGAATTTAAAAATTCCGTTGGATAATTAACTGCTTCACTTTCTTCAGTGACAGCATCGACTGATTTAAAAGACATTGTTTCTGTATCGAACATATCTTGAATTTTTAGATTCAAAAATTCTACTTCAATATTTTTGGGCGCTATTTTACGATTGCACGATTTTGTAACCATTGAATTTGCTTATAGTTTTGTAGAATGTTTCAATATACATTTTTTATAAGTTCTGTCCGAGAATTAACAATTGTACAGAAATTTTCTGGAAATTCGATTTCTTTGGTTATTTGATCAGCAGAAATTATTCCATTTTCAATATCAAGGAACTGTTTAGAACAAAATTCAGCTGAAGGATCGTTTTGGATAAGTACACGTATATTTGTTGTTAATTTCATTGGTATTACTGTTTGCCATGAAGATGAAGATTTAAGGCATGCGTTTAATTCATCAGCATATGATCGTGGCATAACGGGTAGTGTTTGTCTGATATCCCCAGAAAGTAAAATTATAGTTCAACCAAAAATATTTGTGTTGTTCTTGAAATCTTTTAATGTTCGATCCAATGCCTCCAATGAATGTTTATGAGCCATTGTGCATTCGTCCCAAATTATAATGCGACATTTTTGCAGTACTTTGGCCATGTTTCAATTTTTTTTATATTACATGTTGCATTTTCATGAGTTTGAATATTTAATGGCAGTTTAACTGCTGAATGTGCTGTTCTCCCTCGATCTAATAAAGTTACAGGAATTCCTGACGAAGCAACGGCTAATGCAATGTTACCTTAGGAGGGCCCGTGAAATATTCCATAAATTTTTCCATAGATTAAAATCGTATACCTATACAAATCTAATTGGAATTCTGCTAATTTCAATTCGAATTTTAAAGTCTTTCTATGTAGTTGTGTGGAGTATACTGTTATGATTTTTAATTTGCGAAATTCTCAATGAAAAGTAAAATATTATGTTTGATTTTACATTATTTTAATTAGTTAAGAAATCATAGAACACATTTTTAAATAAATTACAACATTTGTACATAATTTTAATTCAATTCATTGAAATAAAATGCGTATTTCATTTGCCAAATTACAACAACAATGCTATGTATTCAATACCAATTTGGAATTCGTTGAATTCCTACAGAGTTGATGGTATTGAAATTCCAATTCTATTTTTTAGTTACTGTGCTTGTCACTAGAGTTTTCTCTAGAGAAAAAGATGAAATAAAAGAAATAAAACACTGGAATTCATTTGTTATTTCTTTTGACCAAGAATTGAATTCCAATTCCAAATCCAATTCCTTGGCAAATGACATACGCTTAAAATAAAACTGAGAAAGAAACAAGAGACGGATATTCATTGAATTGACGATATTTAAAAAATAACCACATCAAAATAAGTTAAACGAAATCGAGCAAATCTTGTCAGTATATTTATAAGAAGTATATCAAATTGTCTTAATTAAAATGGCAGAAAAATATTGTATCTTATAAATAAAGTATAAATTAAAATTTGAGTTGATAAATTACGAAGAAAAAAAATATTATTGTAACTTACTCATAAATGTTTAACCAAAATTTTGTGCTAAAACATTCGGGACGCAAACCATATATACTGAACTCAAACCAATTATGAATTTCTCATTGATTTCTAATAAGAAAATTACAGAGATTTTTCCAGAGATTAAAAAACTATACCGAATCAACTTAAGAATTTTTTACTTTTATAAGCAAATAAGAAAGTCTTTTTACAGCAGTAAAACTTAATAAAAAATGGTACTAATCAACTAGAAGCGTGCATTATTAAAACAAGATGGGTTTAGGTAGGTGCCTAATCAACTACTTCACGAATTAGCGAGAAATGAAACACAATATCCAGATATGGTCGTCAATGGCCATCAAAATGTAGTAAAAAAAACAAAAAAAATCTACTGACTACTGATAGGTGACTCTGACTTGAATCACAAACATCAGAAATGGCTAATATTAGCCATCTAACTTTGAGTAAAAATAAAATCAGTACACCGAGAATAACAAAATTCGTAGCAGTAAACCCGAGGTCGACCATTATTTGTACTAGTGGTTTTGGTTAGGTGACTCAATGATCAACTTCATGTACTGGCCAGACCTGAATCACAGTCTCTGTGAATAGCCGATTATGGCCATCCAAATTTGAGTAAAAATGATATCTGAACACCTTGAACATCAAAATTCGTAGCAGTAAACCCAAGGTCGACCATTATTTGTACTAGTGGTTTTGGTTAGGTGACTCAATGACCAACATCATGTACTAGCCAGACCTAAATCACGATCTCTGGGAATGGCCGATAATGGCCATCCAAATTTGAGTAAAAATGATATCTGAACACCTTGAACATCAAAATTCGTAGCAGTAAACCCGAGGTCGACCATTATTTGCACTAGGTGGTTTTGGCTAGGTGACTCAATGACCAACATCATGTACTAGCCAGATCTGAATCACGATCTCTGAGAATGGCCAGTAATGGCCATCCAACTTTGAATAAAAATGACATCTGAATACCTTGAACATCAAAATTCGTAGCAGTAAACCCGAGATCGACCATTATGTGCATTAGGTGGTTTTGGTTAGGTGACTCAATCACCAACTTCATGTGCTGGCCAGACCTGAATCACGATCTCTAAATCAAATAAGAACAATTATAAAAATACATATTAAAATCTCTAGTTAATATTTTTATAGAGTTAAATAATGATTATGTCACTTTCCAAATAACCAGATTTTTATCATTGTCATAGGTAAATACAGGTAAAAACTAAGCTTATTAAGCTATTCTTATCAATCGACAAATTCAGTTTTTTTGCTACGACTTTGGATCTTCTAGATTTACTGAATAATACTGATGTCATTATAACTCAAATTTGAATGGCCATTATTGACCATTCCCAGAGATCGTGATTCAGGTCTGGCCAGTACATGAAGTTGGTCATTGAGTCACCTAACCAAAACCACCTAGTGCAAATAATGGTGGACCTCGGGTTTACTGCTACGAATTTTGATGTTCAAGGTGTTCAGATATCATTTTTACTCAAATTTGGATGGCCATTATCGGCCATTCCCAGAGATCGTGATTCAGGTCTGGCTAGTACATAAAGTTGATCATTCAGTCACCTAACCAAAACCACCTAGTGCTAATAATGCACGACCTCGGGTTTACTGCTACGAATTTTGAAGTTCTAGGTGTTCAGATGTCATTTTAACTCAAATTTCGATACCCATTATCGGTTATTTCAGTTGATAGTACATGATGTTGTTCATAGTTTCCTAAATAAACCATTTGGTGCTTATAATGCTTGACTTTGGGTTTTTATTGATAAAATGTTTTATTTTCTATGATTTATTCTAATAGTTTTAAAGTTCTAATATATTTTAATAAAAATCTCGATAATTTCTACATAATACTTGTTAGAGTATGTTGATAAATTTTTATTTTAGAAAAAATTATATATTTTTTATTTAAATTGAGGTTTAAGTCATTTTCTAATAAAGACTCATACTCATATGATTGTACTAAAATTTCCAATATGATTCATTTTTTCCTATTTGAATTTGAATTAACAGTGTGATACTCATACATATAAAACATCTATGGAAGGTCTAGAATACTTCACACCCGTACCTTAGGAACGATTTTCTGCTAACAAAAGTAAAATCATGAAAGTTATTCCAGTTCCGCCAGGAGCATCCAAAAAAAGAAGCCTCCAGTTTGAACATGAACTGCGTGTACAATTCTGTGGTAAATAATTTTTTGTTCATCAATCAATTTTGGCTTATTAGTTTGAACAAATTCAAGTAAATCAAGCGTATTGTATGATTGTTCTCGTGAAAAATCATAATTAATTAGTTAATTTGCTAATGTTGAAGGTGATGGCAATCCTAAAGTTTGACGATTTTGATTTGAAATAGTTATGCAGATATCCTCAAGTCGAACTAAACAGTCATTGGGCATTACATTTTTGAATTTTTACCATAGTTCATTTTGATTGGAAAGACTGCAAATTGTAATAATAATGGCGAATAATTGGCGTATTTGATTTGGAAATGAGGTAATGACTGCATCGTTTTTTGTGGAATCCCAATGTAAATCTGCTTCTAATAAATTCAAAGCCAAACATGCTGCGTGAAATATTTCAGTTTGGTGTCCACTAACTGTTTTTAAATTATTAAATGATGTAGGTCCTCGAACATTAATTAATAATAAACGTAAATAGAAACATTCTTCTTGATTTAGATGAATGGTGTAAATTCTGCCTAAAACATTTGACTTAAAAATGCCAGGATTTTTAACGATAGGTTTACCTCGCTTTCGGAGTTCCAATTTCTTTTTATCCCACGTATAGTAAGAAGACATTGAATACAGCAAATTACGTGTAAATGAATTTTGTTATACATGTATTGAAAAATTCTGTTAAGGTTGCTTTTGGTGGAGAAGCAGCTCGCTGTGCAATATTTTGGTCTGTAAAGTAGACACGTTGTCCATTTAGATGATTTACTACTGGATCTCTTTCGTGCATTAAAAATGAAAAAATACGCCAAATAGCCTCGCTGGTGCTTATATATCTGACAGTTTGATATCTTGAAATTTCGTCATTTAAATTGTCTTTTCGCTCAATATTGAAAACTGCCATGTCAGTTCCTTTATTGATATATGTACTATTTGCAAATATATTTTATGGAATTTACGGATGAGCATAGTTAAATATTTTTGATAAAAATGGCGAATAAGGCATATTCCGTCTATTGCCAACTTCAAATTCATTTCTGTGAATTTTTATCGTGAATGACTTTCCATAATTCTCAGTGGATCTTCTACGATATAATGGATAGCCATCAATTCCATTACTCGTATGCATTGTAAAATCTTTAGGAAAATTTTTGGAGCATTTACCATTAATCATACATGGTGAATTCATATTAAGTGATCCACATGGACCATGAACCATATTTAATTTAACAATTTCAAATAATTCTGGATCCGTGTCTTCATCAGGAATTTCAGCGCTTATTACGTTGTCGATATACATTGATCTTATTTTATTTGTCAGCCAAATTAATATACGAGCATGAGGAAGTTCTCGTTTTTGCCATTCAATCGAATACATCTAACAATTCGTTTGCCCATACACATGATACTTTGTAATGTGATCCATTATGGATTTTAGCTTTTGTTTAAAAACTCGTGCTATAATGTCACATCGATCATGCGATTGTTGACCATGCTTTAATAATTCTACAATATCGTTCCATTTTGGACTGCATGTGAATGCTATAAATAAATCGGGTGTTGTATGATGAAGGAAGAATAACAGTGTTACCGATGTCATTGGCATTAATATTTCTGTCTACATTTCCATTTATTGCATCACGCAAGAGGATGTATTCGTCGCTTCGTAGTTTTGACTGATTAAAACGAATGTATCGTAGACGTTCACTCTCGATTTTGGCATACATATCGACAACATACTGATGTTATAAATATCTACATTTTAGAATGTGATTGTCTTCAGAAGATCTAATCATTAGTCGATAAGTGTAATAAGTCAAAGCACAAACTTTTTTGGTCAGTTCTGCGCTGGTGGATGGATTTGTTTGTTTTATGTTGATGTAATATCCATCATCATCTTCGCTAAAAATTAAAGGGTATTGCAATGCGTTGTAAGAGCGATGAGTGTCTTCAATTATCTGAATGACGTTATATCTACGCTTTATAACTATGTCATGTGATTCCCCAACCATTACAATAGCAACTTCATCAACTGTTGGTACATTATATCTACGGACGTGGGCACCTCTTGGTGTTTTATCTGCTTTAATGACGATCATGTAATTATCATTTTCCAATTGTGGTGTAATTTTTTAAAACAATTGTAAATATTAATTGGTTTTTTCTAGTTGAATTGTATTCTCGAATTACGGTTATGCGATGTATTTCGCAAAGTTCTTGAACTTGCTTGCTGTTCATTTGATCCAATAAAAAATATTTCACAAAAATTTCGCATTTTCATTTGGCATTGGATACATTGATCCAATGTGGTGATAAACTTGGCCTTGAATTTTTTAAGTTGATGCAAAATGATGATGATTAAATTTCCTTATTTTTGACAAAAGTAGCTTTGAATCTGCTTTGATTCTCCTGTCATCAAGGATTCAGGTGGTGGATTTAAAATTTGTAAAACAACTTTACTTGAAATATTTTACGATAATATTTGATGAATTTTTGACGTAATAAAAAAAGGGAAAAGGGTGGTTAATGTCCAAACCCAACTTACCTCAAGAGCAACACATCCCAGGAGTTTCATTTTTAAATTTTAATGCATGGCAATATATAATTGCATTATTTATCCATTTCACCGATAAAAAATTTAGGATGGACGTAATAATCGTTGTCTGCTTCATAATTAAAGGTAATACGATGAAATGAAGCAATTACTAAAGCTCTTCTTTTCCGCTCGTATTGACCGTTCGATGCTCTTGCCGCAGCTCGAACATTTTTATTTGCTCTTCGAGTAGTAACTCTTCGAATTTCGGTTATATTTTCTTGTCGAATTTCACGTTGTAAGTTGCGCTGCCTTTGTGTCTTTAATTCTAAAAATTGTTGGTCTAAATAATATTTTCTCTATATCGTCTAATCGCTTGGTTTCTTCGCATATTGCGACCAATATTTGAGCGTCGCATTTTTATGAAAGAAACACTTAATTTTACAATACTATGGAATTATCTTTAACTGTCACTTCGTATTGTTGGTAACACAATCAATAATTGAAAATGTATGCACTTTTAAGCGTCCTGCGATCAATGTTTTCGCATACTCTTTTATTTTTTGTAAAATTTTATTTTTAATCGTAGGGCTCGATCGGCTACCAAGCAAGCAATTTGAAATCCGAAATCCTGACTACTCAATCAATTTTGCCAAAGAAATTTTAATTTCAAATTATATTTTTCATGAAGTTTTCGTTTATTTTTGCAATTGCATAGTAGAATTTGCGGTGCCGAAAAATATTCGGCATATATTACCACCTTCTATCTTGAAAACAGCGCCACCAATCGAGTCCAAATTTCACAAAAATCCAAATAGCAACGAAACAAACCTATGGTTAAAATTTGAAGTTCCTAAGATACTTCGTTACTGAGAAACAAAAAAACCATTATATCTCAAAGTGTGAGAATGCGAAGTTTCATGCTAGTATCACCTTATGACATAACATTTCGTTTAACTGTTTAACAATTTAACCAAAGTAGTAACTTAAATTATGTTTTTAGGAAAACTTTAGTTTTCAAACAGTTTCACAATCTTGATTCAGAAATAATTTTAATCATTCAAAGACATCGTACTAGTTTATGGCAAATTAAACGAATCTTAAAGATTTTCTTCCCATAGTGACTGTATAATGTAGATTAGAGACAGCATAATGAGGAATTAAAATACATATAACCAGCTTTAACTAGCCTAGACCTATACAGCCTGAGCCTGATGGCCGAGATTAGGCCCGAGCCTACGGCTGAATCCGAACCTGAGTCCGTGTCAGAATTTGAGTCTTCTGAGTCTAAGTCTGAACCCGAGTCTGTTTTTGAGATTGAGTCTGAGTCTAAGCTTGAGCCTGAATCTATAAGTCATTTTCGTTGACGTTTCTTTTGTCTTTCAACAATTTTTATTAATTTTTAAAAGCTTAAAGCTTTCAATCGCCAGATAATAAAATTTTGAAGAAAATTTAATTTGTGTCAATTTATTACTGCGCCTAACAAGACAAATCACATCAGTTTCAGTAACGCACAAATTTCATTAACAATGCCTCCGCACATAAAGGTAAAATGACGATATGTAGAATTTTACCTTGTACGCACATCAAAATCAAAAAATCAACTAAAACAAATGACATTGGTGGCTCTTCAAATCTACATATAAATAAAATTTGTTAAATTACCAATTTCCCTTCACATAATTAATCAAAACTATTATAAAGCATAATATAATATGTAAAGAGTTGCGCTAAGGATCATTAATTTTATGAGATCACTTCCCCAATAATAAAATATCGATTTGACAGGAAATTTTCGGTCGTTTGCTTTTGCTTCTTTTTTTTATTTTGTTTTGGCGATAATTCGATAAAAACATACCGAACTCTATTGTACTCGTACCCACATTCAATTTATCAAAATGGTACAAAAAACGTTAAAGTCGCGATGCAACATATAGGTCTATAAATTCTCCTACCTTGGTTTTATAATAAACACACGACACAAAAAAATTTCAAATAAGGGATTGGTTAAATTCTATAGAATTTTGTTTAGTATATTTTCGATTCCGTCACAGACATGACTTGACCCTTTTATATTTCATTTGCGATATACCACTACCAAAAAAAAAATGTTTATGGATCGTTTGTTGCTTAACTGTGATCGAGCCGAAATGGAATCCAAATGGCGTAAAATTAATGAACATAACAATCAAATATTTATGCTTATGGTTTTATATACATAAATTTAATCCACTTTATGCGATGCGCCCCGAAACAATAGGGTGCAATTTAAAATTTATATAAATGTCGTGAACGAAGGGTGCGCGATACATCATTTGAGGGGATTAAAGGATTCGATACAGTTAATAGAATTTTGATTGACGACGACATACTCAATAAGCATAATATTTTGTTTCACATTTTTTTTTTTTCTAACACGAACATATTCAATGCCACTTAACCCACAGTACACACATTCAGCATCTGTATTATATTAATTTGTCATATATACATATGTAATGTGACGCGACCTTGATTACAAAATCGAAATGTCGTGTTTGACAGTGTCAAATATACAGAAAAATCTCACACAACACCCAAAATTTTTTATTGAAATTATTAATAACAAAAAACCGAAAAACTCCCACCGATCACGTAACCGTTCCGCGATTGCAACATCATAATACACATAAAGCAACATGAATTCAATAACATCTGGCGATCATTTGGATGCAACATACATAGAAAATGAAAACAAAACATTTCTAGAATTCAATGCCCTTTTTATACATAAAATATTTGTAAAAAATGTACGCCTGTCCGACTCCTCGGACAACACTTTTCCGACCGCCAATTTGCGAGAAAATGCGAAAACATGTTTTTGTGAAAGAAGTTTGTCTATGAAACATCAAATTTGTTGCCCCATTTCGGATGGATGGGAAATTCATTGCAAAACCGAGTTCTTGTAGAATGGATGGCGTAAGTCGACGGTACACCGAAGCTAATCGTTTGCGATAATATTTTGATTAACCGTCTCGCTTAGTAGAATAATATCTTTTTAATTAGTAATATCTAGAAGATCCATAATTAGCCCGCGAATTCATTCTCCAAAAACTGTGTGTTATTATGTGGCGATTGTCTCCGGCACACTAAATACAATAAAATTCATCTCTCAGGAATTCGACGAGTTTGCTTGCAGTCGGTTTGTTTAGTGGTTTTAGAGAAACGAACTACGTAAGATGCACCATCAAGATTAATATCACGCGGTTTCACCATTCATAGTCCACGGCCTTTCCATAATAGTGCTTTTTCGAGTGGTGGGCGTAAACATTGATTCGAAGCTTTAAACTTCTTATATATATTTTTCTCCCTTTCTAGAATGTAATTGGTGCGATTACTTTTGCAAAATTTAAAAAATCTTACATTACCAATCCACCACTCCCGGTAGTCTACTCGTTTGTTATATACTGATTTTGGCAAACAATTTAGTAGTACTGTCGACTATTGCTTAATCGGTCCTACGTTCTCATACATCTATCAAAAACCTTATCTATAGATCCCTCGTCTCCTTGAGCACGAAATTTCTGTGCTCTACTGATATCATTCGATCATCAGTCTGCACATCGTTCAAAATGCATTGCACACATGCTGTATAAGACAGCGGAATTTTGACAGCGGAAAATAAGAGATTACGCTACTCGCCGTAAGTGGCAGCACTATCACTAAAGAGAATTAATTTTGTTATGTAATTACCAGCGGAAATTTTTCATTCATTATGTACCTTTTTTCACTAAATAAAATATCTCAGCGGAATAAAATATTAAAAGTGATCCTTAAAATGGCAAATTGATTGATCTCCGAAGTAAAGGAACTCAGTATATGAAATCTTGAAATTTAACAATAATCCGCCTATCCGCCATTTCTTCGACTAGTAACCAATACTTTCGGTTGTTTTTCTAATAGCTTAAGTCATACTGAGACTATATGGAAAATTGGAATGAATGAAAAAGGTGGAATGAAAAATTTCCGCTGGTAATTACATAACAAAATTAATTCTCTTTATTGATAGTGCTGCCACTTACGGCGAGTAGCGCAATCTCTTGTTTTCCGCTGTCAAAATTCCGCTATCTTATATACAGCATATTGCACACCCCAAATCATATGACGTTGAACTGACAGAGGACGGCATGGAAGCGTAATACTACTACTGATAAACTCTATCTCCTCTTGTGATCTTCTCTTTGGTCAGTTAGAATTGGGGAATCCGGATATTACGGGGTACTTAAGAAACGATAGAATGAACATTTTTTATTTCTTATCAACATTATGTCACAGCACACATATCATCCGCATTGTTTATAGCAACTTAGAAAAAGCTTTATTTTTAAAGTTATGGCTCTTAAAACGATAGATGTCTCCAACGGAGGTTATCGGTTATTGTTTTTTTTCTGTAAAACAAACAGATCTGATTATTATGAACAAGTAGATTATCAAGATTTTGCGTCGTTTAAATTTTCATAAAGCCAAGTTCAATAAATTGGACAAAAATATGCAAATGGTAGAGTAATACACGATTACACGAAGCGATAGTTAAATCTGTGGAAGATTTAATAACCAGAATTTTGTTTCTACTTAAAACCTATTTTATTTTTAATGAACGAGCAGATTCGCCTGAACAGAACACCCTTTTAATACCAACTGTAGTCAAAATGGTGCCTGTGCATATTTAAGATACATTTTTGATATTTTTATAATGGATGAGATTATTGAAACTTTGAGAATCGGTAGGCCCGAGGGCGTGGAACTTGCTACTCGAGTTGAAATAGCTGCTTAGACCAACATGTATGTAGTTATCTCATATTAAGATTCTACTTATTTGGGATGAATTAAAACAAATTCGGGGCTAGATTAACTTTAAACAAGAGCAAATGAGTTATTTATTGATTAGTGTTGCCTGGTGATAATTTTTTGAAGTTCACTACAAAGTGATTTACAAAACGCAAATTCGCGTAGAATATGCCATTCTACTAAAGAGGACTTGTAAGCCTTGATCATTTCTTCTATTGTGTGGTTACCCCTAATTACAATATATACTTCATACACAGTTTCTTTTAGATACTGAACCTGTTGGTTTCGAGCCCAAACCTACCTTCTATTTTTAGAAATGTGCGCTGCTGCAAAACGCTAGCTGTGGATATCACAAACAGTATTCAAAGTTTTGTGATTCGCTTAGGGCTGCGATTTTGTGTGACTAATTAAATTTTTCGGGGTTCCTCGACGTCCCAAACTGAAGAACGATTTCGAAATTTTTCTTCAAATACAAAGAAAAGATAAAAAGGAAAAGTAGATTTTGCTGCATAAAGAAGGGTTATAGCAAACAAAGAAAATGATATCGTCTCCTCAAGACAACAACCACACGACGATCCACAAGAAAATCCCATTCTTTCTAAATGGAGTTTGAACGGCCATGATCCGTAAGAATTTCGACCAAAACTCACACTGCACTCATTAGTTTCACAAATATACTATTTCGTCTTCCAGCAGGTAGAGAAAACAAGGCTTTCTTAACATCGTAGCGAACGTAGTTCTTAATAGCTTTCTTCCATTATTGAAGCTCCGCATGGCTACAGGATCGTCGGATTCCATGAAATTCAGACGCGACCCAATTCTGGTCAAAAAATTGGCCACTACATTTCTATTAATATGACAATGAGGCGGCACCCATATGACCTTGTTATGAAACACAAGCGGCTAGTAAAATGTTTACGGTGTCTTAGCGGATTTGAAAGCGGTTAGAGTATTCCGCAACACATTGAGCACAGCTTTATTATCGGTACACAAAATAATATTTTCTACTAAAACCATGGGTAAGTACGTTGATCAAATGATGGGCAGTATAGGTTCCAAAACCAAAACCTAATTCAGAGTGAGAGACATCGGCGAAGAAAACAATGACCCATACACGAGTCACACCCAAATCTTACTATTACCAAAGGATGGGTAAACCACTGAGAAGGAATTATCGAAGTCGAATTCTGGTAACAGTTTCACATTAACTATAATGATTTGGAACAATGGAACAAGCCATACCTAGAATGGAAGACTACAGAGGGAATAGGAACAAAATGGTCTGCATAGCGAGGATCGGAGTAGAGGATAACCCCAGTAATAGCTCTACATGCCATGCCCTGTGGACAATTAAGTTTAGCTAAATAAACAACAGCATTTGAAGTATGCTTTGAAAATGAAGCTTCCATGAAAATTTACTGTCAGGTAACACCAAGATGTTTGACGGTACTTGACACAGTGATGACCAAATCATCAGCATAAATCAAGCTCTGGAAAATAAACCTAGATTTGTGTAATTGTGTCCTTATAAGTCATTAGGTACAATAAAGGTGACAAAACACCCGCTGGTTGCAACTTTTGAAAACTTTAACGGAGCCTGAAACATAAACCAGCTCAACCTCACGAATGTAAGACCTGAACCAGAATTCCAGCCGAAGGTACTTGATATATCCCGAAACTTGCCCACGAGAAATTCTTTAATGTAAAGCGAATTTTCGATTCTTGTAACTAGTTCTTGTAGAGCAGTTTTACCGGATTTACCAACTCTGTAAGCATGCTGAAGTGGAAAATTAGATAAGTAATGATTTCGGATAAATTGCCAACAATTCTCTTAAGGCTTTGAGAAAGGATGAAGAAGAAGAATCTAATAGACCTAAATGTTGTAGGGTCAGTGTAATCCGACCTACTAGCTTCAGGGATGAAAATATTATTGCTTCTGCTCAAAGATTGCGGGACAATTCCGAAAGCAACGTATAAGCTTGTAAAGGTTACAGTAAGTGATCCCAAAGGAATCAGCAGTCTTACATATAATAAAAGCGCAACCGGGAGTGTGAATTGTCAGTAATAGTTTCGCGATTTCCCTATTAATGGAGGTCAGTCTGTTAGCAGGGAGTCGCGAGATATATTAAGTCTAGCAATGCCGGAAAGGCTGTTAATTTCTTCACAGAAGCTAATCCAAGAAGCCCTTCCAGCAAATTTTAAACTTTTTTTTATATTCTCTTTGTGTTGCAATAAATCCTATATATTCCTAAGGTTAAATCTCTTGGCTCTATTCTTGTTTGCAAGTAGTTTTCCTTGGTTTTTTAAGATTGGAACACTAAAAAGTCTTATTCCAAAATTTTTGGTTGGTAATGAGAGGCCAAAATTTTTCTGGAACTAATTTGATTGTTTACGTCAAACCAATATCGCAATTCATTATCGTCAGCCGAATGCATCTGGCTGGTCCAATGAAATTATCAGAAGTACGAGCTCAAAAGAGAAGTTGTTAGCTTAGTACGGTAAGGTTTATGAGGTGGTTTTTAAAGGTTTATGTGAAAAGGAATACATCTGTGGTCTTCTGAGGAAAGCATTTCATTAGTTATTTTTCAGTTAAATACCAAACAAATAATTGGTATAGATCACAAACTAATATCAATCACTTGCCTCCCTATAGAATTCACAAAACTAGACTCACATTCTTTATTGAGGAATTCAAGTTCAGAAGTACCTAGTAAGTGATGAGCATTATAGACTCAGCCTACCACCAGGTGTACCTGCTTATTCCTGCTCCTCTTACCAAGGTTATTGAACTCCTCCCAAGATGGAGGTGAAATAGCGTCATAAGAAAGATAAACGGATGCTAATACCAGTATTTTGCATGAAATCAAAGACTTGAGAGTGACAAGCATATCCGTAACGTCAGCTGAGCTACATTCGGTATATTTAAATGTCCATTTTTTGTTTCAGCTGCTAGTAGTAAAATGGGACAGCTCGTTGGTTTGTCAAAAACAAATGGTGAAAACAATTTCCTATTAATAGCATTAAACTAGCCCAATTGTAGGCTATAGCCTATTTTCCTTAGTATATTGCAGTATTCTGCTGGATATAAGTTCTGCTAACCTTAGGGATGACAATTGCCATAGTTGACCTATAACTTTTCTAAATATCAACCGCACGTTGAGCGAATTAATTCAGGAACTTGCATTAATTTTTTGAGATAAAAATAACGTGGATCAAATAATTATTTTACCTGCATTTAAATTATTGTAATTAGCCTATATATAGGGGCGAATGATATGGTTGTCTTATTTGATTCAGCCTCTTGCGAATCATTCCATGAGCTTCATTTGGTACGTTGGCCTTTTTGTCTCGACATTTTTTCGAGAACCAATATTTTTCAATTTTAATGTCACCCAACTGCACGTCCCACTTTGTCTTATGAAATTTGCAAATTAAACTCGTGATCACGGCCTGACATCATAATTCGTGTACTATATAAAGTTGCGCCGGGCAGCATTTAACTTTTACGACATAAGCGCGATTGATGTCCCATTTACATTTACCTTTGGACTGCGTATACTAATAATAAAATTTTTCGAGAAGGCTGGCTTATGTAAAAGAGCTGAGCGCTATCGATATCACTCGTCTATCTGTTTAGTGCACTGCACAATCCAAATGACATGAATTTGAGCCGGTGGTCTTCGCTTTTGCCAGTTGAAACGGAAATTCTGGCTAACGATCTGTTTCGTGTAATCGTATGTTTTTTGTTAAAATTGTTGTTTTGAAAATGTAAACGTCTCGAATCTTCACAATCTATGTTATTACTACCATACTCGTGGAAAGCACTAAATTTGTTTTCGCGGGTACAAGGTCAAACATAGGTACTTTGTCAAATTAGCTGAATAACTTGTCTAAATAATGCGATAATCACTATCAGAACCATCTATGATTTAAGCAGCCGAAACTGTACTAAATCAATTGTTGTTGTAACTTAAAAACCACTCAAATATTGAAAACGACAAAGCCGAATCCACAGTATGAAATATTTTTAGCAAAAAATCAAAAAATTTCATTTTATTGTTCGTTGAAGAATGAATATTTTTGATTTCTTCCCAAAACATTCACCGAATTAATTCTCCAAACGATAGTAAATGGTTATGTCACAGCACAAAATTCATACGCTTTGTTGGGATGGGAACCTAGAAAAAGCTTTACTTTTCAAGTTACATAAACCCAAGTTTGATAAATTGGACATTTTTGTGTAGATGGTAGGCTAATATACGATTACAAAAAACGACAGTCAAATTTTTTAAGATTTAGTAGCCAAAATTTCTTCTTTTCTGCTGGAAACCTAAAGGTTAGTCCTCAGTCCAAAATTTACTTCGAACGTTTCAACACCCTTGTAATACTTTTTGGTATCCTGATCAAATTTCAACACCTTTGTAATACTTTTAGGTATCCTATTCGCGAATCGGCTTGAAACAATCTCGATGAGGCGTCGAACTTGTTACTTCGACTTGACTTGGAATAGCTCCGTAGCCAAACATATTATGTAGTTATCCCAAGATTCTATCCCAGAAAATAAAAAAATCAGGCAACTGGGGATTATCTTGTTTGGGATGAATTAAAACAAATTCTGGGCTAGAATAACTTCACACAAGAGCAGATGAGTGTTTTCATTGTTACTGTTGCTTGATGATCATTTTTTAAAGTTCACTACAAAGTGGATACGGTCGATTTACGGAACGCCAGATCTGTGGGGTATATACCATTCTACTAAAGAAGATTTGAAAATATTCAGTTTCTTTTAAATACCAGTAATCAGTTGATTTTGGACTTATTGATGTCGAGCCCATATCTGCCCTCTATTTTTAGAAATGTGTACTACAGCACATGGCTAACTGTGGATAAAAGAAAAAGTATTGAAAGTATTGTGATTCGGTTAGGACCACGATTTTGTTTGTCTGATTAAATCATTATAGGTTGCTCTGCGACCTAAACTGAATAGCGGGTTCGGAATGTTTACAGCTTTCTGGACCCGAAGAAATTACGAAACTGTTTTGTAAAAATAAATATGTTTGGAAAATGATTTTACAAATCAAAATTCTTTTGATTACCAAGTGTCTCGTTAAACCAATGAGCAAAACAATAAAAAACTGGTATTAATCTAACAAAATAAAGAAAACTTAACATATTCTTTTTTGTTAATTACTATAGTTAATAAAAACTATAATAAGCTATAATAAAAAATTTGGAACGCCGATTTCATTCAGTGCAGCTAATTTCAGTGGAGAGAGGATCAGAGGATCTTTCAGTGATAGGCCTGAACTTGTCGTCTGTCTCTGAACAATTAATAACGACCTCCATCTTTGTTGTGCCACTATTAGATCGATAAACACCATTGCATCATGAGAAAATATGAATGTATTGTTGTATAGTTGTGTTAAAAAATATTGAACTGCTGCATTTAATTCAAGCCACGTTGTATTCAGCCATGCATCGATTGTATATACTACAAATGTCTGGAGTTTTATTAAATTGACGTAAGCACGTTAGATATGCTTGCTATACTTGTTTCGATTCGACAAGATCTTTTTGATTGCGTTTTGTTGGAAGTTATCTTGTTTAACGGTGTTTTTGTTATAAATGCTCTACAGGCTTTTTTCTCCCGAAACAGATGAGATTCGAACCAGATTTGAGCTTCGAATAATTAACATTAGATGCGAGGAGCCTTTGGTTTTCTAAAACTGGAAATCGGTTTTAATTTTTCAAAACCAAATTTTTATAAAATGTAATAAAACTAAAATAAAAAAAAGTAAAAATTAAATATGACGACATCGGCTTTCGCTTTATTAAATAAAAATCTTTTACAATAACATAGATTTTCCGTTTCATATTGAGGACTGTTAAAGTTGGGAATGTGACATCTAGCGCATTAAAAATAAGCTGATTGATTCTTTTTTTACATGAAATTTTAGCATGGCATACTTTATGAAAATAAAAATTAACATACAAAAATAGACCGAATAAGTTTAATTTTTTTGCCGTCAGATCTATAAACAGTGCTGACATGTTCTACCATCACATTTTCGATACTTTATCGAAGATTATGTCTCGCTTTCCTAAACTAAAATGGACAACTGTTTCATTTGTGAATTATTTCTTTCCTATTGCTCTCACAACCTACTAGTACAAATGCGAACAAATTGTCTTTCTCTAATTTCGTTCAAGTATCGAAAACAAATTATTTCGTGATAGAAATGGAGTAGAATATCACAATTTTTCAATCTAGCAACCTGGTAAATAATATAAAATGTGAAATAGTGTCACATTTTATTCTAAAGAAGCGAGACATAATATTCGATAAAGTATCGAAAATGTGATGGTAGAACATGTCAGCACAGTTCTCTATAATAATTTTTAGTACTAAAGGCTTGTACTAAAATATGAAAAGTGATATTGCAAGCTATAAAATCGAAACCGAATCACTAATATAACTTTGTGATAAAAGTGCACTACAAAAATGGATATTTTCCAAAATTATATACAAACGTCATAAATATTATTATGTTTATAAAATATAGTTAAACTATTAATAAAATTACGAAATATGTAAAAATACATAGGAAAAACTGAGAAAAACACGAAAAACTTCTCTACCCGAAACTGTTTGTTGGGTATATTACTTTTTCTTACTATCTGTATTACTTTTTCTTCTGTTACTTTCTTATACTTTTTACTTGGGTTTATGGTTAATGTCAAATAATTCTCGTCACTTGTTTTTTCCTTTTTTTTAAATGTGTCAGAAATCAGAATATCGTGTAAAAAATTTTACTTTCTTTGCCATCTATTTTAATTTGTTTGTTGTTTTTATTATTTGAAAATTGTATTTAGTGCGAATATTTTATTATTTTAATTTAATGATCAAAAATACAGGAAAAGCCTTGCATTACACCCTAAAAATGGAATTTGAAAAATATAAAAAAGTATCAACTAATTCTGTTTCTAGTCATTTTTTGAGAAAAAGAGGACTGCAAGCAAAATGTAAAACCTGCAACATGGTAAAAAATGGGCTGGTAAATCAACGATACTCCCCTACCAACACTACACTAGATAAACATTTCCAGAAACATCGAAAACACTGACGAGGGGAACTCCTCAAATGAATCTTTACCTGCTATTATATCCTTTTACCTGCCTGCCCACACAATTGTGTGGGTATTTTGGTATGTGTCTTGAACCAACTTACACATTTGCGCATTCCTTTCTAACTTATTTTTGTCCGAAAAAAACACTATAACTATACACACAATTGTGTTGGTTGTACCTCAAATCAAGCGAAATTTTTTATCAAAAATGCCATTACATACTATGTTTCCTTACTCACACGTTTGTGTACTTTGGGCTTAAACTGAACCAAATTTAATTTTTATTTTTTTGGTAGAAAAGGGGATATCTTATATCCCTTTACCGGCCTGCCCACACAATTGTGTGGGCAAGGCAAAAGAATCATGACAAAAATTTATTTTTGGTTGTGTTTTGAACCAACTTACACATTTGTGTGGTCCATTCAAACTTATTTTCGTCCGAAAAAACACTATAACTACCCTCTAAAATCGGTGAATCGAAAACGAATCGCAAGCGAGGAAATTTATATATGAAACACCTCGCAAACGCATCGTCTTAGCGAGGCAAAAGCGATTCGTTAGTATTTCGTTTGGCGTATGAAAACTAAAATGAAAGCGAACTGGTTTGTATGTATTAGCAGTTTGCATTTCTCTTCATATTCGATTCATTTACGAATTGTTCTGGAATCAGAAACGAAATGCATGTGATATGAAAACGTATCACTAGCGAACTGCTTTTCATTATGTACGTACTTCATTCAAAAGAGTAATTGTAAATAATTAAATAAAACTCGTTAAAATGTTGGTTTTATTTATATTTATTTCCATGTTTTATTTAATAAAATATAATTAGTTTTATAAAATACATATATGTAATACATATATAAATCACATTGTTTATTTTGGTTTTATGATTTCAGTTAAAATTTTAGAATATTTTGAGCACATTTCAAAGAATTATTTGTTTTAATTAAAAATATCACTATAAACGATATAAGCAACTGAGATTTACATTTCTATCTCAAGATAAATTCATATTTCCATATAAATATGTATATGTATATAAATTTCTTATATTTTATATTCCGCGATGCCACACTTTGATTCTTTCGTTGTGATTCTTTGCTCGTTTCCTTCTTCTTCACCAACAAACTAAAAACAGTTTGTTGGTGAAGGGAAAGCAAACGAGGAAGAATCACGACGAAAGAATCAAAGTGAGGAATGACGGATTTATGCTAATACATATCACATTATTTCTTACCATAATATATGGAACTATTTGCTTTGCGTACACGGTCTTTAGCATAGTGGAGCATTTTTTTTTATTATATTTATGATCTCATAGATACGCACCGATTGAAAACGCTGTGTTGTTATTTCTAGAATATTAATGTAAAATTTAGATAGAGCTTAAAATAGTTTCATGAAAATCATCATATTAACCTTTGATTAGATTCATTATACTGAATGATTTAACCGAAATATTATTATTCTGGCCAAACCAAGAAAAATTTATTGCTGCGGAATCAGTTATCACTGTCTTCAAACAAGCCCGTACTAATTTATCAAGGTTGGGCTCGTTTATTTTTTTAAACGTTGTATAATCTATAATTGAAAACCAAAAGATTTTTCTTAATATTAAACAATAAACATTATGTTATAAAAATCATCACAATGGCAAAATTTTATGAATGTTACAATGGCTTGTAACGCACTACAATGTCTTATCACTTTTAATGCATTATCTTGTATTTTATTACTTTTAAATTATTATCGTTATGAATTACTATATAATATGTAATTAATATTCACGATTTTTAGCTTCGCACTAGTATATTCTGTGACCGTACAAAGCAAAATGGCTACACACGTAAAAGAATATAAAAATTATATATATAGCAAAAAATTAACTTATATATGAATGGGGTAGTGTTGGTGACATAAAAAAACGATTTACTTGCGTTTCGTTTTCGATTCGTTTTGGTGAGGCCTCGAATATTTATTTAGAGGGTATACACAACATTGTGTTGGTTGTACGTCAAATCAAGCGAAATTTTTTAACAAAAACGTCATTACATACTATGTTTTTTTACTCACACATTTGTGTGGTTTGTACTTCAATTGAGCCAAATTTGTTTTTTTCTTGATCGGCAAAGGGATATGACAGCAAAATAAAAGAAAGGTTTTACTATTTGCTATATTACGTACATCAGGAGGTCCTCGAATGCTATTGATATTAAAACTTTGGACACAAGGCGTAACCGTCAATTTTTGTGTTTTTTCAGTAGAGCAATTTAAAGTTTAAATGCTTTTTCTGAAAAATTTGTAATATTTTTATAGGAAATTTAAAATAGAGTTTAAAGTAACCTTAAGATAGGTCACATGGTCAGCGGAGTTATATTTAAAAATATTTACATCAAAAAAAAAGTCGGCGCTTAGGTCCATTTTTCAGACTTAGGCGGTTAGTGCATGAACATTTAATTTATCAAAATAGAGTTATTTTTTTCATTATAGTGTAATTATCGTTGTAACTGTCGGAAAAATCTAAAATTTTGTGAACATACGTAGCCGGTTACGGTGAATCTGACGGTGGGTATAACTCAATTCTGTCTTAAATCAACTTACAGGGTTACGCCTTGTGTCCACAGAAAAATTATACTATATTCCGAAACCATGGTATTAAAGTAAGGTAAAAAAAATCGTCAAAACAATAAAAAAGATTTATGGGACCAAAAAGCTAATTGTTTAAGCTTGACATTTGATGAGTGGACTTCAGTAAGAAATCGGCGATATTTGAACATAAACACTCACATCACAAATGCTTTCTGGAATCTGAAATTAGTGCAAATAAATGGATTTCTACGTGCTGAAATATGATTTACATTTTTATAACATTGAACAAAATTTTGGGATTTCCTTTGGTTGCGATGACAATCTAGAAGCAGAAATTTTGGAGCATTCTTGTTTATTATTTTTAATTTTCAAAGTTAGAACGGTTGTTTTTATTTTCAGTCGTTCACCAACATAAAATGATGATATTCTGCAAAAATATGTGTGCCAAAATAAAATTCGGACATGAGCTTAATTTAATTTTAGATCCCAAAACAACATTTCTCCGAAGGAAAGTTACAATTGGTGTTAAGCTAGCAGTTGAATCACTATATCGACGAAATTCTACTCTTCTGAATGCTGATGCCCCTGCTAATTTTCTATTGACTAAATTGCATGACGTAATTGCACCATTTTCACTGGAAATATGAGTGGCTTTATTTAATCGTATCAAGGAAAGACGTATTCATCTATCAAGTGCAATACTTGCGTAACCTATATCAAATACAGAATGCAGGTAAATATCCACCTGAGTTATTTATTAAACTTGAGAAGTGCAACCTCTTACAATTTGTAGAAGGATTGCTTCAAAGAACTGAAGTTTTGGGAACTAATTCTGATGTAAACCCATAAAACATATGTAGATGAAGATGAAGAAGAATGTATTACAAAAGAAAATGAAATTCCCGCAATGATAACAACAACTGAAAAGCCAAGGGAGATGATGAACAGAGTGATTGCATGTTCCACCAGCTGTTGAAAATATAGGAAAATATGGGAAATGTTGTTGTACTACCAAATCGGGGCCGTACAGCTTTAGGTCCGATTTTATCATGGATTTTATGATGGCATGGAATATGGGTTGGCCTTTAAGTTTTGCACCCCGACAGGGGGTCATAGTTATGTTCCATTTCATTACATCGTAATCTGTATAGGGATTCGATCCCGGTACTTCCCAATCCAAGCGCTAAGCTTTAACCACTGTGCCGTTTGGTCGGTCTTTGTTCCTTTTTATTTTTTACTCAATTGTTGTTAAAGACTGATATAGATTTTTTTTAGTTTTATGATTTTAATATTTATGAAATAATAATTTCCTTATTTTTAAACAATAATAAATCATGTGTAAAACTCAAATTAGTATTTATAATTAATTACCACTAATGTTGATTTCGATTGAAGGAAAAATGTTACACTGAGGGTAAAAATGGTACTCCAACTGCTGTCAAAATGTTCGATTGAAAATAAAAAGTACCACAAGGGTAATATTTTGCAATAGCCAGGGTAATTTTCTCTACTCCAGGTTTTTTGGTCGAGTAATCCATTTTTAGTTGTTGTCATACTCCATTTTTTATACTTGTCAAAACATACGTGTTTAATAATCGGGAACTATAATTCGAGTATTATATTACGGAGGAAATTTTAAATGACATTTACTTCACATCAACATTATCATTTTCCTCAGATTCATCTGATGAGGAATTTTTGGAACAAATAATTGTCAATCATCGACATGACATTATAGAAGAGATGAAACAAATATATTGTTTTGACATTTAAAAGAGGTGTAGTTAATTTCTGTTCCATTGATACAAAATGAGGGTACTATTTTAGAGTAGGAAAATATCAATCGAAATCAACATAACATTAAGCGCCTTTTTGTAATTTATATTAAAAGATTAGCCTACTACTTAAATTTCAGCACCGAAAACCGGTTTTATTATTTTCGTCAAAAATTGGATTCCCTACGTACAGATAATATTCTAGTGCAATACAGTTTTATCCGAACTGTTGCAAAAATTGGGTACCATCAACAAATTTTTTCGCAATTGCAATACTTATCCCGTTCATAACTTCATATGTGGGGAAAAGTAAAAACTACTAACGAACGATTATTATTGTTAAAGACTTTTATTTTATAGTTTGTAATAGTTGTCAGCAATATGATCAGCTGAGTCATGAGATTTATACTGAAACGTATAAATAACAAGATTAAGAATAACATAAAAGGAGAATAAAATTTAAAAAAAAAAAATCAACATTGATTTTACCTTATCGACAAATCGTGTATGTATCACACCACACACACACACATCATATTCCTGACAACAATGGTGGCTTCGCTTGATATGCCCTTTATGACATTTTGCTTTGTACTGGGAATCCTCGTCATACGCGTACCTAGAGTTTTGGGAAACACAAAACAAATAGAATATTTTACTTTACTATGGGATTGGTTACAAAGTCATTGAGATTCAAGAAGTAATTGAAATATTTCTTTTGTACTCGCATATACTTAGAAGATTGTGAGAAGAAAACGATGTTATGTGAACGGGTCAAGTAGATACGGTATGCACATATACAGTGCGCTACGTAAAACCGCACTCAATACGACTAAAAACTTTTAAAAGCAAAACAATAAAACTAATTGTACATAAACCTTCCAAATGCATGTTCCATTTAGTCTTATGTATATATTGTGTACATACGTACTTTTTTATGTACACAAAGTTTTATGTACACAAACGCAACCGACTAAATTGAATCTTAAAATAATTTCTTATTTATCATAAGATAAAAAATAAAATTGGATAAATTAAACATAAAAATTATGTTCATTTTGTTGTTTTATGTTTAACATATATAAAAACAGTAAATTAACGTAAAGCAATTTATAATACACTGTAGAGTGTATAACATTTTTTGTTTTGTACTCGTATGTGTATATTAAGAAAACGACCCCGTAAGAATAACATTCAGATTTCTGTTAAGAAAATTATCCAACAACAAGAAAAATCTGCAAATTTTCTTATGCGTTAAACATGCGCGCTGATTGGATTTCACAATCGCGTTTCTTAACAAAAAACGAAAAAAAAAAAAATATATCGATACTTAAAATCGAATTCTCTTGAGATTTCTAAAACTTGTTTCTTATATACGTATACTCATACAAATGATAACAATTGTGTTGATTAATTAAAATTTAATTGAATTGATAAGAATCACAAAAGACATTAACACTTTTTTTTCTACATAAACATATTTTAGTTGTTGTAGTGCGGTTGTTTAAACAGTTGTCTTGCACTTATTGTTGCTGGGTTTTCTTTTCTTTACACAACAAAACAGATATAAAACTGTTCTGCATGCATTCATGCATATACAAGTGCGATCATGTCATATACATAAATGGGATTTTTTTTTTTTATGTTTTTAATTAAATTAACAACTAAAATATACTTATTCAATCTTGATAAAATTTAAAATTATATAAAGTAGAAAGAAAAAAAAATTAAATTAACACAATAATTATTAAGAAATATAAATTAAAGATCTGCTTTGAATTAACATCGTGGAGGCCAGGGTTTAATATTGCATTGATAGTTAGTGCGTTAGTGGTCGTGGTCTTCTAAAGCTCGCAAATATTGATCACAGTAATTGCGTTTTTATACCGATCTCTTCGACTTTCGTTAAACTCTTTCACCTTTCTCCTTCATCGTACGTTATACATGAAATTGTAAGCTCGCCTGATCAAATATCGGGATTAGGAGTGAAGAAAACTGTCCGCATAATCGGTTAATAGTACAAAAAAGCTTCACTAAAACCAATACTAATCTTAAAATTATAACCACTTACTATTAGTATAATGACCATTTCATTATAATGGTAAAAGACCTAACCTCTATCTACAATCGATAGTGCACACAAAACCGGTGCTTGTTATGTAGTGGCAAATATAATATTGCCGATCTCACATACATTTTTTCGCCAAATTTTTTTTTAAAAGAGGGAACCAATGCACAGTAACCACACCATGCGGACACTTTTTTCATTAAAAAGTTTAGCTAAGACAACAATTTTGTGAGACATCTATACGTTTCATGAACAAAATTTTAAAAAGTTTAAATTTTTTTATCGATCTTTATTTTCGACGATTTGCACATGCTGGATGCACATGTTGAAGTATGTACATATACTTGTTGAATAAAAACGTAAACAAGAAGCAAGATCAAGTTTGAATTTCTTCAATGGTTTTTGCTTTTTGTAAAATATTTTTTGTTTTTTTTTTGTTTTGATGATATGATGACTTTTTCTAAAATAAAACTTTATTTCACAAAAGTTCGACAACTATATAGCCCAGTCGGATTAACTCTCTCTCTTTCTGGCACTATATATCCCATACAGGGATTTGGCCGCCTCAAATGAGGTTTCATAATCGTATTTTCATTTCGGATAATGAGTGATTAATTCATTGATCCTAAACCAGCCGTGAAATTTTTTCCTTGTCACCACCGGGAATCGAACCCGGGACCTCCGGTCGCTGGAGCAAGCATGCTGACCACTTTGCCACCGGGTCGGATTAACTATTCTGAATAAATCTTCATACTTAACATTTTTTGTATTAATTGCGAGATTCTTGCGAGATTTAGTGGAAATCTGTGTTCCAGAAGTGGTAGCTTCCACGGAAGCTTTTTCAATTTTTTCAATGATGTTAAAAAGTTATAGATTTAAAGATTCAAGTTTTAAATAAATTTAAAGATTAAATTTACAACAAGGGTTGATTTTGTTGGTTTTATGAAGTTTACGCGGTAATTATGATTTTTGATTGTGCAAAACAGTTTTACCAAAAGACAAGTAACTTTAATTTTTCGCTTTAGAAATCAAGTTTGATGTATTCGAGATCTATGTATACATTCGTGGTAAAAAAATTGTGGTGTTGGCCACAAAATATTCACAAATCCAATTGTTTACAAGTTTTTCTGCATCAATGCACTTTGTGCCAATAATATTTGCCACGGAGACGCTGGCGTTCATGCGTAATGTTTACAAAAAATGTCAACAAAAGTTTCCTTTATATAATATACTCGTAAAGGTTAGTAACATGATACTATAAGTAACTTGTATTATGGAATTTTACTGAAAATAAAATAATAAATTTTAATTTTCAACCCCAAGCTTCTTTTATTGTACCAATCTTAAAAATTCATAAAATTAATTTACATTTAATTGTGTGAGGATATTTTTGAACGTTAAATAACAATCGTTAAATAATCCAAACGTAATCATTTATTAAATTTGGTTCCAAATTATAATTTTAAAACAAAAAATCTATATACATATATACATATGTATATAGATATCTAAATCTAATATCTGATTCTATTTCCTATACCAATCAAATTAGATTTTTCATTTTGAATTAATATTAGTGAACTATTTCCATGTTCCAGGAAATCGCTTAAATGAGTGAAATAATCCCACCAACCAACTAAGTTGAAATTATTCATTCGATAAATTTTTCATAATCAGCAATAATTTTAAGCATCAAATATCTAGATATGGTACATTCGAAACGACAACCTCCAACGAGATCTAAAGATCGAGCTTTTCGCGGATGAAATTAAGCATCATGCAACAAAACACCTACAACGTCTGCACCAGCATGAAAATCTGGGCATAAGCTGTATGCTGACTACCACACCAAAAAGAAGACGGCAAAGAACCAAACTATTGGACTTTTCGCGACCAGGAGGTCAGTAGACTTACTGTGGCAAAAAATCTGAGGTGGAGTTATACGAAACTGGGGATAATCACTTGATTACGCCAAGTTATCAAAATACTTTATTATGCAATGTAAATTACTAAATGGGTTCAAGACTCAGTCGTAATATAAATAAATAAAAAAATAAAAATATTCATATATCATTACATAAGTCAATCATCTGTTCAACCGCTAAGAAATATTAAAAAATTTAAGGTCTTAAATCGTTATAAAATTGCATACTTAAATCGGTAAAAAATTGGCTACCTGCTTTTTAATGTTATTAATGTATATTACATCTTATAATTTGTATGTTATATTAACTATCGTTTATATTAGCATTAGAATAAATTTTAGTCGAGAGTACACGATCAACGTAAAAAATAAGAAGAAACAAAATAGGAATTTAAAAATTGTTCTGGTTATAATATTTAAAGGCAAAATAATTTAATTCCTCGGAAAAATAATTTTGGAGAAACAATACATTTATAATATTCGACTTTTTAAAATAAAAGTTTATTGCACATACTCGTACATCATAGGAAAAAATAAAAAAATATTTTGTATACATATTCATATTTGTTCGTCTTCCTTCAATTTCCATTTCCACATTTCTACTAAATAAATAACAAACCGAAATCCAACTAAATTCAAATTTATCAACTATAAACGCGAGTTTTTTCTAGCTCCTATCGAACGTCAGCTTTAATAAAAAAAATTATCTGCAGCTGTTTTTTTAAAGAAATAATATTTTACATTATAATAAGCTCCTATAATTTAATAATATTCTATACTATATTTATAAATTGGGGCCCTTTTATGAAATTTTATCATTCTCAGATTTTTTCGATATCAAAACCAATCGATGCAAGAATAAATAAATAAAAAAGTGCAACGCTAAACTAGTTTACGTCATCGACGGTATTCCACACTAAGATAACTACGATCCACCGTTTCCCAGTCAATCTTCGTTGCGCTTACCGTTTCGTGTTTTTTAGCGAATTCTTTGTATACTGTTTCAACTTCTATAAGAGAAGGTTTACATTCGGCTTGGTAAATCTTTAACATTTTTTTTATAATTTCTGGAGAGCTGAAATTAGAAGACAATTTAGTGAATACCTCAAATGAATGCAAATGCATCTCTATTACTCATCTAATTTAATTTGAAAATGATTAAGTCGCTCTTGAAACAGCTGAGAGTCGATAAGACAGTTAAAGGCATATTTTGATAATATTTCATCCTAGATTTCATCGTTATCCCATAAAACGGTTAATTTAGCATATTCGATAGCAATCTCCGTGCTGTAGTAGTCACGAAGAGCCCGTCTAAATAATTTTTGCAAACTTTCATATTCTTCGGGGCTTGTTGATACTTTTAGTTCGATTATTATCCATTTAACCACATTCGCTTTCATTTGATTCATCAGACATTATTATAAATGAATTATTTAATAAAATATAGTAAAATCTATAATAAAAACAAGAAAAAAACACGGCTTTCAAGTTTGCGTTATATACTATAATTTACAGCTGATGAAATGCAAAAGTTGTAAGGTTATTTGTTGTACGCTTGTTTTCGGTGCACACGCAATAATCTTTATAAAACAACACTTTGAATTAAACAATTTTTATTTTATTAAACACAAATTGCTTAAACAATCATCACAAATATAATAAAATATAAATGACGCGACGTCTTTTTTGACAACTTCACATGACGTTTAGTTTTTTTTATGTGTGAGTAAAAGTCAACAAAAAAATCCAAAATTGTGTTCTCTGGCAAAAAATAATAAATCCAAAAATTTGAATCAAGATTTTTTTGCCACTGAAAATTACATTAATAAAAATGTCTAGTTCATAAACTAGTTCAAGGTCGATTTTGCTCATATGCGTTTTAAAAATACATACTCATAAGGACAAGATAAAATTAACACGTGTATGCTTCCTTAGATTTAATATTAAAAAAAATATAATCTACATATATATTATCTCTACTATCAATTATCCACGGATTAACAAGTTATCGCTTAATAATACGAATAACAATGTTGCATATACATAACTCGAAAAAAATTATTTTGATTAAATTTAAAACAATAATAATAAGTCTTATTTACAATAACTTCTTTTTAATGGAGTCTCTCGTATCATAAAATATTTTCACAGTTCATTCATAAGGTACATACTCGTAGGTAATATAGGACACAAAACATAATTTTGTTTTAAAAGGACACGAAACAAAAAAAAAATATTTTACGAAAAGCAAAAACCATTGAAGAAATTCAAACTTGATCTTGCTGCTTGTTTACGTTTTTATTCAACAAGTATATGCACATACTTCAATATGTGCATCCAGCATGTGCAAATCGTCGAAAATAAAGATCGATAAAAAAATTTAAACTTTTTAAAATTTTGTTCATGAAACGTATAGATGTCTCACAAAATTGTTGTCTTAGCTAAACTTTTTAATGAAAAAAGTGTCCGCATGGTGTGGTTACTGTGCATTGGTTCCCTCTTTTAAAAAAAAAATTGGCGGAAAATGCTGTGTTTTAATATTGGAGCACTATCCGGAGCCAAATGGCAATTTTCTATTGAAACTGCAGCTATTATTCACTGGTGTCGCTGTACTATAAAAATTAAAACTAAATTCATCAATAAAACAAACATTTATCACCTGAAATATATTAATTGACATTTATTTTGACATGACGTTATAAACAAAAATTCATTTTGCTGCGTTTTAATTTTTTATTGTAAGATTTAGTTTCTAATGGCTTCAGGGGTTTACAAAATTAAAAGCCTTCTCAAATTTCCCATTGAAATGGATAGCGCTCCCGATAGCGGCTCCCGATAAATAAGTGAGCCGAGATATTTTTTTATCGATTTTTAATTAAAAAGTTGAATGAAAAATCTTAGTTTAGATTTAAATAAATTAATTAAATGCAATAATAGCGCGCTAAATATAAGTTTTCACATAGAAAATTGGCTGCTCCGGATACAGCTATCGGGCGCTAATAAAAAAACACAGCAAAATTTATATGAGATCGGCAATATTATATTTGGTAGTGGCTAATTTTTGTTCCACCACAAGATAACACCACGGGCAGCTTACTGTGAAACCAATTTCAATACGGCAACTCACAACAACAATTATTTCAATATGCACGAAATTATTACAAACAAACTACAAATTCAAAATCTTCGCCAACCTATTTTTGGTTTCACAATAATTTCCTTGACAGCGGAAAATAAGGGATTACGCTACTTGCCGCAAGTGGCGGCGCTATCACAAAAGCGAATTGCTTTTGTTATATAATTAGCAGCGAAATTTTTTTATTTATTTTGTCTCTCTTTTTTCACTAAATAAAACATCCTAGCGGAATAAAATTTCAAAAGTGATCTTTAAATTGACAAATTAAATAAGAGAAATCGGTAAAAGAAATCTTGAAATTTAACAATATGAAAGAAAATAGACAAGGGTTTTTTTTGGAAAGAGTATGTCATGGAGAACGACGCATTTTCGGGATTTTAATATTTTGTTTTTTTAATAAAAAATGTATTTTTGCGTTATTAACTAACAGTCCGATTTTTATTGGATTTAAGTTCGAATATAAAATCGGGTTTTAGTTCAGAAGAGAAATAAAGTACTTAAATTCGTGTTAATAAAGGGCATTTGAATAAAATTATAAACAAAGAGTGAATGGTGAACCAATCAAGTTGTTATGGATTTTTCAAATCTTTCGGTTGCGAAATTACGGATCGAGTGTGGAAAACGTGGGTTAAGCAATACCGGGAAGCGTAAAACGTTAGCGGAACGGTTAGAAGTGTATGAACGTGAAACGTCGCAATTACAAGTGAACAATGAAAATGGTTATGAGTTGCAGCAAAATGAAGGCAATTCTACGAAATTGAAGATTGGAAACGTTAGTAGTAATCCGCGCGAAGTGATTGAGCAAAATACTTGTGATGCAAACGAACTGAATGATGTAATATTGCATTCGGAAAATGTTAGTTATGAGCAAAATTTAACGGAACTTGAACGGCGAATAAAATTTTTAGAGCGGGAGAAATTGCTTATTGAGCGTGAGCGTATGCTTAATGAGGTGGTATTATCGGAATTGTCGCGTTACCAAACAAACAGCGATAAACGTACTAAATTCCCAGAGGAAGATACCAATTATCGTAACCCGTGATGTGTGATCGATATACTTCCAGAATTTGATCCTGCAAGGGCAGTATTATTAACGTCGGAAAAATGATGAATTATATTTATGAAATAAATGAACGAATTATTATGTTAACAATCGGGAATAAACTAAAAGGATCGGCCAAATTATAGTTTAATTCAGTACAATGCGTGTTTATCCAGTGGAGAATATTTGGAGACGAATTGATGAAACATTTTAATTCACATCTTGGCGAAGCAGAGTTACACGACAAGTTACGTTCAAAAATTCGCAAACGAGACCAAACGTTGATTGATTATTATTACGATATGTGTGCCATCGGACGACGTAAAGTTTCAGATGAGGCTTTAATAAAGTATATAATTTTGGGGTTGAATGATTATCAGCTAAGTACATCGTTGCGCACACAGATAGTAGCTAATGTGGATGAATTGCGTCAACGTATCGAGTGGTATTCGAGCATGCGGCAAGGAAGTGCGCAGAGTGCACGGATTATAAATGCTGAATACAATTCGGGTCGGCTGAATATACATAATAATATAAGTACGCCGGGAAAACCAGTCAACAAGGAAGCAACCGGAATTCATTCAGTTAGGACATACGAATGTTATAATTGTACAAAACCAGGACATCTGTCTATAAATTGTCCTGAACCACAGAGACGAGAACGATGTAGGGAATGTTCGTGTGTTCATCCGAGGGGACAAACAGAATGCTACGACTGGCACTCAAAAATCATTCAATGGTAAAATAACAACTGACGATGCGTGTTCCTATATCAAAACTGTAATGTTTGCGGAAGTCAATGCTCAATGATACGAGAAAGTAATGTAGGGCTTGAAATGGAACGAAGTAAATGTAACGTGTTTGTCAAAGGATTTGCAGGTGGCGGTGTGGTTGTCAGCGAGAAGATACGATTTAGAGTTCAAATTGATGAAGTTGCTGATGAGATTGAGTTGCTTATGTTCCTGACCAATATTTAAATACACAATCTCTAATTGGCTAAAATTTTATTGATAAACCAACCGTAAGAATGATCCGAGAACAGAATACGTTAAAATTTCAAAATCTCAACATAAGCGATACTTTGTTGATTGATCGAACTTTGGATATGGCAGAAAGACGTGATGTTTCAAGTGGCATTTCTTCAAATGGACAAAACGAAGGTGTAATTGAAATTCTATTGGCTGAAATAAATATGGATCAGTGTATGACTCCGAGTGAACGCGAATGTTTATTTAAGCTGATAACAAAATTCGGTAGTTGCTTTGCTCGAAATGTAAAAGAACTCGGGAAAACGGATGTTGAAATGGAAATTAAATTAAATAATTACGAACCAGTTATCTATCGGCCTTATAGAGTATCTTACCATCAACGCGAAAAAGTGAAGACAATGATAAGTGAATTGTTGGAACATAAAATAATACGTGAGTCTGAATCAGCATGTGCTAGTCCAATCGTCCTAGTTAAAAAGAAGGACGGTGATGAACGAATGTCTATTGATTACCGAAAATTGAATAATAAAACTATACGGGACCAGTAGTTATTTCACTGTAGTTATTTCACTGTACTCGATTTAGCATCCGGTTATTATCAAATAACAATGTCTGATGAATCAATATCACGTACTGCTTTTGTGACGCCAGATGGTCATTTCGAGTTTTTGAGGATGCCCTTTGGGCTAACAAATGCTCCGGCTGTTTGCCAAAAAATGATGAACGACATTGCTCGGGAGGTTAACGATGATGTAATTGTTTATTTGGATGATATTATCATACCAAGCACGACCATCCAGGAAGGTATGGAAAAATTGGATCGATTATTGAAAGTATTACAATAACGGAACTTTAAAATTAAAGAAGTGTCAGTTTTTCAAGAAGAGAGTTGAATTTCATGGCCATGAAATTGATTCTCACGACATACGACCGGGATCAAACAAAACTAACACGATTTTAACATTTCCAACGCCTACGGATAAGCATGAGGTTAGAGGTACGACAACTGGACAAACGAGCAAACAACGTCGTTCGAATTATTAAAAAGCAAGTTGGGAAGTCGCGATATATTGACGTTATATAATCCGAAGTTGGAACATGAGGTGTGCACCGACGCAAGTCTCAAAGGTCTCGCCGGTATACTATTCCAAAGTGACAAAAAAAAGGTGAAACGAAACCTGTGTCGAAACTTGTGTCGTATTACAGTCACCGGACAACGGGGAACGAATGCAAATATCATTCATATGAATTGGAGGTTTTGGCGGTCGTTGAAGCGCTTCACAGATTCCGTATTTATTTAATCGGAAAGCCATTTACTTTGGCCACGTATTGTGCTGCGTTGACAACTTGCGCTACGAAAAAGGATTTAATTCCAAGAATAGGAAGGTGGTGGTTGCGATTGGCTGAATATACCTTTAATACGATTCATCGAAGTGGACAGAAGATGCAACATGTCGACGCACTTAGCCGTAACTCAATTGACGACGGAGTGGATCTTGAATCAGCAACGATTGATGTGTTCTTAGTATCACAGCAAAATGATTGGCTTATCGGTATGCAACGCTTAGACGATGATATTCAAAAAATCATCAAAGTTAGGAGTCGGAAACCAATTAATTCTGATGAACGATTGAAGGTATTCGCAGACACTTTTGGTTCCCTCGAATAAGAGACTATGTAAGGAAATATATTTCCTCGTGTTTGGAATGTGGTTATACAAAATCGAAAGGTGGAACAAAGGAAGGTGAAATGTATCCTATTGATAAGACGCCTATACCATTTCACACCATACATGTGGACCACTGGGGTCCTTTTTCGAAAACGTCTAAAGGTAATGCTTATTTGATAGTTATAATGGATGCGTTTTCAAAATACGTAGTTATCAAAGCAGCGAAATCAACGAATACAGCTTCAGTTATATCGCTCATGGAAGATTGGACTACTCATTTCGGAGTTCCGACGAGGTTAATTAGTGATCGTGGCACTACATTTACAGCACGATCACTTGAAACATATTGTTCGGAAAACAATATCAAACATATCTTGAATGCTACCGCAACGCCATGAGCTAACGGCCAATGTGAACGGTACAATCGAACAATCTTGGGAATGTTACGAGTAATGGTTGGAGAAGATGATAGGAAATGGGACACAAATATTCGAAATATACAGTGGGCCTTAAATACAATGATCAATGACAACAAAACTGTCACCTCAAAGGCTAATCTTAACATATGAACCACGAAGTATATTAAAAAATAAATTGTTGCTGGCAATGGAAACCGATAAATGTACCGATGATGACGTGGAAACTATTAACAGGCTAGCTTATGAGAGAACAAAAGCAGCTGGGATACGCCAAAAACAATGTTTCGATAAAGCACATTGTGCCCCTCATAAATACAACGGGGGGAAATTGTGTTTGTAAAGTGGGAAGGCGGTGCTTCAAGTGGTACATCAAGAAAACTAATCTCAAAATATCGGGGACCATATTTAATTGATAAAGCGCTTAGACACGATAGATATCACATTGTCGACGTTCCAGGAGCCGAACAAATTCAGCGAAAGTTCGATGGTGTATGCAGTTCAGATCGATTAAAACCTTGGTGTACGTTAGAAGATCTGGAGGAATTAGGAAATATCGACGACAGCGATGAGGATATCTCTGGTTACAGGATGGACGACTAAAAGAAAATAGACAAGGGGGTTTTTTTTTGGAAAGAGTATGTCATGGAGAACGACGTATTTTCGGGATTTTAATAGTTGCTTTCCAATCGACCACCGCAAGTACTTATAAGCACTTATGGTTTTTGTCTTTGCTAAATTAACTACTCACAACTGTTCTACCTTTTATTATGAGTAGTTGAAAGCAGTTACGATAAATTTGTCCGCTAGGTGATTGTGTGTAGTATTTTTCTACAAAGAATATAATTGATTGTCGTATGTGAAGGGCTAATAAAATTCCGGTATAGATATTCTATTATTAAAAGGTTATCACAAATAAACTACACATTTGTAGGTTATATTTTACTTTTGTAATTTTTTCGCTTTCCAATCGACACTTTAGCCAATACACATTTTTGGCACTTACAAGTACTTGCGGTGGTCGATTGGAAAGCAACTAATGTTTTGTTTTTTAATAATAAATGTATTTTTGCGTTATCAACTATCAGTTCGACTTTTATTGTATTTAAATTCGAATATAAAATAGGGTTTTTAAATTTTCCGTATTTCTGTGATTTCTCAACGAATTGCGATGAAATTTGGATAGTATTATTGATCAGGGATTGTAAAGTAACTTTTGGACAAAAATATTGAATCTGTTCATGATGGACTAAAATTGGCCATTAGTCTCAGTATAACCTATAATCTATTAGAAAAAACCAAAAGTATTGCGGTTACTAGTAGAAGTTTTTGAGATATTGACCAAAAACTGAAAATATCATATATGGCCGCAGAAAACATTAGAAACATTTCAGTGAAAATTCTAATCAATAGCTTTTGACCGAATTTTCCCTGTATTCGATGCAAATTTAACAATTATTAATTAAGAAATAGCCTAGTTCTCTCCAGTTTAAATTTCATTTAAATCGTGCAGAATGTACACAGATATCCATTTAAAATTTATATTTCAATCAAAAATCAATCTAGAAACCAATTTTCATAAGGATTGGTTATGAAATGGCCAAGTTTAGTCCAGCATGAACAGAACCTAGAATTTTGTCCAAAACTTACTTTCAAACCCCTATGATCAATACTACCATAGAAAAATAAGTCTATTTAAACTTATTTTTCTATGATACTACTATCCAAATTTCATCGCAATTCGTTGAGAAATGGCAGAAAGACGGAATATTGTTAAATTTCAAGATTTCCTTTGAGTTCCTTTTCTTCGGAGATCAATCAATTTGTCATTTTAAGGATCACTTTTAATATTTTATTCCGCTAGGATGTTTTATATAGTGAAAAAAGAGATACAAAGACAAAATGAATAAAAAATTTCCGGTGGTAATTACAGCTGCGTTTTTTTGAAAATGATGCTCTAGACCGCGATAAATGATATTTTAATTTTTAAAACAATTTATATAGTTTTAGAATATGTGTGCTTCGTATTCACATCGAATTCTAAAGAACTTATATTAAGTCCATATCATGCATTATATTGTTGAATAAAGTTTATATTTGCTTGTTCTCAACAACTCTCTACTCTTGATATTATTTAGAGCAGTGGTTCTTAACCTATTTTTACTCGCGGCCCACCAAATAATTCATAATTTTTTTTGTGGCCCCCATTTTTTTAATAATAATTTATATTTGTTAAATTATTGATAATATTTTTTTTTATTATTATTCCTTTATTATTTATACAATACTAGCTGTTGTCCGCGACTTTGTTCGCGTGGTTTTCAATTGAATGCGATAATATATTTAGTACAAATCCCGGCATGCATTGCAATGCCACACAAAGAAAGAAAGTGTTTGTTTCTAATTCTGTTTATTGAAGTCCTTTTTATACAATATGATACGGAAAGGAATTTGAACCCGTCACTTTGGCTTGCAATAACATGCATAATTCTAAAATACGCTAATCGTTGTTTTGAAATCACGTACTGTAGATTTGTTTGAACAAATGTACCTAATTCTTTGACATGAAAATATCTATCTTATTGCAAATCACAATCGAAAATGTCGTTTGCAGATCTACTCGGTCAAGTCATTCTGAATTGAATCAGTGCTTTGATAGTGATTTCGTCATTTTTCACGTTTTACACGATTGGGTGGGATTTTTGGGGTATTTGCTGTGGTTGAGAAGTGCCCCAGTATACATTGTTTTCAAGAATATTTAATTCTCGTCATGTTTCACGATAAGTGAAACACACACTTGACCGTTAAGAGTTCTCAATTCTTGAACTGCCTAACACGTCGGTTGAATATAAATTGGGATGTCAATCAACTGATTTACTGTGTTTGCGACGTTAAAGCATTTTCGCTGATGCATTCCATGTGTTTACTACACTTAGAACTTTAGAGTAAAAAGGCGGCTTTGCAAACATATCATGTGATTTGTCTTCTCTAACTACAGCTTTGTAGTCATCAGCTGGCATTTGTTCAAAGGCAGTTTTAGCCAATCGAATTAATTCTTTGTGTTGATCAAATAAAGTTTGTAAAGTACGACAATTTCTAGTTGTAAATAGATTTGAACAAATTTGTAATTTTTGTTCGGCAGTGGTAGTAGTGATAAATTTGCCATTGCAAATTCCTTGAATGTTGGCATGAATTCTTGCGCACGATATTTGTTGCATCGAACAATGAAATTTGGAAACACGAATTGTACTTTCTTATATTTACCAAGAAATGTTTCGATTGGCCTATACCACCGGATACCAACGTTGATAATGGTTCGGGTAGTGAATGTAATTCTGGTAATTTCACATTTCCTATCGCGTAGCACATTCCTTTTGTTTTTCTTTTGAATTTGAAGGCACTTCGTGTATTTCAATACACGCCTCTTTTAATACAAAAAAGATGAAAAAAAATGAAACAAATCTGGAATAGAAAAATCCGAGATTTGTATCCGTCGTATGAACTGGCAGTGAAGTTCGTGATACCCATTTATTTCGCTTGTCGTTTGGCTAGCATAATTGAATTGACAGCGACAACAATGCTTTGGGCGACTTCGAGCCCATCGATACTTTAATTTTAGTTAAAAATTAATAAAAACTTACTTTTTCAAAAAAATAAGATTTTCGTTTTTTGGATGACTGGGGCTGTCGCTCTCCATATTTTCAAATTAGAATAGGATATTGTTTTGATTTTTTGTATTGTTGATAAACAAAATTCTGATAAACAAAAGCTGTAATTATTTGATAACAAAATCCAGAGTTAATCAATTTTCTGTTTAAATTTTTAAAATTAATCAAAATAAAATCTGTTTTAACTTGGGTATCAAATTATTTTAAACGTAAAAGTACGATACTGAATACAATTGCAACGATTACACACACACCATCGATTGTGTCTTGGTTATCACAGTACTACTCATTTAAATAACGATGGGCTCTGTTTGATCGGGTCAGAATATCGTATTCAAATGTATCGTATCGCCTTCCATCATATTCAATTGGATTGTACTTAACGATTTCATTTTGATATTACTAGTCGGTTTCAGGCGATCAGGTGCACCTGGATTCAAGGGGCCCACCCCTTCATAAATATTATGTAAACTTGCTCATTTTAAGATAAATTCCCTTTGAAAAGTTTGGATCAGGTTGGATAAATGGTGTGGACACTTAGTAGGGTTCCTTGATCCAGGGGACAGACCGCTCGGATTCAAGCATGTCACTAATTTCATATAATCCGTTTCCCCATCCTGTACATGCAACTTATACATTGATTGATTGATTGATTGATTAGAATGTACGGCCAAGACTAAGCAGGGATCCCGGATACGCCGGGCCTACCGTACACCCCTTTTACATATAACAAGATGGAGGGATAGGAAAGGTTGGTAGATATGATAGACTTGACCCGGTTACAGACACCTAAGTAGTCAATAGTTAGTAAAGCACAAAACGGCACAATTATTTTTGTTTTTCGAGATGTAAATAATCAGCAATCAACATCCTTAAAATTAATTGATTAATTAGTTTAGTATAAATGTCCTGAAATGAAATTTCATTATTATGAGTGATTTAATTGTATATACCATACATATCAATTTACAATAACGCGACGCCGGCCCACCACACACCTATAATAAAGGTAAAAGTCATAAAGGCATCTTAAAAAAGTTGATAATTAATTATGTTGGCATCTGAAGGGTAAATTTCCTGAAATAAAACGTCATTATTATGAGTTAGAGATTTATTATTTTGTACGATATAGTTAAATTATTCTTGAATAGAATAAATGTAATGTAATGTAATGATTATTATAACTAAATTAATTATAATTTGATAGTCGTAAAACAAATAAAACAAAATAAATCGAATCCAAATATTGTAGTATGAAACGGATGGATCCCCTCTTCAACGGATAACTTTATCATCAATTATCTAAAATAAATATGTTTATTTATAAAAATAAAAATGAAACAAAGACATCTGGTTTCAAAAATGGCTAATCTGGAATCTATAAGGTAATATATCAATAATGAATGTGTCACAGGTTAATAACCCCCAATACCTAAACAAATTAACAGATTACAATTTATTATCAACTAGAATTAAATAAAACTATTAAGCTAATCAGGAATCTGTAAGATGACAGAATTAGTAATAAGTAGCTAGTTAGTAGAAAATAGTCTAATTATCCCAATTTATTCCAAAATACAAAAACCATCTAAGTACATATATCAATATTTGTCTCAAAAAATAAGTCAACCCCTCCACCGGCACTTCAATGTAATTTAATCTAAAAAATAACCGAATCGACCCGGTTACAGACACCTAAGTAGTCGATGGTTAGTAAAATGTTAGTAAAAAATATAATGTCAGGCGGTTAGCACAAGACAGCACAATTATTTTTTTTTTTTTTTTTTTTTTTTTTTTGTTTTTGGCAATAAATATTCAGCAATCAGCATCCTAAAAGAAATTTATAATTAATTAAGTTGCTCTCGTAATGGTAAATTTCCTGAAATAAAACGTCATTATTATGAGGTAAAGATTGTGTCTGAATGAACAACCAGCATAATCATTTATCCAACCTACAACAACCCAACCGAAACCACCACCAATTTACAGTCTCCCACCCGAACAACCTACAAAACAACTTAATTAAAGAAATGCCCCGATCCCCAAAAAAACTATCTAAGTACATACAGCAATATTTAACGGCATTTCAAATTTACTCTGTAGCTTCCAAGCTATCTGTAATTTCAAAAATTCAAATATCCGCTAAAAATAAAATTCATTAGTAAAAGAACCAAACAAACTGCAACACAAAAGTTGTTTCCGAAACGATCCCAATAGAATCGAATCCTCTCTCTGTGAAACCTCTACTATCCTCCAAGTGATCCCCTACCAACATCACCAACCAACAAAACCCAAGCTTTACAAAGCCGTGATGAATCCATGACAGATCACAAACGTACTCTGTAGTCATAAAATTTCAAAAATGATTCCGCTCCCGCGAAATTGACGGCAAACTTTAACAAAAACATCAAACAAGCGTTCTATGTAAAACTGCAATTTTACTATATTAGAAATATAGATAACAATAGAGCATATAATGAATACAACCTTCCGTAAGTTGAGAAACATAATGTACTATGACGAATCATCAAAAACCTCAAACACCGACCTATTACTTATAATGAACGATGCCCATTCAAAGTACTTTAAATATCTAAGAACATTTATTGCTATATAGTTCCTCCATACCTTCGCCGCCACTGTGTATATTGATCACACACATAAGCATTACTCATCAAAACCATCAAAACCCAATGAAATTAATGAAAAAGTCAAAAAAATATTTATATGAATAGCATTTATGATTAGATCGTCGTTTTTGTGTACCTTACTCCCTTCGTATATCAAAAAACATCCACGCACACACGCACAAAAAGCAAATATATATTATATGTAAATGTATCATAATTATATAATACAAAATAAAGTAAAAATAAAATAAAATCAAAACAAAACTACCCTGATCTCATAAATTGTTCCTTCGTAATATTAATTATCCATACTCATTACATAGTACAGCTAGAAGCATATAACAAGGTATATACATACATAGTAATACCATATTTTCGGTGGTTTGGTTATCGAAATGTACATATCATTGTACACCTCCAGTACTAATCTACAATGATATCGTTTCTCCATATAAAAATATAATACATATACAATTACGTTCGTATATAAAACAAAAGATAGGATTCAAATTTCAAACAAAATTAACAAAAACAGGAAAAACGTGTGCAAAAACAACAACAAAAATTGGTACCGAATGTGACAAAACAAAACAGCAGCAATGAAAAACCCTTTCTCACGCAAACTAGCTATACTCGAATAAACTACTATATGAGAATATTAGTACTTTACGTCTTTATGAGTTATAAAATACGCACTGAAAATACAGTTATTATGATTATACTAAAATTTATTTGGAAAATATGTATTAATAATTAATATGTATTCAAATATGTGTTAAAACAATGGAGAAATGAAAAACCACTTAGCTTGTGTACATCCTCTGGAATCAAAAAAGTCCTACATATTGAAGGTTTGCATACAATGTGTATGAAGCATTCAAGCAACGGTATCAAAATACATACAAGCGAAAATTGTTATGTACGTATTCTAAGCCATTGCAAGCGCACCACATGCAAATTAATACAAATATACGATATGTTAAAATTTTCACTTTACTTCACTTTACTTTCACTTTACACTATTTAACCATCAACACTATTTATTATTTATTTATTAGTTAATTAATTAATTATTACAACACATTTAAATTAAATAATTTATTTATTGCGAGGAGAGACAAAAACACGTCTTTCCTCGACGACAATCAAACGCCGACCGTCCCTGTACATGCAACTTATACATGGTAAAAAATTCATGACGATAAGGTGAGCGGCTCAAACCCGCTTTCAGAACAAACAGAGATTTTTGGGAAAACATTTTTTTTGGAGCACTTAGGCCTAGGTGGCCAACCCTTTTAAAAATATTAAAAAAACTGCTCATTTTGATCCAAAATACATATATTAGAATCCGATTGGATGAATGGCTTAGAGACTTATTAGAAGGGACCGCTTAATCCATGGGATGGGCCCCTTAAATTCAAGCATGCCACTAATTTTATATAAACCCTATTCTAAATTTACTCCCTTGGAAAAACTTATAACACACAACTGATCTATAACACCGAAAATGACATCCATATCCAATCAAAATTTACCATCTCGACTTGCGAAAAACAAAAGTCAGCTATGTAATTAGTACCCTGAAAATGATATCCATGTCAGCATTATTGGCGTAGATAGTAGGTAGGTACCAAAATTAATACCGCCCCCTCCACCACATTTTCAATGTAATCAGTACCTCCGAAATTGACACGCACATTGGCGTTGATAGTATAGGTGAACACCAAAAAGGACACCGCTTTCCAACTTGAATTCAGAAAAACAAAAGTCGGTAACTTAATCAGTACCGCGAAAACTCCGAAAATCACACTCACATCGGCATTATCGGCGTAGATAGTAGTTAGGTACCAAAACATCACGGTCGCCCCCTCCATTCATCACGACTTGCAAATAACAAGTCAGTAACGTAAGCAGTACCCCGGAAACCCCGAAAATGAGACCCATATCAGCATTATAAGCGTAGATATTAGTCGGAGGTACTAAAAATGACACCGCCCCATCTCGCCTCAATTGAAGATACCATATGTCCGGTTTATATCGCAATTTCATTCCTGAAATGTTTTGCGTTTCTCATGGTGCACTTCAATTTAAAACCTACGGAGAAATAAAAAAACCCATTATACTGTACATCAACTGAAATTGGCGGTACAGAATCAATTATTGTGTTCACTAACACTTATGTAGTTTACCTGAAATTTATAAAAATAAAACAATACTGTTAATGGAAATTTTCGGCTTTTTATTATAAATTTAATTTCCATAATTTCGGATTATTCTGGATTCTCAACTTTATCGAGTGACTATAAAAAGAAAAAATGTGTATGCGTCCCACAAATTGTTTAGTAGTACTTCGCCAGTACTTTCGCCATTTGTGCTGTAGCTTTATGTTGTCTTTCTACAGTACCAGTGAGAGCTTCCGAATCAATTTGTTCAACTAGCTGTTAATACGGTGACAAAGGTCGCGTTTCCATTACAACTTGTCCCAATTTCGAGTCAATTTTAGCGTCGAGTCGAGCAATACGAATTAAATTCACAATCCACTTGCCATTTTAGTTTAATTCTTTACACACTTAATTTCATGTATTTCACATCTGCAATAATTATCGTAATCAAATAAAATTTCCGAGTTATTTGATTCCAGCGTATTTAGAAAATCTCGGTTCGAACTATTCATATCGTTTAAATTGGATTTTATATCGGGAAATACGGGGTTCAAGAAAGGTATCTAGTTTACCATTAATCGTTGCTTTACTTTTTGTTACGGTTGAACTTTGTTGACGTCGCTTTGTTGCCTTAGCCTTTGCCTTTGCTTTTGGATCCTGCACATCATTACTACCCTCAGTAATAAGATCATCCTTTTCGGTTCCCCCTTCATTCTCATTTCTTTCACCGTCTTTTTTACCGCCGACATTCATACGATAAACCACCAGACATTCGAATCACGTCCTTGTGCACGATATCGACCCGGTAACCATAAATTTTTCTCGAAGCTTCCGTTGCTTCCATCAAATACTTGGAAATTTTTTACATATTTACGATGGCCAGTAACCAAATTGGTTAATCTATCGATTAAATTTGTTTGAAATGCAAGGTATTTGTTGATTTTCTACGAATATGAAAAACGTCCATGAACGGTTACAAACAAACTTTCAACTCTTCATTATCTTCAAACATGAGTAGCGTAATCTCTTATTTTCCGCTGTCAAATTTCCACTATCAAACACAGCATTAATTCGACCCCTAAATTAAATCATTTAGAAATACGCACATATTAGTTAAAATCATAGTTTTAGTTCCACAAAATAATAATTCATGTGAAACGCACATATGTACATATGTATGCAAAACGATGGTACATCTACTACTTAAAATATGGCAGTGCATCTACTACGTAGTAGATGGCACCATATACAGTAAAGGAAGGTATATATTTTATTTCAATATATTTTAATCCTACAAAGGGTTGCCCACGAGTACTGAAAATGTGGCACCCTACCTAGTGCCAAAAAACGAAACTAAGAAACAAAAAAATATTTTGCTTCTATTTTGGACATGCTGGAAGATACACAGGCATCACCGCAGCTTGCCAACCAGCCATAATAAGGTTAATTATAAAATTAAAACAAATTAATTATAAGTCTTAAGATTAAATTTCTCAATCACATGGTTGGCAAATAAAATTAAATAAAATTGTTCCTTTTGCTTTGCTTGTATTCGTCGTGTCGCTCGTTTCTTTTCGTTTTGGAATACTCATCGTATTGTTTCCGTTGTCTTCTTGTTTCTTCATTTTTGTAAACATGTTGTTTATCAAGAGTTGTTGTAAACCACATGGATGACGAACGATGTGAAAACGAATCACGTTTTATGTTGTTTGTTGTGTTTATGGTAAAACAACCGGGTGGCGATTTAGAGTAGTGTCACTAATTTCATAGAGATTGTGAGCTATTACATTTGCGATATATACGATTAGGATATTAGGTTGCAATACAACCGCTACATCACCTCGCCTCACATGAGCTACACAGTAAAGAAGATGATCGCACAATTGTTTGGTTGAGATGACGTCCGATAGACGTCTGTTCTTTAAAACGTTTCGGTAGTGATTGGTTTGCTTCTTGATATTCGGCGGCCTTTGAATTGTGTACCTAGATAGTAGTTCATATTCAATATGAAAGTAAAGGATACATACATAAGCTCAGTTACATAAGCTCAGTTAATAGCTCGAACTGTGCGCCTGAACGGTGGTTAAGTTGATTCTGCTGATCATTGTGGATGTGGGTGGGTTTTTTTTTGCGCACCGCTGAATCATGGATCACGAGAGTTACATAATCCACGCTAGAAGATTAGAGTGCGCCGCTTGATCATGGGAGTTGCATGATCGATACCGACGCAAAAGTAAAGCGAATCTGGGAATGTTGTTGTTTTTCTCAACACACACGAAATAAAATGTGCGTCGTTGGATAACGGGGCGCTTTTGCGTAATTCAGTTTCAGTTTCTTCTGCGAGAAATTCCTCTGCGTGTCTAGTAGAATCAGCGGGTTGGCTCTGTGCCCACCCGTAACATCATACAAAATAGCTCTCTCTATGTATTATTCTCTTTGGTGACTAGTCAATTTCCTTGATCGGGTACAATCCACATCTTTTCCTCGGATAAGGTAGGATAGTTGGCTTTTGAGTGTTGAAAAACTGAACTAAGATCCAAGGAATCATTTTTTCATACGCATTTGTCCATTAGAACGTTTCTTAGAAATCGTGCGGTTTATACCTTATACAACAGCCCGAGAGGTTTAAACAGCCTAATTTACCAGTACTTTAAATTATTTAAATGTAGATCGGTAGAACCTGAGACAACCTAAAACAGATATTTCATCCTATGTAAACGTAAAAATTTAAACTGCGATTTCGTTTTCTGTAAATAGCAGCATACAATCAAATATATTATGTTTTTTTGCGTATACGTATACGCAGTTTAACGAAAAATTACAGATACAACGATGACATTGGAATTATCAGAAGTTTGTTTTGTTTTCATTTTTTAGTTCAAATGAAAAATCTAATTTGATTGTCTGTGGTAGAACCTTACCATAAATATGTCTCACCTATCCAAAACTACTCCCGAGAAAAATTGATGTAGTACGTCACAAGCCAATTTTAACCTAGATCACCTGTACCTGTACAAATCACTTTAAACATTTTAAATTTATTTGCTTATACATTTTATTATCCGACTTTATGCTAATTATCATCATCATTCTTTCTCAAGCCAACTCATCAAACAATGTAAGATAAATTTTTGTTTTAAGATGAATACATACAAAAAAAAAATGTGAAAAGATTAAATTTTTAATAAGAAAAAGATTGTTGTCTTGAAATTTGATTCAGATTCATTATTTTGTAATTGCAAGCAAGCGAAAAAAAACAGTATGGTAACACATTGCCTCCCAAAGTAATTTATGTTCCTATATTTAAAATAAATTCACATCGTTTTAATTCCATACGTATATGTATATGAATGTAGTAGTTTGATGTGTGACAGAAGTAATATTCGTATATTAATTTCGTAACAATTTAGTACCCCCAGACGGTGGGTGGCTAACGATTAATAAATTAAATAAATTCCAAAACTATTTTATAATCAATAACTATTTGTTGTATGCTCTAATTCTTCGTTTTGATCTTATTTCTCGATCGAATTGAAAATCAATGAGATGGAAATTTATGTTGGAATTTATGTATTGAATAGATGAATATAGTATAGTAAATGCACATTGAATATTCTTAAAGTATAGAAAATTCAAGGTTCAGCCCAACCCTCTTTTGATAAGGTTCGCTCGCGCAAACATTAAACAAACCACAATATCCAATTATCTGTTATGCCAGCCTCTTCTCAATTTCATATCATCCACTTAACCAATTTTCCGTATTCCGTCATTTTAAATGAGAATATTTGTTGTTGTTGTTGTTGTGTTATGCATTTTCGATTCGATTTTCTGTGGGAAATCAAAAAAAAATATGTCGTCTTACTGTCATGTCTTCTCGTATAAATGGTAAGTAGAAGAAAACTCTTTATTACAACCATACATTTTATTGATGTGCACTCTCATTTGAATTCAATTAAAAATCATTTTATGATGAATACCATTTTTTGTACTTTTTGTTCTCCTTTATAATCATAATAATACTTGCATATTTTTCATTAAGACAATTTGATTGTTTCTTGTGCTGCAGAAGAAAATAAATGAATCTCAGCAACATCTTGAAATGATAAATTTGCATATTTTTTAATTTTTCCTTTCTATATCTTCCTCTCGTTACCCACCTCGCGTGTGTGCATCTCATTTTCCATTTCGCGATTTATTCGATTTGAAAATAATTTTTGCTAATGTTGGTTTTGTATATACACGAGAACTTGTTACTTTAAGCGATAGCTCTACATAATAAAACTCTCGTAACATAAATAAAAATTTATGAATCGCAATGAATCAAACACATTCCAATTTGTGAATATTTTGTAATCTTTTCGTGTGAAATTTTAATCCTTTGTTATCTAGCTTATGAAAAAGAAAATTCCAGAGACAAATTGACACCAACTGACAACTAGTGGTGTTGTAATTATATTGTGGCAATTAAAAATTTAAAGTGTGAAAGTAAAAAATAGTGTCTTACTTCGATAGTTCCTGAATCAAATAGACCATATGTGACTTCCAAATGGTCTTTGGATTGCTGCTGATGGCCATTATATGGAATAATTTCCTCAATGTCTAAGATTTACCTTGGCTTTTCCAATAGTTTCGAAAGGGGAACATTTTTAATTATCTTATGCTGTGATTATTTAACTTATTTCTGCGAATAATTATCAATTAATTATGAAAATGTTAGAGATTGTTGAAAGAGGTCATTTTACAGGATAATGGATATATCCACTAAACATAGAGGGGTTATATAAGAAATGAAAATTAGAAAAGCCGTTAATACGGGGAACATGACCAGTTTCGTTTAAACAATAGCTATATAGGTTTATTTTATACTCTCTTGACCACGTCTAAAAATAATCCCTGTCAGATTCACATCATTAGCCCAAATGTTAAATACTCAAACAAGTTTGTTTGTGGGTTTTTACCGCCTGCACTGTGGTATTCCATCCGTCTCGATTCGATCCATCGCTCTCATGCTCCAGTTTCGACATCTTAATATATTTAGATCTTGTTGACGTCGATACGCCAGCACAGTCAGGGTCTTCCTCTACAGCTTTATTGATCATCCGTTGTTGTGGAGACCTTGGAATGTGACCGAACCATCTTGGATTTTATGAATCCGATGATATCGCTACCTCTGAGTATTTTCGCTCGTTTATTATTTCGCTCCAACTTATTTCGTTTATTTAATAAGTTAAATTGGCATCGATAAAACGAATTTAAACTGGCAATTAAATTTGTAAAAACAGCAAGAAATCGAATCGGGAAATATTCTCCAATTTCTAATTTAAATAAACTCTATTTTGGTAAAATACGTATCGAGAAATATCTACCAAATAAACAAAACTATACGTGTGTGCGAATATACAAATAGTATACATTTAGGCAAAACATTAATGCAACAATTGTTGCCTGATTAAAACAAATATAATTTCATAACTACAAATTAAAGTTTCTGTACTTGGAAGTCAAAAGCCCTTTATATAGACAAGGTTTTTTATAACGGCATGGCATTCGCTATATACTTAAACTCAAAAATCTCAAAAATGTCAAATGATCGTTTCTTAGGTTCGGTCATATAAATAACAAGCAAGTATTGCAACAATTGTTGCAGGGAAGCTATAATTAAAAATTTTGTTCTTGAGAACTCCAAAGTCTCATACGGTTTTTATCATAGCCTTGGCATGTACTTTAATTCAAAAATGCTAAATGGTCGGTCCGTCAGCCCGGTGAAATAAATTACAAGCAACAATAGTTGTTGCACGAAACTTGTATTCAAAATTTTGATCTATAGAAGTCAAAAGTCCTATGCATGTACATCTGTATACAGATCTTTAAAGGTTAAGGAAAATGTTATGAGTGTAAAAATGTAGGGAGAACAACTAACCTTGAAGTTGCTGACTGGAATAATTTCCTAAAGGCATAAGAGGTCACATATCATCATAGAGAGAATTCTTTGAAGAAATTGACAGTAAGGCAAATTTCACTAAACTAAATAAAATAATGTTGGTTAAGAATAACAATAACCATCTTGATTTTCCTCCCCTGCCCAACGGAAACTTTACAACTTCCAAAAAGGCGGTTGGAGAATTGCTTCTGTCTGCTTCTGTTCTGACATGAAAAATGACATGTTGCATCTTGATCGATCTTGTTGGTATTGCCACCGTATAGCCCAATACTTCTGCCGATTAAAATTTAGCTAACAGGGTGATTACATACGATCTGCATGATATTGCTGCATCGGAATTTTTTCTTTGGAGCGCTTAGAAATAATCGTTGCTAGTTTATTAGGTTGTCAACAATATTCTGAAATGGATTGAATCTATATGCTTAAATCACGGGTTGTTGAGTTTGAGCTGAATTATTCTCTGTTTCCGTTAAGGTTGCTAAGGTTATTGGTTATTGTGATGATCTTATTATTACTGTTTCAGGTAAACACCTCAATGTCTTATCGAGCTAATGCAACAAGCTCTTCACATTGTCGAGACATGATGCGTTGAAAAGTGCCTGCAAGTTAATCCACCCAAAACTGACTTAGTGGTATTTACTAATTGTTGAATCCTAGTTGGCTTTACCGTACCAACCCCATTTCGGAATGCGATTAAAAATTCAGATTGTGTTATACATTTAGAAATTACCCCTGATTCTAAATTGTTATGGGTTCCTAATGTAGAACACAAACTATAAAAAGCTACTGCTATTTTCGGCAGTGTCGCATCGATTTTGGTAAACGTGGAGACAGACCCTCAAAATATATAAGTCTCAGCTAATCATTTGAACCACATTCGGTACTGATATTGAAATCCCATTTTCACTGTACAAAAATAGTTTTATTTTATCGGTTGAAAAATAATTTCGTTCTTTTTAAATTAGCAATTTTCCCAGGACTTATATTAGATTGCCGTTTTCATCATACAAACCTGGCCCCTCTGTGGACCCCTGACCCCATTTTTTCAAATTCAATAAATTTTTACCCCGACCTTTTTTTCAAATCTTGCATATCAAACAATTTAAAAAATGAACCACGGGCACCGACCTATACGTCAAATGAATTTTCTCGAAATTATGATTCCTTGCCAACACATCCCGGTCCTCAGAAAGCGGTCCAATTTTTTCTTAGTACTTTAATTTTTTTGTCAGCTTAATTGTGTAGCTACACTTTAGAAGTTCTTTAGAAACTACAGCGCCGATGCTGAATTATTTAATTGGCTTATTTCCGTTTTATATACAAATTTAAAAAATATTTGTGTACACTACATTTGTTGGTGTAATTATGTACACTTCTTGAATTTGGTCAGAAATTTCTCACTTGAGCTTCATTTTCAAGATTGGTTTAATAATTATACAGATTTATTTGTGTGTGTTGTGTAGTGATGATACCGATTCTGAGCATTTAGCTCGAATATTGTAAGACCCCTACAAAAATTACTCAAATTTACCCAAAATTTTCACTAATTTTATTACGTCGATCGATTTGATGGGGAATTTGAATTTATCCACTCTCATTTTAAAGAGAGAATAAGCTCAAACAATACTTGTGTACTCTATATTTTTGTCAACGTAATTGTTGTCAACATAAAGTAAGCAACTTCGAGGTCTTTCTGAACTAAAGGATGACGATTACTCGCTTTTTAAAACAACGAAGGGGCTAAAAAGAACCAAAATGAATGTGCCGCCTACCAAAAACGATGGCGGATCCTGGGCTAAAAGTGACAAACAGAAAGTCTCTCTACAAAGTACGTTTGTGAAGTTGGCTCAAAATTCTGGGCCAAAAAATTATATTTTTTGCCGCTGGCAATACCGTCATCTATTTTGATAACTGTCATGACAGAAAACTGAAAAACATTGAATATCACATAAATTCAAAGATTAAATATGAATTTGAATGTAATGAATATAAATAATACACTTGTATTTTAAATTTATAAAATTATACTAATAATAAAATAAAAAATATACACATTTAACTCATATAATATATGTTTATGCTTTAAATGAAAGTGACAAAATTCTAATAATCTTTTAACACAAAACCTATAGTTGCTATCACGTTAGAACTCTCAGCCCAAAAAATCGTATATCACGACATTTTATTGATGTCAGCCCAAACAACAAAAATGTTTTTCATTAAAGATTTTTGAAGTAACCACAAATTGTTTATATCTTGTTGGTGTCTTGAAATTTATGTCGAGTCTTACTATGATTTTCGGACAGATCTGGTTCTAGCCTTTTCGAGTAAGAAGTTTCAGGAGGCTGTGATGGGGTCCTCATACCAAGAATGGCATATATTCGGCCACTTTACGAACAACCATAACATTTAATGGATTACTGGAAATGGAGTTTAATGGAATATTAAAAACAAAAAAAACTAAAAAAAAAAATAAAACAAAAAATCTAAATTAACTAATTGAAATATTAGGTGTTCAAGTAGAAACTCGGCTCTGAAGTTGGGTACGTTAAATTAAACTTGAAGCATCCAAATCGTCTGCCACGTCTAGATGGAGTAAAACAAAACAAACTCCAAATTCCTCGCAGAACAGTTACGAGTTACTCACCAAGCAATATCACTTCGATTGCATGCAATGTGGAAAATATAGAAGCAAGGAAATTCGGTTCCTCATAAATTGACCGAAGAAAACAAAAATCGAAGAGTAACATTTGCATGAATTTGCTTTCTAGATACAAAAGAAAGAATTCTTTGCACAAAATCATTGTGGGTGATGAAAAGTGGATTTTATACGTATATTCTAAACGCTGATTCAGGCCAGCAATCAACATCAGTTGCAAAAATGAATATTCATGCAAGGAGAGTATTACTGTGCACCTGGAGGAGGGAGTCATTTACAATGCGCTTCAGAAGCCTGGACAAACTGTTACAGCGGTACGCGACAAGGCCCAATTGATCAAATTAGATATTTTTTGCAGGAAAAAGGACAATTTACGCGCCAATGGCGGAACGTGATATTGCTGCACGACAACACTCTTCCAATACACTAAAATCAACCCAGGAACTCATTTTCTCCTTAGGGTGGAACGGAAAAGTTTCTATCGTTCAGGTATTCATCATCTACCTGATAAATGACAAAAGACCATAGATAATAATGGCGAATATTTCGATAATTAATCTTTGTAATAATTATATTTTCAATAAAGTTGAATTTGACCGAAAAAACCAGAGTTTCTACTTGCAAACCTAATATATATGAAACAGCACCCGACTTTGTTTTAAAACGAATGTACACATTGTAAATCTCGAATAAATCATACTTGATTTCTAAGGTAAGAAATACCACTTACAAATTATTATTTTTTAAAACTTTTGTTACGCCAAAAATCTGCATTCCTTCATTTCTTCTAGTGGCCGAATATAGGCCATTCTCGGTATGAGGACCCCGTCACAACCTCGTGAAACTTCTTGCTCGTAAAGGCTAGAACCAGGTTGAGTGATTGCAATGTATGACCAGGCAATTTAGCGAGACTCCCGGATGACGGCGGGCCCGCCATACACCTTTACTACATATAACAAGATGGAAGGATAGGATAGGCATGTTAAATATGACTGAATCGACCCGGTTACAGACACCTAAGTAGTCGATAGTTAGTAAATAGTTAGTTAAAAATATAATGTAAGGCGGTTAGCACAAGACAGCACAATTATTTTTGATTTTTTTTGACAATAAATATTCAGCAAACCGCAGCATCCTAAAAGCAATTTATAATTAATTAAGTTGCCCTCCTTATGGTAAAATTCTTGAAATAAAACGTCATTATTATGAGTTAAAGATTGTGTTTAAATGAACAACCAGCATAATCATTTATCCAACCTACAACAAACCAACCAAAACCACCACCAATTTACATTCTCCCACCCGAACAACCTACAAAACAACTTAATTAAAAAAATGCCACGATTCCCAAAAAAACTCTAAGTACAGCAATATTTAACTGCATTTCAAATAAAATTCATTAGTAAAATAACCTCACAAACTGCAACACAAAAGTTATTTCTGAAACGATCGCAATAGACTCGAATCCTCTCTCTGTGAAACCTCTACTATCCTCCAAGTGATCTCCCACCAACATCACCAACCAACAAAACCCAAGCTTTACAAAGCCGTGATGAATCCATGATAGATCACAAACGTACTGTGTAGTCCTAAAATTTTAAAAATGATTCCGCTCCCACGAAATTGACGGCAAACTTCAATAAAAAATCAAGCAAGGGTTCTATGTAAAAGTGCAATTTTACTATATTAGAAATATAGATAACAATAGAGCATATAATGAATACAACCTTCCGTAAGTTGAGAAACATAATGAACAATGACCAATCATCAAAAACCGCAATCACCGACATACTATTCCGAGTATTTATTGTCCTGTTAATTAGTTTGACCTCCGAATTGTTTTGATTTTATTAGTTGTCATAATGGTAGTGTTTAAGAATTAGTATTTTACTGAAGAATTTCAGTCTCGTTTGTGACTTTGAAATGTGAAAGTGAAAGTGGTTTTTGTAATATTAGTGAAATTCATTATGCGTAAAGCAAAGGACATCAGTGCTGTAACCAGAGCCAAAATTTCGACGTATTTGGAAGTAGGCCAGTATACGCACGCGCAAATAGCCCAGAAAACAAGAGGGAGCCATCATGCGTCAGCAAATTTTCGCAAAAATTAACATCTCAGTCTTCAACAAATCCCAGAAGAAGAGGAAAATGTGGTGGCAATCCTAAAACAACAGTCAGGCAGGACAGATTTTTAATGCGGAAAGCCAAAGAAGATCGAACGTTATCCAGTCGGTCTCGTGAGGGGTACAATGCGTAACGTTGGTGCGGAAATATTGGAGAATGAGCGTCTTGCACATAAGACGACCTCGCAAGAAGCAAAGGTTAAATGCTAGGATTATACAACAAAGAAAAACATGGGGAAATGGACATTTTACATGTTTTCGAGAGGGCTGGGAAAAGGTACGAACAATAAAAGTCCTTCTTTTAATAATATTTTAAAGTTACACTTTTCAATAAATGTTTCTTTCAACTTTATGTTTTTGTATTTCTTGATTAGGTTGTATTCAGTGACGAGACTATGATGACTTTGTCACTAGCAATGTCCTGGAGCGTTCGTAGATCAAAAGAAGAAGAATATTTACCTTCCTGTGTCCAACATCAGGTCAAAGAAGAAGTTCGTTTCATGGTTTGGCCAGCAATATCATCAAAAGACTCTTCCCACTTTATGTAGTAAACGGGATATTGAACGCGAATCAATATTTAACTGTTATGCAATCACAACTGGCACCGACTATGAATGAAAAATTCAATGGGGACGGAGTTTTTATGCATGACAAGGCTCCTTGCCATACAGCAAAAAACTCACCGAATATTTAAGGACTAACGGCATCCAAATCCTTGATTGGCCAGCGAATAGGTCAGATATGAACCCCATCGAAAATATCTGGGTTATTCGTAAAGAAAAAGTAGCACAAAAGTGCCCGCGCACCCAATCAGAATTGATCGAAGCGATGAAAGTAGCCTAGGAAAATGACACCGATCTACTTACCAAATCCAAAAATGCAATAAGTGAAATGCCCCGTAGGATAACATTATTAAAAAATGTTCAACAAGTATTAATAAATATAGTTATCATAAAATTTTTTAACTTTTATTTGAAAAATTACTTTTTTAAAGCAATAATCTTCCAAATTTCTAAATGTGATAATAATTTGGCCACATCTGTATATATACTTCTTACGCAATACATCAAATGACTTGTAATTAACAACATTAGGATGCAATTTATATTTCTTGTGAGCCTTGTCCTTTCTATTTTTTAGATTTATCAACTCACTATTATACCACTGTTCCTTCATAACGCGGAAAGCTTTCTGTCTAGGGATAAATTTCTCAATACCTAAATTAAAAATTCTATAAAATTCGCTTAACATACCGTCGATACTATTACAACCATAAAAACACGATCGATCATACGTATCCAGAAATTCATTTAAAGAATGATAATCGCCCATTTTAAAGTTATAAATACATGAATTAATATTTTCTTTGAATAACTCACAACATTCAAACATAACTGAAATATTCAACGGAGAGTGAAAAATACTAGACGATCCAGCCAGATCTTCACACGTCGATACGGTCACCTCATGATCAAATGGTACAAAAGCCAGATCTAAAACATGTCCACTATTATTCATAACACTGTTACATTGCTTTAACCCCAACGAAAATATTTCCGAAATGAAATTTCCCATCTCATCGTTCATGTTAATAGGAGTCAAATTGTGATCAACATACTCCCATACGATAACAGGAATGTTAAAATCTCCAAGAATAAATAGACGATCCTCCGGCTAAAGAAGTGGAGCAATATTTGATTTCACAGTTTCTACAAAACTTTGATAAACTGACATACTCGAATTACACGGTATATATGTGACACAGATGATCAGCGAATATAAATGGAAATGAATACGTACAGCAACAATTTCGGCATTGCAATTGGTCAATGTTATCGGACTGGATGAATATTTGTTGGAGACTCCAACTACAATACCGCCACTTTTTTCATATGTGTCCCTTTGTAGGTGCCTATCTCTCCAGAAAACTGCATACGATGATGGAAAATACTCCTCCGTTTTGAAATGGGTTGTTAGCCACGTTTCAACAATGCAAATGACATCAAAATCTTAGCAATTACTTACCAATTACTTACCAATTACTGTGTTGCCAATTTTGCCGCACAAACGACGCGCAAAACATTCCAGAAGAATGTCTTTTCTTCTCTGTTTCTCGTTTACATCAATTCGCATTGATGTAAACGAGACACATATAAGAAAAACATTCTTGTGGAATGTTTTGGTTTTCGCACACCCGATACACATTGCTCTCGCTCTCTCGGCATTCTTCTCACCTCTGCACCACCACACGATGAGGTACAAAACAAAACGTCGCGGGTGCGTTCAGCGCACAATTAACAGACAATTACCGAGGTGAATATAAAACATAAAATTGTGGTTGCGACCACACAGTCGTAACACTATGATTTTCGTTGATTCCATCACGACAGGAATTTCTGGCAAATCCAACGAATTCAGGTATTCAATTGGATAATTGACGACTTCATCTCGATCTGTAATGGAATTTGATCGACTTAAATAGATGCAATTGGCCAGCGACTTTAAGTGCTTATGTTTCACTGCCAAAATGGCTCGTTCCGTTCACTGCAAAAATGGCTCGTCGTCACTGCCAAAATGGCTCGTTATTAAATGCCCTTCCCCTGGATGGGGAGCATCTGAATATATTTTCTAATTAAAATAGTCTCAAACTAACACACCATATAGTAGTTCAGTGTGTAGTGTTTGTTACTAATCTGCCTCGGATACCGATTTTCTAGTTATTTTTTTAAACTTTTATTAACCGCATTATTCTTAGTAGAGAATATTGATTAATGAAATGGGAAATACTATATATGTATTATAATTTCTTCTGGTTTTTAAAAGATAATTGCCAAATTATAGTTAATAAATTAAAACATAAGTTATTTCCGTTTTATACAGGTATCATTTTTATATGCACCAACACATATACATATTTAGTATAGATTTAGTAAAAACTGCACACTGCTATATAAACATGTGAAATTTTTGTTAATTTATTTACTAGTAAAACTTTAGCAGTATCTTTACATGCATCTCCAAAACATATTTGTGTACCCTACATTTTTGTGTCAACATAATTGTGTAGCTACACTTTTTGGATTATTACTCTAAAATTTGTCATCTGCGTTTTCTTCTTTCCTTATCAATCATCAACAAACTTCTTTAAGATTCATTTTATAATAAAACAGATTCGCATGTTATTGCGGATATGTATACGGTGAGGGTAACAATTATACAATGAATATGTTATATCCGGGCAACACAGATTTATCCCTTTTTGATCACAAAAATGTATATCCCTAAACTATTTTGTGATTAATTTGTAGTTGTATACATTCCACACAAAAAATGTTAAAAGTGCACACCACCACAGCAGCAATGTAATGTAACCACATGTACATACATAATGTATATGGAAGGAAAGAAGAATTTTTTTTTGTTTTTTTTTTTTAGTTTGTGTTTAGTTTTCATTCAAAACTATAACCAGCAACATTAAAGTTGGTTTTCATTCAGTTTGAAACTATTCAATCGAACGGACGTGGTTTTTTTTAAAGCGTGCGATATTTATCGATTTATTTTTTTATAATTTAAATTTTTTCGAATTTCGTTTTACAAACAATCCCGTGTGTATTTACAAAAAGTTCAATAGTGATTCGCAAATTGTTTTGTGGTTTTGCTCAATAGTTAAAACAAAATTATATTTTTATGATATTCAAAGTGTAGTTGGTTGTTTTTTTTTAAATGCTGGTGTAGTAATTTGTGCTCCATTTACGTCAAAGTGAATTTTATTTTGCATTTTGTATTTGTGAAAACGCATTCTTCTTCTTAATCTTATTGTGGAAAAAATATTTATATTATGTATGGTATTGTAGAAAAGTAAAATAAGAAAATTTTACAAATTTATCAAAAAAGGAGAAAAAAATATTATAAGTGGCGATTAAATAAATATTGTAACAAGAAAGAAGAATATTTGCATTTTCTAATTTTCTTCGTGTTTTATTTATTGATTATAAAATTGTTTTGTGTGTTATTTTAAGATTTAAAAATTGGATTGCGTGAAGGCAAGAAATTTGTAAAGAATTTCAGTGATTTGCACAAAGTTACAAACATAGTATATAAAATTGATTGGAATTTTTCACAGTAGTGTATTTAAATTAGGTGAGTAATTTATATACTTCTAGACGAGTAGTTATACACACACATAAATGTTTTTGTAATGTATACAGTTTAGAATTGGTTCAATGCACAGTACTGTTACAAACGGAAAATTTTAATAAACAACTAAGAATTATTATGAACATTATGTTAACCGGCTGGTGTGCCATTAGAATTCATCTCACGTATATAATTTTTATTTTTTTCTGTTTTCTTACATATTTATAACTTTGTACCTAACTATATATGAAAGACGGCGACTGGACACTGTGTTCTGTACAAAATCCATTTATTATAGGTATACGAAATAAAAATATATATGACGCCAGGTTGTTAATGAAAAATAAAAAAAAACTTAAATTTCGCGTCTCTACTTTGTTACGCGAATGTATGTGAATTTTTTGTTGCCATCAAATTTAATCAGCATCCACAATCATCACATTCGATGGTTTATTAAAATTCTTGTGTTGCGATTTCCGCGGTTAGAGTGAACGCAAGCAGTGGATTATTTTAATACTATACCATAATTCAGGTGAATTACACAAAAAAAATTTGCCAGGAAATTCAGAAGTCGTAAACATTATACATATGTATATAGGACGACGAATCGGAATGTGTTAAATATATTAATCAATTACCGTTATCTTGTTAATTGTAAAATGATCTTAAACAAAACAAAAACAAAAATATTTTATATTTCTTTCTTTAAGTTCCTATAAGTTTAAAAGACACGGTTGTGATTTATTTTTAAATATTATGCTATATACGATTATTTATTGCTTATTTGATATAAGTTGTAATATTATCCGGTTTCTGAATATTACTGTGATCAAGTTATTACATTTTTCACAACGAAATTTCTCAAGATTTTTTTTTATTTTTGTTGTGCTTCTCGTGTACCAAAGCGATGCAGGACTATATAGTATGTGATTCATAAATCAATCCACTTTGCTAATTTTTATTATATTGTTAAAAATTAAGAACATCACTGTGCTGTGCTGCTGCTTCTCATACTCGTGTACCATATATACATATATAAGATATTTGATGTTAAGCTATTCTTATAATTTTATTTCTTAATTGTTGTTGGTTTTTTTTTTTTTTTTACTTTAACATGACACTAATTACTTTCGATCGTTACTTGAAACGAGAAAAAAATCTGATTTAACCGTCATATGGAATATACTTGTATTTATATACAAATTAAAATGTGATGGATTTAAAAGCACGAGTTTTTGCATTATTTAAGGTTTAGTACAGTAATTTGTAGTAACTATGTAAGTGAGTTAATTTTATGTACTTAACCAATTTCATAACAGAAATTAACTGTAAATACGTAATTTCATATATTGTGAGGCATTCTTTATTAGTTGGTTCATTTGCTACCTTTGCAATTACTACCTAAATTTCGGTATTAAAACTCTCCCGGTATAAGTCATACGATACAGTCTAGTCTGACGACCTCATTGTTTCAAACGTTAGTGGCACATTGACGTTTCTGTAGTCATGTAATTATTGATTTCATGATTGAATGCTGCGAGATAGAAAATTCGTTCACTTACCTCCGTTAAAATATTTGCCCTTCATTTAAAAAGGGTGTGTACTCCATTTCATTAGTCAGAATTTTAACCATCAATTTTATAGAGAGACATTTCAGAACATCCTTTGTGTATTCTGTTAGATATAAATATTAAAACTACTTAAACTAGGCAAATTCGAAGTAGAAATTGTAAGAAATCCCCTTTCTTCGTTGGCGCGAAATTTCTTTAAAATATTTAAGAAATCCTTCTCGCGAAAACATGTAAGCGGCATTTTAGAATAATTACTCAGGTTTTTGTTATCACAAAATTGATAAATTTAGAAAATTTAGTTTTTAGTCAAATTTTGTTCTACTTTGATAAAAAAAACAAATTTTTATGTTTTGTGAGAATTCCGAATATTTTGCCAAAAATTCACAGAAAAGTTTGAAATTCCAATTGGAATATTATACATATTGAGTGTTTTTTACATTTCCAACATATGCCTTATTTGTTGTATTATACTTTTTGCACCTTTTCACTATAAACACGCCAACAAGTCATATGCCTTTCCGAACGGAGGCTACATGATTAGATATTAGGTACTTGAACATAGAAAATTCGTGAAGTCCGTGATTGGATTCCTTGTGGCACACCAGACGATCGAGTGAAACAATTAGATTTGTTAGCATTTATAAATACATAGGGTAGTATCTTAGATAAATATAGGTCTATTCCGTAAAACGATATCACTGCTGAATTCAAGCTTTAGGAGTTTACCTTTGCAATAGCTTACAGTTGCATACAAGAGTTTTTTATTCATATTTGTAGGTTCGAATAACTATAGTGCACTTGAATAAATCTAGGAATAAGTGAAAAATAAGAATTAGTCAAATCGTGTTAATCGTGCACAACCAGAAAATTGGAGGTATTTCAATGATCTGAGAAATCACATCACAGTCCGTGGTAACTAAATCATGAATATACTAAATAAATTTGAGATTTTTCTAATAGATCTAGTCAATGATCAGAATTTAGTATCTGTACCATATTCAGGATCATTAAATTTTTTAAATATAAATTTAACGTCTTATTTTAGATTTTATTTTAATCGAATTTATCAAATCGCATAGTACTAAGTGGGAATAGTACTAAGTGTTGAATGACTCTGTCCCGTTCCATATTGTGGATATGATCATTAATGCTTACATTAGGCTGATACATCTCAATGAAATTAGAATTTGATTTAGAATTCATAACGCCAGTTACATTATTAATATAAAGCTCGTGATCGTTAAACCGGTTAATACTGATGTAGGGAACTTTTAACCCTTAGAAGACCACAAAAAACGTAACGTAAAAGACTGGAAGTGTCCAACGGACCCCTATATTAAAAATGCTTAGAAGAAAATAAAAATTACTTTTTATTATTTTTCATTGAAATATGTATTAGTTTACATTTTCATTACATTCAATACATGCTATAGTTTTTTGGAGTGTTCGTACATAAATGTAAATGACAAATTTCATCAATTTGTTTCGATTTTCTGGAAATTCTATTTGGGCACAAATTACATCTTTTTTTTCGTAGAGGCTCTAATTCAGAGCTTGTTGCATTGGGTCCAGCTTCGACTTCACCCTGAAGAAGTTGATTTTGTTGTGGTTTTGTCTAACCGTTTTAGACTCCTTATAATTTGAGGCTTCGACTGAGCTTTTAACTGGTCTCAAAAATTATTTCCGGGACATTTTTATGTTCACATTTAGTTTTTCATGAATTATTTTAGCGGCAGGTTCACATAATTTTAACACGACTTGCTGAGCTAGGTTTGCAGTTCGGACTAAACCCTCTTCTCCTAAATAAGGAATGCCATAGAGTTGGTAGCTAGTAGCATTGTCGCATATCCACCATATTTTTATTCCATATTTATTAGGTTCACTTGGAATGTACTGTTTGAATGAAATGCAATCACGAAAAGGTATGACCTGCTCGTTTTTTTTTAGATTTTTGTTGAAAATTTCTTAAAGATCTCGCATTGGAGCTAGTTTATCTCTAGTTCTACGGGCAGATCTAAATGCTCTGTCACCGAATCGTACAAAACGATGAATATATTTAAAAGGTGTTTTGCTCAAGGTAGCTCGAAATATCGGATTTCCAAAAGGCGGGTCCCAAAAACCCAACATATTGATTTTGCCTTGTTTGTTTGTCCCATCTGTCAATAAAAGTCAAAAATATGCTTGTATTTCGAAGAGATCAATATTTTCCTACTCAATTCCAGAAATTCGTTCCGCTTTAAGTTTGACGATCATATGAAAAATACCGTTGTCTAGAAACAAACTGAAGCATTCTACTGGTTCTTCAATCTTTTTACTACCACTTTATCAAAAAAAAGCCTTTATACCGCGTTGTGCGCAACCACTAGAAAATGGACATGAATTCCATTGAGTACCGTCGCTACAGGTGAGTACTGCAAAATGTTCAGTAAATTACGGACATTCTTCTGAATTTTCATCACCCTCCTGTTCATCCTCTTCTTCAGAATCAGTTTCTACTATATCTTCTTGGCTATCTGATGCATAATCAATTGTTACATTTGTATTATCATCGTTATCCTCGGATGCAACCAACGATGTGTCCATTTCCTGTTCACTTTCATCAGTAGTTTCTCCCATAGCTCGTTGAATTGCATTTTCACATAATCCTCTTTAGCCGTTGAAAATTTGAAAAGGCCTTTATTTTGCAAACCCCTGAAACCATTAGAAAAAACCAGCAAAATGAATTCTTGTTTATAACGTCATGTCAAAATAAATGTCAATTAGTATATTTCAGGTGATAAATGTTTATTTTATGGACGAATTTATTTTTAATTTTTATAGTACAGCGACACCAGTGAATAACTGCAGTTTCAGTAGAAATTTACCATTCAGCGCCGGATAGTGCTCGAATAATAAAACACGGCTTATATATTGAGATCTCCTGCTCGAGTAAAAATCATTCTATTTCGATTTCTATTCTTCGATTTTATAATCATTCGATCTTGGGAAAAGGGATAGTGCACGTATTTAGAAAAATAAGCTGAGATAGCAACCGGTACAGCATTTTCAACAATTTCACTTTAGCATCGTCAGACATTGTAACAATTTGCATGTACGATCATATCATTTAAATATTTACACCTTACCCACTGAAAAGTAATCAATTTTTTCGGAAAACAAATAGTTAGATTTGGAAACTAATCCTCGTTGCGTTTAAATTTCCTCCACCATCGTTTTTATCAGGAAGTAAATTAAAATCCCTATCCCCTCCTGTGAGCGACGTAGTTACTAACTCAGCATCATAAATTGGCTCACTAAAAAGTCTGGTTTAAGCTGATCACTCAGAAGATTTTTGTTATTGTATGAAGCCTCGCACATTCTGAAAATAAATTCTTAATTTCATCTAGCCCGCAATATGGCATTCAGTAGATAGCTAAACAATAAAAAAGAAGAAAAGTTAATGTAAAAAATAAGGGGAAACCTAATCTGAAAGTAAATAATAATAAGTTATAAAAAAGAAAAATTAATTCTGCAGCTGATCAACGACATCAGGGTTGTGGGTTTATTGAACGATTAGTGTCATCTTTTCGACATAAAACACTTACAGGGATCCGTACATATTTATAATTTCGTTTCCTTGCTAGTTTAGCATTTTTTAGAATATTTTGATTTGAAATGGTAAGATGGTTAGTGATAAATACAACTTTACCCATATCAGTCATGTCAATGTCAGATACCCTTACATTCCACCTTAAACCCGTTTTAATGACTATATGCGCTTCGATTAACTTTTTCGTGAACTTGTTGTCTCTAAATTCGATGGTAATCGGTATAATTGAATTGGTATTTTTATAGTCCTCATTTTGGTCACTTTTACAATATTGTTTAAAAATTAATTTAAAATTTTTTTAAAAATTTGCAAAATTTTTGGATGATAAGGGAAGATTTTCGTCGATCGTTATCGCACAAATTAGTTTCACAGGTATCATCTATTCTAATGTTTTGCATTCTATTTTTATGTGATGTAATATAGTATGTTGAAGATGGCTGTCTCGTTTCTCTCTTTAACTCTGTATACTCGTATATGGTCCCTGCAGACAAATTGATACTGGTGAGTTGAATCCATTAATTTTACAACATAAATTGAGTTTCAGCTTTATTAATGAAAATGACAAGCCTACTAATTTTCACAGTTGGTAAATTTTTCCTTTTAATAGTGTTTAGGATAAACTAGTTGTAAGAGAACATATTTACTAAAAATATTGAAAAAATCTTTAAAATTGTATTTTAGAGATTTCAGAGAATATATTTAAAAATAAATTAAACTTAAATAAATAAAAAAAAAAAAATGCCCAAAAAATTATTCCCTGTCTGTCAAAATATACATTTGGGAACGGGAAATAAATATTTGGGAATTAGTGCAATTTTTAATTACAGCGAAATATTTTCCCAATTTTCAATTCCCCGGGAAAGCGAGAATAGGGTCACAGAAGGAGTAAATATGAAATGATTGTTGACATAAGAAGCTATAATTTTTACAAATTGATCTCCCTATTTCGCTACAAAATATTTCGTTCGTAAAAATTTAATTTTTAAAGTCGGTGCGAAAATTATCGGTTCGCTAGTAATCAGAATACTTAATCTGATATATGACATACGTACTCGGAATAAGAGTTCTTAATTATGGAAAAAATCAATTGATTTCTCGAAAGTAAGATTAAACTACATAGCTATACAGACGTATGTATTTACTTACTTTGAAATTTAAGTATATACTTCTTAGTGCGCTTATTAGCCATTTTGTGACCCCAATTTATTTATTATTTTCGGCAGACGAATTTTTTAACCCAGGCATCCAGTACTCTTGGCACGGCCCGGCCAATGATAACATGCTTAGTGAAAAGCGACAATAAGTTTGAGTTTTAATTTAATAAAACAATTTGGTCATACAGAGTCTGAATGTAATCCGGGTACTTCACAAAAACATTTTATTTGACACACATCATTCCGATTGATAAGATGCCCAGTTAGGGAAATTAAAAAAATGGATTATGATTGTTATGTTTTAAAGTAACGCAAGAATTGTCATATTCTGACGCAGAAGTATGCAAATTTGCCTTCGGCACAGATTAACCCTTTACTGTCCACTGTTCAATTAGTAAACTTTCTATCCGATAATAAAAGTTTATGAACGACAGTCTCGGCTCTTCCAGAAAAATGAGAGGAGGTAATATTAAGAGGTAATAACTTATTAAGATTTGAAAGTGGTTCGCTAAGTAAAATTCAGATAGTCTAAAATCGTAAAGATTTCTAAAGAAATAAGTTTTCTGTAGAGGAAATGCTGATGATAAATGATATTGAAAATTATAAAGAGTTTCATTCTTCTAACAATTATATCTCCAATTTTACCAACCGTACTATTGGAACCATAACCCTTGCCATTTCAATCAATACCTCTTGACTTCCGCTTTCGTCGTTCTATATAACGCAGATTTGGTTAAATGTCTCCGCAACAACTTAATCTCTGTTTTCTGTTCAACAAACACATTTTAATTGTTTTGTGGTGCGTTGATTATCATTTTTCCAAACAATGCCGTTTGGACATGAACTGATTCGATTGAATTTTATAAAACTGATTGTATCGCAGCGTTCGAAATCTATACCTTGCTTTACCTGATGCATAACTACCTTAGATATTTTGGTTGCTGAATAATCACTGGGAAAGAATATTTTACTTCAGAAGGTTTCGAGAACCGGGAAAATTATTTTCTCTGGTGATTGTTAATCGTATAATCCGTCAGATAGTTTGCGTGTTGTAACTTTTGGTAATTCGTTTGATACAAACAATGTGGATGGATTTTCCCATCTAATATTGGCTGAATAGAGGAACTTAGTTACTTCGAGTTACAAGACGTGATTTTTTAAGTATAGAACTCATTCAGTGCTTTCTTAGTGTTTTAGTTTCAATACCCAATAACTGGACGTCGCAGAGTTTGTACCAAAAAAGCTACACGATTTGATTATTGTCTACTAGCGCACCATTGTAAAACTTTGTTAAAGTTAGCCGAAATTTGCCAGCCAAAAGTGAAAAAAATCGATAATGCATATAGTTTCTCGATCACTACTACTAAGCAACTAACCTACAAAATCAACCAAAAACATAATGTATCATAACAAACAACTCCTAAAATTGGAAAAGGTCTCATATGAAGCGGTTCCTCGATGGTTATCGTTGAAAATTTTTCCAGGTCAGCTTTATGTTAGGATTTCGGCAAAATTGTGGGCAGTGAAATAAGTTTAGGGTGTGCCTGAATAATAAAAGTCGATAAAATCTAAAATTATAAGGAACGTATTTCACCACATAACCTCATCAGAATCATCCCAAATGTATAATGAAAATCTACTGATCATCAGCCTCGAATTGGCATGTAGAGTGAAGAACGATTAATATCTATAAGCTCATCAGACTCAGTTCAAACCTATAATCAAAATCTATATGGTCATGGGCCGTCGAATCAGCAAAGTCAGACCAGTGTCTGTCTGGCAGAGCCTTGAACGACCAACGATTTTATCGATAAAATATGAGAAAAATTCAAAATTTCAACATTATAAGATCGATAAACCCACCCCAAACTTAGAATTAAAATCTACGTAGGGTCATATTCTATAGAATTGGTTTAGTCAGACAGACACCGATCACCTAGCAAAATCTCGAATATTGGAATTTTTATCGACGAGTTTTATTGACCTTTTGGTAAAGTCAGATCGGCGTTAATCTGGCAAAATCTTGATATACAAACTATTACTCGGCTATAATGTCTATTATTGATATTTTTGGGCTGACATTTATGTTTGCATTTGTTACATTTAAACCTGTATTACCGGCATTTTTATGTTGAATATTGAAGTTGATCTTCTTTATCGATACCACTTGTGTTATGACTGGTGTGTTAATTTTGCTCATTTAACCTGCATCGACATTTTACATTGGTTGTTACAGCCGAATCTGCATTACCGACATTTTTAGATGGATTTCGAAGAGTTGAAAAGGTTTTAACGAGATTGCTTTGGTCTTTTTTATTATTCCCATCAAACAAACTATTAGTTGTGCAAATTACAATTACATTTTAGTGCATAAATCCACCGTTTGGCCGCTGTTGTCAAACTATTAGTTTCTAATACAATATTAATAAGTCGTATATCGTTGAAAAAGGTTTGAATAATTTTTGGAGTTTTGAAGTAGCGCTGGACATTTTTTCTCATTCCCATTCAAAATAATGTGGCATAACGTTTGAAAGGTTTGTCGCTGGGGCCAAATTATTTGTTTATGTTGGAATATGTCATATTATAATTGTTAATGTATTTAAAAATGCTGCAAAGGTCATTAAATATTATAAGGTAAATATTCTCGAGAAACATCAAATTTTTACAATTTTAAAGTTTCATGTTTTTGAAAAAAGAAAAATATTATTTCGTCTTACAATTATTATAAATTGACGGTGCCAAATAAGTGCCGAACCCGTTTTAGTTGGTTGATTAAAAAAACTGAAGAAAGACCGATCTCTGAACGATTATGCAATTTTAGCAGAATTTGAAATTATTTGTTGTTTTTTACAATAATCTGTACGAGTAATTCTGGAGTTGTTAACACATATTATCATATTTTATGATAACTCCGGAAAGCTTTTTCATATGTGGCAAATAAGATAATTTTCTGATCGTTACTATATCATGTCTTAGCGATTATAAGATTTTACGGAATCCGAGTTTGTTCAATATTTTGCATCGTTGTTGTAAACTTTTTAACTCTAATTCTAGTATAGATGACAACCCATGAATATACAAATCTATAATTGGCGGAATAAATTATATTAATCTAATAAAGTTCATCAGAATTGATTTACTCACCGATCGAGAAATAGGCCGTTACGAAAGTTTGAAATGGTCAAATAAATACAGTAAAGTTCTTAAGAACTTATTTCCAGTCGATATGCTTGGAGATTGGATAAAAATTATATGTCTTTCAGGTTGCCGTCTTAGTGAACTCGAGTTTGTAGAGTAAAAGACTTATCTGAAAGTGTTGTTGTGATCCCGTGGTTATTTCAGTAATCTGATCGACTTGAATATAATTTTAAAGCGGAGCGATTTTGTTGGAAAAATAACAAATTGGACAGTGTAATTTGGTAAAAGTTCTTTTGCCTTAATTTTCTTTATCATTATTTTAATAGGTGAAAATTGTTGAAAATTTTTGAAACTGAAATGATCATTCAACAAAAGAAACATTTATCATAACTTGTGTTATTTTTAAATTATTCACATTTGCCAACTTAAAGGTGGATGTTTACAGTGCTAGACAAATTCCTTAAACCAATAAGTTCTAGTGGCACACATAAGATTTTAATCGCGCATTTTAACTGATGTACAAACCTAACAAAAATTTTTCGTTTTTGGTGATCATTGATCACAAAATGTATAAAATAAACGAAATTTATAATCGCTTACACTTAATCATGAACGTTATCTCATATTCTATAATATCGATCACATTTTGTATAAATAAACTATAATATCTTTCTAACTGATCATTCCAAAACAATATGATCACGATTTCCTTTCGCTACTTTACAAAATACATATACCTAAACCAACTGCCACAAAATCTTGATCAAGTTACTGTGTTCTTATACTCTCGATCGAAAGCGAAATCCATTTGTTCTATTTCATGTTCAGATTTACCCAAAATATGGTAACAAACAACAAAATATGATCATCCCAGGGGGTAGATCGTCGTGGCAGACAGTAACCATTTATTTATTTTTGTTTTTTTTTTGTTTTAGCCTTTATATAAAAATACAACAAATATGTAAGAAGGTGGATGAATTCAAAATTGAAAAGAATTAATTTATATATCGTTTTTAGGAGGAATACAATAATAATTAAAAAATTTCCTACCTTTAGAGTAGGGGCCTACACGTCGCAACATTTTATATGTGTGCACTGACACATGAAATACAATGTACATGATGATTGATGATTCATAAATCCATGATGATATTTAGTTATCCCAAAAATGGAAATTCACATATATTACATTATTTATTATACAAATTTAAGTTTATAATATTTTGAGGGTGGATAAATCTTGAAATTTATAAAAAATATTAATATTTATTAGAGATGAGTAAGCTCGATTGAATCGAATGTGCGCGCTGCGTCCCCCCCAAAAAAAAACAAGAATCCATACATAATTTATATTTTAGTAATATGTACTACATGCATTACTAAAATTAAAAATGTTTGTTTCTTTCCTAAATTGAAATAATGATCCATAATTTTCGTTTGATCTTTCAGCTGTTTTTATTAAGATAAATTTAACATCCATGACGAGACGATCTATAAATTATGATTATTTTATGTTTTTTGGTATATTATGACGCGCTGACATCGAACGCGTATGGTTACTTCTTGTCATCGTTTACAAGGCACTGAACTCAACTATAATATTTTAATTTGTGTATACACACTGGCAGCCAACATGTTTAAACTGCAGTAATTTTGTTCATAGTTATTTCGTTCTGCTGCTCATACCATTTGATTTACATAAACCAGAATAGACTTTATAATAGCAATATAGTTTTCTTATTAGCATATTCGTGTTTTCTTACAAAAAAAAAAAATAAAAAATCGAAAAAAGAAGAAAACCCCTAGAGTCTCTCTTCTCTATAATACATATAATTTTCAATTGTCGTTGTTTTTGTTGTAATATTACAAAGATCAATACAATAATAATGTAAGACTGGCGGCAATAGTTTTTATGTTTCAAATATACAATATTTTTGTGATGTTAGTTTGTTGTAACAGCAACAAAAGAAAACAAAAGCTTAAAAGACCGCGTGAACTTTATCAACCGTGTATACAAAAAATACAACATAAAACAAAAGGAAAAGACAAGGGGAGATAAGAATATATACGAGCGCGCAAAGAAGGCGTTGGAATTGGGAAAAATAAAAATATTGCACTCTTCTCGAATAGATTTTATATCGTCGGTTTGGTAAAACAGGAGCACGTCTAAAACAGACAACTGTCAAATATTGAAACTTTAAGACCGATAAAAAAATATCTGAAACAAATGTTTTAATTTATCTAAATTCGTTCGAGTTGTTTTGGAAGTGATCTCTTGCGTCGTATCTGACGGATTTAGGATAGTAAATGGTAATGATGCGGCAGCCCGACAAATCAGTCTCATTTCCATCAAAAAGTAAATAACGACTGAGTGACTGCTGCCAATAGGAGTTTATTGGTTCTCACCCCTTTTATAGGTATTTCAGATTCTGGGTTTCTTTATAAGCCACCATAATCAACTCAATTTTCAAACTTAACCCTATGGACCGCAAAGTGAAGTGAATATAAATATTAAACTCAGAATAAATGGCAACCACTTTCGTTTCCAAAACTCAGTTTGAACTCAAATTCATAATATCAACCTTTTTGATAAAAGCATTTTGACGTATATGTCACTATCCTGTTGTTGCTTATTATTACCATTATAAAGGAAGACCATTATAAAGCGAAATAATCAACATCATCACCATCGACGTCAAGCAACGAAACAGGGAATTAACCTCGACCCCCCCCCCTCCCCCCCTCTCGGCATGTCAGTATGCCTTATCCAGCAGAAGTATGTTCCTTCCAGCAGCCCTGAGACCAAGCTGAGCTAGTATTCAATGAACAATTTTAAACCATAAATCTGATAATGTTACCTTATTGAAGCGGCAAACTCCTGCATTAGATCTAGTGCCAGCGAAATAAATAAATTAATTAATATTGAGTTTTGTACATAAAAGTCTCTGGAAAAGCGAGCGCCGCTTGGCCAAAATTAGTTCAATTGGACTTTTAAACTTTCTCTCTCACGAAAGTGGTTTTATTAAATCGGGTTTCTTACCGGATAATAATAAATTACGCCACACTTGGTTCAGCAGTGGCGTACTTCTATTTCAAAAACCCAATTTAAAGGGCCCGTGGTTTTCTTCCAACGAAATGACATATTTTCATACGAGTAGTAGCAAAAGAGTTCAATTTTAAACATTTGAGATATTACTTAACTCATTTTGGAATTATATTTTTATCATACAAAAATAGTTTTATTATCCCAAACAACCCCAGAATTTATAGTAGATCCCCATTTTCATCACATAATCTGAGTTCTACTCCAATCGTAAACAGAAATTACTTAGGTTTCAGGTTCACATGAACGAACTTCAAAAAATCATGATCCATTGCAAATGCATCGCTTTAAAATGCATCTTGGCGTTTTAAAATCTAGCTACTGTCATAGGTCATATGTTCATAGGAACAATGTAATTCACATTTTTTGGATGGCAAATTTATATTTTCAATTGTTACAATCTGTATTACCGACATTCGGTTAAATATTGAAGTTGTTTTTCTTTATCTATGCAACTTGCATTAGCGATATCGTTCAGCTGATGTGTTAATTTTGACCTTTTAACACTGCAGCAGAGATATTTTATGTTAATCGTTAATTAGCTTTCAGCTAATTTTAACAGTATTTTGTTATGTCGAAGACCAGTAACTTAGTGGCTCTAGCTGCAAACAAAAACTGTCTTTAATATGCCTTTTCAGCCGATTGGTATAGAGTTCTAGATTAACATGTTACGCCAAGTCAAATTCGGTCCAAATATGGAGAAAGTTCGATTAAGATGCTGAGATGTACGACAATATTTCGCTATTTCAATATGATTGAATGATTAAAATCATTGAATGATAGTCTGGTGCTCTAGTATTACATATTACTTAATTGCGGTCACTATGGCTTTTTGGTAGGCCACGAAATCGCATTTCTTCATTTTCGGTTGGAAAAGCAAAGACACTCACTGCCTGCATTATTGATCATTGCAATCGCTTTCTGCATTAATGTTTAATGTTTATTTTTCTCGAAATTGTAAAAAAATGTAAGATGGAGACCGGAAGTCCTCTGAACGATCCAATGATTTTTTCCGAAATAATAACTCATCGCAATCGATTCGAGGTATATACTTGAAAAAAAAAATCGCAACCCTTGATATAAACCTTTAACATTACAGCGTTTAAATAAAGTATATCGCAACATGCTACATAATCACACAACATAATGTAACATCTTTAAAATTGATGCAACATGATGCAACGTGGTGCAACAGACCGGCTGTGATCCAGCCGTGCCCCTCCAATTTTTATTAAACTCGTTTAATGCGATAAAATGCACAGGTTCCGTTCTGTAACCCACAGTAGTTTTAAACCATTTTTTCGAAGCCAGGATCCATTACAACCACCTTCCTGGCACTTTAAAGTCCGCTCTTCCCGATTATTATCAAAACCGTGCCAACAAATTATTTTTTTATTGGAAACCGGACGCACTGGAGAATCACAATTTCCTAACCAATTTGCTTGAAATAACCACCCATTACACAATTAATTCCTGTACTTAAAAATTTGGTACCCCCTTTCAGCAATTTTCTTAAAAATTTTATAGTCGTTTTCTAAACCCATAATACAGACATACCGGAAAAACTAAACATATACAGTATTGTTCAAAATAATAGCACACTAGCTAGCGTTGTTATGGTTTATCAATTCAAAAATATAGAAAATCCTGAGAAATAAATTAATTTAAATTCAAGTAGTCACCCTATTAAAGTTAGCCGATAGTTCCAGTCGAAACTAAAAAAAATATCGATAATGCAGATAGTGCCTTTGCTATCTCAGCCGAAAATATAATATGAAATGTCAAATATTAATATGCTTCAGCCGAAAGTTATTAGCCGACATTTTTTAGTCGGCATATCTCAGCCGGCATTTCTCAGTCGATATTTTTCAGCCCAAAGTATTTTTTTTGTACCAAAAATATGTATTCTACAAAAAAAGAAAAATCAACTGAAATGGTTAAAAATAAAACACTAAACTATATTTTTAATAGCATTATAAATTGTTTAGAAAATTCATTTTCCAATGGGGAAAGTATATAAATATATCACATACTTGAAAATTTCTAAAAATCGACCATTTAAAGTGTCATAGTAGGACATATATTCAAACGAAAGGTCTTAATGATGTTCACAACTGGAAAAAATTTCAGAGGAATTTCCATGTGGGAAGTTCCGGAAATATATTTTCGATTATCGATTTTTTTTTACTTTCGGCTGGAACTATCGGCTAACTTTAATAGGGTTTATATCATTCGGGTGAAGGGGAAATTATTTCAGTTTATAGGAATTTAAAAATCGATAGGAGCGATAGTATGAAGAGAGTTTAACTTTCGGCTGAAATAGTCAAGACATTATCTGCATTGTCAGTGTTTTTAGTCTTCCGATTTCCAAGAGTTTCACTTTATTATTCACGTGGATTATAGAACTCGCGGGAGCGATTCGATTGCGGATTGAAAACTATATAAAAAAAACATAAAACAAAATTTTAAATCATAGTATCATAGAAATTAAGATGGAATGTCATTAAGATGGAATGTCATGTAAAGTAAAATTTGTTTTAGATCCCCAACTATTTTATTGCGTTTGTACGGGGAATTATAAAAACCGATTTGTATGGAAATCAGTACAAATTTTCTTGGCTACTTTGATTTATAACAATTTTTTTCCATTATATTTATATGCATTTTCCAATCCGCAATCGATTCGCTCTCGCGAGTTCTATAATCGACGTGAATAAACGTGAACCCCTTCCCACAGTTCGTCCTTATTTCGAGTTTTTTTTTGGAGCTTATCGCCCTTTTGATTTCATTGCACAAGTTTTCTATGGGTTTAAATCCGAAGACTGAGCCGGCTACGCTAAAACGTTAACAGCTGAGTTTCTTGATGTTTGATCTGATCTGGTCCAGTTCATGTTTCATGAAACTACGCAAAGCCACTTACAAGACTTCAAATCAAAATTTGTGATCTAAAATAAAATTTGGATCAGGCTTTGAGCAAACATGGCAATTATGTTGAGCAAACCATGTTTTAGTTTTTTTTTATGTGTGTTTGGGGTCGTTATCGTGCTGAAATATCCATCCAACAGGCATAACGTTTTCAGCATAGTTGATCATAACCTCACTCAAGATTTTGAGGACATGACATCGGCTGTGATTTTGTCTTTAACCCAGAAAAGGAAACCTCGTCCATATACCAATAGAAAGTTCCGCCATGTTTGAATGTATTTTTTATGTACTCGGGTGACTGACTGGTACGGTAGACATCTTACATAATGTCGACCAGCAGAACCAATCAAATTTAATTTAGTTTTATCAGACCATAGAATTGTTGCCATTTTTCTGAATCCGTGTTTTCAAGATGTTTCCTTGTAAAATTTTTCCTAACGTTTATATTTTTCTTCGACAAACATGGCTCGTTTTGCATTGCGTAAATTGGCTGACAATGGTTGCTATTGAACAGTCGATAGTTAATTTTTTTTTGTATTATTTAAATGTTTTACATGGATGGTTTTTTTTTATACTCTGATGATGACACGTCATCTCTTTCGTAAGTTTTTCGAGGCCGACTCCGAGTTTCATCAAAATTTTTGATTTCAACTCATTTATGACCAAATTCTTGATCTTAAAATTTTCAGCAATTCGAGTTATCGGTTTTTTTATCATTTTTTAAACGAATTACGATTTATCGTTCCATTTTGCTGCAGGTTTGAAAGATTAAAGAATATTTTTAATTACTAATTATTATTGTGTAATTCATTTCAACTTAAGTAATTTAATGTGTTGCTAAAATTAAATATTTAATACGATCAGCTCAAACGGTTAATTAGTACTAATGTTCTCTTGGGGTTCCTCGTGGGTCCTTGGGATTCCACTTTACTTTAGTGTGCTATTATCTAGATCACCACTGTATATTTGTCAGTACTGTATTATTTTAGGTCGATTTTTTTTAAAGATGTTTGATGTCTTCTTAAAATACTGGAACGTGAATATTACGGAAAACTGTAACTCTTACTCAAAGATAGTACTTTAGCCTATTGGTATAAAGAAGCCCTCAAAACATTCACATTACGCTATTTTTTATTTTCGGAGTTCTTGATTTTGTGTGAGTCGACTTTGTGGATCGATCTCTTTGATCTTAATAGACTAGTTAAGCCCGATGAAGGAAACGTGCTCCCGCTGGTCTTATTGATTAAGCAAATTCATTTGGCTAATCCTCTCTTTCACTGCATACAAGTTACTATTATACACACTTCTAAAAAGGACCTCTGGCGAGGCAAATGATAAATAACTAGCAATAAAGATTTCATCTAAAATGAATGCTCACTGGTCATCTCTTCATCAAGGATGATACTTTGTGGATTTTTTTTTAATTTCAAAGCGCTTCTTAAGATTAAACCTAAATTGGTGATTAATTTGACTCGATCCTCCGAAATAGTCTGTTGTTTGGAATACCAAAAATTAGTTCTGAAATATTGAAAATATTTGCCATCAACTCAAGGGTTCGGCAAAAATGTCTTTCCTCAATACTAATTGCCTGCTAGACAGCTTTCGCAAAGCATTACTCTTATATAGGCAGAAGATACCTGTAGGATTGGATACTATCAGAGTGAAAAACTTATTCGCCTAGTAGCATCTCGAGCTTCTTTTTGACTCGAAATTAAGGAGCGATATTCAAATATTTGATCTCTTCAATCACCTACGACAACAAAATCGATACTATGGCCACTGCCAATATACCAAATGCAAGTTAAAATTCAGTATTTCTGCGCCATAACGTTGCTGTCACTCATACTGCTATAGAATTGCTCTGCGTACAATTAAAGTTCGCTAAAGTTAACTTATACATAGTTAGCGTTTACATTCCACCCAATTCTACATCTTCTAAATACGAGTTTAACCTGCCACACACATCCTGGAGTTCTAATCCAGATCTTAATTGCAATATTTCATTTAACATTACATCCGAATTCAATTCAATCTCAATTCAAACCTTAATCAGATAGACGAAAATCCCAACGTACAAAACAGGTACCTTGAACATCGTGAGACAGTTGTTGATACGATTCGTCTCAAATGATGAGCACCATAAAGCGATCGAAATTGTGTTGCCTGGTGTTGCCAGTAAAAGCGGAGACTGACTTTAAAAAGGTCAACCAACATGAATTACGAAGATCCTTAAGCCTATTATGAGTTGTTACGTTTATACAACTTTTGATTTGTGGGTATCAGTAAGAACTAAAAATTGAAAATGACTTCATAATTTCAAATTTTATCTTAAAGTAGACACATGTGCTTGGCTTGGCCTACGCTACTCTCTTCAAGAGTAATTAATTAAGAGGTGTTTAAAGGTGCCATCTCGAACAGTCTCGCATTGTATCTTTGTTGTCGACGATGCATATTACAAATAATACGAATTTGTCCAGAAATGATTGCAAGTAGTACATCTAAATGTTGTTGTACTATAATGCTACCAAAGGAGGGGTCGGTAACATGGATAAGATGGTAACGCAGTTTATGTTCTACAATATAGTGAATGTCGCCACTCTTGCCGCATTTATACTCTACAGTGAAAATAACCCCGAAAGTGCCAAAACTTTAGAACGTCGACGCATCTTTCTGCAGGATCTCGGCAAACAATTGTTCATGCCGGCTATTGAATATCGTGTGAAAAATCCAACAAGTTTAGCTCATTTTTCCACTAAACCAGGAATACAGTCTATGTTAGGCCATCTTGTAATCTTTTTTTACTCAACCATCTGTATCTGCGACTAAAACTGTAAGTTTTCAAGTAGGAAGTTGCTTTGATTGTCAGATAACGGGATATCTGGAGAAAATTCGGGGGAACTCCTAGGGAAAACCTGAAAAAATCCTAGGAAAATTCTGCGGAAATCAGGAAAAATCTTGGAAATCCGGGAAATTCTGGGAAGGTCCGGGCGAAACCCGGATAAAATCCTTGGTAAATCCGGCAAATCTGAGGGAAATCGATTCGTGGGAAATCCGGGAGAAATTTGGAGAAAATCCTGGGGAAATCCGAGGGAAGTCTTGGTAAATCCTGGAGAAAATCCGAGAATTCCGGGTGAAACACGAGGGGAATCGGTGTCTTTTATTTTATTTGTTTCATTTCTCTTTTTTCCTTGTTTTCGCTCAAGGAGAATAGATACATAGGTACAAACGTACCTTTGTCAACCGTTTAAGGCGTATTATTCTATTTTGCCGGTTAACTAAATAATTTTGTTCCACACTTTAGTTGATTATAATTAAAATTGACTTTAAAAATGTCAACATAGGCTAAATAAAATCATCAAGTATATAACCCAACCCGAAAATATAAAAAACGTTTGATTGAAAGCGTAAAAGGTACAACTGTATCTTGTCACTTACATAAACGTTAAGTAAATTAGCATGAAGTGTGTACATTACTTCTACTACACTATTGTCTCCCCGAAAACTTTAGAAGACAACGTGTAGACATATCGCCGTGTGAATATTAAAGTGTCCTATAGGCATAGGAAACAAATGGCATATAGAACACTTTAATACTCACACCATATCTAAATTAAATTAAAATTAAATTCCTGAAAAATTGTTGTGGCACTCATAGAAGCAAACCGCCGATATACTCGTATATTTGCTATTTAAATAATTCTTAGAAAATTGTTAATATGAAAAACTCAATGCCACGACAATAAAAAAAATATTTCCGCGCCTAATTTTTTTTTCACAACTTCCGTTCTCTGGCTAGAAAATTACCGTTCATATTTATACGAGTTTTTATTTAACGCGTTCTTGATGATTGATCGTATATCGACAAAATCAATAAATCGGAACGGAAATAATGTGTAACACGGTAATGAACACAGGTTGGCGAGCGATCTCCGCACCTTAATTATTTATATTAATTCATTTCGTACTATAAAAATTTGGTTGTCTATTGTAGTATACGGTACCGGTTAGTGTCAATTTTCAAAAAAATATTACTGGATTCGCCAAATTACAAAAATTAACATTTTTGCACAAGTTAAGGTTGCATGTTAAAATTAAATAAATCATTTTACTATATGTACACCCAAAACCACCCCAAACATTTATATACATATTCGTATATTTAGTTTTCGGTGAATTGAAAATATTGCAAAAGTTTTCATTTTCCCTATACAAGGAAATAATATTTTATTTTTAGTGAAAACTAAAAGGGTCAATGGAGCCGCATAATATGTATGGCGCCAATTATTCATAAAACTATATAAAAAACTTTATTTCAATTTTTTTTTTTTTTCTATTTCCAGGTAAGCATCAATTTAATTAGGTTAACAAGTCTAATATGCACATTGCGCCTCCTAAATCTCCTAAACGGTATACATAGATGCATTGTGCACAACAATAAGGTAAATAGATCTAGATTAGTTATTCAATCCAAATTGCCACACTAATCTGAATTTATTCGATATAATTTTTCTTATTCCATTTTTTTATTTTATTTCATTAATCATAACAATGTACAGCAACAACATTTTCTATTTAATAATAATAATAATAATAAAAGCATAATAGTGACTAACAATAGTGCCAACAATAGAAAAAAAATTTATATATATTTTGTTTAACGAATAAATAAAATTTCACCAAAATAAAAATTGCGCGTTACAAGAAAAGTCAACCATTTTCGGTATGTTCACAACCTATATGCTGCTATAATGGCAACATGATCGCGAGATAAAAAAAAAATATTCAATTGTGTTTTTTTTTTGTTGCTTTTATCGAATATCTCACGACTTCTTAATAAAATGGAAAATTCATATTGAACGCGATTGCACAAACTGAATATTTTTGCTATAATATTTTATGTTGTACCTTGTTTATCGATATGTATTTAGCTCGGGTACATTACATGGAAGGTGCCATAATATAGTGTAGTACATAAAGGAAACAGTTTTCCAATATATCGATCAAAGTAATAATGATCATTCATCTTCTTGAATGTCATAATGAAATTATGATCACGATTATGTTAAATAAGTATTAAGTATCGTTTGAGATAATCGGTTCGATTATATTAATAGCATTATGTAATATTTTTTAGTATGGGATTTTGAAGGTGTATAAATATTAGAAAACTGATGATAACCGCTAATCATTTAAAAAAATCGCTCTTCTGCTAGTTCACTTTGAGTTATATATTTTGGCGTTTTATATTTGTAGATATATATACATTCAGGGGTCAATTCTTGTTTCATGAAGTTAACTGGTTAAAAACACCTTTTTATTTCCCTCCTGCAACTTTGTTCTCCTTTTTTTCTTTTCACACAACCCAGCGAACTAAAGCAAAGATAAATGAAAATGAGTAACGACGTTAGGTTCAAATTATCAACCAAGATGACATGGCAGTTGTTTTATAATTAATTTAGGATGAATATTGAAGATTGAACAGAAGCCAAACAACCACCATCTTAATTGTTAATTTAGAAAGAGAGAAAACACATTCGTTTTTTTTTATTCGTATTTAATCCACAAATCTGAGAATACGACGAATAATTGTATATATATTTACAGTCCTTGTTCATTGAATTATGGACACTATTAATATAGTGAAAAACTAGTATTTTATCAAAATATGTGTAAATAAAAACAAAGGATTTGTTTTTTATGTTTTAGTTCTTTGAAGTTAAATAGTTTTGAGTATATATAAATTGGAAAACAATTAAAATTTGATTAAACTACCTTTATTTTTAATCACAGCTTTTATTTTTTCAGGCATGCTACATATACAAGTATTGATCATATTGCGAATTTATATTTCGAACTATTTCTCCATTTTTTCAATATTTTTTTTTTTTGTGAACACTGTAGGATTGGGGTTTTATGTACGTTAAACTTAAGTAAGCCCCAGCAATTCTCGAAAGTATAAATCTGGATAATTGCCAGGGCAAGAGAGAGGATGTCAATATTTTGTTTAAGGAGGATATCTCTATTAATTTTGCGGTATAGCAAGGAGCTCTGTCTTGTATAAAAGGGTAAGAGTATTGGCCTTGAGGTAATGACCTCATGTAAGGAAATAAAACGTCTGTTAATACCTTTTTATATTATAGTTTTTTTCATAGTTTCCTCTACGTAGTATATTGGACCAGGCCAATCTCTACTAATGCAGCTCCATATCATTAGTGATGGTGGATGTTTTATGTTCCTGACTACGCAGTTCTTCCTAAACCTCTCTCCTGGTCTCCTTCTGACGAAGTGGGCTGATTCTGTAACGGCTTCTAGCTTACATTCGTCACTAAACATAACCAATAAATTTTAAAAAACTCTTTAATTTGGGATTTTTTTTAATTTAATCTTTGAAAATATATAATGAGTGCTTAAAAATTTGATTTACCTTCTTCCAGTCGTCTATTGTCCACTGCTTATGAAGTTTAGTCCGAATAAGACGTTTTTCCGCATTTTTTCAGTGAGTCTGGGTTTTTTTGCTGAACGCTCTGGGCTTTTCTAAGGCCGATTAAATAATTTTCCGGTCTGTTCAGGGCGTTGTATTCCTGATCCCCTTACACTTTCTTCTCTTGGTCTCATAAAATGTACCCCCAGGTTGAAGAATTGTTGCCAAATTACTATTGATGAGCAAGAAAGCATTTTTTCACTGCTAATGTCCTCTTTTCGACCCATTTTTGAAAATAAATGTTTCAATCTCAAACTATCTAAAAAAACACACACACTTAAACACAAGTTTTTTACTAAATGATAAAATTCACTCAACGTAGATTATTTCTTACTTTAGTTCAGTCACAAAATTTATAAAAACACCTTGTCAAACATATAAAATGAGAGGATAAACTAAAAGTATAATATGCATGCTATCTAAAATATTTTAAAATATAAAAGAATAGCAGAAATTAGGAATTTCCAAAATACTAATAGTGTCGATAATTCAATGAACAGGGAATGTATCCTCGTATATATCTAGAAAATTACTGGTTTCAAGAAAATTCGCTTAGGAGTCCTCCAGACGGCCCGGATTTCTTTTTCTAATTTTTTTTCTTCATCTCAAACGATTTTGATCAGTATTGCTCAGAGGTTTTTTCGAGTACCACTAATTGATATAGCGATAGTTCCTGATTTCGGAAAAATTCGTTTAAATGGACATTCTTTAGAAGGTGTTTCAGAAGATGAGACCTGTGTTTCGTTTTATAATTTTTTTTTTTTGATGATAAAAATTGTTTTTTTGATTTTAATAAAAATTGGTGAAATTAATGAATTTCCATTAATCGATTGCGATTCGTTCAGATTTCGGGAAAACTCGTTCACAGAGTCGTCCGGTGGGCCTCGGGTGCTTTTCTTAAATTTAGTCGTCTCGCCCGATTTTTATAAAAATTGATGAGGGAGGGTTTTCGAGTGTCAGAAGCAGGGTTTAGGATTTTTTTGATTTAAATAAAAAAAAATCGATTTTTTGATTTTTATTTTCAAAAAACAACAACATTATATAAAAAAATATACTTTATTAATTTAGTTTATCAACAAAAACATAACATAATTAATTCACGTAATATAAATAAAAATAAACTATTTTTTTTATTTGTTTATAAAGGGTGTTTTTTTACACCCAAACTTGAAATTGTAAAAAATAAAACAAAAAATTAATTTTTGATGAAAAATATACTGTAGCAAATCATCATGAATAGACTCACGCTTGAACAACGCTACGAAATTATTAAAATTTACTTTGAAAATCGTCGATTCGCGCAACTTATAGACGACTTCGTGATTTTTATGGCGCACCTAATCGTCCATCTGAGCTAGCTATCCGTCGAACTGTGGATAGATCCGGACGACATGTGGTATCAACAGGTTGGCGCTACGTGCCATACGGCGACCGCAACCATCGACTTATTAAAATCAAAATTTGGCAATAAGTTGATTTCGAGAAATGGACCTGTCAATTGGCCTCCAAGGTCGTGCGATTTGACACCTCTCGATTATTTCTTGTAGAGTTACGTGAAGTCACTGGTTTATGCTGTTAAACCAGTAACAATTGACGCCTTGGAGGCCAGCATTGTTCGTGTTATTCGTGACATACGGCCAGAAGTGTTCGTGCCAAAAAGTGGCCAAAAAATTGGACGCCTAGAATGCGTTTCGTCAAGAACAGCCACCGCGGTGCCCATTTTGATTACAATTTAATTTTGTGTGTTGTTTCTTACAAGTTCAAGTTCTATCGGTCTTAAAAAACACCCCTTATAATAATTATTATCTATAAGAGTCAGTTTGGCTGCATCTTATCCAATTGTTTGTACAAAAAAGTCAATTTAGCTGTTTTTTCGGCACCTAATTTGTTACGCAGCTTGGAATGTACTTGTCCAAAAGTCGAAAAAATCCTTTCTATACCAACGGATGACGAAACCTCAGTTAAAAGTTGGTATTACTGATATTAATGTATTGTAGGGTTCCACCAAGATGCGGTAGTCATAGCTGCGATTACCTCTTATATGATTGCGCCAGAAAAAGAATCGATGTTTTCTTGAAATTTGAAGGAAATTGGTGAAAACGTAATAGGGAATTCTTCAATATATTGTATACCAATTTTTCCTTCATCTTCAGTTAACTTTTCCATTCCGTATATTCTTGTGGGTGAATTAAGAAATGCTGCACAATGGCAAGCCCTTAGTGCCATTTTATACTTAAGAGCAAAATGTTTGTTCTGTTCTGCATTCTTTAAAAATGGAGGCAATTCCTTATCCAGGCGTTTCCATACAACCACACTATCAGAAATTTGACAAGTGTATGTTATCCAATGCTGACGCAATAGGCTGATGGCGAAATATTGTTTTTTTTTTTAAATAAAATAAAAATTTGAAGAATATTTTTAATAATGGCTGGAGGTGCACAGAAATCATAAAAACACAAAATAAACATAATAGCCAGAAAAGAAGTTTAAAAAATATAAAAAAACTTCATTTTTTAGGTTTTCATGATTTTTTATTTGCTCATTTAAAAAACCTTTTTCTAACAGTTCGTTTGTTAAATATTTTTCACCACCTGGAATATATCTTGGATGTAAAAGATAACACAATTTTTTAAATTGTCCATGTCCCGTTTTGTGAAACGCTAAATTTGTTGCGAAAAAAATCGAGCGACTTGCTCATCGAAATTACCTTTTCTTTCTTCGTCGTTTTCACTACGAATTTCTCCATATTATTTTGATTTGCAACTCCTTTTAATCTATGTAATCTGTTATGGGGCCGAAGCACTCCCAGCTCTTTTGCGGTTCGCTTTTCACGTAAAGTAGGACGCATTGCTTGCCAAATCGAGGACGTACGGCTATAGGTCCGATTTTATCACCATCTGCACATTGCATAGATCCATGCCAGCCTATACTGGCATGGTAGATGGGTCGCCCCATGAGTTATGCACTCCGACAGAGGACCATAGTTGTGTTCCATTTCATCACAGATCGTAGTCTGTTGATGAAAATTCCCTTTTGCATCCTGCCCCTATCGGGATTCGAGGAGGGGTTGTGCTGGAGATTTTAGAGTTTCATTTGATTTTCGACATATTTGAGAATGCTTTTTCATTCGATCAACAAGTCTCTGTAATTCATGATTGCTGCTCCACATCCATGTTTACCTGGTACTCTCCGTTCAGTAAATTCATCCCAAATCACATCTTTTTTACAACCACTAAACATTTTGAGGTTAGAATTGTTTCTAATTTTTTCTATCAATTTTCTAAACAGAATATACATATACGAACAATATAGCATAATTATTGATTGGTGTTAATTAATTACTATTTAAATTATAACGAATTATTATAATCGTTTACCTTTTCGGTGAATAGAAAACACAGCAAAAACTTTAATCTTGTCGAACGGTTGTGCAAAATGAACTCAAATGTCAACAACACAAATAAAATGTTGAAAACTATTTTAGTGTTTCCAATTGGAAATAATTTTTTTAACCTTATATAATTCTTTTTTGTTGATTCTATAAGTTTTGACTTAAATCACTGATTTATATTTAAAAAATCAATCGATTTAACACGTTGCCACACACTTTCAAATGTGTGTTTTGATTGATAACTTTTGTAATTGCAATGATATTTCGTTGCGGAAAGGAATGTGTTGTTGAGAATCGAAAAATATGTCGGTATTCCTTAAAAAACGAAAAAATTGTATGACTGCTATAGCCGTCATTTGCGCGAATGCGTTAAATCTGATTTAAATCTTACAAACTTCAGTCAGAAGTCGTTTGCCATGGCTGGTAATTTCGGGAAAATCCGTTCAGAGGGTCGTCTGGTGGGGTTCTGATCTAAATTTATTTAGGATACCCCATATAGGCCGTCATGTTGCACCGCACCATGTTTCGTGATATTGAGCCATGTTGCATGATGTTGTGTTATATTGCACCATTTTGTGGAATGTAGCTTTATTTTGTGGGATGTTACATCATGTTTGGTTATATTGCACCATGTTGTGTGATGTTGCATCATGTTAATGGATGTTGCATCTTGTTGAGTGATGTTGTGGTTGTGGGATGTTACGCCATGTTGTGGGATGTTGCCCCAAGTTGCGTCATATTGCACACTGTTGCTTGATGCTGCGCCGTGTTGCTTAATGTTGTATCATGTTGTGAGATGAATTGCGCTATGTCGTGTCATGTGTACCATGTTACGTGTAGTTGTGACATGTTGCGCGATTTTGTACTTGTGTTGTTTCGTGCTTGCTTTTGTGTTTTTCTTTAATTAGCTACCTTAGCGTTATGTTCAATCATATTGCCGAATGTTGCACCATGTTATGTTGGTTGCGTTATAGTGATTATATAGTTACACTAATCGCGATATTTTGAAAATGATGGTTCTTATGAATAACATTATTGGTTTGTCTAATTATTGTTTTGGTCTTGGTCTCCTTTTCATATTTCTTTCCGCCTCAAACGAATTTAATGTGGTCTGCTAGCACGATTTTGATAAAAAATGGTGAAGGGAAGACCAAGGAATCGCTCTTAGTTGTGAGAGTACTTCGGGAGGAGCATTTTTTTAAATATTTTTATCGGCTTAAAAAATTGCAGCGAAAAGGGTTCTCTAATGCGCCAATAATCTATCGCGATAGGTCCTAATTTTGGGAAATTTATCAAAATCGTTGGGTTTTCGAGTGCTGAGAATCGTATTTTTTATGAGTTTTAAATTCGAGAAAATTTGTTTTGGGTTTGATTTCTGATTATGTCTTGTTGTTTCATTTACGAATAAGCAACTTAATACGCCTGTCGCCTAGTAATCCGAGACATTTCTAGCAATACAAAATGTTTTAAGTCTGTGTTCCTTTCTTTCACGTTTTCCCTCGCTTAACGGTGCGAGAAGATCAAAATAAACTGCGAGAGAACTTGAGAAATACTAGTGGGAAGTTTAATTCGTGTAACTTCTTTTAGTCGCTCCTAATTGATATAAAATTTGAGAAAGTTCATAATGCTTATAAGCCATCGCTCCAATTTACAACAATAGTTCTTATACGAAGAGTTTTAGTAGCTTCCTAGCCGAGTAAAATGTTTACAAAAGCAGTTGGTCACATAAATTATTATATATCGCAGTTCACTTTGCTGAGTACGGTCATTTGGTACGGTCCGTACACTCTTCCAAGCATGATGTGGATCTTAAGCTGTGTTCCTATCTTAGACCAGCAGAATATTTGATACCTAAGTCTGACAAGTCATATTATACTAGTCCTGCAAAAACTACTGCCCTGTCAGTCTGTCTTTAAATATTTTAAAATCTTTTAAACGAAATGCTTCGGTAAATTTATCAGGAAATACTTCTTGATGTATTTATTGCTAAGATCAGATGAAACTCTCATCTTTGTTGTGGTGGTTTGTTATTGATGAGCTTCGGTTAAAATACAGTATTCCAGATTCATCATTCAGGAACATGCTGATAATTTTATTTTAACTATTTCAGATAAAAGTCAGTGCTAAAATTTGATGCAAAACGTTGTTATATTGTGAAGCCGTCTAATACTGGAATACGATTACGAAATCAAAATGCATGAATCGTCTGTTTGAACCTTAGTTATCATATGAAAGTTTATTTTGAACGTAGTTCTTTCGCTCTTACTAAATTTTGTAAGCACACCCTTAAAATGTTATTTTAAGCTATACATCACTTGTATTAGCTGTACTATGTACATTTCGTATGTCTGGTGTCCTGTAGTTAAAAGACTGGCCTACATTGCAACATTAGGCAGATTTGAAATTCTAGCTTACAGAGCTATGTTAGTACTCCCTCCCTTCATTTATTTCTTCAGCTATGTTAGTTGAAGAAATAAATGAAGGGAAAGATAGGACACACAATTTTTTGTATTCTTTGCAATTTGTTCTGGGCCCGGAGCACTACTCTCAACTCTTTCGCGGTTCGTTTGTCACGTCCTTCCTTACGCAGTTGCATGCAACTCCATCCAGCCTTTAGTATTGGCATGGAAGATGGGCCAGTCCATGGACTCTGCACTCCGACAGGGGGTCATATTTTTGTTCATTTTCATCACACATTGTAATCTGATGATGAAAAATTCCCTTTGCATTCTGCTCCTATCAGGATTCGAACCCAGTACCTTACGATCCAAACGCCAAAGCTTTAACCACTGTGCCGTTTGAGGAGACCCAGTTCAGAATTGTTGCCTATTTTCCCTTAGTGCCGTACTGCATTTTAATAATAACTATTTTTTTATGTGGTTTCAAACGAAACCACTAGGCACGTAGTGTACAAAACCATATTTTTTAGAGGACCTGGAAAAAATAAGCTCTGATTAAATCGACGCTTTGTTGATTGGAATTCTTTCAGATTTAGAATCTGAGCAATCTGATAATAAATCTCAAACAGATGGCAATCGTCGAATCGTTTTTGAAGAATTTCCAGATATACTCGATGAGGAAAGCGATTGGAAAGAGATGGATAATTTACCTTTATCTGAGTTGCAAAAAATATGGCAGAAAGATAAATATGTTTGGTCAAAAGGGTCGGCGCATTGCAATGAATTTTACAGAGAATTTTGAACAAACATCATTCCTGATAATGTTGAGTCACTGACATATTTTTGCAATTATTTCCTAAACACTTTTATTGAACATATTTGCTTTCAAACAAAATTATACGCAACTCCAAAAGCTTGAAATACAATGAGCAGCTAAAAACATACAACGGTGACAGGAATCAAAATGTTTCTGGCAATAAACATGCTAATGGGTGTAAAGAAGATGCTAAGTTATAAAAATGTTTGGCCATCCTTCCCTTTGCTGCGAGATACACATATTTCATGGTCAATTTTCTTGGTTGTCATCAAATGTACATATAAACGATAACTCGATAATGTCTAAAAAGTTATCAAGGACTACGACAAGCTTTATAAAATCCGACCATTACTGAACGTTTTGGGAAAAAATTCATAGAAAGTTATAAACCTGGCGTGTATCAATCAGTCGATGAAATCATGATCAAATTTAAAGGTCGAAGTTCATTAAAACAATATATGCCAATGAAATCATTCATGCGAGGTTACAAGGTTTGGGTTAGGGCCGTACAATCAGGTTATGTTTACCAATTTCAGTTATGTACTGGCAAAATATTGGATATTACCGAAAAATCACTGGCGGGCACGCGTAATAAAAGATTTAACTGCAACGCTTGTTGGAAAATACTTCCAAGTATACTTCGACAGTTATTTTAATTCCGTAAGTCTACAACGGCATTTATTGGGTCTACGCATTTATAGTTGTGGCACAGCTCGAAAAGGAAGAACATATGTTTTCTTTTCCAAAAGATTTGACATGGGATAGTGGGGATCCTCTAATTTTCATAATCCCGAAGAAACCTCCAGCAAATATTATTGGCACCACATTATTCATGGATTACAATCGGCATGTGGAATATGTCGATATGGCCGATATTATGAAAAGCCTTTGTGAAATAGACCGAAAATTTACCAAAGGTATCATAGAATATTATAGCCTTTCGCAGACCTAAGTATCAATAACTCTTTTGTGATATTTACTAAACGAAATCCTGGAAAATCTCTAAATTTGAAAGATTTCTGCATTTCAATTATCCATAGACTGATTGTGGCAAAGATAATAATATACCATCTGTCACAAAAGGAAAACACAACCATGGCAATTCCGAAGCAATGTACAATTTAAGGACGCTTTGATAAAGCATTGCATACCCCAAATCATTCAACTTCCAGACGTTGCCATCAGTGCACTTCTGGAGAAACGCGAAGAACACCGTGCGGATGTGCAATACCTGCAATGTTGGTTTGTTTCTAACTGCAGAACATATGATTTATAGTTTTATTAATTTATTTGGATACCAAATTATTTTATTTTATTGTCTGTCTCTTATGATTTTATGTTATTGTTAATTTTAATCGAAAGCCATGTTGAAATATTTTGTTTTATACCTTTCTTTTCCTAGTGATACTAAATTGAATAAGGTGGTTTCCAATCCAAACCAATTATCTGTCAAAAAAAAATGTCTTAAAAGTATTTTTTATTAATATTCACAAAAAAAAATTCAAAGATCTATAAATATGAAGCTTCGTCCTCAAAGGGTTAACCTAAAAGGCAAATCCAATGAGTAATAAAACAGTATCTTTTTGAAAAAAATTCATTTTTATTGTTCAACATAGTTTCCTTCCAACTGGATACATTTATGTTGGATGTGGAACCAATTCATATTCAAATTCCGTCAATTTGATCATCGTTTTAAATCTTTGTGAACCGGCGCATTGTCTTGATGAAACAGTTTTTTTCGTTGCTAAATATAGTCGTTTGGCCTTGGTTGCAGCATCGCAAATTCAATAATTCACTGTGATATTGTTGCGTTTTAAGCGTTTCAGTGAACTTCCACCAGCTGCCAACTATTATTTTGATTGTTTCTTGGTCTCTGGTGTGTTCTAATATATTCATGTTTCTTCAACAGTTACAAAACGGCGCATCTAGCTCCTTCCGATTATGTTTTCCTTAAATATTTATGGCGTAGTCACATCAGAAGGTATTTGTGCTCGTTCGACCAAACCTAAACCCTAGATGTGCCAAAATACTTTCAAGCTTTTTTTCGAAATTTGTTTTTTTTTCATTGTTTACAAAAAATATTTTAGGTGTTGTCTCTAACTCTTAGGTTAGATTGAAGTGGTGTAGACATAATATGTTTGTAGTCACTCCACGTAGGGCCTTCCTTCTATTCTGCTTGAAACCATCCAGAGATTTCAAGAAGTGTAAAATCACCCTAAACATTGGCTGTTAGTCAGGCAATTTATCTGAGGGGCTCCCAGGTATGTATGTCGGCTTTACGCTAGGTGCGGACAGGTGCAGTGCAAAGCAAATGGAGTGCAGTTTCTTCCTCCTCTCCACATCGTACAGTACATGATATGACATACATGCCTACTACAGTAATCCCGGGAAGAGAAGCCAACTCACTTTAAAATAGCGACCGCAACCAAGGTGGTAGGACGTTTTCGCTGCGATATCAGCTGTCAAGGTCTTGGCAGGTCTAGTGTTGGTCAGATCCCAGAATTGTACATGAAGCACGTATTTAAAAGACTTATTTTCTATTGCTCTTTTTGGCATAACCCCAAAATTGGATAATAAAGGTACATAGAGGTTATAGAATTTACTGGTACAGAAGCAATTTGCTATGTTTTGTAAGCTCAGAATTTCTAGCCTCGAGCCTGCATATTATCATATATTTCATGTTTAATTCTTCTTTTTTCTTTTTGATGGACTATTTTTCTCATAGCTTAGCATTGGGAGTCATTCCCAGATATTACGCTGTATTGGTTTGTAAAGTTTGACATCATTTATTAAAATGCACCATTTTGCTTGATGCTTCCGTTACATATTTTCCATCTGCTAAGATAACTGTTACATCTGCAAATGTTGCTACTTTTGTACCTTGAATATTCAGTTAATCTTTCATAAAGAGCATGAACAGTATAGGTCGAAGTAAGCTACATTTTGACTTAAAAATGCCAATTTGCAGCTCTGCTACGCCTCTCTTATCGCAATTATGTCAGCTTGGAAAACGCTGTAACACTCTGGGGAACGGAAAAAGCGGTTTAAATTCACCATGGTAAAACGCTATATTAATATTGTTTACCCCTTCTAATTCCTTCGATCTAGATAGTTATGTGCAAGGTGAAGCCGCTACCATTTAAACTAAGGGATCAATCTAACAAAGAGTGCTCTTTGTACAGACCGCGGGGATGATACCATCAGGTTCACTGACTTAAACAGCTTAATACTGTTTATTACGATTTTCACCCTTGGCCGTTGTGATACAATTTTGGAGCTGCCGAGAATGCATGTTTGCTTTACTAGCTCCAAATATTCCTCGCTAGTTGTGGTCCAGTTGAGCGTTGGAAATAATTCTTAATAGTATGCGTGGTGCTTACGTAGAAGAGAGCTGCTGCATTTTATTACAGTATAGTCTCTAGAGATCTTTTCACTAACCAGGTGTCCGGTGCTTCATCAAAATTGTACAAACGGGACACGGGGATCATCTTTTTTTATTGATACAGGGTGCTTTAGAAAGCCGTGCTGGTCATACAACCAGATTTACTGGTGTATTTTGTATATCATGAAATAAACAATGTACGTCAAAAACCATCCAGTTCTTTACATTATACCCTATATAAAATAAGAAACGACTGAAATTTCTAAGACTTTTTTCTTGTGGAAGGTAAGCTGATATAAGCCAAAAATTTTAACGATTCATCTCAATGCTAGCCCTTATTACACGTTGTTTGTAGTCCTAAGTCCCAGGTTTCGGTTTCCACTAGCCGAAGGTTCGTGGATTAACCCAATATCAATCTGATCTGCATTTATTTTGAGCAGAAGAGCTACCGAGGCTGCCATGGTACATTTCATGACCACAAATTTTATTAGACATTTTATTGTTTTAAAAGTGAGTTCGAGAACAATTTCCTATTATGGATTTTATAGTTATATTTTCATGTATAAATAGAAATTTAAACAGCATCTCATGTTTGGATAAATTTTGTCCTTGAATTCCTTGAAAAATATTGAAACTAATTTGTTATTAAATAGTTTCATTACGTCTCGGGTATCATTCGATGAACCACACTAAAATTACATTATCACACCCGCATAATCTTGATATACATAAATAGCGTTGATCGTGGTATAGAAAAATTTCGTTTATTTTTTACAAAACACTCCAGCCATAATCAATCATATTGATCGTACTCGTACTATAATGGTACTGATATTTATAATCCCTACCGCATACAAACAATAAAATCTAAATTTATTCATAAATAAAAATAAAAAAAACTACAAACAGACGACATAATACATAAGAAGGATATATAAAAATATAATGAAACGTTAAGTGGTTTTGACTGAGGTATAAAATTTTCAATTTCGTTTCATGTTGAATAATCTAAAGAAGAATCGTGATCAAAATATTGAAAATAAAAGAATCCTTTTGTTTCAACCATAACACACAGCTATACAACAACAAAATGTTTATATGGTGTACGATCTCTTGAAGAAAAATTTATCGTTTTATTTGTTCTAAGAAAATTCTAAGAAATTCATCGGAAGAATGAAGACTCGTCGTACATTTACGTATATAACAAATAATACCCCAGCAACAAACATGTCGATGATACGGCATACAGTTAAACGAATTGAACAAGGAACTTACCATTTAGAATGAAGATCGCATACCAAAATCTTTCGTTCGACTATATATAGCGATCGTACCAATAACAAAAAAAAAACACTTACCAAACACACACCAGCTGATCATAAGTAAGAAAATAATAATAAAAAACGAATTCAAGAATTTTCAATTTCACTTGATAAACAGGTTTTTTTATTCTTTTTAACTTTACAATTTTCTTAGTTTATCCACACACAACCACATAATAAAAAAAAATTCTGTTCTTGACGACTAATAATATTTTATACGAATAAATACATCTTGCGCGTTTCTTTTTCATTTAATTTCTTCTTACTTGCGCGTACTCGAATAAATTTTGCCCTTTTTGAAAACAAAAAAAAGAAAAAAGTTTGATCGGCGATTTTTATATTTTGTTGTATAAACTCGTATATAAATATATAGGTATGTATATAAAGTTTGGATTTCATAATGGCAAGAAAAAATCAAATTCTTGATCAATTGATCATCAACTTGGTTAAAATTACTTTTGGGGTTTTGACACAATTAGAATTCCAGTCAGGCACAAATTTTCGAAAATAATCGTGCAAATTAAATGTAAAAAATAGTAGATACTATGCTTGATCGATCGATTGATCAATATGTATATATAATATTTTGACGATCATCGCGAAAAATTGGTAAATGATATCTATATTTGGTTAGTAGAAATGATCGGTGATCACGATGAAAATTTAATTCAGGAATTTGGGTTGGGAATTCGCACAACATCGTATATATGTATATATGGGCTTAACAACACACGATCATTTTTCTCATGACCTCACATGACAAACAAACAAACATATATACGTTCAAATAAAAATTAGAGATTTCCAAAATGATCGTGCATTAATAAAATTTATAGATATACGTTTTCCTCGTTGCTTATCAAACCTTGATCAATATCACATAATAAATTACTACACATCAATTTAGGCCATTGAATTTATATACGTGTACGAAGATAATGATCGCACTTGATCACATTCTTATAATATCAACACACAATTTAGTTGACAGTTTTTTTTTTTTGTATATTCCATTAAATATGTTTAATACATAATAATAATAATAATAATAATAATATTTACATGATCAAAGGGAGATCGCGTTTAACTGTATTTAAATTTTAAATTCAATTAATGATCAATTGTTGTTAAAGTTTACACACAACAAAACGAAATGTGTTGACCTGATTATTATTTTATTGATCATCTGGTTGGACAACGAACGATCGCCTAGATTATGATTCAAATTCATCATCATATTAGCGACGATCATTCGCGATCACCATTTATATAAATTTCTATTTATATATATATATTCGAGTATAAATAAAAGAAAATCGAGTGAGGGTTCAATTGTAATGACTCAAAAAATAATAGTAAATAATAGTTTTTATTTTTTGACATAAGATTTATGGGTTTTAAGGTCAAAAAATGTTAAATTCATATAAATCTTTATTTGCCCCGCGATCGGGCATTTCGGTTATTATTATTATTTTGAGAAGAAATCATTTATTTTTTGATTTTGTGTTAAATTGAGTTAAATTAATATTTAGTTAATGTTAATTAATATGGCATGGTTTAGTTTAAGAACCGATCAAAAGATTATTGCGCTAATAATAATCGTGTGATCGCTGCGATCGTACATAATATATACTTTATTTCTCATGATCGCATAAAAAATCACACGATCTTATATAATTTGATATACATAATAAAATGAAAATATTCAGACGAGAGAAATATGCGATCTTCAATGGATCTTAAGAATTTTAATTCCATCGATCATAACACAAGACACTAATAAACCTAAACAAAAGAATAAATTAATATTGCGCTGTCTGAAAAGTGATTTCAGCCAAAATGATATATGTTTTTTTGTATATATAGTCGTATATACGATTTTATTATCTCGGTTAAAGCGATGTTGGGACCACACCTAGATAGGATTACTAATAAAATGTAATAAAAAATAATAATAATAAATTTGGAATGACAATGAATGCGCTCTAATTATTCACAAAACTATATATACGACGCGACCAGCTATTACTTTATCTCTCGCCACTCACACACTTACTAAATAACGTATTTTAAGACGGCGGTTTATTATGTATTCGTCTATATGTGATATGAAAAAGCGCGATGAGGAAGAATCGTGATCCAAATCCCAGCAGATAATAAATTACTTGGTGTGTGTCATATACAGACGTAAAACTTGAATGAAATTGTATAATCCTTAACTACAAGAAAAAAAAATACTAAGGGATCATCATCATCTTGATCATGATCGTCATTCATCCATAGAGCGAATATAACTTCTTAAGAATAATATAAAACTTGTTTCTTTGTTACTTTGCGCAATGATGATGATGCTTTGATGATAATACGTTTTTGCACAGCGATATAAAATGTACTTACGGCTCAGCTCGTCTTAAGAAGTCTTATAATATTTGCTATATATGCTATAAGACAAATAATTGATTAGTTTTTTTTATTGTGTTCTCCTTCTTAATTTTGTGTTTACTTTACGAATTTTAAAATATAAACGTATATATTGTGCCTGCGAGGTTTTATTTTTTATGATGGATTTGAAATTCATACTCGGTAATTTTTAGTCGATCTTGAAAATTTAGAAATTCAAAATGTGATCGGTTACACCTAATTAACGAGATCGCGCTCATGAGATCGTGGCTACGTGTGCGGTATCGCACGGTCAGGGGTTATATGGTCATAGACAAATCGCAAAATAAATTTTACTGTACACACAAGAGAATGAACTCGGATGAACTATTTAGATTTACGAAAAGATAAAAGCATGCGTCACATATTTAGATGTTTGACCGGTACCGTAGATCATATAAAATATGATTTTCCAAGAATTATTATTACTAATATTATTATTTTTTTGTTGTCGCTAGATCCCACGGGGGCCTCATCATGTGATTTTCGGCTTAGTGAATGATTGGAATTTTGAAACCGCATGAGCAATAATTTACCTTTAACTTCACGTTTCTGGTAAACAACGTCACGGTTACTAGATTAAACTAAAATTGCGTCGGGTTTGTACTAGCGATTAATAGTTGTCACCACGCTTCCAAAAGACGTATTGTACCTATTATTTAATCCTAAATTGTTAATTAATCTAACCTCAAGTTAAATTAACCAATTAGAATAAAATGTTATTGTATTGTGTATCACGCCATCTATTAGTGGCTGGTACGAACTAAGGTTAAATTAGTTTAGAGAAATACACCGGAGTGAGACGCGCGGCATTAAACGCAAATTTAAGACTTACACTGTGTGCTTGACCTCATTTTTCTATAAATTCACGACTAACTATAACTAATGATTAGTTAATAATATAAAGTAGTTCTGTGATTTTCTACCAGTATAGATGTCTCTAATGTACATATATCAAAATTTACAAAATTTAGAAGAATTATTATTATTTATTCATCTATGTTTGACGAGGTGTATATTGTGCCATCTATGAACGAGTGGAGTAAACTAATCATCAATTTAGCTAGTAGGAAATTAGAAAAGCAAATCTGTGACAGGCACATATAGTATAAATATAAATTATTATTAAGAGTTCACAGTACCCTTCTATCTCTATAAAAATGATTAAAATAATCAAGTCATATATATTTTGCGGACATCTACCGAAATTTGGCCAAACTAAAAAATATGAAGTTGAATTGAACTACAAATATTTTGTTCACGTCTAAATTACTTTAACATTTCCTTTAATTGCCAAAACAATAACATGGGGATGATAATAGAGAGTTGGATGATGGAGATGGGTGCTAGATTAAATCGAGCCAGTTGGAAAGTATATATGAATTCATTTTCATCGCCGCTCGTTGTGATTGGATTTTTTTTGTGGTGGAATGCATGATAAGGATGTTATCGAAGTTAAGCATTTACTTACCAGAATGACACGCTTAAAGGTATTTTTAAGTCGCGTTCTTTAATTGACGTGAAAATTTAATTTGGTGCCCGGAACAATTGATGACCGCCGTTTCATCCAAAGTTCTGGTTCATTATCCTCATTATCCTTCGTTAGTTAGGCCATTTACTCTGTACTTTTGCTTTCGACCTCGGTGCCTAGAATTCAATAGTTTTTTTTCTTAATCGCACGGTTGCTGTCATTGCAGCGGTTGGTGAATGTCCATTTGTGCAAATGGATGTGTGTAAGCCTGGCAATCCATATTTCTAGCTCACTAGTAGCAAAGTGTACATGATGGTTGAAATTTTAATACATGCATATGTTCCATCGCACTCACACACTTCATATGTTTAATCTAAATTGCTTCATTTTCATTACGATATTCAGGATGTTCCATTTCATCCAATTTCAAGATTTCGTAAATACTGAAAAATAAAAAAAAATTATCAAAATTGTACACTGTCATGGTGAGATGGGGCACAAAGCAAATAATTGTTTATATTATAATTATTATTAGCTATTCCATATTTTTAGATAGATGTCTCTAGTAAATATTTTGAAAATTTTAATTAAAAAACTTGTTGTAAAAGTTAGAATTAGTTTCAAGTAATTTTCAAACTGGATCATGTAGCCTTTATAATAATTTTTTAAAATGAACTACGTAAGTATTATTAATGATTAGTGAGGGGCATGAAGCTTCAACGAGGTAAAAAATCTCTCTTCGCTCAAGACTTATCTGATTATTACAAAACGCTAGTTTAGCACGTCATGTAATCGATTCGAGCGTATTACAAAATTAAATACAAAATCTCTCTGCAGATGGTTCTACGAAAATCATTTGGCAAGCAATTTGGCTCATCTTCGATTTGGCAAGCGCAATGCGTAAGGTAGAACGAGAAAAGCGAACTGCAAAAGAGTTGGCCCCAGAACAGATTGCAGAGATTAAAACATAAAAAAAACATGAACAAACACAAAATCTCACTTTCGACGAGCAGCTGTTGCCAACTAGAGCTAGGGTTTCGTCCAAACAGAATATGAGATCAAAACCGGATAAGTTTGGTATGAAAATTTGGAGTATCTGCGACAGATCCCACCTGTGGGAAGCACCTGTGCTGGCAGTTAACCTTTGATTAAACATCGTTGAAGAACTTTGTGTTCCGTTTATTTATTCGAGACGGAATATTAAGTTTGATAATTACTTTAAAAGTGTTGAGTTAGATCAGCGGTTGCTAAGTTAACCCCTGTATTCCACATCGACAATGGCCTGCAGAAACAAACATTTTTCGTTTCTGTAAAAACATGAGTTTAGTGAGTTACGTACCAAAGAAAAATCGAGCCGTTATTTTATTCTCGTCGATGCACTATGATTATACAGATGTAGGGTGTAGAGTTTAATAATAAAACTGTATTTGCAATATATCTTTGGTTTAAGTGTATTTATTCGAAGTTATTTTCACAAATGGTAAGTGTCATACAAAAATTAATTATTTATATACGTGCATACCATTTATTGACCTCGTTTAGATGTATAATCATAATGAATTAAGTTCTGTTCATAAACAAGACTCTTCTCGGCTTATTCATTTGTCCTTACGTTCCCGGTGTGAATCGAATTAACGGTGTGCGAATTCGATTGGATCGTCTTGGTAATGTTCTGAGATCTTGATCTGACATAGATCGATACAAATATTGTTGTTTAGGGATTAAACGATCAACCGTAGAACGATAATTATCTGGTTTCTTTGTATTGTCCTGATTTTCATGTAATCGCTGGGCAAACGAGTACGTATCTTCCTTTTCTTCGATGCGCTGACGTATCTGATTTTGATGTCGTCTTACATCGCCCTTATCCGTTGACACAAAGTACATCTTACTTCCCAGTTGGCGAATTACAGTTCCACTGATCCACTTTGGCCCTCGCGCTGCAAAACCACGCGCAAATACCGCCTGATTTAAATTGAATTTTGCCGCGATTTGTGTCTTAGTTCTTGATTGAAGTGGGCTCATTAGGTCGTTTTAGGTTGACGCCCGTGCATTTTCTGCGAGGATGGATCCGGCGAGAAATGATAAGTGCTGAGAAATGTCAACAATGCTTGATCGGTTGAGCCACCCTCGTTTACCTTTTTTCTCATTGTGCCCCTAAAAGTTGGTACGAATCTCTCTCGCTTTTCCGTTTGATGCAGGATGAAACGGCGCTGTCGTAAGATGCTGAATTCCATTTTGATAACAAAACTCGAAGAATGTACCCGATGTAAGCGCGGTACCGTTATCACTCGCGATAGTGTCCGGCAGACCTTCAATTGCAAAAATCGATTGTAGGGATCGGACAGTCGACTGGGCAGTAATGTCGTGCATTTTAAATACATACGTATACCGAGCGAATGCATCCACACACAGCATCCACATGCTACCAATAAATGATCCCGCGAAATCCAAATGTATCCTCTCCCAAGGCTTCTCTGCTTATGGCCAACTTTTGAATTCTCTAGTGGCCGCCGACGACATCTCTTGGCAACTGGGGCAACATTTGATCATTGCCTCGATATCTTCATCAATCGGTGGCCACCAACAATAACGGTGAGCCATTTGCTTGGTACGTACCACACCCCAATGACCTTCATGTAACATTTTCAGCACTGACTTGCGTAAACTGGCTGGTACAATTACTCTAGTACAGTCAGCCTGAAAAAGCAAAACGTTATTAAAATTGAAATAGAATTCTGTCTTACACAATATGCTCGAAACTGCTCTTCTTTGATGGCACCTTTCCATCCTTCTTTTATGAAAGCTCTAACTTGTGGTAAAACTTTGTCTTGGGCGGTACATTTTGCTATTCTCTCCTGATCGATCGGAAAACGATCTAGTTCTTCGGTGTATAACTGATTGATCTCCATAATGTCTTCGTCTCTATCGAATTGGACATCCGCGCCCATAGGTAATCTGGAACATGCGTAATCATTGGCGTGCTTAGCAGTTGAACGGAACCGCATTGTGTACGTATAACCCATTAGAAAAATGGCCAATCGTTGCAACCGATTTGCTGTCATCGATGGTAGCTCATTGTTTGGATGGAAAATTGACATTAACTCGGTATTATCGGTTACTAATTCAAACTGGCGTCCATATAGTTATTGGTGAAATTTCCGGTATCCAAAAATTACTGATAGTGCCTCCTTCTCTACCTGACTATACCGCATCTGATGTTTAACCAGGGTTTTCGAGGCGAAGGCTATGGGCTGCTCGGACCCATCGGGATACACATGCGATAGCACGGCCCCAATACCGTACTGTAACGCATCCGTCGCTAACACGAGAGGGTAGTCTCTTCGATAATGCACAAGTTTGGCTGCTTCGACGATGTGTTGCTTTATTTGGTGAAAGGAATCTTCCTGTTCCTTTAACCACCGATATTGGACGTCTTTTTCCGGAGTTTATTTAAAGGTGCTGCCACCTGCGAGAAATTCGGAAAAAATTTGTCATAGTAGTTGACCTTACCAAGGAATGCTTGCAATTCCTTTAAATATTTTGGACGGGGCATCTGCTTGATTGCCTGAAGGCCCTTTGTGGTGGGACGAATTCCCGCGGCATCTATCATATGACCAACATATTCAACCTCGGTTTGAAAAAATTTACATTTTTTCAAATTGACCCTCAAATTTGCCGCATTCATTCGTCGAAGAATTTCCTCTAAATTCTGTAAGTGTTCGTCTTCCGATGCTCCCGTAATTAATATGTCATCCAGATAGCTGGATACATGCGCCATGCCGCATGTGAGTTGCTCGATGAATTTTTGAAAAATAGCTGGTGCGCTGGCAACCCCGAACGGTAATCGCTGATACTGATAAAGTCCAAAAGGCGTCGTAATGACCATCAACTGCTTGAACTAGTCATCCAACTCGAGTTGTAAATACGCATCGCTTAAATCAATTTTGGAAAATTCTTTCCCACCTTGAAAACGGTGAAATAATTCTACCACTCGAGGAATCGGGTACTGCTCGATACATAACTGAGGATTTACCGTAACCTTGAAATCTCCACAAATACGAACATTGATGTTTGCCTTCTGTACTACAGCAATGGGAACGCCTCATTGACTGAACTGAACAGGCCTGATGACATCCAAGGCCTCCAATCTATCGATCTCTTTCTTCACGACTGACATCTGCTCGAAGGGAATTGGACGTGTTTTGTAAAATTTCGGCGCGAAGTCCAGTTTTAGAAGTAGGTGAGCTGTAAACACCGAACAATGACCCAAGGTTGGCTCGAATACTTTTGCAAATTTCCGGCACATAACATCTATTTTGTCTTGCCACTCGATCGCACCAACAAAACCCTCTTCTAACTGCAAATTACATTTGGAAGTTTTGAACCCGAATTGGTTGAACCAATCCATTCCGAAAATGTTAGAATGTCAACATTACCGTACACCTTCACGATGGTATTGACTGGACTAAGCTCTGGTAGAGAGCTAGCTGGTTAAGTAGCTGGTTGTAACCGTCCTTTCCAATCATGAACACCGAAGCACCCGTATCCACCAGAAATTGTAAAATTCTTCCATTAATTTCAATTGGAATAAACATTTTCTTTCCAAATTGAATCGTCCGGCTAGTATATACACTGTAGACGTAGTCCCAGTAGTACTAATCAGCGCACAATGAGCGCATAAACAGCATATAATTAGAGCACTCAATTTTTACTTCCAATTGATGTACCTAATTCCATGCTTTTCGTATTTTTGCCGACCGAAAGATCGGTTTTGTTTCCCCTACGTTAACTTAAAGGTTTAACTAGAAACAATATTTTTTATTTTTATGTTTTGTTGTATATACCAAGTGTATACACACTCGCAGATACAACTACATATTTTTAATTTTGTATACTCATTTTATATGTTGTCCATGTATTCTCCATCTGAAAAAACTTGTAAAATAAACATCATACCATGTATAATGAATATTTTACCGGATCCGCTCGAAACGCGACATTTCAAAACGCGATATTTCAAAACGAGATATGACAAAACGAGAAATGGTACAAAACGCGATACTAATAGTCCTCAACTTACGATGAGCCACCGTTCCAGAACGTCCGTTGTAAGTCGAAATAGTCGTAAGTCGAGGAATATGTTTATGTTATGGAATAAGTATATACTTGTGATAAAATCAGCTCAGATAATCAAATAATGTTAACCATTTCAGTATGAATTACCTTAAGCATCTATTATATTAATACGCTTAATTTTTTCAAACTCAACGCAAAAATGACCCTTAAACATGATCCGATCCGTTTAAATTTTTCAGGGTAGGTCGACATAAATATAGCGGTGTGCCTTTGCTAGAAAAATCGGGAAAATTCTACCGGGAAGTACCTGAAACGGGTACCTCAGGTGTTTTCAGCAAAATTTTGTCACGACGCCAGAATGCCATGACAAAATATGTTTATATTGAATCTATGTTCATGCGCATTACACCGTAACAATGACAAAATTTATTAAAATTGCCAATGTTTCTGTGATGACACACTGTGATGACAAAATGTGTAGAATATTTTGTAATTGAATCTCAATTAAACAAAACAGAGAACATAAAATGATTTTACATACATTTTGGTGTTAATAGTTGTGAGTGTAAAAATACAATTTTGTCATGACACTCTATATCTATTTAAGATTTAAAAATTAGCTGCGTATATGAATTTACTTTATTTTTGATAATCAAATCAGCATCAAATTTACATCTTAAAAAATCTTCTTAATTATTTCTTAACCAAAAATTCAATAAAATGTATTCACATTATTCAGTCGAAGGTCAGCTTCTATCTATCTATCTATTATATTAATATTCTTAATTTTTTCATACTCAACCCTAAAATGACCCCTAAACATGATCCGATCCGTTAGATCTTTTCAGGGTAGGTCGACATAAATATTGCGCTGTGCGTGGGTTAAGGAGGGGGGGGGTTACCTCAGATGGTTTAAAAAAGATTTCAAGTTTTTGTGCGCGTGAAATCTTGCTACATTTGAGAATTTTATGGGACGAAGCAAATATTTTTGTTCAAATTAGTGGCGCGCGATTCAAATTCAAAGTTGTAAAACAGTTGGTACGCGATTCTGATTCGAAGTTGCACCACTGTCGGCGCACGAATCAATTTCAAAGTTGCTTAATGGTTGACGCGCGATTTAAATTCAAAGTTAATCATGCCAGGAGCAGAGCTCACAATCATAGACGGGTAGTTGGTGTTCCATTAGCTGGGAAAATCATCCTCATGTGTGGTGACTACCTGAAGGCGGGACGCGCGCGAACTTGCGAATCGACCATCAAGTTGAACCCGCTTTGGAAATTGCTAAATAAGTTTACACTCACCAAGAACATGCGCGTCGATGAAGGTGAGGACGAGTTTGCTCAATATTTGCTTTCTGTTGGAAACGGCAATGCACGAACCGACTCGATCACACTTCCGGCAGACTTCCTCAAAGTGTGATCGATTTCGTGTATGGTGACATCAACACAACACCAGCCGAAGGAACCATCGAGGAGCGCACCATCGTTGCACCCAAGAGTGATGATTGCGCGCTAATCAATCAGCAGGTGCTTGACCTCCTGCCCGGCGAACAAGAAGTCAAACATAGTGCCGATAAACTTAAGAGTGATGACATGCATGAGGAACTCCGCCTACCCGTCGAGTTTCTCAACAAGATTGAAGGTCCGGATTGCCGCGCCATGCCATCCCGCTATAGGTAAACGCGATCGTTCGTTTGATGAGGAATTTAAACACTAGCAAGGGTCAAATCAATGAAACACACATGCGCGTCGCAAAAATAAACCGCTACATTCTGGAATGTGAGGTGCTGACTGACTTCTCAAAAGGCGAGCGCGTTCTCATCCCACGCATTAAGCTCTCACCCTCGGAAGGCATCTTCTCATTTAAAATGTCTCGCCTTCAATTTCCGGTTCAGCTCGCGTTCGCCATAACCATTAACAAGAGTCAGGGTTAAAGCTTGAAGAAGGTAGGAGTGTACTTGCCGGCCCCCGTATTTACGCATGATCAGATGTATGTGACCTTTTCACGATGCCACTCATTTGACGGCCTCAAGGTGTTTATCGTTGAGACAAGCGACCAATCAGCTGATCGGGATGGGCGTATCACAACAACGAATGAATTTCTTGAACAGATTCTGTGCATGTAAATTGTAATATATTTTACTATTTTATTATCTACCTTCTACTACTATTTTATTATCCTTTTGTACATTTCTTATGAAATATTTAGATTAAAGTTTGCCTCAGCAATTGTGTGCTTTTCCCTTCTGAGATTTTAATATTTAGTTTGGGTGCGTAAGTGATCATGTGATCCCGAGCGCGCGCTTCCTGTTTGAGATATGACTAATTGACTTGACACGTGTCATACTGTTCACATTTGAGCGCGTGCTTTCCGTTTAAGATTTAAAAATTAACCACGTATATGAATTTACTTTATTTTTGATAAAAGTGCATCAAATTTACATGTTAAAAAATCTTCTTAAACATTTCTTAACCAAAAATTCAACAAAATGTATTCACGTGACTGATTATTCAGTCACAGGTCAGCTAGTTAATTGTTAATCCAGAAAATTAAATAAACATGCTATAAACATTGCAGTTTTTCCAGAATTGTAGTAAAATCAAGCTTTCATCTTTGTCTATCGCTGCAACAGCATTTGAAAAAGTTTATCGTTTTGCCTTCAAAGTGGAAATGGCACCTTGATATACAATGGCTGAATAATTGAGGTAGTAGAGGCAAATAAACCACTTTTACGTTATCGTCCAACTCTCGTTATCGTCCAATACGAGGTGGGTGACTTGGCGCATTGTCCACCAATAAGAGTATCTTGAACTAAACTTTTTTGCGATCACAATCTGCTTTTGTTTCTGGTATGAAATAATTTCTGAACCATTGGTCAAAAATTATTTTTGTCATCCACGCTTTACTATTTGAAAATAGTGCAATGGAAGCACATGCTTGTTTACTACTTTCATAGCTCGAGGATTTTTTGAATTATGAATTAATTAGGGTTTCAACTTATATCCAGCCACATTACCACCCAATAAAAGAGTCACGTTCTCCTTAAACACCTTGAAACCTGGAAACCTGGCATAGTATGAGCTTCGGTATTGACGTAGCTGCGTTGTGGCATTAGTCTCCAATACAGACTCGTTTAATTACATATTATTTATTCAGGCAAATAATTCCCTTGTTTATGTGGTTTACATTCTCTATAAATATTTCAGCAGCTTTGTAATCGGCGTTCGCTATTTTTCCACTTATTTTAACATTATGTTATTTAGACCTACGCTTAAAATTCTGAAACCAACCATTGCTGGCAAAAAATGAATTTTTTGCTTATCTGGTGTTACCTTTCGCTTTAATTATAGCTAAGCGAAATGCGCTTCTGAATAAGATCATCCATCCAAATGATCAATAGTTTTTCCATTTCGTTAATGAGCCGTTTTATTTTCTGGGATATCATTGTTGCATTTATTGATGTGCATTCTTTGATTACTGATCGAATTTCATTCGTTTTTAATAAAAATGTTGAAATCATCGAATGGCTGAATACAAAATCACGAATTATTGAAGTTACTGTTTTTCCTTTTTATTTATGTTTTATTACTTTTAATTTGGTTTCTAAATTGACGACACTTCTCGACCGCTTGTGAATGGTTTTACTCGGCCCAGGTTTATTTGCCATATTCGATTTAAAGGAATGACGATATTTATTGCTTATGAAAAACCAACTGAATCTACTTTCTTATTGAGCACTTAACAGATTTTGAATTTAAACTTAAAACGAACATAAAAATGTTATACTATGATAGAACGTATGAAAAATTAACATTAACTTCTCCGAATATGTATGATTAAATAGAAATAAATTTACTGATTTTGATTTTCAAAAAAAATTTGAAAGGAAAGGAAATCGAAAAAAACGTGTTTTTTCGTCGTCGTAACTTCGAATTGTCGTAAGTCGAACCGTCGTAAGTCGAGGATAATTAGTATTTCAAAATGCGATATTTCAAAACGCGATATGGTACAAAACGCGATATTTCAAAATGCGATATTTCAAAACGCGATATGGTACAAAACGCGATATGGTACAAAACACGATATTTCAAAACGCGATATTTCAAAACGCGATATGGTACAAAACGCGATATGGTACAAAACGCGATATTTTAAAACGCGATACTTCAAAACGCGATATGGTACAAAACAGGTATGGTGATATGGTACAGAAGAATGTTATATCACCCGGTCCTATACTCCCGCTTTTATCGATTTTTAAATTCCTATAAACTGAAATTTTTTCTAAGGAGCGGAGCGATTGGAGCGCAGCGACCCGCCTGATAAACAACGGGCTGTACTCCCGTTTCTATCGATTTTTAATCTCGTATAAACTGTAGTTTTTTTTTCCTAACTAAGGAGCGAAGTGCTTACCTGATATAATCCGATCCTATACTCCCGCTAATATCGGTTTTTAAATTCCTATAAACTGAAATTAAATTTCCCCTTTTCCAGAATATACATTACGAAGCGACGGGAGCGCAGCGATTCGCCTGATATAACCCGGTCCTATACCCCGGCTTTTATCGATTTTTTAATTCCTATAAACTGTATTTTTTCCTAACTAAGGAGCGAAACGACTGGAGCGCAGTGACCTGCCTGGTATAATCCGTATCTGTACTCCCGAACTGCTGAAGTTTTTCTTTCTAACTAAGGAGCGAAGTGCTTACCTGATATAATCCGATCCTACACTCCCGCTAATATTGGTTTTTAAATTCTTTAAACTGAAATTAAATTTCTCCTGATATAACCCGATCCTAAACTCCCACTCCTATCGATTTTTAAATTCCTATAAACCAAAATTAAATTTCCCCATCACCCGCCTGATTTAACCCGATCCTAAACTCCCGCTCCTATCGATTTTTAAATTCTTATAAACTGAAATTAAATTTCCCCTTTTCCAGAATGCATATTGCGAAGTGACGGTAGCGCAGCGATTCGTCTGATATAACCCGGTCCTATACTCCCGCTCTTACCGATTTTTAAACTCCTATAAACTGAAATTAAATTTTCCCTTTTCCAGAATGTACGTTACGAAGCGACCGGAGCCGACCCGACTGATATAACCCAATCCTAAACTGCCACTCCTATCGATTTTTAAATTTCTTTAAACTAAAATTAAATGTCCCCTATGTGGATTATAAAAAAAATTGAAATAAAATAATTTAAATAATATTAATTTTTTTTAATTGTATAAAAGTTGGGATTTGGGGCGGTAGCCTTAAATCTTAAGATATAAAATGATTTAAAATAATCATTAAAGCATTTGTGCTTCGAAAAAAGAAATTATTTTGCGCGTTTGGGTTGCCTTTTAAGAGCGTTTGGGGCAATTTAGGGCCACTTGGGATCATTGAGAGCTACTTGGGGTCGTTTCTGGATATTTTCAAAGCCATATTCGTAATCAGCATACTAAAATACCTTGGTATACCGATTTTCAGAATTTTTGGAGGTATATGACCTATTCGGAACTATAACCACGCAGTTAAAATTTTCGGCCGTCAATTGATATCAGGTGCAAATTGAATGAAAAATTGAATTTTATTAAAACCTTCAATGTTGGGCATTTCTGTATCTTGGACACTTTCATTCAGTTTCTTGAAATTTCATATATTTATTTTTACAAAAATGGTCAAAATATTCTGTATATTGACAACCTCTTTATATTGTAACTTGGACACTTTGAAAATTTTCGTCTAATCTTTAATAAATTATCCTTTATTGGACACGAACACTTTTGTTCAATATCAGTAATTCGATTTAATGATAAAAAATATCACGTTTTGTACCATATCGCGTTTTGAAATATCGCGTTTTGTACCATATTGCGTTTTGTACCATATCGCGTTTTGAAATATCTCGTTTTCAAATATCGCGTTTTGTACCATATCGCGTTTTGTACCATATCGCGTTTTGAAATATCGCGTTTTGAAATATCGCGTTTTGAAAAATCGCGTTTTAAAATATCGCGTTTCAAATGGGACCCATATTTTACACATCAAATATATGTATATTTAAGTAGATTCTGCATCAATCACAATTTCACACCTCAAATGAAATCTCCAGCCTGATAAAAATGGAATAGAAATTTTTCTAAATGAAATTGATAAATAAGAAATTAAGTGGGGGTAAATTTACAGTGTATCTCTATCTATATGTATTATAAACGAAACCGAAGTAAATTTATTTGTTTTCTCACTTCGACGTGTGCAAATGGTTCAATCTGTTTCATACTGCTATAAACGATTGTTTGCTGGAGTACTGTAATAGTCGGTTAACTTCGCAATAATATCACTTAGCTTTTCATCGTCCATTTTAGTTTCACCATACAGCTTTATCAACACGTGGTATGTTTCGGACCCGATTTTCGTTTACCATCTTCCTTCACCTCATTTACGATGAAATGTTGTTCCATCTGCGCAACATACTCCTTGAATGTTTCCTTCGTCTTATCGAATTTGTGAAACGATGGTACACACTTTATGTCTTCAGCTGGATGTCGCTTCATTTGCTTGCTCCATGAACGTTTGCAAAAAAACTTGCTGATTTTTCATCATTTGCTGCATCACCTCTTTCATCTCCGAGCAAAATGGCTCGCGTATACTCGTACATAAAAAAAATTACTATATAATACACTTTTTCCTTTTATCTTCGTCGCCAAATGTTGAGTTTACTAATAAAACTGTACATATTTGTAATATATTTTTGGTTTAAGTGTGTTTATTCGAAGTTATTTTCACAAATGGTAAGTGTCATACAAAAATCAATTATTTATACGAGTATACGTGCAGGTTTATACCATTCATTGACCTCGTTTAGATGTAATCATAATGAATTAAGTTCTGTTCATACATTGCGATCGTAATATATCAACGTTGAATCTGTATTTCAACCCTATGAAAGGAGGAGTTGTTTTCATAGAGCCAATTTCATACTTTTTTTGTAGTTTTTATATTTCGTAAAAAGGCTGCATACCAATTGTTGGGTAAAAGTCAAGTTTATGTAAATTGTTCGGTAAATTCGTTTATTTTTGAAAAACTCTATGGTAAACTGATCGAGAAATCTGTACTAAAATCGATTTTTACCGTAGTAAACGATTTACCCGACTATTGGCCCGCAGCCTAAATAGCAGTCGGATTTTGATATTCGATTTTCGGAAAATCCGATTTCGTTTTTTCTTTTTTCGTTTTCTCTTTTAATAATAGCGAATTTTTCGATATCGGATTTTCATAATAACAAAATCCGCTTACAGATCCGATATCGAATTTTTTTAATAGCCCCTCTGAGCATACAAATGTTCGATGTTCTCTTGAACACAAGCAATTCGGCTGAGTTATTACGAATGGGAATAAACGTACATATGAATGGTATCAAATGGGAATCGATGTGTGTGTGTGAAAGATAAGTAAAAGGAAAAATAATAATTGAAATTGTAAAAATACAAAAATTGTAAAATTTTGAAATCGGGCCAGATGACACCAAAATTGTTTAAGTATTTTTTATTTACTATGTAATTTTCTACAGTGTTTTACTACTCGAGTAATTAGAATATTTAAATCTACAATATTGGGAAATCTACAATGTTAACACATTAATTCATAGAACATTGGCCTTACATTTTTTTTTTCTAAATATTTAAACTAATGAATTGGTCTTGTAAAGCAGCATAACAAATTTAAATCGAATGAAGCAATCCCTTCGACTTTATGGTGTATGAAGGTCATTTGCTACCGTTTGGTGGTATCAATCAGTTTTATGTGCTGTTATAATCTTAAACACAAGCCATATATCTTCCCACACTCGCATGTATGGATACTGGCCAGAGAGACACACACATTTTTTACTTGTTTCTATATCTGTTCGGCCTTGCAATATCCGTTACATTTATAACAATCACCAAACTATTACATAATATGACAACGAAATTGACAGTTAAAAATGATTGTAATCAGATACCGCCCTCACATCCCAAAATCAAAAAATATTTTTTTTTTGTTTTATTGTTAAATAGGTGGAATTGGTTTGATTGTTTGAAATTAATCCACCATCATCATAAAAACTTATCAGAGAAGACAGTTACAAGTTTACGACATGGGCATAAATTTGATTTTAAGTTAGTTTTATAGTTTACAGTAACTATTCCAAATTTCTTAATAATGCGCATACCGAAAAGTGTGCAACGTGCGATAAGAAAGTGATTAGAATTTTTGTCCCGTTGCATTTAATAGTTTTCAATCGATTATTTTGTGTTTATATATGGTTATAGTGTTTCTTTATGGGTTTAATATGACGACCATGTACCAGAGTAGTCATATTGTCCACCATATATTACATATGCAGAGTAAATGATTCATTCGTGTGTGCACGTGTTATTATTTTATATTTTGTATTTTCTAAACATAACAAACTTTGTCTTAAAGAACAAAACTTTTTCTTTTTCGTTTTCTTATTGTGTTGTGTGTGTGTGTGTATTTAGTTAACGCAATCACATTAGTTTTTGGGTTACTCATTGTTGTTACTCTCGATTAGAGTTTTTTTTTACCCAATTATTTGTATATACCTCGTATATAAAATAAAAATTGAAAATGGTTTTCACGATTTTACAACTTTTTTTATGTACAATTATTTTTATTTATTTGTGTTCTATTAATTTCAATTATATAAAGAGAAGAAAACAAAATTTACAAATTTCTTAAAGATTTCCAATTTAAGAATTAAAATTCCTTATTTAAATTTTTATGTATACATATTTATATAGTTTTTAGTAGGTTGATTGGGCAATTTATTTTATTTTTCATAATTTCACATTTGTAATTTTAGTTTCGTTTTCATTACTCAAGTTTAACAATAACAACAACAACAATGTAAAATTCAAAATTGCGCGCTTATTTTAGTTTTGGTTGTGATTTGATTAATTGATGAGCCTTATCGGGCATTCAAATCACCGTGTGCAGATTTCTACCCAGAGTATAATATAATCCAAGGTTAATTCTAGCAACTCCCTTAAATTCAGAATTATTTATTTCTGTTTATTTTTCGTTCACTTTCAAAATTTAATGATCTTTTTTGATATCGCGGTAAGGAGTTTATTTGTTTCCATATATATTTATTAGTTGTGCCGTTATCATTTAATAGCGATCTTAAAAATGAAAAGTTAATATAATTACCTTATTATTAACTCAAAGCGAGATTATGATCGATATGGATTTTTCGCTTTTAATTTTATTTTTGAATTCTTAAAAATGAAATCGAAACAATAAAAAATCCAAATTGGTTCTTGTGCTGGCTACGAGTATATATGATTCATACATATAGATTACATATTGGATCAACCTTCTCTTCCGCAAAAACTTTTGCTTTTTGGGTGATCTTGTGAAAATTTTAGTTTACGTGTATCACACATATGTAATTTATGGGAATATAGTTGAACCAATAATTCTATCTATACAGCACTGATAAAATGCTATAGTGTAATGGTGAAAGGTAATTGTGTAACAGAATTACTTTATGAAGTATTGACCTAGAGCGGCTGATTGATACTGTTATACAGTTAATTATGAAATTGTGATAATATAGATTGTTCGATTGATCGATTCGTCGATTGATTAACATTATTTAAAGGAATACATGCTTTAACTGGAACAAATAAAGTATTTCTAAACTTTGTACAATTATAAAACCAATTTTTTACAACAAAAAAAAAATCTGTAATACGATTATCGATCCAAACAATTAATTTTAACTCAACAAACGTAAATCGAAGAAACAAATTGATTAACGAAAACCTTCTGGAGAGGGGTTCCCCTCTATATCTTGGTTTTCAAAAGCCTGGTTGTACAAAAGCATGGTTTTTCAACAAAAAAAGCCTGGTGCCCTATTCCTGAATACGATACGAAAACGAAAATACAAGATTCATATTTGGATTGAATCAGATTCGTACGATTCTTATTTAAAATTGAATAAGAATCTTGTACTTTCGTTTTCGTATCGTATTCAGCAATAGGGCCTCTGGTTTTCTAAGATTAGTATTTTTTGTTCATAGAATTTTTTTTTTTTTTTTTAATTTTGAATGCTATGATTGTTCTGAAAAGAACATTTAATAATTCATGTATAAAAAAAATAAATAAATTAAAATAATATTTCATTTATCCCACTAGAAACTATAAAACCAAATATTTTGTATAAAACTTCATAATTACTTATAAAGTTGAAGATTATAGGCCATACTTAATAAACACATTTTAACTAACCACTTGTTTTTTATTTCGCAAAATTATTTTGAATATTTTCAAAAAGTTTAAAAAATCACTCGATCGATTTCGACTTGTTAGGTCATCATCAGGAGTATCTACTCTAGTAGTGTGTTTCGCCAAGTGCCTACGGCAAATAGCGTAAAAAGTATTATAGGCAATATTTTGAAGATAATCCACTTTGCTTAAATTATCTCACTGGTTTTATATTATAGATTGTCTTATTTTTAATTTTCTTAGTTTTTCTTATTTTGTTTAGCGCTATCATTTGCGGAATTTTCATTTTATCCATTATAAACTCTTCTCCAATTTCGATATTTGTAATAATATCTTAGTACGTCTTCTGCTGGTAAAAAATCTAAACTTTTTAACATTCTGATCTGAAGGCTAAACTTTTCGTTATTGCCGTACTTCACAGCATAACCTTGTTTTTGTACCTACGTCTCCAGATGATCTGCCCGAAGTAAAAGAAGCAGCCTTTAAAACTAGTTTCGGGGAAAATTTTTTTTAAAGCTTTATCGCTCGCCTTTTCGAAATCCGATATTACAAATTTTAGATTCAATCTTTTTCGATCTTATTCCCAAACACAAAAGGTACAGTCTCCTTGCCAATCTTGCCATGAAAAGTGAATAATTGGCCATGAGCCAGCATTCTGCCTCTGCCATTAATTTCAAACTCGAACGTGTTGCTAATACTATAACAGCTTGCTCTCCAAAAACCTTTACAGACAAAACAAACGGTTCTCTTTTGATATATTGCAGCTCGCGTATTTCGGCACTACACTCAATAACGCTATTTCGAATAATTTGTGACTTCCGTAGAACTGAATTTTTCGTTGCCGCTTTCAAATTTGTGTTGGCTTCGCAAGTCGACTTATCATATGCCGAGGGGTCATTGTTATGGCATGTAGGTCCTTTTTTAATCACATGATCTACTTCAACCACTTTCGTAACAACTCTTCCTTTGTACAAAAGAGTCTTTCTCTCGGCACACGCCCACTAAAACATTTCGTTTTTTCTCTTCAAATGGTACGCTAGACCATTAAAAATTAATTTGGGTTTCCCGTTATTCGTCGAAATAATTTTAATTTTAAAATTATTTAAACAACAGGTTTAAAAAAATACTTGTAAATACGTTGATGATGTAATCACTTAAGTAACTAGAATTACAAGCGAGAAGTAAAAGTAAAAACACAATATAAAGTTCGGTTATTCCCCACAATAACTTTATTATTATATGCTTCCCCGAAATCGATTTAAAGTAAAAATGTGAAACGATATGTATGTTTTCAATGTAATTTTCATATTTTGTACTTCCTCGATGTACATTCGGTAAATCCCCGCAAATCAAACACCGTGATTCCTCGAAAAGTATTTAAAATAGGAAAAACATAAGTAATTTTTAATTTTTCCTGTTTTTAGAAAAATAAATCGGTTTTCATAAAACAGGATTTTGTAAACCAGGCATTTGAAACTAGGTTTTTGAAAACCAGGCTTACCAGGTCCATCAAAATTTAACAACAGAAATTTTGATAAAAGCCAGATTTTTGGGATTTAATAAATTCATTTGGTAATTTTCTCCACATAAATGTGCTTATTCCATGACCAAGGTGTATCTGTTTTGAGGCGCTTACTTTTTCGGTTCTTCGCACAAAACGAATAAATCAATCCTACGCTTAAACTTTTCTGTGGCCATAGTTTTTCTAAAAATTCGAGACCCAACTATGCTGATCATAAATAACTCAATTTTAAATTTTTTGCCTCGTAAGCTCCACGAGCATATAAAATCCCAATAAATGCACATTTTTCCGGTAGTGATATTATCCGATTATTTCTCACAATTCGGCGTTCTTCTGCGCAGATTCTGATATGCTTCATAATTTGGTCATCTATTATAAAAGAAAATGCATTTATAATATTATCTGCCATAATATTCCTTCTTGCGTTGCTTGTACCCTTGAAAACACAAGGAGATGGTAAACTGCGAGGAAACCACGTTCGCTAAATTTTGTCCTCACAGTGCCATCAGCAGCAGTTTCGATCTCCTGAGAAGTGTTTTCAGTTTTTTCATCAGAGTCTGAAATAATTCGCATCCTACACCTTCTTCTGGCCATATTAATAACATTTTCATTTTCACCATCGTCGATTCTTCATCGCTATTTTCAGTTTCAGGTGCTCCACTTTGAATTTGAACCGTTTCATCTCCAGATGATACTTCAAAATTTATTGCATCTGATATATCGGGGCACTTGTCATTTATGTTCGTTAGCTTTTTCAATAAATCACTTCTATTCGACATTTCTTTCATGAATATAGGGCGCAAATGATATAAAATAAATAATTGTATCTTTTTAGAACAAGTATCAGATCTACATAGAGATAAGACTAACAAGTACCAGTAAGTGTTAGCTTATTGACCAGTTGTAACTCATCTAGTGCTTGTTCAAATAAAAAAGGAATCAAGTAACGGGAATCGCTAAAAATGGGAAATGTTATTTCGATACAGGGCCGCATTGGTCATATCCCTTTTTCAAACAAAAAAAAATGGTTCCATTTAAGTCCAAACCACACAAATGTGTGAGTAAAAAACCATAGTATGTAATGGCGTTTTTGATAAAAAATTTCGCTTGATTTGAAGTACAACCAACACAATTATGTGTATAGTTATAGTGTTTTTTTCGGACGAAAATAAGTTTGAAAGAAATGCACAAATGTGTAAGTTGGTTCAAAAAACATACAAAAATAAATTTAGACATGGTACTTTTACCGTACCCACACAATTGTGTTATCGGGCAGGTAAAAGGATATAAGAAATTTACTGAATTCAATAATAAAAGTCATTTATAGTGCGTTCATGACGTTGGAACTTAGATATTAAAAAATACCATGGTATCAAACAGAATGTATTAAAACAACAGCAAAGTTCAACCCGAGTTCTGAACTAGTAGGCGTGGTATAAAGCATTTCACGTAATTTAATTGGTTTTAAAATTTCAATTTTTAATTGTTTAAAATTTCCCAAGCAGTTAATATGACTGCTTTTGAGCAATATAGGTATAACACGTACATATATCAGAAACAAAGAGGGGGGGGGGGGGGGGGAGCGGATGTATAAATACCACCATTAATAAATGCATTTATATCATGTATAAAAAGTCACAAAATCCTAAGAAATTATATCATTATAAATATATTTTTTTTACTAATTGAAATTAAAAAGCAGTCTAAATGACTTTTTTGGACAATCTAGTGTTAATAAAATTTCTCCCCAAATTTTTAAATATTTTGATCGCTTCCGAATGTAAGTCTTTAAGGAAACACTTTTATGACTGAAACGCATAGCATTCAATAAATTAAAAAATTCCAGTACGTATTCTAAAAATAATAAGTAAGCTTTTGTACACAGTCTGTTAAGCGCCTGCAAAATTATTTCCATGGTTTTTAACCTGGATGCTCTTTCCATGGATTTTAACAGCCTCTTTAAAAAAATTCCTTCAATACAATCCAAATTTTTAAAATCCGCAATTTTGATGCGACAACCAACGTGTAGAACTGTAGAGGATGTTTTTGAAACCATTATTTTATTCTTTTCGAGAAGATCTTGAATAGCTTGTAGCTGAGAACAACGTTATGAGCTGCCGGAAACATATAAGTCCGATTAACCACAATTTAGGTCTCGGTTACAAATCATATATCTTTATCTAGTAGACTGCCGAATGAAGATCAACTAGATTGCTGACATTGTAAATATCTCAACTGAACGCGTACTAAATATCCTTCTCGAAAAATTGGCATTACAAAGCTAGCGGCGGCTTAGTAGAACAAAAATGGAAGCGCGTATTTCTGATCTTGTGAGTATACTGTTTGGATAATTTTTGTCACTTTTCGTGACTGTTTACGAAACAAAGATCAATCACTATACGCCAGAAATGAAACATCAATCTGCTCGAACGTAGATGACGACACTTCCAAGGCCGGAAAGAAGATGGACACAGTATTTTTTTAGATACGCGAGGATCTTCAACAATCCATTCATGCGATAATGGCTTGACGAAAAGCTGAACGTGTCAAACAAGGAAATCATTGCAGAAACAGAGGGCTTTATGGCTGAATATTGTTCGACTTAATGTACCGCTCTGAAATCAGAGTATGAATAAAAAAAATGTTTACGTACGCTGTATGCTCCACATTTCTTGTCAATTTTCTAGCACTATTTAATATGGTTGAATTAACACAGAGGCCAAGATACTGTAGTTTATCAGAAAGAGAAGTTGCAAAACAAGCAAATCAGTAGGATGTGCATGTTTTCATAGGCTTGAGATTATTTGTTTGAGGCATGGAAGTAGTCATGTTTTTTTACATAATTCAGAGAAATAACTAGATAAAATCTTGGTCTTATCCCAACAGATTAAGAAGTCATTATTCGATTTAGTGGTAAAGCGAATATTTACACGATCTGCAGGCAGTACTCGGTCATAGTCAGATGTTTATACCACCGGGGGTACTTTAGAAAGCTTAATGGTTGTCTCGAGTGGCTTTTTAAGTAACTTATTGTCACGTAACTGGGCATTTTTCAACTAATAATTTGTTTTTTTGACCAAAGTTTCTTAACATATACATCTGGATGAGCAAAAAATCAAATAATGATATAGGGGGGGTTACCTCCGCATGCAGTTAGGACTGGCGCCCAAATGGTGTGACAAATTTTTAATTCACTTTCTAAAACCCGATTTCATTGAAACTTAGCACACATGTGTTTCCGGTGAAACCAAATTCTATATAATTGTTGGACATCACAAGCTTATTTATACACGAATGAAAATTAGCTAAAATGTTTCCAAATCTCATTTTGAACGTATAGGCACTGATGAAAACCTATTGGATCATAATATTTCATTGCACATTCGAATTTTCCTATTTCATCTTAGTAATTCATCCATATTTTCGAGGCAAATATATTTTTGTAGCACAGGCCCTTAAAATACATCAGTTTTGGAAGTTTGCTATCTCAACATACTATTCAGTTTTAATTTTTTGAGATGGATTCGTCCAATGTGTAGTTGAGTCATTTATCAGTAAAATCGATGCAAGTCAGTAACAAAGTGTTTTGAATGTATGAAAGACTTGTAATGGAAGCCAAAGGCTATTTGGTTAAAAAACAATTTAACGTTTACCATGATACCCTTGAACTCGTGTTATCAGAAAATTTGTATCCACACTGTGACCCTTAACCTGGTCTGATGCTGCGGCATAAACTCAGGAGCGTGGGAATGGATTTATCAAGAGTATGTGTGAATCTGTATGAGACCAGTTAAAATTATTGGATACTGAAGAAAACAAAAGAACTGCATGCTTAACAAACAATAAACATCCCATCTCTAAGCTTCACCCATTGTGATTTATAGCTCTCAGGTAATGGATTGTTCGCATCAATTTTCAAACGCCACGAATGTAAAAATATGTGAAAATAAGCTTCTCTAACTTCTGGCGCTCCAAGTAGTTTTCTTGCCAAACTCAAGAATCTTAATTTGACAATCTAATAATTGTTCTCGAGAAAGTCAACGCTATTCTTTAGTGGTAGTTTGACGACGAATCTACCGGTATCACCCCTTCTAAAGTTTTGAGCGAAGTGAGCTTCATAAACGCGTTCTACTTCCGAATCCCTCGCTACTTGTGCATGATTCCATGGTAATATAAAGTTTTTTCTTTATATGTGTACGAACTTCATTTATTCCGCATATTGAAACATTCACTTTGATTCGCTCTAGCCCAAGAACTCGGGCTAAACAATCGCTTATAAAACTTAATTGCGAACCCGAATCGAGCAAAACACGGTATCTTATTAAATCACCATGGCAGTCGCGAATTTAACTATGGCTGTAGCTAAAATAGTCGACGCAGTCTTATCGTTGATGCTGGCAGCATTATCTGCTTCTTATGAATGACATGAGGAGTCTAACACAGCTGAGCTTAAATTTTCTGTTGATACATTTGGTTTGGCAATACTCCCATTACTACTTGGTTGCTCAGGATTAGATTGAGATGTGATAGTTGCTATGGTATCAGGCTCCTTTTCCACATGTAAAAGGGTATGATGTCGTTGCCGACATTTTCGACAAGATCCCTTTCGGCAAAACCACACTCCGTGACTTCCTTGTAGACAATTGATGCACAATGAAAGACTTTTGACCTCGTCAAAACGGGCCCTTGGAGTTAGGACATCGAATTGCGGGCATCGATTTATATCGTGATCTTTACATATTGTGCAACTTCTCTATTGGCAGTATCTTCTATTGTTGCATTCAGAGATGTATGACGAGCCGCCGATCGCGTAGTGATTGAAGCTCGAGAAGGTGATGGTTTATCATTCAAATCGAAATTGACCTCTTAAGAATTTTTTCCTTTACAAAAGTCTTCGAACTTCTCTATAACGTGTCGACATCTAATTTACTACAAATGATGAACAGCAGAAATGCGTTGGCTAGCTCTGCATCCATCCCCATCTGCTTAAACGACCTTAAATTGAAGTTAATTGTGTCAATTGAATCACGCAATGAAGCAGCTGTTTTGATTCCATTTGAAGATGATGCATTTGTTTTCATAACGTTCCTTCAGTAACTTGATTGCCGCTTGGTAATTCACCTTGGTCATTTCCATCAATCTTATAGGTTTTGATGTCGAAACGTCACCCAGACAATTTCGAAGATGTGTAAACTTCTCAACAGTAGTGAGAGTGTCATCGTTGTCGACCAGTGCTACAAATGTTTTATAAAAATCATGCCAATCAGTATATTTACACGAAAAACATGGTAACAACAATTTTGGAAGGCGAGCTGGACGTGCACTGGACCGAATTCTGTCCCCTAATTAAGAAACTGGGCATTGATTCACGACGGGAACTAACTTGTGCTGCTAAGAGTTTTGATTTTATGCTGCAGTATGTGTCCTCAAAGAGTTCCCTGTGATTGTTTTCCGCTTCGCTTTTATCCTGGCTTTGACCGATCACTTCATAAACCAATCATTTACTAACAAAAAACTCCCCGCCGCCCAAAACCCACCATTCTTCTTCTAAATTTTCTTTCCCTTTTGCAATTATCAATCATCGAAAATAATCGATTAGTATCGATTCTGTATGTTTTATTGTTTGCCTGTCATCTAGCGTGAAATAACTGCAAGCTTATGATAACAACCAAATGCAATTGCAACAGACTTTTGGCTAAGAATATTCGAAATATTTGTTTTCCTTTCGGCATTCTTACAGTTGAATTATCTATGTTGAAGACCTTTTCGTTTATTGGTTTTCATAGTCATCAATACTATTCGTTCCATTCCAAATCGTTCCAGCAAAAATTGCAGCCCTCTGTTGCTGCTGTTTTGGTGTATGTGATTTCTGGTTTGACTTACTGTGCCTGGTTTTATGGATTAATTCAATTTTATCCTCATTAAGCTATCGTAAGAATTTCTTTCTTATAATGAAGCAACAATCGTCACAAGTGATGAAAATAACGATTAGGCGACGAAAAATAATAAGGTGCAACATAACACAAATGGTTTCGCAAATCCTGCTTAACTTAGCTTTTGAATCTGAAAGCAAAAACTTTTGGCTTTAATTTTTTTAATGTATTTTAGATTCTTCGATTTGGTTCATTTTATTAATATTTATTTTATTTTTTTATTTGAGGCGTTGAGAAACAAAGTGGTCCAACCGCAATATTTAACTTTTACAGAATACTGATTTCAAAAATTTGGAAAATTTTAGCTTGTGCTGGTGACCGCAGTTTTTTCCCTTATAACTTTAGGGAAAGTAATAAATAATGGTTTTATATGCAACAACAACAACAATTCAACTAAAAGTTCTATTTAATATGAGTAAACTTCAAGAATATTATCAAAATTGAAATTTTGTGGGTTGGACCACTCTGCTTGTCAACGGCTCAGTTTACGAAATAGAACAAATTAAATTCAGTATTTTTCTAACAAAACAAACGCAAAATGTCTTTTTTTTACAACAAGATGACAAAAAAAATAGTTAAAATAACCGCCTTCTGGTAAACACCATAACCATAAAATGGTTTTATTTCCCCTAAACCTAAACATTTTTTGGCTTACATTAAAGCCAATTCGGCTTTATACAATGCATTTGTTATTGTAATTTTGCGAAAGCAACACAGCTAATATTGTGCAATATTACATACAATTGTACAGATAGCGCAACATAGTCCACCACGATGCAGCATTTTGTAATACGAGGGCTGCCTTTTATATTTCGGGATTAGAGAACAAAAACAAATATTAATCATCGAAAATCGCTTTATTGTTTTTCAAAATATTCCCCATGAAGATCTATACACTTTTGCATGCGTTTGAACCAATTATCGAAGCACTTTTTCCACTCTGATTGAGGTATCTCCAAAACATGCATTCTGAACGCAGCAACCGCTTCTTAAGGTGTCGAAAAACGTTGGCCTCTCAGTTTGTTTTTTACGTACGGGAATAAAAAGAAGTCATTTGGTGACAAGTCAGGACTATACGGCGGATGACTCATCAAATCGATGTTTTGAGTGCTCAAAAATGCAGTTGTTTGAGCCGATGTGTGAGAGCTCGCATTGTCGTGGTGAAGAGTGATCCGTCTTCGGCACTTGGTTTTCCTGATTTCTTGGAAGACGACTGGCAAACAAATGGTTGTGTACCACTCAGAATTGACTGTTCTGCGTTGTTCTAGTGGTACGGTTGCGACATGTCCATTTCTTCCGAAAAAACAGGCGATCATTTGCTTGCAAGTGCTTCGTGCGCGAGCAACTTTTGTTGGTTTCGGCTCATCTTGAAACACCCATACAGTAGACTGCTGTTTACTTTCGGGCTCATACGCGTAAACCCACGATTCATCACCTGTCACTATGTCATAGACGTGTTTTGAAGCACCGCGATCGTATTTTTTGAGCTTTTTTTCGACCAATCGACACGAGCCTTTTTTTGAGCGATTGACAAATTGTGTGGGATCCAACGCGAACAAATTTTTTTGACATTCAAATGTTTATGCAATATTGAATGTATGCTGGTCCCACTAATGCCTATGGTTGTCTCAATCTCATGATAGGTCACATGATGATCTTGCAATATCAGTTCGCGCACATCATCAATGGTTTCCGGAACAACAACTGATTCTGGACGACCTTCACGAAATTCGTCTTGGGGTGAACTACGACCTCGATTGAATTCACCATACCATCGATAAACACTGGTCCTTGATAGAGCTTCATCGCCAAAAATTGAATTAGGTTCATCCATGCACTCTTGCTGCCTTAATCCACGTCGAAAGTTGTAAAAATAATCGCACAAAAATGTTCACGATTTAATTCCATTTTTTCGCCGAGATGTTGAGTTAATGAGTACTGTAAACAACACAAATAGCGCTCGAATGTCAAAACGTTCTGAGTACGTATAATCTCAAAAATGTCAAACTTTATGATAGAGCTGTCAGTTGCCAGATTGCAACACTAGGGTTGTCCAATCCCGAAATATAAAAGGCAACCCTCGTATCACTCAACATATTCCAACATCCCTCTCGCAACGTGAATAAATATTTTGGAATTAAAAAAGGCTATCAACAGAATGCGCTGGGTACGCCGAGTTAACCAATTTTTTTCAAAACTTTTGCCTACCAAAAAATAAACCCCGAATTTTTTCCGAAGCCCTTGATTCAAACATACAATTGTTACTCCAAACATATAATTGAAACTAAATCTCAGTCGATAAATATTTCCTTTCCTCCTAGCTCTTCGATCCGCTAATGCGTAGTGGAACTATGATTTTTTCTTGTTGCGGTTGCGGTAACTAATAGAGATGTTCATTTTCTTAAAAACTATCGATAATACATATCGATATATATCGCAAACCAAACTATCGATAACCAAAATAATCGATCTCAAAACTATCGATAACTGAAATATCGATGAATGTATTTTTGTTGCTTTTTCTGAGTAAATACAGAACGGATATACTTTTACGCTGAGCCTTCAACTTTAATGATACAATAATATACTCACACATACATCATACACTAAACAGTCACACACAATACATGTTACATAATAATCGCTCAGTAAAAGCGCGATGTGGCGTTTAGGACGTTTTCCTAAAATTATTATTATAAGGACGTTTATAAGGACGTTTTCCTAAAATAGATTTCCATTCTAAGAATAAATTACCGGATATTTTTCATTTAAATTCCCAGATTTCCATAAACGGTAGAATTAATAAAATGCTTATTTTTGTTTAGATTAAATTAAAAATAAACTTAGTTGGCAAGGCTTTAAAAATGTCTGCTGGCTACGAAACAACTCCTACTAAGTCCTATTCCCGATGAACCTTCAGTTTTAAAACTTCTTTCGGCAAACAATAAATAAACAACCAATCTTCGAAAAAAAATTATTCTTTATTTTTAATTAATCAAACGTTATAGTAACCAATCATTCAAATTTAAGGAGTTCAGAAATAATAGCTTATTTAATCTCTCTAGATGCAACCGGTTACGAGTTTCCTTCATTATATTTCCTGCTCTAGAGAATAGTCTTTCAGATAGCACTGATGTTGCTGTTATCGATAAATATTTCTCAGCAAGTTTTGCTAATTCCAGATTTATATTTTTTTTGAACTGACCAATATGCTAAAGCACCGGTTTCCAGATCCATTAGTGGCTGATTTAAATAATGGCTTAAGACAAGATGAATTCCTATCCCATCACCTTCGGATAGGGAAACATTTTGTGACGTGGCTAAAGCTAGTTTCCTATGGAATTTCCATAAATCGAATTTATCACTATTCTCGGCTAGTGCCTCTTTGGCTTTATTTTTTTCAGTATGAAGTCCTTTTGAATATACCACTACTTCTTCTTTCAAAAATGTGTCCACTATTTTAATTGCTTTTGAGCATGACGTTATATCTTTGAAGTGAAGTTTTTGGAAACGGGGATCGAGAATTGATGAAATAGCCAACAAGTGGCATTTTTCGATATATTGCAAGCGCTTCTCAATCTGTTTTAAAAGCTTTTCTTTTAATGTCTTTGATATAATTGTTTCGGTTTCAGTTGTTAGAAGTTTGTTGACCATACATGAAATAAGTGGTATCACTTTACTACTGGTGATAGTTTTATCACCACAAATTTCTTTTGTTAATATTTCAAGCAGGCATAATATTTTGATAGCATCTTCAACTGTCGAAAGTTCCAAACCTGAAATAAAATGAAACGAATAATTCAAATTATTTTATTACACATCATTTAAGATAATATAATTTTAGTACTACCTGTTAGCATATCAGGGCTTTTGGGAAGTCTTAGCAGAACTGCTCCAATTTTTCCCTTAAGCTCATCGAAACGTTCGAGCATATAATATGTTGAATTCCATCTAGTTGGAACTTCTTGAATTAATTTCAGGGGCTGTCCAGTTTGAGTTTTCCATAGTTCATTTGCTGCCACAACACTATGTTTGAAAAACTTGACAATTTCCTTTATCTTCAAAAGTAAGTTTCTTAATTCTGGAAAGTCTGTCATAGCACCTTGACCTACCAGATTGATGGTATGAGCAAAACAAGATAAGTGTTTATCTTTCACAAAAGTATCTGCAATTGCCTTGGTAATGTTTGAGGCGCTATCAGATACCACGGCTACTATCTATTAAAATTTCATGAAATAAAAATATTTTAGATTCTCCAATTCACGTGAATTTACCTTTTCTTCTTCAATATTCCACTCAGAACAAATTGTTTTTAAATGACGGGATATTACATCCGGGGAATGACGTTCGTCTAAAGAAGCTACACAAATCATGCCTGAGCACATTGAATTTTCAAAAATAAAATGAGCTGTAACACCTAAAAAGCTCTGAGTGTTCAATGTCTCAGTCCAAAAATATCCGTTGTTAAGGTGAAATAGTTTACAATCCGCATTTTACTTTTAAGAACTGATGATAGGGCATCGCATTTTATCCATTTGTTTTGTAATTGATTGTCTTGTAGGAACCTTTGTATAAAGGTGCAATGAAATAGCGAAATCCTTCCTTCTCCGTAAAACATAAGCTTAAATTATATTTAGCAATCATATACAAGATTGCGTTTGTAATTTTTTGATCTTTTGCGCCACCTCCGCTAAAGCTGCTCATGTTAGCAAAAACCGTGTCAATTTGTTGAGTTCGCGCAATCATTTTCCGTTTATATGACAAAGTCGGGGGTAATGTCTTTGACGACACTGCTGGTTCAGAATCGACCAGACCTCTTGAGATTTATTTAAAATGCCGTATTGTTAGGTGCTAAAATTAATCGTGAAATATTTTTGTCAATTAGAAAAATGAGAAATAACGTTTACGTTACTTACCGAGCGATTTTGATTATTCAAGAATGGTTCCACTGCCGATTCTGAACATTTTCCGTCAGAAACAACGGCCATGGCTTGAGGTTCAGCTTCAGATATTTTTGTTATACTTGTGATTTCTTTCTCGCCATAATCATATTCCGCTTCGTCTGATTCACCAATATCAATTGTTGCTGAAGATGATTGTCTTGATAAATCCGATTCATCGGATTCTTTTTCATTTGTAACTATGTCAGGATGAATATGTCTAAGATGACTCATTAAATTGGTCATATTTCCCATCGCTTCAATCTTTTGTGACATATTTTACACATTCCACCTCCATTTTCAAATTTAATAAAATATTTCCAAACGAAGGATATCGTTTTAGTTTTTGGAACCATTTTCACAAATAAACTATTCACTGTAACTAATTATTATTTATTACTAATATTTATTGTAAAATTTGATTATCTATTTTATATTATGATGTTCAACTTCAAATCGTTTTCAAAATTTCCAATTCCGACTCGATAAAAATGTAAATCACACAAACAATTATTAGCTCGGTTCATAAACGAAATGTCAAAAAAGAACAAATTTATTAAAATTCTTGTTTCCAGGTGTACGCAAATTATAGGTTATGTTGAATTTGAACATTATACCAATTTTTTGTCATTTTTGTTTGCTCTCAAGCCCAACAAACAATGAACTCGGAAAGCTAAAGTTTTTGCATTTTGAACGCAAAACTTACAAAAAAAAAAAAAAATTGGAATAATCGATAGTTCTCTATTTAATAAAACATCGATTATTGGGAAGTCAAACTATCGATAAAAAACCGACAGTTTTAGCGTAAACTATCGATATTTAAAATAATCGATATTTATTGCACATCCCTAGTAACTAATAATGTTTCCATATGTGATTTTCCGTTTTGGTTAAAAAAAACTTCTAATGTTCACCACCATGTTTATTCAGTCTTTCGTCAGAGTTCATCGCGTACATTAACGCAGTTAATAACTAACTTCAGCTTAGCTTCTAGTTGAGCTTTATACAGCAGAAGCAAAACAGTGCATGATATGTGGTATTTACCATCTACCTATTTTCAATAATTCTCTACTGTTTGATGATGGAGGATAAGGATTTCGGTCCATGAAGAATGTCATTATTACAAGTAATTCGATCGGTTCTGATAAAAGGTTTCAAAGTGATCATTAAGAATGTTTTAGTCTTTCATCTCAAACAATAATGCCTGCTTCTGCAGCATTATTCCCTTATTTAGCATTTTTTTATGTAAATAGCTTGTAAATAGTTCTTTAATTACCAGCCTAGTTGAAGCGCCAGTGGAAGTGCTATTTGCTCCGTTCCTCGCACAGAGATCGGCCACTTCATGATATATAATTCTACTAATTAATTTTCATACCCAGTTACTTTAAAGACTTGATGCTAAAAACATCGAGTTTCCAGTAGTATGCCTCAATTAGGATAACCGAACGTAAGAGTATTAAAATTAATGTACAGGAATACCAAGGTTTTCATTATTGCATATACTCGTAGTCAAGCAGCAAGGCTCTTGTTCACGAACCGGGTCTTCTACTGTAAAATAACATGGAGCATTCTCCTGCAAGCTACTCCATGTTACTCTGATCATCAAGTCTACTAATTGATTATTTTTTTCTGACAGATTTTATTTGATCCTTATACTTCTCGCGAGACCACTAGTTTTTGCTGCTCATGTTATGCTTGACAGATTAGTCTATTCAATATTAAAGGACGATACTAGATCATGACGCTTGCGTTATAACGTTGCTAACTTTGTTTTTGATATATGAAATGTGAGGGTTCTATGCCAGTTTTGATCATAAGTCCCCCAGATACTGGTTATGAAAAAGGGGTACACTCTTGTGTACGCTTTTCATAATTTTCTTTTCTTGTAAATTTGATAAAATTTCCTCGAGGAACGCATCGATATACTGCATGCCACTAAAAATTTACGAAAGTATACATTTGGGCATCAAACATCTACGATACCGAGTGTACAGTTCTACAATATTCACTACACTTTTGTTATTTGTTAATTTGTTTAGCTATACTTTTGATAAATGTTAAAAAGTTCACTCCGATTTGCCGTAGGCATTTGAAGGGCGCGTAACAGAGAGAGATGGCAATAACAACTGCACCATCTACGTCAAGCAAACGTTGCTCACGTTAGTAGGAATTTGGAAACCGCATAGGAATAGCATAAAAATAATTGTAGAAAAGGAAGGGAACGAGATTGACTATTACACCCCTACTCCACCTCCATTCCCTTAAAATGCCAGAATGTCTCTGTTGGGTTCACTTCTACAACAATAGGAGTAAGATTGGTGGTTGAAGCTGCTCACGGCGAATCTTAAAATAAAATAGAAGAAACCACAAAGAATCATCAATACATAACGAAACTGGGTTATACTTATCTAAAAATGTAACATCAGATCATCAAATTAGTCATTGCCTGCCCCTAATTTTAATTAAATTACTTGCATTATACTCGTATAACTTACCAATTAGAAAACTTCATATTTTGCAATCAAATGTGTTTACAACCAATTTGCTTGACGTTTCTACGAACAAAAACATTTTACTCCATAGCAGAGACATCTACTTTGTTATAGATTACTGTCTATCAAATTGTGTACTAATGCTGTGTACCTTAATCGACTAAACTTAAATTGGAATGGTTAGTTCATATAATATGCCAATAGGTAGCACTAGTACACAAGTCATTACGTGTGCCTTAAAAAACACTAAACTAATTACAATCACCCGTTCCACACGGGATGTCAAAGAAGCACTTCTTCACGCTTCAAAATAAGTCTAATAGATTTTTTATTGCTAATGTAAAACTTTATTTTATATTTAAACACAAAATTTTTTGGGTTGGTATCGAAAGGCCAAACATTTTATTAGCGAAAAAAATATCCCAAAATGCCATCCCGAAAATAATAATCCTAACAACAAAAATCTCAAAAGTCATAATAATATATTCATAAAAAATATATTTATCCAAAGCAGTATAATGAAAAGTCAGTGAAAAGTAACCTCGTAAATTGACTTTTCGGCCGCCAACTAGTGGTCAATAGCAGAATCTTCGCATTTTCGTTTAGTTTAGTTAGTTTAGTCGATTAAGGCACACAGCATAAATTTTATAGCAAAACACTTAGTTGAAATACCAAAAGGTTAGATGTCTCTACACAACAGCAAGAAAAGGGGTGTAATCAAAATTTATGTAAATTTGACGAAAATAAAGAATAAGTCTCTCTCTAAAAATCACCATCGGCGCGTGAACACGTAACCTAGAATTTTTTTTGCTGATATACACTGAAGTTAAAATTAGTGCTCGCTTATACTGAGGCTTTACAATTATTATTCGAACAGTTTCATTCACCAGGAATCTGCTGCTTCCAGCAGGCCTTAGAACTTGGCAAGGATTCATTGGACTAATCATACATTAATTCAAAAATAACATGATTATGTAACCTCATTAATGAGGCGGCCAAATCCCTCTGTGGAATGTAACGCCAGCAAAATAAGAAATAAGTAAAGTCACTTTACCATTGGTTCGTGTTTGACGTCTTGTCCAACCCTCATCTATACTGTGCCATCCTATTGTGAAGTAGGCCCCTTAGAGGTCCGGTGTTGCTGGCGGTCCGCGATGGCGCAATTTTACCTGATTTATGTTTGATATGCCCTGTTCAGCCGCATACCTAGTTTTTGGGACTGAAGGAGGTTCCTAGTCCATCGAAGAACTAGTATGTGATTAGTTATGATGATGATTTACTTACGTTCCGTAATTTCATTTTTTGAACCAGCATCGGCTTATTTAATTACTGGGGGAGTTAAGGAAATTAAGGATCGTACCACTTGATCATCCCGTCGTTTTTCAAAGAAATAATATTCTTCAAAAAATTCGGTCCAATTCTTATTCATTTGCCGAAGATGATATTAAAGAGAGATTATTTTAAATTAATAGTGGAGACCGTCTGCAAAGGTCTTTTGGGAGGTTTAAAGTATTAGATTCATCTACTATCTTGAGAAGCACTTTGAATAAAAAATTAACGAAAAACATTTGAAGAAGAAAATATACTCTTCCATCAAGACAATGCATCATCACATTCATCATGGAAAACACAGCAAAAATATGATGAATTGAGCTTCGAATTGCTTCCCCATCCACCATATTCACCTGATGTAGCCCCTTATGACTATTCTTTTTTCCAAACATGAAGAAATGGCTCAGTGAAAGGAGATTTGGGTTAAATGATGAAATAATAGCGTAAACGAACGCTTACTTTGAAGAATTTGATAAATCATATTTTAAAAAAGGTTTATAAAAAATTGGAATAAGTGTATCGAGCTAAAATGAGACTTATGGAGACTTACTAGTCCTGCTTTGAAAATCCACTTCAGACCCATTTAGAAAGCAAAGTGCTGCAAGAGATTTCGAAAACCACCATTTACAGAGGACGCATAAATCCGTCATTTCATGAGGACCTTTCAGATCAATGATGAGCGGCCACATACATTTAATCTGCACAGGTCTGCAAATACTTTCCCAGACATCTCACTAGATATTAACCGAACAAGTTCTTACGAAAATTTATGAATCCAGATGGTTTGATGATCTATTTAATGGTCCCTCAGCTCAGTAAAGTTCTTTCGGTTCCGAAAGAAATTATTATTTTACTATTACGAAAGTATTCATCTAATTCGGAAATGCATTTCACTACAATTTATAACGCACGAGCTTAAGATTTGGATTACCACAACAAAAATAATCCGGGTCACATAAATCAACACGATTTTTTTTTTGTCTTGTAATGTTAAGCGCCAATTTTACTTTGTATCGTTACTTAAATTCTAACGTTAAAATATTTAAATTTTTTTATGTTAATTAAGGTTTATAGAAAAACAATACGAATATTATAAAATAATCGTTAAAACTATAAGTGAAAGTGTCATAGGTTAAAAAGGTGACCCCATATATGCATAAAACGTAACCATAGCAAAATAGAAAAAAAAAATATTTTCAGTGAAATTAAATGTCGCCATTTTTGTATTCGTTGAATGTCAAGGTTGATTATAAAGAAAAAAATCACAAAAAAAAAAAATATATAAATCGGTAATTTACCGCGTTGATACACCTCTCTCTCGCGGTTTGGTGTTCTTTAAAATAAAAAATCGTTAAAATTTATAATTACAGAGTAGAAAATATCCATAAATCGTTAATCGTTTTTAATACCACTTTTCACAACTGTCTGTGATGGATGATGGGTTACAGTGAATTATATGTATGTGTATATATTTATATGGTTATTAAATGTTTCGGTTTTTATTTTTATTACTAAGATAAATCTCTTAACACAACTGTATATTATTATTATGATCTCTAATTTAACCGAAGGTGCGAAGTAAATCAAAACAACAAAAAAAAAGCAAACGCGCGCAGATAATAATTATGTACTCGTATATGTGTTATATTTTCAAACAGCGCAACAATGCTTTGCGATTTGAAATGACTGTTGAGATTTTTTTTTGTTGTATTTTGCGCCTTCATATGACCGCTTGAGTGATTTATGATCGCGAGATCTCAACACTTTCGGATATACATAAAACACAAAAATATGTAAACCCACAAAAAAAAATTTGACCGCCTTTTTTGTACATATCAACATATTTTTGTTCTTTTCTCGCGGCACATGAATGTGATCTTGATAATGATCAATATCATGACACTGATCGTGATTTGCATGTTTCACATATTCTATTTATTTATACGGCATGTAAAGTACAATGACACTTTGTATACATGAAATACAGTAACATGAACAAAAAATATTTGTATATTTTGATTTGGGTTAAAAACAGGTATATTTTGTAGAAAATATGCAAATCGAATTTTCTCCGAAATTGATCCGGGCACGCAAATTTCTTAAGTAGGTATGTGCACGCCAAAAAAAAAAAAAAGAAAAGTAAAACGAACAACCTTGTCGCTTTCAATAGAGGTCGACCTGAATAATAATAATATTAATAATGTACACAGCATCTTTAAATTAAATGATCATCGTCTTATTTTCTTTTTATATACATATACAGATATATACGAGTACTTCCAATCAATTTGACAAAATCATGATCATGATCGATCAATCAACGAGAGCAACACAAAAATAAATTTCTTGTCTTGATTGCAATGAGTTGATGATGGGACGGCATACAACAAATAACAATACTCGAATAATTTTAATTACAGTATAGAAAGTGTGCTCTTGAAAAACAAGATTCGCGAATCACCACCATAATCATCATGACGATCGCACGATGCTGCTGATGTTGGTTGCTTAAGAAGCTGTTTTACGTTGCCAACTTTATTATTTTAATTGACCTTTTTTCCGATTGATTGAATCAATCAGTATTATTTTAACGAAACATGTTCGCGCGATCGTACTCGCGTATATCCCCGTGTCCGCCGCAACAATAATGATTAAATTAACTGTCAATGATTTAATTAAATTGGACAGAGGTGTTTTTGTTGCCGAAATGAAAGTGTGAGAAACCCGCATAAATAGTAAATGCGTATGCGAAATTTGATGATGGCGTTCATCTGTTGAATGAATTAATTTTTTTTTTATTAAGTACACTTAGTGCGCCGCCTGGTAATGAATGAAACTGTAAGGAAGTGTACATAAGGCATGATGGATTGATTTAATTGTTCGATCGAAAGTAATTAATTAAAATTAAAGTAGAGTATTACGTCTTGATATTAGATATTAATTGTTATTTTATTTTTATTTTATTCCAGGTAAGCTTCAATCAATTTCAACTTAAACTGTGCATCGTAAGTTTACTTTAAAATAAAATTATTATTATTTAAAAGACCACTTAAAGATATCGAAAATATTGGCAACACCCATTGCGCGTTTAGAATACCATATTTTCGCTTATCAACTAAGGACCAACATTATCCTTAATAATAATTTATACAGGTAGAAATACCTATCTACGAATAGTGTAAAGTGTGTTTAGGTTATATGTGCTAATTACGTGCCCCCTCCCCCCCCTCCCGCACCCTCCTCCAGTAATCAGAATTACCCTACCATCATTACTCCGCAGCATTATGTCCAGCTCGTGCTCAGCCTGTCTTTATACGAGTACTTTGATTTATATTGTCCTGTACGCTACAGATTCTACCACATCCTACCTATATAAAGGGGTCTGTAACCACCGTTATATTTTATACTTATAAATCAAGTAAAAAGCAACGTGAATGTTAAAAAAAGCCCCAGGGTATGACTTGATTACTTGCCAAATAATCAAGGCTCTATCAGATAAAGGATTTCGTAAGCTATTACACATAATCAATGCAAGCTTTCGGTTAAAATATTTTCCGTGGCAAAGGAAAGTAGCAAAATAATCATGATATCAAAACCTGATGAACTTGATAAAGACTTAAACCAATAATTACGGACCGACAACTAATTCCTTCACATCAATTTAGATTCAGAGAAAAGATGTCCACAATTAAACGGGTGCACAGAATGACCAACATTATTGAAAGAACGTTAGAACGTAAAAAAGTATGCTCCAGCATATTTCTGGACTTCGTCCAAGCATTCGATAAAGTCTTGCATAGTGGACTGGAATTTAAGCTGCATAGAGATCTGCCGACGTAATTCTATGCCATACTACGATCTTATTGATCCAATAAACATTTTCGTGTGAAATATATGCTGTATAAGATAGCAGAAAATTTCCAGCAGAAAAATTAGTTTTTCTATTCATCGCTAGAGGTATCACTATCACAAAAATGAAATTTTTTCTGTTGATATTTTTTGACACCAGCAGAAAATTTTTGAAATTTTTATGCAAATTAAAAATTCTCAGCAGAAAGTTTTATGAAAAATCAGAGAATTTATGAAAAAGAAGAGAAAATGTATGTTTAAATGTTTTGAAGCGATGAGAGTTAATCAACTTTAAAAAACGATTTGCGTATGTATAGTGTAAGGACTCTCAAAACATACTAAAATTACCATAATCATCATTATGCAAACACAGGGCTAAGCGCTGAAGAATCAAGCTTAATGAGACGAAATCCACGCATATTAATTTTACATATCAAAAAGCTTCCCATTTACCGATAGAAATTAACTCACGACCGGTGCCATATGCAAACAAAGCTAAATATTTTGGAATAACCCTCGATGCCAAGCTCAAGTGGAGAGAGCATGTCAAACAGAAAAAAGAAGAAATTAACATTAAATTCAGAAAAATGTATTGGCTCATAGGTAGCGGCTCTGAGCTTACAACTCACAAGAAGCTGCTGCTGTAATGGCAATTACTGAAGCCGATATGGACCTACGGTAATCAACTCTGATGATGTACGAAGCAAACAAACGCCAAAATGATACAAACGCAAATGCTCCGTGGCATGAAATACAAGAAATGAAGACCGTCACAAGGACCTACAGATGGAATACATTAAAGATGAAGTAAAAAAGCATGCCACCAAACACGAAATAAGGCTCCAGGAACACGGAAACCCTATGCTCGCCATATATCTATCATATGGCGAGCATAGGGTTTAACCCTGTCGTTGAAAGAAAACTCCAAAGAACGAGGCCATTTGATTACTTGGTAAAGTTCAACTTGCCAAAAATACTTACCAAATTAAGAAAGAAATTTGAAAGATTAATTGCTAGATAAGCACCGCCTCAGTTGTAATTATAATGGGGGAATAAACTAATATACCGAATATGTACCAAATGAATATTGTAAAATTAAGCAATTCTAATCGCTCGAATTGGAAATATAAAATGGAATTGCTGCTATTGAGAAAAATCTATGGAAGAACGTGATTCTGGGTGATAAACCCACAGCAGTACTCACTTCAACTGCAGATCACACTCCATCGAATGGTAAAGAAATTATTGAACGAGAACAAGCTGATGATCAGGCTCGTGTAACAATTGGCTTATTAGTCGAAGACGATCAATTAGTTCACATAAGAAATACTTGAGTAGTTACTGAGTAGTTTGCCGAAGGAATACGATTTGTTAATCACTGCAGCTTTGCAATCTCGAACCGACGATGAACTTAGATTTGCTTTGGTGCAACAATAAAAGATATATGCCGAGTATGAAATAGGCTTGCATGCAGGTGATTCGATGATTCGAATGATAAAATTTTATCGTTTGTCTTGAAAGCAATCCGTTGCAATTTTTGTAAAAAGACTGGGCATCAAAAGGAAAGTTATACTAAATACAAGCATCGGATGGCAAAGCAAACCAACAAAAGCGAGACTAAAGCAAATTAGCTACCAGTTAAAGATGGGTCAACAAAAATAGTTGACAATCCAATACAGAAAAGCAATTTTTTTCTTTTTTACTTGTTAAATCATAAGTTGATGAGTGGTTATAAGACTCAGGTGCTACAGGTCTTGAGTGCAATAATAAGGATTTCTTTGATATGCTGAATGAAACGTATCGAAGCTCAGTTGAGGTTGGAACTGATCAGTTCGCTTCAGTCATTGGCATTTGAAATGAAATGTGGAATTTCTTGGATCAAAATGGTAATATAAGAACATGCAACTCAGGTTCTTTATGCTCCTATATAGTGAATCGGTAGAAAGGGGAGACAATTGGTATTGCTGATTCTATTAATAATGTATATTACTTAAGACAATCTTATCGTGGCGGTGAATATATTGGAAAAGCCGTTGAAGAATTCTTAAAATCGCAAGGAATTCAAGTTTCACTAGCACATTACAGCAGCGAAATGGAGTTGCTAAAAGAAAAAACAGAACGTTGGTTGAAATGCCACGAAAACATTTTGGGGGTGATGCAATAGCAACAGTCAATTATTTTCAAAATCATGATATCACAAAATCAATTTATGCAAAGCCATACTACGATATTGATCATGAAATTATTGTTGATTTGAATGCGAGTTCCAGTGAAGAAAATAAAGGCGATTTGAATTCAACTGATGAAGGTCAAATTGAGGAAGAGAACTTGCAACAAAATCAAGAGTTATGGTTTTCTCAACGGCCATCCGAAGAAAAAAGAATCGGGACGTTTGATTGATGAAATTTTTGTTACAAAAGAAATTTCCGAACCATCAAAGTGTAACGCGGCAATTTTACGTGAACAGAAGGAATTGTGGTCAGAAGCTATGAAGGATGAAATAGATTCAATGCAGAACAATAAAACCTACGAATTATGTAATTTATCTGAAGATCGCAAAGCCATAGGTTGCAAATACAAAATCAAAAGAAATTGTGACGGGAGCATAAAACGATCTAAAGCTCGAACGACTGTGAAGTTTCCGACAAAATTAAAAAATGACCAAACATGGCGGAACATAAAATTTGTCGAAATAACAAAAATGCATATGCATTAGTAATACAGTTGGCAAAAGCAATGTTATAGGCTCGACAAATAAAATGACAAATAAAAATAAATAGATTAATACGAAATTCGAAATGTTACACTTACATTTCATTATAAATTGTAAAAATAGTGTATTACAAAACCTAAACATGGAGTTTTTAAAACTAAAAATTACGCAAGAGTACATCTAATTTCTTAAAATACTATTGGAATATTTTTGGTAATAGATTTCGAATAAGATAATTATACGTTGTAAAAATCAACAACAAATCAAAATAAATGTTCAAAGTGTCTTCAATGTTCACATGTTTTAAAAGATTATACGAGCATTTAAAAAAAATAACAATCTAGTTAATCTCAGAGATGTCTAAGAGAAACGGTATATGTGGCTAGATGGCTTAAGATGAGAGTTATCAAACGACACCACCCTTATATCAATACGATGACCAGAACCCATTTGTCGTTGACGATGAATATGACTGTCTAAATATTCAAGGATCACCGTAAAAAAGAATTCCAAAATCTCGCGTCGAGGGTCGACCGGTGAGGCATGGGTTCCATTTTACATTTTTTTTCAAATCTTCTATGATTTTATTCAAAATTTGTAGCTCGAAGGTTTTCAGGGAGGTCGGAATTCCACTTTTTGTGGTTTTTTATAGGATGGTTTGTTTTGTTGAAAATGTGTAAAAGTTTTCACTAGGAAAATTTTCTTAAAGGTTGTCCTGTTAAAAAGGATTTCTATTTTATATTTTTATCAATCCTTATTGAAGCCGGAAAACAGTTCCGATGAATCTTGACGAATGATAGGGACTCAAAACTAAATTTTTATTTAACAACCCACTAGTACTGTACTTATTATAAACTACATATGAGAATTGGACAATTTTTTATACGGTCGTATTTATACGGTCATCTTAGCCATCTAGCCACAAATACCGTTTCTCTTAGACATCTCTGAGATTCGGGATTTTTTTTTTACGGTGGAGATGATCACCGTAAAAAAAATTATTATTTAGACAATCATATTCATCGTCGACGACAAATGGGTTCTGGTCATCGATATAAGGGATGGTGTCGTTTGATAACTGTCATCTTAAGCCATTTAGCCACATATACCGTTTCTCTTAGACATCTCTGAGATTAACTAGATTGTTATTTTTTTTAAATGCTCGTATAATCTTTTAAAACATGTGAACATTGAAGACACTTTGAACATTTATTTTGATTTGTTGTTGATTTTTACAACGTATAATTATCTTATTCGAAATCTATTACCAAAAATATTCCAATAGTATTTTAAGAAATTAGATGTACTCTTGCGTAATTTTTAGTTTTAAAAACTCCATGTTTAGGTTTTGTAATACACTATTTTTACAATTTATAATGAAATGTAAGTGTAACATTTCGAATTTCGTATTAGGTAATCTATTTATTTTTATTTGTCATTTTATTTGTCAAGCCTAACATTGCTTTTGCCAACTGTATTACTAATACATGTGCATTTTTGTTATTTCGACAAATTTTATGTTCCGCCATGTTTTGTTATTTTTTAATTTTGTCGGAAACTTCACAGTTGTAAGCTCGACCCTTTGTGCAAAATTTTTCTCAAAAATATAGAGAGGATTATGATGAATTTTACACCTGTTGTTAGACAAACTTTTTCTCGTTAGACAAACTTTTTTTTTCTTTCATTTACCATGTTCCCATGAACCAAGTTGGAGTTAGATTGAGTTGAAATTAAGTTTTCATTAATTCAAAAACGGTGTTGATCATTTCCATGGAGTAGAGTTAGGTTGAGTTGAAATTTTGATACCCGCTTAATAAATTTAATTTTATTTGAGCCTAATAATCCTATATGTATACTTATAAGCCCTGAAAAATATTTTAAAACATTTCTTTGTTTTAAATATACATATTTGTGAATGATAATTTTTCCTTGCCGCCATTTTCATTTTCAACTCTACTCAATCCCATTACGAAATTTCAACTGTACTCTGTTTTCATGAACGCTAACTCCAACTCAAGTCACTTTCAACTCTGCATGGAAACAAGATAATTTTGATGTATGTCAGTCAAGCTACATAAAGAAAGTTGCATCTATTTTTAGTTTATAAGATGCCAAGCCAGTCGTTACGCCGTTGCAAGTTTGATATTATCGAAATCAAAACATTGAATAAGATGTATTTCCTGATAAACAAATTATCAAAAATCAGCAAATGTTAGTATCTGGATACGATGCCTAGGCATAAAATATATCATCTCCAACTTAATACGATAGTGACCGACTGAAATATGTCGTTATATGTGTGGCTATAGTACAACAAACATGAAATTAAAATTAAACAACGTTCGTGGTAGCAACCAGGGATTTTTTTGGGTACGCAAATGCGGATTTTGCTAAATCAAACAGTGGCCAAATATTTTTTTTTGACTGGTGGAGTTATTAGTTGGTCCTGTACAGGCTGTGCCATCTTTTATGTCGGTATGTAAATATTGAATAACTGACAATTCAGTACAATTTTAACCATGAATCGCGTCACACCGAAATTACGCGCCGAAATAGTGACGTTGTACATTGAAAATAGTCGTTCAGTTGTGTTAACTCAACGTGCATATCGTCGAAAATATCGTGGCCAACAAGCACCGTCTGACAACGACTATTCGTCGTTTGATGTCGAATTTTGTTCAGCACGGGACAGTAAGAGATCGTCAACGATCAAGACGTTCATAAACGATCAAGACGTTCCAATGAACTGGTTGAAGCGGTCAGAGAGAGCATTGCTCAGAACCCAAAAGTGTCGTATCGTCGCCGCGCTCAGTATTTTGGCATCAGTCGAACCACTTTGCGGCACATTTTGAAAGATGATTTGCAATTGTTTCCGTATAAAGTGCAATTAACACAATGAATATTGTCAACAGACCATCCACGTCGCTTGGAATACGGTAAAACGGTCGCTCGCATGGTTGACACTGAACCTGATTTTTGGAAGCAAATTTTGATGACCGACGAGACCCATTTCACACTCTCTGGCGGCCTTAACAAGCAAAATTGCCGTTTGGGCCGGCGTCTGCACCATAACCATCATTGGGTCATATTTTTCAGAGAAAAGGAAACAGTCAATACGAATCGATATCGGTGGATGTTGGCTCATTATGTCTGCCCGAAAATGCGTAGAAGAGGTCTTAACGGTTACTGGTTTCAATAAGACAGCGCGATATGCCACACTGCAAATCAAACAATTTTTTTTTTTGCAACGAAAACTCCCTGGACGGCTGATGTCAAAAGGGGCGACATTGACAGGCCATGTAGATCTCCGGACTTCTTTTTATTGGATTTTTTGAAAAGCAAAGTGTACGCCAGCAAGCCCAGACTATTGAGGTGCTCAAGGCAAACATTCATGCCGAAATCATCGCTAGACCACCTGAGATGCTCGAAAAGGTAATAAAAAATTCAGCAAAAAGGGTACATTAAGCTTTGACCAATAAAGGAGGCCATTTAATTGACGTTGTATTCAAAAATTAGTTCAAATAAATCGCAAAGGACCAAATTCATTAAAAATACCTCATATACAGAAATCGGTTCTTTTTTTCAAAGTTATTCAATGTTTACATACCGACATAAAAGATGGCGCACTCGTTAGAAAACAAGGTGTTATTAATCTGTCATCAACAGAAGCGGATAAATTCCGCTGTGTTATCAGAAGCTTGCAGAGACCTAATGTGGTTACAAAAGCTTTTACATATGATATCCATGAACAGGTAGATCGACGATCTATCATTTTCGAAAACAATCAAATTTGTCTCATTGCGAATGAAACAAGCGAAGGCTTATGCACATTTTGTTAAATATTACGTTGACAATAACATAAAGCAAGTGTGAACGGTATCCTATAGATAAAATGGCTTAACAGATTTACTGACTAAACCTCTACCAGTTTCGAAGCATTCAAAAACAGAAGTTTCAGAACTACATAGTTGCTATAAAGCTGTATTCATTACTAGTTTGATATCTATTGTCCTCAACATACTACAATGCCTATCCATGGTGATGAAAGCTGTGAATTGAAATATATAATATCAAACCATATTTTTTTTTTACCACTTACACCGGACTCATAAACTACTCTACTATTAAAACTATATAATGCAAACTATTAAAAAAACAAGAGCCACAATCGATGTAGCAGCAGCATTACGTTTGGTATCAAATTATACACAATAAAACTAATTCAGCGGTGCACGAAGAGCTCGTCGTACCCCAGATTTAATCTAAAAATATATCTAAGAATAAAAACGAAAAAGCGCGGCTTTCACGAAAAATCATTAAATTGAGTGAAAAATATTAAGCACAGTTGAACTAATAAAAATAATAATTAACAATAATCAGTAATGAAAATTCGTGTTAGTTAAATAACAATTTTCTTTCGTTACCCGATTAGGCGATACTCGCGTGACCGAAATCATCTGTCGGACGGTGATTCTAGTGTTAACCACTCAAGTGTTCGCCTCAAGCCAATATGACAACATGAACCCATAATTCAAATTTGTGCTTTTACTGTGATCGTATGAATTTGTTAGACTGGAAATAGATGCGCATAATTATGCATGCATGCAAATTAGAATGCTATCTACGAAATGATTTACATGTATTATGTATGCCATGCATAATTATGCAAGTTGTCCCTATTTCTAAATTTGATGCGCACTAACATTAGTGCACACACTGCATTAGTGTCACATATTTTTCTGAAAATAGGTCAACTTTCTATAGTACATTGTTTTTCCGCTGGCGCCACTTAAAAATCAATAAAACAAATTTGGGAAACAAAACGAATTTACATAACCATTGTTTTTATTTGACACAAGATAATACAGCTTATAAAAATGATTTTATTGGAATGGCACACTCTTCTAAATCGTATTAAAACAGTAATTTAAACAAAGGAACTCTTGGTTTTTTTAAAATTTTTTTTTTGGTGGGATGCGATTTCACTTTAACACTAAAAATTAACTTTTGAAAAATCGAAAAAAATAGCCCTGCTTCGTTTGATCGTCCACTTCTGGAACACCCTATATATGTAATTTCAATAAAAACGGTTGAACTCTTCTGACAAATTTCTTGATATCGTATAATATTCATATAATTAGTGCAGTGCCCCGTCAAGCATGACGGGGAAAAAATTAAATTAAAAATTTATGAAAACAACATTTTTTATTTCAAAATTTTTCTTTTTTGCTTTTCTTTTTAATTTACATTTTACATTTCAAAAAATTTCGTTATAAACCACGTTTTGAGTAAAGAAAAATTATTTATTGATGATCATAGCAAATGCAGCAAATGCATTATCGTTAAGCCTGTTTTTGGAATATTAACGATATTGCCACGATAAAATTTCGATAATATTTCTGTTGTGATCGAATAGCGCTGCAAACTCCTGATAATTTATCTTGTTTCATTACATAAGCCCTGCCTTGGACATAGATTTCTAATTAGCATAACAATTGATTCTGTCTTTAGAGCTATAGTTGATGTGGAGGCATGCCAAATAATGTTATTGAATTTAGGGATTCAGTTGGATAATTCGTTGTATCATTTGGATTATCAGAGACTATAGCATCTGCACTACTATAGATATGTTCATTCCCAGGGAATCGTCATATTATTTCTGTATTTACGAGTTTATTTAAGAAAACCTCATTTGTGGAAGCCAAAGTAACTGTTACTAAGGTTTTTCAAAGACATACATTCTGTCGAAAAAGAAATGGGAATTGGTCATTTAAAAAGCTCGTTTTTTTTTTGTTTTTAAGCTGGTTGGCACAACTGTCCTCTATCTTGACGTGAAGTTTGACTGCAATAAAAATATCGCACAAAAGAAAGAGAAAGTGGAAAAAAGTAAGCCGAAGCCGTATCAGGTAAATAGGGTGTTTTTATGATTTAATCCCTGCAATCTGTTCTGGGGCTGAAGCACTCCCAACGCTTTCGCTGTTCGTTTTTCCCGTCCTACGTTACACAGTTGCCTGTCAAAGCGAAGACGTGCGGCTATAGGTTCGTTTTACGTTACTACTCTGTTTAAAGAAAACAGTCAACATTATCTTGACTTTTGACAGACTTTGACGTTCTTTTTTCACTTTCGGCTCAGTTGGAAGGCGCTATTCCAAAGCTTGTTGACTGGTTTGTATGTCAAAACTTGTAAATCCATGTCTCATCACCAGTTGCAATGGTCGTTATATATGAATTTGAGGTCGGAATTGACTCGTTCTAGCATGTTTTCAGTGACTTTTACGCGTTTGAGTTTTTGAAGAAAACTCAGGTCTTTCGGATCTGATCGAGCGGAACGTTTATTATGCCCAAACAATCGTTTACAATGGTACGAATTGATTGAAACACAAAAAGTTCAGACGCTATTTCTCTCAAATCTATATGACGATTTTCCGTCACCATCTCCTTCACTTTATTGATGTTAACTTCAGTTGAAGCGGGCCAGAGCAAATCGTCCACCACATCTCGACCGTTTTTGAATGCACTGTACGCACTATAGTCAATTCACCGTACACCTTTTGTAACATTTTCAGCGATTCGCCACACGAAATTCCATTTGCAATATAAAATTTGAGACAAACCAATTCGTTTTTTTGCAAATATTTTGATAAAGTTTAGCACTTACGATAAAACGACTAAGAACTAGAAGAGTCTAAATTAAATTTTCAGAAATGTCGGTCCAAATTATTTTTCCATAATTCAACCAGAAACTACGTTTTTTGACAAAAAAGAGAGCCTCTTCCATAGGACCTTTTCTGTTTTTTATAAATGTTGAAAAGTATATCGTTTACAAGAAAACTGGTTATGCACTAAAAAATTTTAAAAATTAACTGCGAAATTTTAAACAAAATGACCAGAGTAAGTAGCCCAGAGGAACTCATTAATCGGGATGAGACTTCACACCTAATCTTTTCTCACAAATTGGGATATGCCAGTGATTTTTATCGCAAATCATTCCATCGGAAGTGGCAGCTTCAATAGGGGCTTTTCCGTTTTCACCATTGTTAAAGGATGTTTCAAGAACTATTCTACAGATCCTTCTGAGCATGCAGAGGTCTCTCACAGTGATTTTTCCGACTAGTTCTCAGGATTTTTGGGTCGCGGGGAAGTTAAGGCTGGCGTTCTCCTGGCCTACACCGTGGAACAGAATAAAAAAATAAAAAACTGAAATTAAATTGAATTTTTACTCCAAAATTCGTCGAACGTAATTTGGGAAACGCGAATAAGGCTAATTTTAACTGGTTGTGGTCACCCAGAAACGACCGGATCCCTCGAGCGAGCGAGTACAATGTCTGCTGATGAAACCTCCCGAATGACCACCCACAGATTCCTAGCGATGCTCTGCCACAACGAAGCAGCATGTTAGAGTAGGGATATTTCACCAACAGACAAAGCCTCTCTTCACCCGGAGAGACCTCTAGGTAATCTCTCACAATCCACACTCCAACAGCTTGAGACTACCGCAGCGCCACGGGGGGACTTGTAGATTTTACGGTCGTCCCCGAATGGACGACACATATGCTTGACTCGCCACTCCGACCCTGTAGATGTCTTGCCAAGGGGATGTCAGGGAGTGATAAGCCCAGCCTGCAACTATGGAACAATGAGAAGCCCCCTCCCATATCATACCAACCCGAAAAACTTAGTACCTCATTTTAGAAATTATGAATAAATTGTGTAGCAGAAAAATAAATCGATCACAAATAAAACAAATAGCTGCTGACCTTGCGGAATTTGCTTAGCATAAAAAAATTGAATCACAAAATAATAAAATGGACGATGACCTTGAATAAATGCCAAATGGTATAACGAGAAAATAGAAACCGAATAACAACAGAAAAATATGACCGACGAAGTGAGCAAATTATGTAGTCAACCGAGAGTTGGCACTCGAAAACATTTAAATATTTGATTGAAAAAAAAAAATTAAAACAACAAATTAAATTGAAATTTAGCAAATAAAATCAAAAATAATAAAAAAATAATAATAATAAATAAAATAAATAAAAAATAATAATTTGTACCTTGTGCCGTTCAGTTAGGCCCCCGGTAGTGATGGATGTCTTCCCGCCCTTAGTAATAAAATGGCTGATCTCGATTGAATGGCCACTCTTAAATTGAATCCAACGTGGCGGCACGTCCGCCATTATAAAGAACTTGGCCTAAATGAGCCGCCGTAAATGTGTTGCAAGCATCAATTGGTTGCCCTTAAATTGCAATTGGTGAGCCTCAGTTGGCCATCACTCAGTTGGCACGTTGCGGTTGCACCTTTTGTCGACCGCCTTATATAACTGGAGTTTCCGTTTATATTGTTTAACTAATGACAATTATCCCACTGTTTTAACTTTAGACCACGAAGTGGCAGTCTAATAAAATTAACTGTAACTTCCTCTAAAGTTGAAAACTATCCGGGATGCTGCATCGATAAATTGTAACGGCCTCGTCCGCCAAACTTTATGGTTTGTGGCGTTTGTGCCGAAATAATTTGACTTTAGGCCACGTAAGGCAACCGATGTGGGTGCGACGTCAATCCGCCAATATGTATATACAGTTATATAATAAATATACAGTTTGACTCAAAACACTACTTGCACTAAAGTTTTATTCACAAAATAAAATTACCACCGCCAAAATTCACCAGGCGGGATATACATGTAGCTATACGTTAAAATACATTTTAAATTTTTTCGATGAAGTTTTGTAACAGAAGTAATATCCAGTTTCGATCTGATAATAAAAACATTTGAATGTCCCCTCCTAAAAAAATTAACAATTTTATACTTATACACAATTTCGATAAGAACTCAAAAAAATAACTCGTCTTTTATTTTAATTTTAATTATGTAAATCAAACATGGTTGCAAACCCAAAATCCAACATATGTGATTCAAGAAAATCAACTGTCAAATCTCTTATACAAAAAAACAAACTCTAACTCAAAAACTAAAAAAAATTCCACTCACCATCCAAAAATCCAGAAGAATCTTTTCATTTTTTAAGTTTTCGTGCGCGTCACTCGCATTTCCTTTCATACCGCACATCAATCCACACGCCAAAACGTAAAAGGTACACCAAAAATACTCCTCTACACTGTCACCGGTGTGGCTCTCAGCTCCGGTGCTCAAGGTGCACAATTGTCTCGCTCTCAAAATTACTCGGCGTTTCGTATGGCCATACAAGGATGCAAAACGTGAACTAGAGTATAAAAACCAATTCACACTCACAAAAAAAAACCTTAGTGTCAAATGCTCGAGAACAGATGGCAATGCCATCAGTAAACTGCATTAATTATTCGATGGTAATGAATTTTAAAATTCAAAAACAAAACTACATATGAAATAATGTTATGACTCCTAATATGCTGCATGGAGCTTCATACTTAGCCTTTTTTCTAAATTGAGAGATCCCAGTGATTTACAAATATTTTGAAAACTATAGCAATTACGAGAAAAACGACTAAGAAGTAAAGCACCTTAAATTAAATTTGTAAAAATATCGAGCCCGATTATTTTTCCAGCATTTATCCGGAAATGACGATTTTTGACAAAAAAAAACTGTTTTAACCAAAAATTCGGCCCTGTACAGCGCAGATGGATTGATTAATCGGGATGAAATTTCATACTTAAGCTTTTTCTACAGAATTTGACCATCCCAGTGATTTTTGACGAGTTTTGATGGAAAATGCTTTGTTTTTCCAAAATTGAGTATTCGGAATGGAGCTTCATACTAATGCGTTTTTCCATAAATTGGGTGTCCCATGCGAAGTGTGTTCTTCCGTAGTTTTGACCTTGTTGATTTTCCGAAGTTTGGCCAGGAATAATGATTTTTTTTATGCAAGACGATTTTTATCACTAGTAGTGTGATACTTTCGAATTTTCGCTTTGGAATTTAAGTTTGGTGTATTCGAGATCTGTGTACAATTGTCGTAAAGGAAGATAGGGTGTTGGCCACTACAATTACACTCCTCCATTTTGTTGTAAGTAAGAACATTTACTTTCGTCATCCTCGTTGCGTTTCACATCATTTGTTATGAACAGGTTAAGACAAATTTCTGGCAAAACCGAAAATTCCGTGGTTGTGCTCTACGGTAGTATTTGATTTTGGGAGACACAAGCTAGAAAGCTTGAGCTTTCACGTCACTATTGCTAGAATATATTGATTCGTTTTATTTTAATGTTATAATACACTTTTAAAATTGTAGTTCAGGTTTTGAACGATTGGAATACATAAAGTACCTTAATTGTGAACAGTATGGGTATTTCAATGCACATTTTCACCGAAGAAGTTTATAACATCTAATTTACTTTATTTTAATATTACTGATAACCTAATTTAAATTAACTGAACAAGGTATTTCAGTTTTACTAACTTGATGCAGGTCGCAAAGCTAAAAAATAATTAACTCTAAAAATGTGCTGTAAATTTGTACCAAATAGAATTTAATTTCACCGGGACAGAAATAAATGTATGTAAATGTTAATTTGATGGCTAAGACCACCACACGTTGCATTATATTTAACAAAAAGACCACCATATTAGTATTTACGTACCTTAGATAGAGATATCTCTCGTGTACACATGCCTCTAATTAAAGATTATTTATTATTTACAAAATATTATCACCATTCTATCGTACAAGCACCACCTCCATTGTACACGAATGATCAAGCCATCATGAACACACCTCGCCTACATTTTAATTTGAATCGTATAGTTTTTCTCTCCCATAGTAAATATATTGATAATATAATTTTCACAGCATGCAAATCAGATCAGCGCGCGATGCAAAGAAACTGTGAAGTGGTTGGAATATCATTTCTTATATACATTTTAATTTAATGAAAAACTTGAATTTACATCAATGACCGAATGACCCATAAAATTAATATTTATGTTTCTTACAGTGTCGCCATATTATGATAAATTAAAATGGTTAATTATGTTGTGAAAGAGTGAAAGGGGTGCGACTGTATATTCATTATGTATATATAAAGACATTTACGATTCCCTTTGAAGGTATATCGATCGCATACAATTTGATAACATTTTTATAGAGAACGGGATAGAATTACGAAGACATAAATTACCTAATAAAAATTAATAAATATATTATTTTGATTTCTATTCTATAATTTTGAAGGTGCTTGGGTGGTCTCGGTCATATGGGATGGGTATATATACAATAAAACAAAATCTCTACGCTTTCTTGCTGGTACATATATTAAATTTCCACATTTTACTGACATTTCAAAATTGAACAATGACATGACACCAATTTAAGTAGAAAAATTATTTCATAAAAAATAAACCTCCAATATAGGACGGAAATTATAATATCTCGCGCGCAATATTCTGGCAAGTAGCAAAGTAAACACCTTCTAAATCACAGTAAAAAAAATTCAAATCAAATAAAACTTCCTATTGTCTAAATTTGCCCCGAAGTAGAACTAAATTCTTGTTTTCTTCCCATCTGTATCGCGCGTTCGTCTAAGAAATTTCACCTTTTTAAGACATTTTTTGCGCGATTTTATGAAATTAGAAAAAATAAATAAATTTACAAAAACGGTTTTTTAATATTATTACAATTTTTTTTTTGTTGTTTGATTATGATGGATGTCTTTAAGACAACAGAATATACATATTTTTTTATCGCCTAATTTTTCGAGCTACACCGACGAGAACAGAAATATACACACAAAATAATTTGCGCCGTCTTTCGTTCAATCAAGACAATAAATTAGATGAAAGTGGTTTTTTATTTTTCTGCACACACAAAGGAGGTCAATATTATATTATTGGTAAAAATTTTGTAACCCTTTTTTATAAATTTTGAAACACTTTTACTTTAAAGCAAACGATTTTTGGTGTGTGGCCACCACCACCGCGACATGATTTAGATTGAAGGCCGAGCGATTATATTACGCCACTATTCCTGATACTGTATATGTAAATAATGTAATTTTTTCACTTCCGTGTGTTGATCGATAGTTAAATTCGTGGTCTGCCTTTCGGACGAATGCAAAAAATGTATAATATAAAACTTAAAAGTTCAAACACAAATTTCTCCGCATGAATTATGGCTGTGTACAGTTGAGAGTACCTTGGGACAGTATATACAAATTGCACTAAACCGTTATCGTCTACTGTATTTTTGAAAGCACAAAATGTTAACTTGAAATGCAATGCGGATTGGATTTGTGGTTCTGATATCGTAAAAAAAAGAAAATCCAAATGAATTGGACAATAAATCAAGTGCAATCTTTAGCTGTCGGAATGCCTGTCTATCTGTCCGTCTGTCTATTTAAATATTATATTCAGCCTGTACAACAACAAAAAAATATATGTACACTTATATACTGTGTACATTCAATTTATTGTAGGCGGATTACAGTTTTATCATTACCATTTTACTTTTATTGTGTTGCCTTTACTGTGTGGTGTGGAAAGTCCTCGTATTTAAGATATTGACACTAAACGAAAAGCGATTTGAATTTTATTCACTCCAGGCTCATCAGCATTGCGCACATACACCAAAAAAACACTAAATTATATTCTCACATATCCACCTACGGATTTTCTTCAAGTCATCAATAAATTCATTTTTTTTTTTCTCTGCTACATAAACATGTTAATAAGACAAAACAAATAACACAAAAAAACGCGATCCCACAGTATAAAGAAAAATCATTCCACCTTACATAAAATTTTAACTTCTATTTTCTTGTTTGATTATTTGATATCTTGATTAAAAATAAATATTATAGAGACAACAACAACAACAAACAACAACAGCAAATAAAGATCGAATTTATTTTCTTATAAGAAAACAAAAATATTATCGATCGATTGATCTTTTATTTTTATTTTTTATTTTATTTTATTTAAAACAAAAAAGAAATTAATAAGAATAAATTAGTTTTCTTTTAACTATTTATTTATAAGTGCAGCATATCTACATACATAGAATCTTAAATTGGAAAAATGATCACCATCATGAAATTATATATAGTCGTAATAATGACGATCGCAGCAGCATTGATGATACCAAAAGAATTTTGTTTTTCAGTTTTCAGTGAAAGTTAAATCTTTTGTCATTATTAATCGTGAATTAATGCGATCATATACATTATTAAAATGTTGAATGGATATCGTATTAGATAATCTTATGTCTTGTTTTGATATTATATCTTGTGTAATATGTATTCTTGTAACTACTTCATATTATATGTATACAAGTATAGTGGGAACGATCATATTTATTTATTGATTTAACGTTTGGGATCATTAAAATACCGATTACGAGTATGTCTTTTATCGCTATGCTATCTAAATATTCCTTTTATTCTCTTTTCTCCTGGTTGAAACAATATTGGTCCGAAAGGGATGGTCACATTATATACTTCCTTGTTTTGATTTCATCACTAATAACAAAAATTTCCCATTATAGAGCATCAACCGTCCTGGCAGATTGTGAGTCAACCATATAATTTACGTTCTCTGTTAAAAGGATGAATTCAAAAGTTATTTCATCTTCGAGGCTTGAAGTTTATTAGGTGGCGAGATCCTTAACAGGGAACTGCAATAGCGGAATAAATACCGTTTGTCTTTGAAAGGTCGTCGTTCTCGCCTCGATTATGTTATTCTGCAGATGTTTAGGAAAATTTTCACTTTAATTTTCGTCGGATACCATGATCGAAATGTAAGTTTTCTCTTGCCCTGGAATTATATCTTGGGCGGTCCTGTCAATGCCGTTGACAATCACATTTTCCGACACTGACCAAAGCCTTTCGAATTAATGTGTTTTTCGACGATATATGTATTTTAATATTTGTCCGCGAGTTCGACATTATTATGATGTCATATACATTTTTTTGGTTTGTGCAAATTTTGGTCTGGATTTAGGCGATTAAAAATATTGTTCCTGTATCGCACAGTGCATTCAAAAATACTACCTCGCTTTGTTGGGTTTTGATATAAGTAGTTCATTATTATGCTATGTACCTTTAAAAATGCACCTCGTCGTTGTGCTTAACAAGCAGTTTTATTAGCGATTGGTTGATTTGGTTGTTGTTGCCGTTTGCACTTCTTTTTCCATAGTAAATTTCTAGTGGTTTTCATTCTCTCACAGGCGTAATTGCTGACAGGAAAATCATATGAAGCAGTCAGATATAATTGAAGCATTTATCGTTTATTGGGGGCATCCCTTTAGACTCAGCTTAGGGCGTCTTGTTTCTTGTTTCAGATATTAAGACAGAGTATCAACAATCGTAAGCAAAAATTCAACGAAAGTTTCATTGAATTTTATTATTCCATTGACCCAACCGTTAACCGTTCGGCTGCCCGCTAAACGATCAAGAGCTCTTAGAAATCCTTAAAATAATATGCGCAGAGAGCTAAAAATACACTAAGCTGGTCGTTTTATTCATACTGTATCTGGCCTTCTTAGTATTTGTACAAATGTAGAAGACGTTTGGAAAAACACGAATTTTGTCCCGGAACAACCACGATTTCGACCACCTCAGAACTCGAGAATAAATTCTTTTTCATACGAGCTATCCCATTCTGATGATTTGCTACCTCATAACAGGAAGGCAGAAAATCAACATATTTCAGCCCTCCAATCGAAGCCGGTTTATTCTCAGGATTAAATTTCTCACAACAAGCTAGAATAAACTGCTGGGACTGTCTGAGTACAGATCATTTTTGGTGGCACTGCGATGTCCCCCTCAATTTTCTGTTTTGGTTGCGGGATACCCGACGTACTGTCGCACACTGCACCAATTGTAACCGCGAGGGTAACGGGAAACTGGGAATGGGTCGGCCTGGGTACCACTATTCCCAAATGCAAAATCAGAGACCCAACACCAAACCATCTTTGGATCAACCAAACCAACCGAAGGAACGACAGCGTTTCAATCAATCTTAACTACATCATTTCCTAATCTATACCATATAAGAATTGCGAAGATCCACTAGTACATATAAAAGTCAGAAATTTCGATTTATATCATATTTTCGTTTTCGACGCAAACTTCGTGCGCAAATTTCCGAATCGCGGTACGATTCACCTCAAGCTTTGTTCGATAATCGGCCTTATGCAGTAATCGTTATTAATATTTTCCGGATGAAAGGATTATTGGACAGTGGTGCTAATATTAGTGCATTAGGTTGTGGTGCAGAGGATTTCATTAAGAAAAATAATTTAAAATTGATTAAATTTTCGGGTTCTGTATAAACTGCAAATGGATCGAAATAAAATTTTTTGGATACGTGGACATGTGGCTGTTACTTATAAATCTGTAACTAAAAATCTGAATATTAGCATTATTCCATCTCTACAACAAGATCTCTATTTGGGGTATGATTTTTGGGATGCCTTCAATTTACGTCCTGCCATTATCTCTGAGGTTGATAATCTTTCCAAACTTCGTTTGACAAATCACCCCATTAATCCTGCTTCTGACTCCAGGGACCCCAATAGTTCTGCTTCACCGCAGAACCACCACATTTTATCTAAGAAGCAACGTACTCGGCTTCAAGTAATTATTTATCTTCTTCTGGACTTCCAAAAGCATGCTGTATAAGATAGCGAAATTTTGACAGCGGAAAATAAGAGATTGTGCTACTCGTCGAAGGTGGCAGCACTATGACTAAAAATAATTAATTTTGTTATGTAATTACCAGCGGAATTTTTTTAAAAAATATTAAAATATTAAAAGTGAACCTTAAAATGGCAAATTAATTGATCTCCGAAGTAAAGGAACTCGGTATATGAAATCTTAAAATTTAACAATAATCCGTCTATCCGCCATTTCTTCCACTAGTAACCAATACTTTCGGTTGTTTTTCTTAGAAGAAATTTAAGTTAGAATTTTCACTAGAACTTTTTGATTTTCTGCGGCCAAATAAGTGATTTTCAGTTTTTGACCAATATCTCAAAAACTTCCACTAGTAACCAATACTTTCGGTTGTTTTTCTAGTAGCTTAGGTCATACTGAGACTCTATGGAAAATTTGGAGAAAATTCATGGACTAGAATTTTTACTAGAATTTTTTGATTTTCTGTGGCCATATAAGTGATTTTCAGTTTTTGACCAATATCTCAAAAACTTCCACTAGTAACCAATAGGTTTTTACGTTTCAGTGGTTGACACTTAGGCCATTTTTGGCCCATTGTGATACCACGCATTCACGCCACATCATGAACCCATTCACCTATTCACCTACTCACACAACTACAGTATACCACCCGCACATTGCAAGCTCCATGTCAACCTGTATATTGACATGGACGGTGGGTCGGCGCTGAATTCTGCACTCCATCAGAGGGTCTTAGTTGTGTTTATTAACATCACCGATTGTAGTCGATGATGAAAATTCGTTTTGCATCTAGCCTCTGATGGGATTCGAACCCAGTACCTCCCGGTCCAAGTGCCGAAGCTTTAACCACTGCACCACTTGTCCGGTACTAGTAACCAATACTTTCGGTTGTTTTTCTAGTAGCTTAGGTCATACTGAGACTCTATGGAAAATTTGAGGAAAATTCATGGACTAGAATTTTTACTAGAATTTAGTTTTAAGTGGACATTATCATAGTCCATGGCTCTTAAATGTTACAAAAGAGATATAGAGCTTTGATTTTCAATTTGCAGAAAATCAAAAATTCTAGTGAAAATTCTAGTCCATGAATTTTATCCAAATTTTCCATAGAGTCTCCGTATGACCTAAGCTATTAGAAAAACTACCGAAAGTATTAGTTACTAGTGGAAGTTTTTGAGATCTTGGTCAAAAACTGAAAATCACTTATATGGCCGCAGAAAATCAAAAAATTCTAGTGAAAATTCTAGTCAATGAATTTTCCCCAAATTTTCCATAGAGTCTCAGTATGACCTAAGCTACTAGAAAATCAACCGAAAGTATTGGTTACTAGTGGAAGTTTTTGAGATATTGGTCAAAAATTGAAAATCACTTATGTATATGGCCGCAGAAAATCAAAAAATTCTAGTCAATGAATTTTCACTAAATTTTCCATATAGTCTCAGTATGACCAAGGCTACTAGAAAAACAACCGAAGGTATTGGTTACTAGTGGAAGAAATGGCGGGTAGACGGATTATTGCTAAATGTCTATATTTCATATACCGAGTTCCTTTACTTCGGAGATCAATCAATTTGCCATTTTAAGGTTCACTTTTAATATTTTATTCCGCTGAGATATTTTATTTAGTGAAAAAAGTGGTACATAATGAATGAAAAACTTCCGCTGGTAATTACATAACAAAATTAATTCTCTTTAGGGGTAGTGCTGCCACTTTCGGCGAGTAGAGCAATCTCTTATTTTCCGCTGTGAAAATTCCGCTATTTTATAAAGCATTCCAAAAGCTTGGTATAGGTCGAACTCCATTACTCACTCATATCATTGACACCGGGGACGCATCTCCGTTTAAACAGAAGTATCATTCTATTTCACCTGCTCATCAAAATCAAATGTACGAGGAAATTGATCGAATGTTGCTCCTTGATATCATTGAGTAAAGTTCCAGTCCATGGAGTTCTTCCATGACACTGGTACGTAAGCGAAATGGGAAATGGAGATTATATACCTCGATACGCGTAAGTTGAATAGCGTGACCAAGAAGGATGCTTTCCCTTGCCTCTAATGGACGGGTTGTTAGGACGACTCGACAAGACCGAATACATTTTGAAATTGGACTTAAAGGATGCCTTTTGGCAAAAAGTATTATCCCCGGAATCTAAAGGAAAGACCGCCTTCGCAATCCCAGGGTGGCCGCTTTATCAATTTAAAGTAATGCCCTTTGGGCTCTGTGATGCTCCACAGTCGTTGGGTCGACTGATGAGCAAAGTTAACCTACACCGCCCACAGGACAAGGTATTCGTGTATTTGAATAACCTTTTGATTGCTACCGCATCCTTTGATGATCATCTCTCTATTTTGGAAGACGTTGCAGAACGTCTTTCGAAGGTCGGGTTTACCATCAATGTGTAAAAGTGCCAGTTTCTTCTAAAAGAGACCGAATACCTTGGACATATGATCGGTGTGAGGGGACCGCGCGCAGATCCAGATCGAGTAAGGGGCATTACAGAGTTCCCACTGACAAAAACCGTTCGACAAGTGCGCCGATTCCTGGGTATTGCGGAGTGGTACCGACACTTTGTTTGACATTACTCCGATTTGTCGTCTCCTTTGACGGAACTCCTTAAAAGGGTAAACGTTTTCTTTGGTCAGATGCTACTCAATCTGCCTTCGATCAGCTAAAATCTACGCTCATAACCGCTCCAGTACTTGTTCCTCCAGATTTCACAAAATGCTTTTATATCCAATGTGACGCCAGTTCAACTGGACAGTGAAGGGTTAGACCGACCTATATCGTTCATGTCACGTAAGTTAAACGGAGCTCAGCGACATTACTCCGTGACTGAACTCGAATATTTAGCTGCAGTTTTAGCAATTAAAAAATATAGACCATATGTGGAAGGTCTACCTTTCACTGTCATCACAGACTCATGTCACTAAAGGATGCACACGGAAAATTGGCGCGTTGGAGCTTATTGCTACAAGGATTCAATTTTGAATTCGAATATAGGAAGGGTAGGCAAAACTCGGTGCCTGATGCTCTATCGAGGGTCCATATGGATGCTCTTGTGCGCACCAAATGGAAAGCGTTGACGTTGATATGAATTCCCCACATTTCTCATCGGATGAATATTTAACTCTACTTAATGATATTCAATCATCCACCAATCATTCCAATTTAAAAGTCATAGATGGTAAATATTACGTCATAGATGGTTAACTTTATATTCAACTTCCGCAATGGAAATTTGTAGTTCCAAAAGATTTGCGACAAAAATTAATATTAGAAATACACTCGTCGACGATAAGTGGTCACCCAGGTATTTTAAAAAAAACTACCGAATTAACACAACGTTTCTTTTACTGGTCAAATTTATCTAACGATGTTAAAAATTTCATTCACAATTGTGAAGAATGTAAACGTAATAAGGCGGTCAATTACTGGCAGAGAATATATCTGGATTTTCTGGGACCGTATCCCCCGATACACGTCAAGGTAATACATGTATATTGATCCTATTAGATCAGTTTTCTAAATTTGTCCTGACCTTGCCATTGCGTAATGCAACGTCTAATGACCGACAACGGTAGGCAGTGTGAGTCGAACCAATTAAAAGATCTATGCTTACATGACGCATGATCAGAGATCATGGGATGCCTATCTTCATGCTGTGACGTTTGCTTTGAGGAATACCACACATTTATCGACTGGGTTTACACCTCATTTCGTGGTCTTCGGACAACACCCTATTATGCATACGTCGATGTATCTGCTTTACCATCAGCTACACTCCATTGCTGGAAATCATATTTTATTAGAAAACAAACCTGATAATTTACACCGTCTTTTTGGAAAAATATCAATCTCGTGAATTCAAGATAAAGAATCGGCCACAACATTGGAACTGCCCGTAACGTGCTGAATATCTCATGTGAGTTGCACGATAAAATCCAGATGACGTGGTTGCCTTGGAGCTTTGTCTAAATTTTTACGAAGTGAAAAGCTTAAATGTTTGTGATCCGTAAATAACACAAACTCCCTCCCTTCCACAAAGTTTTTGGAATGCTTGTTCGCCGAATATGCCGCTAGTAGCTCACGATCGTATGTGCTGTACCTAATTTCGGCGTCATGTATTTTTCGAGAGAAAAAGAATAATGGTTGCCATCCTTTTTCTCTAAACTGCTGTAAAGCTGCTCCCACAGTTATGTCGGATGAGTCAACGAAAATTGCAAATTTGGCATCCGGAATTTCAAACGCTAGTTTCGTACAATTTGCTAACTTTGATTTACAAATTTCAAAACTTTTAACCGTCTTATCAGTCCAATTGATAACTGATTTGTCTCTTTTTTTTCTTAGTCTGTTTGAAATACCCGTATAAAGGCGCCTGACTGTTTGCTGTCCCTGGTATAAAAATCCTACCAAGAAACCTATGCAGTTCGTCTACTGTTTTAGGCTGCAGATAGCTTAAAATTGTTTCGGCTTTTTGTCGATCTGGGCACATACCATGTTTTGAAATTTGAAAACCTAAAAATGTTAATTCATCCAAAGCGATCATTCCGTGGAAATTTAAATCATAAAAGGTGTGATTATTGCTGCTTTAGTTCAATTGGTACTTGGTGATATGCTCTCACAAAATCAATTTTTGAAAACTTCGTACAAGACTTAATTGATGCGTGAAATCTGTTACAAAAGAAACATCCAGGATTGGATAGCGATCTGGCTTCGTCAATGTGTTTAGTGCTCGATAATCACCACACAATCGTCAATTACCACCCTTTTTGGGTGTCATGTGGAGAGGACTAGCCCAATTGCTTTTAAAAGGACTGCAGATAACTTGTGAAAGCCACGTCTCAATTTCAGCTTTCGCAATCGCCGTTTCCTCAGAGCTCAATCGTCGAGCTTTTGCATGGTAAGGTTGATATATTGTCTAAAAACCCCCCGTCTTTTAAGTGGTTACAACTTTTGGGGTAGATGTTTTCGCTTTATACTAGACCCAATCCAACTAAAAAACATGAGTTTTCCGGAAAAATTAGGGGAACACTCTGTTTAATATTCAAAGTTGTATAGGTAAAAATCGAAGTAAAAGCCCTCTGTCCTAAGATACATTTAAGAGGTTACAACTTTTGAGGTAGATCCGGAAAAATTAGGGGACACTGGGTTTAGTATTCAAAGTTGTATAGGTGAAAATCGAAGTAAAAACCCTCTGTCCTCAGATACTTTTAAGAGGTTACAACTTTTGGGGTAGATGTTGTCACTTTGTACTAGACCTAATCCAACTAGAAAACATGAGTTTTCCGGAAAAATTATGGGAACACTGGGTTTAATATTCAAAGTTGTATAGGTAAAAATCGAAGTAAAAACCCTCTGTCCTAAGATACTTTTAAGAGCTTATAACTCTAAAGGTAGTAGTTTTCATTTTAAACTAGACCTAGTCCAACTAGAAAACATGAGTTTTCCGGAAAAATTAGGGGACACTGGGTTTAGTATTCAAAATTGTATAGGTGAAAATCGAAGTAAAAACCCGCTGTCCTAAGATACTTTTAAAAGGTTACAACTTTTGGGGTAGATGTTTTCACTTTATACTAGTCCGAGACCAACTAGAAAACATGAGTTTTCCGGAAAAATTAGGGGACACTGGGTTTAGTATTCAAAATTGTATAGGTGAAAATCGAAGTAAAAACCCGCTGTCCTAAGATACTTTTAAGAGGTTACAACTTTTGAGGTAGATGTTTTCACTTTATACTAGTCCCAATCCAACTAGAAAACTTGAGTTTTCCGAAAAAATTTGGGGACACTGGCTGGGTTAAAAACCCTCTGTCCGAAGATACTTCTAAGAGGTTACAACTTTTGAGGTAGATGTTTTCACTTTGTACTAGACCCAATCCAACTAGAAAACATGAATTTTTCAGAAAAATTGGAGGAAGACTGGGTTTAGTATTCAAAGTTGTATAGGTAAAAGTCGAAGACAGAAGGTTTTTACTTCGATTTTTACCTATAAAACTTTGAATATTAAACCCAGTGTCCCCTAATTTTTCCGGAAAACTCATGTTTTCTAGTTGGTCTCGGACTAGTATAAAGTGAAAACATCTACCTTAAAAGTTGTAACCTCTTAGAAGTATCTTAGGACAGAGGGTTTTTATTTCGATTTTTACCTATACAACTTTGAATACTAAACCCAGTGTTCCTCTAATTTTTCCGAAAAACTCAAGTTTTCTTGTTGGATTGGTTCTGATACACAGTGAAAACACCTGCCCCAAGAGTTCTAACCACTTACTAGTATCTTCGGACAAAGTGTTTTTACTTTCATATATTCTTCTAATTCTTTTGAATTCTAAACGCAAGGATCTAGGAAAAATTCACGTTACTATAGTCGAGTGAGTTTTTTCCTAAACTTGTCTTAAAATTGTTGTTGGGTTTAGGATAAGTTGGACAAACTTCACGAGAATGAGTAGTATTGTGTTTTGACATAGACATAAGAGTGATGGAGGCCTTATGGCCCTATTCTGGTAATGCTGTGGGAGTAGGGGATTGGGGAAAGATTTTATATGGAAATTTTTATTTAGAAAAAAAATTTCGGTCATACTGACGTAAAAAGTTAATGTTAATTGTTTTGAAAACAAAATTAATTCGGAAATAATTTTCCCTAAAAACCCATTACAATTAGTGATTAAAAAAATAAGAAATTTAAATTAACAAAGTTGGAATTTGCTTTCTGGCAATCTGGTAATCTTAGTAAGGTTAATCCGTGATATTTTAAATTTCACTACCTGTTATTTTTTCTAAAGTAATCTTGAAAATGATTACGGAAGCAAAGATTCAGAGGAGATTTAATTTCCTACTTCTTAATAATCAGTAACAAACCTGTCTAAATATACGTCTACCTCAAACCATAATTATTATTCAGTAAACGTATACTTTTGTCAAGGTCATTTAAATAGGACAAAAATCTAGATTTACACTGCATGCAGATACATAATAAATTATCAATTTCCCTCTACTTTCAATTCTTATATATATGCATACGATGAACACTTAAAACATTATTAGCAGGTTATCATCACAATCATCATAAAATGTAACAACAATAAAAGTGGCTTTTAAAACGAGTAGTAAGTAACTATTATAGAATAGTTTACCATTTCATTCATTAAAGCTTTATGTATTATTTTTATATCGCGATCGATAATTAAATCTCGATCGCAAAACTATAAAAGAGATAAATGGTTAATTTCATTTATAAAATTACAAATATTGTTGGTGCAGCAACAAGTGGAATAAAACAACATTTAATAAAAATAAAACGCGAGAGATAAAAATATCTAGATAACGATCGTTGATTTGATGATCAATAGTTGTAAAACTAAAAACTTGCAGGTAAATATGCAGGCAGAGACTTACCGCGTCAATCAAATTTGTTGAGCTCGCTTTTTATCACTTTTCGTCACTTTGTGATTTATTCATTATCTTATATAAATGTTCAATTAAATTTTGTGTTTTATGATCGCGAATGTATGTCAAGTATAATTATTATTATTCGCGATCTAATGATGAACAATTTTAATTAATAACAAAAATAAATTAAATCTGTACGCTATTAGTATTGAATAGTTTATTTTATGGATCTCGTATATATGTTAATGTCATAATTACGACACGAGGTGTTTAAGATCATAGTATATTATTTATTGTTGTTGTGCATTCGATTTCATCGAGGCGCTCGTAAAATCCCAACATGTTGGAATTTAAAACCAATTTGATACAAGGGGTCAATTCAGTTGCCGCTGATTCAATCGAAGGCATAATGTAACATTTTTGTATCCAAATAAAATTATTTATTGAATTTTTTAAGGGCAATTTGTTCATCTATAGGTTTTGCAATAAACATATTTTTGTATTTAATTTAATACGATAGATAATTGGTAAGGAAAATTGTTAGAAACTGAATGATTTGTTTATTACAAAGCCGAATTCGTTCAGTTAAAACCAATTAAAATATTATTACAAGAATTTAGGAATTTTGTATAGTTATTCGAGTCGTAGTGAAACCAAAAACAAAAATTTAGGTATCTTAACATAAAATAGAAAACTCTCACTTTGTCCAGCGCCTATCATCATCAACATAAAATACAAAACACTGTCAGTCCATTAAAATAAATTTTATGAACTTACTTTTAATTTCAGTTTGTGTTTTCTGTAAATTAAACACAATTTAGATTTTTATGACTATATGCGCAAGCACAAGTACACGTGCCGCCGCCAAACCAACAACAGTTTAATAGTTTTTAACAATCAATTTCCTTTATTGATAGTACGTACTTACACAAACAATGAGCAGATTACACTTAAATCAATCAAAAAGTACGCCAGTTCGCGTTCGAGAGAAATTTTTTATTTTAATGTTTTTCGTTTTTTGTTTTATCTGTCGACAGAACATAAAACCAATCACTTAAAACTTAAAAAAAAGTAACAATTTTCGACGATTGTTTTGTGTATGTCTACGAGATGCTATCGCGGAAAAACTTTCATTTTTCATAACTATTTGAATGAAAACACCTAACGAAATGGATTGGTTTTGGGGATAGTTTAGTAAATAAAAAATATTGTCATTGAATTATAAATATCGGTGAGGTGAGAGGTTAATGGGTTTGTAGAAATTTTTTTACGCGCAACATTATTTAGAGGTCAATGTTAGACTGCCGGCTGTTTCTTATGTTAAAATGTCTTATAAATCATTTGAAGTGCGCCTGTGTGTCTATTAAATTCAATTTTACATTATTGTTAGTAGGCCAAATCTTTTATGGTTTGGATTTAGCTTAAATGAAACTGTGTGTCGCGTGAATAATGCCTAAAAATGTATAGTTACTGTCCTAATCCGTTTTATCTCCGGATAGAAATGGGGAAGCCCACTTGAAAACTTAATCGAGCAAAGCGATTGTGGTCGAAAGGAAAAATTGAATTATCGAAAATACAAATTATTCCAAATACTTTAAATTCCGATTCTAGAGCTTGTTAGAGCTGACGAATATCTTTCTAAATGTTTTATGCGTGTCTTAATATTAAATTGGTCAATAATATAAGGGGTGTTTTCTTAAGCCCTTGAACGAACCTGAAATTGTAAAAAAATACACACAAAAAATTAAATTGTAATCAAAATTTTTTTTTTATTCGAATGATCAATACATTCGAAAGATCAAGACATACTATTTGAAAATGATTTTGGGCATATGAGCTCCGCGGCTGTTGCCATCCTGTTGAAACCACATCTCGTCCAGATGAATGCCATCCATATTTTCAAACAAAAAATCATTGATCATGGTGCGTTATAAAAATCACAAAGTCGTCTATAAGTTGCGCGAATCGACGACTGTTTTTCAAAGTAAATTTTAATAATTTCGTAGCGTTGTTCAAGCATAAGTCTATTCATGCAGATCATCATGAAATATTTAATATTATATTTTTAATAAAAATTTAATTTTTTGTTTTATTTTTTACAATTTCAAAATCTATCAGGCTTAAAAAAACACCCTTTACAGATTGATGAAACCCAAACATACTCCTACAAGATACTGTATTGGAAACGAAATACATATACCGTTCAATAATATTTGAGTTGAACAACAAATTACTATAGCGAATTATTGAAAAGTGTTTGAGTAACCCTTAAACTTAGTATTGTTCATTGCATATTCCTATATCAGTCCTAACCATGACAGTTGAATGATCAGAACATCTTCATTCTGATCATATATAAAATGTTTAGAAACCAACGAATTTTGCACTTCTGATTATAAAGTTAAAATTAAATGTTGAATTTAGTTTAAAAAAAATATTTTTTTTGGACTGAAGAATGCAAAAGGAATTTTATAAGTATCAAATGAATGGAGATTCAGCAATGTGTCAAATATCTACGATCGAAGCATATTTTGCTGAATTGTCGCACAGCGTATTGCTCACCTTTTTGCTTTTCTCGTCTTAACTCTTCCCCCTTTAAAAATCCTCGTCTCGTGGTTGTCCTTCAAAGGCTCAATTGTATGGCTTCAAGTCCGATTGGTGGACATGCGTTTGAAGTTGTGCCTTACTTATTCCTAAACCAACAAAAACAAACGAACATTTGAATGGTTTGATAAAAATAAAACAAGTGCGTCATTTAGGCGAAATATTGAATTTATGAACTATTGTAATGCCAATTTCGATTTATAATAAATATTTATATGTTCAACATTTATTCGTATCGGATATAAGAATTTAGGATTTTCTTAAGAAATTGTAAATCTCGAGACCTAATATGCTCTATATTCCAAGACTTTGAAAAGCTAATAGTTTTTGCGGTTAATCAAATTTTGCGTTTAATTAATCCTAAATTCTTGGGTTATTAAAACCTAGCAAAAAATTAATTTGATCTCGCAAAAATTATTAGCTTATTTAAAATGGCTTGATATATAGATGGTCCTCTAGATCTAACAGAAAAACATAATAACATTCTTGATAAACCTGTGTTTTTTTTGGAAAACATGTTAACTGAAAAATGTTAATTTTTAGTAAATCGTATTTGAAATAAAAAATTGAATAGTTCTAATAATTCTCACAAAATTTGAAAATTAGTTTGCATTATCAATTTAATAAGACAGCAAACATCAATGTTTGCAAAAACATTTAAAAAAATAGTTTTATTTGGCTGAAAATTGAGAAAATGTAAGATATCATATTTTGCTATATCAAAATTGAAATTTATAAAAACCTAATATCTGCAGATATTCTGTTATGTAAAAAATGGCTGCTTTTTATAAATAAATAAATGAAGATAACCGATTTTTAAAAAAATTAAAATTTTCACAAAAAACCCGTTTTTAGGACAAACAGAAAATCTTCTGCAATTGTTTCACAACACTGAGAAAAAAAACCAGTAAAAATAAAAAAATATACATATAAAATCAAAAAAATATACATATATTTTTTAGGCGAAAAGTCTCGTATTTAAAATCAAAAGGATAATCTTTTTATTTTTAAAATAAATTTTTTCGCCAAATTTGTTTATAAAAATAAAAAAATTGTTTTTATTTTCAAAAATACTTTCCTTACTTATGTCAAATAGTTTTCTTAAATTTTAACAGATTGTTTTTTAAGAATAAAAAACCTATTGGTTAATTTTAAAAGATTTATTTTAATTTTTAAATAATTATTTTTTAACAAATGTCACAATATTTTTAAATTAAAGTAATCAATGTTTGCGACTGTTCAAGACTTCAAGTTAGCAAAACCAAAGGGTCAGCTTCTCAAAACAACATAACATGTCTACCACGAAAAGTAAAAAATTAACTCCCCCTCTCCAATTTTTAGCCCCCAAGGCCATTGTGTAAAAATACACACCACCATTAAAAAAATATAATGAGAACCTCCTCAAATTCAGATTGGTTTCGTTTCGTACTGATAAAAAGTGGTTCTACTCAATCAGTACTCATTAGGTTGCAACGACCAAGCTGCGAAAATTCAAACCTTCATACCTTTAGTATAACACAAGAACATATCGATTTGGCGAATTATAGTAAATAGCCGAAAAAAACTTTAAAATAAAAAATAAAATATAGACGAATTGAAAAATAATACAACAGGATTTCTGGCAAAACAATAAATATAAACATTGTCATAAGTTGTCATTATTATCAAAAAAATTGTTTTTAAATGCTAAAACTCTTCTTTTGAAATAAATTATTATGTTTAAATAAATAAACTTTTTAAATTTAAAAAGTATTTTATAAATCATTTTACAAAATATGTTTTTAAAATAAAAAAACTTTTTATTAGTTTGCAAAAATTTCACTTAATTTCAAAAAAATACTTTTGAAATTCAAAAAAATTTATAACTTTGAGAAATTAAAAACTTCGTTTTTTAATTTTACAAACCAAAATTTTTCTCAGTGAAATAATTGAAAAAGGGAATTTAGGAATGTAGGTACTGTTTCAGTGAGACCGCAGATTACTGCCAATACATTTGAATATATTTTTAGTGAGGCCTCAACGTGCTGGATACGTAACATAATAATATTGTTGTATAAAACAAATTTATTGTAGTTCAAAATACATATCACTTCATTTCAATTCAGTAAGGTACATTGTACATATTATCACTTTTATAAAAATAATAAAATAAAACAAAAAATAAATATACAAAATAAAAATAATGTTTAAGTTTAGTTTCTATCAGAATCAGATTCATCGACAATATACGAAAGTTCTTTAATATTTGATTTCGTTTTAAGATCGCGTTAAAAGCTATGAAAGATAACAAGAATAAACTCCACTAAGTCTAATAAATCCGCCTTTTTTTTCATTCGAAATTGGTAACGAAGCGAAATTGAGTTGCAATAAGTGGAAGTTCGCTTTGTCCGTTTTTTTTTTTTGTAACCATTGTTTTAAAATTTTGATCGAAGTAGTTTGTTTTATACATAATGGAATATTAGTTACCTGTTGTGTACCTGAAATGTAAAATGAAAAATTTAATAATTCATAATATTATTGTAAATGATTTTACCTTAATATTCTTATGTCGTTCCATACTATTTTTTGTTTCTCTTCGTTTTTTAAAGGTTTCTTAAAATATTGCTTTTGAAATTTCGAGAAGTTAAAAAAATCTTTAAATTCCATTTCGTACACATTGAATCTTTTTTTTTCACCGCAAGAACGAATTAGTTGCGCCCAATCGTGGGGATGTGCTATAAGTGTGTTAGTCGATCTCTTTTTTATCTCTATAACGCTGTGGTCGCTATCACATTCGAGATGTGTATGGCCAGGCTCGAGAAATTTATGCTCTAACAAATTTATTTTCGGTTCGATCGACATCAGATATTGAAGCATTGTAGCGACGATGCTATTTCGGGTTTATCCAGTGCAGGTATCACTATAGATTGCGATATGGGATTTTAAATTCTTTGAGGTGGTAATGTATTTTAAAATGCAAGATGCGACCTCATTTGCATCACGACCGCTTATGGTTTCATACCAAATATAACAATGCGTCGTATTTTCACTGCAATTTCTAATTGTTAAATTGTACGTCCATAATTTTCTCTTGTAGTAAGCAACGGAACATTTCAAGTAAGACGTCGGCAGACATTGGTGCAAATCTACACACAAAACTGTTTTTTCCATATCGGCCTTGTCAATTTGCTTCGTTTTATACGCAATTTCCGTATATTCTTGGTGCTTATCACGTTGAGAAATTAGATCACGTTTTCTGATTTCAGATTGATCCATTTTTATTTGCATCGCGAGCCAGTCACACTTAGAGCATCAACCCAATTGGGTCTTTTTGAATTTTAAATTTAATGATTTAAAAATTTTAAAATTTCCCTGTATTTTGAATATGAGACTTTTGAATTGTAAAATTTTTCTTTATAAGGTTCATACATTTTTGTTAAATTCAAACCTTCTGCCAAATATAATTTGGTTGTATGGGACCTAGCATAATGCGATTCGTAAGCTGGAAGTGATTTAATGTGTGATTCTACTTCTAATTTTTGGTTTGGTTAGTTCCAATACTCCTTGAAAAGTTGTTTTTGTAATTCTGAAGTTATTTTCGTTCTACACAACTTCTTGCAATTTCTTAATGACTTTGATTTCCGTTTTTTCATAATTTTAATATGTTTGGATACATAAGCTAGTCCAGAATTCCGTTTCGATTTTCTTGTTTTCTGGTCTGTTCTAATTTCAATTTCCAAATCTATTTGAGTTTGGTCTTCAGACCTGGTTTCGGATGTTTGCGTCTCATCGAAATCTTCAAATTCGGTGTCACATTGATCAGTATAAAATAAATTTTCAAGATCGTCAGATACCACTAGAAAAGTATAAAATAAAGTAAATAGAAAATAAAACGAATCGCTGAAATCCGTGTACCAATTTTAGAGTTACCCATCTTGCCTTGTTCAGCTTTTATCTCGAACTCAAACCTTTGTGCGTCATCTTCAAATTCGTTTTCGGACTCGTTACTCTCATTTTTTTGGGTCTCATCGGAATCGTCTTCGTAATTAGATTGAACTAACAAAAAAACACAACTTAGGTAAACCGAAATTTATAAAGTAACTAAAAGCACCATATGCATACCAGTTTTAGAGATCGCAAACATCTCAGTGGAGGACTTATCAGATTCGAATTTGGTCTCGTCGGACGTAGGTATTTCTTTCTGTTCAGCTTGCTTTGCGTCTGTTTCTGTGATCTGCGTTTCATCAGGATCTGCTTGGCTGGCGTTGCGTAATCCACATATTGGTTGCCCTATAGAAATATATAATTTTAAATAAAATATAAAGTTTAAAATGATTATAGTGACTAAATTAATTTCTTACCAGTCTCCAAATTCTCAGCAGGTTCAATTTTACAAACAATGTGATTGTAGATCATTCATTGAGATGATTGAAATAATTGGTAAAATGTATCCATTTCTGTAAAATTTATTAATATTAAAATTGAGGTTATGATGTGAAAATTTTCATTTCAATTTTCTTACCAACAAATTCAGTAAATTAAATTTATTATTAAATAACTTAGAACTAACTTACTGTTTATTGATTTAATAATTTCGAATTTCAACACAATAATTAAACTAAATCATTTAAATTTTATTATTTTATTAACTTTCACGATGAATCACATTATTTTGATCGCACAATAATGACATTTTCTGGTTTGTTTATATCTCTATTAATTTTCGGCAACTGAACTTAATACTAGTTGTTTATCGTCATTTACCGACAATTTTCGTTTTATAATAATAACACAACTTAACAATTTTTGATAATTTTTTTTTTTTTATATATACAATATTATTTTTTACAAAAATTATATAACTTACTATACCAAGGTAAATCAAACAGAAATTAAGCTGAATTCAAATATTATAGCAATAACTAGAATTATCATTTTATTCAAAAAACAGTATGGGATTTTAGTAGCAGTTATTCACTTTTACCAAAATTTTTCTTGGAAATAGAGGTAAATCAAGAAAAATTGAAAAGTGGAATTTACAGTAAACAAAACTTTATGACCATTCTCATTCATAACTTAAAATCACGAAAAATGCAGTTAACATGTTTTCCGAAAAAACCACAGAAACATATCGAGATATTCAATTTCTTTCAAAATCCTAAATAAAATCGTTAAATATTACCTAAAATGTCAATTTTTAATCGGCCTAAATATCATTATTTGCTTTATTTACCAATGCATATACATTTACACTTCTTTTTAGTTTTGTTGGTTTAGTATTAATTTAGTTCTAACTTCATACACGTGTACAAGCGCGTGAAGTTTGTTCTAAATTAGTTCTAACGTTAGTTCCTTACTAGTTAGGTCTAACTCGACATGTATTTGGTGGACGGACTGTTTTTTATGGTGGAAACACAATCATCTGGTTTTTTTATTTCGAATTCTTGGTATGACCATGAAGATTAGGGATTCACGCAAATTTGTATGAAACTTCAATTATGAAAAAACACTTTATAGAATAAGCAGAGAAGGACATTTACGCGTCATCTACTAATGTTCATGTAATTTTTGCGTATACAACACGTCGACAACGTAGACAACGTCAATTACTCGTCGACTGATAAAGTCACTCGTCGACAACGTCGACTATTTTTTAGACAACGTTGACAACAACTTGCAATTCCGCCAGTAGTGATTGAATGAGCTAGATATTTTTAAGTTTTTTTTCTGGAGATCTTAGCTAATGCAAATTATTAACACTATACAGGAAACCCTCGAAGAGCACAATTAATTCGTTCTGTGTTCTTTAAAACCATGTTGTTCGAGACGTGTAAAAATTATCTCTAATATTACATCTAAATTGCAAACTAATGCTATGTGCCTCAAGTCGATTTTTTAGCTAAATTATGAACTAAACTTTTTTCAGGTGACCTTACGCTATTTGCCCCCAGGTCACAAACGAAAGTCTCTTCGCGAGTTAACTTGTCAATTAAGTTGTCAAATGTCATTATTTGGTATTTATTGCAAATGTGTTATTGTGTACAGTATTTTCAATTTTATTTTTGCTTATTGGAAATTTTGAACAATCATTTACTGTTAATTTACTGAAATGGCAAAGCGAATATATATGCTGTGAAATGTAAGACGAACGAAAAATCGACCAAAAGTCGACAATTTAGTATTTCAAATAGTCAGGCACAGCTTGTTTTGTTGATGTTACTGCCACCTCTGAATATGTATATTGTGAATTACTGAGCAATTCAGTTTAGTTCATAATTTAGTCAAAAAATTGATTAATATTAATTTAGTAAGCAAATTTTAATTTTAATTTCTTCTCTAGGCGGCTGGTAAAAGTCAATTTACGAGCTTACATTTCGACGATTTTCATAGTTTTCTTGTGATGCGCTAATTTCAAATTAAATGGTACGGATTAAAAATACTATTTGAGTGACATCTGGCTTTATTCCACGAAATTCGTGGCTTAATTTAGTTTAACAAATTTAGTCAATTAATAAAGGCTGATAACATAAATAGCACACAGGTTTTGTTTCATGCCATCTATAAAGGACTGGTAAGTACACATTACGGGCCAAACAAACTAAATTAGCGAATTAGAATAAAGTTTTAGTGCATTATGTGCCATCTATTAATAACTGGTAAGACCTAACATAAAATTAGTTTAGCCAGTGATTTATTTGAAAAAATTTGTATCAAGCACAAAGTGGAATTTTTAAACGTTAACTCAAAACTAACCACAAATATGATTCCTAAACGTAGCCGCGTAAAATAAAAAATAAATGTTTGACAGCCCTTTAATAAAAATTCAGAGTGCCATCTCTATAAAATTGTTAAAAAAATCTAACCATATTTATTTCGCTCACCTCTTCTGACATTTGGCCAAACTAAACCCTAAAATAAATTGGAATTGAATTGAAGCATAAACGGTTTGTTCGCTGAACAAATCTTTTGCGCATAAATTAATTTAAAAGTGCAGGTAATCTCCAAACGAAGCGACCGAAAAGGAGGCGACCGAATTGGAAAATTTATGAATCCATTTCCATCGCCGCTCAAGACTGCGTGGTTGGTTCTTGTTTGTGTTGGAATGGTAAGTGCGTTCATTATAATAACCAAGCGATGAAGATGTTGTCCTGGCTGACCATCTATTCACTATTATGACACGTTTAACGTCAAATTTTGTAAAATCCCTTTCTTTTGTATTAGGGAGAGAGAAATAATTAGTTTAGGTTACCGTGTGATCGGTACACATACTAACGAATAATTTATGTGATTTGCTATTTGGCCCATAATTTAATAAGAAATTTATCAAAAAGCTAGACAGCAACTTCATCAGACCTCTCACCAATGTATAATAGAGCAAAAATAACGAAACAATTTATTTTTTGATATTATTTCTTAGGTTACCGACGTGGTCTACATTGTAGATTGTCTACTTATAGATCTACCACAAATGGTGACTTTTAATGTTTGACTTTCAATATTTCAATTCAATTTGATTAATATTCAATTTTAAATCAATAAGTATCTGCATAATACGCAATATGTTTTTTATTATAAATTTTGAGATCAAATGGTTTGCTATCATTATCTCTTATACGTAAAAGTTACTTCGGTAAAAAGTTCTTCTATAAAGTTTTTTCAAAAAAATGTTTTACAATAAAAAGTGAGTAGAGTACGTTAAAGTACAGTAATTGTTATAATTCTAATAGAATTGAAATTGAGATTGAAATTGAAATGTAAAAAAAATTTAAATTTAAATTTGAATTAAAATTGGCGTGTTGCAGTCGTAAATACTTACGTTAGTATGGTCCATTTAGCCGTGACATTAATGTGTGTCTTATGTATTCTTTTACCGGAAGCTGTTGTTACTGTTTCCTGTTTAAACCTGGGTTTATCTTCCTCATTAATTTTTTTTATCGTTGTGTAGATTGATTCCCCAACTTCGTAAGTTTCGGGCTCTTTTTGGATATTTCTGCAAAAATTATGTCGCATGGTTTTGATCCACTAACCTAATGTATAGTGTTATTGGATGAAACCAAACTCAAAACCATAAACTCCTTGTCCTTCCATCTCTTCTTATAGCCTTGATAAAACATCATAGCTACTTTGTTAGTAATTCCAGATCTGTATATCAGTTCTAAATTATATTCCTTTATTCTGGCCGTCCATCTTTTCAGCTTGAGGTTTCTATTACCGAGAGCACACGTCGTGGTTGGCGATCAGTAATAATTTTGATTTTCCTGCTCCTTACAGTTAAATTCCGAGGTTGTCCAAACCCCACATGATCGCTAGCATCATCTTTTCATTGGTGGCATAATTTTCTTTAATTTTTATTTTTTTTTTATTTTTTTTTATTTTTTTTTTTATTGGTGACTATGCGATCTGTTTTGGGGCTCAAGGCTCACCCTGCTCTTCCGCGGTTATGCTTAATTACTTGGTTGTCCTTACTTTACGCCTCGCGGCCAACTCGAGGACGTACGGCTATAGGACCGATTTAAGACCATCTGCACATTGCAAGCTCCATGTCAGCCTATACTGGCATGGAAGATGGGTCGGCCCATGGGTTCTGCACACCGACAGGGGATCATAGATGTGTTCCATTTCACCACAGATCTTAATCTGTCGATGAAACTTCACTTTGCATCCTGCCCCTATCGGGATTCGAACCCGGTACCTCCCGATCCAAACGCCAAAGCTTTAACCACTGTGCCATTTGGTCGGTTTCTTTAATTCTGTTTAAAAACTCCGAAATGGACGTTAAAGGCCGATCTATTGCTCATCTCTCCCTGTGAGAGAATTGCGCCAATGTGGCGATTTGATTAATCTGCATTGTCAATATATAAGGTTTTTCAAAGTCAGCAAATATGAGTAGCTAAGGTGAAGATAATAAGTCTTTTAGATGTTCGTAAGCTTTCAGCGTCGTTTCATTCAATTTTTCGTGGTTTATTTGCTTTGATTTGTACATTTTCTCCTCGTGCCAGGTTTGTCCGTAACTTTGCGATTTTTCCAAAGACCTTTATAAATCTTCTGTAATCGGAAGTAAGACCAAGAAATTGTTTTAGCCGCTACTTTTCTAAAACCCGCATTTATTTCAGCACTGATTATTATGCATTCATGAAACTTTATTTCTTCTTCCAAGAATTCTGGTTTATCAAGATTGACGCGTAGTTTTGCTAACTTATTGAATGATTTGTCGAAATTATACGGATGTTCCTTTTTCATGGTGCCGCCAAAACAACGATATCATTCATGTACACAAAGCATATTTTCCCTATGTATGACTTTAGATTGTCGTCAATCATTCTTATGGTCTGGTGAATCGCTTTCCTTTATGCTGATGTTGTGAAACCCGAAGTTAAATCTATAGTAAGTATTTCGAATTGCCAATGCTTGCAAATTGTGTTTCAATTTAATTTTTTAAAACCTATCACCATGCGGTATTTCTTTATACCGGAAGCGGTTTTTTTTTTTTCTCTAGAACCCAAATTGGAGAATTGACTGAATTTTAGCTTGCCAAAATGTAAACTCATTCATTTAACCGTCCTAGTTGTTCAGTGGAATTGGGCCAGCCCGAACATAGCTGAAAGGAATATTTATTAGCAACTTCAAACATTTGTCATACGCTTTTCAGAAATTAAATTATTGTTTATTATTCAACAAAATTATTGAGATTCATGTTCAGCTTCATATGTTTAAATTGCATCTCGTAGGGGTATATTTCTTTTTCATCAATAATAAAGTATGCCCAGCCGATGCACTGTCATATAAATGTGGTGTCATCATATTAAAGTGTATTTCTATTTTGTGGGAAGAAGCATCTTTTCCATTATTTTTTTAGCTTAGTTTCGCCACGTATGCATATTTATAGAAGACAGTATAAAAATAATCCAAGTGTTGCCCAAAATATCATAAAAAATATGTGAAACATAAAACGAAAAATTATAAAAGTTAAAAAAAAATTATATTGTAGAGAATTTTTTTTGTTCTGTTCATTTACCTCAATAATGAAACTCCATATTGTTGACCACTTACTGGAATAATCTCACGCAAAGTGCCTATAACATAAGCCAAAGTGCTATTTTATATAAAGAAATAGTTTTAGTAGGCGATTTCAATTAGAACCAAATTTCGATCACCTTCGTGCCGTCAAAGGTCAAAGTCAAGAAATCGATAGATGTATAAATCGATCTCTTTCCTTGACGGCTCCATTGCAAATTCTAAGATGCTGGTATGTAATAAGTTATGTTTTTGAAGATAGAAACGGGCACATTTATGCGTAATTCGGTATTATGCGCAATTCGACGAATTGCGATAAATTTTGGTGGTTTATCAATAAAAACGTTTAATGCTGAACATAAAAACCCGCCCTTGTTAAAAAAGAATATCCTCCGGTTTAAGAACGAAGTCATTCTCTCGAAAGTGAAATTTACGCATTTAATTGAGGCTATTGGTCATTCGGTGAGTTCGAAACAACAAAGAATTTGTCCAGAAAAGCTGACTGCAGTTAGAGCAGAATTCGTGCATGGACCATGGAACGGCCATCATCTCTTCACAAGACTTTGAAAGAGGATGGGTCGTATGGAATGCGAGCCCGAATCTCAATTGATGACCCTTACTAAATATAATTGATTGCGGGCATTTACTCTTTAAAATTACCGCATATTACATCTAGCAATCTGATGTGCCTGTGACACTCCTTATTTGGGATTTTTGGGTTTTTATACGTCACTTTAATGGATAAGGTTTCACAAGGATTGCATGTTGCTTTTTACTACTTAGACAATATTCTGATTACACGCTGCTTTATCCGACGAACAGTAATATTACGAATAATTTCGCGAAGTATACCGTCGTCATCATAACTACTGTCTATGTATCAATTTTTTAAAACGCCTAAAAGGATGGATTAGATTGATTAGAAAGATTAGATAGATTAGATAGATTAGATAGATTAGATAGATTAGATAGATTAGATAGATTAGATAGATTAGATAGATTAGATAGATTAGATAGATTAGATAGATTAGATAGATTAGATAGATTAGATAGATTAGATAGATTAGATAGATTAGATAGATTAGATAGATTAGATAGATTAGATAGATTAGATAGATTAGATAGATTAGATAGATTAGATAGATTAGATAGATTAAATAGATTAGATAGATTAGATAGATTAGATAGATTAGATAGATTAGATAGATTAGATAGATTAGATAGATTAGATAGATTAGATAGATTAGATAGATTAGATAGATTAGATAGATTAGATAGATTAGATAGATTAGATAGATTAGATAGATTAGATAGATTAGATAGATTAGATAGATTAGATAGATTAGATAGATTAGATAGATTAGATAGATTAGATAGATTAGATAGATTAGATAGATTAGATAGATTAGATAGATTAGATAGATTAGATAGATTAGATAGATTAGATAGATTAGATAGATTAGATAGATTAGATAGATTAGATAGATTAGATAGATTAGATAGATTAGATAGATTAGATAGATTAGATAGATTAGATAGATTAGATAGATTAGACAGATTAGACAGATTAGACAGATTAGACAGATTAGACAGATTAGATAGGTTAAATAGATTAGATAGAAGAGAAGAATTCTCGAGAAAGTAGAATTCTTATAGCCTGTTTATATTAATTAATTCGTTCAAAGTTGAGTTTTAACGGTTATTACAGGTGACATTATGTACACAGGCATATGAAGAAAATTTTTTTGTAAAATTTTGTTATCAGCCCTTATGTTTGTAATTTATTTTTACAATTCATTACTTCATTTTATTTTGCTGGGGCTACACATCTCATGTAGGGATTTAGCCGCCTCAATGGGGTTACACTATTATACTTATTTTCAGAGTAATGGTTGATAAGTTCATTGAATCCTACCCAGGTCCCATGGCTGATGGAAGGGGCATAGTGGTGCTCGATGAGGGTACTGTTTTGCTGGAGGGGGGGAGGGGGGGCGGGGTGGAAGATATAAGCTCGTTTTATCTTTCAATTTACTTTTTCAATATATCCCCATGCGATCACTCAAAGTTGTACAAATCCAACCAACGGTTGCTTTACGTAGATGATACGCGCCCCTGTTTTTCGTGCTTGGATTAATGGAAATTTTACATTATCAGATGGCATCATATTATTCGTGCGAATGTTATTCAAGCAATACAGTTTATTCACACTGTCAATTTTTCTTTTTAAAACGCTTATTCAATATTCGTTGAGAATTATAATGTAATTCAGAGAATTTTAATAGAATATGCTACGACAGGGTCATGATTCATGAATACCGCATTGAAATTTTGGACGGTATTGAAATTTCATTCGGAAAAGTAATAGCAGTTTAACCGGTTTTATTCTGTTGTTTCAAAAAACACTGAGCCGTTTGGTCATCACTTTGTTTAATGACGTTTAAAGGGCTAGTTATATAGCCGAAAACAAAACGGACCGAAACGAAACGAACGAATTGAATACATGTAAACATACTAAACCAATTATATAAAAGAAACGAACGGAGAAATTGATTCAATTCAATTTGCTTTCGTTTCGTCTTTGCGGTTATACACTATCGGTTATGTTTTTTTTTGTTATCCTTAGTAGCACTTATGTCAAATTGTCAAAATATTTTATATTTTGTATAAATTTACACATTTTGTATATTTCTATTTAGTTTGCCAAATATAAAATGGATTTCCACGTTAGTTTTCATACACACGAGAAGTAAACTTCAAATAATATAAAATTAAAAACAAATATGAATGTGTCAAAACCGTTTCACCAATTCGCCTATATAACCGAGTTATCTCTCTTTCGCCTTCCGTTTCGTTTCATTTCAGTCCGTTTCGTTTTCGTCTATATAACTAGCCCATAATTCAGAGTAGTATTCGGTGGAATCGGTGACGATGAACAACTCAACATAATTGAACGATTCTCAAATGATCAGACTATAAGGATGTCGGAAGCAACTTATAGCTTTTATGAGTGACACCGAGAAGACGTGCTGTTTGGCATTGCTGTCTCTAGAACATCAAAAGTTTCACAAGATTGTATGTCGACCTGAAAAGGATTTTTTGTTTAGGTCGGTTTAATCTAAAAATACTGACTTCTGATCTTTGTGAAATTATAGGTCAAAATAGAATTTATCTTCAATAATGTACCCAGAAAGATACCTAATGTCAGGTCTAAATGGAAACTAAATTACTTAAGAAAAAAATCCATCCAGTTTAAATTGTGGGCTGGTTTCTCTGCAACTTCATAGGTCTTCAGGGGCAGCGAACCTACTTGTGCAGTTGTTCGATCGGATATACCACACCACAAATGGAAAACAACCATCACGAATTCAATAACAGATATTTTGGAGATAATTTCGCAAAGATTTTGTCATCACGTTCCGTTGAAACATAATCCAGCGGATTCTGCAACGACAGAACAATTCAGAGGAACCTTTTAGACGAGGAAGTGGTAGACTTTGACGTGAGTAGTTAGTTGGCTATAAACAAACTCGACGAATGCCACTATTAGGAGTTAATAAAGCTCTTCACATCTACTTTCCCATTTCTAGTGTTGAATAAACTCAGGGTTAAGTGCAACCCTCAAGATACAACCCTCAACCCTCAAATATTGGAAAATTGGCCCGAAGTAAGGATCACTCCGGCAAAACTGTTTTCAAAGTATCAGATGATTATGCTAAAATATTTATCTTTTAAGAAATGATAATTTATTAGGTTCTGCTTCACCATTTATTTCCTTCATAACACTTGAAAGCAAAATTGCTACGTCTTGGAAAGAAATGGATTGATTTTGGGACAAACTCTATAATTAATAAATCATTTTGTCATCAAATTATGAATGGCGGTGAGGTGAGAGGTGTTGGGAAAAATACTGAAATGGGTTTGCGGAAAATACTTACGTGCGAGTATCAATTTTGAGGTTAATGTTAGGCTGCAGGCTGTTTCTTAAATTAAATGTTTATGTATCATTTGATGTGTGTCTGTGTGTTTAAAAATTCAATCATTATTTTTAGTAGGACAATTTTTTTAAAATTTTCGTTTAGATGTTTAAGTAAAATGTAAATTTTTACAATGGCTCGCAAATAAAACTTAAAAATCTTAAATTTAAGTCTTTGCATTTTCTGCTTAACAATAAATAAAATTTGCCTAAGGGCAGATGTTAACTTAAAATGTGTAATCAACGCAATTTCTATTAGTTTATCAAGTTATCTCATCACAAATTATAATTGACAACATTAAGTCGTAAACCATAAACTTATTGCAATTACTGTTATTATTTTTATTATCTTCGCATATTTAATGATTCCATAAATTTAGCTATTTTATAGGATAAATAAACTGAGAGCGTGAATTATCTGCTGATTGGTATAATTTTAATAGATTATTAAAGTTATGGGATAAAATAAAAATCCATTTTGTACTTCTTATTAGTGCTTAAATACTTAGAAAGCAATAATTTGTACCCATTCGTACACCATTAATCAAGAAAGGGGCCGGAAATCAATTAGATTATTGTTGGGCTACTTTAAATAACACCACAGTGACACGATTGCGTTCCATTTATAAAATGAAGCCTCAAATTATGTTGTGAAATAACGCATCACGCTAGAATTTAGTAGATGCAAGGCTTTCTCCCATGACACTCCACAATAGGCATTCCCCATATGCATCCTCCATCCGCCTATTACCATTTACTTATTTTTAAACTTGTTATATTTTCTTTCGTATTATCGTATTATTTAGAAAAACCAACAAAATCTGAGCAGTTTTCCGCAATTTTTGTAGTGTTCTTTATCAAATCCGCTATTTTAGGTGTTATTTGATGCGGCCGAATGTTGAACATACACTAAACCGAATTTTGGTTACCTAAACCGAAAACATCATTTCTCAGTTTAACATACCTTTAAGTCATTTTGAGCATGACGTGAAGAGCTATTACAGATTTTAACAAAAACTAGGAAAAAAATCCATGGGTCTACACTGAGTGTTTCTGCATTTCAAGTGCATTCTGCAGTGTTGCTACGCTGATTTGTTTGTTCTTTCTTGACTCCATAATGTACTACCAGTTTGACGGACATAACATCCCTCCCCCCTCGAGTATAGTACATCTCCTTCTCATTAGTCCTATCCAATATTCCAAGGTCATTCCAAATTCACTATATACCCGATTCCTGAGAATTAGTTTCCTGGAGCAACACAACTGGACCGCAGAGATAGAAAACTAGAGAGTCTTGAACACTACTTCACTGAGAGTTATTTTGTCTTTTCATACCGCAATCAAGTTTTGGTCAAAAATTCTTAATTGAAAAAACGAAGTGTTGGAGATTTTCTAATCCTTGACCCTATATAATTATAAACTGGTATATCTCCCTTAATACCGTTCGATGTATATCGGTCGCTTGGCGCCCAGAGATATTTTAGAGTTCAGTTACTGTAGTTTTATCTTTCATAACTGTTATTTTTTTTTTAGAAGATAAAAACAAAGAAAATCGCAAATTTTACCTAAGTTTCGGGTCCAATTTTTGAAGACCGAAGCCCTGTCAAATTTGCTGATTTTTGAATATTTCGTAGTATGTCGAAATGAATTGAATTTTATTCCCTAGAGGCTTGTCCGAATTTTTCTAAACCAGTTCAACTAATCCGCAGCCTATCCAGGCTATTAGTTTTCAAATGTGTGACTGAGTTTCATTAACGAATTAACTCATTGTTGATGGATATTATATCTCGTTACAAAACTATCACGATTTCAACCAGAATGAAAATTATTAACCTCTACAAAGCCCGCTGGATACAGAAAATATCTTACAAGATTCTCCCATTTTCTAGATTCTTTCTCGAAGGATTACATCACGCCAATATAGATTTGATACTACAAACCAGCAAATGTTAAGCCTGGTATAAAAGTTACGGAAGTTGCCGGTGTACACTAAAGAGATGCCGACTATTTATAAAATAATTTATTTATGAAATTTAATTTGTCATGATGAACGAAAATGAAATCGCTTATGGTTGTACCAATATCGAAGAAATCAATTGACCAAGATATTTCCATCTCACCTATTTGTTTTAAACCCCAATTTAAACGACTGCATACCGTACAAGAATAGGAAAAACAATACAAAAAGCAATAATCTATATTGTCTACGAACTGTCTACATGCTTTACCAATTTTCGTCATTATGTCTACTCAAAAATCAATTGTTTACGCTATTTTCGATACCAATATGTAAACAGTTCTATACTCGTATGAATTGAATATGAATTGAATATGAATTGAATATGAATTGAATATGAATTGAATATGAATTGAATATGAATTGAATATGAATTGAATATGAATTGAATATGAATTGAATATGAATTGAATATGAATTGAATATGAATTGAATATGAATTGAATATGAATTGAATATGAATTGAATATGAATTGAATATGAATTGAATATGAATTGAATATGAATTGAATATGAATTGAATATGAATTGAATATGAATTGAATATGAATTGAATATGAATTGAATATGAATTGAATATGAATTGAATATGAATTGAATATGAATTGAATATGAATTGAATATGAATTGAATATGAATTGAATATGAATTGAATATGAATTGAATATGAATTGAATATGAATTGAATATGAATTGAATATGAATTGAATATGAATTGAATATGAATTGAATATGAATTGAATATGAATTGAATATGAATTGAATATGAATTGAATATGAATTGAATATGAATTGAATATGAATTGAATATGAATTGAATATGAATTGAATATGAATTGAATATGAATTGAATATGAATTGAATATGAATTGAATATGAATTGAATATGAATTGAATATGAATTGAATATGAATTGAATATGAATTGAATATGAATTGAATATGAATTGAATATGAATTGAATATGAATTGAATATGAATTGAATATGAATTGAATATGAAATGAATATGAATATGAATTGAATATGTATTGAATATGAATGAGTTTTATGAGAATATGCTCGTCTGATTTGGTTAATTTGTTCTCGTTGCAATATGAAAATAAGCCAGTTATACTTCTCGCTCTTGCGATGAATTGCTCAAAATGTTAGTTGACTCAACAAATGTTTATGGCCATTAGACTTTTCAATAAGCGAAACTCAACGAGATCTTCATCGTCACGAGTTCCCAAATTTAAACCAATCAACTCAAATGAAATGTTGAAATTCATTGGTCTCTGTCTTTTACAAGGCCACGCTACCAAAAATGAGACAATTATTTTCCAAGCACCCGTTGTATTGTCATCCAATTTTTGCAAGCACTATGTCGGGACGACGCTTTAAACAAATTATAAGCTATTTAAATGTTAATCCTGCGATTGGTGAAACTCATCTAGCAAAAATAAGTTCACTTCTAAAAATATAAATATCTGGAAATATATGGCGGGAAAAAAACTAATGCAGATTCAACATGCTCAAAAATTAATTCACTTGTATTAAGATTAATGGAGGTGTACTTGCGAAAAGGTCATTCACTTTTTATGGACAGTTACTATAATAGTGTAACTTTGAGTAACATATTTTTGTTTCATAAAACCCACACTTGTGGTACTTTGCGAAGCAATCGGAAGGAAAAACCAAAGGAACTTATTGAAATGAAACTCAAAAAAGATGAACATGTCTGGCGACGTAAAGGAAATATATATGTTTCTAAGTGGAAGGACAAGAGAGAAGTGCTTTGTATAAATACAGCTTACCACCCAGCAATGGCCTTAACTACAAACAACAAACATATGTCCGGTGTTGATAGACTAGATCAGTTGATGTCATACTATTCATGTCTTTGAAAAACTGTTAGATGGTATAAGAAAGTGATCTTTCATATTATAGATATTGCAGTATTCAATTCATATTTTATTTATAAAACCAAATTTCAGAAGATCACACTTTTACAGTTCAGAGAGCCACTCATCTCATCGTTTTTAAATGTCCAAGATATTCCTAGTGGACGCCATCTGAAAATACATTCTAACATGAATTTAACTTTCTGGAAAAGTGTCCATTACCCAACGGATGGGAAAGAAAATCATTTTTTGTGATTGTCGATATTGTACACAATCGAAAAAAAGAAAGCAAACGGCTTACCAATGCAAGCACTGGCTTGGTAATCCAGCTTTATGTATGAATTGTTTGATTTGTTAGCCTGGCTAAACCAACTCTTGAAAATCAACATCCGCAGCCAAGTATCTAATGCTAAGACTAATTTTGTATTTTTGTTTAATTTTATTGTTTTTAATGAATTCTTTATTTATTTTTGGTTATTTATTATTTAATATTTTATAATAAAAGACTGAAATTTGATAAACATTATTTTTTACTTTGAACTTTTGAGTATACTGCAAATGCAGTATTGCGGTTCCAAAAAGATGATAGAGTCTCGGTTAGTTCAACCATTGCAATTGCAGTACCACTTCTAATGCAGTATTGTTCTGAAAAATGAAACTAATTACATCAGGAGGTCACCACTGCAATTGCAGTGATTTTGCAAAAACGCATTAATGATTACAAAATTATTCATAAACGATTTAACACAAAAAGGTTCAATCAGTTTTGCGAACAAAAAACAAGTGATTAATAAAAATGTGTTTATTAAGTATAAGCGTGTTTCGCCAAGTGCCTACGGCAACTAGCGTAAAAAGTATACATTCAAATGTATATTTACTGATGCCATAGCTAACATAATTATCAGAGAAACAAATCGGAAAGCCAAGGAAGTTTACTGGAACTTTAACAATCAAGATCCTGACAAACCAGCAAAGGTTTGGAAATTATTATCTAATGTAGAACTTAACGCCTATTTAGCCATCCTAATTAATGCCGGGGTTCAAAATCAAATAATGAACACACAAAGGTCTTATGGGAAACTCGAACCCAATGTATCGCGCATGTATGGGAATAAACCGTTTTTGGGAGATATCCCGATTTTTAAGATTTGATAATAAATATACGAGACCTTTCCGATTGGAAACTAATAAGGCTGCAGCTATAAGTGAGATTTTTGAACTCCTAAATTCAAATTTACGAAGCTGCTATACTCCGTTCGAGTCCATCGTTGTCGACGAACAACTCTTTCCTTTCAGAGATATAGATACTTTATAATATGTTCTATATTTTTATTCTATATGTATCTCTATATTTCATAGGAAGGACGCGATTTGCGCAATACATACCATCGAAACCTGCAAAATATGGGGTAAAGGTTGGTGGGTTTGTGATGCCTTCAATTCCTACCCAATAACGGGACAAATCTATACCAGGAAGCGACCGTCTGGAAGAGAAACGAACCAAGGTGAGAGGGTAGTTAAAGATTTATACGGTCGTTTCAAAGGGTATATTGCAGCTGATAATTTTTTTACATCGCTGCCTCTTGCGCGTCTACTAATGTCTTGAGATTTGTCAATTGTGGGCACCATAAAAAAATAAATCATATATTCCTAGAGCAATGCTACCATCGTCCTCTCGCGAAATGTATTTCTCGCTATTTGGATTTACAGATGATAATGTAACTTTATGTTCATATATGTTCCAAAAAAAACAAAAGCCTCATTTTGTTATCAACACAGAATTATTTCGAAACAGTTATGGGGGAGAAGAAAAAACAAGAAATTATCCATTACTACAACAGTACTAAAAGTGGTGTGGATAATATGGATAAGCTGGTTACTCATTATTCTATAAACCGGAGGAGTCAGCGATGGTCTATGGCATTTTTTTATAATATTTTAGATGTTGCATGTGTCGCGGCATATATAATATACATGGAGAACAACCCTTGAAATAAAACACACAAACGCTTTTGGCTCTTCCAAATATATCACTTCGCGCGACAATTCCCAATGTATACAGAAATTTCAATACACGCTCTGGAATTGAATGTGTACTTGGAAAACCAATAGTACAATCAACACCAGGTTGCGGGCCACTATCTTCTGTTGAAACGCGTGATAACTCAGGCCAAATTTGTCAGAAAGGAAAATGTTGAATTTGCTTAGACGCGAATCCTAAGATACGCAGAGCAACTCTAAAGGCATGCAACATTTGTAAACGACCACTGTGCGCTGAACACACAGAAAAGTCGATAAAATGTATCACTTGTGAATAGTTTTAGATAAGACTGGCTAAGAAATATTTAACGTGGAATTTTTTATTTTTGTTTTGTAGTTGAATTGATAATCAGTTTTAAAATATTATTTTGTAATTTATCTGTGATGAAATATACTTTTTTTTTTATCTATAGACGTATTCATTTTACTATATTATTTTATTTATGAAGTGATAATTTGATGTTCAATTACATTTTGTTCTAGCTACCCGGGTAGCCGAGTATAGTCTAAAAGGGTAAAACTTTAAAATAAATTATGATTCAGTTTGTAAATATGTAATATATATATATATATATATCTATTTTTTGTTCAAAATCCATTACAAAATCTACAATTCTAGAATGTCATGTAATTAGGATGGTCTAACTTTAAAATTACAATATATACAGACGTTTTAAATAATAATGGCTACCCGGTAGCCGGGTATTGACACAAGGGTTAAATAAATATTATATTGTGCAAGAGAAGTTCGTGGCAATCTTTTTCGCTATTATTCGCTTTCTTTCTTTTCAATATTATATCCATTTGGTTTTTAAATATTGGATGTATAACTTAGTTTTTTGGATTTTCCAGAGATGGCGTTCTTACATTACTAAACATTATTTTATAATGACACCTACGGCATTTTAAAGTGTTGACATTCCACATTAACATTTAGTTTGTCATATTCGTAAAACCGTTAACAATATATTTTTCAATCCCGTTTAAAAATGTCGAATTACGTACCAACAAAACAGCATTTGCGGCAAGCATTACTTTTTTGCTTTAATCACAAGAAAAAAAAATGCTGAAAGTTTTCGTTCAAAGGTATGGTGAACATGCACCAACTCAACAGGCTTGCGAAAACTGGTTTAAACGATTCAAAAGTGGCGATGTTGATGTCAGTGACAAAGAACAGAAAAAGAACTTGCAGAACAATTAAATGTCACTCAAGCAGCCATAAGCAAACGTTTACATGCCATGAAAATGATTCCAAAACAAAGAAAACGTGTATCACATGAATTGACTAAAGCCAAGACACCGAAGATGACATTTTTTGCCTCAAATTGTGAGTGGCGATGAAAAATAAATTTACTACAATAACCCTAAACGCAAGAAATCATGGGTTGATCCAGGAGAAAGATATGCTGTGCATTTGTTGGGACCAGAAAGGCGGGGTGTGCTATGAGCTGCTAAAACCGAACAAAACTATTACTGGTAAACGTCACCAACAACAATTGATAGATTTGAACCATGCATTGAACGAAAACTGTCCGGTTCCAGCCAATAAACAGCATAAAGTGAATTTGCTGTACGACAATGCTCGACCACATATCGCAAAACAAGTAAAAAAACGCTGGAAGTACTTCAGATTACTATTTGTTCCGATCAATGCAAAACAATCTTCAAGACCAGCACTTCAGAAACCACGAAGAAATCAAAAAATGGCTCGACGAATGGATCACATCAAAAGACAAACAATTTTTTTCGATGGAATCCATAAATGGCCAGAAAGATGATCAAAAGTCATAGATAACGATGGAAAATATTTTGATTAAAATAACCCGACAAACATTTTTAATTTTGAAACCGAAAAAAAAACCAAGGCGTTACCGGAGACCGAGTCGGTAACGGATCCGAGCGGTTCCCGAAAAATTACCTATTCCTGGCAGACAATGGTTTTTTAACTGTTTCCGAAATGTTATCATCGGTCAGATCATGGTATTTGTTTCTGTATGGTAACCAACAAATTATATTGTACAATTTCAAATAAAATGTGGTTATGAAAACCGAATATTATTGTAAATTGAATGATATATATTTTCATAACACAATCTGGCAACCATTTCTGTTACATTAAGGTATTTTTGATTGTAATGATACCAACTTGTCATACAGTATATCTACTAAAAATCGGTTTAAGAATCTAACTAAACTGCAATGCAATTTTTTCTTGTTTAAATTCATAATATTGTAAAACAAATAGAAAACACATTAAGATTTAATATAAATTATATTTTATTATATATTATAAATTAATATTATTTATTGGTTATCCAATTCGAGGTTGATAAAGTAGAAATCTGTATACCGACATCTGTCAAAGATAAACGTCAAGTACGCTGTCATTTATTTAGTTGACATTCTGCCATTTAAGAATATGGAGCATTTAACAATCGCAAATTGGGTGTTGGAAAAACAGGCCGTCGATGCTGATTTTTCGAACAAAATTTTCTTCAGTGATGAAGCTCATTTTTCGCTTGGTGGATACGTTAATAAGCAAAACTGTAGAATTTGGGGCTCAGAAAATCCACAATTGATTGTAGAGAAGCCATTACTCCCGGAAAAAGTCACTGTTTGGTGCGCATTGTGGTCTGGTGGTGTGATTGGGCCGTATTTTTTTGAGAACAACCATGGACGAATCGTTACCGTCAATTCTGAGCGCTATGGCCGCATGTTAACCGATTATTTTTTTACGAAAATCGAAGATTATGATCTTGACGATATGTGGTTCCAGCAGGATGGAGCAACCAGTCACGTAACACGAGCAAATCGAGATCTTTTGCAAGAGAAATTTCCTGGACGTTTGATTTCGCGATTGGCTGATGTCAATTGGCCTCCAAGATCCTGTGATTTAACGCCTTTGGATTTCTTTTTGTGGGGCTACGCGAAAGATCGTGTTTACGCAAACAATCCTCAAACTCTTGACGAATTGAAAACTAATATTCGTAAGGTAATGGCCGAGATACCGCCCGAAATGTGCCGAAAAGTCATTGAAAATTACCTCAAAAGAATCAAGGCCTGTAAGAAGTCCCGCGGAGGACATTTGAATGATATCTTGTTTAACTAAAAATGGCAAGGATCAATCTGTAAAATGAAATAAAAATTACAATACATTCCGAATATTTTGTGTGTTTTTTTTTAAGTTTACTTTATCAAGCTTGAATTGGATAACCCTTTATTATTTCGTATATGTAATAAAAATTAATGTATCTGATATAGTTATTAGAAAAATATTTAGGACTTTAAATTTAATTTTTAAGTATTGCGAGCCAATACAATAGACGACCGCTTCAAAAATTATTGTATGGCCTTTTTATTTTCATCCTTCGTCACGGTGCATCTAAATTTAAATGATGATGATTGATTGTAGTTTCTGCCAACTGGATTATATTATGATGATCCATGAATATTAATTTGTGTAATCCGAAGAAATAAAACGAACAATTATTATTTATATTGCGAGAAATTTTGCTGCTGATAGGTATTTGGACTTTAATTTTATTATTTTATGATTTTTTTTATTTAAAACCTAAAAGTCATAAAAACTAGTCGGTTCAATCAATTTAACGAAATTATTATTAATTAATACTAATTGTTATTGTTAATACAAATTAAAAAATCATAGTCCGGTCTTATGAATGCCATCATCCTTTAAAATATGACAGTTCCAGGTTGTAGTTGTCGTTTTCATTCTCATTTAACAATTCATGTGTTGAGGTTGGTAACGCCCGATAACCCATCCTCATTTCATTATCTGCACCGCTTAAATTATGTACTGATAACGCATTTCAAATCTTTACACCATTTTGGCATTATGATTCTCACAATAATCTGTAATTTAAATTATGCTGGGGAGCGCTGAAATGATTTTAATAAATGCTAACAAATTACTGATTAGTTAAAGATTACTTTATCGAATACAACCGCCAATTTGCCAACATGTGTTAAGGATTAACCAGAAACACCAAATAAACGGTTTATTAAGTGTTATCCATAAACATAAGATCTTAAGGGATATTTCGATCGATTGTTACCGACAAGTTACCATACATTTATGGATTTTTCTATAGGTTACCGACAAGTTACCGACACATTTGGGGACCAGAATGTCACATGTTATGATTACATATGGATAAAATGGAAACAATGTTGTAATTTTTTCTTATGCTTGTTTTATGTAAAAGAAAAATATATATTATTTATACTTACAATTTTAATAACAGTTTTAATGTAATTTTCAACAATTTACTACACTATTTTTGATTTGTATTTATTTTTAAAAAAGGCACAACACATTAATTTTCACCAAATTACTAAACTCAATAGAATTAAACTACGTAAAATTATTTAGAAAACAAAATTTGTCGAATGCATCGCGTGACGATTGATTGAAACACGAGCGAGTTGAGTTATCTTATAACAAAAGGGAAAAAGACAAAATACAATAAGTTCTTGCTTCGCTGTTTGCTCAAAAGAGAATAAGTACCAAATTAAAAACAAAAAATAACAATTTTGCACAGAATAAGAGAGTATTCGAACAAAATAACAAAAGATAAATGAAAAGCAATAGATTTTACTTATTTGCTTTAACATTTTGTTACCACGCACCGGTAACATTGTTCCCGAACGCTGTTTTGGTTACAAATTGTTTGTCGGGTAAAAAATTTACCATTTCTTAGAAATAACGTGTTTTTCTGCAAAAAAAATCCAAAAAATAAGTAAAAAAAATTCCGTGTTTCCTTTTCGTTGTGTAATTTTATTTTAAGGTTATGTTTTCGCAATTGCGATTGGCATTTTTTTCACCACGAGTAAACAACAATTTTTTTATTTACCACACTGTGAATGCCAATTTTAATGTTGGAGCGTGTTTCAATTGGTTTAAACACTGCATAAAAAGTTAAAAATTGTGGTGAATAAAAATGTTAAGAGCTGTTAAAATTTTTATGTGGAAATCATTTGGCTGACAAAAATATTTGTTTGTAAACAGAAATTTGTCATGTACAAATTTTGAGGAAAAATCGTAACGATTTAGATGTAAACTAACCATAATTAATTAATATATATTTAAATAGTATTTATTTTACATATTTTCTTATTTACATTTGCTATATACGTTCATAATTACACATAACATAAGCAACCATGTTATTTTCAAAATTTTAACCAATTGAAAACAGATAAAAAGTTAAAAATTATTTACCACGAATAAATTTTTAACTTATCAGTGACTGCCACGAGGAGGCGGTATGAGCACTTGCATACAGGCACGGGAGTCAAATGTTATTATGATTTTACTACCAACTGAAATTGATTATGAAATGCACAAAAGGTCGCAAGAAGTATAAATTTTATTAGCCATTTTCTCTTCGAGATTAATCTTGGTTTATAGTTTTTATATATTTTTATTTAAATTTACATCTTTTATATCTTATAGATAATTTATAAGATATCTTATAAAATCTCTATATATAGTGGTATCGCCATAGTTATTTTATAGTTCATAATTCTTGCGAGGCTAATAACGAGTAAAATAGTTTAAACTCGCAATTAAGAAAATGTATACCACTTAAGCCTTCTAATATATTTCCCCCCGCTATTATGATTTAATAGCATTTCAAAAATCAATTTAAAAAGGATTTTATTTAAATAAGAATTGGTTGTAAACAGCTAATCCTAAACATTTATGACACTAGAGGCTCTTGAACTCCTCAAAACGGCGGTATACAAATCAGTGTGAATGAATGCAAATTGTCCTTGGAAATACGGCAATAAAAGTATCGAATCGGTCGTATGGTTGCGATTCTATACTTTTATTGTGGTATTTAACTTAAATAAATGTAACATATCTTAGTTGGACCTGCCAAATACCTCGGGTTATACACATCGATATAAGGTGCTAGGGAGAACGCTGGGAATGGTATTCACTCCTTCTATTAACTAAATTATTTTATTTTTAACAATAAGTGACCCCTTCGTGACCTATTGCAATTTCTTAAGTGGATCGGATTAATGTAACTACAAATTTCAAATTTCCAATGCCATTCAATTTTAATCTCTCTTTACTCCCTCTGATAAAGTTTGGAAAATTATTGTTATTAACTTTTGTCTGGTTTTTATAATATTTTGTAATGCACAAAGGCATGTATTATGTGCATATGCAAAATTTGGGGTCAATCGTAATTTTTTTTCTGAGTAGACTAATTGAAAGTGAAAATTTTGTTCTTCAAAATCCTTGAAACACTTTATTGCATGTTGTCCACGATTACATAATTTTATTGCTTTATGCATACTTATCTCGTTACATATGTGCATTAAATCAAATTTAAAGGTGTTTTTGCGATGTACTCGTACATGTTGTGCTTGTTCAATTTTATCTCGTTTTATATACGCGTCGTTGTTATTTAAACTGCGATTATAATCATCCGTCGTAAATCTGTTGAGTGGTACGCTGGTCATGGTCAAAATATGTACAGGTTAAGTACGATATTAAGTAATTATATAAATATGTGTAGGTGGTCGAACTTTATGATATGCACATAATTATGTAATCAAATAGTCGTGACCGAAGGACAATATGCCAATCATTTTCCCAACCAATCTGTCAATTAATTTCGATCAATATACAAAAATAATTTATCGTATTTACCTCGAAGACGTGATTTAATATTGCCATTAAACTAACAGCTCTTAAATCTAATAATTTTCTTCTTCTTCTTCTTCTTCTTCCTATTATTATTAATTTTTCCTCGTGCATCTATCGATATCATACTAATTTACAATATTTCTTCCGTATACACAACACAAAATTTCCATGTCCATGCATATGCAATATATCCATAATATAGTTGGATGTATGTACATTTTGGAAAAGAATTTTCCTATTACAATATTGATCGTTTCACCACCCCAAGCGTTAAAACCAGAAAGCAACAAAACAAAAACATTGTGTATCGCAAATTTATGAAAGCGGATTTTGATTTGATGGATTCAAACTCGAAGTGTCTAGATATATGTTTAATGTTCATTGTATACCACCGAGCTTAGAGAGCATAAATTTTAAAATTAAATTAATCACACTAAATCGACTTTGCGTACACATATTATTATTATTGATTTGATTTATAATTTCCTTCTTATTTTCTTTATCGTTTCAGGTATGTAAACTAACTAACTAACGACTACTTTACTGCTTATATACAATGTATACCGTATAGGACAATGAACAATTAATTTGGTTATTTTTTGTGGAGGAAAGATAAGATCAAGGGTAAGAATGTGATATGAATTTTAAATATGTATGTTACGGGGGGGACCTGCACTATATGGTATATTTTAATACTCCGGATGTTTTGTAGACATGTCACATGGCTGTCATTAAGTTCAGTAACACCGAACTTCATATTTATGCGAATTCAAGGTCTACGAAAACACTGTTAAAATATAATCATAATTAAATTTAGCAGGAAATGTAACTACGTCATGTGTGAAGAATTTTTGTATTTTAATAGTGTTTATGAAAAGTTTCTCGATTATATCATTTAATTTCTGTATGGCCGAAATATTATTTTAGTCCCTGTCCGAATACTGTGTTATTATTGTTATAAATATTAAAATTTGAGATTTACGTATCATCATACTTCTGGATTTTTACCGACGCCTTAATTGTAGGCGGTTGATTTCAAGTTTGACACAACTGCGACCACAGTATATACCCCGATCGCATAATCCAATCATTGATGAAATATTATCATATAATGGATTCGAAACAAAGAAACTGGAACTGGAAAGCATTGGTATGCAATGAGAGTGAACTGGAAAGCATTGGTATGCAATTTTGTCGAAGAGTCGGTTCACCAATTTTTAAAAATGTAGTCGGAGCGACAGATGGGACCAACATTAATATTCTGTTCTGGACTACTCGATACAGTCGCAAATGGCGACGCAAATTGTAAATGTTTACATAATTTTCTTGGATATCCCAGGCTGATCCATGATATAAGAGTCCTGCACCATATAGTCCATAGTATAAAAATAAGTTGTGTCCCACAACACCATTCATCATTCTAGGCGATACTGGTTATCCAAGCAGGCAACAGCCTACGAATAATAACACCATTTAAAAGCAACTGACGAATAACCGTAGCCCAACTAAGATTTAATAATATGCTTAGAAAAGCCAGAAATGTGGTTGAATGTGCATTTGTCCAAGTAAGGATAATTTGGCATCATATTTTTAAAAAGTATTTGGAAGCACCGTCCTGTTGGAAACACGTGTCGTCGATATCCATATCATCGAGTTTATGTCACATGAAGTTGCTTATCAGTTTATCATCGATATGAAGCGCTCGCTATTTATGGTTATGCCAATGGCATTTTCTCACCACAGCAGCGATGTTTTCAGCAAACCTTGCATTTCGGTGACGTATGGGTATTGGCTGATTATTTATCGAAGCGGTTGCCTCGAAATTGGCCACCAAATTTTGAATAGTCGACTCGGCAGGATGATTATGTCTAGGAAAATAACTAGCACTGCTGTTGAAAATAAAATTTGACGATTTGCACACGTTGTTCATCGCTATAATCGTCCATAGTAATTTGCCATACACTACTGAACAACTCACAACAAATTTGACAGATGTTGGTTTAACAACATGGCTGCTATAACACATTATGGCTACTATATATTTATAAACACGCACGAATTTGGGGAATTGGGGAAACCCAGCATACTACAATCCTCATACTGACTAATTCTAGTCAGATACAGAATCACTAAAATCTGGCAGTTTCAAAGCTATCTTTAGCTTTGGCGTAGGTAACCCGTATTATTTTCGACTCCTTTATACTTTTTACGCTATTTGTCGTAGGCACTTGGCGAAACACACTTATACTTAATAAACACATTTTTATTAATCACTTGTTTTTTGTTTCGCAGAATTATTTTGAATAATTTTCAAAAAGTTTAAAAAATCACTCGATCGATCAGGGGTATCTACTGATTTGTATTACTAAAAATTTTGTTATATAGTAGAAAAAAGCAAAATATAAATAAAAGAAGGAGGGACAAAAAATAAGCAATTAAAATTAATCTACGGATCGCGCAGGTAGGCTTTGAGTCATAGGTTGAGTAACAAAATTCAAGGTATATTATTGCGTACGTGAGAATAGAAAAGGGCGGGGTCAGTAATTGGTGAGAACCGGATTTCTCTCTGTCCGTTAAGGATATTTTGGTTAAAAATATTGATTTTCTAATTTCGTAAGATTCTAAGGTATCTATTTTTAACAATAAACCTAGAGTTGATCGCCTTTCCAAATCTGGTGTCTATAGGATCAATTGCAATGATTGTAGTTTCTCCTATAGTGGTCAGACTGGACGCAATTTTGGAGTTAGAGCTAAAGAACATTTATCTGGTTGCAATCAATCGACTTTCCATAACCATTTAACTTCAGAAAATCATACAGCTAGCTTGAACAATTTAGACATATTACATATACAACCCAAAGGCAAACGTTTAGATACCTTAGAATCTTACGAAATTAGAAAATCAATATTTCTTCATATTCATTGCCCGGCAACAATAAGCACTTCATTTTTTAAATGGTGGCAGTATGCGCTTTCGATCTCGTAATGAATTAATTTTTAAAAATCGGTCACAATCCCCAGTTGTGCACCTTTTACGTCCTTGTCCGGGTTTTCTTTTATATTCTCCGGTCTTTCGATATCGCTTAAGTATTCGTGAAACCGAAGACTGGTTCATTCCTTTTGTGCGATTCGTACTTGAGTATAATCTTCCTGGTTCAATGAGATCACTTTAACTGCCTCCAGCTCATGAAACGGTGCCAAATTACAATGGATCTTATATTAGGTGTTTGCTTTAGAACACATGCACTTACGAATAACTGATATGCAATTTTTACAAAAGACGATCATTGCGTTGATTGGCTTGCAGTACACTTTATTCAAAGTGGTTTCTGATAAAAATGCACTATCATTTGACACTATTAATATTAAAATTGATTTATGGGATTTTTTTAATACAAAAAAATATGCGTTTATTTTGTCCACGAGGAACCGTGTTTCTTGTGATAATGAAAAAAATTTTCCATGTTAAGCTTTGAGAAGTTGTTTTCTAAACTCTGACTGAAAAATTCTGTGAACATGCTATTGTTAATTTAACATCATTCTTTTATTAATTTGACACTGGCCCCAATACTTTGGTGGTATTTTTGTCATTCACATTTCATATATCAGCCCCATTTCACATTTCTAGCTTATTCACTCTAATAAATTTATTTCCATTCGTAATAATTTAGTCCAATTCCTTACACTCAAGAGAACATATAGAACATTTCTGTGCTCTGATTGAATGCAGACCATTTCTGAATTAAATATTCGATGTCCCCCATAACTAAACAGCTTTCACATAATTAACTCTCAATCAAATAGGATTTCTTAAAGCATTCTTTCCAATTTCCATGATTCAATGTCGTCTTAGTCATTTCATCGCCCGTAATGTGTGCAACTATCCATTTAAGAATGGTTTCTCTCTGGACTTATTAAATCTATTTACTACTTAAGTCAGAGAATATAACGATATTTTTCTTCTCCATTTCACCTCTGCGTTCATTATATAAGTGCTTATATTTAATCAACCATTTTTCCTTTTACTTTTTCTTTTACGTAGAAAACCGTGAAAATTTTCGACCTCGAGATTTTTGCAGATTTACTTTCATTACATACATGTCCTCTCTACTGCCCAGACAGTTTGTCTGTCCGTGGTGAATTTTCATACTTAAGCTATTTTTATAAATTTTGCTATCCGGTTCACCGGAAGTGGCAGCCTTCAATGTCTTTCATTTTTGGTAATATTTTGAAAAGTATATCATACACAAAAACGATTAAAAACGAAAGAATTCTGGATTTATTTTACAGCATAATCGGCCTAGATAAGTCCAAAATGTAAGTGGAAATGACGTTTTTCGACAGAAGAAATCTGTTTTTTATCAAAAATTCGGCCCTGTACTGTCTAGACGGATTGATTAATTGGGATGAAACTTCATGCTTTTACAATAAATTGAGAGATCTCAGTGAATTTTGGCCAAAATCAGTTCCGAGAAGTGAATTACTTCAGTTCATTTTTTAAATTATACCGGCAATGACGAGTTTTGATGAAAAAACTTTATTTCATCAAAATTAGGAATCTAGTCCAAGCGGATTATTCGGAATAAAACTTCATACTTGAACTTTTTCCATTAATTGAAAGATCCTCGCTAAATTAGGTGGAAATTTGTGTACCGGAAGTGGCAGCTCCAATGAGAGCTTTTTCAATTTTTGCAATGATGTGGAAAAGTTTAGCATTTACAAAAAAAAACGACAAAGAATTAAAAGATTTGATGTTGTTTTTGTTGGCCACACCATATTCACTCCTCATTTGTTCATTGAAGGAATAAAAATTCCTACTCGCACTGAATTCTCGCGTTTTCAAAACTCAGTCAACCGAGATCTCATTCCTCATTGCTTTTGTTATATCAACAAACCACAAACTCGCAATTAGATTGATCGGAGGGACTTTCCGGTGTACGCTACGAATCTTGGAAAGCACATTCAGGAGAGTTCTTTCAGTCTTATCTGATGCACTTAAATTACAGTAACCCATATTTGTTATAATGTAGAGGTGTATGATGCAATCCAGACCACAGAGTTTGTATTTGGGTTGAAATAATCGCGCTCAATACCACTCTGACACAAGTATTCTCCACAGTCGTTAACTTTTCAATACCAACCTTGGATCTATCGCCAGCGTCTTTCGTAACAATCAGTTACACCAGGATGAGCTCCCGATTTCGGTTGGTTAGCATTTTGAATCACGCTCATTCTGCTTTTGAAATTATCGGCTTATTTTTTCATAGACAAATTAATGATAATTTGCTTGTCAATCCAGACTCCCAAATACCTAGTCAGATTTACACACACACAGCAAATTCATACGACGGAAAAAACTCGAATTTTCCTATCCCAGATTTTTTTATTTTTTAACTTTTTTGTATGAAAACAGGCATGTCTGTTGTATAATTTACGTGATGTAATTTGTTAAAACGATGGGATAGAAAAATCCGAGATTTTTATCCGTCGTATAAACTCGCTGTTAATTCTCTCATTATATGCTTGCATATGCGCAATTCGCACTACCTCTGGAAATTGGTGCCAGGATTCCATTCCTTCCACCATTAACGTGGAGTGACCAGTGTGTGGTTACGAGTTGGCATTCTGTCGCCCTCGTTAGCTTAGTAAGTAGAGTGCTTGCTCTGTTATTGGGGGGTCCCGGGTTCGATTCATGGTGGTGACCCGCAAAAAAGTTGCGACTGGGTGTTTTTAACGTATTATGTTATTTACATATGTTCGCGTCCATTTTCAGATTATCAGATTTTCAAGCCAGTTACGGCTTTGTCCTTAATATTTTTTTTGAAGGCCGCATTGGAACAGCACAGAAGAAATTATAAAAAATACAGATGTTATTTATAGAAATGCCAACTAATAATTTTGTGGAATCGGGCTTTTGTAATTTCGATGTATTGTTTGTACGTTCCACAACCGATAAACTATTTTAGTATTAATACTGCAGTTATTTATAATGGAACACCAGGTGCAACCCATTTAATTAGACTATATTCAAAAAAAATTGTTGGAATGATCTAATTAGAATTTAAGCCGACCTAAAATTCATAGGCATTCCAAGCGTGGTAATGAGTGTTGCTTTAGTGGTGCAACTTTGCTCTTCGCACCTATGATGGTTACTGTGATGTTACCCTGTTCGTCTTCAGCTCTCAAATAGATGACACCTCCATATGCGGCTTTAGATGCATCACAAAATGCATGTAATTGTATTGACCTTGGCTTCGGGTTATTTGTCAAGCATCTGGGAATGCTAATGTTAGTTAGCTGAACCATATTGTCATGAACGTCCTTCCAAGCCTTGATTATCGTCTCTGGTAACGGTGAATCCCAATCTAGTTTGAGCAGCCAAAAATTTTGCATAATGATCTTGAACAGAATGATTACGGGCGATAACCATCCGAGAGGATCATACACTTTCGATGCTGCTGACAATATTCTTCGTTTTGTCCACACAATATTGTCGTCGGTATGCTGCACTTTGAATTGGAATGTGTCAGTTTCTGCGTGCCACACTATTCCCAATGTTTTGACTGAAGGATCATCTTCTATTAACTTAGGTATTTCTTCGATCTCTTGTTGGGAGAACGACTGCAGAAACTCGGGTGAGTTAGATCGCCATTTCTTTAGCTGAAACCCGCTGTTGCCTAAAATGGTAATAATATTGGTTTTTAGACACTTGGTATCCTCTAAAGAATCACAGCCCGTCAGTAAATCGTCGACATAGAAATTTGTGCAAATTGCTTGGGATGCTTTAGGATATAGTTCCTTAAACTCCTCAAGATAGCAGATCGTTGCAGCGTCCAACTGCTAAATATGGAGCACATGCTGTACCGTATGTGACTGTGTTTAGCTTGTAGGCGTTTATTGATTCCTTCGGGCTCTCCCGCCATAGAATTAGTTGGTAATTTGCATCTGTCGAGTCAACCTTGACCTGACGGTACATCTTCTCGATATCGGCGACAAATGCAATGATTGGTTTGCGAAATTGTAATAGAATCGTTGTTAAGTCTTGCTGGATTTTGGGTCCGATTTGCAGGATATCGTTGAGTGCTACTGACGTGGTAGATTGACTGGAAGCATCGAACACTACCCGTATTTTGGTGGTGCTATACTGGCTGATTTCAACACTGCATGATGTGGGATGAAGTATTTGTCATCGTCGTCAACAGGAACCTTTGACCAGGGTAGGTGACTCATATGACCTAACTCTATGTACTCGCGCATGAATTCTTTGTAGCTGTTGCCAAATTCTTGTGATGTGGTGATTTTCCTTTCCATGGTCAACAACCTTCGTCGTGCTGCTTGCCAGGAGCTTCCTAATTTTGGTCTTGGATGTTTAAATGGAAGTCTGACACCAAATCTCCCATTGGCTTCTCGTGTAGTGGTTTGAACATAATGTTTTTCAACCCAGTTCTCGATAACATTAGGAGACGATTGACTTGGAATTTCTTCGACGTCTGCTTCATGATTGGTTACGGTGGCTATTGCAATACCAGCGTGAACATTTGTAGTCTCGGCAGGATCGGATTTTAAAGCACCTGCGATGAGCTACCCAAATTTCGAGTTCTGGAGAGTGGGCAGACCAGTAATTTTCTTCCGTTCCGGATTTAGTAGTACGAAGAATATAGCAGCACCTACCAATATATCTATTTCCTTATGGTTATGGAATTCGGGATCTACTAACTTTAATGACGTTAAAATTGGATGGTTTGCAAATGGATGCAATTTTCAGTTTCCTTTTACATCAGTTTAAGTCCTAAGCTACTCAACAAAGATATCGGATCTATTCAGTATCGTACAATTGACTTTAAATGCACAAGGTTGGCCTAATTTATAATGGGTCGAGGAAAAGTTCGTCACATTTTTCACCAAAATTCAAACACAACACCAAATATGTACTGTTTTGATCGATTACTGGTAGAACCAGTATGCCTTTACTGTAGAACTTCTGGAATTTGTGGTCGGAAAACGAACCAAATGACTTTCCGGGAGTCATTAAAGATGTCTGTAGTAGTATGGCTTAATTGGATTAGTGTTACCAAACATAGGCAACTCTAATTGTTGGAAAAACTACATGAACTTTTTCTTCCATCCAATATTTTCTCAAAATATTTTTTATTTGACTTTAGGGGCCTTTAAAAGCAGGCTCGAAATTTATCTAAGTCTACTGCCCACTTTCCATTGTGCTCAAAAGCTAGTTACTCATCGTGCAACTCACTTTGACCTGTATATTATAGTGCATAATATCACGAGTAATCCTTCCACCATAATCTGAACTTGAAGAAATAGTTATTAAATTTTTTTGAGACATTCATTTTACTATATCAATAAACATTCCCAACCTTTTCCGATGCAGTCGTATTACATAAGTCGCGGTGCGTATATACAAACCAAAATTAAATTATTGTTCTTAAATCAACGAAATTAAATCACTTCCTGAATTGTCATATTAATAAATTTAATTTATTATTATGATTATCTTAGATAAGTGATTACCGTTGAAATCTTGTCACTCGATCACAACTACTCTTAGGTAATAATACATAATATATACAAACAATATATACGAGTAATTTCGATTTCAAGAAAACCCGCATATACCGGAATAAAAATGAAAGTTAACGACATTTAGACTTCATGAAAAAATAAATCGAAAAGAACCAAAAACATAAACTGACCGCCTCACATATGACACTATCGTCGAATTTGATCTGTATATACAATAATTACCCCGTTACTTTACCTATATATATATATATATATATATATATATATATATATATATATATATATATATATATATATATATATATATATATATATATATATATATATATATATATATATATATATATATATATATATATATATATATATACATTAACTATATTATTAACGATCATTAAAACAAATCAACCATCATTCAAACCAAAAATCAAATAAAGCAATAAATGTACTCCTCAAATCGATTTGAATATCGAATTACATGTTTATTTTATATATGCGCGCACTCGTATGTACATATTTTTTTTACTTGCGCACTTGATCGATTACTTGATAATTTTTCTCTCTGTATATACGTCTAACGTACTATGCACGCGGGTACATGTTATAGAAGCGCGCGCGATCGCCAAAGCCAAACTCTTTCGTTTCATTAATTGAAATATCCGAAAACCGGTCAAAGTGATATTAATTTCGAAGAGATCGACAGACATTAAAAAAAAAATTACAACAACAGTAAAATTTCTATTTATCTTTCTAATTTTGATGAATTAGATTTTATTTTTTTTTTACATCTTATACATTATTTATAATTTTTGTATTTTTTTATATTTATGTATGATTTCACTTACACTCGACAATACACACAGTACTTAAGAGTACACGAAGAAAAAATCAAATGGTAATTAATTTTTCCTTAGTAAATGGAACCTACTCAGTTGATGTTGTTGTTTTAACGGTCATCGATTAAAAATGATATGAAAAACTAATTTTTCTTATTTAATATATCGGTGAAGTTTGCGCATTTACTTTTGCGCAAGAAACCTGATTTTTCTTCTCATATAGTTATATGTAGTTTGTTGTTGGTTTTGTGTAATTAAAATCAATTAATTAATTTTTATTAATTAGTTATGTCTACAATAAATACATTACAGGCTGGAATGTAGTATCATCATTTGTGTTGTGTTTTATTTTGTTCATTTGGCCGGAATGTAAGACACCACAATGCACTCATTTGGACGTCAAAAACGCGTTAAGACTTACGCGATCAGTGCCTGTGTTCTTGAAATCGGTGGAAATTTCCCCAATCAGAATACAAGTTGCTTAGAAATTCTCATATATTATTCGTATTTTACACCGCCAACTTTAATAATTTTTTTAATTTAGAAACATATTTTCCCCCTACTAAGGGAAAAATTCCGACTAGGTAAATCGATTCGAAATTATTCTCTTAGTAGGGAGACAAATTTAGTAAGCTTGAAAACAATTTTGAAAAATGATTAAAGCAACCGGCGAAAAATTCAAATATTATGGAAAATTTCAAGCAAATTGTTTTCCGATTGGGAAAATTTTCACCAATTTCAAGAATATATCCCTTCTTCTCCAAATAGGAGCGGTTCTACAGATGCCTTGCTGCAGGTGTGCCAGTGGCCTTTTCTTAAATGTATCCGAAAACAAAACAAAAAATTAAGTAAAAGTTTAGTAAAAATTTCACAAGGCAAAATGAAATTTTTTCTAAACTGCTAAACAAAAATAGATCAACTTTCTAGATGAACGATTGATGGAATATTTGGTAGGCCTAATATTTTAGATCATGGTAGATTCATTCAAAATGCACACTTTTTGAAAAAATTCTATTGGCATTAACACGGTTGAGTAAGACAAAAACCACAACGGATCTTCATTGAATGACCAAATATAGATTTCCTCAAAGGGAAAAAATCATTTTTAAGACCGTTATTTTGCTAAACACTGCTGGCAAAAAATTTTAACAAACTAGCTGACCCGGCAAACGTTGTTGTGCCTAAAATAATTATTTTATTCCAAGGTTTGTTTTGATATGTACTTTAACCCTTTTAGACCTGTTGTACATGAGTATGTACAAACTTTTCAAAGAGATGTAGTATTCACGAAAATCATATTTTCTCCACTATTGCATGTTTGTTTCAGTTTTTTATCTCTCTTTCATCATTCTATTACAACAAAATCCCTCAAACTATAAAAATGAGACCAGTATTCAATAAAACATCAAGGTTTTAAATCCTTTATTTTTTTAGCGCAATTTTAGTGCAAATAAAAAAAAATCCTGGTAAGCCAAATAATGTTTTCTATACATTTAAATATCCAACAATGTACATATATTCTAAAATCAAATTGTCGTTTAAGTCATATTCAAATATGGTTTTTGTCAATTTAATATGATGTACATGTAGATGTACAAATATAACCAACGGTCATGTACATCCTCATGTACATTGTATAACATCATGTACTTTGAGACTTTGTAGCAATACAAGTACCAATAAAAGACGTCCGACAAGAATCGAAGTAGAAAAGGCGGTTGGTGAAGATGACGAAAACGCAAACACCGATCCGAAAACAATGGGCTGCAACTGTTATTGCAGGAGTATCAAACGAAGAAACTGTAACTGAAATTTAAGAACCAGAACTGAACAATTTGGGTTTGGTGCAACAATCATCCTCCATTTAATTCGAAGAATTGAAGTGCCGGGACATAAACTGTATTTCGATTATATTTTGCTACTTACAATTTATTGGAAATATTAAAATATAGAGGAATTAATGCAATTGGGACCGCTCGAATTAACCGATTTTACAAGGCAGATTTTTCGGAAGCCCGCCAATTTAAAAAAATTCTCTTTTTTAAATTGGCGGTCTTCCGAAAAATCTGCCTTGTAAAATCGGTTAAGCCGTCGTCAAATGGCTTAATAAAAAACCTAGTTATCTAGGGGGAAAGGGTGATATAAATGCAATAAAAAAGATGGAGCACATCCCTAAAGCGATATGTTGATGTTTCACAACCGGAATTTGTACATTTATATAACAGCGGTATGGGAGGAGTTGATCTTTTAGATCAACTAATCCAATATTATAGGACGTTTATCAGATCCAAAAAATGGCCATTGCAGGTAATGGCGCATTTTTAGATTTTGCGAATCAGCGCAAGTTGGATTGTGTATAAACTACGTATATGCAAAATCAAAACATACCAGCTAAAGACATACTAGATTTGTTGGAATTCCGGTTACATGTGGCACTCTTTCTGATGAATTCTTTAACCGATCCACGAAAACGAGGGCATCCTCCACCGGATATTACCAATACCGGATTTCCATCTCACTCAAGAAGAATTCAGGACGAAATTCGTTCAACCTCGGATATTCGGTATGATTATTAATCATTTTCGTGAATTTAGTGGAAATAAAGAGACAACTAGATGCAAAATCGAAAGCTGTGCGTTTCGCACGTACGTTTACTGTGGAAAATGTTCTATACATCTTTCTCTACTAAAAGTGAGGAACTGTTTTTTAAAAATTTCATAATAAATGAACGTGATTTTAAAAACTGTGAGACTCAAATATTTAAATTTTTGCTTATTGGATGTTACTTTATTGATATTTTTTTTTATATTTTTTATATTATTAGTTAGTTTTGCTAGAAGCAATTTACGAGTATGTGTTTTTAATTATTTTTGCATTTTAAATACATATTTTTAAGTTTGAATTTAAAATAATAAGTATATAAACTCTTTCCTTAATACACAAATACATAGTTACTCTTGGCTCTATTTGTACATGTGCGTGTACATTAGGTAAAACCTACCTCGACTTATTTTTTAAATTTTTTTCTTATTTTTACTTAAAAGGGTACTCAAGCAACATAAAACATTTCACAAGAAAAATCTCTTTGGCCCAGTTTTAAATCAGGACTCAAAGGGTTAACTATATGGTAGGGATTATCGGGATTCTTGGCAATAAAACATGCTCTCCTTTAAACTTGCCATTGATAATTGACGATTCAATAATGTTATCCAATATTTTTTCAAAATTAAATTATGTGGTGGAAGACCTGGCGAATCAAGTGAATTTAAAAATTTAGTTGGAAAATTCGCTCCTTCATTTTTTTCTACCACAGTATCAATTGATTTGAATGAAAATGACGGAGATTCCAACATGTGTTGAATGTAGATATTTATGGTATCGACATCAATATTTGTTGCTGCTAAAATTGCCCTTTCGCCCAGCCATCGGTGGTTCTTGATATTATCTCGAACGTTTGGAAACACATTTTGAATTAATGCGTCTCTAGATGCCATAATCATGCATAAAAATTACCTGGTAACTTGAGTGTCTGTCGAGCTCAAGCAATTGCTTTGAGAATAGAACAGCAGATGGATCATTTTGAAGTTGGACACGCGTATTTGTTGTTAACTTCTGTTGTTGCTCCACAGTGATGAAGCTTTGAAATAGGCATTTATTTCATCTGCATAGGTGGAACGTGGAATAATCGAAAGTGTTTGTCGAAATGTTATCAGGAGATTTCCATATTGTTTTATAAGAGTACCGCCAAAGATTCTGTCATTGCCTTTCAAATCTTTCAACGTACGATTTAAAGCTTTATAATGAATGTTTATGTGCTATTCATCCCTGATTATAATTTGGGATCTTTTAGGCACTTTAGCCATACCTGAATGCGATTTAATATTGCATGCTGCATTTTCATTTGTCCGTATATTTAACGGCAATTTAAGTGCAGAATGAGCAGTTCTTGCGTCATTCAATAAAGTAGCAGCAATACCTGATGAAGCGATGGCCAAAGCAATCTCACCTTGAGAACGTATTTTAGCCAAGATGAGGGAAATCAAAAATGTTTTGCCAGTGCTACCTGGAGCATCCAAAACACCGCCTTCTTTTGCAATGACTGCAAGCATTACTGAATCAAAAACCAATTTTCGTTCTGCCAATAATTGTGATTCATGTGTTTCAATATACTCATTTAAATCATCAATAATGTATGATTGTTCTTGTTGTAAATCTCAATTAAATAAATAAATCACTTGCCGGACGATTGGGTGATGGTAGTCCCAATATAATGAGTGATTTATTTGAAATAATCAGGCATAAGTCTTTCAATTTTATTAATGCTTCATTCTCCAATGCTGGTGTATAATCTAAAAATGCATTTCCATGAATTGTACGGTGTGCATGTAAAATATCCTCACTTATGACGTCCTTAAATTTCTCCCATAACACGTTTGGGTTATTTGGAAAGCATGTTGTGAATATAATTGCAAATAAAGCATGAATTTTATGAGGGGTAGAACCGAGAACAGCATCGGTAACAGTCAAATCCCAATGAGTATCTCTTTCTAATAATTGTAATGCGCGACATGCATCATGATTTGTGGCATGTATTTGACCGTTGACTGTTTTTAAATATTCAAATGATGTTGCTCCTGCGGAACATTAATTAATAGGAATCGTAAGTAGCAGCATTCACGTTGTCTTGGATGCACAGTGTATAGCCTGCTTCTGCTCGACGAACTGCATTTGCTTCTGATAAGTAAACACGTTGCCCACTTTCAATATGGACAGCTAAATGGATGACAGCTGGATTTCTTTCGTGAATAGGAAAGAATAGTATTCGCCAGACCGCTTCGTTCCGCGAAACTTCTTCATTTTTATTAACATTTTGGACCGCAAAAACGGCCATGCCGCTGCCCTTGTGCACATATTTACAGATGTATTTAACAGAGCTGCAAAATTCTATATTTGTATGTGCTTTGTAGGTTTTCGATAGTAGAGGACAATAAGCTACGACCATTTATTATCTATTTCAATACCCTCCTGGTTATTGTTTGAATTTATTACAAAGGAATGGCCACCATTTTCAGTAGATCGGCGACGGTATAGTGGATATCCATCAGTTTCTGTAATAGTATCCGGTAATAAATCCTTTGGAAAGCGCTTAGTACATTTACCATTTACCATACATGGTGAATTGAGGTTGATGGCACCACATGTACCATGTATCATGTTTGTCGTTACAATCTGGAACAATTCTGGATGTACCGTTTCATCTGGGATTTCTGCATGTGGCAATCCACGTTTTTGCCATTCAATTGAATACATCCAGAATCGCGTTTCTCCAAATAAGTGGTGTTTTACTATAAAATCGATTAACCTTTATGTTTACAACCGCTTACCCGGGTTAGTGTTCGTGTTTTGTTGACCAAAATTTTATGGATTTAGGCAAATATTTAGAAGACTTATCAGCTTGAAATCTTTAGTATCTTAACAATTATTTGTTTTAAATTAGATTTTGCCAAAATGTATTTATCAATTTCAAATGCAATCACAAATTATCATCACTACTAAATGTATAGAATTATATGGACATACCCGGGTATGCTGGTTGTACTTTTGTTTGAAAACCCGTGCCGTTATGTCATGTCGATCATTAGCTGATTGGCCTGGCAATAAATCTGGTTTACCGTATGCACATACGTAATCCATTGCATCTTGAATATATTCCTGCATATGCCGAGGACTTCCAGTGTATGACGAAAGTAGGATGCACATTTGACCAATTTCATTAGGGTTTACATTGCCACCCACATTATTGTTTACGGCGTCGCGCAAATGAATGTATTCTTCGGACCTTAATTTTAACTGGTTGAATCGAATATAACGGAGACGTTCACTTTCAAGATTAGTGAACATATCGACAATAAATTGGTGGTATAAATGTCTGGATTTTAATATGTAATTGTTCATATTGGTGCGAATCATAAGCATGTATGCATAGAAATTCATGGCGCTAACTTTTTTATTCATTTCTTCACCTAAAAGTTAAAAAAAATGTATTGTAAATATAAATTTGTTTATTGAATTTGTAATTGTTATATTAACCTGTTAAAGGATTCCTTTGTTTGATGTTTATATAGTAATGACTTGTGTAGTGTTGTTGCGGCGCATAATGCGTATATCGCGTTGTTCGCATGTATCGCCAACCATTACTATTCCTACTTCAGTCACTGTTGGAACATTAAAACGCCGCGCGTTTTCGCCAATAGGCACTTTATCAGCTTTAAAAACGATAATATAATTATCATTTTGTACAGTATTGTGCGAATTAATGCGAACACAAAAAATTATTGAGACAAATTATTTATTATTAATTTTTTTTATTGAAATGAATATTAATAATATATGTGTCCACCTTTGGCCTTAATGACATCTTACACACGGTTAGGCATTGCATTAATTAAATTTTGACAATTTCCTGTTATTTGTGGATCCGGGAACCAAACCTCGATACCAGCTTCCTCCATTTTAGTTTATTGTTGTAAAGCCTTGTTTCTGAACTCTAACCTTACAAATGGCCCATAAATTGTCTATCGGATTGAAGCCCGTTAAATTATCAGCCCAATCGAGGAATTAAATATTCTTCCGTTCAAGGTAACTTGGTACCAACTTTGATTTATGGCATGGCGATGAATCATGTTGAAAAATAAAATGTTCACCAACATCGACTTTTTTCTAATTACGGTGTAATGTCCGCACCAGCATAGCTTTATACTTCAAGCCGTTCATCATGCCTTCCACGGGTACTAGATTGTGTGCGCCCTTATACGAAAAACATCCCCAAAACATCTTTTTGATGGATTTTTGACTGTTTGTTCGAAATGTTTCGCTGTCAATTTTTCCCATGCACATTTTCGTACAGACCGTGAACGCTGTCTCTGCACGACAAAACGCGTTTCGTCCGAGAATAAAACTTTTCTCTAGTCCTGAGTTGGTCAATTAGCATGTTCACTCTCTCTATATGTAATCTGATAGATAATTTATGGGCCATATGTAAGGTTAGAGTTCGTAAACAAGACTGTACAACAGTAAAAAAAGGGGGTGGAAACTGTTATCGAGGTTTGGTTCCCGGAGCCACAAATAACAGAAAATTGTCAAAATTGAATTAATGCAATGCCTAACCATGTGTAAGATGTCATTAAGGCCAAAGGTGGACACGTATATTATTAATATTCATTAATTTGTCTCAATAATTTCCTGTGTTCGCATTAATTCGCACAATACTGTAATTAATTGGAAACTTGCTTAAACAATAGGGTGAAGTTATTTTTTTCTGCCAAAAATGTTTCTAAATTTCAATGTAGGTAGAACCACTTTGGGTTCAATGTAGGTAAAACCACTTTGCCTGATGAACAACACATATCTGCTGTTTCATTTTTAAATTTTAGAGCGTGGCAATGAGTGCATTCTCTATCCATGTAATCAATTGAAATTTTCGAATGTGTATAATATTCGATGTCTGGATCATATTCAAATTCGACGCGACTGAATGATGACAGTGTTAGTGCTCTTGTTGCTTGCATGCATATTCGATTATTCAATTGCATCACACTTCTGTTTGAATCCGTCACACGCGTGATCTTTGAGTTGTAATTCGTATTTGTGCAAGACGTCTTATTCTGTGTGCATCACTTTCTAATGCGCGGGTGGTTGAAATGAGGAATCGTGTATCCTCTCTTGTCGCTTCTTGTTGTTGTGGTGTAAAATTCGTTCTTATTCGTTGTCTATTGCGAATTTGTCGGTCACTACGACCAATGTTTGAACGTCGTCGTCTAGGCATTTTTCGCGGTATTATTTCACTACAATTTGGGGGGTCGGATCTATGTGTGCTAACAAGGAAAATTTTCGTTGGTTATGTTATTTGTGCCCTTAACCGAATTGTGTTATTTATTACATTAATATCACTACAAAATTTACCACTTCACGATCACTTTAAAAATATTTGTATTTATATTGTAGATAATCAATATTGTTTTGAAATTTCGTATCATAAATTCACCTATTTAAAATTGATTGAAAGTTTATGATGAAAGTTAATTGAATTGGAAGTTCCAAATGATTGAAATTTTCGTCAAACTTATTTCTAAACAATTGTACACCACTATGAAATATCTAATACTGAAATAGCAAATGAAAAACCATTTTGATTTTGTTTTTTCAATAAACACCATTTTGTAATATATTTAAGGTTACTACGATCTATAGTTTTACTTTTAACATTATTTGCAGCAGGCACTTGGCGAAATACACTTAATAAACGCATTTATTAAACAGTTTTTTTTTTAACAAAGAACATAGTTTTAGTACACCTCTATCGGATTTTTATGGTTACATTTAAATTTAATATTGTTGAAATGAAAATTATATACCGGGAAAACTACATTTTCGTAAATATTTCTCCCTCAGCGCGACCTATCGGGTCCAAATTGTGCCAAAGACTTTCTTTTTATTTAAATATTATATGATGTGCATGGGGCGGGGGTCTGTCTAACACAAACAAAAACAATTAGAAGCACCACACGGACATATGGTGTCAATATAAGTTAGCGGTTCAGCCGTGATGGCCGGTCATACATACGCACCAACGTTTTTATATATTAAGATAAATTTTAAGCTGCATCGCGCCACTGATGACTTTTCACTAGATGAATGGTTTGGAAAAGCATGCTCAACGATTAACCCTATTTGATTGGAACCGATTGAAAAAATACTTGGACGGTGGTATGTCGAAAAATTATTTGTTGGTGGTACTCGAAGTTTCTATCGTAAATCGTAGAATCCATTACACTATGTGATCTATTATACTATACAATGCGAGTATAAAGTCGTGGAATGGAATCGCTGTACCGACTCTTTGGTTTATGATACTACAGTGGTGGAACATAGTGTAAATGAATAGCGAAACCGCTGGGGTTTCTAGTTATCAGTATTTTTTCTTAATTTTTTTTTACTCTGGCTAAAATCACTATAATACTAACGTGTGAGTAAATCTTTGTTACGTTCAGTATATTAAAAAGTGAAACCTCCAATACCATCTGACTCACATTATGTAATTCACACCGTATGACTATGGATAATTGTTGTATAAGAAAACTTTCGTTAGAACAAAATCTTTTTTTGATTATTGCCATTGGACACCAAAGTTATTAAAAACACAATTTCGCCTAAATGACAATAAAATTATAATCATTAAATTATCATTAAACTTGGTGTGGGTAACTGCAGCAGGGAAACTACCAAATTTCAAAATAAAACTGCATTACGGATGGCAATGAAATGATGAAGGAAGTGTTATCGTTCTGATAGGAATCAAGAGTCTTTGCTGTTCAATGGAATTGGACCAATTCTGGATTAGCATAAATTTAGCCAATATATTTTTTCTATGGCAATGAACGCGCCTGGTCGCTTATTCTTGAATTTTACAACATTTTATTTCTATTGTTTATTTTTTTGTTCAACACAAATATTATTGAACGATATGCCTTGGTATTTGGTTTGTTTAATATAGTATCTTTTAGGGGCTAGTTTGTTTTTCCTCAATTTATGAATGAAAATTTATGAAAATTATATTTCTATGATAAGCACGAATTTCGTAAGTTCAGCCGCCTTTGGAAAGTGTTAAAATTAATTAACACAAATTGAGCTTAATCTGTATGCATAGTTTCATTTTGAAATTCGAAAGTTTCTCTGCTACAGTTATCCACACTAAAACTTGATCTGTAAAATTTACGGTAGTTCGATATACTGTCATTCAGGGGTATATATTCGTTCGTTTTTCATTTTAATCATAATATGCGACGTCCAACACAAATTAACTCAGTTTGTCTGAAAATAGTCTATTATTTTACCTTCACTGGGCGTGGACCTCGATGTGACCATAGAGCCAAATAAGCCTTTCATCTTTGAGTTGATATACCATAAATTTGTTTCAATTAGAGTGGTCCAGCATATAGTCAACGTCCGTCTTTAAGAATGAACTTCTCTGTCCCGTATTGGGCAGTCGAATTTTTGATGCGACTGCCAACCACCCACTATTTGGTAGTTCTCGTTTTGACTGACCATTAATTTAATTTCAGTTTTAAAGTAATCCTCTTGTACCCCCATATACAGGGTGTCACAATAACCGGTTCAGATTTGACATATCGGTTATTTTGGTTCTGGCAACACTAATATCATTCTTTCTTTGACAGAAACTCAGTATATTATTTCTAGTTGACGAAATGAGTCGCTAAACGCTTCAAAAAAAGTGGGAAATGTTGAAAATTTACTTCCACAACAAGGACAATTGGTTCGAAATCGCAAGAAAATGTCGTATAAAATTTGGTCAAAAACAAGACTCACACCCAACGGTATCAAAAAGTTTGCGTATAAAGTGCGTAATTCGGGCTATCTAATCGACAATCCAACACATACCCGTGCTCGTCGTGTTCGTTCAGCCGAAAATGTCGCCGCGGTGGCCGAAAATGTACGCAAACGGCCGAGAATATCAATTCGTCATCGTGCATCGGAAATGAATATCAGGCGGTCTTCCATGCAATTGAAGCCCCGTGACCATCCGCTTCGATATCAATTCGCTGTGTGGGCCTGCGACAAACTCGAAATTTATGAGGATTTTGCTCAAAAAACATCTTTTTGGACGAGGCGCATTTCCATCTCGATCGGTTCGTAAACAAACAAAATTGTCACATTTTGGGATCGGAAATTCTACAAAGATATGCGGAGAAGCTATACATCCATTGCGTGTTACTGTTTGGTGCGGCTCTTGGCGTGGCAGCATTTTTTGGTATTTCTTCGAAGATGAGGCCGGCGAGACCGTGTGAATTAGCTGGCAAGGAGCTGTGATTTGACGCCTTTGGATTTTCATTTGTGGGGTGCCGTGAAGGACAAATGTTACACGGACAATCCACAAACAATTGAGCATTTGAAAGTCAATATTGAAGCAACCATTGGCGAAATAGATTCGCACATAATCCAAAATGTGCTCAGAAATTGGATCGACCGAATGGAGTACGACAAGGCCAGCCCCCGTCCCATTTGAACGAAATGATTTTTCATAAATAACCGGGAGGATTGTACTTTGAAACAAAAAAATGTATTTATTTATTTTTAATTCTTATTGGGACACACTTTACAAGTTCTCGTTTCCCTTATTTTTATTTCCGTAAATTGACGGAATCACTCGGATAATTGTTTAAAATAACGAAATTCGAATCGAGCCGATAACAAAGTATTTCATTATCAAAAAACGGAAGTTATATTTTGTGGATGAACTTGGTTCCAACACCCTGTGGTAGTATTTGATAAAATATTGGCTGCACGATTGGCAAAGAATATTGTTTTTCTCCTCGGAGGTGATAAGAGCTAATTTAGAATAACCGCTATCATAACGTGGTTTTGATTTCAGGAACTGCCAATGCCTCCATTACAGGTGCTATTAGTGTCTGGTTTATGGCAGTAACTTTCGTTTTGAAACTGATTAGATTGGACCATCCTCATCGACGCAGACGAAGTTTTTCCAGTTGTGGGGCACGAGCCTTTCATATTTCGCCATATATTGTTCTGCTTAATTTGGAGGTATTCATCGTCCCAATATAAGTTTAGGAATGATTTTGGATCAAATATACGATCGTTTCTTACAGTAGAGGTTGCTGCGTATGCTGCCGAAGCATTTCTCTAGGTAACTACGATTAGACGATAATGGGTTTCACGATATCGGAACAACATAAGATTCGGTGATAATTCCTCTAATCAGAATATAGGAAAATTTGTTGGAACGTTTCAGTGACATTTTATCAATGTAAAAACGCAGTAAAAATTATTTTCTACAACAGGAAAAAGCGGTTCGTAAACTGTAGCTCCAACCATCAGCAAAGCAGTGAGCCTCCATTGGATGATTTACACCGTTGCATCGATCTAGTTCTTCATTCAACACTTTTAAGAGATACGAGATATTCATTCATAAATTCATGGTAACACACACACTCCGCAAACCTTTTCTCCATTGTTGCCAGTCATTTTAAAGCTCCGCGGTTGGTATACCCTAGCTTTAGTGATATTGTACTTTTAAATGGAAATTTTACCAAAGCCTTACCATTCTCAATTCGAGTTGTACATCTCTTCAAATGTTCTTCACATCATATCTCTTTTTCTGGATAATGGGTTGATGTTGGTTTGGTACGATGGACCAATTGCTAAGCTCTAGGTCTCAATAAATGGAAAAATTGGTCTATTCCCAAAATAAAATCGATTGAACAAATTTAATATAACCGGAAATGCTATGTGCCAATTGAAGCACATTTTTGAATCAAATTCGGCATTTTTTATGGCGGTATGGTTGTTGGCTAGGAATGATAGTGTTTTGTTACATTTACTCTTTCTAGTTCTGCACTATTAACAAGAAAATTGTAAAACGAATGTAATGCTAAATTCTCAACTATGGTATACCTCATGCATAATTGTGCCGACTCATCATCTGATTTATTCACCAAAATGTACAACAAACAAGGATTTTTGAATTCAGCTTGATCTTGCAATGCTCTCAGGCTGTGTTGCATCATTAGATTGTCGAGGAATTTTCTGATTGATGGAAAATTCACGTGACGAATCATGAAGCTTTTCTTATATGAAGTAGAGTTTACGAAACTTACGGCCAGATAATACAATAAATTGTATTGTTCACCTCTGAGTTGGCCTTTCAATTATTGAAAGAGTGAGAGTGGCTAATCTTCGTGTACCATTTTATTGAACAGGTTAAAGAAACGTGCCGAGATTCGCATGAAAAACTATGTAGGGTTAGTTCTAGGAAATTTAAAGTCACCGTTTTCGACTTGTGGTGTATCGATAATTCTTCATAGGCGTAACCATTTGTTCATCTTGAACACCACTCTTGAGTATTGCTCTTGAAATTCCTATACTTCCAATTTTTCTTCTGCTTTTGTCTCAAAAGTTTGATCTTCAAAATCACTAAATTGTTGTAACATTTCTTTAGAGCGTCTTTTCTTCCTTCTCAAATGTATTTTCGAATAACTGTGAAGAGTATTTCTCTATCCGCGTTAGTATGACCTTTAAAATAATTCTGCATCGAATTAACGCTTCCAATCTGGTTCCCTAGTTTCGAACACTTTGTCTCGGACTGATATCACAATATCTTTTTGAACTGATACACTACACTGTTAACCTTGTCTATTTCACTTTTTAACGGTGACGTATGCTAGATCAGGTTTACCGATTCTGGTTTTTCTAACATATTATTTCACATATTGGTGGTAACTGATAAACTTTATTCAATTTCTTGGTGTTAAAATCTGGGTTTTAACATATTTTACTACACCTTGAAGTGTACCTGAGCGATCATGTTTCTAGATTAGCCGCGTTTCAGCCACGGTAAACTTCTCTTATTTCCAAAATCCGGTGTTGGGTACTAAATTTTTACATTACCAAAACTCACACACTTATCGAAATTACATATATCATCTTCCTTTTCTTCCATGTACATTTGAAAGGTTGGGCTTAATAAATTATGATACAATAACCTTCGACAAACAGTTGGCGGACCTGAACTCGCCAAATGTCAATCGAAAGCCAACTAAAAAACCATAATTTCGTTCAATCACCAAAGAGAATAAGACATTGAGAGAGTTATTTTGTATGAACAGAAAATATGTATGAACAAATTTAGTTCTGTTTGTTTTTCAGCGTAATAGAGAGAAAGGCAAATATAAAAATGTATGCGATTTTCATATTTGTCTCTCCGTTAAATGTAAAAAATAAATTAGAAATTTCTTTTTTGTTAATAAAACATAACTCTCTCTATATGTCTTGCTCTGTTTGGTATCACCGTAAAAGTTTTTCGACCGTAGTAAAATAGCAATTTGACCGTTGAACGTGTAGGGCAAACATAAAAATAAAATCGTAAGCAGGCATTCAAAATTCCAACAAAAACAAATAGTTTGTTTTTCTTTGCCCTACAGCTTCAGTTGGCAAATTTTTTGGATGAAAAACGTCTATTGGTAACGAAGACAAAACACTACCTATCAGAAAAAATAAAGCTATGGTTCCTTGTAAAATATGATCACTAGTGGCAAATTTTAAAAGTTATGATGTCATTTAAAAAAATTGTTTAAAATCACAATCGTCATTTGTTACAAATTCAGAAATGCCAAAATAATTAATACCAAAACAACAAGATTGCTGGCAAGTTTTACAATTATTTGTAAAAATATTATGTAAATGTGGATATGCGCGCCATTTTGATTTTTTTTATCTGGCATCACCGACACATGTCATTTTGACAATTTATTTTTGTAAGGTGCAATTAAAATCCGAAGAACTGGAACATTTTTGCTATCGTTTCATGAATTCGATAAAATGGGGATCTCCAAGAAGATGCTTAATCTCATGATTCATTCAAATTCGATATTCGTCGTCTGTTGATTTTCAATTGAAGTCATCCACCATCTTTTCAAGGTCATTCGCATTGTGAAACACTGATCAATGGTACATTGATATATAGTCATCGTTGATATTTTCGGGGAGAGGGTTTATTCTGGCCAGTACAGCATTAGCAAGCACCGTGTGGGCGGTGATTATATGCAATAGTAGCGCCTCCGTGATTTAATAGTTCTGCATGGATTTGCCATTTTTTAATCTACTATCAGCTGCGTCTACGTGCCTTACTGTGGAATATGGGACAACTAGCTCCTCATCTGGTAATAGCTCGGAAAGGAGCACTTGCTCAGTCCGAACTAGTAAATCTTGGAAGTAAGTTTGTCACACTAAAAGAACATCAGCTACGTTTGCTCCCAGCTCTCCATTCATGTATTTGGTTTCTATGGATCTTGGATGACATATTTTGCAAGATTTCTGGCGCTGGAAAAACAGTCTTTCTAGTTTCCATTTTCTGCTTGGAAGCTGATGTAATCAATGCAAGTCCTCATATATTCGCGCTTCTTTTGTCGAAAGGATTTGATTGGGATTTTTTTTGCCCAGAGATATTATTTTTGAACACTCCTAGTGTTACGAGCCAACCATTTTCATGCAGTTTTAAATTTTTTCTGATATGAGTTGATGGCACTGATTACCGATCTATAATCACTACGAGATCTTGATGACCTTTGAATTTTATTTTCCGCTGCGGTTAATGGATAACTATAGCTAGCACTGCTCTTGGATGTTTGATTGAGAGACGTGGTTTTGTTTCTGACTAGATCTAGATGTTCATTGGCAGCTGACTGGTAACTGTGCAGGGAATTTTCATTTTTTAGTGCATCGATATTATATTTGAAACTAACAAACATACGAACACTGTCAATATCTGCGCCTCTATATGTCTTTTCGAGATCATAACGATCAATTTGATTATCCATTCTTCCATTATTCGATGTAATGTAGTTTCTGCACGTTTCTGCACTCGTACCGATTTTGGCACTAAAGTCACCCACGATGATTCTGATTTCATGGTGGAGATGTTACTGATGATGTTTTGAAATTTATTTGTGCATAATGTAACCGTGCATATCCGCTTTTTGACAAGGTGGACGTTGATGATATGCTTCTGTAGCCACCGGTGGGTGTGGAAGCCGACTCAAAATTCTGCTCTATTCTGATGGCCGCTGCAGTGGAGAGTGTAGGCATTGATGGTATTATAGGTACCACTCCCAGACCGTCTAAGCTCTTATAGTACAAATGCGAATTTGTAAATTTCTGTTTGAATCAAAAGGTTCTCGAGATCTCCAGATCTTATTAAGGCTTAGCACGTTTCATGTTCTAGTTTTTACAACGTTGCCCATATACATTTTCCAAGGTGTTGTTGTGCGGTAGGTTTCGTAATGTGAAGGTTTTTTGTAAGAGTAAGTAGTTGCCCCGCCGCTAAACCCACTTTTTGCGCGTGTAAGCCACGTTTATATAGCCGCTTGCTACAAGATAGAGATGGCTGCTTCAGTTGCCCTTAACCTGATGGCCAGACGCTGATTTGGTATTGATTTTAGGGCATCAATGACTTGCCATGTCATGTAGTGTCCATGACTATCAATTTTAGCCTTGAAAATTCTCCAATTAATGTACTGGACAGATTATCTTTTACTAAATAACATGTGGTAACCTGGAATTGAAAAAATAAAAACTATGTCCACATAGACGCGCCACACTATACTTAGTAATCTCATCCCTCGGGAATAGTATTTCAACAGCGTACGATCGCATTAAACACTGTTTTCTTCAAATAAATAAATCAATTTTTTGTGCCGTGTCAGCACATTATATAGGTAATTTAAACATTAATCGGCCATATCATATTACATGTCGGATCATTTTAATAATTAAGCAAATTAAAAAAGAAACCATCACGATCACTTTCGATCAAAGCACATATGATCATATACAAAAAAAAATTACCATTCGAACGTGCCAGACAAAACATGTTGTATGCAGAAAAATTTTCATCCGACTTAGTAAAATGTTATTTTACGATCGTGATCATTCCGTTTCGAAGCAAATGCGGTAAAAAATTAAAATTCCATTTTTAGCGAATAATGAATTAAACTTCATTACGTTGTCTTCAGTTTTTTTTTTGTTTTTGTTGCAAATTAATTAATTTTCTTTTAACGATCTATTGTGCATATATTCCAGTAAAAATAAAAAATAGTCGAGAAAGAAATTTTCCACGAAAACAATTAGTGGTACAGCAGTACTCGTAATGGTCTAGAAATCTTCTGTTTTTTTGATTCATTTAAATATTTTGAACTCTGTGCTAGAGTGCGGGTGAAAAATGATGATTGACTATGTATAGAAAAATGGTGCGGTGGAGATTTTTTTTTTCTTTTTACTTTCACTCATGAACGCGCATAAAAAAATATTATGTATATGAAGTTCAGCATCAGGCCGTTTATTTTGGCACGACATTTTCATTCGTCTTATGTTTCCGCTTTCGATTATGGGTTTATAAAATGTGCAAATGTGCAAAAATCTTGTCTTTACTAAAGATGATGATGATAGAGAAATTTTTTTATTTTGAAAGAAAATTTGTGAAAACAAATATGATTAAATAGCTTTAAATGTTGAGATCGCGATAAATGATCGTCATAAACGCGTGGGTGAGCCACTGAACATATTTGAAATTCCATTTGCCCAGTACGTTTAAAATCAAATCAATCAATTGTTTTATGTTTTTTGTTTCTAATTTCTCTGATCGATTGTTGGACATAATTAAATGACTTTTTTCGTTATTTAAATTCTTAATTTTTTCAAACATAAATAAAAATTTAACTCTAATACAAGAAGTAAAAGGTAATTTATATTTTTTTTTTGTTTGAGATTACATGACCAAGATAAGCTGACGACCAAACAAATAAAAATAATAATAATAGTGATCAATGACCGGCTGCCATAAGAGTTCTACTGTATGCTTTTGTCTTTATTGTATAAAAGTCGATATGTTCACGTCAATCCAATCAAATTCCCATCAAATTTTGTTTATAATTGAATTTAATTGAAATAATAATAAAATCCAGAATTATACGTAAACCTGTTGTTGTTGTTGTTGAGTATCGATATATGCGTCGATTACATGTATATGCATTGCGATAATCGAAGTAAAATATAAAGATCTTTGATTAGATCATTATCACGAAATTAATTAACCGTAATACAATTTAATAACTATCATCATCATTATAATGATCGTCTACTTTAATACAATAAAATAATCAGTGGAGATCGCCGACGAACGATAAACCATTGCCTCGCCGCATTGATGTAATTAAATTATACATGTGTAATGATGGTGGTGCTGCACTTACTCATACATATATACAAATTCAATGATAATAATCGTCTAATTAAACATTTATGATCGTGTGAAATGGTTATATGATTTTATATATGAAAAAAAAAATTCATAATAATTAAAGAAATACAAAATGTGCAATAAGACGTAAAACTACAAATCTGCTTTCTGGGGCAGAAAAAGTTTCATTTATCACCAACTATGGCCATTTCAAACTACTCAACACTTTCAATTTTATCAAAGTATAAAATAAATATATATATACAGGCTGCATTACAACATCATATGCATATATATAGTAGTCGTTTACATTTTCGAGGAGGTCATTGAATTCGGTGCGTATGATGAAATTCTAATCACGATCGAAAATGTAATGTTGTTGTTATTTATATATTTTGTTAGTCATTTACTTTAATGTAAATGAAACGTCTTGACGGGAATCACCTTTGTCGCGCGTAACCGATGTAACGGAGAAAAAAACGCATAAAATGTTTAGATCGTCATGATTGATATATACATACAAACTGTACTCAACAACATATTATTTATTTATACATGGGCGTGATCCGAGAAGCAATATTAACTTTTAATCCCACAAATAAATGTTCATATAATAAATTATCTATGCGGCAAGTCTGGCGGCCCAAGACAACAAGAGTTGTGTAGCTTGTCAAAAAAAAAAAATAATAGGTGGATGTTCATTGAACATTTAGGTTTGGGCCTAATTTATAAACTGTTAGGGAGCCTGACTTCCTCAAAACGAATTCATGGCATTGCCATATTTATGTAGATATCGGAGCAAAATTCTTCCAAATACTCAATAGGTATGTATATCGTACCATCTGTTCGGTTGTCATACTAGCAGTGTGGTGCTTCTACACGCATTTGGGACCCGCGTTATAAGTTTCCACTCCCATGATCCAATCAGACTCAAACTATAGATAATTTTTCTATAACATAGCTCTAATTGAGGAATTGAAACAGTATTAAAAACATGCCTAAACAAGTTTTCCAATCATTCCACGATCAACACTTGCTGACGAACTCAGTGCTTTCCTGATATCGTCTCATATTTAGAAACATGTTACGAAAATCAAACTAGCCACAAATCAAAATGTTACTGCCAAAACATTTTACAATTGATCCCATAACATGTGAGATACCGCTCCCACCTGATTTTTGTCAAATGCAGCCTGCAATTTTTGCCTTTATTTGTATTTTATCACTAAAAATCGCTTGAGTGTAACTGGGTAACCTCGATTGCAGCTGTCACATGCATTGTCTGTGTTATTTGTTCTGTGTACAAAAATGGTACAAATTTATAAAATTACATACAGTGACCTCCAACTTAAATACAATACAGGATCTCTCTCTCTTTCTCTCGCTCTTTCTCTCTCCCTTTCTCTCTCTCTTTCTCTTTCTCTCTTTCTCTCTCCCTCTCTCCCTCTCCTTCTCTCTCTCTTTCTCTCTCTCTCTTTCTCTCTCTTTCTCTCTCTCTCTTTCTCTCTCTCTCTTTCTCTCTCTCTCTCTCTGGCACTGTATCCCATCAAAGTATTTGGTCTCCTCAAATGAGATTTCATAACACAGCTCCACAAAAAAAAAATCGCCGGCACCCGAGACGAGAATAGGCGTCCTATATGTTTTTTGGGTCGCTGATCACGAATCTGCACTCAAAATTGCCGTATCGCATCAAAATTTTGAATAAATTGCAAAAAATCGCTAAAAATCGCGAAAAATCGTGAAAAATCATGTTGGTATGTGCGAGAAAACTTAAAATCTGACTAAGTCGCACCTAAACTGGAACCTAAAGGACACCTTATAGGACATAACATAACATATAGGACACCTATTCTCGTCTCGGGTACCGGCGATTTCTTTTTTTTTTTGTGGAGCGTGTAATCATATTTTCATTTCGGATAATGAGTGATTAGTTCATTGATCCTAAACCAGTCGTGAAATTTTTTCCTTGCCACCACCGGGAATCGAACCCGGAACCTCTGGTCGCTAGAGCAAGCATGCTCACCACTTTGCCACCGGGGAGGCATTGATATCTCGTCTTTACATAATCCCGGACTTAACGGAAACCGTTAGTCTTCTTTGTTTGTTGGAAGTGAACACAGTTTTATAATGCGTCGCTATAATATGGTTGTTTGCAGTTTTTATGTGTCGCTGCCCTGGTGTTCCCATCGTCGTCTCTATGAACTTCTACAATTCTGCCCAAAGACCATTTGCATGGGTATAAGTTTTGATATTTTATTAACACATCTCCAGTTGTCAAATTTTTCTCTTGGCTTTTCCATTTGTATCTCTGCTGCAGATGACAAAAATATTCCAGCTGATACCGATTATCTGGTACTTCAAGTAATTCTTCATTAGGAATAGAGTACGGAGTTGCACCAATCAAAAATTGGCCTGGAGTAAGAACATTGATTTTGGATTCGTCTTCTCATATTTGATATAGGGGCCTGGACTTTAGAATTGCCTCTCTTTGGCTCAATAGCGTGGCCATCTCGTCGAACGTAAGGTGTGCCTTTCTTGTCGCAATTAACGATCGATTCTACGGATTTGACCATCGCTTCCCATAGTCCTTCGAAATGGGCGCAGCTGGTGGAATGTTATGCCATTGTATACCCACATTGGTTAAACATTCTGGAATTGCATTCTTGAAGTCATTTGCCGTCAAGATTTTTGTCATCTCATCATTCTGGTTCCCAGAAAATTGGTACCGTTATCGCTAGATGAGCAGGAACCTCTCTTCTCGCTGAAAATATTCAAGCGCTGCAATAAACGCTTCTGTGGTTGAGTCGCTAACAAGTTCCAGATGCCCTGCCTTCGTCAACATATACACGAACACAGCGATGTAAGAATTAAGTGGTTTCGCTCCTCTTCCTCGTTTACTTACTATAGTGATGGGTCCCGCATAGTGCATGTACGCCGCAACTCCTAAATGGCCTGGAAGGGTTGATTCGCTCGGCTGGTAAATTTACCATGATCTATTGGCTTGTTTTAACTCGCATTCGGGTACACATTACACAGTTTCGTAATATATGTCGCACCATGTTTCTACTATTGCTTGAATAAATGTGACGTCAATAAAGGATTAGAAATTTTGATCGGGAACGTAAGAGATAATCAGTTTATCCAATTTATTGTATGATTCCAGTTTACTTCCTCTGGGAACACAGCCATAATTGCGAAGATGATTTAATTCAGGTTTAAATTCTTGCCCTTAAGCATGCATTTGTCGCTTCTCTGAGCTCTTGGACTGAAAGGACACCTTACAGAGTGACATACAGAGTGATTTATCTTCGCATTGTGAATAAACCGGAAGATGTACAACAGACTCTTCGCAATTTCGGGAAAAACGACATCTCAGAAATTCGCCGCTCAATTAACTCTGTTTCTCAATCGTTGCATTACAGTTCGCCAATGGATAGGTTTTTCGCTGTTCTTGATATAATTCGACCTCTAGTTTACTTGGAATGGGCCATTTCTCTTTCGATTGTCGCAGCCAAAATGGCCCTTCCCACCATAATTTGAAGTTGCCAAGAGCTGTGGGTTCCAATCCTCTCGATGCAGGATCAGCAGGGTTTTGTTCTGAAGGTGCATAGTTTCAACTGGCCGACGATACACTTTCCAGGATTTCACTGACTATTGCAGGCCGCAAAGGATTTCCATCTTGACGGATATACAGATCTGTGAGTCTGACTAGGTATACACTTTGGTTTCTTTATTTATAACCGCCATCACGTTTTTCAATAGCTTCGCCATACTCTAGTTTTCGCAGCTACGTAGTATTTGCTCATTTTCGTCAGTTGACCATAGGTATGCTACCGCTGCATATATGCTCTTTCACTCGCATCGCTAAACCCATGCAGTTCTACTTTGGTATTATATTTAACTCGTCTTGTTATTTTGATCTCTTCTAGCTCGTTCAACTCACTTCTCACTTCAGCGCATCGTTTCGCCGTTTCATCTGGTAAGAGATCACCCCAATTAAGCTTTTCTAACCAAAATCGTTGGAATATTATTTTTATGTAACCGTAACTGGTGATAAAAATGCAAGGTGCAGCATCCTCCTTTTTGTAAGTACCGACTCAGCTAACAAATTCACTTTAAATGAAAACGCATCTATTAAAGGATTCCATTGGATATCGTCTTATCAGCGGCAGATTCTGATAACTTTGGTATATTTGACTTCCATTTTCGGAGATGAAATCCTTCCTCTTTCATTGCCTTAGATAGAACTCTCTCTTACATAGAACTCTATTTTTATAGCGGATGAAGCTACCTGATGTATGTGTTGGCTATCGCTCGCCAACTGATGGAGAGTTGAATCGTACTCAGTTTGTATACCACCGCATTTCTTGATTTGGGCTTGATCGCCATAAAATTCGCTAGTCGTTCTTGTGACTTTCTGCCATATTATAATATATTTCACAATGTCGCTTGTATGGTTTGTCCCACTCGCAGTTTTTCATTTAATGAAACCCGCAGATTCATCAAAAACAACTTTTATTTTTGTAGTTTCTTTATCTTCCCTTATCACATCATGATGTGGTAAGTAGTAACATTCCTCTTCACGTAAATAAACTTCCTTTGCATCAATTCTCTTCATATGACCCTGTTGCTCGTATTCGTCCATGAACCGTTTGCATTCCATCTTCAGTTTTTTTATTTAAATTCAGCCTTTTCTCCAGCGAGTAAATCCTTCGTAGAGCAGCATTGTAAGAGTAGCCCAATTTTGTGGTATTTTTCTTAAATGGTAATTTTACCGTGTACCTTCCCGAATCGTCTCGTAAAATCGTTTAAGCAAAGATTTTCTCGTATGCTGTATCATGAGGAGTGTAATGCTGCTCGTTCCTTGGTTCGTCAAGTTCCCAAAACCGTCGAAGATTTTCATCGATATTTGTCTCTAAATCGACTTTAAATATAGTCGCTAAACCATAGATGTTTACGGCATTCGTTGAAGAACTTTCTGAAATGACCCAGCCGAACATGGTGTTCTGTGCCAATAGATTACTGATTCTGCTGATATTTTGAATTTGTCCTTCTGTTAAAATTAGGAACAATGCATCGGCTCCAATGAGAATATCTATATCACTTGTTTTGTTTAATTCCAGATCAGCAAGTTGGAATGTAAATGTATAGCTTCTTCATCAACATACAGATCGGAACTGGGTAACTTTGGCAGTTTGTTTAATATGAGTGCTTCTATTTTCAATGCTTCTTGAGGGTGAACTCGCGATTGAAGCTTGGGCCTTTTGTTTGGTGTCCAGAATTGGAAATTTCCCGAACCAGAATGTTCACATTTCTTCTTCTGAGTTGTAATCGCTGGGCACATGACTCGGTGATGAACGACGCCTGCGAACCCGAGTCTAGCAATATACGGCATTCAATCGATTTCCCAAAGTTGTCGCAAATTGTGACTACGGCATTCGGTAACAGCGCACTGAAAGTAGAACGCTCACTTACACTCATATTGGTCTTAATGTCACGCGGACCTTGAGTATTAAAACCACTTGTGGAGGACTGCTCACAATCCGTTGGTATCAAAGTCGCTTCTTACCTGTTCGGTTTTACCTGGTGTAGCAATGTAAGGTGTCGCGCCTTACATAAACTGTATCTCAACTTAGACCGACAAATAGTTGAAAAGTGTATTTGGCTGAGGCAAATGAAGCAACATCGCTTTTCGGCAATAAATCCTCGTCGTTGGTCAACAGTTAGTTCCTTAAACTCTGGACATTCGTGAACGCTATGTGCTTTGTTGCATTTGAGACATTCCTTGGTATTCGCCACTGTTCCTTAATTGTTGGTGGATAATCCTTTATTACTGGATGTTGTACAAATTTCCCAAGCCTGGCAACGCTTTTCTGTAAACGTCATTAGTGCATCGAATTCCTGAATCATCCACGGATCACGAGTTTCGGCATCCTGGCCATGGACCTTTAATCCTCGGATCACATCATCGCAGGTATCACATAATAGACTTAATTACTTGGATGGTCCCTCTTTAACTCGTGGCTGGTGAATGATTTGATCAAGTATAGCTGCTTCACGACCTGGTTTTTTCTCTCATACCACGTTTTAATTTTTTCCCAAGCTTCAGCGTAGTTGGTTTCGGTTATCTCAAAATGTTTCACTAATTGAGCTGCATCATCTTTAAGAAGACTCTTCAAATATGGCAGTTTATGTACTTGCGGAATTTTTGGGTTGTTATGCCCCGAAGCTTCGAACAAATCTTTGAAGATGGGAAATCCGAGAACCGTCCAGAAAATGTTGGAATATTTACCTTTAGTAACCGAGTTTCAGTTTCCTCTGCTCTTCTATCGTTGACATTTCTTCTAAGAACGTTTTCTGGTGTTCCAAGAAATCTACCATCGATACATTGATGTCATTTCCATGAGGCTGCGGTATTCGCGTTTGTGCCGCAGCTGAAAGAGCCTTTTTTAATTTGAAATCGCCGTCTTCAATTTTAGTTTTGAGTTCCAGGTTCTTTTTCCTTGTATTCGCTCCATTCATCCTGAAACATTTTTAAATTGACTGTAACATCTTCAATCCCGGTCGCATCTTAATGCTTTTATGTATTTATTTAGATGCGAGGCTCCTATGTATTTAGATGGCTCTGAAGAGAACATTAAAATATAAAAAGCGCATTAAATGTTTAAACAGTGTTTAAACACCTGGTTGAAATTTCAATTCTCGTCGGGATCGTGGCTTATATCAATGTGCCTATTAAATATGGTTTAATCGATAATCATAAGCCAAGCTTGACATCCATTTTTTTAAGCAGCAGGGTGTGGCATCATTCGAAAATTGTTACCCGTTGGATTTGCAAGCCTCATAAAGGGTTTTAGAGTAAAAAAATTAGATTTGTATTTTGTGACAGCTCTTTTTGGACGGATTTTTTATTGCGTAATGATGACTTTGTTCATTGAAGTACCTCGGCTCTATGAACAGCTAAAACCTACTGTTTTCAGTTCTTCTTTATATCTACATAAGAGCACATCATTGAGATATATAGAAATTTAACAAATAAATCATAGAATTTTGCTGATTTGTAACAGAAACAATAATGTTCGCCATTCTCTACATTATCGTCGTTTAATTGCCTGTACATACATTACTGTATTCTACACGTATAGAATATAGTTATCTACGATAACACGATAATATGGCACAACACTCCATACTAGACCAACTGTTCTCCATAGTTAAAAACTCGATTAAAAAACCTCTACGAATTAATTTGCACAAAAACCAGTTGGTTTGAAAATTCGTACGGAACAAATTGGCTGCGTTAAACGAGGTGGGCAGTTGACGACACTCGACCGTCTTGGTCATCAAAGATCAACATTTAGTCGATCAAAAACCCTGAGTGTAACTTTAAGCGGAACCACCCGAATTAATGAAGTTCTAAGAAGAACCTTAATAACTCGTAGCGTCCTGTATTGATTGGTAATAGGATTGGCTTCCTTTTGAGTACCAAATGGTTTAGGCCTATATTGGGAGTTTAGCGTGCCAGTTGTTACTAAGTTGAGGTGAGGTTAAATATTATTGGTAATATCTTTCCCAGAAATGTTGCGTGAGCTTCTGGATCAGTTGCTATCGACGAGAAACAAGATTGACCGAGAGGTGGAATACTTCTAGTTCCGAAATGATAGTAGTCGGTGTTTTACAAATTGAACTTATATGCAGGACCTCCTCAGTTTACATTATCGGCGTGTAGAGCTCTTCGTAAGCGAGAATCTGATCGTAAATAACTCTATGTAGCTACATTCTTACCGACTTCACTACTACCTCTCTAATAACTCCAACTAAAACAAACCTGGATCCCTAATTCATCTGAGGACGTTTGTGTCGTATTAACGAATGTATGACTGATAAACCCAACGGTGTCAACCAAAGAATGGAGGGTCTTCCGACAAAGCGCGCGGCTGATGACGATGTCATTGTTTTTCGAATAGACCGCAAATCTTTTGAGACCATTAGTGATTCCGGAAATTTTTCAAATCAGAGATGATCTTGTTCATTGATTGTCACTGTTCAGTTCTGTTTCAATCAATAGCATGTCGACGAAATCAATAGCATGTCGGCGGTCGCCAGGCTCAACAAAATGTTGGCCAAAAATGACATTTGCTGACTTGAAGCTGTTCGTTTATCTAACGGAAAGTTAAACTCTTCAAAAATGGACAGGTTGATTGGTCTCTTTCATAAAAGCTAAGTAATTACGATGTTCTGCATTGGAGTTTGTCCTCCTTGCACCGTATAAATCGGGTGGTCCTGATGGGGATTTCCCTGCTAAATTACTGCATGGCTATCCTAGCTGTTTTTATACCAAAAATTGGCAGGTTGATTACACTGACCATAAAAGTTTTCGACAATAAGTCTGTCCCCGAATTTTTTGAAATCAGAAATAATCGTTGATAGTTTCATTAGGGACCACTTATTGTCTATTTTGTTCACTCAATAACATGCACAGAGGTTACAGAGTTGGCAGATCCAGTAAAATGGCGCTACATGAGCTTGCTACTAGGATTGAAAGATCCTTGAACAACAAACAATTGCTCATGAGTACTTTCGTGGATATTGCGGAAGCATTTGACAACACATCTTTTGCTAAAATTATAAATTCGTGTATTTTTCCAAAATCGACAACAACATTTTCAACTGAATTGAAGCGATACTCAAATTTCGCAGGATTGTGTAACGATGTTCTTTTAATCAAACCTTTAAACCAAATAGTCCGGGTTTTGCGCCCAGGGTTATGTTGGCGACCTAATTGTAACTATCTCAGGCAGGCATCTGAATGTCATATCTGGCTTAATACAACAAGTCCTCCCCATAGTGTAGAGTCTTGGTGCGTCAATAAGAAGCTTCACGTAAATTCATCCAAAACTGATCTGAAGAAGTTCACTAAACGTATGAAATCAGGATGACCTTATTATTCTCACTCTTTTTGGGAGCGTAATTAGATCTCGTTAAGCATCTGAGTGTCATTTTGGATTCTATATTATCTTGGAATTTCTATCTTGAACAGAAACTTTAAAAAACGGCTGCTGTATATTGCCAATGACGCAAAGCTTTTTGCGCTTCCTGGAGATTATCCTTGTTTGCTTTATCTACAACTTATGCATCTGACTTTAATGAGTCTAGATACGGTCAGCTTTTCAAGCTGAGGTCATAGCTCTGACTCATTGTGTATTCAAAGCGCTAACTTATGAACTTGAAAACCTCAACATACATTATACAAGTTTCCCAGAACCCTCTTCAGCCCTTTTCGGCGTAGTCTTTATGAGTATATGATACATATTTGTGTCGTATGGTTTTCATATTTCTGGAAACGCCCGATATTGGTTTAGAGAAAAGGGTGAGTTTTTTCCGAAAATCAAAACAATGTTTGAGGGGCGATGCCTCTCAGCTCATCAGACAGTGTAAAAATCTCATAAATCTTCTTTGCAGTCATAATAAAGTTACAATCATTAGCCTGGTCTAAACTGATTCAGTGAAGCGAGAAACAGTGCATACGTCGTGGAGTATAATTAGAATGGAGTATCATTATTTGAAAATGGGTATCTATCCTCACAAACCGGATGCCAAATAGTATCATTCCTCAATATTCTTTAATACTCCCATTCCCGTCTTTAAGAAGGCATTTTACAGTAAAGGCTAAAATTTTCAATATGTGATCATTTCCGGATGGTTTCGTCACTGAATTCAACACCTGATGCATTCCTTCCATTCATGATTGCAACTATAGCGTCGTCGAGAGATTTTCTGTAAAATATCCGAAGTTTAAAAAAATTCTAATTTCTCAAGTGCAACGCTAGAGTAGTTCAGCTAATAAATCGTCTGCCATCGTGGTTTTAGAAAGAGATTGGAAAGAAACCGATATTGTTTTCTGACCATTAGAGATCATGACGTAATATTACGTACAACAACTACATTTTTAATGCTCACTATTTATTTTCTAAAAATATTAAGAAAGCTCATGCATGGTTCAAATAAACTTAAAATATAAAATTATATCAGTGATTTTTCGACCTTTTCAATGAGACTAGGAAGCAGTGTTGTGCGTCTACGCGTATTTCCGAATTATCTACAAATTGGTGTCGAAAATAGCGTAGACAATTGATTTTTGAGTAGACAATGTCGAGAATCTGTAGAATATGTAGACAATTCGTAGAATATGTAGTTTATTACTTTTTCGTTGTTTTTTTCATTGTTTTTCTATATAAAGGTGTCATCTTTTAGTTTTCCAGTTTAAATTGGGATTTATCTATATTTTGGCAGTTGAAATTCAGTTTTTATTGAACAAATTGGTAAGATTGAAAATCTTGGCCAATTGACGTCTTCAATATTGGTACAACCATAAGCGCTTTACGAAGCTAAATTCGGCTATGGTTTTGCTGTGCCAAATGTACCGTCCAGGTCATGAACATTTTCGAAACAAATACTTCATTTATGATTTTAACATCCGTTTTTGAACAACGTAGTTCTAGTTGGTATTACTACAAAACTTATAGCATAAATTAGTGATTATTTACTGTTTTTGGTTATATTTTAATCAAAATTAAATACAAAACAAAGATGTTTCTTACAGATAATGTGGTTTTCGACAAACTAAAATACAGGTGGCGGTTTTTTAATGTAGGCTATATCCATTTTGCTGAGGTTAGCTCAGGATTACATTTGTCCCGAGATGTACCAATTGATTATCAACTGACGTTTGGGTTTCGTAGTCCTTTTTCACTGGAGTAATCTTTCTTGAAATTAGGAGCGAGTGGCAGAATTAGATAAAACAACCACAACTTCATCACCCAAGTCAAGCAACCATTACTTGGATGATTACAAGGTTATGAGTGACCGCTTGGGAACATAATAGCAAAAAGGGAATAATGTAATGGAATGAAACCTTCTCCTCCCTCCCCCCTCCCCATCTCCTGCCCAGTATACCTTACGCAGAAGACCTAAAAGCTGGCTAGGATTTAACGGGGCAATCATTTATTGATCCGTATTCAAAATGATTACAGAAGCCAATAGTACAATAAATAATGCAACCCGGCAAATATCCGACACTCGGTTATCGTACACAAACATGAATCGGAAATTGAAACATCAAAACTCTAACAAAAACCTGAAGGCTTAGCAACAATTAGAGAAAAGACAGAAACCGAATTCTCGGTCATAGTGCAGTGAGATAAAACAGTGGCGAAATAAAGACAAGCGATATTTTTTAACATTATTTTCGCTGGACGCGATGAATAAGGCGTGGGCACACATATTAACAACAGCTAATGCAAAGAAAGCGCATTAATGGAATAGAAATCTGCTGAATAATCATAGCATCGTAACAGGATTCCATTCAAAAAGACAAACACAACATTTAATATTGATACGATCTAACAAAATACGTAGGTAGAACCACCAAGGATGAGTTTTATGAACCTACAACCCACAATTAAAAGCAAGGACATACAAGATAATGATCAAAATAAGACAAGAAGATGGGTAAAAAAGCAATATAAACTCTGTGCGTAAATGGCAACAAGTGAGTGGCGCATACGTTTACAGTCACCACCAACTGGCAAAATACCATAACTCAAAATTAAACCCGTAAAAAGCAGCAACGTCGGAAAAAACTAAACATCTAAAGATTAAAAGATGCTGGGCACTAAGAAACACATTCTGTAAAGCCAATGAAGAAGCAGCCATTAGTGTAGGGCAATCGTGGAAAAAAATCTAAGAAACCTATATCGAAACAGCTATCAACGCACACGGGTCGGGTACGAAGAATTCAGAGGCAAACCCCCTGGATCAAAATATGGTGACCTAACCGCTTGTATAAATTGGTACGATATATATCCCTCTTCAACATAACCATAAAGATATTAGCAATGTTGATCCTCTATAGAATTTCACCGACAGTTAATCCAAAATTAAGAAAGTAACAAGCTGGCTTCAGACCAGAGCGAATTTGCTCCAATGTTATATTAAAACAAAACGAATCTTCATTGAGCAGTCTGATGAATGAAATTCATCACTGACATTGTTCGGATCTAGCAAGAGCAGTTGCCCTCAAAATAAATATCAGAAAAACCAGATGATGAGGCCAAACACACTAATGAAATCGTATAAGTTGGTTGTGTACTTTGGTGAAAACGGATGGCACAGATGAAGTTATAAAGAAAGAAATCAATAAAGCTAGAATAAGATTGAACATGTTAAACAAAGTCTGGAACACATCTATCCTATCCCGCAAACACTAAACAAAGAATGTTTAATTCGTATGTGAAAACAGTGTTGCTGTACGTTTGTGAAACCTGGAAGCGTTCACATACGATCGAATACGCTACATTTATTTGTAAATAAATGCGTTAGAAGAATACTGATGGCCCAACAAAACAACAAATATTGATCTCCTTGAGATGGAACACTGGCCCACATTGAGAAAGTCGCAGAATTAAATGACAAACAGGTCTTCTGAAATGGAACCCAGGAGAGAGAAGGGAAGTCGTCGACCAGCTCTAACATGGAAACGAACGATGCTAGCAGAAGCAGAACAACTCGTAAATTGCATGGGTGGAAATCAAAGCAATATAACCCTACAGCGTTTGACGGTCCAGCCCAGTAGACTCCCTGTCCTCCTAAATTGTAGATAAAGAGAAAAAAGATTGCTTAAAATATCAAGTAAGCCTTCGGTCATATTTTGGCATTTATTATATGAACCCGAGGAAACTCGTATGGTCAGTTTCTGTCTCAATTTTTTTTATGATTTATCATTTTATTGCATGGTAAACATTGTAAAGGATCTTTCAATAGGAACGCTCGAAATTTGTTAGTCAAAAGTGTAGTGAATTGTTCAGTAGTGTAAGACAAATTACCATGGAAGTTTATCGGCCACTCCAACTTTTACGAAGTTGCGGTAAGTTCCTGCACCTCTCTTGCATCATTTAATCCTCTCAACATAGGCCCTATTTAAAACCGATTTTTATCATGTAAACGGTTTTAAAATTATTTAATTTTGTTCATTTAACGATTTCGCACTTTAACCGTAACATAAACATATGTAAATGTGTTTCATTACCACATCATATTTTTCAATGTGAAAGAAAGAATTTTAATAATTGCTAACAGAAATGATAATTTTCGACATTGTCTACATTCTCTACATTGTCGACGCCAATTTCTTAATTTTCTACATACATTGTCTACACGTGTAGAATATTAATTATCTACGTGGTGTAGACAATACGGCACAACACTGCTAGGAAGGCTCTTATGTATTTAGATGGCTCTAAACAACATTAAAATATAAAAAGCACATTAAATGAAAGGATTTAGAGGTATAAAAATATTTGCCGGTGGTCAGGTTAAATTTTTGATCTATCAATAAAATTAATTTTACAAAATAGTTCAAACAACAAAATAAAACAACTTTTTCAATCGACTTAAATAAAATTGTAATTTGCAAAAATAGAAAAGTGACAACCCAGTTTAATGTATATCCACACCATTACCTATCAATAATAATTATCGTTCATAAATCATACAAAAACGTAAGAAATCAATTTAAATTTTCCATTCATCTAAATATAGTCATTGGTTTGGTACATAAACATATGTACGTACATATATACTCGTATGTATACCGCGAGAACTCATTTTATGAAAAAATCACAAAACCTAAATTCCACCCCATAAATTATAATGCACGCGCGTCTAAAAATATTACGGCAGCGTGCAAACTGTTACTATTTACTTCGATCGATCTACCTAGCTCTCCATTCAAATTACATACATGAATTATTATCAGCCGACAGGTTTTTACGCGATATTTGCGATATTTCAAACAACAACAACAAATAGGTCCGTAGAGAAGAAATACATGCAATGTACATTTTTTTTTTTTTTTTTGTTTTAGTTTGTAACTTTGTACATTTGGAATTGTTTATTGTGTATAAATATAATATGTTAAAGCTACAAAAGGCTAAAACTACAAAATATGTATATGATATACCCGTATAAACATAAAATGCAGATAAAATTGTAAAATCTAAATGGTATCTTGGTACAAGATCCGCGGTAAATATCAAAACATATCATATCGAATACAACATGCAATTGATATTGATTTAGTTGACAACAAATATATTTTTTATATTGATTGGTTATAGTTTTTCGCGAGATACCGCGCAGTTAAAGTTGTTGAGTGCAAAGTGAAAATATTTTTTTAAATCGCGCGATCGCCCAAATAATATTAAAATTTGACCAACATATCATGTGCGATCACTATATTGGCAATGTTAGGTGTCAATTTAATTAAATAGAAAATCTATCCAAAAGAATTACATATTTATTGTATATTACTCGTCGCACTTCAAAGATTTTTATCAAAAATATATGTATAAAGTCAATTTTCGAATAGAAAGTAAAATTTCTTTATACGTCCAATGATCATGTATACATTATTTTGGTGTGATCTAACGTGATTGATCATATTATTATTTTTAAAACAAAAGAGTGGTGGATATAAAATAATTAACCCAGAGATAACATTGGGTGATAAAGTATTGCAGCCGCGTAGATTGTCAATTTATGCTTTTTTGCAATTTTATTTTATTAGCTGGTGGCAAGGGTTGTGATCGTTTGACATTTTTTTTTTCTAACAATAGAAAGTGTGATCTGCTGTATTGGCGATTTTCACTTTAGTTGGTACTGTGAGAATTTGTAAAGAAAATTCTAGGTTAAATCGATGTATTTGGACACTTTAATTTATTTTATGCAATTACACTTGGTATTTGGTCTCAAGACTAAGGGTTTACGCAATGGGAACTCAATTTTGGAACTCTGATTGATCGTATCTTCATAAATCTCTATGGTCGTCACTATTTCTAATATACCAAGGAGCATTTCTCAGTACTTTATCTCATAGTTGTTGAATAATTTCTATATTACTCTGCTTGGTACCTCCTTCCTCTTTCTATTTGACATAAGCTTTTCAGAGAAGCTTAGCGTCTCTTGTCATAATAATAGACGATGACCTATTACCCCTCCCAACTGCGCGCGAGGAGTCTCTATCTGTATTATTATTATTATTATTTTGAGTATAACTCAAGTGAGTTATAAACAAGGATACGTAAGTCAACTAGCGGCAAAATATGTATTAGAATAAAATCCAATCTGATTATAAAAAGGCAAACTAGGTGGATAGCCAAGCAAAACGATATCCGTCGCGGACGGATATCGGTACTTGTTCTTAAATGTCGCGAATTTACATTTAAACTAATCTTTTCGATTAGAACAGGAGACTCAATACCGCCGCTTAGTAATTGATGAATCAAAACCACATCTGCAACAACTCAGCGCTTATTAAGTGGTTGTAAATCAAAAAGTTTAGTACGATCTTGACAGGGAGGCAAGCAAAACAAATAATTCTACGTTAAACTGTCTCAATCCTCTTTATATGAACCTCATGTTAAGGCGACCACACCTGGCTAGCATACTCGAACAGGGGACGAATGAAAATTGAATAGCCCTTATGACATAAGGCTCATGAACGATCGCTCATGAACAAGCGTTGTTCTTTGGACACACCATGTAGAGAAGTTATTGAGGTCCGATCGTAATAGGCTCTTGTTGGTCATGTTTGTAAATCTTCATGTCATCGGCTTATATAGATACGGATGAATTTTTGATTAAACATTCAACGTCGTTGACAGACAGAATGTAAAAAATCGGCCCCAGATGGTTGCCTTGAGGCACTCTAGATGTTGCTGAGAAACGAGCTGATTCTGAGGACCTGAACAGCACATGATATATACGGTGTTTCAAATACGAGCCACCCAATAGAGAATTTGGAGTGGAAAGCCAAGAGCCCCATGCTTACACAAATATCATCATGAGAAATCCTGTCAAACGCCTTACTAAAGTCAGTGAAAATAGCATCAAGCGCATTCCTCACCTCCATCATTTTTAATGTTTATGAAGTGAACTCAGTAAGGTTAGTTAGTGGTCATGGACCGTGCTTTGAGAAAACCATGCTGATTGTTAGAAAACAATGTGTTATAATAAAAGTACGGTGGATCACACACAATACTTTCTTCATTCAATAGTCAATACACAACAATTTTACAATCGGTCTATAATTATGGATGTCTGATTTGAAGCCGTTCTTCTGGATCAGAAATTTAAAGCAACTTTTCCAAATAGATGGAAAAATTCCAAGCGAAAGCGACTTTTGGAAAAGCGCTGTCAGTGGCTGAGCAAGAGTGTCATTGTAGTTTTTTAAGACGATGGATGGTAGACCGTCAGGACCGGATGAAAAATCATCTTTAACCATACCAAGACACTTCGCAATAATAGCTTTTCTAAAAATCACAAAAAATCAGAAACTTGTAAGTTCGTGCAAAATTTCTCCGGTGTGAAAATTACAATCCAAGTATCTTCTAATTATTAAAATTACTTTTTTTATTCGACGGTACATTTTCTGATTCAGAATTTGACATCCACTTCAGTTGCATTTCTGTAATGCTTTTTCCACAAAGTTTTTCGAGTCTCGGAAGGTGTTTTTCACTTTGGAATGTACTAAGCAAAAATATAATTTATTTTGAAACACCATAACTGAACCACTAGAAATATTTTTTTGAGCATGTCCATTCTGTTACTAGGAAGTTGATGGACAATACTTATAACTTACTTTCAATCTCCCTGTCGGACCCATTAAAAAATTTTGAACTTGCATAAGTTGCTACTAAATGCCTGAAAAATTCTTAAAATGCTTTTGGAGTATATCAATGCTTTTTAAAAACTCATTTTTCATTCTGGCAATTAAAAATCATCTAACTGCCTAAATAAACTCCCTTAGATCTAAGCATCCCGACCATATGCTGAAAGTTGTTGCTAAATGCTTATAACATATTTCGAATGTACTTTAATGGTAATTTTTGGTGAAACTTGTTACAGGATGGCTACTGCCATCCTGCAGATTATCACTAAGCGCATGCAGAGGCCTCCACGGTGATATTTTTCCGGCTACGTTCTCAGAGAGAAGTGCGAAGGTTCGTGGGATTTGAGGCATGCATGGCTCCTGGCTTACACCGTCATTAACAGAAATTTGAATAAAATAAAAACCGCAAATAATAATAAAACCCGAAGTTCCGCCGAAATTCGTCGGCCGGAACTTGAGGAACGAACAATGAAATCATAACCCGAGAGCGGTGCCTTGGTGCGCGCATCCATTCGAATTCAAACGGGGCCAAGCCCTGGTTACGAAATTGGATGCGGGCACCAAGAAACCGCAATAAACGCGCCGACACAGAGGGGAGTCTCCGCTCCCACCATACCTAACCGAAAAAAAATTAGTAATTCATTTTACTAATCAAACCACTACAAAAATAAAAATAATCGCCGAAAGGAAAAGAGAAGCGAGAAGAAACGAGACGCGAGACGCGAGAACAATGCACATCGAGCGCGCGACACGCAACCGCTGTGCGGCGCTCGATTACAATCAAAAATTTGAAAATTTAATATAAAAATCAAAATATATATAAAAATAAAATCCAAGAAAAAATTAAAAATAAAAATAAAAACAATTAGTATCTTATTAAAAAAATCAAAATAAAATAAATCCTGTTGCGGCCTTGCACGGCCGTCATGCCACAGGCACCCCTGCCCGGACCGTTGGGCACGAGCTCGCCAAAACCCGTATATCTATTTTTTCTCTCTCGTTGGGCGACCGTTTTGGCTTTAGATTAACCAAAATTTTTTATTTAGTTTTTTTGTTTTCCCGTTGAGCGTCCTTCATGCCAAGCTGTCAAAATTTTGTCTGGATGGGCACTACGGTGGGCGTCCTTTGCCGTTACCGAAAAACCGTAAATCCAAAACAAGTGGTCTCAACTGACCATCCGGAAAACTCGTTGGATGACCTTGACAAGCCGCCTTGGGCGTTGTTTCACCGAACCGTAAATTTGTTTTGTTGGGCGATTTTCCGCCAAAACAGTAAAAATGGGAATGGCCTCAGCTGACCACCCTTAAACAATCGATTGCCACTAACTAACAAAAGTAACAAGCAAATGGCCTTGGTTGACCACCCGTACGTTGCGGCGTTTGACCGTTAAAATCACAATGGAGGCCTTTCAGGAATTCACACTATCAAAAATACTTGGTGGTAGAATTATATTCAAAATTAACACTCGACTCGAATATTTTAATTATATTTTATAATTTTGACGTCGACATCAATAATCAGCGTTTACTTTCAGAAAAGTTTGAAATTGAAAATACCATACACTTTTCACTGAGGGCACGCCAAAAGAAAACACCAAAATTCGACAAAATAAATTTTTATTCCATCCGCCGCAACTCCGCAAGAGATATCGAGATCGAGAAAAGCAATAAAAAAACTGTTTTCAGCACTTTTACAATTATTTTGTGTCACTTGCAACTTGATTTCTTTATTTATATATAAATTTATAAAGTCCAACATAAATTTTCACAAAAATTTACCAAAAAAAAAACTGAGTTTAAAAAAAAATGACCAAAAATCTAAAGACTAGATAAAAAATCACAACTCGACTCTATTTTATCAAAACTAAAACAAAACTCGAATTACCATCAAAAAAAATTCTTACGCCGCACAAACGACGCACAAAACATTCCAGAAGAATTGTCTTTCTTCTCTGTTTCTCGTTTACATCAATTCGCATTGATGTAAACGAGACGCATATAAGAAAAACATTCTTGTGGAATGTTTTGGTTTTCGCACACCCGATACACATTGGTTATTATCATTTTTCTCACCCTCGCGCCATCATAAGAAGGTGTACAAAACAACAACCATCGAGCGTGCGTTCAACACACACCAAACGACTCCGAAAGTAAGAACATAAACCGAGGGGAATATAAAATACAAAAATTGTGCAATCAACTCCGAAAGCAAGGACACCAACCGAAGGGAATACATAAAAAATACAAAAATTGTAATTGCGACCGTACAGTCGTAACAAACTTTATAAGAGAAATGCGCCCAAATGTTTACATGAGTTTTCTGCTATCTTTCTCTTTTGTAAGATTCCTGCTAACGATTTTAGTTTCTAAACCTTCATACCAATTTTTTCAAAGGCCTGCCCAATATCTAAGAATATTACGGAGCGTACCTCTTCAACTTGGCGGAAAACCGAATAAAATTTTTGATTCAACATAAGCTTATTTTGGTCGATTCATGATTTCTTCTTTCTAAATTTTGATAATATAAATATAACCTAAAAAAAATTTTGCTGTCGAAATAAAAATACAATAATAATGGAATGTTTATAATCGATTTATGCAAATATGACCTTGTGCAAAGCAAATGTTTCAAATTGTGCAAGCAAAAATATGAACTAAAAATCCGTTTTTAGGCGCTTAAAATATGCCGTAAAAATTTTGATTTTATGTATTTAAAATATGCTCTTAAAATCAAAATAACATGTTTGATAAATTAGTTTTTTTCATAAAATTGTATAACAACAACAACAAAAAATATACGTAAATTTGACAATTTTGAGAAGTAGAATTAAAAAATGTATTCTCCCTTTAGAATATAAATATAAAATAATATTTTATTTAAATTTTGGTTACAATAAATGACAAAAATTTCACTTAGGTTTTCAAGCAAGAAGCTCTCATGGAGAAGCTTCTCTCGACACCAACCGAAGTGATTGGTGCATATTTAAATAATAAAATCACTTCAACTGAACTGGATGTGCCTGTTAAACTCGCCGAAATATTAGATATTACTGTAAATTCGCGTTTTTTAAATAATATTTTTAATTTTTTTCTTGATATTGGCAGCTATCTCTTTTGTATACAATTTATTTCATTAACGGCGTCTACCACTAATTTGAGTTGCACAACAAGTGCCAGTCCATTAGTTTCTAGTGTTATAATGGTCGTTTCAAGAAATCCAAAGTTAGCTGAAATAAAAACAAATCTGATGTGATTGTGCTGTCACGTAATAACCCCTTCGATATCCTAATTAAGGCAGTTTCATCATCGCTCAGTGTATCAAAGATTCTGACTATAATTTCAAAATTAATGGCAAAATATTTTTCTGCTGCAAGTCAAGTTCCCCATCGTGTAGTTACCGGTTGAGGAGGCAGTGTAAGCCCAGGTGCAATTTCTTTAAAAGTCTCTACTCTAGATAGAGCTTTCAAAAATACTTTTTCAACATTAGAAATTAAGCGATCAACTTATACGTAATAACCGCGGATTTGCTCACATACACGAATTCCATGGACAAGGCAAGTTACATGAGTTATTTTGGGATAAAATACTTGTATTGCCTGAGCCTCTTTTGCCATGTATAGTGCAGCGTTGGAAATAAAATCGATCTTTACTGCAATTATGACCTAATATATTCACTGATTCATCAAAAAGCAGTGGAATGGTTGAATGATTCGCTCTGTCCAGATGCGCGATATTTAACAAAAATGTTTGTTTTGCGATTATTTCATTTGGATCCAAAATACCAATTATGACATTGGCCACATATCTGCCGGTTGCTACAATAGTCTCATCGATCGATATCCATAAATATCGATTTTTAATAAGATTTTTAATGTTTTCAATGGTCGCTTTGAACATACCCTTCACGTGATTCGTCCGTAAAGTGGTCTCCGAAGGCACTTATATTCGGTGTATTTTTCCAAGAAAGATTTAATTTTTGTATTACGAACTTTGTATAGCGGGATATCAGCTGCAATAAACGCGTCGCATAAATCTTCAGCGAACTGATCTTGTTTAGAAGTATTCCTGGATTCAACAAGAAACTGTGTTTCGCACGTCCTAAATGCTGATTTACGGTAAAGATTATATCTGCTGACATCCTGCCTTATTGCATACTTTACAGTAGAGCATTTTTCCATCCGTTTTTAGTTCTGCCGGATGTCGAGTTACAATTTGTTTTAATTTGTTTAACACTGATTGTTTTAATTTTGGCATGTTCTTAAATAGATTAAATTTATAAAAAATTAATCTAAACATTGATTTAAGAAATTAATTTATAATTTTATTGAATTACTTACTAATTTTCGTTTTCTTTTTATTTAATTTACAACTTGTTGCTTCACACAATAGTTTAACCATAGAAAAATAACATAGACTTCTCATTTGTATAAAATGAGAGATACAAATGAAATTCCAATGTCATGATTGTATTTGTTATTTTACATCGTGCGCAATGTAAAGTCACAAATACAATCAAGACATTGAAATCTAATTCGTTTTATACAAATGAGAAATCTATGTTAAACTTATTTTTCTATGGTTTAACCAATGCGTTCTAAACTACAGGCCGCTTACACCAAATGATGACGACAAGCTAAGTCGTCGTTGTTGTTGCTTTCTCTAGTTGCTTTGTTAGTGTACATATCTTAAAATTATTATTGCGCAGTCTCGGTTTAGACTTAAATTCCCAATATGCAATGCCGACAGAATTCCATTTACATTCGCATTCTAAAACCACACTGCTTCTGTGGAAAGAACCATGTCTATCACGCGGAAATTCATACTACCCGCCAAAGAAAAGTGTCACAAAAATTCCGGTGTCGGTGTGAATCCCAACTAAAAAGAGAAAAAAAAAACACAGAAACAAAAAGCACGTGTTTGTATATATTTTCCAATTGGAATAAATAATTCTTATTTGAAATAAAACAAAATTTTCCATTTATAATAAAATAAATATTAATTTTTTATCCACATTATTTTTTCAGAAAATTTATTTACATATTTAAATTGCATAAATTGAGTTTTGTATTGCATCCGTCACGTTGTATTGCATCCGCCACGTTGTATTGCATCCGCCAGCATATTGAGATCTTGAAAAAAAAATCATTGAAAATTTACTACGTAAATGTATTTCGCGACGACGCCATTGTGAGACAGATCTCTATTACCTTTTTAGTCCAAATTTGCACATCGCGATCACTAAATAAGTTAATAATTATTATTAAATATTTAAATTTAAAATTATTTATACTTTAGCAAATCGAAAAACATTATAATGAAACACAACACTTTAAAGTAAAAAAAACTAATTATGTAGTGCAACCGTGCACGTCGATTTGTCAGAAGAAACTGAAAATAAAAGATACAATCGAAACTTATAAAAACGAAAATAATATTACCGCGAAATAGAAAGAGAAAAACAATTATTTTTCTCCAAAATCAATATTTTAAATTTTTGTGTATTTGATATTTTGTAGTACGGAATTTTGTACGACATTTGAGCAGTTTTTTCCACACAGTGGAATAATTGCATACTGGGTTGATATCATATGCGAAAAATGAGAATAGTAAAAGGACTGTAGTTTAGAAGGCATTAACGAAGCAAAATGTCTAAAGACGAACAAATTTCTATAAAAGTAACGAAGTTGGTATTTCCCCTAAATCAAATACCTTCCTTTAAGCAGAAGATTATCTAAATTCCCTATGAACATATTTAATTAGTTAATGCATATAATTTATCCACTGCTAAGCAGTAGCGCTACTTATATCGATAAAAATTAAAATATTCAGAAATGGAAACCAGCGCATGTTTATGCTAAATATACGTCTAATAAAATTGCCAAAATATGTAAATATGATGCAAATTACCTTAATATATGCACTTATATTGAAAATATTCACAAATATGCATTTTTAGGTAAAATATGCAAAAATATGCAGTAACAAATGGAGCTTAAATGGTTTAGTTTTTCGTGAATCGGATTACTATCTTGTTCTTTTCTCAATATGTTCGAAGGAAAAAAACATGCTAATGTATATTTTTGGTTGCTCTAATTACTGTGCACAAATTTTTGTAATTATCCAAAACTTATCACAGCTATTATTTCAACTGGCCTTAAAATTATTAATTTATTATCTGAAATGCAGATGTACTTCAGACAAATTTATGTTGTTTTAATTAATGGTGTAATAATAAATTTCCGTTAACTTAACTTTTTAAATATAAATAATTAATTTAAGAAGTTTGAAATACGTCTTAGTTTTTTTGACAATACTCACTATGTTTGCGTCTATTCAAGTCATCAAATAACAAAGCGGTCATCTAATTATAATATATGTACCACGAAAAGTAGAAAATTAACTCCCCCTCCCCTCCCCCCCCCCCCATTTTTATTCTCCAGGGTCATTTTGTAAAAATTCACACAACCCTTACAAAACTGAGAACCTCCTCAAGTTCTTTCTTGGAAGCTTGGTTTCGTATTGATAAAAAGTTGGTCTACTCATCAGGATACAACGACCAAACTGCTAAAATTCAAATCTTGCTTTATACCTATAGTATAACACAAGAACATATCGATTTGGCGAATTATATGAACAAATCGAAACTTCTGCTGTGTGAAATGGAACCACATAATTTCTGTGTGAAATGGAACCACATAGAAATATTAATCCAATTCTCAGTACCATATGCATTAATTTAATTTATGTCACATTTCAGTTGTTGACGAACTAAATATTAATTAATAAATTTAGGAAGCCGACATCACCGTATATATAGGAAACAATTATTTTTTCTGAGGTAGGTTGACGATTTAAAGACGCGATTCATTATCCAATACCTTTAGTAATCCTTATCCTTTGGTATAGATTAGAACTGTTTTGTCTTGTGCCGTACGATCGCTAGGTGTGACAACCGGGTCGTTCTGCCATAAAAAAATAAACCTTTCTTGTCTAGTATTTGGTCCTACGGTCCAAACAGAACATTCCTACAGAATTGGTAAACTCAAATTAAAATTTCTTCACGCATACAATAATTATCAGATCCAACTTCATCATGTGAGTATTATGTATATAGACACCATCCAACTAATAATGATTTCAATATACTATACATTATACAGAAATCATTTCCGTTCACACTCGCAGTGTAATAAAAAAATTTTATATAGCGCGCGTACATCAACCCGATTCATCAAATCCATTCATCATGTTATGTCAGTTAAACATAAATGTGTATAATCAAGTTCAAGTTCAAGATTGCGCGCAAATGTCAAATAATGACGCATGGAATGAATGAATACGGCAAAATGAAAACAACCAAAATGATTTAATCCCATATAACAACTATAAATTAAAATATTTTTTTGGTTGTTGAATGACTCAATAGTCCAGATACGATTGCAATCATCGTAATTTGAATGCTCAATCATCATTGTATACGCTATGTTTGTACATAATGACTTAAGTATTACTTGAATAACCATTGTTACATTATGTTCAGAGTATAGTGTGCCGCCGATGAAGACGACGTTTGCGTGTGGTTTTTAGTGTATATAGTTGCCGTCAACTTCTTTAAATATATCGTTTCTTTTATAATTTCTTATGATCCATTATTATATTTATTTTGGAAGATAGATTCGAAGATGATGGTATGGTACTTACCCATATGTATATATATGATTAAGAAAAGTCACGTTTCAAAAATTAGTAGATATAAATTATTATTATTTTTTTTTTTAAAATCCAGCACTTACAAAATCCAGTCAATTATTAATTAACCGGAACAGAATAATTTTTTTTTTATTTATTTATGTTTCATACTTCCCCAATGTCAATTTCATGTCAATTATGATATATTACCTCACACCATATTATTTATATAGCATATATACGAGTACATATTTAAAGATAATAATCATATTCGGATTATCTAATCTTAAGTCATAAATTCCATTAAAATAACAACTTCTATCTGTGTACCATATCTGTATCAAATGGATTGAGACGATTGCATAATAAAATATGTTTATTGGTGTTAGGTTGTCTTGTCTAAATATTTCTAATTTAATTGAAAATGGATGACTTTTGGCCTGCCTGGTGCGGATTGAATATAGCGCCTAGTGCTTAAGGCGTCAGTATTTTATTTAATCGTGAGATTTTCGTACGTCATCTTTTCACTATATGCAATTGGGTTGAATAAAGGCTTAGAAGAACAGATGTTTTTCCAGATTTATAGACTTCTTATATCATTGAATTCAATTACTTTATGTATAATAAATTTTGGGTTATTCTGGGCGACAGCCAAACTCGAAAAAATTCGGTCGTCTCATCAGACTCTATAGTGACCCAACTACAAAACCATTGACAATACTTTGAATTTACATACAAAGTACTTGTATAATCGCAAAGCAAACCAATCACCATTTGCAACCAAACTACCGTTACGTTTTGGTAACCTCATCACCTCGATGCTTTTCATTATGTATTTGTGAATATCAATGAAATATTGCCAAAAGCTCAAGATCAGCAGTTTATCTTAAACAAAATTATTCGTCAGTGGCCGTGGAAATGAAAAGCTGTAACAATTCATAAAGCTCTTCTGCCATTAAATAATCAAATTCAAAAATCAAGTAGCAGAATGTTAATTTGTATATCATAGATATACGGTACATTCCAAAATAATATTGGGACATTGTCTCTGCAAGTGGTATCTTGATTTTAAACAACGTGGATTTAACACATCCATAATAGACAACTCGTATTAACTATTTCATTGAAAGAAGTGTTATTTTTGATTTTAGAGGAATTCAGATAATTTTAAATCTAAATATCAAAGGGACACATTTTTGGTAATCCTTTAGAAATTTGAAACCGTTTAGCGAAGTCCACTTCTTGGTTGCATGTTCGATAAATAAATTCGCGATTGGCTTTCTCAGTTCGAGGTTTCGGCAGCTGCATCGTAAAACTATGTGCATTGACCGTTCTTTTTGTTACCTTTCCTCGCGTAATGAATGGTGGTATTTTATCCTTTGGTTCTGCAGAACATTTACCATGCATTGATCTGCAGAACACGCATAGTTTCGGAACATCTCTGCGGTGTTGCAAATGCAATAATTTCAAGCAGACTAATTGAGCTACAATCCACGAGTACATGGTCTTTTATCATCAAAGGGTATACGTTGTGTTGTGACTTCATTTACGTGAGACAAATAGATGACTATTTGTGTTTTTTTCTCCGTTAGATTTGGCCGACTTAATATCTAACTCTCCACTCAATGGCGTTTAGTTAGTTCTGAATGGCGTATTCAATGGCGTTTAGTTAGTTCTGAAAGAGAAGGGCTAATCTCGAATAAAATAGAAGCGTGCCATGTAGCGTCATCAGCAAAGCTATGAAAAGGATTACCAATGCCAGCCATTGATGTATTGTATAACAAAACGAATGTCAGTGACGAAACTGATCCGTGAGGGACTCCGGCATTTGGGGAGTGTGTCGTCGATGATCTCCCTTTTAGCACAGCGATGATCGAAAATGTTCGCAAAGATATAGTGGAGGTAACAAGCAAACTTTAAAATGCTGTTAACACGATGAGTAACTGGACTAAAAACTGGCACAACTTATTAAATAAAGCGGAATCAGTACATGTCAACTTTACAAACTAAAATGTAAACTGAATCCCTGTGGCTCTTAATCAAAACAAATTCCATATGCAAATACAGCTAAGTGGCATACATTGGCGTGACACTCAATGCTAAGCTAAGTTGGAAAAATCGCATCAAGCGAAAAATGAAGAATTATATATACATCAAATATAGGAAAATGTACTGGGCTATGGGTAGAAATTCTGAGTTCACATTACATAACCAACAATACGTCCGTAATTCCTTTAAATTCCATTCCTAAATGGTTTCGAAATGATAGAGTTCACATTTTAATACCAGAATGTAACAGGATGTCTTAGAAAGCTAAAAAGTTTTTCAATTTTATTTAAAATTGGATCAGTAGCGATACTCCTGAGGATGACTTAACAAGTAGAAATAGAGAGTTAAATAACCTGTTGAGCAACCTTAGTCAAACTAATCAATCAGTCTCAGTAATCCATATAAAAGTATTGCTTATCCCGATTTTAAACTTCCTAGCACTTCCTAGTATTTCGATCCTGAAATCAACCACAATATTCCCTTCGATATAAAGCCCGATACTAAAATATATTTTATTAACACCATCCTTAATTTTAACTAATCTACACGATCTACAATAGTGGTTTAACACGGCTTTTCCTTTTGTTACCTTTCCTCGCCAAACGAATGGTCGTATTTTCTCCTTTAATTTTGCTGAACACTTACTATGCATTAATCTGTAGAACACGCAGAGTCCCGGAACATCTCTGCGGTGTTTTAAATGCAATAATCTCAAGCAGACGAATTGAGTCACAATCCTCGAGTAAATGGTCTTTTATCACAAAAGGGTATATGATGTGACTTCATTTACGCGAGACAAAAAGACGAATATTTATGTTTTTTTCTCCCTTATACTTGACCTGAGTGACGATTTTGTACCAAAAATAACAGCGCGAGATGAGCAAACCGGAAAAACATAGTAGTGGTTATTTTTTTAATATTGGTTTGCTTGAGCGCATCTGCGTCATTTTGTGAATATGTATATATTTTTTTCATTGATGTGTCAAATGCGGTTTCGTGTTGCTCAAATATTTGAAAATGAAAAATGAAAATCGAAAGTAAACAATCGGTTCCACTGTTCAAAAACAAAAGAATAGAAGTGGTGAGGTCAGCATCATAAGTTGCCAATCGGTTCAACCGGAACTTTTTATTTTGGTTTTATTACCTTGCCATTGTAAAATTGGCGAACAGAATGCACAGACACATGAGAGAAAAAATACACCACAAATATAAAATTGTATATTCTACACTGTTTACTCGGAGTGTCGATTTTGTGCCAAAAACGACAGCGCGAAGTGAGCAAACTGGAAAATCATAGTAGTGGTTATTTTATTAATATTGGTTTGCTTGAGCGCATTGTTTATATATTTTTTTTAATTAATGTGTTTCATATTGTTTAAATATTTGAAAATGAAAAATCAAATTACATAGCAAACAATCGGTTCCACTGCTCAAAAGCAAGCGAATAAAAGAGGTGAGGTATACGCCATCATGATAAATAAATGCAACCGGTTCAACCAGAACTTCTTATTTTGCTAGTTGCCTTTGTAAAATTGACGAACAAAACGCACAGACACAAGAGAGAAAAAATACAATACAAATATAAAATTATATATTATACAGTGTATATGTACACGAAATTATTGTTCACGCAAGCTCGCGTCGTCATTTTTGATACAAAATCGACACTCTGATATCTTTCTCTTCACTCAAATATTGTACTCAAATCGGAATTAAGCGAAGAGTTCTGAAAGAGAAGGTTTAACCTCGAATAAAAAAGATAGCGCCATCAGCAAAGCTATGTATAGAGTTAGTAATGCTAGCAAATCACTGATTTATATCAAAAACAAAGTCGGCGACAAAACTGATCCTGGAACTCTAGCATTTGGAGAGTTTATGGTTGATAATCCCCTATTTAGCCCAACGTTGATCTTTCGGTGTTTGAGAGAGCTTTTAACCACGTGATGGTAATCGAATCGAAACCATATGTCTCATGCCAAACTTTTTCAGAAGCCTTGGACATATCCGAAACAATTACAAAGGTCTCTTCATCTTGTCCTAGGACAGACCACTTGTTTTCGACATACGTCAAGCGATCCGTTGTGTAGTGGCTTCACGAAAGCTATACTATTTATCTGAAATTATTTTGAAATTGATCAAGATACTTCACTAGAGGTTACTTAATGCATTCCAAAAAGTTTAGCGACAACTGAAATCGGCCTGTTAGTTTGAGGGGTCATTTTTAACACAACCACATTTTATAACTGGTTATACCATCGCACTCTTCCACATGTTCGGGTACCTTGCTTATATGAAAGGATAATTTTTTAGTTATTATTGAAGCCATAAGTTGCTGTAGTACAGATTTTGGAACATGTGGGAAATTTCGTTGCGATTATAATCCTTGTGAGCAGTCCTATTTTGTCTGGACGCTTTGACGGCTTTTTTTGAAAAGATTTTTAAATTTGGGTTGGGATTGAAAAATGATCTCAGTGAAATTTGAAACGGCGTCATCTATTTGATTGTTATAGAAACAATGACTTTCGCGAGGGAAGTGTTGAAAAAATGTCAGTAAATCATCAACATCATCCTGATCTGCGTGAGGTCATGCAAAGCGGTTAGTGTGCATTAATGTCATCAACTAAAATTTATTTGTAGTAGTTGTGATGTTGGTTGCGAATGTCATGACATTTGTCTGACAAACCATCGAAGAAATTCATACTTTCTGAAACCGCCCGATTAGCGATATATAAACTAACTAAGAAAAGGAGTTTTACAATTTGTTTAACCACAATAGTTTGGGCGATCTATAAGTCATGTCTAGCATACGGTATATAGTCTTTCAACTATCGAAACTATCGTTAAATCCCTTTCATTTGAGACCTCTCGTAGACAACGTCGAAATTTATTAATGCTACAAAATATATTTCGAAGTACCTTGGAAATGATGTATCTAATGTTATTAAACCAAAACATGCTGAAACTTAGTTCAGATTTATTAATAGCCGAATAAAAATATTGTCGAACATGGTTGGTTTTTTGTCATTTATGAACTAACTATAACTAGCATGAACTAACATGTCTAAATTACAGAGTAAACTAAAATACTTTTGCGTTGGGCTTAAGAATGAGGATAAAATACTCAATTGCGCCCTAAATTCTAAATTATCCATTGTCGAAAATAAACATTTCAACGACGAGACAAAAGGGCACCAGGCAAAAAATGTATACGCTAATTTCAGGCTAAAACAAATTTTTTCTCAACTTGGCCACGAAGCACATAGTTACCAAGTTAGTACATTCGGTGCTAGATCTAGCACTAAAGATTATTTCTCGCACCATAAAATTGAGTTTAAAACCCAAAGGTAATCTGGCACTATTCGAACATTTTCGACACTAATTTGTTTATTAAATTTAACTTAAAAGAGTTCTAAGGACATACAAAATGCAGCAAAATGAAATAAATAAGCAAAAACTATTTTTAGTATATTTATTTTATTTAGCGGTAATGTGACAATGTAGTGAAAGTTTTATTTTTCTGAGGTTAATTACGTACAAATTGTTGAAAAACAGAAGTTCACAAGAATACACAAGCTTATGGCTTGTGGTGCCCATATTTTTTAGCATGAAATCTACTTTTAGAAATCAAATTTACCAGTGATCTACAAATTTATCCAAAACGAAAATGTAGGTTAGACGGACATTTCCTTGTGTTGGATAGGTTTCTATTGACGAGTACTGATAAAAAATTTCTACAGAAGTTATTATTTTAAGTATATTAAGCCCTTTTTAATAAATAAACCAATCCCTTTAAATTTTTTCGAAATTTTTAGGTCGCTGTTTAATACGTTTTGCAAACACTTTCTTAATATTTTTAGATTAGAGGGTCCTTCAAATTCGGAAAATGAGCGAAATTTTTTTTTCTTCTGAAGTTTTGACACTAGTATTTTTGATTGTGGTGTCTGTTCAAAAAAATCTGAATCCATCAGCCAAATGTTGTATTCGTCCCCTCTTCAAATAAAACTCATTAATTTCACTAATCCTCTGAAGAAATTTGCTCCATTGAAGTGAAATGGGACACTTTTGTTCCACACAACTTTTATAGGGAAAAATATTTTCCCATTTAACTTTGTTTCGAAAATATTAACACCAAACATGTTCCCTCAGTAGGCCAGAAAAATACGATTTAGACAAAAATGCAATGAAAATATTTTTTCCAATTCCCTATTCCCAGGGAAAGCCAGAATAGGGCCACTGGTAGATACTCCTGATGATGACCTAACAAGTCGAAATCGATCGAGGGATTTTTTAAACTTTTTGAAAATATTCAAAGTAATTTTGCGAAATAAAAAACAAGTTGTTAATAAAAATCTGTTTATTAAGTACTTCGCATAAAAGTAAAACAAGTCTACAATAAGTCTGGTTGACAAGTAGTTTATTGTAGACTTTCAACTAAGTCAGCCTCCACAACATAAGTTACGAATTGGACCGCAATCTTAGTCACTCATAACAATAGAAAGAAAATTTTTTGCTTTTTTATGGAAATATTTGGCTGTTATAAAATAAATTATTCAGTGGGATTAACCAAAAAACAGTAAGCGATCGACCTTATGGACACCACTGTTTTTTTTTAAAAGTTTCAGCTTGCAAGTGCCACAATATACGTATAAGTATTTGTTAGGTTTTGAGACCAATTGAATTTTTTTTCAAAAATAATCAAAATTAATACCGTAACTTTTCAGGTATTATTGTTCTACTACCATCGATTACCTACCTTACCCTTCAATAAAATGCAGTTTTGATTTCGTTGTACGCTTTCATGTTTGACAACCGTTTTCATCATGAATATTGAATACATCGTTAATTTGATTTCAAAATTTTGTAAAATTTAAAATTTTCACGTGAACATTAAGGTGGGTCAACATTTACAAATATTAGTGCCGAACGCATTCAGCAAAAATATTTTCGCCGCAAATTTTATATACTATACACACAAATTTTTCGACGCAATTTTCTATGCCACCTTCTCATATTTTATTATTACTGCTTTTATAATTTTTTAACAAGCACAATTTGGTTTAATACGAAACAGATGATCTTTCAATTTGACAGGTTGATAAATATTTATATTTTGTGAATGTCGAAAACTTAAAAAGCGTACACACTAGAGCAGTGGTTCTTAACCTATTTTAACTCGCGGCCCACCAAATAATTCATAATTTTTTTGTGGCCCCCATTTCTTATATTTGTAATGTACCTTTCGACAAACCACGTCATCGGTGCCATTGTTTTCTTTTGAAATCTGTCCACAACATCCAATTTATAACCTTACAAGTTTCATACAATAACGCATGTTTTTTACGTGTTAAAAATGTCGAGTTGTTTGCCTACATATTTCGATTTGGGGACATTATTGATTTTCTGTTATCATTTGAAGAAACCTGTTGCAGAATAACATAGAATGCTTGTCAAAGCTTACGGTGAGCATGGTCTTGGTTTAATAAAATCAAAAGTGGTGATTTTGACGTGAGAAACGAAGAACCCTGGAAGACCACCAAAAAAGTTTGAAGGCAGTGAATTGTAAGCATTGTTGGATGAGGATGACGCTCAAACGCAAAAACAACTCGCGGATCAATTGAATGTGTTACGAGAAGCCGTCTCCGTACGTTCAAAAGCCATGTAAAAGATCCAGAAACTGAGAAAGTTGGTTCCTCATAAACTGAATGAAAGGCCAGAATAAAATAGAAAAACTACTTGCTGCATGTTGCTCGCCAGATACAAAAGAAAGTTATTTCTCAATCGAATTGTGAATGACGATGAATAATAGATCTATTTTGAGAATCCAAAACGTCGTGGGTTGATCCTGGACAACCATTGACATCGACTGCAAGGCCAAATCGCTTCGGACGAAACACAATGCTCCGTATTTGGTAGGATCAGATCGATATTTGCGTGAAAAACGACCAGAATATGATAAAAGATAACATAAAGTGATTTTGCTTCGCATGAAAATGCTCGATCACACAAAGCATAACCAGGTAAAGCAAAACGGGCTTGCTGAGGAGCATTTTACTTCCTATGAAAATGTACGAAAATGACTCGATAACTATGGTTTGCGTCAGAAGAAGAACAGTTTTTTGGCGTGCCATCCACGCATTGCAGCCAGATATAAAAAATGAAAATCTCCTTTTATTTTGGCGAAATTTGAAAAAAAAAGAAATAGATTTCGCAGGCGGAGACACAAGCAAAATTCAATCATTGATTGACAATAAAACAATGCTAAACGTAAATTTGTGGCCGGAAAATCAGGTTTTGAATTGCATTGTGGATAATGATGGCTCGGCACGTCTTTACGAAGATGAACAATGATTTTTTGATTTGAACAATGTTTCTGAATCCCAAATTATATCCAGTGCAGTAGTTATGAGTACGCCAATTAAAAATATTGATGATCAAAACAATAACATAACGCAGCAACCGGGTTGCTCTTATTTGTCGTTTAAAGAGGATTTTCCCGCCGCATTCAAAAATCTTGCAATTATACATCAAATAAATATTTTGAACACTTAAAGAGAATTGAAATGGATAAACAAACGGCATTATCTGGAAAATTATTGCGGGCTAAAACGAGAGAGGAACAGAAAAAACTGAAAGAAGCAAAAGAGAAAAGAACGGAACAGTTTATAAAACGAAATTTCAACCAAGATCATAAAATTAATTTTCAGATAGCGGATCGAGCGTAAAGAAATTAAAAAAACAATGCCCTGGCGATTATGTCGTAGTTGCATACGAAGGAGAGTATTTCTCTGAGTCTGTACTGGAGGGACGACGCTATTTAGTACAAAGAGGAAGAAGTATATAGCGTTATCAGTTTCTCTATTAAATGCCAAAGGAATTTATGCGGTTCCTGAAATCGAAGCTTTCCAAAAGAAAAATTTTAATTAATTTTAGTAAAATTATTATTTATCAAGAGTACATGAATTATTTTTGTTATCGTCTAGTTTCATTATTTTTTGATTGGTTTTCTAAAGCTAGTATCGTAGCTGTAAATTAGAAGGACATAATTTGTTTATAACACTTAACTTTTAATAAAAAATACGAAAAATAAAAGTTTCTTTTATTGAAAATTAAGTTTATATTAAAATAATTCATCCGAAAAAAATATCTTAAAAAATAGTCAACGAAATTCTTATACTGTGGGTAATTGGTAGATTTACCTCATCATAAATTTTTTCCTTTTTATATTCTGAAGGAAATTTTGCAAACTTTGGCGGCCCTCCTGCAAACTTCTTACGGACCACCAGGGGGCCACGGCCCCCTTGTTAAGAATCATTGCACTAGAGCATAATGCATAAATTTTTGTATCGTTTTCATGTGCCGCACACGTCTTCACTTCCGAATTTGCGGTGAAAATGTTTTCGCCGAACACGTTCGGCACAAATTTTTGAAAATGTGGACCCGCCTTTAGATGGAGGTAACAGAGCATTTTGTTTAAATTTCGTGCATACTGACGTTTGGCTATGCAGATTTGAAATTATGCAGATTTGAATTGAACTATAAATGTTTTGCTCACTGAATTGACAAATTTCCAGGCATAAATTAATATAAAATTGTAGTTAAATGTCAAAAAATGCAGAAAAAAAAATTGTAAAAATTGTATGGCTGCTGATGTATTTTTTCATTAAATATAGTGAGCTAATTAAATGTGAACCAGGGATGAAACCGAATTGGGATCATCGTCGCTCAAGGCTGTTGTTGCTTTTTATTGAGAAAATTTAATTTTTAATATCTTTTCCTAGATTGTCAACATTGCCCATATTTTCGACAACAGTGGCACTATTCTGGCTTTCCCTGCGGGAATAGTGAATTGGGAAAAATATTTTCATATCATTTTTATCTAAATTCCTCCTCTGGCCTACTAAGAGAGTAAGTTTAGTCTAAATATTTTCGAAACAAAGTTAAATGGGAAAAAAAATTCCCTATAAAAATTTTGTGCAACAAAAGTTTCCCAATTAAATTTGTTTTGAAAATCCCAGCCAAATCGCTATGTCTAATCTACGTAATGGATTACCTGTCGACAATCTCTCTCTCTCTCTCTCTCTCTCTCTGGCACTATATCCCATCAAGGGATTTGGCCGCCTCAAATGAGGTTTCATAATTATTTTTTCATTTCGTATAATGAGCGATTAATTCATTGATCCTAATCCCAGCCGTGAAATATTTGCCTTGTCATCGCCGGGAATCGAACCCAGTACCTCCGGTCGCTGGATCAAGCATGCTGACCACTTTGTCACCGGTGTGGCATGTGCGAACACAATTTTTTTGTTTTTTAACAATAAAGACCATGTTCTTAAAGTTTCTTAAAAGTCGAAGGGGATAAGGACCGAATTCAACCATTTCATGTGGAATCGCGGCTAAAGTGTAGATGACGTATACATCGCGGAAATTGAGTAAGATAAACATTTTTTAAAACATTTCCTTTGTAGGATTGTGTATCTATCGTTTTTAGGAGGTACAAGTCAAAACTTTCGGAAAAATTATTACATTTTCCGGAAAAATTTTGATATTTTCATTTTTTTTGATGATATATTAAAAAATAATATACAATGATAAGTTTTTATTAGATTTTGATGTTGGAATTGTAAATTTATGGAAAAATTGCAAAATTTTCCCCGAAAATGTAGAAATGTTCCTTAGTGTTCCTAAATATTTTCAGATTTGTAACTTTTGGCGTTCGGCAATGATTTGAAAAATTAAGCACTTAGGGGTTATCCTTACGCGGAGGAGATGAATGCTAAGCGGCTTTGAGGAGTTTGAGCGGTTGAGTTTAGAGAAGCGCGTTTTTGAGGGATGCCCTCATCTAGGGAGTGCAAATTTACCGATTTTTCAATTTACCGGTAAACGGGAAATTTTGTGTATGGTCGGTAATTTATCGAAAATTTACCGGTAAATTGAATTTAAATAATAATTTGGTACTATGCCTTAGCTATTAAACCAGTGAAAAAATAATAAACCAGTGCTTGAAACAAATTAATGTACGTTATAAAATAAAATAATAAAAAAAAATCATTACATAAAATGAAATTCATATCACAAAATAATTGTTTATATACGCTGTGTTTGGCGCGTGGACCGACAACATTTTTGGCAGATTGGAGGGGGAAGGGGGGGCGGGGCTATCATTTGGAAGCTTTAATCCATGGAATTGATGTTCTAAGTAGCCCGATAAATGAAATATAATATTTTAAGTTTGTTTCAAGTAACCCAAAATCTCGCCTTTAAATTGTCACTTTTGTGTTTACAGTCGAAGAGGCACGAAATAGCATTTATTGCATTCTGCAATATGATTTTGTTTTAAATAAATCATTATACAATTAATTTGTACAATAAATTGTATAATAAATCAATATTAATCATTGTACAATAAAGCATTATACATTATACAATTGGTTTAAGAAAAATGACTTATGGGCTTCCAAATCCTAAAAACTTTGTAGAAGTATGAAAAATGTCACCATCTAAATTCATTTAAAAAAACTTATGGTTATTTTTAAATTAGTTTTTTTTAAAAAATCTCTAGTTTATGCCTTTTTCAATGTATACTGACATGTCATAGAAACCACTCATTTCGTGCTAAAATACAAAATATCAGGGTTAAGAAAATACCTTTTAAGATATTAATAAATTTGAAATCAACTTCATTTATTAGATTTATTTCAGAATGACCTCCTCAATTCCGTATATGCATGCACAGCATCTTTTTTTAATCTCCACGGTTGTTTTGCGAAGTTGCATTACATTTTTTTTTTCAAATGCGGCGCTTATCCTTTCAATCGAAAATTCTCTTGTGAGTATCCCTATTGCGTACACAAATTCTTTAGCACGTCCCCAGAGATCCAAGGGTGTGATAATAAATAGGAAAACCCCTACCAATCAGCATGTCTTACAAAACTGGTAAAAACAGCTCAGATAGCTCATTCTGAACAAATTCGAGATAAATATTTTCGGAAAGGTGTTCTGGCGCATAATATGGACATGTAAGGTTTCGACCAATAACACCAGCCCAAACATTAACGCTGAATTTCCTTTGGAAAGAATCCTGCCTTTTCTTGTGTGGATTTTAGCCTTTACTGCCCCATGAAGCAGATTATGTAAATTCACAATTCCCTCAAGATTGAAGTTAGATTCATTTGTCCACAAAATCCATAAATCTACAAAACTTCAGCCGTCTAGCATTATCACCCTTTTCGTGGTGACCTAGAACAATTAACAATTTAACAAGAACAAAGTGAAATACACGGGCACTTCCGGTAGCAGATAGGGACATATTGACTGAACAGCACAAGGCAATTAACACCCGGTTTACTTATTTTTTTAAATCTATCAATAACTTAAAAAACATTTTCTTAACCCTGGCACAAATAACTCTGACAAAATAATATCTCGTATTTTGACCACAAAATGAGCCACATATTATAACGTTTTTCATAATACTACACATTATTTTTGGATTTAGAAGCCCATAAGTCATTTTTCTAAAATCAATTGTATTAAATAATGATATATTTAGAATAAAATCATTAAATTGTAGAATACAATAAAAGTTATTTCGTGCCTCTACGACTACAAACTCAAAAGTAACCATTTAAAGGCGAGATTTTGGGTTATTTAACCGTCTGAGTCCCAGGGGGTATTGAAAAAACACTGTCGAAGAATCCCAAACAGCGCAATCGCGCTTTCTCTAAATGAGAGAGGAAGATAAAGTGAATGAGATGAAAAGGCAATCTATTGAGACAAACCTAATATAAAATGTAATATTTACATTAAAAGGAGCTGTGTGATGTACTTGCTTCAGTAATCTGACAATCGGTAACGCGCCGTCAGTTGTCGACAATGTTCGAAATGTGTTGGGTTTTCTCGACATAAAATCTCAAAAGCGCGATCGCGCTGCTTGGGACTCAAACGGTTAAAACAAACTTAAAATATCATATTTCATTTACCGGGTTACTTAGAACATCAATTCCATGGGATGAAAGCTTCCAAATGACCCCCCTACCCCTCCAATCTGCCAAAAAATGTTATCGGTTCACGCGCCCACTCTGTATAAGTTCATTTCGTTTCATTAAATAAAATTCATTTTATAAATCTTCATTAGGTATAGCTTTATTCTACATAATAATTAATGAGTGAATTCTATACCTTATATAAATCCTTTGTTCAATTAAATTTAAAATATGCCCTCTAATTTTTTGAATGAAATGCGCCTTGTTATATACTAGCACTGAATTGTGCGCTATTAATTATAAATATATTTTTACCGTAAAATCGGTAAATTTGTAAAAATTTACCGATAAATCGTAAATATTTTTTATACGGTAAATACGGTAAATCGGTAAACGGTAATGCACTCCCTACCCTCATCCATTAATGTATAAGACGAATTAAAATAAGGCAAATGTAATTTTTACCTCTTTCATGATAGTGAAATTTAAATATTTATAATTAAAATTAAGATTTTTAATTTTTCAAATGAAAAAAAAACAAATTTTTTTTTTGTAAAAACATAAAATTTTACCGAAAAATGTGGTGATTTCTCCTAAAAATGATAGATACACAATTCTATAAAGAATGGTTGGGATCAAATTGCCGAACCTCGGAAGTTAATCATTTAGATGGTTCAAGGAAAATTTTCGCTGTTTAATTTTACTGAATGTTTTCTGAGACACAAATTATTAGCATTTTCTTAAAAATTCGCCTTTGTGATAGAACTACCGTCTGATGGTGAATACAGTAAACTAATATTTTCCACAGTAATATTGCAATTTCTTACTCATATAAATACTAAAAATAAGTAATCCTGGGATAGAACATCGGATTTATTCAACCATAAAACGGATTAAGTCGTAGACTTTAAGAAGATGAGTCTAACGAAGGGTGGGAAGAACTAAAAGGTGACCGATTTCGTTTGATTTTTCAAAATTTGCATTTGGCATAATGGTAATTGCGATATCCAGGTTGTTCTATGCAGCAACGATTTATGAAGATTTTTTTTACTTTAAGGATGCGCAGCCTCAAATATTTTAATTTGGCTTGAGGTGCAAAACTCACGAATACGGAATAAAATTAAAGAAAATAATTTAACCACCAAGTTAATTACTCCTCATTTATCCAAAACGCATTAACTTTTATGGCATATCACGATATAACTGCCCTACGGTAGTCCCAGTAATAACTTAGTTCAGAGCATAATGTATTCGTTAAGTAGTTCCTAGTTTGTGTGAATTTGATCGTTGCTTGTTAAAAAAAATAAAATCATTTGAGAATGCGAGTACAAGATTTATAGCCCCGCACGTTAATGTTATATTAACGATTTTATTGTTCGACTTAGAATTTTATTATTAGAAACCTTTCAGTATTATGTTTTTGTTACCCACACACACCGTCAACATGTACATAACATATATGATCCATAATAATAAATTGATAACACATTATTATTATTATCTCTTCCAGCATAAAATTTTACTGACATAAACAACAACAACAACAAAAATGTCGATACAGTTAACATATACGAAAAGGAAACATGTAACATGTTACCATTAAACAATCAATAAATTTCCTTATTCTTGTTATTACTACATTATACTACCCGTGTATAATGCACTCCATATACCTAAGGAGGAGAGACCAGCGCTGCTTTTCTTCTATTTTAGATTTTTCGTTATTTTGAAAGTGAAAATAATTATTGCCTCAAAATAGATTGAATATGTATGGAAAAATCTGATTATGATTATTATGATCATATATCAAAACGAAAGTATATGGCAGTTAATGTGTTATAACATATATAGGCATACGAAAAAGAAGGTAAATAATTGGCAAGTGCATTACTACCGGTTTATTATCGACGAGCCGTGTATGCGGTATAGTGGTGCACATAAGTAAACCAAAATCAATAAGAAAATGTTGAAAATTATTAATTCGTTCACTATACCTAAATGTTATTTACAAAAATCGCGCCTCATAAATTCATTCATATATTGTACGTGATACTCGTAAACCATTTTACTATAGAAGAAAGTTCTTCTATACCACATATCTTCGAATACGTACATATATATATAAGACGTGACGTGTTTCCGTCTCCGCACTATATCATAATCATATATTCATATACGGACAACATATAGTTAAACAAATTGATCCCCGATTGCAAATTAATTGAAATATATATATTTACCGCATAATTGTAAATATCTGCACAAATTGCAATAAAATAAAATAAAATACGAAACACTATAAATACTACATATAATATAATTTTCAAAGCGATAAATCATTTTGCGAAGCAATATTCAATTGAAATCTAATAAATTCAATTAGACTTCATCAAACCAATAAATCGATTATATAGTATAGAGGGGAAAAAATATTATTTGATCGCGATCGACCACACGAATATCAATTTAATAATTTTATTTTTTTGTTTTTCAATAATTTATTTAATCGGAAATAAAATACAAAATAATAAATAAATAAAATAGAATTATAATTTATTAAATATAAAAATAAAAATAAAAAACAATAAAAACATGATCACGATTAAGATATTTTTTTTTTTATTATTATCTCTGAGAAAACCAAAATAACGACCACGACGACGCAAAAGCATAAAACCACAAGACAATAAAAATTGTCACAATTTTTCATAAATTATGTATTATATGCAGTGCTAGATTTGTCAATTAGAAGCAGTTAGTCTAATGGCATGAAGGCGTACAATTTTAGGGGGCACAAAACAAAAACCGAAAATCAAAATGAATGGGTCTCTAAGGCCTGAGTTATAAAAATTAGGGAGCACTTTCTATAAAATTTACTTTAGTGTCAAAACCGTTAAATTCAGCTTTAACTAGGTTAATAGATTTAGTCAAGAGATGGCGAGCCACATGAAAAAAAATTAATAAACATTTGATTATATCTTAAAACTAGAATGTTTGAATTCGTTGCATCGACTGCAGGTCAGATAAGTTAATATTTATTTTGATTCAAGATAAAATTAATTATCACTGTTTTTTAAAAATGCTAACCCGTCTATTAGTCCGCAGTCATTTCAAACACAAAGTTTTAAAATAGTATTTTATAAAATTTTTGGTGTTCCACTTCCTACTACAAAACGGAACCTATAGCCAAAATAATTTGAGTGAAAATGTTTTCGATTAAATTTGTGTTTGAAGAATGTGCATATCTTTACACAATAATTGCCATGGATTTTCTAACAGATGGTTGTTCATGAGAAGCAATACTAGTAGAAACAAAAGGAATTTTAATACAATTTGTATTGTTTGTAATGACAAGAATAATGTTGCAAATGTCCATAATTCCTCTTAGTCTTCTACATAGTAGCCTACGAGTCATAATGACTTGTTTAAGTAGATAAAAAGCCAATGTGGTAAATTTAATACACATTTCTACATCATGCCTCATGAATCCACCAATCAGATTTACCACAAAAATCAGTACAATCTTGCATTGTACGATATTATAAAAAAACAGTTTTATAGAAACCGCTGTAGTAAACGTGAAAACGATTTGCTGAACAACGCAATTTCAATGGATTGTGGCTAAGGATAGCCTCGGGCATAGCTTGTAACCGGAAGAGAGCGCGTCCGTAAGGTGGCGGATCGGTCAAAGATCGTCAGTTTTCACGGATACTGAACAAGAGAGTGGAAATAAAACACAAGAATCCTATGTTTCCTCAGAACTACAAATTTTCCTGCGTTACTTCCAGAACACATATTCGAATTCTATGTACTATCATACGGACTATCAAAGGATCGCTTTTTTAAACTTGAGAAATGATCAGAATAACATTAGTTCGGCTAAAACAGATCATGTGCAAAAACGGAGGACCTCATAAAGAATATTTTAGAGATCTCGGTAAGTTATCGTTTTCGATAAAATTATCGATTTCTGTGAATTGTCTTTTTCGATGAATTATCGTTTTCGGCGAACTATCCTTTTCGGTAAATTGTTGATTTCGGTGAGTTGTCGTTTTCAGTGAATTGCCGTTTTAGGTAAATTGTCCTGCTACCGAGTAATAAATAGTATAGCAGTCTGGAATACTATAAACTCGAACAACAGTGCTGGGATGTTGTAACCCATCATTTATCGCTTTGATGCGTTTTCAATAAAAAAGATAGAAACTACCGCCAAATGTACGACACTTTTTGGAACGGAAACAACTACTTATTGAAATAATTAATAAAACTGTTTATTAAATCAATTTTGAAATCATTTTTTTTTCAAGTATATTTCTTTCGTTGCGGTTGTGACAGAGATTGAAATTTGTAGAATTCTTTGTAGAATTCTAAACTCGTATACGCATCATTTAAACTAATTTTTTTTTTGTTTTCTTTATTTAAATTTTCGAATCTAAGTTAAATTACAAAATTGGTTACAGATTCTAGTTAAAGGTTTTTTTTTTTTTTTGTACTTTTTATGAAAATACTAGTACTATTGAATTGGACTTTATATACATATGTATAAAATACTAAAATTCAAAACGATTGAAACTGATTTCTTACGTAGAATCAAGGAATTTGTGAAAAAAAAAACTTTTAATTTTGTTTTAAATGTTGAAATTCGTTCATCCACCTTGATATCTGAAAACAATATTGGCAATATGGAACAATTATTAAACGCTTTAACTTCACTAACTATTCCGAAAAACAATTCTAGATCAGTTCGAGAAGCTCCAATTAAAATACTTTCATTAGTGATTCCTGGAAAAAATGGCAAATATCAACAACTCCCTCCGAACTACGCACCTCAATTGCAATTTCAAAGCAACGCACCTACTAGAAACAAGAAAATCTTCAATTAAAAATCCCTCTGTCACCCTGCGGAAAACTCAAAGCCACCAATCATAAAAGCAGAACTCAACGAGTGCCAAAACCGAAAACTAACCCCTCCCCTGTAACACTCAAAAAACAACCACCAATAAACCACTCCTCACAAAAACCAAACAAAAAGATAAAAATTTGCCCCTACAAGCCAACAGCTCACAAACGAGTATTAAAGTGATACAACTGTTAAAAATTAAAGCATAGCAATGATGACTCTTTACACATTTACGAAAACACAAACACGCAAAATTTCATAGGAGTACGTCATATCAACACCCCAAGTGTTAAAAAATATTTTACCACTATCAAAACGTTGACATACACCATAAAATATGTTGAAACTACAACTTCACAGCTGAACACACCAAAACCCCCCAACACCACCTCCAAAGAACAAAAGTCAACCCAAAGATGGAGTCGAAATGCATTCACAATCGTCAAATCACCAGCTCCAACCGTAGGTTGCAACGAGATCACCATGGCAAATGTTGTGCAACGCCAACATAACTTTTCAACAATCATTCGATCCGATCAGGGGCCGTATTCTTGAAATCGGTGGAAATTTCCGCATTCGAATATAATTTGTTTTAAAATTCTTTATTTTATTAGAATTTTTCGCCGGCTACTTTAATCATATTTTACAATTTGTTTTCAAGTTTACTAATATTGTTTATTGAAAAAGCGATTTAGCCAACCAAATTTTCCCTTAGGAGGAAAAATTATGTTTCTTGATTTAAAAAAGCAATTTAAAAAAAATGATTAAAGTAACCAGCAAAAATTCAAATAATATAGAAAATTTCAAAGCAAATTATATTCCGTTTGGGGAAATTTCCACCGATTTCAAGAATATGACCCCAGTTCCGACATTCTTGGGCAAATCTCGATATAAAAAACGTATTGGAATCCACCTCTTGGGTCACGGCAGAATCAGACTGGAACAGGGTGGGATCCGTAATTGGTGAGAACCTTAATGAACAGAGAGAAATCCGTTTCTCACCAATTACGAATCCCGCTCTGTTCTATTCTCACGTAATACATCGGGTAATTAAATGACTAATCGCTTACCTGCTATCTTTTTCCTCTTTTTATTATTAATTTTTCCGTATAAACAGCAGATGGTAGGGACGATCAAAAAATTAATGTTTATTGCCTTTTTTCCACTATATATAACAAAATTTTTACTTTTACAAATCAGTAGACACTTCTGTTGAAGACCTGAGAAGTCGAAATCGATCGGGTGATTTTTAAACTTTTGAACAAATTTTTTAAGTAAAATATTCAAAAAGTAAAATATGAATATTATTACGATCTCGCCTGTTGGGTTAACGAGACGTTTATTCTACATAAATTATTTAATTAAGGTTTAGAACTGAACTATTATCTTTTGTGCAAGATAGGTGATTGTTTATCAGTTTATTGTGTAGCGGATTATAAAAGTCTGGAACAAAACAGCTAGGCCAATCTGGAATTTTCGATCGATGTATAAATACAAGAGTCAGTCTTGGTGTAACATTTGGGGGATTCGGAACACGAAAGTGTAGAGCAAGAAAATAATAAGTAGTGTTAAGTGAAAAATTAAAGTGTAATGAAAAATTCTAAATGGTGTAAATGGTGAATTAATAAATAATTGTGGAAATTATTTGTTGTTGGGATTTAGTACTGGTAAAATAATAGCCCATTTAGATTTTGCAGTCTTCTTTGAACTAAAACCACGATAAAAATGAAAATGTTACCATAAAATATATTCGATCCGAGTATTTTTATGGATTTTGGAATTTTCAATATTGCATGTTACTTCCTCTAGCGCCCATTAATTCATAAATACGCCGTGGCATATTTAAAACATTGTCCATTTCTTGCATTTTCTTATAGGTCTGGCGGAGGTCTTGCATTATATATCAGAAATAATATTGAATATTATTCATTGAAAAATGATAATGGTTTATACCCATTTCACTTCATACAAATTAAGCTTCCTCGATTTGTTGGTACTAATGTTTCTGCCATTTATCACCCACCTGGTTCTGGTGTTGATTGTTTTTTTAACTATTTAGATAGTTTTCTCTCCGATAGCTTCAGATCAGATAACATTCTACTTCGAGATTTAAATATTCGCGTCAATAAAACAGATGATTATGTAACTAATTATATAAATCTGCGATGAGCTATGGTTTGATAACTACTAATACGAATATTACTCGTTCTGCTAGTGGCAATATATTGGATCATGCCGTATCTAGTTTTCTAAATATCAAAAATCTTTACAATTCTACCATCTATTCAAACATTAGCGATCACAATTTTCTTTACACAAACTTTTGCTATGCAGCTAAGTATGTGCATTGAGGAAAAAAATTGTTAACTTCAGCAAATTAAATGATGAGTTTAATAACTTTCTGCTTTCATTGCCATTTCATGTTCATCATCCAAACAGTTAAGTGATATAGTTAACCTTTTCAATGACTATTTTGTTAAGGCAGGTAGTTTAATTAGTGAATCTATCAACTCCGACAGAGCTATACATAAATTTCGGACCATTTATTGGAACTCTGATTCTATGTTTTTTTCATCAGTTACAACTGCTGAAGTTTACAATATTATTTATTCACTGAATGATAGTAAGGGTGGTGGTGCGGACTAAATTAATAACTATGCGATTAAAGGTAGAGCAGATTATTTGTCTAAACTTTTGTCAGAAATGTTTAATGAATGTTTGTTAACTGGTATTTATCCTAATTGTTTAAAAGTTGCGAAAGTTATTCCCGTCTTTAAAAATTGTAATAGTTTATCAATTAGTAATTGCAGACCTATTTCAACTTTATCAGTATTTGACAAGATTTTTGAAAAGTTATTCGTCTCCCGATTGGTAATTTTTTTGACTCAAATAACGTTTTCTACTCATATCAATATGTTGTATGAATGGTATATGAAGCCATAGAATTTTTTTCACATATCACATATCGTGTTGATGTTATAACTGGATGCGGTATTACTAACAAATTTGTCTTGTAATTCCACGAAATATCCGCCCAAACCATCAGCGAACCTCCATGAAATGTTACGACTGGCTTTATTCAATTAGAGGGTTAATCTTTGTCCTGATGAACGGCAAAATCTGCATTGGCCCCAAAAAAGGACATTACCCTAGTCCCTCTGCGTTTAGTTTCTATACTGCAACGCATAATTTCTTCGTTGGTGACGATGATTATCAGTCAGATACGGAACTCTAACAAGTTGGCGTGATCTTAGTCGATAATTTTTCAACCGATTTATTATCAACTGTTTTGGTATCTAGTTTCAATTTCTTGAACACTGCTTGTCTGGTTTTTTGTAGCATAACGTGCGATAGCTCGATCTTCTCTTGGTATAGTTTTTCTTGGTTGACTAGATCCTTCAGGCAGACTCACACTGCCTGTTTCTAAATACCGATGCCAAGCCCGGTTCACAACAGACACACTAATATCACAGATTTGCGATAGGGATCAAATGTCATATCTAAAAAAAATTATCGATAAAGAAGTTTATATTTTTAAAGCATTCAACGGTTTGTAATTATCGTTAAAATGGTTTACACTCGAGATCATGCTAAGCAGACACCAATCTGATTATGCCAATTCGATGGTTCATGACCACAGCTAGATTTTGATTAGTTTAGGGTGGGTGTGATGAGGTTTAATGGTAGAAATTCAATGTTCGCCATGTTTTATCGATAAAATCGCACGTCATTCCAGATTTTGCCAGATAGACACCAATCAGATTATATCGATTCGATAGCCCATGATCATAGGTAGATTTTGATTTTAGGTTTGGGGTGGGGATGATGAGATTATTGTGGTAATTTTGATTTTTCTCATGTTTTGTCGATAGGATCGATTGTCATTTGAGATTTTGCCAAATAGACACTAATCTAACTATTCCAATTCGATCACCATAGCCAAAGGCAGATTTTGATTATACGTTTGGGGTGGGTCTGATTAGTTTATAACGGTGACATGCCATACCTGTTTCATACAGCCGAAAATTGTCGATAAAGAACTTTAATAGCTGTTATCAAGCACTCAACGCTTTGTAATAGTCGTAAAAAAAGTATGCAATTAGGGATCTTGTCAGACAAACATCAATCTGACTACGCAAAATCTATGTCCCATGACCACACAGCTACATTTTGATATTTTGGGGTAGGTCTGATAAGGTTATATGGGTGAAATTTTGATTTTCGCCATGTTTTGTGGATAAAATCGTTCGTCATTCGAGACTGAGAGTGAGACACCAAACTGACCATAGATAGATTTTTATTATAGGTTTGGGGTGGGTCTGAGAAGGTTATAGACATAAATTTGATTACGCCTTATCTCGAATGACAAACAGTTATATCAATAAAACATGGGGAAAATTAAAATTTAACTTCTATAACCGCATCAGATCCACCCCAAACCTAAAATCAAAATCTACCTATGGTAATGGGCTATCGAATCAGCGTAGTGGCATTGGTGTCTATCTAGCAAAATCTCGAATGATGAACGATTTTATCGACAGAAGATGGGGGAAAAATTTAGAAAATGTCCTTCTATTCTCATCACACCTGTGGCGATGTTTATAGACTTAAATGTCAAATTTATTAATTTCAAATGAACTCTCTAAAATTATGGAAGAGATAAATAAACCCGGTCTACCATCGTAGGTTGTGCGAAAAACAAAAATGTTATGTTTTTTTATTTTTTCTATTATTATTAAAAAAACACAAAAAAGCACAAGTCAATATTGAATTTAATTTATATGTTCATTTTTAAAAATAAAGCCTTAGCAAGTGTATAAAGTTTAAAAAGTTGTGAAAATTTATTTAGTGTGAACATCAAAGATAAATAAAGGTAGTCACCTTTAGAACCAGTACAAAACGAGAGCAGGACACACAGAGTGAATATATAAATAGTGGGTCTAGGGATAAACAATCTACCCACAAATTGGTGACCACGACGGGATCTGTGTGCTTCCCTATTCGTAATCAGCTGTATTTTGCAACCATTTTATTCCTAAACGGTTTCATTCAGACTTGTGCTGTGGATTTTGGGTGTCGAGTGCGGAATTATCTGCCGAATCTATTGGGTAACGAGCGATCAGCAGGTCACCGGGCAACAATAAACAACAACAACAGCAGGACACTGGGCAACAATTGTAAACGTGAGTAGATCGGGTAAGTTTTTTTTTCTTTAATTTTATTGAGTTCATTGCCTCAAATTTAATAATAAAATTTTATTTAAAAATTAAAATTAACTCTGGCAGTTTATTTATTTCATTTTTTTTCCTCTACTCGATTTCGCTTTTTTGTTTCGCTTTTCTATTTAAGTTTATAAATGTCGTCTGATACTCCATCCAACTCCCCGGTAAATGACGAGGATTATGGAGATGCAAGTTCTGTAGATCCAATTAATTCTGCATCGCAACTACAAAATTTATTCGCAGAACAGTTTCAATTGTTTTCTGCAAGCTCAAAATTTATTCCGGGATCCAGGAGTTGCTCAGTCGTCTGGGCAGTCTGGTACAGGACCTGGTTGGACTGGGGTCCAACATCCAAATTTGGAGATTGGAGCGGTCCGATTCCGACCTCCACAACCGTTGTATGGTCAGAATCCGGCCGTTTGGTTTACGATTCTGGAGTCGCAGTTCGCTGTCGCGAACATCAGGTCGGAGACCACCATGTTCTCTCATGCAGTGGGGGCATTGGACGCGAGACTGCATGATCGTTTCGCGGATTTAATTCTCCGCGATAAGGGTACACTTCCTTACTCGGTGTTCAAAGAGGAAGTGATTCGCGTATTAGGCGAGTCAGAGATGTCACGCCTAAATAATGTCCTGACGAACCTGACGTTGGGGGATAAAAAGCCGTCACAATTACTAAGCCAGATACGCTTGAACGCTGGCAGTAATTTCAATGACAAGTTGCTCAGACAACTTTGGATGAAGAGGTTGCCTTCGCAGATTCTGGTTATACTAACCACTTTTGAAAAGGACGTGACGTTAGATGTTTTAGCAGCACGAGCCGATAATATGATGGAGGTGATGCCACCTTAGGGTTAAATGCTGTTAAATCGTGCAACCCTTTCGGCCCATCCTCGTCTGCAGCATCTAACGGGTATGTTGATCCAGCTGGCATTTCTGATGCTTCTAATTTAGACGCTAAATTAGAAGACTTTAGAATTCAAATTTTGGCAGAAATTAAAACTATGGTTAACCCTAGATCTCGATCTCGTTCAAATAGTAGAGGTCAAACAAATACTCGTTCAAGATCTAGAGGTCGGGTTAACCCAAAATTCGATTTATGTTATTATCATTTTCGGTTCGGTGAAAAGGCTCAGAAATGCCAGCCTGACTGTAAATTTTATGATAAAACCTGCGGAGGTCAGTCGATCAAGAAGGATTTTTAAATGTTCATCAGGACGTGACGACCGTTACTGATGAACCTACTACCAGTCGTCTATTAATTCATGATGCCAATTCAAGAGTTGCATTTCTAATAGACACTGGTGCTGACGTTTCGGTTGTTCCACTCAAAATTTGTCACATTCCGCAGGCATTAACTACCTCCAAATTATTCGCTGCGAATGGAACGCCAATTAAAGCTTATGGAACAAAAATTCTAAATTTAGATTTTGGGTTACGGCGTAATTTCAAGTGGGAATTTATAGTGGCAGATGTCTCGCTGCCCACACCCAGAAAAAAAATCGTGTTTAATTCAATAACTTTGACTTATTGAATCGTATTTTTCGAATATCAGCAATAAAATTGTTTAATGAATAACTTAGTTTTAAGTTTAACAAAAACATGTATTCTATCAATAAAATAAAAAAGTTTTACTAATAAATACACTTATTGTAATGACAATGTATTAGTTATCAATTCTAAACTTACTAAATTTATTGATCGGACAATGTTCGTTGTTAAAATAAACATTAGGACTTGATTAAATTACTAATTCAATAACTAAAGTTATTACATTTACAACGTGACTGTTCTCGTTAATCATTAAAATTCGCTAAAGCATTATACTTATACTTTATATGTAAGTTCAAAAATTTTCAATATTTTTGTAGTTTGGTCACAGTCTGATGAGACGACCGAATTTTTAATGTAAAGAATTCAGTGTTTCCATTAGTGCGAAACCAAGCTTCCATTGCTTGGTTTCGCACTAATGGAAACATTGAATTCTAGAGAGTCGTGTTGCTGATATTACAGCTCTAACTTGGTGGTAAACCCCATCCACCAAGTTAGTGCCGCAATATCAGCAACACGACTCTGTAGAGATTTCTTTTTCAGGAAGATTATAGTCTCTACACGGGCCACGCACCCTCTATGGGTAAATGCCCCCATATATAGTATATATATATAGTATATACATATATAGTATATATTATATATATATTCAAAATGCGTTCCAACGTCTTGGTAACCTCACCTCAACCTCACCCTATCAGGGTAGGTATCATCACCTTCCATATTATCCCAAATATCCTTTATTATGATTATAACGCTCTTTGTACAAATTAAGAATTAAATTTTTTGGAATAATAACTAAAGAACGTCCAATTTAAAACGTCAAGTTATTGAACGGAACTAAATATTTATTGATATAACAATTATTGTGTCGATTTAAATGTAGTAAAATCAATAACTATAAAATTGTTACGGCAATAACTTCGTTTATTGGCCAAAAACAACCTATGTTTTTTATTGATTTTGCATATGAAAATTGTTATTTCAACAACTTTTTTCTCTGAGTGCATTATCGGAGCTGATTTCCTTAAAAGTTCTGGTTTGATAGTTGATCTTGGCAAACATCGTCTTCTAGATCCAACGACGTCATTGTTTACTGTTGGTTCTATATCTCTCACAGCCGAGTCAACACTGTCTCAACTAGACAAATCTCAGGTAAATAATCAAATCCAGCAACCTCTTTCTAAATTCTCAAAAATTATGACAAACTCTCTAAACGTCAAACCAGTTAAGCATATGATCACTCATCGGCTGGAAACTTTTGGAGCACCGGTTTCTTGTAAAACTAGACGTTTGGCACCTGATAAATTAACGATTGCAAAACAGGAATTCGAGAATCTGATGGCACTAGGAATTTGTCGTCCGAGTAATAGTGCATGGTCTAGTCCTTTGCATCTTGTCTTGAAGAAAAATGGAGATTGGAGACAATGTGGAGATTACCGAAGTCTGAATCGTGTTACTATTCCTGATCGTTATCCTATTCCACATCTTCAAGATTTTTCGTACCAGCTTGAAGGATGTACAGTTTTTTCGACTCTTGATCTTGTCCAAGCTTATCATCAAATCCCTATTGAACCGTCTGATATTCCAAAAACCGCTATTGCGACTCCCTTCGGTTTATTTGAATTCACTAAAATGACTTTTGGTCTCAGGAATGCAGCACAAACTTTTCAGAGATTCATGCATTCCGTATTGTTGGGACTTAATTTCGCATTTATCTACTTAGATGATATTCTGATAGCGTCTAAAACTTTCGAGGAACATCACGCGCATCTCGAACTAGTTTTCCAAAAATTATCAGACCACGGTTTAATAATCAATCCTGGAAAATGTGTCTTCGCTTCACCTGAAGTTAAATTTTCAGGACATTTTGTTAATGCAAATGGCATTTTACCTGTTCCAGAACGTGTTGAAGTCATCAAAAATTTTGAACGTCCTTTAACGGTTAATCAACTCAAAAGATTTTTGGGGATGATTAATTTCTACAGACGTTTCATTCCAAACGCCGCGGCTGATCAAATTTTACTTAATGATTTTCTTAAAGGTTATAAGAAAAATAGTAAAATTCCAATTAATTGGTCAGCAGAGTCCATTGATGCCTTCGACAATTGCTTATGACAGAGAGTTGTTAGCAGCGTACTCTGGCATCAAGCATTTCAGATATCTTTTGGAAGGACGACAGTTTACGTTGTTTACGGACCATAAACCACTTGTCTACGCTTTTTGTCAGAATCCGGAAAAGGCATCACCGCGTCAATTCCGACATTTGGATTTCATCGGGCAGTTCACAACCGACATCCAACACATATCAGGCATAGATAATGACGTCGCAGATACACTTTCCCGCATTAATCTAATTTCTATTCCTGAAAGTATAGATTATGCACAAATTGCGGATGCTCAAACCAATGATGTCGAGCTTAAAGATCTTATGCGCGATAATTTAACTTTAAAGTTTGTCCAAGTTCCGTTGAGTTTTAACTCTAACAAAACTATATATTGTGATATTTCGACAGCTAATCAAAGACCTTTTATTCCAATTGAATTTCGGAAAAAAGTTTTTGAATCCTTTCATAATCTTTCACATCCTGGAATTAAAGCAACAACTAAATTATTGACGAAAAATGTCATCTGGCCCTCCATCACGAAAGATTCAAAAACTATGGCACAATCCTGTTTAGCTTGTCAGAAATCCAAAATTTCAAGACACACCGTTTCACCTCTTGGATCTTACCAATTAACTTCGCAACGCTTCGCAGAAATTCACTTAGACATCATTGGTCCTTTGCCTATTTCTGACAATCAGCGGTATTGCGTTACATTAATAGACAGGTATACGAGGTGGGCTGAGGCAGTTCCAGTTCCTGATATTACTGCAGCTACTGTCGCTTCTGCGGTATACTTCACATGGATTTCACGCTTCGGGGTACCAAACGTTATAGTCACCGACCAAGGTTCGAAGTTTGAGTCTTGTCTTTTTAATGAATTGTCAGCGTTGATCGGATTCAGACGAGTAAGAACGACGGCTTATAACCCAAAGTCCAACGGTATGATTGAGAGATGGCACAGAACGTTAAAGACCGCAATAATGTGTCACGAGCGAACTGATTGGGTAACGTTCTTGCCAACCGTACTGTTAGGTTTACGCACGTTATATAGTGAGGAACTTAAAACTTCTCCTGCTGAACTTGTTTACGGAAGTACGTTGAGGGTGCGTGGTCAATTTCTAAATTCTTTTTCGACCGATAAAATTCTTCAGACAGATTTTGTAAATAACCTTAAAAAACATTTTGATGAAATTAGACCGTCTCCGGCAACCAGGCACTCCAATGTAAAAACTTTCGTAAGCAGAGAGCTTTCAACGTGTTCACACGTATTTTTAAGGTCGGATTTTGTGAGAAAATCCTTACAACCACCTTATTCAGGACCGTTTAAAGTTTTCGAAAGAGGGGATAAGTTCTTCACTATTGACGTAAACGGCAGGTCAGGCGTGGTGTCTCTGGATCGCCTCAAACCGTGTTTCGCGGAGAATGCGGACATCGTGGGATCGTTTCCGGCGGCCCTGCTGGGTGAGAGAACTTCGGATAACGAGCCGGCTTCTGATGATACACACGTGTTAAAAAAGGTTCGCTTCATTCTTCCACCGAAGGAACCAGTTCAAACCAGAACTGGAAGAAGAATTAGACCACCAGCACGTTTTAGCTGAAGCAGCTTTTGGATCACCCTCGGTTCTTTTAATTAGTTTATTTTCGGCCTCGCGTATAGACTTGTATTTTCATAAATTCTTCCGAATTTATTGGGGAGGGAGTATTGTGGCGATGTTTATAGACTTAAATGTCAAATTTAATTGCCAAATTTATTAATTACAAATGAACTCTCTAAAATTATGGAAGAGATAAATAAACCCGGTCTACCATCGTAGGTTGTGCGAAAAACAAAAATATTATGTTTTTTTATTTTTTCTATTATTATTAAAAAAACACAAAAAGCACAAGTCAATATTGAATTTAATTTATATGTTCATTTTTAAAAATAAAGCCTTAGCAAGTGTATAAAGTTTAAAAAGTTGTGAAAGTTTATTTAGTGTGAACATCAAAGATAAATAAAGGTAGTCACATTTAGAACCAGTACAAAACGAGAGCAGGACACACAGAGTGAATATATAAATAGTGGGTCTAGGGATAAACAATCTACCCACACACCCATCCCTCGAAGCTATAGTCAAAATCTACCTACTGACATGGGCCATCGAACTCATATTGGTGTTTATCCTGCAAAATATCGATCACAATTTCACGATAAATTCACACCGGCTTCTAAACCCACAATTTTTGTAGCGCGAAGGAGTAATTGTTCTTTTCGATTCGTCTCGTTTGAATTTTCAAATAATTATGCGGTAAACTAAATTATTGTGTTCCATAAATTGACGTAAAATTAAAAAAAAAAACTTAAAATTTTATCGTTGAGTGCTTTGTTTGCACGAATACACGATACTTGTTAACGTTTATATGCTTTTTGATACGTTTTTCGCCAAAACTTCAATAAATCGACAAGGAGTCATCGTACAGAAATTTCGCATCATCATTTTCAAGATTTCTAAATTCTCTACTAAATGGCTGATTTGGATTTGGGAAAGAATATCGAGCAAGTTCGTTTACAGTCTCAAACACCAGCATATTTTTTTTCTTTTAGATAATTTGTAATTTATTCAAAAAAGTTATAAAAAAACTAAATAAAATAAAATGGATTCCAGTATTGAAAAAAAGACAAAATTTCCTTGATTATTTTTTAAAAGGTATTATTTCACCAAGATCCAAGCGTTCAATTCTGTGTATTTTTCGAAAAAAAAATCTGAGTCGTTTTTTTGGCGCAATGTATTATACGGAGATTATTTCCGTTATTTACGCGAATATTCTAGAAGTGTGCGAATAACGAGAATTGGTGTAGTAGCCATCAAAATCTTTAACGATATTCACAATCCAGTGATTTGAACCGGATTTGACCGCACAAATTCGTAACAATTGGTGACAGCGGTGGGATTGTGTTAAGATGGGTGTTAAGTATTTAACGGTTATGAAAAAAAAAATAAATTAAAGCAGCGTGATTTGCTGACAGGTGGGTGGTTGCAAAAATGAATTAATATTGCGACCACGTGAGGCTATGGAGAAGCAAAGTGTAATATAATTATGAATTTGAAGATGTAATGGAGGAAAAATTAGATGATAAAAACGTGAGAGATGGTTGAGACTTTTGCTGGGCCATCTCAAAACACAAACCCATTTTGCGCAAATGTTATTTTCTATGCACCGAACCATGCTTTTGGAAATGAGATAAAATTTGACAGGACAAAATAAAGAGAACGTCGACCAAAGTGTTCGAACGCAACAAACAATAAAATTTGATGTAAGAAATGGATCAAAAATTTGACCAACAAAACCAACACTTGGATCAAAAACTAGATCAAAAATTTGATCAACAAGTGATTGATTTGACGCGAGACATGAAACAAGAAATTAATGAAATCAAAATAAGCAGCGAAAGAATCGAGAAGAAACTGGATCAAATTGTAGACATAATATTTGAGAAAAGCAAGAATTTAGGTGCAGAAAGTCGATCACTTAGAGAACGATAATGAGCAGATGTTGGAAATAGCTGTAGGTAATAAGGTGGAATCGAATCTTCATATCATGGAGTGGATGCTTTTGGTCGGGAGGAACATTGGGCTTTGTGGAATCGAGTGTTGGCGAAGAGACTGCGGGTAATGAGGATTAGGTGAAGCAGCTCGAAAATGATGAACGATTCAACCAGGATATTTTCACCACTATATGACCACAGTTCAAGAATAGCGAAGTGAACTACTTGAAATTTTGGGTGCTCAACCGGATGCAGAATCAAAGCGCCATAGTGGGCTATTTGTTGGTCAGCGAGAGGCGGAACAGTGGCCCTATTTTGGTAATTTTACGGAAAAGAGAACTAGAGAAAAAATTTACTATAATTTTTATTTAAATTATTTTTTTCAAAAAAGTTTGATGTAAAGTTTTATAAATTGGGAATAATTGCCCTGTTTCATGATTAGATCCGGGTCAGATCAAATTTTATATGGAAAACCTGATTCAAATTTTCTTTTAGATCGTAAATTTTGATTTTAAAACTAGTAAGTAACCTTGCGTCGTTTCATGAAACATGAACTGAACTGGATCAGATCAAGCATCAAGAAGCACAGCTAATATTTTCAAAGCGAAACTGGCAGGGAAAACTTTTCACAACTTTCTACCATAGTATGCCAGAAAAAAATTATTTAAACAGAAATTATATGTAAATTGAAAAGTTCCCTATTCCCGGGGAATTACCAGAATAGGGCCAAAGGACGTGCTCACTGTGAATGAGGATGACGACGGATTGCGAGTTGGGAATGATTTCGACGATTTTGATGAAAATTGATGAAAATGATGATGCAAATGCTGGAGGTGTCGAGGTTAACATGAAAATTAAACACGGATTGCAATGCAAGCATAATGTCGGTAAGTATAACTTACAGGAAAATGAGAAACTCGTTGCAGGAACAGTGATGCTCTCGGATGGCGCCGAAGAGCAATGATGGCAGCTACATTTAGACGGTTTAGACATAAAATTAATGGAAATTGGGCGGAACAAATTGAGACTTGTGGAGTAATCAACTCAGGGTTGACACGAAGTTCGTTAGATAGAACATTGAAATGTATGGGAAGCCATCGGAAGCGGGGATTGGCGACTGGTAATTTATAGAAAGGCTGTTCAGCTTCGGTCATAGGTTTTTTGCAATGGCCCATGGATGGATATTCATATTATACAAAAACAAAGAAATTCGGAATTCCAATTCGGAATGAATCTTTATGATTTAAATAAGGCAAATTTTTGTTGATTTATTTTTACCAAGCTTTGCTTTATCCAATCGAATCAAGTATCGCGATTACGAATTATTGATGTAATCGTGCCAAGAAAATACGCCAGGTATATTAGTAAATATATTAGTAAATATATTAGTAAATATTAGAGTTATGAGAATTGTTATAACCGTCAAATTAGCAAACATATTCTCAATCCAATGATACGAATCGGATTTGACAGGGCAAATTCGTAACAATTATTTATTTAAAATGTATACATATGTATTAGGGAAAAGTATCGTCCAAGGAGTATAATAGGAATACATTTTTCTGCCTATATGTTAAAATAAAATTGAAAATATTTATTTCTTACATTAATATCGTAAACTGGAGCAGCAAATACACTTTGCATAAAAAGTCAACCAACCCACAGGTAGTAAAATTCCAATTGCACCAACATAACAAAAACAAATCAATATAATCGCACCCACATAATATTGTCTTACAGTGTATTACATAAGCGATGAATATTTGTTGTAATATTTTTGTTTGTAATTTATAACCCTGTATATGACACAGTGTAATTAGGTAGACGCGACATACTTATTATGTTATATGCATGCAATGTGTTCTTACTTCTCTCATTAGCATATGCATAACATCTTCACATAATTATGTTGATTTGTAAATTAAAAACAGTTATGAACAGAGGGAGAGAGCTATATCGTTACACGTCCGCAATGCGCGCGATATCACATTTAATTAGGTCGAATAATATGTTTTCTTTCGATTTTCTTGACATTTGTGTGTTACAAGACATACGACCATAATACACAATAACAACACAAAAAAAAATAAAAAAAATCCAAATCAAAGACGAAGACGAAGAGGATGTATGTAATTGCATCTTATTTACATAATTTTTTTTTTTTTTTATTCATATGTATTGACATCGAACATATGTAATATATGTTGTTTGATCTCGCGATTTATTTTTTGTTGTTACTATTGTTTGTATGTTGTGTCGCGGTTTAGATGATAGACATTTTTATTGGCGACATGTACATACAACATGTTGGTGCAAATTAGTGATGCTAATTGATTGTGTCATAAACAAATCTTATTGCACAATGCACAAATTTGTTTAACCATATGCACCGCGAGACGACGCGTTTCAAGTTCGATAAAACCGCGAGCACAAAATAAATCATTTATGAGCAATAAAATTGAACAAGTTCACTAACATTTAATTGCCAATAACCATTAAATAAATTTTTAATTGCCATACGATGTGAGTCATATATCATAACGTATTTTATGATCTCTCTTCGCATTGTGTGCATGTTCTGTATTTTATTAACTGACAAGACGTACCTACTAGTGCGACTGTTAAGTCCTATGCGCACATTACATACATTACCAATAATCATAAATCATGAATATAATAAATTTATTTAATTTTTTTTTTTTTTTTAATATATTTTCAGTATCTTGCCTGGTGTAATGGATGGCCCTTGTCAGTATCTGGAGCATTAGTGCTCCATATAGGAGCACTCGACGAATCCCTAATCAAGTTAACTGATTGCTATTTATGTATCAAACCGATCGATCCGAAACTAAATGAGAAATCGGTCAGTTTATGTTTTGTTTATCGGAAAAGTGTTAATTGTATAATTTATCATCCATTGGATCCGGATAAAATCGACTCGCTGAGTCCAATTTCCATTGAAATGCTAACCGAAGAGATACCACAACTATTGCAAAACTTATTGGTTAGTGTCGAGCGGGCTATATGTCGCGTTAGTTTAGACGATTTTATATTTCCAACTGGGCTAGCAGCAACACAATCACCAATAGTTACAGGACCAGGTAATACGTCCACACCTAATAGTACACCTAAACGTTCACTTGAATGTACGTTGAAGCGTAGCAAGGGGATAACTCCAAAAAGTGGATTAACACTAAAACGTTTTTCTTCGTTGTCGTCTACGTCATCGACCGCATCATCTATACAGTCTTCGAGCAGTAATGACAGTTCGGGCAGTAATAGTAATACAACAATGCCATTATTTTGTCTAGGCGGGTCATTTCCTCATATCGATAGTGACGAGGAAAGTGCAGATGATATGAAGCGAACGGATTGTGAAACAGGTAAGCATATTTTACAAAATTATTGATGAAATAGCTAGAGGATGGAGTTTTTTCGATTAAAGCTTTATCTGGCTTAAAAATGTTAAGGTTTTTAGAAAATAATTAAAGTTCTCATTTTGTCACTATAAAAGGCGACAGCACTTGATTCGAAAAAAACACCAAAATTTATGTTTGACATGAAAGTTCTATATAATGTCCTTATTTGAAGAATTTTGTTAATTCTATTAAAATTAACCTTAGTGCTTGTAGGGTGACGGATAAACGCAATTTATTTAACACAAGAACGCTCTTCGGGTGAAATTTCACCCATTAATGATTTTAAAGTTATTTTACCTTTTTATTATGAAACTCAGGATGGTTAAAATTATTGAATTCATTTGTATTATTCGTTTGTATTACAAATAAAATATTGAAATATGTGATATACGAGCAATGCATGTGTAATATTTTTTGAGAGTCGTATGAGGGTTAATATATTAAGAACAATGACTAATTACAAGATTTTCCAAATTCAATTTTTACTGGAATGTACTTTCTGTTCAGAATTGTTCGATAATGAAATAGCGTAAAGCCTACAGCTATTGACATTCTTAACCTGTTTTATACCGCCCATAAAATCACTGGAGCAATTTTAACGATTTTTAAAACTTTAACGTATTTTGATTCACGAAATATAGTTACAAGTTTTCATCCAGATTTGGCTGGTATTTTCGGAGATATGGAATATCCATAAATGGAACAACAGTAAAAACACTATTTAATTTTTTTTTTTTTTCATTTGTAAATAATTTCAAATTTATGTAAATACAGCTTCTTATTTTTTGTTGTGAAACTGCCGTCAACATTTTAAATGAAGTGGAATGTCATAACTCATAACCATGGCTTGAGCATCGGGAACATTTAAATGTAGTGTTCTTTTTGCAGACACGGCAGCGCTTTTGCTTACTGTTTGCTATCTTTATTATGTCATGCTGCTAATTCGATAGTCTAAGAGTTGTATCTAATGACGTCCCCGTCATACGCCCAATTAATTCAGTATTATAGATTATATCTGTTAAAGATGATAACAATGCCAAAGTTAACTCTCGACGAAAGGCCAATAATGACATAGGTTTTTCGGACACCATCTTATGCAAGCACCAGGCAATGGAAACTGCGGCTTCCAAACAATTCACAAATAAAGGCCACCACCATTTCTTCGCTTTAATTTTTATGTGATATTGGGAAATAAATCTATCGAATAAATAGCTTTATTGTAAGCTTTCACAATTTCAGGACAAGGTATTTGAATGTAGCAGTTTTGTTTCTTCAAAAAGCTTTTAGCATGGGCAACGGGTTCTAATCGTGTCGCAGTTTGTCAGAAATGTTACAACGGAATTATCGTTCCATCTTAGACTAATACATTGATTATAACCATCAAAAGCTCTTCCAGTTCGTTTATCGCGGACAGTGCCCGTTGCAAAATAGCCATCATTGTTCAAACCCGCCATCAGTTTATGCGAGCTGAAAAAATTATTAAAATATACGCGATGGTTCTCCGGCTGTTCAACAATTTCTAAAAGATTGCGTACTACATTTTCTCCTAGTCCTCTTTCTGGATTGAAAGTCTCGGATTTATCGCCATATGGAAAAAATTTATATAAAAATCCATCTGCAGAGGTCATGCACCAAATTTAATAAGCTTGGCACGAATGAACGTTTTGCAGCTATGACGTCCGTGATATGGCCACATTGATTTGTCTATAGATAAAATGTGCGAAAAAATTATAAATTTCGAACAATTACTGGATATGATGCTCATATATGTTCTCACTTTAACGTTTGTGAAGTTGGCCTAAAATTCTGGCCCAAAATATTATATTTTTTGCCGCTGGCAATACCGTCATCTATTTTGATAACTATCATGACAGAAAACTGGAAAAGCATTGAATATCACATAAATCCAAAGATTAAATATGAATTTGAATGAAATGAATATAAATAATACAATTGTATTTTAAATTTATAAAATTATACTAATAATAAAATAACAAATATACACATTTAACTCAAACATGTTCATGATTTAAATGAAAGTGACAAAGAACATTTCTCAAAATTATAATAATTTTCACAAAAACTATAGTTGCTATCACGTAAGAACTGTATATAATAAATGTATAAAACAGCCAAGAAGCAATGCTTATTATTTTCAATTGGTTCACGAAAAAATCTCTGACGTATGTCGGTCTTTGTTAATAAACGCCTCACATACGATTAGTCGATCCGTTCATAAGCAGTTTCATTTTAATATACATATACATAATACTATACATCCTCATACTGAGAATGACCTATATTCAGCCGCTTTACGAACAACCATAATATTTAATGGAAGTTGAGATTTTCGGTGTTGGTCATCGGTCTCACTATGATTTTCGGACAGACCTGGTTCTAGCCTTTACGAGTAAGAAGTTTCAGGAGGCTGTGATGGGGTCCTCATACCAAGAATGGCCTTTATTCAGCCGCTTTACGAACAACCATAATATTTAATGGAAGTTGAGATTTTCGGTGTTGGTCATCGGTCTCACTATGATTTTCGGACAGACCTGGTTCTAGCCTTTACGAGTAAGAAGTTTCAGGAGGCTGTGATGGGGTCTTTATACCAAGAATGGCCTTTATTCAGCCGCTTTACGAACAACCATAATATTTAATGGAAGTTGAGAGTTCCGGTGTTGGTCATCGGTCTCACTATGATTTTCGAACAGACCTGCTTCTAGCCTTTACGAGTAAGAAGTTTCAAGAGGTTGTGATGGGGTCCTCATACCAAGAATGGCCTTTATTCAGCCGCATTACGAACAACCATAATATTTAATGGAAGTTGAGATTTTTGGTGTTGGTCATCGGTCTCACTATGATTTTCGGATATATCTGCTTCTAGCCTTTACGAGTAAGAAGTTTCAAGAGGTTGTGATGGGGTCCTCATACCAAGAATGGCCTATATTCAGCCGCATTACGAACAACCATAATATTTAATGAAATTTAAGATTTTCGGTGTTGGTCATCAGTCTCACTATGATTTTCGGATAGATCTGGTTCTAGCCTTTACGAGTAAGAAGTTTCAGGAAGTTGTGATGAGGTCCTCATACCAAGAATGGCCTTTATTTGGGCGCTTTACGAACAAGCATAATATGTAATGGAAGTTGAGATTTTCGGTGTTGGTCATCGGTCTCACTATGATTTTCGGACAGATCTGGTTCTAGCCTTTACGAGTAAGAAGTTTCAGGAGGTTTTTGTTAGTATGAGGTTAGATTGGTATGAGGACCCATCACAACCTCCTGAAACTTCTTACTCGTAAAGGCTAGAACCAGATCTGTCCGAAATTCATAGTGAGACCGATGACCAACACCGAAAATCTCGTTGTTCAATATGAAGTTGTATATAGGTATTATATGCATATTAAAATAAAACATAATGAACGGATCGACTACTCGTATTTATATATGAGGCGTTTATTAACAAAGGCTGATATACGTCATACATTTTTTAATTTTGAAAAATTCCAGAAACTCCCACTTTCTTAAAAGAAGTTTACATATTTCGAAGATAATAAACAAAAGTAAAAAATTCCAAAATTCTGTTTAAATCTGGCATATGTCCGTCTTTAAAACTCGAGGCCACATATTATTCTTCCTTAAAAATAATATTTTCGTGAACCAATTGAAAATATTAAGAATTGTTTCTTGGCTGTTTTACATTTATTATACACGATCACAAAGGTTCCTTTAACTATAAAAAATTGAATTTTGGGCTGAGTGTATCCGATATAACTGTCATGACAGTTGATACTGTCTTGATAAAAAAAAATTTGGGCTGAATTCAAAAATCTATAATGAAAAATAATTTTACTTTTTGGGCTGACATCATTAAAATGTCGCGATATACAATTTTTTGGGCTGACAGTTCAAGCGTGACACAAATTATAGTTTTCGTGTTGCCACTGCGTTTTTTTGGGCTGACATTTGGGCCAACTTCACATACATCTCACTTTATAAAATTTATCTGAAGCATCAATTTTATTGTTATTTGCTAAATGCAAGTTGGATGTTATTTTAAAAAGGATACTTCGTGGCATTGCATTTCTTATAATTTTAAAATCATAATCCAAAGATACCGATCAATTTAGGTGTTCTGGAGGCACAGGATGATGTCCAGAAAACAAAAGGATTCCCAAAAACCGTTTTAAATATGAAAAGTTGAAGTTGCTAACAGTTTTTGACTAGCATATATATTACTTTGTTGTAGTATCAAGTTGTATACAGATTCATCAAAAAACTCGTGAAATAATTCAATTGACTTTTTTTCAGCTAGTAGGTTTTTTAAATGTTCTTTTCTCTCGAATTCAATATTTTTCCGTTTTTTTTTTCAAAAATTCTATTTTTTGTGATTGAGACAAACTCCACTTACTGTTGTATATAGGTATAGTGTTACGGTGTAATAGTTGGCTCAATGGGACTAAATCATCTTCGTTCCAGATAGCATCAGCATCCGAAATTGTATCATCCAAAATTATTGTACCCCATTGTACCTGCAAAATCAAGAGGGAAATCTTCGATTATATTATTCAAGTCCAGGACATCCTCGTCCGAAACTTATTCGAAATCAGCAGAAGGTAAAATAGTAATATTCGGCAATCCAGGGTTCATCCTCATTTTCATCCTGCCATTTCTCCATTTCAGCCACAGCTTCGGCCAACGTGTAATTTTTTTTGTCATCTAAAAAAAAATAGTTAGTTACTACGGTTGTTCCATTTTTGGACACAGAATAATCACACCTTAAAATATAGGGTAAATAAACCTCTTTTTCACTTACTTTTAATTATATCCTTTTTGGGCAACTTTCAGGGTTAACTAATTCACAAATTTAATAAAATAATTGTTTGATGCATTTTCACGTGGTATACTCTATCACGCATGATGAACATTAAATTCCCACATTGTCTGGGATTTGCGTTTTTTTAACGGTTTGCATTTTCGAAAACGAATATGTGCAGTTATAGCACATTGAGCCTTTGGCAGCTTTATTGCTTCCGATGTGAACAAGAAGTGAGTCTCTTTCGGGTTCACAATTGTCCTCTCCATTTTCAGAGCTAGTTTCGTTGGGAACTTGATTTGGAGCTCTTCTGTTGACCAAGATAAATCTGAAATTTATTGATAAACTAAATTATAAATATAATTAGAAATATTACCATTATTACTAGTAATTTTGCTAATGTTATGATCCTTGAAACGCCCATGGCATTTTGATTTAGGTTACATAATCTTGGGTTTTTTTTTTCAAAATATTTTGTTGTTTGGTTAGGGCTTTTAATTCTAATTGCTCTTTCTTACAGCACATCACCAATAGAAAAACTTATGACTTTACCACGTTCCTTTTCAAATAACATTTTTTGTTTTTCCGTTTTCTTTCCCTCTTAGCTTGCATATAAAAAGGCGATGTTTGAACGAATGGTTTTTTTCGTTTTGCAGCCAAAAAGTTTTCGATTGATTTGATTGGAGTACAATTCTCCTGGATAATATCAAGCTGCTGCATTTTAGTGCTAGTAACCTCAATTTTCCCAGCCGTGTTAGGTATTTATTAATAATTATTTTCCGTTCAGCAAGGCTAATGGATCCTCTAATGGAATAGATTAAGTTGGAGTTACATTATCGCAAAGGTTGTGAAGTGGCTGAATAATAGCCTCGCCTTTTTGTGTATTGCTAACCAGAACCTCCTCATCAGTATTCGCTATCACCAATTCTTTTCCGAACAGGTCTTCTAGTAGACCGGAAATACAGTTTTCCCCCTCAACATATATAAAATCGTGTAGCTCACTTATATTAATATTTTGAATAAAAGTTTAAAATTGTCATCATGTTTTTCAATTTCATGCGGATGTTTTAAAATGTACTCAAACATCTATATTTTGGAATTGCCAACAATTTCAGCAAATCGTTTTAAATTTATAGAACCACTTTCTGTCTGTAATGGTGGCGGTGAACTTGGGAGGACGATTTCAGATGATTTTGACCAAGGTTCTTTGATAAATTTGCAATTTGTTTGCCAAATTCTTTGCATCGGTCTACAAGCCGATTCGATCGATAGACACCTGGTCTCTTACTACTTCCACCTCGATTGTATTTGATCATTTAAAATTTACCGAACAGGAGGTTCAGGATCAACTGCTTCTTCTCGACGTTAGTAAGGGAGCGGGTCACGACAGTCTTCGCCCGATCCTATTCAAACGTTGTGCTGTAAGTCTGGCCCCTGCAGTTTTTTTTTTTGTTTAACGAAAGCCTTCGTCGTGGTGTTTTTCCAGATGCTTGGAAAATCTCATGTATTCATCCAATTTTCATGGCGGGTAATAGAAGTGAGGTTACTAATTATCGTGGGATCGCCATCTTCTCTGTCTTACCCAAATTGTTTGAGTCCATGGTTCACAGAGTATTGCATTTCCATGCCAAGAGGCTTGTTTGTCTGTTTCAGCATAGATTTTATTCCGGTAGGTCTACCGTGACTTTGTCCTCCTTTTGTGGTCATTTATATGATAGTCTAAACTCCAAGCAGCAGCTTGACGTTGTCTATACTGACTTCGCGAAGGCTTTCGACGTGATTGATCACTCTATTCTTATTAGCAAGTTGGAGAGTCTCGATTGTCATTTCATTCCCATCGACTGGTTAGGATTATGAATTCTGTCTCCCCATTATTTCGGCGCCATCCAGTGTGCCTCAGGGTAGTCATATCGGCCCACTGTTATTTTCATTATTTATTGGCGACGTTGTAAAATGTTTTAAATTTGCCAACTGCCTCCACTTCGCGGATGACATGAAGATTTTCGCCCGGGTCTCTAGCGTGTTAGACTGCAAATTGTTACAAGATGACTTAAACCGGTTCTGCAGTTGGTCAATTAACAACATACTCCCTTTTAACGTGAGAAAATGCAAAATTTTCTTTCTTCCGTATCCGCTCGCCCGTTTTTTATCAATATCAACTGTAAAGCGAAACCATTAATCGGGTTGAGCTCATCTCGGATCTTGGCGTAATCTTTGAATCTGACGCTACATATACCAGACATGTTAACTCCATTATTTCAAAGTCGTACATTATGCTTGGTTTCATTAAACGAAACTGCAAGGACTTTAGTGACCAGTTAACTTTGACAACATTATACATATGCTTTGTTCGTTCTATTTTGGAGTATACGTCTCTTGTTTGGTCACCCTCCTACCAATGTATGATTGAGAGTATCCAAAAACAGTTTATTTTGTTCGCGCTACGACGTTTACCATCCATGCGTGCTGTGGATTACGTTCTTCCGCCGTATCGGAATCGATGCAATCTTTTCAAACTGCAACATCTAGATAATCGCCGAGATGTATCTTCCGCGCTGTTTGTGCGTGATAGCATTAATTCCTGTGTCGATTGTATCGAGTGACTAGCACGTATCAGCTTGTATATGCTTCCGAACGTCGGTTGCGTTAACGCGACGGAGCTTTATTCATCGACCGAGCGGTAGCCAACTACGGTCTTTCTGATCTAATTCCGAGGGTATCGCGGGTATTTAATAAGGTCTACGAAGCTTTTGATTATAACTTGTCGAGAGATTCATTTAAGAAAGCTTTATATAATCTTTTGTAGTCGAATTTATGTAATGTATTTTTTTACCAATTGTTTTGTTGTGCCGATTGTAATTACTGTAGGCACCATTTATAAATAATAAATAAATTAATAAATCTATTGCAGAGTAACTCCATAAATAGAGACGACATGCGTTGAAACCATTATGTAAGATCTGCCGTGTAATACAACCTTCAAAGGGTTTTAAAATCAGAGGAGCAAAATGTTCTCTGGTTAAGGACGCACTCGGATTTTCCTTTAGCCACTGTAAAATATTGTAAGCCCAAAAAATGTTTGGCGGTTTAAACGCAACGTAGTCGCAGGGTTGTAGGTTCCGCGTGCATTTGGGTATAAAGCTATAATGATAAGTTCTCCTAATTTCAAACGCACGCATAATTTGATAACTTTTAAAGTCATATGTGTGCTATGGCCATTGACAAAAAATACTACCGGAAATATTATTTTCTTTTTGACAAGGAATGGATAAAAATGCTTTGAAATGTACTCGTGAAAAATTTCCTTCGTCATCCAGCCATTTTCAAAAAATCACAAAGCCTAACCTTGTGCTAATGATTTGCGAATTTAATCTGATACTCTTTTGTATGGGTAAATTACCGGTTCGATGGTTTCACCAGTAGCGCTAAATGTACCCATAACCGTTATGTTAGATTTGGCAGCCCCCTTTCAATTTCATAAATATTACGTGCACCTTTAGCGGCTAAGACTGATCGTGTTTTGAGGCATAGGAGGAAACATTCCATGATACTAAAATTATTAGTTTCTTGTAAATATTTGCTGTGTTTTTTTATAAGCGCCCGATAGCTGTTTCCGGAGCAGCCAATATGTCAAAACTTATATATGGCGCGCTATTATTGCATATAATTAATTTATTTGACTCTAAACTAAGATTTTTCAGTCATCTTTTTAGTTAAAAATCGATAAAAAAAATATCTTGCTCTACCTATTTATCGGGAGCGCTATCCATTTCAATGGGAAATTTGAAAAGGCTTTTATTTTGTAAACATCTGAAACCATTAGAAACTAAATCTTACAATAAAAATTTAAAACGCAGCAAGATGAATTCTTGTTTATAACGTCATGTAAAAATAAATGTGAATTAGTATATTTCAGGTGATAAATGTTTGTTTTATTGGTGAATTTAGTTTTAATTTTTATAGTACAGCGACACCAGTGAATAATAGCTGCAGTTTCAGTAGAAAATTGCCATTTGGCTCCGGATAGTGCTCCAATATTAAAAAACGGCTATTGTGATATTTGCTGTGTTTTAATATTGGAGCACTATCCGGAGCCAAATGGCAATTTTCTATTGAAACTGCAGCTATTATTCACTGGTGTCGCTGTACTATAAAAATTAAAACTAAATTCATCAATAAAACAAACATTTATCACCTGAAATATATTAATTGACATTTATTTTGACATGACGTTATAAACAAAAATTCATTTTGCTGCGTTTTAATTTTTTATTGTAAGATTTAGTTTCTAATGGTTTCAAGGGTTTACAAAATTAAAAGCCTTTTCAAATTTCCCATTGAAATGGATAGCGCTCTCGATAGCGGCTCCCGATAAATAAGTGAGCCGAGATATTTTTTTATCGATTTTTAATTAAAAAGTTGAATGAAAAATCTTAGTTTAGATTTAAATAAATTAATTAAATGCAATAATAGCGCGCTAAATATAAGTTTTCACATAGAAAATTGGCTGCTCCGGATACAGCTATCGGGCGCTAATAAAAAAACACAGCAATTGACTCACACCAGCTTTTAATATCACTAGCACTAACGTTAGCGCTGGCCGATGTGACAGGTTCAGGGACCCTTATTTTAACATTAGGGTTACGTTTCAGAAACCGTTTAAATCACCTTCTATCTGGAATATTATTTTTGAAAGGGGTATGTCTATTATCGGCCTGAACAAACTCCTTTACAGCATCCAAAACGTCTTCCTTACGCTTAGGGAATCCTTTTTTTTGGCACATGACAAGCCATTCTGCTATAGCGGTTTCCACGCTTGTTGTTATAATAGTTGGGGGGGGGCCAGGTTCAACTTTTTTAAAATGCTCTCCCAAACGGAAAATTAACGTTGCACGACTAATATTTTATTTTTTAGAAGCAAGACTTTTTGATATTTGTTTATTTTGCTTGTTGAAGCAAAAAGCTGAAGTGCTTGTTGAAGTGTTGCATCACTATATGTCCCCCGCTTTTTCGGCATTGTAGCAACCTAAATTACAAAATTTAGCTAAACAAGATTTTAATACCAATAGCTAAATAAATAGAAACCAATAAAAATTTAACCACCGACCGACAATAACTATTCCAATAGTAGTGTAGTTATTGACACTTCTGTGTCAAAAATTATAACATAGAATTTACATTTGTTGACAGTCCATAGTCAATAATTGAAACTACATTAAATTCAGTTACAGCTATTGACACCAATAATATTAACTTATTACCTTTACAGCATTCCTTGTTAAAATAATCTAAATTTACACAAATTTTCTCTTTTGTTGAGCACACGTGTTTACACATCGCCGTTGGATGAAAAACTGAAGTAACCTAACCATTAATTTGATATTAATGCAATAGAAGAGATTGAGATTTTAATGTGAGCCAATCAATTATAAATACACGGAAAGAAATAAATACATATCGTGGTGGTTTCAATAACCACCGAATCAAAAATCGAGGATGTCAATAGCTATAGCTCTTAAGCCGAATTTATTTGACTCTGTAGCAAATTTTTCTGCAGAACAATTAGCTGGAGAATTAAAATCGAAGAGAGAGAGAGAGAGCAAAAACAACCAATCAAATTAGATAAATTGGTTATATTTTTGTAAACAAATTTCCTCTACATTTCAGTTTGTAAAATTTATTGCCCCTTCGGAATAGAAATGTTTATTCTGTAGTTAAATTTGCTGAAGGCAAGCACCTTATCAAAAATAAAGTCCTAACTTGTGCAGAAAATTTTGCTACAGAGTCAAATAAATTCGGCTTTACGCTAGTTGCCAAATACAATTGTGTCGGTAAGCTTTCGTTTATTTGGTTTTTCATACAAAACATCTACGCCAACTTTTACCATTTTGCGATTTTTTTTTGTGTTTGTTCGTTGAAATATTTTAGAACAATGGATTTTCCAGCGGCCGAGTTTAATGATTTCTCTCTCCCCTGGATAATATGTATGAGAAATGCTGGTGGCGGAGCAAACCCAAAAAAATCGCAAAATGGTCAAAGTTGGCCTAGATGTTTTGTATGAAAATTCAAATAAACGAAAGTTTAATGGCAAAATTGTATTCGATAACTATTTCATTATCAATCAATATTAAAACTAAATGTACCATTTGTTCAGGAATTGAATTTCGAAAATCTTTTATCGTACTCGATTTTGCTAATAAAATACTCAGCGATTTAAGTTACAAACTTTATTTTCCAATTTCTGCAGCAATTCTTTAATTTCACTCGTTTACTGCTCACTAATTAACTTTTACTATTCACTTTTACTGTTCACTACTTTTCGCACTACAGTTGTAATAAACTGTCCCTGCGTTCTATATACGAGGGTTGTCCGAAAAGTTTCCGACCTAACAAAGATACAGACATTTTTTCTTCAAATTTATTTTTATTTCTCCACATAGTCTCTTTGTAAGCTTATACAAATAATACTCGGCCTCTCTCTGCGAATTAGTTGTTTACCAAAGTGATGGCCCCCTCATTCGATGAAAATCTCTGTTCTCCGAGCGCAACTTTTAGCGTAGGGAAGAAAAACAAGTCGCAAACAAATGGCAACCGCTAATGTGTGAGATGGCGCATTGTCTTGGCAGAGACAGAGCGTTGAAAATGGTTATCCGAACACGTTTCTGCCCGCAAACGAGGCATCCAACGCACGCGGGCAGCTTTCTCATGCCTGAAATCTTGATTTAATATGTGACAAACGCGTTTTTGTGAACATATTCATATCCTTATCTATCTCTCTAACTTTAATTCGACGTTTGTCCAGCACCATTTGATGAAATTGAGCGATGTTATCGCCAGTGGTTGCAGTTTTTGGACATGTAAATATTTAATGACAGTCGATACTCGATTTTCTCCATTTTCACAAAAACACTAACATCGGCTCGCTCAAACGATTGTTAAACAACAATTGCGCGTCCAAAATGGCTGATATTCTGGTTTACCTTTCTACACATGCATAAGTGCACTCCCTCACTTTTTTTGACGAGTACTGCCATCTTCATGTTGAGGTTGAAAACTTTTCAGTCAACCCTCGTATTTCTCTATCGCTGTTCGAGATTATTATTTTTATTTCATCTGGCGATGTATACGTTTTGCAATTGTAAATCACCTTCATGTAGTTTGTACTCGCGAAAATTCCTCGTCATTAATTCTCCTATCTTGATGATTAACGGCGTTCTTAATTCCAGTATTTCGCTGCCGTTTACACAATTGCTTTCCTTATCTCCGTATTTCCCCGAACTTAGAATGCCATTCTAAAATGCAATTCGCAATGAGTATTGGAGGAATACTTGATCTGACAACAACGATGATGTTAAGTAAATAATATTCGCTTAATAAATCTATTGTCTCCAACTGGGTTCGAACTCGCGACCTTCGAGTTGATAACTCTTGGTGGTGTACGCCCTTATACCATCTGACCAGCATATGATATATACCTGTGCAGGGTAGAACTCGTAACACTATCCCTACCTTAAATCTGTTGGTTCCGAGCAGACACAACCAATGTCATATCGCTTCAATTTATGAACCTGCACAACTTTTCGTCCACCTCTTGACAATTTTGTATGGTCCCTTCCAATCTCCTTGTTTATGTTGAGATCTGCTTTTCCGCTTTCTGGAATTTAGACTATGTCACCTCGTCGAAAATCGTCAAATCTCCCACTGTGATCGTATTGTGCTTTTGATTTATTTCTATGTATATAAAGTTAGCTCACGATTCATCCCGTAAAATGACGATGGTAACACTAAACTATCACGATAGTTTTCCATCCCAGGATATTACTATCAGCCCAGAAATGTTACCATCCCAGAATATTTCATCCCAGGAAAAATTATAATGAGAGAAAACTATCATTTCAGAAAATAAAGTTAGCCGAGCTATCACTATAGCGAAAGTTCATCATGCGATCACTATCAGCCCGGAAATTACACCCATTCCGTAAAAACTATAAAAAAAAAATACATAATAACTAAAGTACTAACATTATATATTAATGGGACGACAGAAATCATAGGATTTAATAAAAAAAATTATTAAATAAAACGAACTAATTTACATATCGGCTTAAACATCACATTCTATAAAAGTGTTGGATTAGGCAGAATGCTTTTAAGATGCGGCACATTATCATCTTCAAACAGGATCCGTTTCATGAAATTTTTATACGTCCAAGCGGCGCAATTAAATTTTAAATTCCGAAAATCATTAAATTACTCAAACTGTTGATGCTAAATCGATCCCACCGCCCATTCTATAAAAGTGTCGGATTAGGACGAATGCGCTTTAAATGTGGAACACTCGTCCTAATCCGACACTTTTATAGACTGGGCTGTGGAAGCGATTGAGTATTGAAAGATTGAGTTACTTAATTGGTTTCGAAATTTAAAATTCAATTGCGCCGCTCGAACGCATATAAGTTTCATGAAACTGATCCTGTATGAAGAACCTAGTGCGCCGAATCTTAAAAATACTCGTCCTAATCCGACACTTTTATAGAATGGGATGTGGAAGCGATTGAGTATTAAAAGATGAGTAATTTAATGATTTTCGAAATTTAAAATTTAATTGCGCCGCTTAGACGCATAAAAGTTTCATGAAACGGATCCTGTTTGAAGATGATATTGTGCCGCATCTTAAAAGCATTCTCCCTAACCCAACACTTTCATGAAATACTATGAAACTGTGCCGCATCCAAAAACCTATCTTTCTCAACTACAATGTGTGCCATCTTTGCACAACTCTCCGTTGCGGCCTTCTGGATCGATCATGCAATCAACTCCACTGCTGGACTCATCATCGACAATCGTACTGGAATCTTCCGCTGGAGTTTATTTACTCCATTTGATAACCCAATTGGTCTCTCCTTTTCTTTGTCCGTAAACTGTCTTTAAGTAGAACTGCACTCTCCCAGCTAGAACCAAACATTTGATTCTGGTCTTGGTTGTTTCTTCAACCCTCTTTAGTTTTCTCTATTCCTGTTGTCTATTCCATTGATCTGTTTTCATGATGCTTATCTCGGGAATCAGGCTATCGCGCAAAACGATCATTCCATCGTTGCGTACTATCTCGTATGTAGAGGAATGGACCTAATTTCCAGCATCTGAAGCATCATCTTTGACTTTTGATTTGATCCTTTGTTTGTCTTTTTTTTTCTTCTCTCTTCAGCTCTTGCGGGTTTTCTTCGCATAATTGCTTTTTACATGCTTTGGAGTTGAATCTTATATAGTTTTCTGACGAGTGAACAATTGTGCTGCAGTTCTGTTCGAAACTGCACTTTAAAATTCTCAAATTTTATTTTAATTTGGTTTAGCCTACACTTGCTTAATTTTATTTTTAAGTTTCTGCCTGATTTGTCCCTCAAATTCCTTGAGCTGGCCATCGACTTTCAACTGTAGAGACTTTATTTTTCCTTTTAGCTCTTTAACTTGAAGAAGATGATTTGATTTTGTCGAGCTTTTCTCGCCTTGCTGGTCGATTTTTGTACCTTGGTCAAATTTTACAGCCTGCTTCTCATTTCCTTTATTTGAAGTAACAGCGCCTTTATTTATTTATTTATATTGAAATAAGTTTACAAATTTGGCATGAAAAATATTAATGTAAAAATACAAAATAAAATAAATCCGCTATGGATTTGAAAATTTAAAATATAAAAGTAAAGTAACAAGTACAATAACCAAATGGGGACCTAAAATTGCCTTAATCTACTTTTAAAATTTTTATCTTTAGTTTTTCTTCCGGGTCCCATTTGAAACTCGATATTTCAAAAGCGATAGTTTATAGGAATTTAAAAATCGATAGGAGCGGGAGTTTAGGATCGGATTGTATCAGGCGATAGGAGCGGGAGTATCGATCGAGTGGATATAGGGTGGTTGTCGCTGTATGTTTACCATACCACGTAAACATACAGTGACAGCCACCCTATATCCGCTCAATCGATACTCCCGCTCCAATCGATTATTAAATTCATATAAACCGAAATTAAGTTTCCCCTTTACCCGCTTGATCATGGTAGATAAACCCATCCGTATTTCGAGGTCAAGTAGCGTATAAACTTCTTTTGAATTTCCTCAATACGTTGGATATGTTCTTTGTAGAACGAACACCACACAATTACAGCATATGCAAGCTGGGATCGAACTTAAGCTATAGACCCAGCCCGCAGGAGTCCGCATGGAGTTCGCTCTAGCGATGCACAGCTCAACGTGCTTAGTACACTTCATGTTTTCATCGAAAGTAACTTCTAAGTCTTTAGTTTCAAGTACTACCTGCAGATATGCACCATTTATCTTATAGTCTTGTGTAACAGGGTTGACTTTCCAGTGAAATGATAGAGATTTGCACTTTCTAATGTTAAGACTCAGAGAATTAAACTCGCACCATACCGCTAGGTTGTCAATGTCAGTTTATGGGAATCGTCGACTCAGGATTTTAGAATGCTTTATCACTTCAGAAATACTATTAATGAAGATTGTCAAAATCCATGGGCCACTCAAATAAGATTTCAACCAGACATGCTACGAAAATGTGTTCTAAAGTTTTGCAGTGGCTGACGGAGTCGAAAGCCTTACACAGTCTGTGTATATCACAGGTGCTTTTTGTATCGTAAGTAGAAATTGGACATCAGTTTGCTGCAGTAAGAATACAAACGGTGGCATGTCGGTGCCGGGTATCACAGATACTGAAGCCCTGACTTATTGTTGTTGCGTCTTGTCTAGATTGAAGCAAGAGCTGATTCATCGCTAGCAGTTGCCTTGCTAGCGTATGGCTAGTTGACTGCTGCAATTGAATTTCAATGGAGCATGTTACGTGGCATGTTATAAATATTAGTTGAGCCCGATGCTATTGTGGCAGCATTGTATTCGTTTTCTACTTCAAATCACGGACGTAAAATTTTTTTCTAACTAATGAGCCCTGACATAATAAACATAATATGTAGGATAAAATATCGACCTGTAATACAGGCACCCATATTGAAAGTGCGATAATTAAAAAATTTTCACCTACCAATATACACCTCCAAACCAAAACCTAATTGAAATATATTATAATATTAGAAAAGAAACAAATAAATAAATAATTTGAAAATAAAGGTTGGCCGAATGGTTGCGGCTGGCTGGTAAATTTGGATTTCAACAATTAATTAGCTGTCGTGAAATTTGAATACAATCGCGCGAAATTAGAATGGAATTTTTTTGCACGATTACTTAACATTGTTTTACATAAACGTGGATGCTGGGTGTGAGTACCATATATTTATATAATCATGTGCACTGGTTGGTACTCATATATGTATAACAGAAATATATATATTTTTTTTCTAATGTGAATGAACTGAAATTACTGAGAAAGGGAATAATTAACTGAAATTATTTCTGATTAGTTTTTACTCGTTAGTCATTCCAATTATCAGAAAAATCCTATATAAAAAAATTGTTCGCCCACACTCGTCTTATATATGTTCTTGTACACATAACATAGGTAATTGCCCATCAATCACATTCACGAAACAACTTAACAGAGACAAACACATAAAATCATAAAATGATATATTCGTCTTTCTAAAACATAAATTTAGTTTTGCTTTGTGCACAGAGCGCTTACATTGTGATTGTGTCCTAGAAATTATTCCGATGCAAATTACAATGCACACAAATCTTTTTATGCATGCGCGATGCTGCAAATACATATATGTAATAAAATCCATCTACAATGGCATCATGATGGAACTGTCGCATATACGGCACGGATAAAGCGTGGGAGATTTATTACAACCAATCAATCATAACGTATTGCGCACATTAGCGTAATGTTGGGAGAGCGCGATTGTTGAATTTTATATATCCGCCGGACTTACGGGTTTCTGTATAGGAGGGCGGCTACTTATATATAAATCAACTTTCTTTAACGAAACAACAGAAGTCAATAACATTTGCAATCACACCAAAAAACTACATACGGCAATTTTCACTTTTCATCCGCACGATATTATTATTATGGGTGGGAAAATTGTCATCATCATCATCTGTTGAATTATGCATATACATGTGAAATTGTATTTATTTATTTTTTTCTATTTTCAGTAAATCAAACACAAGATGATGATCAACAAAATCAGCAACAAATCCAACAGCATAAAAATGACATAGTGACCCCAAGATCAATACAAGATTTACCAGAGAAATTATTAATGTCAGGAATCTATTTACCAGGTAAATTGTCATGTTTTATTGTTTTGTATTTAAAGTTTTTTTTTGTTGATTTGTCTGCGATTTTGAGCGTGATGCGCGATGACAGATTGGAAGATTTATATATTTTTGTTTGATGTCATGTTATAAAACATTGCAATGTTTTGTTTGAAAGATCATTATTATGTATCGAGTATATGGGAAACAAAATATGTAATTGTTGCTTATATTATACCGTGGGAGTGGTATTTTCAAAATTATTATTTAAAGTTAACCTGACTTCTGTTTAAATTGCTACTCGATGCAGAGGTCATACGATGTATATACGGGTATCATTGTTAAGTATGAAGTTCAATATTGCAAAATAATTTCATTGAATTATTGTGCTACTTTAGAAACGATTTTAAGAGGGCAGGTACATAAATGTTTGGTCCTTTGTACTCTCACGTAATGTATGTCATGTAACCTGACATTTTTGGATTACGGAACATTATTCATAATTATATTTCAAGTTTTGACGCTGGATGCTTGGTAAGATTTATTTTCATACTATTCATAAAAAGCCCTGCCATTCGGGACAAACGCCCGTAAAAATATATATCCGTAAAATGTTAAATTTGGTTTAAGAGTTAAATTATGTCGAGATTGCAACACACAATAGTAGATTCATGATCATTGACGCAACACTAAAATTAAATTTGGGAAGTTGATATAAGTGATATAAGGGCGACTTGTGACTTTCTTCAAGTTAATGAATAATATACGACACATATTATATATTGTATATTACACGCCTAAATTTTCAGTAGTGCTTGAACGATAGATTTATGAACTAGATTAACTACGTAGCAATCACTAAAGCTTTTCAGCACTGATAAGCGCTAGACAGCAACAGGTGCAAAGCAAATGGAGAACAGTTTCTTCCTCCCCATTCTGCTCGCACCTATACCTATGGGAGTGTCCCATAATACCATACAGACCACAATATTTATATGCCACCGCAACAGCAATACCAGCTGTCTGGATCTTGACAGGTCTATATTTTCGCCAGATCTGCCTAATTATTACGCATCCGGTACTATTCGACCATCTCTCGTTCGTTGTTCTTCTAGCTTTCCCTTAACGCAGTAATATGCACGTACTGATGAGAAACAATTCTGAGCTACTTTCTACGTAATAAAATATGATTTAAGCGTCTTAACTGAAACCTTTTTGTCTGTAAAAATACGAACATTGCTTGCTGATATTACATTATACCTCAACCAGATAACGGCTTCCCTTATCACGGTAAGTGCAGCTCGAAAAGCGCGGCAATAGTCCGGCAGACGAGAAAAGAGGTTTAAGTTTAATTGTTCAAAGAAAAGTTCATTCGCAACTTTCCCATCCGCCTCAAAACCATTTTGGAGGACAGGATAGCTTGGGGTGCGATATGATAGAAAATATCCAGTGTTTGAGTGGATAATAACATAATACAGAAGGCAGCTGTTCGCTGTGCTTTCACCACGGATTTTAAGATGTTCAAAATATGTAAAGCTGATTGGCAAACAGTAACGACATATAATATAATAGGCCTAATAGTTAAAATATAGAGCCAACGTACATTGTGGGGCTCCAAACTCCATCTCTATCCAATGGCATTTTTATAGGAGTACAGCGCTATTGTAGGTTTCTTGCTCTTCCTTAAAGGTAAAGTTTCTAGCTTAGTTTGCTGACCAGAATGAGACCCAGCTAGGGTTGATCTTAGAAAAATACCAACTCAATTTTCTTTAGATTCACATTTAAACCGCAACTGTTAGCCCAATTGGAGAGAATATAGCAAACGCACTTTGCATGCGTTCTCTTAAAGTGCAAGGATATTTATACAAAACACCAATCGCAACGTCATCCGCATAAGCAATCACTTTAAAGTCCAATCTGTTTAATAATGGGTCATGGCCATGTAACAAATTTATGACCAAGTCAAGTTCCAAAGAAGAGAATACTCCACCTTGCAGTGTGCCTCTACCTACAAAATTGTTATTGAAAGTTCCCCTCCCCCCTCCCCCCGACCCCCCAGGGCTGGCCGTCATGACCCTGTTTTAAGTATTTTATCTCCCAGTCCCAACTGATGATCAATGATCCATTTCATTGAATAAGGACCTAAACGACTACCACTGCATATTGGTAAATTGAAGCGGTTTCAGGTTAGATATGACTTGAACCAAGTTATGCAATTAAGTGAAAACCCAAATGCGACTAAACTCTGTTGGAGTGCCGGGTGGGTATCTTTATCTCGTTAATTATTTACTATGGTGAACTGACTTCGACTTTGCGAATTCGAGATTTTTCTCAAATAAATTTTACAATCGAAATTTGAAAGCGATGATTGGCTAGATTGAGAATGATAAGATATGATCTATAGAAGTAAAGTGTTTGCTTTGGGTATTAACTTGTAAAGTAAAGGTTACCAATTAGAATGCTGTTGCTGTTTTCATGCAGACGAAAATTGTGGATCAAAAGGTTCAGTCCCGATGGATGGCCTTACTAAGAATTTTATTATAGATTTAAGTAAGGTAAGTTTGATGAGATTAAGGGCCGTCGAATTGGCATAGATCGGTGTATATTTGCCAAAATCTCGAATGACAAACGATTTTATCAACAAAAACTTCGGAAAAACCAAAATTTCACACCAATAACCTCATCATCCCCACTCCAATCCTGTAATCAATAAATACTAGTAAGCGGTTGTTTTGAGTACTAGATCGTTTCAGCTAAATTTGTGGCATTATCATGTAGCACTTATATATTGTGTAATAAAGGAATAATTAGCTACCAGCTTCAATCGATGGATTTAACTACTAAAGGCCTGATGACAAAATTGATGGGTTTTCCAATACCTTTCAAACGACAATCAATATGTAAATAAATAATAAAATAATAAATTTTATTGGAATGATCAAAATTCAACAGCCTCCAGCGCCACAACGGTAGTTTTGAGTACTACTATTACAAGAACCCGGCGTCGTCCCCAATCTTTTGTGATTTCAAAAAGATATGATGTCCATTATTCAAAATAAAATTCAAATGACCTCAAAAATATGCGGGGATGGCTCATTTTATATTATGGATTTAAATGAATCATTCCCTGATATCTAAGTGTCGTGGACGATCTCATTTGATTTCTTGGGACGTATATCCAGAATGGTTATCATGGAGTATTCCTTATGTTCAAGGGATTTCTCGATAGGAGTAATAAGAGAATAGTGAGTAATCTATTTAGCTTAATCGAACTCCCAAAGTGGGCTTATGTATCATTCCAAAAAATTTAGTTGAGAAAATACTTAACTTATAGGTGCTGAGAGCTTTTCCCTGCCTTAGTTATAAATATTACATTTACTTCAGTCCATTTACTAGGAATGTGACAGAGTTCTACGCTAACGCCACCGAGTCCTGTCGACTTATAAGGCTTAAAACTATTCATAACCCACAAGATGTTCATCCTGCTTATAACCTGGTTTTCAGTGACTGCGAATTTGTTATCCCTGCGCCTTTATGGTACATATTCGGAGTTACTTCAAAAGTAAACTTCCAGTTGTAGCTCTGCACTAGTTACGGCTCAGAGCAATGAGAAAACTCAGAGCAATGGGACTTAAAGATAGTATTATACGCAACCTAGATGTCTCAGAGGACTCCTGTATTTTACTACAATATAGCATCCATGCATTTCACCTAACATTAGTTTTAGCTTTAGTTTTCTTGGTTTTCTAAAGAGCCTCCTGCATTTTTTACGGGTGTTTTGAGTTCCTTTCTACCAACACGTTGGTCGAGGTTTCCCCAGTGGTCTGCGACGACATTATTAAAGGCGTCGGATAGCTGGTTCACTAGGACATGAAGCACTGGTGTTGAAGCAGGAGGGTTTGGAGCCGATACCGGTAATAAAATACTTCTAAAGTTCTAAAGATATCCCAATCGGTTTTTTCCTGTTCTCCCCAGCTAGATTTTTTGATGGGTTAAGTCTCCAATTCAAATAAGAGGAGTGATTATCCGGCACCTATACCACCATTCACTAAACTACTACTATGGTATCTGAGACAAGTTTAATGTCTAGACTTCTTGTCGATTAACAGTTATAAACGTTGGATTAGTACTAAGAATAAATTCAAGAGAATCTCACCTCTTTCATTCAGATAAGTGCTTGCCCCAAATTGAGTGATGTGAATTTGCATCACTTCCCAGGATGAATCCAATTTTCTGTTGCTTATCTTTCTTTAATGAGCTTCGAAAAATTACTAATGGGATATCTTCTTCATCATTTGGAAGGTAAGCTAATATTAGTCAGAGGTTTTGACCATTGAAATTTCAATTCTTGTTGTGGCCACGTCCGAATCACTGTAATTTGATAACGGATCGATATTCAGATTATTTTTAACATGAATTCATATATCAGTTTATATTTAGGAGTCCTAAGTCAAAATACCTGATCACCATTGATCCAAGGTCCTTGGACTAGGACAATGTCTGTCTCATCTGCTTTTAGTTTGAGTATGGGCCCAGTTACAATTACATCATGGTCCTTCTCTGACTGTGATTCCTCCAGGGATCCACAAAGTAATCCCTTCGAAGTGGACACCTCCTAGTATGTGGAGAGGATTTCTACTTCCTTACCCATTTCCATGATGTTCAAGTTGTCAGCCTCTGCTACCGGTATCGGTGCTCTAAAGATGTCACCCTCATCTTTCTTATAAATTTTGAGTGTGACTGGGCTGAAAGCATAGCTAATTATTTGATCTTCTTACTGAAAAATCATTCATGTGCCAGGAAATCAAGCTATTGCTTTTCTAAACAAGAGCTGCTTATGAACTTCATAGGCTTTTAGACAGTGCAATCAGTCCATTATGTCTCATTTTTTAATCAATGTACAGCCTTTTTCATATACGTAGTATAGTCTTGAATCTTTTCCAATTCGAGTGACGTCTCCGTTATGAGCTATATTATCTATTCCTAGATATTACCCGGATCCTGTAAATGGTAGCTGAAACTGCACAAAAGCCATTGCGAGCCTCGGAGCCATTGTACAATGAATTGTAGATTATCACGCACTAACCAATTTTGAATCAGAACCAATACAATACCGCACTGGGAACCAGATTAGACCACCCTTATAATAGAAGCTGCTTTCGCCAGCTAAAACGCAATATAAGTTGTTTAGAAATACATGTGTCAAGTTCTATTATCGATATGCCAGGGTAACTCTTAACGGTCATAGACAATCGTGCTACCAATTTAACAAATAATGCTAAACGTTTTTTTACGTATGCATCCGGCCTCAGCAGAATAACACCAACTCTAGACGTACAAAAGGCTTGGCGTCCTACAACTATAACAATCCATTACACAATTTTGCTTATTTTAAAAATATCCACTAAAATTAAAAAATTCAAGGTGGTTACAAAGCTACTGTTACGGAAGAATCGTGCTTTGGATGCAGAAACCAAAGAGGCTAAATCACTTTGAACTAAGTGCGAATTCACTCTAGAAAAAAAATATTTTGTACAATCTGCATAATATATTCAGCGACAAACAATTTCACGCGGTTTATCTTTTTCTTGTCTTTTGTGTTTTATCCAGCCCCAACCGGCCATAAAACTGCAACGTATTCATATTTATCCAACCAATTAAAAGTGTTGTTCCTAAAGTAACTGACCTGTCTACAATTCCACATCTATACATATTCATAGAGATAAAATTATTTTTCCTTTAATTGGTCTTTTATGGCCTGGCCATATAAACATAACTAAAGATGCTCTAAGGTAATAAATTTACTTATACAGATCAAGAAACGCATTTTAGAAAAAAAATAACTGTAATAAGCTATAACAGTAATACATCGTGGTAAATATTCAATTTATCTCAAATTGCATCAATTATGCAATCGTCTCAAATTATTTTGGTCTCTAAATGGTACAATTATCAAGTTATTGCCTAGGATGGCGCCTACTCAAGTTGTTATGCTAATAAAAAAAATGAAATGCGTAAGAAGTACGTAGGTTATTATTTGGAATTTCTTGGAAGATGCCAATTTAATTCCTAAAAACGTTAATAAACGGACATTAAAATTAAAGATGTTGTTCGGTGTGTAGACATACTATACTTATCAAGACATTTCATTTAGGACTATTGTGTGGGATCCCCTCATCTATAGCCGAGATATCCTTTGTAGGTTGAAGAAAAGAACAGAAGAAGACAACAATCCTAATGATAATACAATCCTTTGCACAAATTTAGAGATGAACATTTTACACAGCTCTGTAATTCCTTTAAAGCTACCACGAATTCATATTACTAATTTTTCCATCTTTCGTGGGTCTCGGCCGTGATTAGCGAAGACAAAAGGATTTCAAAAATTGTTTTTTTTTTTATTTTTAATCAACCCAATCTGTATTGGGGCACAAAGCTATCCTACTCTTTCGCGGTTTTGATTTTTCCTTCCTTACTTTACGCCAGTTGGCCAAATCGAGGACGTATGCCAGCATATATTGGCATGCAGCTATGCAATGTGCATCAAAAATTGTTGCTTTAATAAATAATTTTTCTCTCTATGTGTCTCTCTTTGGCAATTGTATCGCTTCTAGGTTCACCGCCGTTTGCCGGAAGTTTCATGCGACATACTTTCTCGGTGACTTATCTGTCACAAGATTTGTGGATGTCTATTTCTAACTATTTCAACTACAAGCTGCAGGCCTCTTGTCTTCTATACAAATAACACGCGATCAGTATACCAATTTTGTCCCGAAATGTGTGAAACGAAATGAGTGTAACCGGAATGATATAGTAGTAGCATATGTGTTTGTGTTAGTTTCGTGCGTATGATTGTTTTTCTGCATATGCAAGTCACGTGTCATTCTTTTTTGTTTATTCATATTAACTCTTTCAGTGCAAACATGATTTCGGCTAGTGTATTGAGGAACACGATTGCGCTTTTTGGCACTCAAAGGGTTAACCATTGTAAACGCCATATTTTTGCCATTTTGTTTATGTATTTTCGATTTTTTTTATAATTAACATTTTATTTTTAAGATTTATGGAATTTAAAATAAATTTACTTATAAAATTTTATTAATAGATGTACAATTAATTTATGATAATAGAAAATATAAAATACATTGGCATGTTAAATAATGACACTCCACAGCTCGAGAGCAGACGTAATGTGCTGAGAAAAGGAAATAAGCACCATACAAATTAAACCGATTCGTCCGGATCGCGTTATTTTGGTGCTGTTCATCATACAAATGACACAAATACGAACAAAAGAAAAATACAAATACAAAGACATAATTGTGTATTATACACTGTGTACGTATTCGATTTTTTTTGCTTCACTCATTTTAAATGAGTAACTCACGAGACAAAATCGATATACAGGTTTCAGTGCTGAGTTATCAAATAACTATGAACGGCAAAGTCTTTTATTATTGAACCGAACCGCGTTTAGCTGAATATGAGGACATGGTCGCTTTAGGAAAGATATGCATTGTATGGTTTTGGCTGTGAACTGAAGCTTGCATTCATGCAAGACAAGAGAATGAGGGCTGTGTCCATTATTCGTATATTCTTGTTCATTATGATAAGATCTTTCTTACTTAACTCAATTGCTTGATTGCTGATGTTGAATTTCCTTCAATTCCTTGGCTCAAGCTCATATAGTTCGCCAAGGGTAGCATAATTGAGCTCTGTAGTAGAAGCATTACCATGTAATATTTGATGCATTGAATACGAAAACTTTTGTGAGTTCCAACCAAGTAAGTTGGAATATTTTTTTATCATTATCTCAACCGAGACGATTAGCGCGGTTGGTGAGTTCATTAATCGAATAAAATATGCTCAGCTTAGAGCTTACTAAGGATATTCTATTTTATTTGATTGCCTAAAATTTTAACTCTTTTAACTACCCGTATCAACCATCTTACCGTTTCCTTATTTTGTAACTAATCAATCCTACACTCATCAATATAATAATTGGAAATTATAAGTTCGGCGCAAATTTGAAACTTTCATTTCAAATTTTCAACTTTTATTGTAGCGCTTTTTTCCCCTTTTTACACTAATTGCCGTAGGCACTTTGCGAAAAATACTTACACTTAATAAACACATTTTATGACACACTTGTTTTCGTATTTCACAAAAAATTAGATTCTTGAATATTTTAATTAAAAAATTTGTTCAAAAAGTTTAAAAAATCACTCGATCGATTTCGACTTGTTAGGTGATTTTTAATTATATATAGTAGAAAAAAACAAAAAAGAAATAAAAGAAGGAGACAAAAACTCAATAAAAATTAATCTATTGATCGTCCTAACCATCTGTTGTTTATACAGAAAAATTATTAATAAAAAAGGGGAGGAGGATAATAGTTATGCGATTAGTCATCGGGTGAGTAACAAAATGTACTTCAATATACCTTGAATTTTGTTGCTCAGCCGATGACAAATCGCTATCCTCCTCCCTCTTTTATTATTAAATTTTCCGTATAAATAACAGAAGGTTCTGACGAACACTAGATTAATTTTTATTCCCTATTTTTTGTCTCTCCTTCTTTTATTTCTTTTTTGCTTTTTTCTACTATTTATAATTAAAAATGACCTAACAAGTCGAAATCGATCGAGTGATTTTTTAAACCTTTTGAACAAATTTTTTAATTAAAATATTCAAAAATCTAATTTTTTGCGAAATAGAAAAACAAGTGTTTAATTTATTCACATTCAGATATACAGTCTTGGCCAAAAGTATTGAGCACCCATGATATCTTACAATTTTTTTGCGAGTATCAATTTGAAATAAATTGAAACAATTTTTATAGGTTCACATTATTATTTATTATATCGACGTAAATATTTTGTGGGTCCACCCTTTGCCTTAATTACGGTAGAAATTCTTTTGTGTAGAGAGCTTACAAGTTTATACATTCTGCAGGACGTATGGCGCTCCATTCTTGGTGCAGACAGTGTTTTAGGTCTTCTTTGTTACTTATTGTGTAGCGCCTGACTCTGCGTTTTAATAAACTCCATAAATGTTCTATGGGGTTCAGGTCCGGAGACAGGGCAGGCCACTCCAGAACCTTAATGACATTTTCTCGAAACCATGCCATTGTGCGGGAATATTTATGACATCCATGTTTGCATCACGAAAAAGTGTTACAAATGAGGACGCAGATTCTAGGACGTTTATGTATTTTGAAGAGTTCAAAAGAGTTCCCATACACACGAACATTTAACCAACTCCAGAATTAGTCATGCAGCCCCAGACCATTATGCTGCCCCCGCCGTATTTTACGGTTGGTACTACCACATTCGCTGGACTAATTGCTTCGCCTACCCAGTCACGCACAAAAGCTACACCAAGTGTACCAAAAATCTGAAATAAAGAAAATGTAGAGACTTCGGAAAACTAAAATATTTGTATCGATGAATATTTTAAAATCATATTATTTAATATTATTAGGGCATAGAATTGTCAACTTATGTACTTCCAAGTTTGATTCGTCTGACCACACGATATTTGACCAATCTTCTTCGGTGAAACTTTGGTATTTTAATGCCCATTTATACCGAGCCTTCTTGTTTTTTTCGGAGAGCCAGTGTTTCTTCCTGGCTTTACATTGTTTCAAACAAACTTCCTGAAGCCTTATGCGAGTAGTGCGAGCGGATATTGGTTTCTTAATTTCTACTGACAACTCAACAGCGAGGTTTGAAAAAGTTTTTTTCCTATTTTTTAAAGCTTCTCTCACTAACTTTCGGTCATCACGGTATGTGGTGATGCGTTTGCGCCCAGTTCTGTACCTATTACTATGTGATCCACTAGCGGTGAATAGCTCAATGGTATATTGCACAAATCGGCGTGAACATTTCGCAGTTTTAGAAATCTCTACTTGTGATTGTCCTGGTTCATGCGGAAGCTGTATCTGCCCACGTTGTTCTAAACTTAACTCTTGTTGTCTCGGCATATTGCAATAATATCACTAAATTTAACAAATCAAAACACCAAAAGCGCACTAGATCACTGGATGAGTACACAATGAGCGAAAGTAGCGAACTGACGGACGAATTAATACAAAATGGAAAAATAACAAATTTTATTGCACCAGGTGGTTTATTCCCATACCTGCGGTGTGAGTCACGGTTCTTAGTCCTTTTTAGATGTCGAAAAAATAATAAACAAAAGGATTGTTTTCTGTTATAATTATCGTGTACGCCCGAAATTTATAGGGTGCTCAATACTTTTGGCCAAGGCTGTAATTTTTTATTTGATTGTTAATATTTCAAGATTATGGTAACGTACCTAGGGTCGGCGTTATGGGTGGCCTGTACGCCTCTATCATATATGTCATATCATAAATACAAAAACAAGTGTTTAATAAAATGTATTTATTAAGTGTTTTATTGTAGCACTGATTTGTTTAATATTCGCGTCGATTGTGACATCTTTATCTACTTCGTAGATGATGATGATGCGAGGAAACCTCATAGGCTGGTTTTGCTATATCAAGCCAACTTCCAACAAGCCCTTGTTGTTCCAAAATAATTTTAGATCTACATCACTTGTTGCAGTGCTTTGGCATGGCCCATTCTAAAAATGTTATTTTTTCGGAGATTTCACATGAAATAGTCATTGTGCTGGATTTGTGTGAGTTTGAATTTCTGCTATTCGGAACATTCAATACTCCAACATACCGTAATCATGGAGCTAGTCCAGAAAAATTATTTTCTGTTTGGCAGCATTCATTAATTTGGTTCATTAGCAACTGAGCAATATAACTAAAATAATTTAAAGAAACCGTTGACAATAATTTGTACGTCTTATGATTTGCAACGATAATTAAATCATAAAGAAAATAAAAATTTCCGGAACTAGAATATGGTTAGTCCAAACTACATTGAAAAACAGACGTCCTTAAGAATAAACCTAGGTGAAGCTTTTAGCATCGATTTATGAATGCAAATGTAGATGTTCATAATTCATTTTGGAAGCTCGGTTTAATCCGAATTTAACGGTCAAAACCAGCTGAAAACGTGTTACCATTCTTAATACTAAACTAAGCGAATTTGCTATATCGCTCAAAAACGTAACTTCCATAACTACAGACGGCGCTTCTTTGAAAAAAGTGGGGGTGCTTGTGCTTTGCTCATGGTATTCAATTGACTATAGTGAAAGTGGTATTTAAAAGAGATAATTTTGTGGAAGAGGATTCAGATTACGAGGAAACCGAAAGTTTTCGAAGTGACAATAAAAATCAGCCCTAACTAGTTCAACATCAATAAATCCGCCCAATTATCGCTAAAGTACGACAAGTGGCTCTGATGCTTAAAATCACCATTAAAAACAATATTTGTTAAAAACATATCAAAAACGACTTGAAGAAAGAGCTTAGCATTCTTTTAGGTTTCATACTGAGAGTTGCGACCCATTGCAACAGCCTCTTGATGATGCCGGAATGATTTTATTGACATCGAGCCTAAGATATCCTTTTCAGAACAAGAGTTTCAGTTATTGTCAACTATAATAACAGCCTTGTTGCCAATAAAAACAGCTGTATAGGCATTATGCCGTATGGAAGCAATCTTTATAATGTGGATATCATGTGAAAGTTCATGCTCGATGAATTCACTCTTCAGAATACACCCTTCAGCGAGGAACTAAAAGAAGCTCTTATTTTTAGAATCACAGAAAGCCGTCCAGTTTATTCCGATGTATTGTATTATCTATTTGAGCCAAAGATTTCAAATGGATTAGCCCTTTGAAACCCGGCCCTAAACCTTTATAATAATTAAATCAATTATGATGGTACTTAACTAATTGTATTGCACTGATTTCAAATTTGTTGACCAAATTGACCTCCGGTGAACGGTTCCGGCACGTTTATGAATAATGTGAATTATTTCACATTATTCATAAATGTTACTAAATAAAATCTCACATACAAATTTATTTATGTATATAATGAAAATTATGAAAGCAATTATTCTTAGAATTAATGCACAAATGAACTTTGGACTTAGTACAAAGTACTCTAGATCAGTGATTCGTAACAGGGGGGTTATCACCGCAAAAAACCAAAAGTAATTCTAAGGAACTATTAATGCTTGGATTTTTAAAAATAACTAAAAAAAAATTTAACAAAATACAAATGTTCAGTTGATTATAAAATTGTTAACAAAATTTAGCTTACATACGAGTATATACACTCGCTAGCAACTAAATCGATTCAAACCTTCAGCGCTCACAAAACTCGATTTTTTTAAAAACTGCTTTACCGATTTGTACAATACGTTATTTTTTTGCAAGCCTGAATTTTTTACTTTAAAATGACACAATTTTCCTTTCAATTGGTTTAGTACTTTTTTATAGTGAATTTTGAATGAAAACGCAACCAAAATCGATGATTATGAAAAAAAATTGGGGATATTTAAATTTAAACTACAACACAATTACAATTCAAGAAAAACAAAAACAACAATGATTTGCATGCGGTTCCCCATTGGCCTTATTAGGGTTTTAAAAGGTAAATGATTCCTGGCTCGAACCATCCGTTTTGTGTGACATCTTGCATTGTCATGCATTAATATGAAATCTTCCCCATATATCCTGCGTAGGGCGCTACATGATCCAAGAGAATGTCCTCGATATATCTTTCAGCGGTTATCCTCGATATATCTTTGAGCGGTTAGACCTCCGCTACGGCCTCCACCAGGTATGAAAACAAAATCGGTTTTTCCCTCAAGCGACATGCCACCCCATACCACGCACGAACCGCCGCTGTACGAGTCTGTTTCAGCAAGCGAAAATCGCTCTTCTGGAAGCCGGTAGATCCAGCTTTGTAATACTACCATGGAGACAAATTCTGCAATCGTCAGTGATTAGAACAGACCTCCATTACTCTAACGGTCTCTAACGGACCGTTTTGGAGTGAGGTTGACTTCCTTCAAGTGTGCTCTTGCTGTCCATTAACTACCACCTTCATCTCGAACTTGTCTTAGCTCCTGCTGAACATCGCCGCCCGTGATATGGCGATTTCGCAGTGAAGTTAGGACGATAAAGCGATCATCTCTCTCAGATGAACACCGATACCGGCGGGTATGTACCTCCGATTGAAGGTACCATTCCCTAAATTCTTCTGGATACTCTTGAGACAGCAGATTAGCTCATGTTTGACGAGCGGCTTCTCGTTGACTGCATCCTTCTTGCAATGAAGCATAACTTGTGTGGCTTTTTCTGGAGTAGTATCCATGATTTTGAGGAAACAACCAATGAAACTTGTAGAGATTTGTTCAGATTAACGTCTGATAAGTGACTAATAGCATGTATTGGTCAACGTGGTATTATACAGGAGATTCCAGCGCGCCAATTGTTTTCACCGAAACATTGCGTTTTGCTACGAATGCTTTAATTTGAAAATACTGTATAGATTTTAATGATAAAAGTGTCCTTGTAAATATAAAATACTAAGCTGTAAAAAAAAGTTGGTTTACGGAAATTGGTTAACCCATTTTAACAAAATACGCCTTTTTGTACGCGCGGAGGTTTGAGTCGATTTAGTTGCTCGCGAGTGTAGTTTACTGCTTATTGTTATTCCGCTATTCCACACTTTTATTATTCCGTCGTGATTCTTTCCTCGTTTCCTTCCCCTTCACCAGCAAACTAGCAACAGATTGTAGGCAAAGGGGAAGGAAACGAGGAAAAAACAATCACGACGAAAGAATCAAAGTGTGGAATTGTGTATTTCCATACATGAATTTTTGTTTAAATTTTGCGTATAATGCCGAATCTCCAGTGAAACCGTGAACACCAAATTGTGAAGTATGAAAGTTAAAATGGATAATGAAATAATGAAGTTATTTTTTATATTTATTATATTATATAAAAAAAATAAACGAATAATAAAAAAATAAAGTTATTATAGATAATTTAACAAATATAAATTATTAATAAAAAAATCGGGGCCGCAAAAAAACTATAAATTATTTGGTGGGCCGCGAGTAAAAAACGGTTAAGAACCACTGCTCTAGATAATCCTTTATAATTCGGATATTTTTACATATACTCGATGAATAGTTTTGTTGAAACTATGGAAGGTGATCAATCCCATCGTAGCGGGTATCTATTTTCGAACTTCCGTTGATCGTACAGTGGTCGTTGGTGATGATGTTGTAACTGTCTCTTCGAATTTTCTTTTATTTGTAGATTTTTTTAAACTAACCTTAGTTGCACTTCCAACAAATCACTCGTGATGAACCCTTGCAATCAGTGTTTTTGCATCTGCTAGCCGAGTGGCTTTCTTGAAATAAAGGCAGATGGCAGATGGTCTACTCCATCAAACCGGACATCATTTTCTGGACGGATTTCCCTAAATCGTGTAGGTTTTGCTGGTGTAACCGATAGTTCATCATTGTTCCTTTTGATGGAAGCTTTCTTGAAACTCATTTTGGTGAGACAACATCCTAATTTCAATTTGAAATCTTTTGATTTCAGGTTGTGTTGACTACAAAACTTCAAGTGGAACAAATACAAATGCATGTCTTCAGTCAATTTGTCCACATATGTTGAATTAAAGAAAGATGTTTCCATTACCCTTGAGGCGATTTGTCAACATACGTTGACGTGTTTTTTAACTGTCGTAAGAGCTTGAAAACGAATAAAAACATTATAATTTTTTCTGTTGCGCATATTTGCGACATTCACGATCACGAAATATAAATGGTTTTATCCTTACAATAATATTATAATACTATATAAAATTGAATTTTTTGCTTGCCTTACGTGGCCCCGGTGGAAGTAATATTTGGGAGGGAAGGTTTGGCACAAAAATAATTATAACTCTGTCAAATTTAGTACTACCCTCAAACACAGAATAAATGTTGACTTCCAAATAGTAATAGAACATATATAATATCTAACACACCAAATACACGGAAATAGTAAAACAGAAAATGACTGTAAAATCATGTCAATATCTGTTGACATTAGTTCTCAAAGAGTTAGGCAATTATGGAATATTTAACAAAACCAATAATAACATGATTGCTACAAAAATTGTTGTGGTGCTTAGAAAATTTGCTTACAATATTACAATTTTACTTAAAAAGTATCAAGAGAGCGAAAATAATATAGTAGAGGAAATTGAACCACCATCACACGAAACCAGCATTAACCTTTAAAGAAAAATTGGATTTGGAAATAAAAATGGAGACCAGTATCCAAGTAATTGATTAACCAACATCTCCAAAACGAATATTGGTTAAACATAGCAAACAAGGGAGATGGCGTTCTTCGAAGAGCAACATATAAAGGAAATATCTTTAAATTTGGGTTTTTAAGGGCCGAATTTCAAAGGGCCGAATGTCGAAGGGCCGAGAATGTCGAAAGGACGTATGTCGAAATGCCGAATGGGTCGAAGGGCCGATTTTTTTTTTTGGTTTTTAGAAATATAATTTTTTAAATTTGTTCTTTTATGGAATATTTTGTAAATTTTTTTTTATTAAACATAAATGAATTTCTTATGAATTTATGTATTTAACTATTTTTCATCTTTGGATATTAATGAAATTCCGCGTATCCAGTCAGCGATACATTTTGGCGAAGGAAAAATTTGTCATACGCCACCTGAAGCATTTGGCCCTATGTCAGCCTTCTGATAATAGGTATATGGTACAAAAAACAAAAAAAATACATTAAAAAAAATCGGCCCTTCAACCCATTCCTTTGATATCATACCTTTTTAAATATATCTTGTCCGTTCGACCGACAAGCATGGACTCCGAACGGGCATTTTTTTCTGCTGGACTAATTGCAACAAAATCAAGATCCAGATTGAACGACGATGTCCTAAATGTGATGTTGAGCGATAGATTTTTCTAAATTAAAGTTAAAATATTTATTAACAGTAATGAAATTTTGCTCTGGATTTCAATGAAGTAAATAGAACTTTGAAATAAATTATGCTCGGTTATTTTATTTAAATTTTCTTTATACGTAATTATATATTTTGATTTACGATAAATTACCGATAATTGGTTTTTCATAAATTATTTATCGTTTACCGATTTTTCAAAAGTGGGTTTGCGTACCTTATACCCGAAGCCCCAAACTGTTTCGACTTCAGAAATTTATGCTTTTAATACGGCATACAGAGTCCAAATAACTATTTAGTATATGCCAGCCAGTTGCTGCTTGTGCATTATCATTTACTCTATCTTTCTTCCCATAGGATTTTTGCATACAGAGGAAGTTGATGTTATGATTTGCCGAGTATTGCCTGATCTCGTGATCTACAAGTTTTGATTTGCATATTTAGCTGTACAATCATCAGTTTGCAGATGCTTATGTTAATATGTTAATTAACAAAGACTGCCTTTCTAAACAGGTCCAAGGCCAGTTTTGTTTAATAATCGTGGCCTTGAGCCGATTGCAACATTTTTGTCTATATCGTTAGCTGGTGTTGCTATCAAACCAACTTCCTACAAGCCCGTGTTGTTTAAAAATAACTCCCATGTCCTCTAATTTAAGATTGTACGAAGTATATGGTATGTTGGCTATTACACACGGCATTTTTCGCCATCGTTCTCGTAAACTTTTTTTGTGGACCTGACCGTTCTAATCATAGCTGAGTTTAAGAGGCCTTTAGGTCTTTAGCTTTTATTTCATTTGAAATATTTTTATACCGTTTCGTCATGCGAATTATTTTGTTCACATTTGAAAGGTGTTGTTTTGTTTCTAGATCTGCATCGCTTGTTGCAGTGCCTTGGCATGGCCAATGTTAAAATTGTTGTTTTTCCGCAAATTTCTCATGAAATAGTCATTGTGCTGCATTTGTGTGAGTTTTAATTTCTGATGTTCGTTTCGCTACGAATGGTTTTATATTTATGGAAATATCTACGACCACAACATACCGTAATCATGGAGTTAGTCCAGAAAAATTAATTTTCTATTTGGCAGCATTCATTAATTTGGTTCATTAGCAACTAAGCAATATAACTCCTCTAAGCAATTCCGGTTCATTTCTGTTCGACCTGTTCCTGTAATTTACACCAATTCAAATATTCTCCAATATATCGGAAATAATCCGTGAAAAATTTCCTAATTTTTATTGTACACCTACACCATTACTGGAATATTCCCGAAAATATCATGAATTGTTCCCACAATGATTTCACCGCTATTATACACCAACACTAAAACACAACAACAACAATTTCCACAAATTATCGGACTCTGCACTTTCACTTTTTGTTCTAATGTTTAAATCTAGATGTCACTATTTCATAAGCCATTTAATAGCATATCACGCGATCTTGAGGGAGAAAACGAGATTTTCGGCGCAATCGTTCGATCGATCGACCTTTATGACAAAAAGCTTATCGCGACATATAAATTTATCGCTTTTACCTGTTTCTTGTATAAAGCTAAATAAATTTAAATGTCACCAATTATTGTAATTTTCTAAAACGTCGCCATTTCATAAATAACGTATTGTGGCGTCGTAAACACAAATTAATACAATTTTTGTTAATTTGTTGAAATATCACGCAGTGACATTTTATGCCGCGAATAAATTGTTTAAATCCCACTTAAATTGCAATATAGACAACTGCCTATATACCTAAATGAATACATATGGATATACATATACTCGTAATCGTACCTGTGACAATAAAATTTATCTATTTCGATTCTGATTTTATCAAGTTTAGGTGTCTAACGTTTGTAAATTTATATTATATGCGAGTACAGTTACACAACGCTATTGTTTGAATTGAATACTTCAGTGAGTTCATGAACTCGCAATCAAGTGATATGTATACGTATATCTGTGCATTTAGCAAAATCCACCTTCTTCCCTGGAGCCAAATTTGATTTTAATAACTTTATAATTTACAATTCTGTTGAATTAGAAAAATACTCGCGATCTAATCATTATCGCAATTTTTGTTTTGCTACTTAAGACGTTTACGTATAAAAAGTAAACAGATATTATCGATTGTTGTTGAGTGCTGCATATAAAGTGAAAACTAATTAGCGAACGTTTTGTGCTTTATATAAATATCTAGGGGGAGGAATGGCCGGGACGATACTATCACTGTACTCAATCAACACAAATTTGGTATGCATGAATTATCAATTTGGTGCGAATCGCGCGCTCACTCGACTCCCATTCCTTTTACCGTGCACACCACACTCATTGATTTGTTTCGTTTATAGATTTTTTCATTGTCGATTGTTTGATCTTTATCCGATAATTTTATTTAATTTGTTTGCTACCGTATATACTTGCTCCATTACTATATTTTTACCGGCGGTTTTGTCTATTGTATATATACAGCTTTTGTTGAAGAAAAGGAAACCACCATTATAAGATGAAATCTTAAGAGACAAAAAGATCATTCATTAAATTGGAAAATAACAGCAAAATCAACAACAGAAATGAAAAACACAAAATTAGAGAATAGAAAGTGTGTACATTTTTTCCTAATTGGAAATCAAAAATAAACGACATAACCCAACAACAAAATGCATGCACACACGGTATTGATTTGACGATATTGATAAGGAAAAATACTAAAGTAAAAAATGGGAAAAAAAAGTTACACAGAAAAATATCAATAAATATTCGGAGAGATAAACATCGAATGAAAATGGTAATGATGATTAAGAGTAAGATTTGGTTGGTTGGTTAGTTGGTTAGTGCAGCGGTTTATATAGAAAATGATGTCGAAACTCGAATTCGTAACTACATTTAAATGTCGCTGTATATCATGATTTACCATAAGTTTAAGATTTTATTTTATCAAATCTATATAAATTATCGTTACAAATATGCGTTGTGGGAGGCTGTGTTTAAATTTCAAATTTGTACCAGGTCAAAATAAATCAATTATACGCTAGATATATGAAAGTTTTGTCTGGTTTAGAGGCCCCACATGATGTGGTTTCATAATTTGTTATTGTCTACACTTTGTTGAGGCACAGAAATTATGCTAGTAGTTCAAGTCCGTATGCTGTACAGAGATAAAAATACGCATTAGAATGTGCAATTAGACTATTTTGCATCAAATTTTATCAATTACATGCCTAACCAGATTTATAACCAAAGGGATTGGAAGTTTACAAAATCCATTAAAAGATGTAGTTTAATAAAATTAGCAGGATAAGTTTAACTAATTCTGTGTGCTTCACGTCGATTTTTTGTCTAAATTTCCAACTAACTAAATTGATGGTTAGTTCATAACAATCGTTCAAAGATGGCACAAAACAAACCGCATCTGATATTTAATTAAACTGCTAAATAAACTTAAATTTAACATTCTACGAAACATTTCTAACCGGTAATTGATAAATCGGAACTAAGTTTGCAGTTTAGAACTAAATATCGGGTAGATTTTGGTTTATAAATGTTAGAGACATCTAGCAATACCTTGGTGATCTAACGATCAATTTAGTTAGTCGGAAATTTAGACAAAAAAAAATCGGCATCAGGCACACAGCATAAGTCTTCTTTTCGCCATAAGGAATAAAATCATTTATAACCACCCACAATTAAGTCCTATTGATGTTAAAGACATCGATTAGATGTGTAGATTATAATATTTAGATTTATTTTCGAATTCTCTTCGGGCTTGGCAATTAAAATACCTTGAGTATGTTCAATTTATGTATATATTTAGTTTTGATGAACTATTAAGTTAGCCGAAAGTTTGAAAAATAAAAATTGATTGCCAAAAAATGGCGATGAAGAGTTGTTAGAAGAAAATAATATAAAATAATGTTTCTAGAGCAGTTCTAACAGCACTATCCGGCGCCGAATGAATAATTTGTACTGAAACTGCAGCTATTATTCACTGGTGTCGCTCTTAATCAAAAAAATAAAATTGTGCTTAACTTTATGCAGCCGAATGACAGTTCTACTTTTGTGTTTATTGTTGTTTCAAAAATTCAACTTTTCAAAAGCCATTGGCAAGGCATCGTGGTTGATTTCTAAGTAAATCGAAGTATTTCATCATGTATTACTAACCTACCTAGTAGAAGCCAATATAATTATGCGACCCGTCAAAGCATAAATGTTGAAATCATAAAAAATCAAAAATTCCCCCATTCAACGTATAGGCAACGTAGAGATGTCTAATGGCCAGTTGCACAGAAAAATCCCTACCGGCCGTTTAGTTGTGTGTCAGTTAAATGTTTTATATGAAGGGGTAGATACTTGAACGTCTTCCTAACGGAAATCCTGGCTACTCAATCAATTTTACCAAGAAAACTTGAATTTCAAATTATATTTTTCAAAAAAAAAATTTGTCTTTTTTGCAATTGTTTTACTTTACAGTTGCAAAAATTTTGAAAAATATAATTTGAAATTCAAGTTTTCTTGGTAAAATTGATTGAACAGCCAGGATTTTGGCTAGCAAATTGCTTGCTTGCTAGCCGATCGAGTATGTACCCCGAAATCTGTTTTCGCAATCAGAAAAAAAAAATCAACTCAAACTTGATTAAATTTATTTTATTCCATGGAAATATTTAGCGATTAGATAAAAAGTTAGTCAATCAAAATTGGCCATTTAAATATTTATACGAAAGCAAAATATTTCTACGGAATAAAATACAAATGAAGTTTGCGGTGATTTTTTCCTGCGGGTGGTCATTTTACGGTGGTTATTGAATGTGACATCTAGTGCATTAAAAATAAGCTCATCGCGGGTTTTTATCCATGGAATTTTAGCACGGCATACTTTATGAAAATAAAAATTAACATACAAAAATATCCGCAACAAGCTTGATTTTTTTGCCGTCAGATCCACTTATTGTTGTCTATATCAAATTTCGTGATAAGTGTGATATACAGAAATCGTCGTAGCATACTTTGGATCAATTTTGGATGAATTATGTCTCGTCGTATATTGATTCGAATGAAAAGTACTGCAATATGTTCCATCTCGTTTTCACAAATAAAAAAAATTTGTTATGACATTTGTTTTCAAAATTAATTATATCTTATTAAAACTTTATCTATAGAGAACTGTTTGTAGATCTTATTGGGTCTATTTCGTATGATAATTTTTATTTTCATAAAGTAAGCCGTGCTAAAATTTCATGTAAAAAAGACTCAATCAGCTTATTTTTAATGCGCTAGATGTCACATTTCCAAATTTAACAGTCCTCAATAGACACGGCGTGTTCAGTCCAACCAAAATGATCAAAAATTATATAATGATTTTTTTTTGTGACCCTAACTTCACTCCGTATAGTTTTATGTCAAACCCGAGTGAACAACCAAATCGCATAAAACATTTAAAAATTGGTTTTGCACGTCTAAATACTGTAGCTGCATGTCATAACAAATATGTAATACCAACCCTGAATGGTTTTTTATCCAAAACCGAACTTCGTTTAAAAAATAAAGTACCAAATACGAGTAATAGGCACAATGTAAACCGTATATGACAGATTTAAAGAAAATTTAGCTGGTTAAAAGGTGGTTAAAAGGTTTAGGTGTGTAACGAATTTCGCATTTCGTTCCCGGCTTCATATTCCGTGTTTTTCTTAGAAAAAAAAATTGTTCTAAACTACATCTTCGCGTTGTATTGTGAGTTATGGGTGGGTTGAGGTGCGTATCCCTGTGATAGTGGTTTATACTTGGTGTTTAATATCGTGACTGCCAATAATGTGTAATGAACCTACACCAGAACAAATCTGTACGGTTAACTTTAAAAAAATTTGTATTGATTTTTTTTTTGCATTGTATAATTGTGATCGAGGAAAACTGGTATTGATTGATGACGATGAAAGGAGGAGGTGATGAGAAAACAAAATATAATTTTGGGATGGCAGTCGGGTTGTGAATTTGATGCAATAATAATTGCTTGCCTAAGTCAAAGTACCAATAAAACGCCAAAATTTATTTTGTTATACGAATAAGACTTAAAGTGTTATTAAAATTATAATTGATCGTGTAATAATTTATAAAAAAATTTTCGGTCCATATACTTCCTTTGAGAAAAAACTTTAATATGGATACTTGTGTTCGGAAAGTTACACAAAAACTTTATATGGAGATTTTTTGTGAATAGTGATCAAGTTGAAATATTTCAATAGAAAAACTGTTAAAAAAAAACATTGAACGTTACTTGTGTTTTATTTAAGTGATGAACTTTTGTTAAATTTAAAATTGGTTCTTGGTATGAAACAATCAAAAAAAAATATAAGTGAACTCCCCTTAAATAAAACGTTGTGATTATTGAAAAATAATCGTTTTAACGAAGATCATAATAACCTCTCTAAAACGTAAAGCACGGACAATTTATATTAATCTTAAGTGGAAATCCCGATTTATTTCTGCTAAGTTTTTTTTATTTTTTTTTTTTGAATGAGAAGGTTGTTTGAAATGGTAAACTGAACTTATAGATTCGTAAAGTAAGAACAGTATGCAATCTTAAGAACCGTAAGGACCATAATCCGAAGTGACGAACAGTGAAAATCGGATATTTGTGTGTAATTTTTTTTGTGTTTAATCATCATAATATAATAATATAAACTCATAATATATAATATATATACTGCATTAATAAATCTCGAATAATCCAATAAAACTAAATCGAATTTAATTTAAAACTATAATAATTAATAAAATCCACCGCCAATAATATGCCACACCCATACTACGACATCGTCATTCATCATCCTAACATCATGGCGCCCAACGATTTTTTTTTGTAACACAATTTATTGTAAGTGATATTATTTATAACTTCAGAATTAATTTAAATTTTTTTGTTGTTGTTTCATAAATTTAGATATTAGAACATTTAGTAAATATAAATTCCTTAATCGATCAATAAAACTATTTATGGTGTTTTATGCATTGTTTAAATTTTGATTTTTTTTTTTTTGAATTGATTGATTAATTAGTTTATAGTTATCTAATGAGTAGGATTTTTCATTTATTTTATTTTATTTTGCTTCGGCTTACTACCTATTTAGTATTAGTTTTTTTTCTCTTTCTTATATAATTTTTGAGTTAGTACCTAAACAATTTAATTAGAAAAATTTAAAACTGATGACTATTGATTAATTAATATTCCGCAATATGTATATGTAACGATAAATTTATTTCAAGTCAATAATTATGGATTCAATTTAAAATTAATTATTTTGGTAATTATTCATTAAGTAACATGAGATAAATTCCATTGATTGCGAAATCAGATTTCATATAAAACATTTAACTAGCGCACAACTAACCGCCCTTTAGAGATTTTTCTGTGCAACCGGCCATAAGTAAATCGAAGTATGCCATCGTGTAGTACTGACCCGCTTACTGACTAGACATCTCTACGATGCATTATCAATAACCTTCGTAAGATCGAATTTTCGATTTTTTATGATTCCGATAATTGAAAATATATGCTTGACGGGTTGCATAATAATGTTGGATTCTACAATATATACTATGGCGTCAGTAGTGCCGATGGCAGACTTCGAGTTATTAAGACATTTCTACGATGCCTTTGTCAATGGTCTTCGAATGGTCGAATTTTCGATTTTTTAAATTAATGGTTCTCAGGAACCTGAAATGCCGTCCAAAGTTCCTTCTGATTTCGATACAACACGATGGCATTTAAGATTTAAACGAATGATTCCTTGGAACCTTGTCATGTTGTATCGAAATTAAAAGAAATCAACGAAGTTATTTCAGGGTCTTGTGAAACATAAATTTAAATGCGAATTGTGTTAATAAAAAAGATTCAGCCGTTTCACATATGACCTCATAGTGCCAATCCTGATATACGGACACCAATCGATAACAAATTAGATCGGCCAGGGTTCCAGCGAACTATTCGGTTAAATCTTTAATGTTTATTTTATATAAAATGGGACATCCAAGATGCTGTAGCACAAATATCAACATATACGGATCATTATTTAAATTTTATTTTGGAAAGTGGACATGATTCCTTGTTGAAATCAGAAGAAATCGGTCACCTGTCCTTTTTTTATCATAGATATTTCAAGAATAAACACTTTAGACCAATTATTGTTGTACTTCGTGTAATTTAAAATTGTTCTGGGATGATTTTAAAATTCATAGGATGGGATATAATTAGTATTGCTTGATGAACATGCTTTATTTTTCTGGGACGAAAAACTGGAATATCTTCACATACATTGTATACCACCGCAGCCTTATATCACGAACCGGAGATAGTTAGTCTATATTTTTTTTAATTTTTAATCCATGCCATCTATTCTGGGGCCGAAGAACTCACTGCTCTTTCGTGGTTCATTATTCCCGTCCTACTTTACGCATTACTGCCAAATCGAAGACGTACCGCTATAGGACCGATTTAAGTTACCATCTGCGTATTGCATAACTCCATGCCAGCCTATAGTATTGGACATGGAAGATGGGTCGGCCCATAAGTTTTGCACGCCGATAGGGGGTCGTAGTTGTGTTCCTTTTAAACACGATATAATAATTTTCTATAATTCTTTTTAAGCATATTTGTGATTTATTCAAGGATACTTTAAGGACTACGTAGTAAGACGCGCATTGTTCTTCCTCTATAGATGCCCTACACACACTTAATATCAAAATTACGGGATATCGTAATACGGCATATCAAAATACGCGATTTCTAGCCCAACCCGATTTTGACCAATGTTAACAAATTTTTATCAATTTAAACGTATATGAAGTACCGGTGTGAAGTTCTTGGACAAAAGTTTTTGGACAAAAATTTACGCGAGTGTTCTTTGTGAAATTTTTGGATACAATTTTATTTCTTGGACAAAAATTTTTGGAAGTGTGCAATTTTAACAGTGTTTTTATTTTATATTAAAATTGAAACAATATTTATAATAAATATTGATAAAACATAAGAAATTGTTTAACATTAAAAAATCTAAAATGCTCATTACTATAAATTTTTCAATAAATCACGTACCATACTGTATAAAATGATACACCAAATAGTAAAAATCTCAGAGATTGGCTCGCATAGTGACTATATACGATCGAAAGGGGATACTTTGAGGTATTTAAATCAGTTAGCCCCATCTCGAAATGATGAACTAGGCTCATGTATTGAATTTTTAAAGCTTTACCAATTCAGCGAGTCTGCGTGTCCAAGGATGTTCTACTACTTGATGGGGCTAACTGATTTAAATACCTCAAAGTATCCCCTTTCGAACTTATATAGTCACTATGCGAGCCAATCTCTGACATTTTTACTATTTGGTGTATCATTTTATACAGTATGGTACGTGATTTATTGAAAAATTTATAGTAATGATCATTTTAGATTTTTTAATGTTAAACAATTTCTTATGTTTTATCAATATTTATTATAAATATTGTTTCAATTTTAATATAAAATAAAAACACTGTTAAAATTGCACACTTCCAAAAATTTTTGTCCAAGAAATAAAATTGTGTTCAAAAACTTCACAAAGAACGCCCGCGTAAATTTTTGTCCAAAAACTTTTGTTCAAGAACTTCACACCGGTATATGAAGTTACTCCACGATTCTATCCCAGAAAATAAAAAATTTCATCAGGCAACACTAATCAATAAAAAAATACAGTTGCTCTTGTGCGAAGTTAGCCCAGCCCAGAATTTGTTTAACCCTTTCTCTGCCTGCCCACACAATTGTGTGGGTAAGGGAAAAGAATAACATCAAAAATTTATTTTTGTATGTATTTTGAATCAACTTACACATTTGAGAATTCTTTCCTAACTTATTTTCGTACGAAAAGAAACTATAGCTATACACACAATTGTGTTGGTTGTACCTCAAATCAAGCGAAATTTTTTGTCAAAAACGCCATTACATACTATGTTTTTGTACTCACACATTAGGGTAGTTTGAACTTTAATTGAGCTAAGAAAAAAAAATTTTGGTAGTGAAAGGGTTAAATGGATTCAAAATAAACAGAAATTTTTGAAGTTAACTCAGCCCGAAATTTATAAGAAACGACGCTAAAAACAAAAATTAAATTCGTTGCTTTTAAAGTTTGCAAATTTTAGCTAACCGTTATATCTGACGAACTCGTATTTGAACTAAAATCACATTTAACACGTTAAAGTTCATAGTACGTTAAAGGTATAAACTTGCCATTAACGATATGTATAAGATACGCATATCTTACGTTTAAGAATATAATAAAAAATTCCGTGATAACCTTGCAAAATTGGGCCCTGGGCCAGATATATCCATTAAACTCTTATTTGCACCAAAATTACATTTAAATTTTGCATGTTAAAAGTATAAATTTCGTGGATTAAGGCTATGTGGTTTTGGGATAGTCACGCACACATGCTCTATATTTTAAGAAAAATTACAAAACAATCTTTCCGTGGCATCTTTACGAAATTGGGTCCTGGGCCAGATATATCCATACAACTCGAATTTGAACTAAAATTACATTTAAATTTGGAAGAGAAAATGGGAGATCAATCTATCTATATATAGCAAAAATGTCACAGCATATACTTTTATCACAGACAATCAAATTAGATTAAAAAATGAAAACAAAACAAATTTCTGATAATTCCAATGTCATCGTTGTATCTGTGATTTTTCGTTACACTGGCGTATACGTATACGCAAAAAACAAAATATATTTGATTGTATGCGGCTATTTACAGAAAATGAAATCGCAGTTTTAATTTTTACGTTTACATATAGGATGAAATATCTCTTTTAGGTTGTGATCAGCTTTTACCATGCCAAATTTAAATGTAATTTTAGTTCAAATACGAGTTGTGTGGATGTATCTGGCCCAGGGCCCAAAAAATTTGCAAAATTTATAAGAAACGATTTTTTTGTATTTAACGTGACGTGATTTCTTATAAATTCCGGGCTGGCCTAACTTCACAAATTTCTGTTTATTTTGAATCCATTTAAACAAATTCTGGGCTGGGATAACTTCGCATAAGAAGAAATGTTGTTTTTCTATTGATTAATTTTGCCTGATGAAATTTTTAATTTCTAGTATTGAACCGTGGGATAACTTCATATACGTTCAATTTAACAAATTATTTAGTTTTTCTGATAAAATTGATTAAAATTGATAAATAATGTAGTTTGCTTGGTATCATAATTTTCCAGAATTGTTTATCTAATTTGTTAATTTATTTTTTAAGCATAAATGTTAATTGAGTTAACCGTTAAAAATAAACCGATTTAATATGTATACGTTATACAACAAACGATTGGACATTTCACTATTCCTTAATAGGTGTCAGTCGAGCATCGTGATAATTTCTAGTCAATATAACAATATGAGATGACACGAAACCAATTTTATAATCGTTAAAATCAAAAGTTAAACACGAAACTTGCGATTTCTAATTTTTATTTTGTTAAATATCATTGACATTTCCAGGTTCGTTTCTTACACTCTTTTCGCAGATTGAAATCTTTTGTATAATATGTATTCTTATTATTTGACCGCACAATAAAATTATGCACAATAATTATTGGTCAATATTCTGTGCGGTTTCAATTTATAATAAAAATGAAATTTAATTTTCTAGTTCAAATCATGGCACACAAATCGCGCATCTCAAATTGAATTCGCCAAACTCGCACGTTGTATAATAAATATATTGGCGATTCCTTAAGAAGATAATGAAAGACAAAATCCCGCATGCTAACACCTTTAAGTCATTTATGAAAATTAATATGTTACTGCAATTACAAAAACAAATTAAAAATTAGAACGCTATCTGTATATCTATATATATGCATGTATACGACAAAGGGAGGGGGTCAAAGTATATGTAATGAAAAAAACATAATAAAAAATAAGTGACCCGGTCATGTTATGCCTTCGAGTAGTTCTCATGATTTGTTTTCTTTAAGAAATACGTTTTTTTATAAAGAAAATCTTGTCTTCGAGACACACACACACACAATTAAATCAATAATATAATATGCGATGTTGTGCGTCCAGTTTTTTTTATGTAATTCGATTTGAGAAGTTTTATGTTGTTGTTATTGTTTGTACTCGGCGAAAACCATTAAGATCATAAGTTTGAGATCGATCGTAAACATAATGTATACACAGCCTAAGAATAAATAAAATTTGCAACAACCATAAAGAATTTATATATGAGGCTTGAGTCGTTTTATATATATAGTTATATGTATATATGTATGTATACATAAAAATGAAATAGAAATTTTTATGCTTTGTCGTTCAATTGTTTTGTGTTGCTAATTTATTAGATCGTGATCTCGCGGTTTTTTGTATTTTTTGTGCTATGCCTTTCTGGTTTGGTTTTTGGCTTAGAGAAGAAAACGTTTTTCGATTATCATATGTTGCTGATCGCGCAGCATCAAAATGGAAATGAGGTTTCATGTTAAAAGAGTGTATTGCGCGCTGAACTAATCTAGAGGTACAATTTGGAAATATTGTTTTTCATAAATAAAATGTAAAAATAGTAATAGAAATAGAAATCTCTAGGGGCGATTGCCGTGATGAAATTGAATTTGAATTTTTCTTTTTTTTCGTTAGATGATCTTTATGTGTTGCGATAGTGTGTGCTTAATAGTAAATAAATGATAAATGATTGGGAGTTTCCGCTTTGTAATGAAAATCCAAATCTGAATATGTATGTGCAGTAAATTATGGTGTGGGAAAATTGTTTCAAGTAATTTAATATTTATTTTAATTAAAAATACTCGTATACAGTATATATTTTAATTTATACGGATGGCGCTTAATTATTTAAATTTTGTATTGTGAACATTAAAAAGTATGGTAATTAGAAGAAAACTCGTAAGAAATATGTTCTATTTCAATGTGCCTTTTCACGTCAGCCAAGTGTATATAAATAAAACACTATTAATTCGGTCTTATATCTAATAAGTTATTTTTCGTTTAAGTATTTTATTTAAATCCTTAAAATGGTAAACTTCTGTAAAATGATTTTCAGATTACCTCAAAAGCTATAATTGGTATTTTTAACCTGGATTTATTGGTATTTTTAACCTTTTAATATCTCCAACCTTCATTTGGGCGCTTAATTCTGTTTTCGTATGCTTCTTGAATTGAAGCTAGAAAATTGGCATCCAGCCAAATCTGTCTAGGTTTTGGTGTATTTTTACATAGATTTGCAGTTGAAGCAGGCCGGGGTAACTTGTTTGATTAATGCTTCGATATTCCAACGTGAGATTAGGCAGAGTCGGTTATTATTCGTGGTTGATAGACGGACGGCATATTTCACAACCATACGGTTTGATTGGCCGTAACTCCATCGTTTGATATTGAAGTGCCTTTGTGTGTGGCGAATTATTTGATGTAGCGTGTATAGAATCTGGGCCGATGGTACGTCAATGAATTCTGCATTGCCGATTTGTGTGTTGGTCATCCAAAACAATTTTTACATCGTGTTGGGGAATTTTGTTTAAAATAAAACACTTTCGAGGTGGTTGTAGAAAATGTTTTTACCATATTCCGAATTCACCTCCGTTGGAGTACATTGACAAATGAGCTGTTGAAATAACGCGAGTGCAATCTGAGTACGCAGATCCGCCTGTTATGGATCTAAAATCTGTTACGCATTGTCTTAAACGATTGCTGATCAGAAAATCAACGCTCAACGTGTGCCTATCGAAGTTGTTGCTTTGATAGAGAGCAAATTCGTACAGAAATTTGAGCCCAGCTAAACAAGAAATGGCATCTCCAACTGTCAAGGTAATCGGTAATGATAACTTTGACGTTCTAGCAGCATCATCATCGTGATTTCTGTTGAATTACCGGATCCATCGTTATTTTAAATACTGGTTAGATTATAATTAGTTTAGTTATGTATCCGTTAAAGGCGGTTGTACCACGTATCTTTCTTTTGGGTCATGCCTCGTGCTTTTTCGAAAGATTAACTCATATTCGTAGATTTCTTCGCCCCGCTATGCTTTTTCAATATTGGATAAGTGGCATCCACTTCGGTTGAAATGAAAATCACACAGCCAAAAGCGGTTTTCATAGGACTGACTAATTCCATTTATGATTAATTCAAAACAATTACAAATTTGTAGCTTCCAACTGTGCTTCCAACTATTGTCGCCGATTAGCTGTAACAACAATTCACTTTGTGTTTTTTTTTCCTAAATCTACAATATAAAGCGAAATGAAGAACTGCCGGAAAATATTCCTGTGTACTGTATGTAGATCATTGTTTAAATGTTTAAACGTTAAAACCATAGAATTACAAAACCCACGTTTTGTCATACGGTTTGTGTGAAATAAGATATATTTTTGGCTTTTAAGAAAAATTAAATAAAGCTTTAATTGTTCACTACTTATATCTTGTCAATTCTGATGTAATCCACTTCGTATAAATAATTCGTATCCGAAACTAAGGAGCGCCAAATCGACAAATAATTTTTCTGCATCCAGTGCTAATCTAACACTGTTCACTTGTTTCAGCAACTCTAGAATAAAATGTTCTTTTCGATGGGTCGATCCAATTCAATCGATTCAAATCTGCTCGTTTTGGTACAAATTTCTTTGCAAAATTTGAATCCGCTTGGACACATTCATTCCTGTGAAAACATTTAAAAAAAATTAAATTTTAGAAAAAATTTGTACCGAAGTCCCTAGACCGCGGGGTCCAACCCCTTCAAAAATATCGCAAGTTGGTTCCGCACATGCATCTTATATAAGATAAACATTTCATGACGATCGGTTGAGCGGCTGAAACGTTCTTTCGGAACAAACCTATTTTAGGGGAAAAATTGTATGCAAGCACCTAGACTCAGTGGGTTAACCCCATCAAGAATATTATGAAAAGTCGCTCATTTTGATATAAAATATATGGAATGGTGAGGCAACTTATAAGAAGGGTCCCCTTGATCCCGGGGTGAACCCCTCATTATCGACCAAGAAAGCCGACCTATTCAAAAATATTTCGGAAACCTGCTCATTTTGGTACAAATTTCTTTATAAAATTTGAAACCGATTGGACACTTACATTCCCGTGAAAACATAATAAGAAAATTAAATTTTAGGAAAAATTTGTCCCGAAGCCCCTAGACCCCGGAATTAAATCCCTTCAAAAATACCGTAAGTTGGTTCCGGACATGCAACTTATATAAGGTAAGAATTTCATGACGATGGGTTGAGCGACTGAAATGTCCTTTCGAAACAACCCGTCCTTCAGAACCCACAACGCTGAGCTTTCAAAAATATTACGGAAACCTGCTCATTTTGGTACAAATTCCTTTGCAAAATTTGAAACTGGTTGAACACATTAATTCCCGTGAAAATATTTAATAAAAAATTTTAGAAAAAATTTGTACGAAAGCCCCTAGACCCCAATGAGAAACCCCTCCAAAACTATTGTAAGTTGGTTTCAGACATGCAACTTATATAATGTAAACATTTCATGACGATCGGTTGAGCGGCTGGAACGTCCTTTCGGAACAAACAGACATTTTTGGGAAAAAATTGTATGAGTACCTAGACTCAGTGGGCCAACCCTATCAAAAATATTACGGTTATCTACTCATTTTGATATAAAATAAAATTCAATTGGGGACGAAGTACGAACCCCTCAATATTGACCCAGAAGTCCGAGTTCGTCAAATATATTACAAAAACCTGCTCATTTTAGTACAAATTCCTTTGCAAAATTTGAAACCGATTGGGCACATTTATTCCCGTGAAGATATTTAAAAAAACTAAATTTTAGAAAAAATTTGTGCCGAAGCCCTTAGACCCCGGGATTCAACCCCTTCAAAAAAATCGTAAATTGGTTCCGGACATGCAACTTATATTAGGTAAAAATTTCATGACGAACCCCTCAGTATCGACCTAGAAGGCCGAGTTTCTCAAAAATATTACGAAAACCTACTCATTTTGGTATAAATTCGTTTGAAAAATTTCAAACCCATTGGACACATTCATTCCCGTGAAAACATTTAAAAATAAAATTAAATTTTAGAATAAATTTGTACCGAAGCCCCTTGACCCCGAGGTCCACCACTTCAAAAATATCGTAAGATAGTTCGGAACTTACAATTTATATAAGGTAAAAATTTAATGACGATCTGTTGAGCTACTGAAACGTCCTTTCGGAAAAACCAGACATTTTTGGGAAAAAATTCTATGAGAGTACCTAGACTCAGGGGGCTGACCCCATGAAAAATATTACAAAAACCTGCTCATTTTGATATAAAATACTTATGCAAAATTAGAATTTGATCTTATGAATGGTGTGGAAACTTATAAGAAGAGTCCCCTTGACACCGGGGATGAACCCCTCAGTATCGAGCATGACACTAATTTTCTTATATATAATCCCCTTCAAAACTCAAAACCCATTCTACAAAAAATTACTGGTTACCGGGGTCTCTAGACCTCGGAGTCCAATCCTGATTGTGCCAAATCAGAAACCGCTCGAACTCACTAAAGAATCGGCGCAATCGCATGAATGGTATAGGAACGCATACGTAACACACATGGAGGGAGCAATTTTTATAATGTAATCGATATACATGTTCGGGTGACCAATTGAAGTTTACATTGGCCGAAAAATTCATCAATTTATAATAAATCGTCGATTAGTATTCTTGTTATTTTTTGATGCTATACTGAAGTTAGCCGAAAACTTCGGCCGAAAAAAAATCCGCATTACCATATTTGTTCTGCGCGTACCAATAGTCGGGTAAAAGTGAATTTTAAGTAAATTTTTCGGTAAATTCATTTATTTTTCAAAAATTCTATGGCAAACTGATCGAAAAATTTGTTCTAAATCCGATTTTTAACATAGTAAAGAATTTACTTACCCGACTATTGGTCCGCAGCCTTGTGATATAAAATGTAGTAGTACAAAATTCTGATGATAATCGTCGAAAGTTACATATTATTGAAGTTAGCGATAAATTTTCACCGAAAAATTTGGATTATCAATAAGACTTAAATTACGGTAAGGATTTTTCGATCAGTTTTCCATAGAGTTTTTGAAAAATAAATGAATTTACCGAAAAATTTACTTATGCTGTGTGCCTTAATCGACTAAACTAACTAAACTAAAATTAGAACAGTTAGTTCATATTATATGCTAATAGGTGGCACTAGTACAAAATTCATTATGTGTGCCTTATGCTATGTGCCTCAGGTCGTTTTTTCAACTAAATTGTGAACTAAACTAAATTTCTCAGTAGTTCACAATAAAAATTCATAGGTGGCAGTAACAGCAACAAAACAAGCTGTGCCTGACTATTCGAAATATTAAATTGTCGACTTTTCGTGGAAAAACGAAATATTAAATTAAATTTAAATAATGGAAGATGATATGGAAGTTGCATTAGTTGCAAATGTTTTTAATAAACTACGAAATGTTAAAAATAAAAAAAAGTGTGACGCAAAAATTGTTGCTGGGTAAATATAAATAAATATCATAACCTTTGACATTTGAAAACTAAATTGAAAAGTTATCTCGACTTTTCGTTTGTAACCTGGCGGCGAATAGCATAAGGTCACCTCAAAAAGTTTAGTGCATAAGTTAGTCAAAAAGATCGACGTGAGGCACATTCCATTATATAAATTGAATTTAATATTTCGTTTATACACGAAAAGTCGACAATTTAGTACACATTTAGAATAGTCAGGCACAGCTTGTTTTGTTGCTGTTACTGCCACCTATGAAATTTTATTGTGAATTACCATATATTATATAGTATATATATACGCTACTAGGTGGACCAAAATTTATTTGACAATACCCTTTTTGAATTGCCGAAGTTCAGTGCACAATTATTGGTTCAGTGCAGAATTTTTTGTTTTGTTTTGAAATTGAAAAAATTAGCAGTGTGAATGTGAAAATAACAAAACAACTAGTTGTCAAAATCAAAACAATTTGTCAAATTATTTCAGTGTGTTTGCGTTATAATTATGTTATTTATAATTTTATTTTAGAAATAGATAGTTATTTATAAGATTTTGTATTATTATTATTTTTTTTTTTTCAAACAATTACAACAAATATACAGGGTCAGGGGTCTCTGTGTTGTGGTTGTTTGTTTTTTTTTGTAAACTATTTTTGCATATGATGAATACCTGAATTACAATATATATTTTGCTCGTCAAAAGTAGTAATTCTGTAACCATACATCGGTTACACTCTGATGCATTTGAATTAATAAATCTGTAATAATATAGTTATATAAACATTTTAATAATCAATTATAATAAATTAACTTGTTACAGTACTTACATATCTACAATCTTTCTTTTACTTATTTGAATAATTACAACGCGGCACAATTGAAAACAAATTGCAAACAATTTGAATATTTTGTTTCTGTATTTTAGTTTTACATGAATCCTTTGGAGTGCAAGTTGCGGGTCGCTTATTACTATTACCACCACGATTTTTTTCGCCGCACTAGAATTTGGTGAACCCACCGCTAATGTGGTCGGAAGCTCTTTCGTTGTGGTACACCATACTTTAACACCGAGATGAGACCAATTTTAAAATGGATTCGGTGCAATCCGATTTAATCTTCGTACCAAAATGTCTTTGTTGTCTAAACGGGTTTGTTCGGCTATATGCGAAACAATATTATCGAATGCCTGCCCCGAAGATGCTCCATACCAGTCGCACCAAACCAATTCATCCAAAAATTGTTGAATTATTTGACGCGAGAGTAACGATAGTGTATTTTGAAACATCGTAGGCACAATTCTCCTTAGATAATCCATTATGTGGCTGTTTGAATTCCAATTTTGAGCATCGTGCGATGATGAATTCTAACAAATCAATAAAAAATATTAAAACATTTAAAAACAAAAATAAGAGTTAAAAGATACCTGATGTACAGCTTTATATCTCTTTGTATTGAGTGTTCTTTTATCCACAGTTGAATCCGTTAAGATAATACTATCCTTATGAACCCAATTGGCGAGGGGCTCTAATTTTTTTAAAAATCATTCTTTATAATTTCGTTCGCCCTCATTTAGAGGCTCTACAGAGCTCAACCGAACTAATTTCGCTTCCGGATCTAAAACACCAAGTACCTCTAATTTAACCTGACGCTCCTGTCCATCTTGAGTAGTTGTGCCTAACGAAATAACACCAACTTCAATCCGTTTACCTGTTCCGTCTAATAATGTCATATGCTGATGAAGTGCTACAGTGCATACAGCTCGAAGTCATGTATACAATCCTTTTACAGAGATTATCTACCTTAACCTATTGCACAACATTTTGAACATTAGTTTGGCATGCCCAGTGATAAACAGTTTTAATAAAACCGATGGTGGATGTAATGAACCCTCGAATCCGTTGCAAACGAAAACAAGTCGCGCTTGAAAGTCGTCTGATATCCATATATAACCACCAGAATGTGGAAATTTTGTTGCATCCGAATACATACCATTCACTAAGAATACTCACGAAACTTAAAATCGTCTTACTTAAATTAATAATTAAATTTTCAAACTATTATGTATAAAATCGCGAATAGTTTTGGAAGTTTCCTAATGTCAAATTGTTTGACAATTAAGAAAAAAAAATTAGTACACTGTTATGATTTTTGATCGATTTTGATTTTTTTTTTTTTCAAATTTTAATGCCACCTATAATTTTTTTTTAAACTATTCTACCCTTTTCCATACAAATCAAGGTAAAAAAAAACGGTCGAAATGTTTCCATACAAAAATCGAGTTATGTCCTTTCTGCTTGTTAATATATTCTGTGGAATTACTGTTAGTTGATTATGGCATACAGCATTAAACTGACTTTTGCCTTAAGATTGGCACACCGCCTAGTGTCTGGCTCCCATGTTCTAACTTCTAAGTAAAATATTTCAAAAATAAAATATCGAGAAATTTATTAATCGAAAAATTAAATTTATCTATCAAAATGGTAAACCAAATTCCTTGAACGAAAGATTCAACAACTTTTTCTTACTTTAAATAAAAATAATAGCAATGTAGTAAGACAATTTGAATATACATTAAACAAAATGGTTTTCACTTAAAAGAGATTTTAATCATCTCAAACAAATTTATAGTTGTCCCAAACAATGAACTCCGTAAAAGATCGTAAATTACACCATAATCAAATTGTTAACACCTTACAATTTACATTAATCCTTAATTATATTATTTATGCTAATGTACAGTGAAAACATCAATATTCTAATCATCTACTTTACATTTTCTTTCTAGGTTCACACGACAACACGGGATCACCTATAATCATTTTTGAATGCGACAAAATAATTGAGTGCGGATTAAATTGCTATGAAATAGCAACAATTCTTCTTTACTACAGTACGATACCTTTAAGGTGAGTCGCACACAAAAGATGCGTGGGTTGCGTTAACATTCTTACACTATAGGTTTGGACATATGGAAAAATTAATTTAACATCAGCGTGATTGATTGTCTTTGAATGTTTTCCATATGTATATTTCTGCTTTACACAATAAGCATGAATAGAAAAATATATAAATAGTTTAACTATAACTATCTATTTTGCATCGCGTCGTGCTCTCTATATATAAATATACACTACACATCTACCTTGACATATTATTTACAAATAGTGTAAACATTAAAACACTTCATGCAAAGGAGGAAAATTTATTAAGACATATCTTTCATAGTTGTGCGCGAGTACATGAAAAGTTATACAAAAATGCGTGATAAATTTGTTTGACCGATCGAAACGCGCAAAATGGGTGGGTTGATTAGAAATGTCGCGCACGATTTATTCAATTTATATGTAATTGAATCGCCCAATAAGCCGCACATGCGCTTTATAATGGGCATAAACATATTAGTTGTGAGAAAAAATGTAATTAGCAATTTTATTGTGTCGCATCAATTTCTCGAATGACTCCAAAGTTGTTGACCTCCTGCTGAAAAATAATTTCATAATTTTGCGGAAATCTTATACTTTTCCCATTTCATCAGTTTGCCTGCCATTACATAACAGTCAACGCATATACTCATAAATATTATTCATATATTACCTAATTAGCGGTAATTCAATCATTATTTTCACAAAATTTAATTAATCGCGTATACAAAACTTGATGGATGAAATTAAATACCATACGCGAACGCGATTTCCAGACGCTGATATAACGCGAGATCGAGAGGAAAAAAAACAAAGGAAAGTTCAAAAGCATCATTTTATAATATCCCCATACTTCATTTGGTTGTTATCGCGACATAAGATCTCTTTTAAGATATCACCATAGATAACCGCGAGAATACAACATAAGCAACAACAACAACAACATGAAAAGTAATAAACGACAACAATTACAGTGATTTGACGACGGCGTACTTTTAGTGTATAGGCATAGAGGCGGCTTGCGCGCATGAAGGGAGCCGGCAGAAACATATTCAATATATAATGTAATATTTCTAATAATCTAATCAATCATATAGACAAAATTTAAATATTATGTTTGTATTCTAATCAATTTACATGTAAGACGTGAAATTATTTTACGTTAGATTTATGTGTTTTTGTTTGTAAATCGTGTAAAAATTGAAAGTATAAGGCAGACAATATGACTCACTGCGCGCTTAATAACTGTTTTTTTTTTATTATTATACAAACGATCAAATGACGCATGCTGTAAATGTTCAAATAGTATATCATGTTGCGCATTCGACCCAAATTTGGACGACCGCGCATAGAACAACAACTTCTTACTCGTATCTCGGCGGCTGAACTTTGGTGTATATGGAAAATAAAAATCAAAAAAAAACAAAATTCCATTCAAATTAAATAATCGATATGCAAATTCTATTGTAAATAGTTTAATCTAATCTCGTACGTCTGCGGAGAATGTCTCAAGGTTGATTCGGTGATCTAAATAAACATACATAATTTATTTTTGATGTTATTAAGAAATTGTGCGCGGGAAAATTTTAATTGATCAAGCGGAATTTTTGTGACGCGTGCCCAATTTTGATTTGTGGATTAATTAAGAGTTGAATTCGTTGCCTTAGGTAAAGTTGTTTTTCCGATCAACACTAAGCATGTTTGGGCGGGTAACCCAAAACTGTACGCCAATATTCAGCAAACAATTATTTCTAAATTCGGAGGCAGCTTCTCCCTGGTTTTTACATCTGTGACAAGAAATTTCCGTCAAACATGTAAGACGATGCTATTCATTCTTGTGACTTCCTCCTTGGCATTACCGACAGTAACGACGACCAGCACTTCGTGTAGGCAACTAATATCCCGGGACCTTAAACGTTTGGCTTCAGATGAACGTGTATGCTGGCCGAAAACGTTTTTAAAAATATTGTTGTGTTTCTTCCCTAAACCCATTAATGATAAAATGATTACTATTGGCCTGTTTGTGATTGTATCCGGGATATTCGATAAATCAGAGAGGTCATTTATCTGATAAATGGAATAATACTTTATCTGGAAAGGCTTTTTACAGAGTTTTATACACTACTGAAAATATGTAATTATAAGATAAAATAATTAAAAAATGAATTTAATAATTATCATTTTCCATAGCGTCCGCCATACTTTCTGTCAAAATATTTCAAATATGTTTTTTCTCTGAATTATCTAAAAAAAAAATCAGATGGAAAAATGACGATCTGAGAATGGTCAGTGAAACAAAAAAAAGTATCGAATCGATCTCATAAAATAAAAAAACGGAATGGGCTTTCTTTTTATCGCTCTGATCTCTCCGATGTAATAAAAAAAACTTATGATAACTTAGCCAGATAACTTCAGCCCGAAAAGGCCTTTATGTTTATTGTCTTTGCTAAAAAAAAATTATTGTTAGAAACTACATCTCAAAAATTAAACAACATTCCATAAAATGGGGGAATTTTTAAATTTATTTTAAGATTTTTTTCAACTTTTGAAACACAATAATATTTTAAATGACATATCTACCACAAAAAGTAGAAAAATTTGTAGAAAAATCGTTTTGTACCTACGGTACAACACAAGAACTTATCGATTTGGCGAATTATATCACCAAATCAAAAAACCTTTGGCAAACCTTATAAATCCTATTAAACTTCTAACAAATGTTATAAATGTAAATAGATCCTGACAAATGCAAATTGACTTATGATGCAATCTAATATTTAAATTTAATTTACAGAAGTTCTGAGTTGAATTGCAAATAATAATAATCTAATTAACCGAAACTATCCAAAACTAATTTATTATCAATATTATGCAAAAAATTATAACGTTAAGGTAAAAATATGCTGATTAATTATATCATTAAACATCGAATTTATAATGTCATTTAAGAAAGTTTACACAAACAGCCACCACACGGAAAAAAAAACTGGTTACAACGAAGAAAAAACTGAATGATTCAAGAAAAATGAGCACTTGATTTTCAGCTAAGATAACTATTTCATAATGCAAACTTTCAATTTCTTCATTTGATGTTTTTATTTAAATATTGAATTAATAATTTTTTTATTGTTGAAAGAAATTCAATTTCTTAAAGCAAGAAAATATTATTTTGTAGAGCAAATCGCTTTTCTAAGTTTTTAATATCTATTTCTTCATTAAAGATAACAAATTCTTGTTTTAAGGTGACCGTATCTCAAAATACAATAAATTGAGGCTTGTATTAAGAAATTTTACATATCATTGTATGATCTACATTTCTTTAGTTAAGAGTCATTTTCTTATAATTAAAATGCATTTTCTGTCAGAAAACATTTTTTTTTCGTGATAGAAGAACCCATTTATAAATTGTAGAGAAGGAATTGCTTAAATACTTCAAACGCCTTTCTTGGAAAAGCTTTTGAATTTCTAGATTGCGGAAAGTAACTTCTGAAAGCTGTAAAAGTATTTCTTGTTTCCAGCTATTTTTCCTGTTTATTGGATCAACATTAAATAAAATTTCCAAAATAATAACAATAGAATTTAATTATATATTTTTTATTTTAATTTATTATAAGAAATATAAAGATTCGATTTAATATTAATTAGCTATGTCATACAAATTACAATAATAAATACAATAATAAAATACAAATTTAATTAAACAGAAGACATAATTGACTTCAATATATTTACGCTATGATTTATCAAGAAAACTTTACAACTAGTTTTTACAATATCAACAATAATGAACAGTTTAATATTTTGATAGCTTAACTCACACATATTTTAACATGCAGCAACAAATAAACGTCGATAAGTTTTGAAAAAATTAACATTTAAATTAACAGCTAAACATTAGTTTTTTGTTTACAGTCGTACCTGTAGTTTCTGCAGTAATGATTTTTTTGTTGATTTTTTTGCATTAAGATTACTATTTTTAAATTTATTTTTCAAATAGCCTATCTTCTGGAGCTTACATTAGTAATTTCTATGCTTGTTGTATAAAAAGCTTGCTGGCTTACACGCCCTATAATACAATTCCTGAAAATAAGACAATAAATAGCAAAGATTTTTATATATAACTCATTGTTAGTTACCTTCTTTTCTCCAGGAATAAATACCCGATATCACTAGCAATTGTTTTTAATAAATCAGCTGATACCGGGTTTTTGACCAATATATCACCAACTGTAGATACTAGTAGATTGCGGGTCCTTCCATCGAGTTGTGGTGGAGTTGCTGCATTAAAATGTTTAAGATTTTAAACCCTTTGGTTGAGTCGAGAAACTGGTCAAAGCTGCTGATGACATTTTTCCACTTGAAAAAGAAGAAGGGGCTGGTTAATGCTGTGTCCTGATTCAGTCATACATCGATGAATTTACAGAACCAGTTACTGTTACTATTTAAATTTAGTATTTTCGTCAGCAATTTCTCTGATTAAAAAAATTTAAATAAAACCCTAAATTCATTATGCACAAATTACTCACACAAAACACACAAAAGAGAGCGATCACTTGTTAATTTAAATTATAAATATATGTAATATATATGTATATATAACTTACATTTAATTACTTAGCTTCACCTTAATTATTTTTCAACACCACTAAAAAATATTTTATTTGACAATCACAAAATACACGTTGTTTCTATTAAACTGTTCAAGAGATAATAAATATTACTTATTTGAGTTATATTTCTCAAATTTTTCAACGTTTTCTTGATTTAAAAATTATAGAGTGTACATAAAAAAATCCTTTTGTATAATTAAAAGTATTCTCTCAGGATGAGACATACATATTAAACCAAGAAATATTATGTTAAAGTTTAAAAAATTACTTTTTTGTGATAAGAAAAACATTTCTCGAAGTAACATAGCAAATTGTATTGAAATTATTGAAATTTTTATCTTCATTAAAAAAAACTTGGAATGAGTAAAGATTCATTATTTCTTCAATCAAGATAACTTTTTTGAAATTCTAGAATTCATTAGTTTATCAGAAAGAGAAATAATTTTTTTATTATCAAGAAACTTTTTCAATTTTAAAATGTTGTATTTTAATAAAATTTATGTTTTTGATTTAAGAAAATATTAAATTTCTCGTTTTAAGAAAGTGAAAGATTAAATTAAAAGTATTTCTCTTCAAACTAAATTTTTTCTCTTATTTTAAAGAATTTATTGCAACGATAAATACAAGAAAAATAATTCTCAAGATGGAATTTAATTTTAAAACTTCAGTCAAGAAATAATTCTCTTCGTAAGAAAACTATTTTTATAACTAGAAAAACTGGTATCGACATAGAAATTTGGTTTTTAAAGTAAGCAAAAATATTTTTTATTAAATAAAGAAAAATATTTCTTTAAGATAGTATGCTTATTTTTTTCCGTGGCAATATACAAATTAACCATAAGGGTCTAGGCAAACAAAAACACACTTTAGGTTTTGGAAATATAGAGATGGGGAGTGGCCACGTGGCTTCGAATAAGTCAGATATTGCTGAGTAAGTTGTTGTCAACAATAAGACGAATCATTAGCGAATTTGATGAGGAGAGGAACTCAATACTGCATCTGCAAGTGTGAGATCTCAAAGGTTGTCATCTTTTAGCAAATGCAATTCGTGAAACACATTGTGGTACGTGTCCTACAATAATAACATGAACTGTTCGCAAGTATTTGATGAAAATCGGTCCAGGAAAGTTATGCAACAACAAACGCGGAAAGAAGCATTGTCGTTGCTTCGGATGGACTCTGTATAATCGGCATAATGTGTTTTCCATGAATATGCTGTTGTATCCTTGGACTGGAACGCTACGCTTTCGTGGGTGGGGCTGACATTTTTGATTGTTTGTTTTTTTTTGCGAATTGACCAAAAATATCTGGTCGGTTGCATCGTTCAAAAAATTCAGTTAGTGTATTTTTTGGGGCAGTTAATGCTTATTGTAGAGCAGTCTCTTCAGCAAAATAAATACGCTTCCCATTTTCAAGGTGCACGGCCAAATGTATAACAGCAGGGTCTCTGTCTTTTATGGGAAAACTCAAAATGTGTCAAAACACTTCATTGCTGCTGATGAATCGGCCCATTTGATAACGTGTTATCTCGAGCCGTTATCATTTAAATTTTGTACAGCAAATACAGCCATATCGCAGCCTTTATGAACATATTCAAATGTATTTGCTGGACTTCGCCGAACTGCAGAACTCAACGTTTGTGTGTGCTTTATCGTTTTACAGCAACGGTAAATACGGAACCGCCCAGCAGTGGACAATGTCAACCGTTCAACCATTTGACACGCGTAATTGATATGACTGGTACACGAACACGGTTAAAAATGAAAGGATAAAAATTAGTTTTAGCCCAAGTATGAAATTATTTTGAATAAATTTTATTTAATTTGGAACATAAAATTCATTCTTTTCGTTAACCTAAATATTATTCTCGCTTATTAAATGATTTTCATTCTTATTTTGTTTATTGTTTATCCTTTTTATAAAAACAAATTTTATTCTTTCGTGCTATCCTTCGCATGAATAAAAATGTCTCCTTTTAATGATGATGTTTACCTATATTTAACCTAAAATGTTTTAAATATTTGCAAAATTAATGGCTATTAATTAAATGGTTCGTTTTATTCCAAATTGAATAAAACTCAACAAAACAATTTCACCTTTAAAGTATAAATAATGAATCTTTCTTCCATTTTTAGTAACCAAAACATTATGCGCTAATTTTAATTCAAAAAATTATATACTAAGGTCATAAAAGTTTATAAATTTATCGGAACTTCACTGTTGATGCTAAATTAGTTCGCCACTGCAGGGTATTGAGCCAATCGTTTGTTGTTGAAATAAGAATTCCGTAATTAAAATGTTGTGTCTAAAGGCATCTGATTTTGAAACACAATATATTGTGCTTTTAAACCAATTTAGCGATACACGGTGAAAGATTAATTTTAATAATTCGTCATTATTGTATACCTCAACTACAAATGAATATTTCACTGTGTGCCCTTAAATTCGTTAATGCTATCAGATGAACTAACTTAGAAACTTATAGTTCAACTGGCAGCCTCTGTGTACCAACAAAAATATTTTTTATTAATTTTTTTCATCCAATCAATCTCAAAAAAATTTAACGCATGATTTTCGAAATTAGACGCCTCGAGTAGTACAAATGGTAGAACAAACGTATGCTGTAATTATTGACGTCCTGTAGTTTTAAACCATCCCATTTCAAGCTCAACTTATGAAAGTAAATAGTTTTTGAGAAAATCAAAGTAACAAAACGGCTAGAAAAATAAAATATTGAGGTGAGAACATAATATCCTAAACTACAACATAATGATATGATTTTATAGATAGAACCGTTTTGACGATAAAACATTTTTCTCCGCAGATAAAGCACTAATAAGTTTAAACTTATCAACCCAACTCAAAATTGAAGATGTACTAAGAGTGTGATCTGATCAATAGGTAATTTAAGAACGTTTTGTGCTTATTACAATACTTAATCATTTTTACGATGGCATTACAATATCTTTAAAATAAAACACAAATTTCACTAGACGCATAACCTCGGCTTTAAACCTGTCGGAGGCTTTCAATATTATTTTATTCCTATCACAAATGAAGGATAATGACAAGCGCAAGGTATAATAATGGAAGTAGCTTCAATATTTTGATAAAACCTCAGATGATAACTGATATTCATACTTTTTTAACTAAAAATTGAAGAGAAAATCCTATTTTGTCCTTTTTAGTATACAAATATTTTTGTCATTTTTATTCAATTTTGCATAAAAACCTGAACAAATTATTTAGCTTTAAAAGATAAATTTGTATGTTTCTCAACACAGGAATCATTCAAAATTTAAAATTGTACGTCTTTATCTTTGATATTACTTTGGTGGGGAAGTGAGGGATAGCACTCTTTTTGGAAAAATTATTTTGTTTTAGTTTAAGTTATTTCGACTTAAAAATTTAGTTATCAGTTGCCGATCACTTGAAATGGTTCTGCTATGTATTAAGAGGTAAGTTTTTGTTCCTATACATAATTTATGTGGTTTTATAATTATAATAATGATTATAATAAGCAACACTTATTTTTAAATATTTATTATCTCTCAACAGAAACACATACAGATAGATCTATAGCGAGCCCGCACTCAGTTACGCTACTGGAACACGGATGGAAATTGTCTATTGTTTGAAAATGTAATGGTAAATAAATAATACAAAAATGTTAATGATAATTTTTTCTTATAAACATTTAAATCATTTAGGCCAGAATCTTGTTAGATGGAACTAAACCACGAATTAGTAACATGGAGTATGTTATTTCACCCAACATTTAGGAACATGCTATGAAATTCATGGATCCGAAGTTTATTACATGCGGATAGGATATAATCATCGTAATTTTCAACTATATTGTATATATTATAAATTATCAATATTTTAAATAAAAAACTATGTTTTATTATCATAATTTCTACTCTTTTTTTACTCAAATTTCACTTTAAAAAAACGCTCAATTTGATTGAAAAGAATAAAATGTTTCCCTGAATTGCATAAAATGTGGTAATGATTAGTATTTATTTTAATCTTTTAATTAAATTAATATTATTCTTTGTGACTTTTTTTTTAATACGCCAAAAAGAGCAAATTTAGTCATTTTCAAAGAGCAAACTATTTGAGTGCTTTTGACACTCAGCCAAAGAATAAAGATTATCATTGTCCCATAGATGAATTTTAATCTTTTGGAGAAAAATAAAATTTGTTAAAATTAGGACAAAATTATTTTAATTTTGAAAGTATAAATTTTATTTATTTGGGAAGTATAATTTTAATCCTTAGAAAAGGATGTACGTATAGTTATTCCGCGGAAGGATAGGAAAAGGATGGGTTTCATCCTTCTATTTTTAACCGTGTAGAATAGATACGATTGGCAGAACAACACCAAGCTACAACGCAAGTGAGTTGCGCATGTATTAATGCGTACGTCAAATACCACAGAGTTTGGCATCAGCACCACCTATGATACACAAACATAATTACTATAGGAATTATTCACAGAAGTTTAACGCATTCGCGCAAATGACGGCTATAGCAGTCATACAATTTTTTCGTTTTTTAAGGAATACCGACATATTTTTCAATTCTCAACAATACATTACTTTCCGCAACAAAATATCATTGCAATTACAAAAGTTATCAAAACACACATTTGAAAGTGTGCGGCAACGTGTTAATTATTCATGAACTTCTCAGAAGGTTTTAACGGTGAATTATTCTTGAACTTATGATTTTTTTCCATTTTATAATATGAATATTTCGGGGTGGTGCGTGAGTAGTGAAATTTCGTCAAAAAAAATCCTAGAACCCGATGGCAGTACAACCTACCGGGTCCAATTGTAAATCTAAACCATCCAGGAACTCAATCAAACACACACACACACACACACACACACACACACACACACACACACAAAATTTCATTAAAATCGGTCCAGCCGTTTAGGAGGAGTTCAGTCGCATACACTCGTACAGAAAATTTATATATAGAACGATTGGGGTGAGTAGAGAAATTTTGGGGTTATATGTTCTAATATGCGAACCTAAAGTGTTTAACGTATGGTTAATTTGTATACGGTGGCTATTTGTGTAAACTTTCCTAAATGGTAATTAACAAACTGTTAATGTCAAGCAATATCTGACTTTTCGAAGCCACGTGGCCGTTCCCTTCTCTATATTTCCAAAACCTAAAGTGTGTTTTTGTTTGCCTAGACCCTTGTGGGGTAAATTTGTATATGGTGACTGTTTGTGTAAACTTTCTTAAATGACATTATTAATTCGATGTTTAATGATATATTTAATCATCACATTTTTACCTTAACGTTATAGATTTTTACACGGTATTGATAATAAATTAGTTTTTGATAGTTTCGATTAATTGGATTATTTTTATTTGCAATTCAACTCAGAATATGGTGTACAGAACTTCTGTAAATTAAATTTAAATATTAGATTGCATCATAAGTCAATTTGCATTTGTCAGGATTTATTTACATTTATAACGTTTGTTAGAAGTTTAATAGGATTTATAAGGTTTGCCAGAAAGTTGCTAGAAACTTCATACTCGTGGAAAATCTCATTATGTGTGTGTACTAAGCCAACACTAAACTCCGTTGCACGCTTGAGCTATGTTTTTTAAGCGGAGTGAACTATGTTTTGAGATCACAACTTGGTTTGCTTTTCAAAGCCGAAATAAGTGAAACCGAATTGGTGGAGTTTTATATCTGAAGCCACTCTTATACGCTGATTTAGTTAATTTCTTTATTTAAATGTGTGGGGTAGAAACATAGCTCGCGTTGCTCATTTGGCGAGCGATGTGAGCTAATTATTTATCTCCAAGACGAAAATAAAACATCTAAATATGTTGCTCCATATATTGGGTTCAGCTGAGATTTATCTACACGAACGAAATCGCCTGTCATATTACAAAACACCAAAATCATGCAATACAAACACAACCATCGACGCTGACGACGACATTTTTTTCGTTGTAATAAATTTAGAGAATGCTTTGTTCATCACTTCGGGAAAATACCATAGTATTCAGATGAAGTTGGTCACTTTTGGAATTTTGCTCAAAATATTAGTATATTTTGTTTGTCATTCAAAATGTCAAATCTTCCATTTTAATTTAATTTTTTTTTTTTTTTTATTTTTTTGAATGTTGGGTAGGATTATATTTTGTAACAAATTTGATATAAAAATAATGCACCTGAGTTAAACTTTATTACACGTTACAAGATAGCTTCAATTAATGGCAATGATACTGTTGGTGAACCTGAAAAAGATATAGTAGAATCAAATGACACAAATTCCCAAACAGTTACGCCAAATAATGAAAATTCATCAATTAAGATGATAGATCAGACTGCAACGGGCCTTTCCACTAGTAGGTACTAGTTTTTCAGATTCGTGTGGCGATAAAATTAAAGCTTCAGAACATCTTACATATCGAAAATATTTTAAAATGCTCCAATTTGGGGTTCCGTCTCAGGCAGTCAATTTGAAAATGTCATCCGAAGGAATTGATCCTAGTATTTTAGAGCAGTGGTTCTTAACCTATTTTAACTCGCGGCCCACCAAATAATTCATAATTTTTTTGTGGCCCCCATTTCTTAAATTTGTAATGTACCTTTCGACAAACCACGTCTTCGGTGCCATTGTTTTCTTTTAAAATCTGTCCACAACATCCAATTTATAACCTTACAAGTTTCATACAATAACGCATGTTTTTTACGTGTTAAAAATGTCGAGTTGTTTGCCTACATATTACGATTTGGGGACATCATTGATTTTCTGTTATCATTTGAAGAAAACTGTTGCAGAATAACATAGAATGCTTGTCAAAGCTTACGGTGAGCATGGTCTTGGTTTAATAAAATCAAAAGTGGTGATTTTGACGTGAGAAACGAAGAACCCTGGAAAACCACCAAAAAAGTTTGAAGGCAGTGAATTGTAAGCATTGTTGGATGAGGATGACGCTCAAACGCAAAAACAACTCGGGGATCAATTGAATGTGTTACGAGAAGCCGTCTCCGTACGTTCAAAAGCCATGTAAAAGATCCAGAAGCTGAGAAAGTTGGTTCCTCATAAACTGAATGAAAGGCCAGAATAAAATAGAAAAACCACTTGCTGCATGTTGCTCGCCAGATACAAAAGAAAGTTATTTCTCAATCGAATTGTGAATGACGATAAATAATAGATCTATTTTGAGAATCCAAAACGTCTTGGGTTGATCCTGGACAACCATTAGACATCGACTGCAAGGCCAAATCGCTTCGGACGAAACACAATGCTCCGTATTTGGTAGGATCAGATCGATATTTGCGTGAAAAACGACCAGAATATGATAAAAGATAACATAAAGTGATTTTGCTTCGCATGAAAATGCTCGATCACACAAAGCATAACCAGGTAAAGCAAAACGGGCTTGCTGAGGAGCATTTTACTTCCTATGAAAATGTACGAAAATGACTCGATAACTATGGTTTGCGTCAGAAGAAGAACAGTTTTTTTGGCGTGCCATCCACGCATTGCAGCCAGAAAAATGGGAGAAATGTATAACTAATAATGGGCAATACTTTGAATAAAATACTCTTAATCATCATCATCAGAAAAGTCGTTAGGTGCGGGCTGGTGATGGTGATATAAAAAATGAAAATCTCCTTTTATTTTGGCGAAATTTAAAAAAAAGAAATAGATTTCGCAGGCGGAGACACAAGCAAAATTCAATCATTGATTGACAATAAAACAATGCTAAACGTAAATTTGTGACCGGAAAATCAGGTTTTGAATTGCATTGTGGATAATGATGGCTCGGCACGTCTTTACGAAGATGAACAATGACTTTTTGATTTGAACAATGTTTCTGAATCCCAAATTATATCCAGTGCAGTAGTTATGAGTACGCCAATTAAAAATATTGCTGATCAAAACAATAACATAACGCAGCAACCGGGTTGCTCTTATTTGTCGTTTAAAGAGGATTTTCCCACCGCATTCAAAAATCTTGCAATTATACATCAAATAAATATTTTGAACACTTAAAGAGAATTGAAATGGATAAACAAAAGGCATTATCTGGAAAATTATTGCCGGCTAAAACGAGAGAGGAACAGAAAAAACTGAAAGAAGCAAAACATAATAGAACGGAACAGTTTATAAAATTTCAACCAAGATCATAAAATTAATTTTCAAACAGATAGCGGATCGAGTGTAAAGAAATTAAAAAAACAATGCCCTGGCGATTATGTCGTAGTTGCATACGAAGGAGAGTATTTCTCTGGGTCTGTACTGACTGGAGGGACGACGCTATTTAGTACAAAGAGGAAGAAGTATATAGCGTTATCAGTTTCTCTATTAAATGCCAAAGGAATTTATGCGGTTCCTGAAATCGAAGCTTTCCAAAAGAATAATTTTAATTAATTTTAGTAAAATTATTATTTATCAAGAGTACATGAATTATTTTTGTTATCATCTAGTTTCATTATTTTCTAAAGTTAATATCCTAGCTGCCAATTAGAAGGACATAATTTGTTTATAACTTTTAATAAAAAATACGAAAAATAAAAGTTTCTTTTATTGAAAATTAAGTTTATATAAAAATAATTCACCCGAAACAAATATCTTAACAAATAGTCAACGAAATTCGTATACTGTGGGTAATTGGTAGATTTACCTCATCATAAATTTTTTCCTTTTTATATTCTGAAGGAAATTTTGCAAACTTTGGCGGCCCCCCTGCAAACTTTTTACGGACCACCAGGGGGCCGCGGCCCCCTGTTAAGAATCATTGTTTTAGAGTAAGAATATTATAAAATAAATTCTTTAACCAAACATCTGATAAAATCATTTTTTGGTGATCCAGATTTTTTGGTGCTACTCTTTGCTCAAAGTAAGAACTTTTTCAACTCGAGCATGGACAAAGTAGGCGGAGTCTTTACATTTTGGAGAGAATGGATAAATGTAGAGCATGATATCAATACCATGGTATTTTTCCCGATGTTATGAATAAAGCTTTAAGACTGTGAGATTTTACCCTCACTCGCAGCCTGAAGTTATTAAATAATAGTTTTTGCTCAATAAAATTCGTCTACATTATTTGACGTTTCCTTCATTCAATTGAAATTGTTGCCATTGTGTTTTCATGTGACTTTGTATGTATTGCGTCCCACGATTGAGATTCCTGTGTTACTCCAACTGCAGAAACAACATAACATACCAACGCATTCACCACCTCCTCCTTCCCCCTCCCTCCCGTCCGGTAATCCTGAAATCTATTGACATGTTAATTTTGGAAGCTTCCATCAAGGAATCCGGGATTCAATTATTATAACAGCGATCGAGTGAGAAATCGACTCTAATGTTTCTGAATTTTACGTTGAATTTTCTTAATAAAGCAAGGGGGTCTATTATGAAATTTTCGACCGCGTTTTTTTTTTTTGACGTTGACGAATTTTTGTATTATGAAATGCTCGATGCGTTTTTTTTAGATAACGTCGACTATTTTACGACAGCTCTTGAGGTGTCGAGTACATAAAAGAAAAGTGTTAAGTGTTGAGAAATAAAAAAAGTTTGTTAGTAAAAATAAATTAATAATTTAAACTTATAAAATTTTAATTAATAAAAGTTAATTAGTTAATTTAAATTTAATAAAAAATAATTAAAATTAAAAAATAATTTTTCGACATCGACGTTGTCGACTGTCGACGTTGTCGAAAAAAATAGGCGCGTCGAAAATTTCATAATAGACCCCCAGAGATAGTGGGGGTAGTCTATATGTCGTCCACATGAAAGCGGCATTTGAACAAATAACACGCCCCTAAAAGCTACTGATATCTTTCGAGATGATAAACAACAGAAATATAAAGAGCAAATATTAGAAATGTAGCATGTAGGTCCTACCCGAACGGGATATTCTGAAAAAAATCACCTGTACTCGTTCTATTAGATTTACTCCATCAATAAATAATATTTCCAAAGCAAATTACTTTGATTCTCTTCATTTATAACAATTTGCAAACACAAGCCAAACACAAAAAAAAATTGAATGACAAATACCTGACATAAAATAGCAGAACGCTTGCTCATTTTCTTTTTCAAGCAAAATTTTTTATATCTAGTTAGGTCATCTGCGGACCGAGATATTGCACGATTTAAATGTTCCAATTTGTTCCCAATAAATTTTTTACTGAGAGCTGTACGCATATAAAAAAAAAGTTTTTACATGAAGCCTATCTGGCTATCAATCCAGAATAACCCAAAATTTCATAAAAAAAGTTACTATAATTTTTTTGTATATCCCATAAATTTTGACAGTTCGAACAGCTTGCGTTTAAATTAGATAACGAACAACATCGAATTGCAAGTAAAAATAAAATATTTAATTACCGCTCATGTTTGCTCGTTTTGTTTGATTGATGTTTATGGCTGCTTGATGTTTATTTGAAACTTTGTGGAATTTTTTTTATATTACTGCTATAAAAATACTCGTAGAAACTATATTTTATGGCAACATTCCCAGTTTTATGCCAACATTTGCTCAAATTAAAAAGAAAAAAAATCCAATTTTATTTTACTGGAATTTGTTTCGTGCTCCTCTCGCAAACGAAAATCGATTTAATTGGTTTAGCTTGCGGATCAAAAATTATAAATTTTCGCTCATACTCGTGCAATCGGCTTTAGAAATATCGGCGATATTTTTTAATGTTTCGTCGACGGTCGCTCTTGTTCTGTTTCGAGCTTTATATAGTTAAGAAGTTTTTAAGTTCGTCTGTATTAAATTTATTTTAAGATTTTTTCGGCTTTTCAGACAAAATATTATTTTTAATGACATTCACAAATCACAATGTTTACGACATTTTGTTAAGTCAGTAAAAAACTAAAAAACAAAGAGGGCATTTACTCACAATATATCTTCCACCAAAATTTAAATTTAAAATTAATTTAATTGTATTTTCGTAACTATAAAATGGTATTTAGATTTATATCACTTTTCCGGCCTGAAAAAAAAATTTGGTTCAATTTAAGTCCACCATACAGAAATGTGTATGTATATAACCATAGTTTTTAATGGCGTTTTGTTTTTTCTGGATTTTTTTCCTACAAAGAACATTTTAATTGGGGAATGTGAGCGGAAAAGTGAGCCTCAAGAGCCTTAAACCACCACTAACTTGTCGTAGACGAGTCGAAATTCCAAAATTAGTGAAATTCATAATAATTGTAATATGCAAATACGAAATGGGATTTTAAAATTATTTTTGAAAGAAGTACTAGAATATAACCTGCAGGGATGGAACTCAGCCATTTCTTAACCGAATATGATGGGATTGAATTTCTAGGATGAAAATTGGATATTCTAAAATAATTTTTGAAATAATTTCTGGCATACGACCACCTGGCACGGAACTTAGCCATTTCTTAAACGATTATAAAGGAATTGAGAATATTGGATGAAAATGAGATTCTAAAATGAGTTTTGGAAGAAGTACTGGAATATGTCCACTTGGAACGGAACTCGGTCATTACTTAACCGATTATGATGAGATTGAGTATGTTGGATGGAAATGAGATTCTTAAATGAATTTTGGGATAAGTTTTGGAATATGGCCACCTGGAACAGAACTCGAACATAAATGACGCAGTGACATATACGGTCGGTTCGGTCTCGGAGAGAAGGAGATAGTTTGTTCTGATTTATCCAAGAATATTTTATCATTCCTGGTGCCAGTCCTATAGGTTGAATAAAATCTAGGCCAACGAAATGAAAATTTTGAGCTGTGTGGAATAAAATTATCGTTGATTTTATAAATCATAACCACATCAGTTGGGACACCTGAAAGCCCTAAATGTGATCTTATTACGTCAACACGTCTTGCTTGGCAAAATCGGCATTTGGCGAAAACCTCCTGTGGCAGCCAAAAATCTGGCGAAAACGCTAACGGCGGCGCTACAGGCTAACAGCCCTTCATAATTGGTTCATAATCGGTTAGGAAATGGCTGAGTTCCGTACCATCAGGCCATATTCCAGTACTTCTTCCAAAAATCATTTTGAAACCCCATTTCTATCCAACGTGTCTAATTTCTTCATGATTGGCTAAAACATGATCAACTTAATATCAAAATTACGGGATTTTTAAAATATTTTACGAGATTTTAAAATACGGGATTTTGCAATACGGGATTTCGAAATACGGGTTATCAAAATAAGTACTTCTCAAAGTAATTGTCTCCTTGAGTCTAAACGAAGCACAAACTTACTGATGGGCCGATTCTACCACAGCACATGGCTGGTAAGTAAAAGGAAAACCGCAAAACTACAAAAAGTTTCGTTTAAAAGAGGGCTAATTAACCATTGACGCTGGTGGAAAGGTTGAACCTGGACCAGTCAACACAACCAATAATTAGATTACTTAGTTACGAAGGAAATACACGCCTCGGTCGCAAACCGTAAATGTGACTCTATCCGACTTTGATAAATTTTCTTCTTTAGTGCAGCTCACACAAGAATTAAAAATTGCATTACTTTAATGAAGAAGCCTATCAAAAAAGAGCACGATAATAGCTCTTAACCGCTTCGTAGACCACGAGGGATTGTTAAGAGTTGGAGGAAGGCTAAACAACTGTAAACGTCCTAGGCGGTGTGTTCGGTATATTGCAATCATTTAAACACATCAATAACCTCAATAATCGATACAACTGCGGCAATATCGTACAGTATGATCATGAAGTTAGCTTAATGCATTTTGATTTACTTCATAAAAATATCTAGATATTAAGCAACACTATAGCAACATCTAATATTGTCGATTATCTATCGGTCTTGTTTAGTCCCCTTCAAGTTGGTGTGGTGTGAGGAATAACGGATAACTTTGCCTTGTTGATGAGAGAGGGTTATACAACAATTATTGCGTTTTAAGTATCCTGTATTACTTTTGTTACAGGCATGATTTGAATCAACCATCAATTTCCGTCGCATTATTCTGTCTTTCCCTTGGAAAAATGTGTGTGGGTGTAAATATTTTCGAAACAAAGTTGAATGTGGAATTATTTTTCGTATAAAAGCACAGGATTTAGCTACAGCAGAAAAAAGGACGATTCCCATCGTTTGGCAAACTTATCTACGGATGGTATATGCTGAATGTTCTCATCTGACATAATTCGTTTGCTATGTAACGTACGTAGTTACGACTAACCTTAAATATGAACAATTATGATTTAAATGTTTCAGGCTAGACATGCAAACAAGGTCCACACCCAAACTAATTTATTTGTTGCTCATATAATCAAACTCATTACCATCGGTTGGATAATATTGCAGAGACAATATTATTGTTCAATACCATTGCTAATTGTTTATTCTGTATTTTAATGTATTCAAAATTCAACAATCAATCATACAAACGAAATTGTATGAATAGATATCGTTCAATATAAGGTCAAGCAATTTCTTGCCTAACTTGTTTGTAATTAATATGATGATTCAATGATTCAAAGTGTTTTTTTTTAATTAACCAAATATACAACAGCGAACGTTAGAGGTTTATGTAGCTCTAATTCGATTAATCCGTCGTGTTTAGGTATTCAAGACTTCTTCGAATAATCTTGAGTACGTTTTCTCGCATTCTATTAAAATTTGAACCTCGCACAGTTGATTAAATACGCCCCATTTATTAATAAATACCAACCCCCAATTTAGTTCGTTTCTTGGTATGAACGTATGCAACACAGTAAGAAAGTCGACCTCGCAACAATAAATGGGAATATTACCAATGGTACGGGTCTCACCATCATCTCCTTTTACCAACTGTGGAGGAGACTACACCGGCCTGCTGTATAAATACTGACAACTCGAATCCCCTAATGATGAAGAAAGATTTATAGCTCCATAGCTATAAAATAGAAAGCCAGACTCGGAGTGAAGGTGATCAGCTACAAATTGTGAGATCCGACTATATAAAATCTACAAATAACAGCAGAAGAAAGTGTGGTTCGTGCAAAAATGTCAAAGGCATTATCTTTTTTATGTTCGGTAAAACATTTAGGGGACTAGTTTTGGGTTCATGTTACACGCTGCGTTATATACTGTTATGTTAAATGTTGCGTTAAATTGTTGCGTTGTTTACGTGACATTTTAACGTAAAATGTTATACAGAAAAACCTCGATTTAACGGACTAATTAGGTGTTAAATTAGGCTGTTAAATCCGATTGTCCGTTAAATCCGAATGCTTTTAAATTAAATCTATTCGATCGAATTTAATCTGGGACAGAACTCAGGCATTTCTTAGCCGTTCATGTTGGGATTGGGTATGTTGGATGCAAATGGGATTCTTAATTAATTTTTGGAAAAGTTCTGGAATATGGTCAGCTGGAATGTAATTCGATAATTTCTTAATCGATTATGCTGAAATTGAATATGGTGGATGGAAATAAGGTTTTTCTATAACTTTTGGAAGAAGTTGTGGAATATGGCCACCTGGGGGCGGAGATCGGTAATTAAAACTAAGACGGAACTCGGTAATAAGCATAGACGTCTTTCTTGAAGCAAGCGGCTCGTGATGTTAACATGTTTCTGATAAGGCTGGTTGCATTAATATCTATATCATCAGTACGTATGCCACTCATGTAATTAGTAGGTTAAGCTGCGGCCAACTACCTACTCTCACAAAAAATCACGTTATGAACCCTACAAAAAGGACTCTGATAAATTTATAGTATTCTTATCAACAACGACCTCGAAAACTGTTCTCCCGTGAACGATATGGAATATGATGTTTTCTAACACCTTGAAATTTTCTGAACCTTTCGAACCAAGTGGAAATTTATACTTTTGAGGTACTTGCAGTACAAGAGCATAAATGGTCTGGGAGTTAATTCCATAAAACAACCAATAATTACACTCTCCACTACAGCAATAATCAGAAAAGAAGAAAATTATGATTCGGTTTCTCATCCTCTGACAAGTACAGCAGTTTATCATTTTATAATACTATATAATATTATTTATCCAACGTGCGGAATTCCATCATTATCGGTCCATATTAAATATATAGCCGTGTTCCAAGTGGCCATATAAAAACTTCTTCTAGAAATCATTAAGGAATCTCATTTCCATTAAACAATTCCAATGCCATCGTAATCGGTTAAAAACTGCGGAAGAGATCCGTCCAAGGTGGCCGCCATATTCCAGAATTTCTTCCATTTAAGAATCCCCGAATCCATCCGTCATAATCGGTAACCGAAAAATGGAAAATAAAAAGTTGTCCGTTAAATCGAGGGTCCGTTAAATCGAAGGTTTACTGTATATTGCAAAAAACAATTTCAAATTTTTTTATCGCCTCCAAAATCACACTCCCAAAATGCACGAACTACGCAAGGAACTGAAGTATTTGTATAACCATGCACCTCTTGTAATTAGCGATGGCATACCAGATTTTCAATTTTGAACCTTATGTTTTACCAAACATTTGCGGTTCAGGTGGAGCTTGAACCCTGCTCGTTTTTTGTATTTTAACCAAACCTTTCATGGTATGCAGCACCGGCAATAATGGTAAAATTCTGAAAATTAATGAAAAACGATTCGAGCCGATCGACAGTAATTTACATATAATACCGCTTCAGATATGCAGAAAACTTCGCTTATCGAAATTATAGGAGTGAAATTTACTCATGAGTATCCTCAAACAATGCAATGTAAACATATTGGTGACTACTTATCACTGCATTACCGTTGTGCTTCTTTTTTTCGACAGAAATCTTCTTTTTAGGTCTCCACTATGTATAGGCTTACATCGGCTTACATATTTTAATTATATATTTTAATTTTCTTTAAACTTTGATGTTTCTGTTAAAGTTCTGATGCTCCGCAGTTTCGAATTTAAGCTCGATTCAAATTGTCATTCGACTTGTTAGTAATTTTTATTTGTGTTACTTAATTTTCTAATATTCGATTTGCTAATTATTTTGGTATTAATGAAATCGTTTCTCTTTTGGAAAATGAGGATTCTATCACAACGCATAATGTTTTGTGAATTAATTTAACGGGTTCGAGCCTAGTCAGAGTCAATAATTTTATTCGGTGATTATTATTCTTAATTGGAAATTTGATTTTACATGAGACATATGCAATCAGGTCAGACTGCCAAATTTAATCAACATGCGCCAAATTCAGTAAACTTCGTCTATAATAAAACGCACAGTTGACAGAACTACGAGTGGGGCAAGGTGATGAAGAAAATCTCAACCAAAGTCAGTTTACACAGCAATATTATTAGAATAAAGAACTTAGAGGTTAGATAAAGTCCTTAGAAAAAGTCGATAGCCAAGCTCAAGGAATTTGAAGGATAAATCAGGCAGGAGCTTGAAAAGAAAGTTGAAGTACAAGAGATGCTGCTTCCGCAACCCCAAAAGAAATTTTAAAGTATTCGACAATACCCGGCCCATCATCGGTCCCATTTCATAATCTTAAAGCCCAGAGAAGAACCTTAATGCGCTTATTTTGACTATTTGAGAGAAAGTTGCAGATGTCTTGCTAACTGTATCTGCAACCGAAAGGAGTTATGAGCGGGTTATGACTGTGTTGGAATTGAGATATGAGCAGTCACACTTCAGAGAATTATGCAAGATACAATGTAATACTCCTGCAGATGTGTTGAATGAACAAACAGTAAATGCATTCATTAGTGCTATAGAGGACGACTATCTTAAGCTTCATTTGAAAACCAACACCAGATATAAAACCATGAATGTAGTATTGGTGTTGGCTTTAAAATATTAGGCAACTAGAATAAGTTTAGAAACTGATTCAGTAAAGTTACGCAAGCTTGATTCTGAAGATATCACGCAAATAAAGGCACTAATAAAATTGGTATTAAGGCAACTTACACAAAGGGTTCAATCATACAGATTTATGGTCAGCAAGTGGAGGGCCGGGTGATATAAAAAATCAAGTCTTAAGGCGGGGCCACATTTACAAAAATTTGTGCCGAACCCGTTCGGTGAAAAGATTTTCGCCGCAAATTGGGAAGTGGGGACGTGTATGGCGTACGAAAACGACACAAAAATGTATGCCACATTCAACGCACACGATTCAGCACTTGCCGGTTTAATCATTTGCGGCGAAAATATTTTTGCCAAATGTGTTCGCCAAAGTGAAAAGTGAGGAGAGAGCACACTAAAGTGTCATGCACTGGAGTTGGGAAGGAGGAGTGCTAGAATCTGTAAAGGCAGAGAAAGGATCAAAAGGGCGATGGGCCAGTAGCGAAGAGCGCACCAGAAAACGAATCCAAGCGTCACAGTCACATAGTAAGTAGCCGTAAAGAAGAAGAGAGCATCAGGGATAAAACATCACGAGCAACAGAGTAAATCGGAGAGCAACATGACCAGTGTGGAAGATGTAGTAATTTCCGACAATGTGTTTTGGTGTTGTTGTACACAAAGCGAAAATGAAGATCTCAAGAGGCACTACGCAAGGAGAAGGGTCCATACAAAATTTTTAAGAGGATCAACATTCAACAATAATGTTAATCAAATACCAGGAAACCTCAAAGGTGAACAGATCCAAGGCGATAACTAAAACGATACCACATAGGATTTTTCTACACGGGATGAATATAGTATTTAAAGTGGGGGTAGTAATCTTAGTCAACATTTCAGAAAAAAATTGCATTAATTCTCATACCTAGATTTAACCCTAAACTAAGAATTATTTTAAATTTATATCAATTAGCATTGTTAACCGATATCAGTGCTTTGTACATTTAGCCGTTTACAATTCAAAAATTGTGACGTTTCGATCCCTATGGTGGAGTGGAGACATGTATAGTCCGGGTTTCCGGTCTACTATATAACGTACTATTCCGTTTTCTTAAGATATTGATCAGTTCAGCACAATATTGCCGGAGCTTTGAAATAACTTCGTCGCTTAGTAATGATGACAACGGTAATTCGTGTGTGTTCCCACTCACTTTTGTTTTAGTAACACGACGGTCGCCTCGTTACATCCGAAAAAGAGATGTTTAACGTCTTTTACGTCAGATCCCCATAAACATTGACCTTGGTACATTATTTTAGATCTGTAGGTAAAGCCTTAAACTCACCATGTTCAGAGATTACTTGACTCATCGGGCTCGTTAGTGATAATTATAATTTGAGTTTTGCTTTAATGTCTGGAATGAAGTCAAATGTATGCCTATACCATTGACCGATTCACTCTACCTTCTTTGCCATGGACCAATCGCCATTTCCTATATTTCAGATTTGTTTTAATATTGATTATGCCTACTATCTGCAGCATGTATAGAGTCACCTATTTTGCTTAGAGTACTTCTTCTTTCTTAGGTGATACAAGTGCGCTCGCTTTTTGATTAGAATATATACCGGGAGTGCGCCTTTGAGCACTTTCTAATGATCTGCTATATCCAAGAATATATACCCATAACATATTTTGAACTTTGGATTTTGACAGCGTTGATTAGGCTTACTATCTCATCTTCAGTAGGCATGCTACATCGGAAACCGATTGTTTGTTCGAGAACAGTCCGCCCTGTTCAATTCGCGGTGTAATGCGAATGGCTAGTAACCTTTCTAGGAGTTTCCCTCTAACCGGTAGTAACATTATAAACCCATTTCGAAGAAAGTGGTTCTCTATCACCAGGTTTCCTGATTACAATCATTTCATCTGTTTTCACACCTTAGGAAAGTAACCAAATTTTAAGCAGCTGGTGAATAATTCTACTATGCTAGACCCTATGATAATGCAAGCTAAATTATCTCAGTGTTCATGTTGCCCAGTCCTGGTGACTTGTTACGTTTGAAGCAATTGAGAGCACTGGCGACCTCTTCCCACGTAAATGGGAGGTCTTGAGCAATTGTGGATGTCCAACTGCTGCTGTTAGTGGCAATCTCGCGCATTTCTGCATGTGACCCAGTTTTGTCTGGTGTTTCGTCCGGTAGAAGTAAGCTAAGTTAAGGTGGGGGTGCATGGTTGAATGGTTAAAATGTAATCCACCACGAATGATATCACTCCAACGGTCGTCGGTTCGAGTCCAGCGTAAGTTTATAATTTTATTGGCGAGTATTATTATTAATATCCGAATCGGATTATTTCTCCACTGGAAATTGATTTTGCAATGACATTATATAGGAGGGGATCCTGGAATACCAAACGTCATTGTACGGGTGATAGTTATAATGGAAAATATAATGGATATAACTACGGCGTTAACCATCACAGCAAGGGAATGGGTGACTTGGAATATCATCATAATATTCAGCATACTAAAGAGCAATTAAAAAATTCGGGAATCGCTGTGATGGATCAAACAACAACAACCATTTTAGTGCAGAAACTTACTACCGCGCAACTGAAGCCAACTCTCCAACTCGTTTCCAAGAGACATGATGAAAGCGCTGATGGTTCAATTAAATGGAATAGGTGATAAGTTGGACCAACAAGGTGTTAAATTAAACCAACTGCAAAACTGAAGGAACAAGAGTCAGTTTGGTGATCAATGTCTTACTGAGCAGACCAAGAAACTCGCTCAAATTATACGGTCTAGGATCTGTACAAAATAGGAGAATGTGAATAATGTGATTAAGTCTCTTGTGGCAAAATTTGCAACAAGTTCTCAACAGGTGGGTCGACCGAGTTTTTTTTTTAAATCAGTATTAATTGTCCAGTGGATTTAATGTCCTTTGAAGGTCAATTAATTGCACAGTATACCTGTATACCATACCTGCACATGTCAACCTGTACACTGACGTGGACGGTGGGTCGGCGCTGAATGCACTCCAACAGAAGGTCTTAGTTTTGTTTATCAACATCACCGATTGTAATCGATGACGAAAATTCGCTTTACATCCAGCATCTGGTGTGATTCGAGCCCAGTACCTCCCGGTCCAAGTGCCAAAGCTTTAACCACTGCACCTCTAGTTCGGTAAAGATTGAAAGAGAATAATGCGGCATTGGAGAGTGGAGAGAAGTTATATAACCTTTGACATTTGACTAAACAAGTGAAAGACGACTGTCCGAACACAGTGCAGGGGGTTACCGAAAAGAGGAAATATCCTTGGGAGTAATCTTGCCGAAGATTTTAGAACGATTGTCGAGGGTAAGTACGGCAATGGAGTTGGTCGCTAAAGAGAGTGAATCAGAAGGCCTCCGACAGAGAGACGTGCTAAAGTGGCAGGCGTTGGAGTTGAGATGGAAGACGGCCTAGTATGTGGCCATACATATCAGAAACAATCGACCTATAACAAAGAATGCACAATAATCAAGCAGTTGAGAGCAAATGCACAAGCGCCAGAGATCAAACGAAGACAAATAATCAGAGAATGAGACAACCTCGATTTCAAACCAGGGGATTTGCTGTCGCTGAACTATCCCACGGCACGAAAAGGAAGATTTCAAAAATTAAAACACAATTGGAAAGATCCATACAAAATAGTTCAAAGAATAAGCGACCATGTGTATTGTATACAAGAAAACCTTGGAGATTGAAAATGGACAGAAAGTCAATAAAGACAATAGACTGAAGCGATACGAGATTGGATGGAACGGATGTGGGGTCCCTCCCCCAAGGTGCAAAGAATTCCATTACACACAAATATAGCACTTGGTGATCGAGTGATTAAAGTATACACCATCGTGCATCAATGTCAACGAATCAAATATCCCAGTAAAATTCTGATCGTGGTTTCCATGGTCATCATGAAAAATACTGGAATCAACAAAGGCGTTAATCATCAAGACAGGGGAATTGATGACTTGAAATATTCCAGAATACACCTAGATTTACAATTGTAATACACATACATAGACGGATACAATAAATGGAAAATCTCAAACAGTGATGGACAAGCGTGTAAGCACGAGCATATTGCCCTGCAGACTCAGTTGTAATTTAACGGTGAACAGTGCAAGTTGAGCAGTTTTGTAACTTTAAACGCTGAGTGTTTTATTTGCAAAATCCATTACGAATCCGTATCAAATACTCCGAATTCTTAACAGTTTATTGATAACGCGTTTTTGATCAACTTGCTATGTTCCTATACGCATCGAACAAAAATCAACAATTAATTACAGACCGTTTTTAGATGTTTTTCAAAAAGTTCTTTGCTCCAAGCAATAAGCGTCCTTGTGTGACCTACTCGATTTTACTCGTTAAGTTTTTTAACTGTTTGTCGATTGTTTAACGATCAATGACGGACCGTTAAATATATATGACAGAACCAAATTTTTTAATAATGAAGATAAGAAAGTTAGAGTAAAATGACATAATGTCTTTAACCCTCTCACGTGATCCTTAAGTAAGTACAATAAATTCGGGAGGTGATCACTTATTTAAAATATTAAAATATTAAGGACGTAACTACTATGGCTGTAAATCTGAAAATGGACGAACATATTATATAAATAACATTAGACACGTTTAAAACACCCAATTGCAACTTATTTACTGGATACCACCAGGAATCGAACCCGGGACTCCCGAGTCACAGAGCAAGCACACTACTTACTAAGCTAACGAGGGCGAGATACTTAACATGACTAGAAAATTTCGTCTAACGTCACACGTGTGTCGTTGACATAGACTTCTTTACAACTATTAGACTTCCAACATGTTGAAGGAAAAAGTAAAAGCCCACCTTTTTATTGATCGGTTTGATGTGAAATGAGTTACCATCGGATCCATGCAATCGACGCCCGCTTTATTTGCATTATAAAACAAAATTGGTTCTGGTTTCATTGCGTCGCCTTGATAAAATTTAGTTTAGTACATGGTGGAAAGTAAATTCACACGCTTATTCTGTTCTGGCACGTAGTTGCAAATTGAAACCAAATCGTCGTGAACCTAAAAACAAGATGAAACAACAGGATGACGGCGATTCTTTCTTATTTCATCAGGTATACATCTTTTTTTATTGGATCGAATTGTGTCAACCAATGCGAAATCTAGTTTGGCCAGCCGCTTCTCCGATGTTTTGAAAAATTATCAACGATAATTGTACGGCAACATAACATTTTCACCTTGATTCAAATTTCACGTTCAGCTGTTTCATCTCGACCTGTGTATAATTTTCCTTGGTACGGATATTTTGTTTTTAAAACGCTAGTTCACCAAACTTGTGCATGCCATAATTCGCTGATTCGACAGAATGTATTGAGTGAAGTTAGTTTTGGCACGATATAGAAACAGCCGAAAGATGGTAATGCAGATATTAATTTTGTTATCCCAACCAAAACATTTTAAAATGTTGATAATGCAGAGTGTATCGATAAAGAAGATTAACTTCAATAATCAAACCGAAAAATGCCGGCAATACAGATTTAAAAGTTACAAATGAACCATCAACATAAAAACCATCTAACATAAAATGTCAATAACAGACAGCTATACAATACCCACCAGAAGCAGTTACAGCTGATGAATGTTTTGTATATCAAGATTTTGACAGATGAACGACGATCTGACTACCAATTTGATGAACCATGTCTCTAAGTAGAATTTGATTATATGTTTGGAGTGTGTTTTATTAGATTATATTGGTGAAATGTTCCATTTTTTGTTGTTGCAACGATAAAATTGTCCATTATTCGAGATTTTGCCAGATGGACTCCAATCTGACTATGCCGATTTGATACCCGATGAATAAAAGAGGTTTTGATTATAGGTTAGGGGTGAGTCTGATGGGGTTTTATAGGGGTGAAATTTTGATCGTCAATAAAATCGTCCGTCATTCGTGATTTTGGCATATGTAAACACCAATCTGACTATGCCGATTCGATAGTTCTTGACCATAGGTAGATTCTAAGTATAGGTTAGGGGTGGGTCTGATGGGGTTATAGATGTGAAATTTTTATTTTTCCATAGTCAGATATGGTTTCTATATGCCAAAATCTCGAACGACGAACGATTTTATCGTTGAAAAATGGGGAAAATCAACATTTCACCCCTATAACCGAATCAGAATCACTCCTAACCTATAATCAAAATATACCTATGGTCATGAGCTATCGAATCGGCGTAGTCGAATTGGTATATGCCAAAATCTCAAATAACGAACGATTCATGACGATGCTTGATAATTTTAAATCTTCTTTATCGACTACTTTCGGCTGTATGAAGCAGATATGCCATTTCATCCCTATAACCCTATCATACCCACCCCTAACCTATACTCAGAATTTACCTATGGTCATGGGCTATCGAATCGGAATAGTCAGATTGGTGTCTATATGCCAAAATCACGAATGACGAACGATTTTATTGATGAAAAATGAGGAAAATCAAAATTTCACCCCAATAACCGAATTAGACTCACCTATAATCCTAACCTATAATCCAAATCTACCTATGGTCATGCTATTGAATCATGCTATTAAATCGGCTATTGAATCGGCATAGTGAGATTGGTGTCCATCTGGCGAAATCTCTATAACCTCATCAGGCCCACCCAAAACCTATATTTAAAATTTGCCTATGCTCACGGCCCATCAAATTGGCATAGTCAGATCTGAGTATGTCTGGCAGATTCTTTAATTCCAAACCACTTTAACAACGACAAGTACAAACCATTTAAAGCTTGATAATTTTTAAACTTCTTTGTTGGCAATTTTCGGATGTATGAAACAGATATTACCACTTACAAACCTCTTCCAAAAGTCTTCATATGAGACCAAGAAACTATCTGCATTATCGATTTTTTCACTTTCGGCTGGCAAATTTCGGCTTACTTTAAGAAGGTGCAACTTTTGCCACTTTGCAAACGATAAGGACGTATTCGTGAAAATCGAGTCAAACACCAACAGCCAAACATAATGCAATAAATGCATTTAATTCACTGTCTGTTACACCATTCCAAGCTTTTTGTGGTTTATCGGGATATTTTTGAACTGAATTTTTTCCATAACGATTCGTTTTTAAATCTTTACCATATAGAAACAATCTTCAGCAATTCTTTGTTGTTGAGTTTCAGACTGTATTTCCTCTCCGTCAACATCACTGGCAAATATTTCATTTGGTTCAATGACCATTTCGTCCTCAATATCAGATGTGTCATCTTCATTTGACACATAATCTAAATCATTATCGTCGTTATTCACGATATACACGATATACGTGAATCGCACTTTCATGATATACAATCGTTCATAAAATCCGGTATCTAAATTACCACATACGCGTTGTCGCGTATTATAAATTTATTCTACTTCATCTGAAGAAAGAATTTAATTACGCTTAGAATCGTCCGATACGAGAGAGAATTTTTTTATTTTTACATAAGCAGCTAGGTCGATTTTCATAAAGCTGGAAGGTTACGACGTACCTCGATTTTAAAGCCTCCGTAAAATTTAAAAAAAATCACAAAATAATTTAGAGTCCGGAAATTATTTAAATTCAAAATTATTTAATGTCTTAGTCGTGTAAACCTTGAAGTAGTTCTGCACATTAAAGCACCTAAACAGTACGAAGTTAAATAGGCCGCTTACGCATTAAATTTTCATTAAATTAATAATAGATTTATAATCGCAATTTTTGGCAGCCAGCCACTTTAAAAAGTAGTCCGCGCAGAACTTTAAGATGACACAAAAAGTATCCGTATATAATTACGACCGTAAATAACAAACCAATTTTGTAGAATTACAAAAGGCGTTAAATTATAAATTTCTTTTAATCTGTTCACATTAACCGCGGCGTCCGTTAAGCTGCTCATTATAAATAAAACACCCAATAATTTAGACTTATACGCAGACAGTCCTAGAATGGCACGGCCCAACCCCCCCAAAAAATTATATACTCGTATATAGAATCAATCAAAGCATCACATCTGGATTCAATCAATCAATCACCATCATCATTAATTAAAAAATATTTCTAATGTTTTACTTCTTCTTCTTATTCTAACTAATTCATATTTTGTTTTCTTTTCAGTTCATCATCATTTCTAATTCATTTAATTGTAACAGACAATTCACAGTTAAGTCTATTAGACGTATTAGAAAATTGTCTTAAATTAATAAAAAATCACATAAAAATTAATCTAATATTAATTACCGGCGAATTAATTAAGTTACCTGCAAATAAATTTCACATAAATTCAATTAAGGTAAGCGCGGTAAATTCGAGCCTCGGACTTGAATAAAACCATTAATCGTTTTGTTTTTTTTTCGTATATATTTCCAGTTAAAATATTTACCAACAACAAATTTATATCCGGAATTCGATATACCGATGGAATTTATACCCGCCAAATGTGGTGGCCCATTTCACTACGAATCGCAAAAGTGGCGCGAATTTTTCAATTTATTAGAAATTTTTCAAACGCGTTGCATAACGATTGGAAAAAATTTAATATCGGTTATAAGCGATGTGAAAGTGACCGATGCCCAGATGCTCGGACAACACTATCAAATTACACGGCGGCAATTGCATACGCAGCATCGTACCTTGTGTCGAGCGCTTATGGAGCCGGAATTAAAAAATCTACATAAAAATGGTCTCCAAATTATAAACGAACTCAATGAATTGTATTTAGGAATTAATAGTGTTTATCGAGATAGTATAAGTGCTAATGATAGTGATATAATATGTATAAATAGTAATAGTAATAGTAGTAGTAGTAGTAATTTTATAAAACTTCGTTTAACCGAAATCGTTACCACATTCAACGAAGTTAATTTGGCAATAAAACGTTTAGAGCAATTGACGGAGCAGCGGCGAGAGCGTTTACGTGAATTAGCACGACAACGAACACTGGAAGATGAAATGAATGAGGTGAGCAATTAACTTATAATTAAATAACTTTTCACCACGTGCTTAATCCGAACGAAATGAAAAGCGATCGCAATGTGGATTGAATTATTATTGATTGATCAATACGAAATTGAAAACTTTCAATTTCCACTTAATCGCTTAATTAAATTAACCGTTAATCATTATTTTATGCCGAATTCTTTTACAAAAAAAAAAAAAAACAAAAAATATTCACTTTCCTCCAATGTGTTCTAGTTAGATGTATTTAAGGTGATTGCTGGTTTCACTATAGAAATTTAATGATCCATAAAAAAATGTAATTTTATCGATTTAAATATTATAATGCCGTGACCACCTGAACTCTATGATAAAGCGATGCCGCGATGCTCTATGAGAACTCGGCTATATGTCGGAAAATATATTCTATCACTTTTGAAAATTAAACTTTGCACCCACAATAAATTAATATTAATCGGTTGCATAGACTACCAATGTGTTAATATAAATACAATTATTCCAGTGGATATGTAATTACTACATTTATGAAAGTGTTAATTGGATGAATTTACATTTTTCTAGTCGGTAATATCGGACGACCTATATATTATATTATGATATTGAGCTTAAACAACACAAACACTCATTAATCATTCGGAATTTCAGCTCTGAATGAGTTTAATTTGGCATGACAGTGATTTAACGCCTTGAAATGCTTCATTAAATGCAGGTTGTTCTTTTATAAATACTGCTTAAGTGTTTCATTTAATTTAAAATATTACGGTTCTTTTATAAAATAGCATCTTTGGTACAAGATGGCATATCGAATACTAAACTATTCCGTTTTATTTGGTTTAACCGACTTTGAGCTATGACTGATTCATTATAGTGTACGGTCGAGACTAAACAAGAATCCCTGATACGCATATCTTTTTTGCACTTAATAAAATGACCGGGTTCAATTGAATTATACTTGTATGAAACCCGATTCATTTCTTACATTTTTCAGATCATAACTTTCCATATTTTATTACGAATTTTCTGTGTCACATTAAAGTACACTCAAACCTGTTTTTGTGCGGTGAATAGCGACCGCATAAAAAGTCTCACGCAGAAAATCACTCAAAGCACTATGCAACTAGACGCAATCCTTAGGAAATGTGATGAAATATCAAAAATCGTAAAAGCTAAATGGCCAACGTCAATTAACTAATTAGATTAATTACATTCAATTATGCTCTAATTTTATTGAAATTTTGAAAGGACTTAAGTAGATTGTACTGAATGAATTTCTTCATATACCCCATGAAAAAATCGCACAGAAAAGATCACACAAAAATAAGTGTGAGTGTATATGTAGCCAAGATACGTTAGCCGTTACAAATTCAAATTGTCAAAAAATTGTGCAACCTGCAATAAAAATATCAACAGTGGAAAACTACAATAAAAACATGAAAAAAACAAAAATTAAGGAGAAGAAATTAGCAATAGAGACAGACATAAAATTAAAAGCGCGTGCTGTGGCCCTATTCTGAAAATTCCTCGGGAATAGGGAATAATTACTTTTTGTAGCAGCTATTCCCCAGACATTTTTCCCAATTCCCCGTTTTCAAAAAGTTAATTCTGGCGATTGGGGAATAAATTTACGGGAAAACAATTTAATTATTTTCGGTCGACACGCGATTGCCATATAAAACAAGAAAACAAAAGTCTAAAGATAGTTTACTACGTTTACCTAATTGGTTTTTGTTGATTTCTTAATCGAATTTTACTAAAAACTAATTTTGTTTATCAAAGTAAAAATTCCATATTGATATTTCCAATTAATATTACCAGTTTTCAGTATAAATTTACAGTCAAAATATTGCTACAAGTATAAAATACAATAAATTTCCGTTCAATTCTATTCCCAGTTAATTCTTTCCTAAAATAGGTATGGAATAATAAACGTCAAAACTGCTATAATGGAGAACAATTTTTTCCCAAAAAAAGTCAGAATACACTTTTGGGGAAAAGGGAATAAAACTGCTACAAAATTTAAAATTTCCATTTCCCGGGAATTACCAGAATAGGGCCACTGGAGAATTTTTTGGAGGTTAAAATAAAATTAAATAAATAAAAACATTGTTTTAGTCCCAAAGTGGTGACCCGACGACGTGATTGAAACAGGCGAAAGTGAAGAGTCAAAAATAAGTGACAAAACTCAAATGCTTGTCGATGACGAAGATAACGAAGGAGCGCCCACCATCTCCATACACGCAAATGTTACGATTCCACGATACTGATGTCTAAACAGCACGCAACTATATTTTGAAAGCCTAGAATTCTGGTTCGAAGCCAGCAACATTACCACGGATAATAAAGAGTATTGTTCGGTTCGTTCGGTTCGGTTCGGTTCGTTTGTTCACACAAATTCCGCTAAGCGATCTGGGAACTATACAAACGGAAATCGGGCAAGTCCCAGAAAAAAAAAGAAGTACGAGCACATAAAATCAGTGATAGATGATTTGATCTCTATGATTTTACTCGGATTCACAGCAAAAAAGACTCCAAGAAGCGATTAACGATGTACAACTTAACGATACAAAACCGATCTCTCATCGTTGGTTGCACGATTACCCGAAATGGCACACACTGCAGTTGTTCAAATGAAAAGTTCATCAATGAAGGATCAACTCAAAGACGCCGACGCATTGGTTGAATCATCGTAATATTTGCTAAACGACTTCGCAGCAACCCGCAGCATCATGTAATTCGAAATTTATTACGGCGGTATCGTCTGAAATCAGTTTACTATCATCTAAATTGTTGAATTCATTGGAAGATGCAGGCAGGGGCTGACATATCAGCAATGCCGCGCAGTCGGTTGGTAGGCTATTGTAAACCATCGGAAATCAAATTGTTTGCAACAAATGGCACCAAAATCAAAACGTTTGGAACTACAATACTGAAGGTAAACATCGGATTACGACGTGACTTCACGTAAACGTCCTTAATCGTCCTTACCAGTTGTATTTGAATTACGGTGGTCTATTGGAAGGGTTCAAGCAAATGGCGCCCGAGACGTGATTATTGCGCTTTAAATGCCATCACTGTTCCGGATCGCTATATAATTCCGTATTTGAACGATTTCGTCGGCAATTTGCAAGGAAAGACCATTTTTTTAAAGATCGACTTGCACAAAGCTTCCCATCAGGTTCCAGTCGCAGAAGAGAACATTGAAAAAACGGATATTACGACGCCGTTTGAACTTTTTGAGTTTAAGTTTATGACGTTTGGCCTACGCAACGCTACACAAATATTCCAGCGATTATTTCACGAAGTTTGCCGTGATCTCTAGTTTGTGTTTGCGTACATCGACGATGTGTGCATTGCCTCGACAATGCCCGAGCATACACTTTCGAATCGTTTTTGGACGATGGAAACAAGACGATTTAACGACGATAAATGTTGCCAAATGCGAATTTGGCCGAACGACTTTTGAAGTTGCCCGACAAAATCGAAGTCATTTCCACTTCCGACAATGGACAATTTACCGGTAAATCAACTAAAAAGTTTTTTGGCGACAATCAACTATTATCGCAAGTTTTTACCAAATGCTATGGAAACTCAAGTCAAATTACTGGAAATGATTCCTGGAAATAAAAAGAACGATCAAACGCTGTTTACATGGACGGACGAAGCGAGAAATGAATTTGATAAGTGCAAACTCGATTTGTCCAACGTCGCTTTACTCGCTCATCCATCAAAAACGGCAGAGCTTTCGATGTATGTTGACGCTTCCGAAATCGCGGCTGGTGCAGTATTTCATGAAGTCGTTCATAACGGAAAACCGTTAGATTATTTTTGAAAAAAATTTGATAAAGCGTAACTTCGGTACGTATAAAAACATTTAACATTTAAAATTTATGCTGCAAGTCACATCTACACCGACCATAAGCCACTTACATTTGCCTTCGCACAGAAACCCGAAAGAGCGAACAATCGTCAAGCGAGGCAACTCGATTACATCGGATAAATGACCACCGATATCCGGTTAAGGGCGCTGAAAACGTAACGGTGGATCTTTTATCACGCATAGAAAGTATTCGCACTCTAGTGCGGAAATCAGTTACGAGAAATTTGCGGATGACCAGAGAAACGATGCAGAATTAAAATCTGTACTGGCGGAAGGTAATAACATTTCGACTAAATTAAAACTTAAAACGAGTGACATTGGTCCATTCGTGACGGAAAAATTTCGAAGTGAGTCCATTCAGGTAATTCATGACATCTCGCATCCAGGTGTACGAGACACGGGTAAATTGATGTCAGTACGATTCGTTTGGCCACGCACTCAATCAGATGTCGCTAAATTTGTTCGAAGCTGTGTAAAAAGTCAACGTGCAAAAATTGGACTCCGACCGAACAATTTGTTTCACGATAATAGATCGTTTCACACGTTGACCAGAAGCGATTCCAATTCCCGATATGTCAACACCAACAGTCGCTAGCGCGCTCATTTCGGGGTGGATAGCAAAATTTGGTATTATTAGCCAAAATCAATCACCACCGATCAACGTACTCAGTTTGAGTCACACCTTTTCGACGAGCTGATCAGAACTCTGTAAACTTGACATTACAGGATAATGGCGTATCATTCACAGACAAATGGCCTCATCGAAAGATGGCACCGCACGCTGAAGGCAGCAATTATCCGTCACAACACCGAAAAAAAGACGACACATTTACCAACAACTCTTTTCGGCCTTCGATCAACGTATAAAGAGGATTTGAATGCAACACCGGCCGAACTCGTTTTCAGTACAACGCTTCGCATTCCAGGTGAATTTTTCAACGAGCAGCCATTAAAACAGATAGAGACACCAACAGTCATTGACCTGAGAAACTGATTGATTGATATCGGTCTATATGATGTTTTATCATTTGCTGGTTTATCTGGTTTAGGAATCATAATTACTTCAGCCACATTGACGTGGAACATAGTTCATTCTTTACCAAATTTACTTTTGGCTTTCACAGTTTGCTTAGTACTAGTTAAGTCAAAACTTAGTGCTTTTCTGATACTTAAGTAATTATTTATTGTGTTTTTTATTAGTGCTCGATAGATTCAACTGTGTATCCAAAACAAAAAATAGCAAAAGTTTGTCCCTTTAGTGAGACTTTCTGTTTGTCGCTTTAGCCCAGGATCCGCCATCAATTTTGATAGGTGCCACATGCGTTTTGGTTCTTTTTAACGTTTTTGTTGCTTCCCAAAGTGAGTAATCGTCATCCTCTAGTTCAGATAGACCTCGAAGTAGCTTATTTATGCTTTCGTTCTTTGTTTCATTTATTAGTTATTTTAATTTGTTGCACAGAAAATTGAGGATATTTTTGTGTAGCGGAGCACGTGTCTGCATCTCCGTTCTAATTGGTTCGCCGAGATTTGTTCGCACTTCCACTAATTTCTTGAAAAAATCCCAATTGGTTTTATTGTTTGTTAATTTAGGCAAGTTATCTGTTTTTACTATCATTGTACTCAGAGACATGATCACATGTGAGTGGTCAGATGAGAGTTTTTCACTGTTTTCGATGCAGGTGCAGTTAAATAAATGTTTTGTTTTAGAGGCTGTAAGTCTAGATCCCCACGAGGTATGCTTTGGATTAAAATCACAGCCTATGCTAAAATTTGGTTCTAGTGATTTAAAAAGTCGACCGTAGTCTAGTTTTTCTAACTAATGGCTTTGTGTTGTTCTTGTTGCTGTGTTGTTGAGGTACAAGCACTGGTTCGGTAGTTTCATTAATTATTGATTTGGAGTGACCATAATTTCTAGCTGGAATTCTGATCTTCGTTTTTTCCTTTGTCTTTTCTTTTGTGGGTCTGGCGAGTTGTTCTGGTCTTTTAGTAGTTCCTTCATATGACTCGATTCCACGTAGTCTCTCATGAACTTGTTGTATTCAGAACGGAGTTGATCATTCTCAGAAAACTGACTTTCAATGTGTTGTAGACGAACTGCATTCTCTCGTGACCTTCTAAAGGGTGATAAGTTGTCATTGAATAGCAAGAAGACTGTGTATCTTCAATCCTCGTTGTGATAATGTGCCGATTCGTAGTGCCGTTTGCATTCTGATTCATCGTGTGCTAGTTCTCGTGATAAGCGAATATCCTCGATTTCCTAAAATAACTTCAGTTAATCTAGACAGTTGATTGGTTGCCTTGTGCTCCACCTTGCGGAAGAGGATATAGTATATGGGAAGATAGTAATGAGGATCGGCAAGTTCCAACTACTCCAAGTGTGGCCATTGATGCGGTGAATTGGTTGACGTGGCAGCGTACCTTTGATGTTCTCGACGACGAGGCTGTAACCAAGATGGAAAATATTAACTTGATTTGCGAGTCTACTATACAAATGTCGAAAATTGAACGTGACGTGGGAATTTTGATGTAGCATTTGGTGTCGTTTATTGCAAAACCGCGGCACTAGTTGGATTTGCAAGTCGAAGTGGTGTGGCCTATGCGCAGTAAGAGGCTTGAATTGATCGCACTGGAATACAGATTTGCAATATGCTCGAACGTGCAATGAATACGATGATAACAGAGCTTCTTTATTGCCATCGGGTGTCCAGGACATTGATAAGGCCCAACTGGTCGGCGATGATACTAGTCAAAATAAGTTTCAGACAGCGAACGGTGTCGGTCACTATATCAGGGATCTTACTCAATTGCGCGGCTAATTCAACTTGTAATGCAAGTAAACCGAGGTCGACGAATAGATTCTCGAATTCAGTATAATTTGTGTATTCGCCGTTGCAAACGGGAGGGAGGAGGGAGCAACTATGGAGTCCTAGTGATTTTCGGTCGAAATTGTGCAGACAAAAAGTTTGTGGCCCCTTTTCAGCCCAATACTTAAATTTTTTTATAAGTTAGGAGATCCAGCAGTGATTTTGACCAAAACCGGTCCATCGGTAGTGACAGCTTCCAGAGGAGTTTTTTTCGTTTTTTGCAAATATTTTGGAAAGTATATCATTTACGAGAAAAACGATTATGAACTACACGATTCTAAATTAATTTTACAACAATACGATCAGTTTTGCAAAATTTATACGGAAATTAGGATTTTCTACAAAATCGGTCTTTCAACAAAAATTCGGCCTCCACACAGCCCAGACGGATTCATTAATCGGGATGAAACTTCTGGCTTAAGCTTATCCCATAAATTTGGACATCCCGCAGGGATATTTGATCAACGGTCCACCGAAAGTAAAATATTTTGAAAAGTATATCAATTATGAGAAAATCAACTGTGAACTAAAAGATTCTACATTAAATTTGCAACAATATCGGTCCAGAACAATCTTTTAATATTTAAGCGGAAATTTGGCAAAAAAAAACCTTTTTTTGTATAGTAATTGTGAAAAGTTTTGACCTCGAGTTCTTTGACTAAATGTCTGTGTCCTCCATAGCTCGTTGCTTAATTGCAACTAGTAATGCTCGAGGTTTATAAAAAAATTCAGTACCATCGTGATACGATACAATAAATATTAACAAAAATACGAAGTGTGGTGTAGCTTTGTCTTACTCCAGTCCACACACGAATTGCAGAATAACGGAACCGGTAAAATTTTTCCTAACTGTAACAAATTTGTGAAAAATTCCAATACCATTTTCGTTGGATTATGCTACAAGTGCTGGTGCAGCATTAGGGTCATCTTCTAGAGCAACATTTGGCCCAAAATCTGGTGGAAGTCTGGTGTAAAAAATTATTTCAGTTGGTTAAATTGATATTTTTGAAATAAATAATCGTTTTGGGGTGGATTTACCCTTACCCTTAAGTTATAAGGGTGGTCTTGAACTAACTAATTCATTGTAATTAATTTGTAATAAATTCTGGTCCAAGAACCATCTCGATATCGTAACTACATCAAAAGCTACAATTTGGCTGTACAATTTTAATTGTAAACTAAACCGACCACTCGTTCCTCGAAAACGGTAACTGTAATAAAAAATTTGGGGAGGGGATTTGTTGTAATAAATTGTAATAAATATGTAACAAATTATGGTATAGGTTTCATTGAGGTGGACTAATTTGGTTGGTGTAGATTTAAGCAACCACAAATCGATTCTCATTTAAATCTGCTTCAAAATATGTCGATATACATGTTTGCTTGATGATTGCAAGGAAACAAATTGGAATTCGACTTGTGTGGTTTCGTGTATTGAAGAAACGAACTTAAGTGACCTATGTTTAAGCATTATCTCACCTCGTATACCACATATGATGGGTGTGTGAGACTTGGATTTTTTTAAGCGTAATCTCCCATTATGCATCCAGCTTCACAGGCATAAACCTGAAAACAGAGAGCACTCAACCCTCGCCATACCATTATTTAAAATGATATTAAATCGTTTACCGAATGTCTGCTAATTTATAAATTCTGAACAATTCTATCCTAACCAGTTTCACCTGAACGAATTATAAGCAAACAAATTACCTAATAATATTCCTTAAAATATTTAGATGGGACAGACGGATTCTAATTTCACAGCCAGCATTCCATTCCGCCTGGTAAGCGAACAAACACATATCTGTAGAAAAATCTATAAACAAAAGTTCGGTTTACTTCTGTTTTCGATGATGACCCCTAACGCGACCCAACCAATTACCGGCGAACACTATTACAAGACCATATATGTTAATTAATAATACACCAGCTACATACATATTTCCAATTATTTTAGAAACATTAAATATATGATGGTATCGGGTCATATGTATTATAATTTATTGTAAACTCAAAAATTGATCTCCTCCGCCCACTGTTGGCCCAAATACCTTACCATTTATAGTTATGACTATATAGATAATTATGGTACAGCTGCAGATTAAGCACCAACATCTTTTATGTGAAAGTTTTTCTATGCATCATGTGTTTGTATTTTTGGGTACCACTCCGATTCCACTCCCGTTTAATATGGGCTGCAATTAAACATTTCACTAAGTGTTCTGAATAAAATTTCGATCGTTTTATGTGAAATCGACAAAGTGGACATAAAAATAATAATCGCTTCCATTAAAATTCAAAGACATCACGACACAATATCTTGTTATCTCCTTATATCAATTCAATTATGTTATTGTGGTTTACTAATTAAGTAGTTATTAATTACCTTCGTTTTTACATTTGATTTTTCTAATTTTATTTTCTCTCACGATTTCCCATCTTCACAGGTTATAACGTGGATTGGTGGTGACGGTGACGAGACATTAAACAAATACAAAGAAATTCCGCTCGAATGCGGTGAAATGATACGAAATCACGAAGAAAACTTTGAAAAATTCTATTTCATTTCGATGAAGCATTTGGCGAAGGGCCGTGACCTTCTCCAGGCATCTCATGAAATCGAACAAATCAAGGATACCGGAAAATTATTGAAGCAGGCTTTAACGAAATTTAACGATGCATTGGAATTAATACGTGAAAATATTGAGGGGGCATCAAGACTTCACAATTTCTTTAATGATGGCCTGCAACATCAACAGCATCACGGGGAAATGTTGAAATTGGTGGAAAAAATTGGATCGCCTGGACTAATCGAGAAATTTAAGGAGAATGCAAATCAAAAATTTGGTGGCAACGAAATGTTGGCAACGATCACTAAAACCCAAAATAATAATACACATACGTGCACATGTCAATGGAATGAAGGAAATGCCTCAAAATTATTGGGGCACTCGATTCATGGTGCGGACATAAAACAAAAAAATTTAAGTAAAAAAATTAATGTGGACGAAGAGGATGACGATGTGGATGAGGACGACGAGGAGGAGGAAGATCATTCAAAAATGGCTGATAGTGGCCTTGGAGGGTGTGAACGTTGTGATGGTAATGATAAATTAATTCGGGTGTGCTCATGTCAAAGTTTCGAGGAAATCACAAATCTGTACGATAAAAGTAATAACAGCGATGATATCGATGACGATTGTTTTGATCGTACGAATAAGCAGATACCACCATTTGAACCAAATTCACATTTATATTGTCACGCGTCAAATCTAAATTTACCGGACTTGGATGACAACGACAATGGGCTTGATCCAAAGACACAAAAGTAATATTTCCATTTTATAGGAATGAATATTTAAATACTAACATTTTTGTGTATTGCAGGACGCTTCTTTTAATCATGCGAGAAATGATTGGAACAGAACGCGACTATGTCCGATCATTAAATTACATTATTGAAAATTATATGCACGAATTATTGCGTGAAGATATACCACAAGCTTTGAGAGGACAACGGAACGTTGTATTCGGGAATGTTGAACGGATTTATGAATTTCATCAGCAACATTTTTTAGAAGAGCTTGAACGGTAAGCATACATCTTAATTATAAAAGCAGTTCATACTAATATCTAAGAAAAATATCCTTTCAGTTGTGAAAATTATCCACTAAAAGTTGGAGCAGCATTCCTGCGACATGAATCGAAATTTTATTTATACGCTTTATACAATAAAAACAAACCAAAAAGTGATTCCTTAATGAGCGAATATGGTACAATATTTTTTAAAGTAAGTTAAATCGTAAAGTTGTGTCATAAATAGTGTATGCTAACCTTGTGTAACATTTTACAGTCAAAACAATTAGAGTTAAATGATAAAATGGATTTGGCTTCGTACCTTTTGAAACCGGTGCAGAGGATGGGAAAATATGCGTTACTGTTACAGCAGCTGATGAAGGCTTGCTCCAATTTAAAAGTAAGTGGAAGCCGCTATAATAAAATTAATTGTAATATTTAATGTGCCAATTATTTCTAGGACTCAGCTATTAAAGTGATAGCAGAAGATTTAGATGAGTTACGGAGAGCAGAGCAAATGGTACGATTTCAATTACGCCATGGAAATGATTTATTGGCTATGGATTCATTGAAAGACTGTGATGTTAATGTAAAGGAGCAAGGTAGATTGTTGCGGCAAAATGAATTCCTCGTAGGTCAAGGGCGTGGCGGTAAAAAATCATTGCGACAAGTGTTCCTATTCGAAGAGTTAATTTTATTTAGTAAAGCCAGACGTTTCCCTGATCGTAAAGTATGTTTTATCAGATTCCTGAGGTTTCGGCCACAATACTAATAATTTGTATGTCCTAATTTCAGAACTTGGACATTTATATCTATAAAAATAGTATTAAAACATCAGATATGGGACTAACCGCGCATATTGGAGACTCGACAACGAAATTCGAAATTTGGTTTCGAAAAATGAAGCCCGAGGACACTATTACATTGCAAAGTATGTCTGAGGACATTAAAAAGGCATGGACCGAAGAAATATCGCGCCTTTTATGGAAACAAGCTTGCAAAAATCGCGAAATAAGAATGGCCGAAATGTTATCGATGGGAATTGGAAATAAACCTTGTTTAGATATACGGCCAAGCCAAGATCAAATTAATGATCGTTCAATAAGTATAAAACAGTTGGGGAGCAAAGGTTCCAAATTACGAAATTCGTTTATGGGAAACCTACCTGAAATTAAGGCGGCTCGTCGGCCAACATCCATTATATCTGGTAGTTCGATGTCATCGGGCGCCTCATCTGTTGGCACAAGTAACAGTGCAAGTTCGCACTCAGATGGAAGCAATTGTGGCAGTCAGAGTGGAACAACAATTATTGCAACACCAACTGCAACTTCAACAGGTGCGGCCAGTAAAGATATGTTTAGTATTCACCAACAAAAGCATCATCGTTCTACAACCCTCGTGAGCCAATGTTCCATGGGTAAGTCGAATTTTATAGAGAAAGCAAAAAAAATTGTTTCAATTATATTTGTTCTTTATACCAGAGAGTGGAATAATTGCTGATTTGTTATTAACACCCGAAGAGTCAACCGACCAACATAATTGGACAGCAAATAGCACCACATCGCCAGTACCTACAATAAATAGCATAAACACAAATTCACCTGAAACAACATCGAACATACCAACCAATAGCAGCACCACAGATCTTTATACAAATGATACAGTGACCGTCCATCTTTAGAACAAACCACACATGTATACCTATTTGTTTCAATAAATTAATAAATTTTAAATATTTTTCCATATTTCCAAATATTTTTACACACCACACAGATTCACAATCACTTACCTCAAAAAATAAATTATAAACACAAAACTATTTAAACGAAAAATGTCTCCCGTTATGTGTCACACCATTTTATTTTTGTCCGATCGTCGCCATTTCCAGTTCATTTTTTAATTATTCATATTATTAGGTACGTCATATTTTATTTAACGTTAATTTAAATTTTAATAATATTATTAATTTTATTTTATTACAATTACTATAATTATTATATATATACAGACAGTTTTATAATTAATTTAATTTATTAATTAAAATGCAAAAATAATTATATATTATATATATTTAAAAAAATAATTATTAATAAAATAATTTTATTTAGCAAAAAAAAAATATAAATAGTGGACATTTTTTTATTTGGGCATCAAATTTGGAAATGCTGATGAACATTACCCACCCAATAGTTAGTATTCCCCAACCACTAAATGAACTCCGTTGGAGTTCCGTGTCACCGTGACTCGTGAGTTAGAATACAAGAATACACCTCAAAATGTCAATTAAAATAAGTGGGTTATGAATTAGAATTACCTAGTTAGAATTAAGCCATATGATGTTTAATTGTGCCCACCCAATAATTAGTTTTGTCCACTCCCTACTGTTAGGTATACGAATTCTTCGAAAATTCGGTCAATTGTGGAAGATTAGTAAATTTTGAATGAAGCGGCGTTTAAATTGGATCAAAACTTTGACCAGTTTTCCTGTACTCAACGATTGACGTTTTGATCAATGAGTATGACTTCAGTCAAAATGTCTTCTCTAATTAAGCCATAAAAATTTTCCGCAAATTTGCGAAGGCAAATGACTTGTAAGGTTAACTAAATTTAAGGAATAACGAATTCTTTTATTTCTTAGATGGAAATAATTATTTCTTGCTTCTAAACGCACGCCATTGAAGAAGAAATTCTGATTACAAAATGTGACTGGATTTCAAAATACGAAACTTACAAAAACCGCGCTTTCTGGATGTAAATTACCGTTTATTTCTTGTTTAACATGTTATTCTCATTCCCTATAATCAATTTGAGCCAGAAAATCAACAATAACTTGTTATCATGGATTTGGTAAGTTCTTTTTATTTAGACTAAATTTGAGGAAAAGCGAATTATTAATTTCTCGCTACTTAATACACTCCATTGTAGAAGAAAGTATGAGCAAATTAAATAAGAAGCGCATTATAGCCTTACAAAACAACCCAATCTCCAGTGGAAGAAGTGGCAATCGTCAAAAATCGACTATGTGGAATAGGCACTATGTGGACTGCCTATACATCTAATATTAACAAACAATGATGAACGGCCACAAGGCAAGCAAAGGTTGAGAGACACAACAGGCATATTTGGAGTTCAGGGAACATATTTGGAATTCTCACCCAGCGCGAAGCCATTTAGTGTATGAAGCCTACTTTGAGAACCTTAACAACTCCTAGAATCATCTAATGGTATTAGCAAATATTATATAGTATCAATATACGACACTGCCTTGTAAAATCGTGTTCCAAAATATTTTTCTATAAGCTAAGAGTGAAGTTAGGTGTTTTAGTATAAGTTCGAAAAAAATTCGAAAATCAACACAGCTAGGGCAAAAAACTGTGTGTAGGTAAAAAAAAAAAAAAGTAAATAAGTACTGTCATTGTCATTTCAAAAACATTCTCAATTAAATTTTAGTGGTCTCATAGTCTGTGAAAATGCTAGAAAAAATATTAAATGGTGATACAGACGAATACAATGATAGTATATCGTCAATTTTACTGATACATTTATTAAGTATTAATTATTGTTCTTAATATTCTATTTCAGTCGGAAAGTTGGAAAAGTTAGCGAATTCAATCATCTACGTCCTACGACATCAAAATTCTCTATGAAAAATCGATGTTTAATGTTTCCGAAGGAGAGGATCCTGAAACGCCGCTTAATATAGATGATAAGCTGAAGCTACTCACAGGTAATATTGCATCTAATGATAATCTGTCCTGTTCAGTGAATATGGAAAGTACCCAATCAGCTGGCCGCTCGAATTATATAAAAATCCTAGAACAATACGTAAATATTTTTGAACAAATTCCGTTACGTTTATTAAGAAAGTTGAAACGTTTTCAAGTTGAGACATTCCAAAAATTAAAAAATACTCGTTTAGACCTGAAATCCAAACTGCAGATTAGCGAAAAAATCTTAAGAAATATTAAAACGAAAGGAACCTTGAGTAAAGATGTACAAAAGTCAACCACCGAACTTTTAAATTTGGATTACTCAGCTGAAATGGCATCAATATAAGATGAACAGGAATGTGCTAATAAAAGTTGATGCCGATGACTGCCAGTTGAATATTTGTAACTAAATTAAATCTGCGGATGAGATACATCTGTAAACCATCCCTTTAGCTGGTAACAACTCTACGATTGCAAAAAAATCAAGTTTCGTGTTAAAAAACCAATAGCCAGTACGTTGTCGTTAAACGCAGTGGATTTGAAAGATTTTGATCCTAATTACATAAATGATGAGATTAACCTCGACGATTCTTACATGATAAGGAACACCATTATGTAATTTCATGAATAAATGATAATTAAAACACTTTTAACCAACATTATTTTATTTATTACTCGAATTAACCACTCTTATTGCATCAGAATGTTAAGCCAAATTAAGATAAATCTTTGCAGCTTTCCACTATGTAATTACATGTTTCGATCAACAAAACATGTTAGTAATGTGGTATTCATCATATGCATAACGTTTCTAACGACACTTTGATAACCAAAAATCGTAACTTTTTGACAATTTGATTTTACTTCGAATATTTTTTCGAAGTTCGAAAAAACGACAAAAGCGACAACGTGACAAAAAATCTAATTACGGCGATAAGCTAAGAGAAAAAAAGAACACGAACGTCGTATATATAAGTTATTTAATATATGGTATTAGTAAGAAACCAGATGTCAATAATAGACAACTCAATCATAATTCAGCATAATTCTAACCTCACAATGACATCGCTGAACAATCTGGTAAAGGATCAATAGAGATTGGTAGGAGCATGGTAGTATTGATCCTCAATATAGCAAATCTAGAGGACACGCAAAAGTAGGGCTTACTCGATGTTTACTATGCTCATCACAGCATCTTGCATCCGTCGATACTCTCACCGTCGCATTTAGCGGACCAACTACAATATATTCGGGAACACATACGTGTATCACTACCCATCCCTGGCTAGAACATTCATGAGCGCATCCATATATTAGGGGTATGCAAGTAGAAATTCCGCTTGTTTTGGTCAAATTCAATTTTATTGAAAATATAATTGTTAAAAAGATTAATTATCGAAATATTCGCCATTGCCATATATGGTCTTTTGCCATCTATCAGGTAGATGATGAATGCCTTCGCGATAGAGCCATTTATGCATCTTCAATTTTCGTGAACCGCTGGTCTTTCAAATATGATCATATCGATCTGAATAAGCGGTAATCAGAGTGAGCCAAGTCTGGCATACGCTACATGCTGTAAAACTTCCCAGAATGAATTTTTATTTTTGCAACTGATGTTGATGGCTAGCCTGGATCAACCCATGGATTTATGCGTTTAGGATTATCGTACAAAATCAATTTTTCAACACCCGTAATGATTTTGTGCAAACAAAATCTTTCTTTTGTACCGGGAATGCAAATTCATGCAGATGTCAACTCTTCGATTTTTGTTTTCTTCAGTCAGTTTATGAGAAACCCATTTTCCTTCCGTATTTTCCTCATTGCATGTAATCGAAGTGATATTGTTTGGTGAGTAACTCCTAACTGTTCTGAAAGCTCTTTTTTAGTATGACACGGATTTTGCCACTAAAACTTTAAGTTCTTCGTCTTCAAATTGTTTTACTGTACCTGAACGTGGATCGTTCTCAAGACTAAAATTGCCATCACGAAATCTTACAAACAACATTTTTTACTGTTGAATGACTCATAGAAGGATTACTCAAAGTCGAATTAATCAATTCCACAGCTTGAGCAGCATATGTTTTTCATTTGAAATCAGAGTACAATGCAATGACGTAAATGTTGCTTATCGACATCCATCTCTTAAATTTGATGCACGCGGAACGACAGCTTGTAAATAGCTGTTATAAAAACAGCGAAGACTAAGCTACATAAATTCAAAATGCACGTAGTAGGGTAACAGCGAAATTTGAAATCATCATACCGTTATCCTTTGCACTATCAATCATGAAAACACTCGATTACACATCAATGAAGTACCCAGCAAAGGACAATCATCGAGAACATTTCGCTTCTCTAACTTAGAGAATGAATCGTTGAAAAATACTTCAGGCTGCACAATTTTTAATAACAATAGAAAGGAAAATGAATTAATGCTAACAAAAATTAATCGCCGTTAGATTCAAGGCGCAACGTAAGTCATTAATGCCAGCTCTCTTCCCCGACCTGATTTGAATAGTGAAGTTTAAATGGCAAAACCACGCAAACCGCTACAGCTCCGGAATATGTTGACTGATCCACATTTGCTCATATGAATTTTGATTTTTATATGACCTACTGCAGCCACTGAAACCTAACCTAACCTACATATATAAAATTTTCAAATCATTAATTTGAAACTAGAACTTGTTAATCTTAACAACACTTTAAATTTAATTAAGGCATTTAATTAAATAAATTATATTATTTATTTATTTTATTTTAAAGCAGAATAAAATTATACGCGAATAAGCTTAGTTTGTTTTCACAATATTTATTTAGAAATAGTGGTGAAGCCCCCAACAACGGTAAGCACACTATTAACTAAAATAAGCATATTTATCAACCGAGAAGGTGAGATTACCAAAATAATATTAAGTTTTTTAATAAAGTCAAAAATACTAATTTATTTATGATAGTACTTTAGATACTCCTATAACTGGAACCTAAGAATGCTTCTTAGTAAGATTTTCCACAAATCCCTACAATTTGTTATTTAACTAAACCGGACGCATCGTTGACAGCTTCAAGTGTTTTTTAATTGTATTTACTTATTACAACTGATTAAATCATCCAGTAATTTCTGTGGTGAAGATAAAAAAGGTAATAACTCATTTTTTCAGTTTTCCAGTAAAGCATTTTTCAAATTTTCAGAAAAAAATTATTAGTCGTAGGAAACTTAATTTTTGCATGGTTTTGGGTATATACAGTATTGTGCGAATTAATGCGAACACAGGAAATTATTGAGACAAATTATTTATTATTAATTTTTTTTATTGAAATGAATATTAATAATATATGTGTCCACCTTTGGCCTTAATGGCATCTTACACACGGTTAGGCATTGCATTAATTAAATTTTGACAATTTTCTGTTATTTGTGGATGTGGGGACCAAACCTCGATAACAGTTTCCACCCCCTTTTTTTACTGTTGTACAGTCTTGTTTCCGAACTCTAACCTTACATATGGCCCATAAATTATCTATCAGATTACATATAGAGAGAGTAAACATGCTCATTGACCAACTCAGGACTAGAGAAAAGTTTTATTCTCGGACGAAACGCGTTTTGTCGTGCAGGGACAGCGTTCACGGTCTGTACGAAAATGTGCAGGAGAAAAATTGACAGCGAAACATTTCGAACAAACAGTCAAAAATCCACCAAAAAGATGTTTTGGGGATGTTTTTCGTATAAGAGCACACACAATCTAGTACCCGTGGAAGGCATGATGAAAGGCTTGAAGTATAAAGATATGCTGGTGCGGAAATTACACCGTAATTAGAAAAAAGTCGATGTTGGCGAAAATTTTATTTTTCAACATGATTCATCGCCATGCCATAAATCAAAGTTGGTACCAAGTTACCTTGAACAGAAGAATATTTAATTCCTCGATTGGGCTGATAATTTAACGGGCTTGAATCCGATAGACAATTTATGGGCCATTTGTAAGGTTAGAGTTCGGAAACAAGACTGTACAACAATAAAAAAAATGGAGGAAGCTGTTATCGAGGTTATGTTCCCGGATCCACAAATAACAGGAAATTGTCAAAATTTAATTAATGCAATGCCTAACCGTGTGTAAGATGCCATTAAGGCCAAAGGTGGACACATATATTATTAATATTCATTTCAATAAAAAAAAATTAATAATAAATAATTTGTCTCAATAATTTCTTGTGTTCGCATTAATTCGCACAATACTGTACTTATCCAAATTAAAAAAAAAAAATTATCGATAGTTTTTTATGGACATTTTGAATTAATGAAGAGACCTAAAAAGTAACAAAATGACTTATTACCTTTTATATCTTCACTACAGATTTATCTTTCATAATTTATATTCTAGTTTGGGGGTTGTAGCACTTTCGCCAGTCCCCTTTACAGTTTTATTATATTTTTAGTCGATCCAGATTGGATCTAGTAGATCAATTGGTTTCTTTATTCGCAACTGTCTTACTGGGTTTGACTCATCCAACATACGACGTATCTCAGACTAATACGTTGTATGTGTTTTCTCGCATATTTGCTTATTTTTTCACTGACGAAATCCATCTTCAGATCTCTATGAAGGTTGTCATTTCGTATGTGCCACGGTGTATTAACTATTCCACGTTGGACTTTGCTGTTTGTCCAGGGGCCCTATCATGATTTCCGCCGCGAAACAATTTTCACACGATATCGTGAAATTGGTATCACCAAACACGATACCTTTTCGCATCTATCCGATAGCGAGACAAGTTCCGCCATCAAAAATGTGGTGGATATTTTTTTGATTGACAATTTTTTATTGTGTTGGCAATTGTTTGTTGTGTTTTGCACTTTCAAATAATAAAACTTTATAATTAACAATGTAAGTAATAATAGAAAAAATGTATCAATAGCGGAATTCATTATATGAAAGTTGAAGCGGGTCGAATAGAACATATCGAAATAATTTACGATTCGCCGCGGATACCATGATAGGGCCCCAGGCTGGAACGTGTTCTCGAGGTGGATTGCAAACAACGAAGCTTTTTGCTTTGCACTTATAGCCCAAGTTCCATCTTCATTTTTAACTGGTGGAATTTGTAGATTAGGTCGTTTTCAACTTTTTGTCGCTCTCCAAAAATAAATACTCGGTATATTTTTCCCTAGTAAGGCCACTTACATATTCATTAATGGATTCGTTCATGATTTCTTTAATTAGCAATTTTAGTTTATTGGACAAAAATTTTAGGGTTGTTTTATATTCTAGCGCTCGATTTTTGCCAGGCCTTTCTTACTTTTCGTTTTGCTACAACCAGTTCCCTAACTTCCAGAGGATAAATAATATTTCGTCGAATTTAATTTGAACTTGAGGATGTACTATTCTATGCTGTTTCTTGTATACTGTTGTTGAGTTGTACTAGTTCTTCTTCTAGCTGTATCGGATTTTTAATTGGCACTTGAAGATTAACATTATCATTATTAACTAGTTTCTGGAATTTCTCCCACCAGGTTCTATTATTAGTTAGCCAAGGTGGACTAGCTTTCTTAACAATCGCTGCACTGATTGTCATAATAACAGGCGTGTGATCCGACATAATCACCTCGCTGCTTTCTAGGTATATGTAGTTTTCGTCTATACTTTGGTGATATAAAAGTCTATATCGGGTATTTTGTTTCTATCCGTAGGTTGATTGATCTCCAGAATGAAAATCGCAACTGCAGTCTTCCTGATGCAGAGCTTTTTACAGTCAAGTATTTTTGGCATTAAATTATCTCCGATTATGAAACTTGATCCAAGTGATTTAGTGTTGCGGAATTTAATTATATCCTGGGGAGGGGGGAAACTAAAAAAATACGATCCGCCGCGGAAATTGCTATTATGAAATAAAAATCCGAGTAACGCGGATTTTACGACAAAAATCAAATGCTAGTGTTAATATTTGTCGTAGGCACTTGGCGAAATACTAACATTTAACAAACACATTTTATTAAACACTTGTTTTTTATTTCGCAAAAAATTAGATTTTTGAATATTTTAATTAATTTTTTTTTATATAACTTGAAACTTTTTATAACATACAACTTTTTGAACGAATTTTCTAATTAAAATATTCAAAAATAAAAAACGAAATGAAAAACAATTTCATAATAGGTCGCTGTTTATCATTACCACTTGCGAGTATAGTTTTGTTTCTCCTGTTTTACTGGCATGAAGTTTCAGTTCCCCTTTGGTGAGTTTGATTTTTTTTCCGGTATTCCCGGTCGCATTTTATTACTTATTTTTTGTAGCTCCTTTAGCTATTTCACATCTCCGGTAGTTTGCGGTATGTATCTTCTTGCAATTAACACATATTGCAGCAATATCTTTACTAATCGAACATACTTGGGCATGATGCTTTCCCACACCCCCATTTGTTAGTATAACTAATATTTATATGAAATTGTTACACATAAATCTCTATGTAGTTTGAAGAGTAAAGCTCTGTGCCTGCGCCACATCTAAGAATATGCTAGAGCAAACCTTTCCCTCTGTAATGTATTCTCAAGGACATCTGTAAGCCTATGAACCTGCTCAAATAGTTGAGTGTTTCTTTCTGAAACCAAACTGATATTCTAGGATAATGTTTCTTTGTTCTATGGTTCTTTTCAATCTTTTGAGCAACAGCTTCTCTAACAATATCGTTAGTGTTGGTAGAAGTGAAATTGACCGGTAATATTTTCTCATTCGGTGGGTTGTCCGGCCACAATTGATAAATTCAATGACATAAGAAGGCGGGCGCGCAAGAGGCAACGTGGTAAAAAATTATCAGATTCAATATTCCTTCCGGACCCTTTGAAACGACCGCATATATACTTTACTATGCTCTCGCCTTGGTTGGTTTCTCTTTCAGACGGTTGCTTCCCAGTATAGATTTGTCCCGTTATTGGGTAAGAATAAGCCACCAAACCTTTATCCCAAAATTTATAGGTTTTAAGGGTATGAAATCTCACTTATAGCTGCAGTCTTACTAGTTTCCAATCGGAAAGGTCTCGTATCTATTGTCAAATTTTAAATATCGGAATATCTCCCAAAAACGGTTTAATGCCATACATGATCGATAAAATGGATTTCGACGAGGAATATTTTTTGGCTATAATTACAAGGGTTTAATAGATCAGATCCGATCAAAATTGGGATGGCCCTTTGGAAGTGGTTTCCGTTTATCGGTAAAACGGAAATTTTCTTTAATTTTTTAAAAATTATTTAGCGACATGGCCCGAATTATTTCATTTCCCTATTTTGGTGTCCAATATTGCCGACTGTTAGGTATATACACTACCGAATGTTATTATACATATCTCGATAAATTTCTTGAGTGATTGTTCGGTTACAATTTCTGACGAATTAGGGTTTTTTATATGGCGAATAAATTGGATTCAATCACAATTCTATTCAAGAAATCATTTGTAAAGAAATAATCGAAATAAGTGTATCACTTCAGAACCACGAAAAACTATCCGTTCTGGAAAAATTAACTCCCATATGAGTTCTGATTGTTTGACACCATTTGTGGAACATGAATTCATCTGTTGGTGTCCCGTTATAGAGAATTCATCAAATAAATCTGCTGGAAAATTTTCAATATCAAATAATATTTCATTTAACTCTTGAATCTCATCGGATATGAAATTGTTTTTAGAAGTCATTAGTCTTTCATCGTTATTTATTTGTTGCCGTGTTATTTCGGTATTTGTTTTTTCATTTTCATTATCAACATCAACCTCATCGTCTATCCATCTTTCCACAACTTTTAAAATTTCCTCTTCAGTCAGAAGTCAGCTCAGTTATTTGCGTGCCATTTTGTATAAAATAAAAAATTTTGTCATTGCAGTTCAATCAAAATTGGTCTGATATTTAAAAAGATAAAAATTAAAAAAATTTCAAACGGCTCATCACAGCAATGCAAAATACTTTTACTTTTTTTATAACACGGTATTGCATACATGCTTCTATACCATACAGATCTTGGTTTTTACTAGTAATATTTATGTCCCACCCATAGATTTAATAATTAAACTAAAAATTATTATTTTAAATTCGATTTACAAATACTTACCAATTATTTTTATACTAATTTATTTTGCAAAACGACTAGTTTTTCACTACACGCTCATGACACGATCCACGTTTCAAACTCGTTTTTCCTAGAAAGATAGTCAATTTATTTCAATATTTTCGTATGGTTTCATTAAATCAACTAATACATTTGTCAATGATGTCAATTATTAGTCGTAGCCAACATTCCCGTACAATTTACATTAATTCTTATACCTAGGTATAACCTTAAACTAAGAATTTTTAAATATATATCAGGCCACAAGCATCATTCGCATTGTTAATAAATTAGCAAGTTCGCTGATAATAGTGCTAGATACAGTTTAGCCGTTACAATTCAAAAATTATAACATCCCTAGTCGCTTGGAGACATCTACCGTCCGGGTAACCGGTCTACTTTAGCGCACTGTTACGTTCTTTTAAGACGTTGATCAGTTCGGCACAAAATGGCCGAAACTGTGGGAGTACTTCGGCACTCAGTAATTTTGGCAGTGGTAATTCATGTATGCTTGAATTACCAAGTCACTTTCGTTTTAATGACTCGAAAAATATACCAATGACATATTTTGAACTTTGGGTTTTGATAGTTTGTTAGGCGGATTATCGCGTCCTCAGTAGACATGCTACGTCGGAAGCCGAATTGTTTGTCCGAGAACAGTCTGCTCTGTTCGATTCTTGGAGAGATACGAACTGCTAGTAACCTTTCTAAGAGTTTCCCCATGACAGGTAGCAACATGATTGGTCTATAAGACTTCGGAGAAAGTGATTCTCCATCACCAGGCTTCCTGATTATAATCATTTCACCCTTTTTCCACACCTGCGGGAAGTAGCCAAATTTTAGGCAGCTGTTTAATAATTTTACTATGGAAGTCCCTATTATGGGCCAAACCAGTTGGATTATTTCAGAGTTCAAGTTGTCAAGTCCAGGAGACTTGTTACGCTTATAGCAAGTAAGGGTGACCTCTTCCCACGTGAATGGGGGGTCTTCAGCATCAGATATCCAACTATTGTTGGTGGCGATCTCGCGCAATTCTGCTTGAGGCCCAGTAACGTCAGGTGTTTCGTCCGGCAGAAGCGAGTTTAGTAACTCCAAACGTGTGTCATGCCACGTATCAGTGACGACTCCATTTGTCTTCCTGATGGTGTTTAAGACTTCAGGTGGTCTTGCTTTGCCAGCGGCAAATTTGTATACAAGTCCCCATGGGTAATTATTGCCATGTTCCGTGACGAACCTTTGGAAACTACTTTTCTTAGCTATAAATACTTCATGGAAGTATTTATTCCCTGTCGCTCTAAAGAGACAATTTAAACTCTTTTGCTATTTGGTTCCTCTCCTTCTGGTATGCTCTTCTGAGCTTGTGCATCGAGGATCTAAGTATCCTTAGATTAGAGTTCCACCAACTGTTACGTCTCTTTGCCACTCTCTTCTTAGGAATTGAGTTTTTGCAGACACTGGTTAACTGGATTTAGATCAGCTCCACACGATCATCAATTTCGTCAATCGAGTTAATTTCAGGAAGTGTTTCTACACTGTCCCAAGAGTCGACCAGGTGTCTAGCAAATAGACCCCAATCATCTATCTTTATGGCAAATCTCGAAGTTTTGCTACTTACAAGAGGACCATTCTGTGGCGCGTTTGATAGCTCAAACGTGATGACTATGGTCACTAGATGTCCAATTTTTTCTTACACACCACCCAACTATCGAACCCAGCAAGGCTCCGTTGACTATTGTTAAGTCAATATTGGAGTTCCCATTAGACGAGAACGTCGTTGGGTGTCCCTGCAAGTTCATTATGAAAAGGTAATTTCTGGACACGAAGTCCTCTACTTTTCTTCCGTGTTCATCGGTTAAACGGTCATGCCACATTTTACTTCTAGCATTGAACTCTCCGACGATCATTACCTTTTTTTGTTGAGATGGTACTCGATCGGACCACTATATTGGGCGTATATTGAAAGTAGGTAGAATGAACCAACTTCCGATGATATTTCAACACATGTGCAGTGGCAATCACAAACCAGAGTTAGCTTCATCATGTCTATGCCGACACTATGAATACTAATTGCAGTCTTGATTCTCAGAGCATCCTGTTGCTACTCTGGCTGTAGAAGGCATGCCGCTGATTTGACCATTGTCCGAGTGTGGTTCTTGCATACACAGAATATCTATGTCGTGGGTGGAAATGCTTTCACATATCTCTGATCCGACTATTTTAGCACCCTGCATGTTGAGGTGGGCGTTTCGTAGGTTGCTGTCGCAATTTCTTTAATTGTGACTAATCATCATGTTTAGTATTAAATCTCAGACGTTGCACAGCACTTTTGTATCTACTTGGTGGTCATTTGGTTTTTGCATTTCCTTGCAGCTTACAGGTTTGTCTTTATTCGGACATCCCTTGAAGCCATGACCATGATGTGCACAGTGAGAGCAAGTCTCTGTACGCGCCCTACAATTCTTTGCAATGTGGCCGTATCGCTGGCATCTAAAGCTCCTAGTTGTAGTCACATATTCTCTCACATGGCATCGAACCCAGTCCACGTACAATCTTCCACACTTTAGCAACATGTCTCTGGTTGCTAGTTCTACTTCTAACACCCACTGAGCGGTCTTTGTTCTTTGCACCAGTTCTAAATATAACCTTAAAATCTTTATGTTCCAGACAGTTTTGTTTTATAAGACAGTTAGTTACCATGTCTCCATCAAGATTAGAGCTAACATCAAAGATAATTGTTATAGGCACTGGTTCGGTGGCTACTAGACCCACGCCTTCTAGATCTTTGTTTTCCGTGAAATCGTCCGTTCGTTACATAGTGAATCTTTACATTCGATTCGCTAGGACGGATAATTTCTTTGATTTTCTTAGTTATCTCGGTGGTCGAAAGGCTGGATTCATTATCCATTGCTGAAATAATTATCCGATTTTGTTGTCTGTTTTTGCCAACGTTTTCTGTTTCTGTGTTTCTTTCGTTTTTTACCGACCACTTGCCAGTTTTCTCCACTTCTTTTGGGTTCAGTTTCCACGTTACTAGTTTGGTCCGAATTAGCACTAGGAAGTGAATCCCATGCAGCCACCTTTGGTGCCTTTTCCACAGTAAACATTGATTTTGGTTTCCGGCTGCAAGTCCACCTATGGTTGCGTGCTTCCTCCCGTTTACCAACAACAAGATTCGTTTCCGCAACCACCTCGAGGATTTGGATTTTTATATTTTTAATTTGGATGGACAGTTCACGAAACTTAGGCTCAGTAAGTTTTGTGTTCTTTACTTGCTCAAGCGTCGTTTCGAGAGAAACGATTTCGATCATGAGGTTATCATGGGGTCTTTCGCTTTTTGCTACTTGACCACTACTGTTTGGCGAAGTGTTTTTAACTTCAGCCGTCTTCTCATCATTTCCGACAAGCTCGGCATCTGAGATTGAATCATTCACCCTGGAGATATACTCGACGCAACCGACGTGACTAAGTAGAAATAAAAAGTTAAACTATGAGAATTTATACTAAAGCAATTATACTCGACGTGAATCAGACGTGATACAAAAAAAGTTGATTTAACTTTAACTTTTTGTTGTTGTTTAGTACTAAAGTGACATCTTACAGAAATTTTATGAAATAATTAACCAATTTTATTTTATTTTTGTTACCATTTTGACCTTTTGAAAAATCAACTGCGCGTTTTTCTTTCAAGTACTAACTTTTAATATTTTAAATTTTTATTATTTCGCAAAAAATGAAATAATTATAAAATAAATAAAAAGAAAGTCAAAAGTTAAATAAATGTCAAAAACGTGAATTCATATATTGAGTTTATCTTGGGTATACACGTAAGCGCGTTTTGGACATTTCGAAGCTTCTGAGTAACGTCGAGTATATCTCCAGTATCAGATTCTCGTCGTACTTCACCTTTTTAGAGGCTCGTTGACTGTCATCTTCTTGCGAAGACTCATGCGTTGACCCCTTACCCATATCTCTGGGTAATACGGTAAATAAATTTAGCTATGATTAGTTGGTGTTGCAGGTTCATGATCTTTACGTAATCGAATTAATTGTGATAATCCTCAAATTGCACGATGAACCCGGTGTAACATTAAATTAATATCAGTAATCCCAACTCTGAAACTAGTATTAAAATTTTTTATTTAGTGTTTGATTTATATAGTATTTCATCAAAAACGTTTAACAGAAAATACGATTTTTTGTATAAATCTGTCACTAAAAACACCGTCTATTTTACAACAAGCATAAATTAACAAACAATACACTAAAAACAAATTAATTTTTTTATGTTTATTTTAAAAAGTACAGATTTTTCATCTACTACATACTTGTTTTTTGTATATTTATAATTTTGTATAATATATTTATATATGTTTACAAATATACATATATAATGTTATATAGTATACATTCAGGTGTTTTTTAAACGTTTATATTTTTTGTACAGAGATTTATTTAATTTAAAAAAATTAAACGTAAATTTCCGCGGGCTTACCTTCTGCTTTCTTTTAAAGATTTCTTTTTATATATATATATATAGTTCTGTAATTTATTTTCTTGATCTGAAATAATAGATTAATAATATAATTGTTTACTAGACTTTCGATTAAAGCTACAAATGTTCTTGTTTTGTTATATTTCGAAATCATAAAAAAAATCATTTTAAAATATAAACAAACAAAACAAATCCATTATTATATTATATATATAATATCTTGTTTAATTTATATAATATATATTTACAAAAATTATCTGGTGATTTTCTTCTTTTATAATATACATATTTGTATTTTTATTTTCTATGCTGTTTTCAAATCATAATAATAATATAGGGTTTATTAAATTCTTTAAACAATTTACTTATTTAAAAAAAAAATCTCAATAAATTTCTAAATTTAATATAATAATAATAATATAATTAATATCTGAGTTTTATTTAATTATTTTTGTATTTATATTTTTATAACATTCATCATTGCACTCATTTTTTTACTATTTTCTATTTCTTGCATATTTATGTAAACTAAAAATTAATTAATAAAATAAAATTTTGAAAATAAATAGTCAGACTAACATAAATGTATATATTTTTTGTTTTGCTTAAGTTTGTTTTCTTTTAAATAAATTTTATATCTTTGTGTCACATAAATGCTAAAATACTTTTTTAAAATAATCATAGTTATGTATGTAGTCTTAAAATAAAATTAATCTTAAATTAAATAAACATAAAAACTAGAGTAAACATAATCATGTGAATTGGAATTAAATTAAACAAAATAAAATAAAAACACGAGTATACAACAAATAAAAATATAATTAAAAAAAAATTTGTTTTAAACTTAATAAAAATTAAATAATTTGCAAATAATAAAATAATATTAATATAAATAGGAATCAATTAAGGCAGTTTGATACGCTACAAAATATGATGAAAAAATATGAGATTTTTCTTGGTATTAGAACCACAAGAACTAGAATGCGATTACGTCATATATAAAAGTTTTGTTTTATCCTTCAAACACGTTAACTTTTAAATAAATGATTGTTTTTAATAATGAGATTGATTGGTTTACTAAATGTAGTAGATTAATGTTATAATACTACTAGTTTTAATAATTTTATTTTTTTGATTATGTTTAAATTTATAATTACTTTTTTCAATAATATGTGTTAAGACTTTCAGATTAATCCACGTAATTACTAATTTTATCTAGCGCCTGTTAAATAATAATAATAATAAAGGAGTGTTTTAAACAATAAATAATATTATTGTCTGATATAACAGTAATAAGAATAAAAATTAGATCATTTTGATTTTAAATTTTTTTTTCTTTTCAATGTCCAAAAAAATTAAACCATTACTTTCACAGCCGAAAAACAAAAATAAAAATTGAAATTATAAAGTATACAAAATATAATTAAAAATAACGGTAATTTTAAAAATATATTATTCTAAAATTTTGCGGCCATTTTCTTGTATTTCAATCAAAATGATAAATTTAAATAATAATAATAAAATAAGTGGAGAAATAGTACTTAACCTAAAAATTAAATAGTTTATTTTTTTAACTATATGAATTATGTTTTTCCTTCACTAATGATTGCGTATAATATATCCTCATTTTGGCAAATTACGAAGCAGTTTACCTTTTTTTTTTTGTTTTACATTAATATTATGTATATTTACAGTTACAATTATAAATATATGTATAGATTTTATATTTTTTTGTTTCTAGTCTTTTTTTTTGTTTGTTTAATAGTTTGATTATTTTAAAATAGAATGCATATCGATTTTAGTTTTGTTCTTATGCATAGCGATGATAATTTAAAATTCCCATCATAATTGTATGTATATTTTCATAGACACAAACCATCAAAATTTTTCTTCGAATTTCCCAACTGAAAAATACTATTTTGTTTTTATTATCAGTTTTGTTTTAATCGCGCTTTTGTAAGGTTTTATTTTTCACTGAAGTTACTTTTAATTTGTACCATTAAGACACGCAAAACAATAATTTTTTTGTTTTGTTATTGTGGATGGAAATTTTTATTGTTTTTGTATTTTGCATTTAATTTTTTCAACTTCGTTCCTGTTTTGGTGTTATTAGATATAACTCCGGTTGACTATTCGAATTTTGTGATTGCTGCACTATTAATTGTGGTATCTGCTGTTGTTGTTGCTGTTGTTGTTGTTGCTGTTGTTGTTGCTGCTGCTGTTGCTGCTGTTGTTGTTGCTGCTGTTGCTGCTGTTGTTGTTGTTGCTGCTGCTGCTGTTGGGATTGATGTGGCTGTGGAGTCTGGGGTTGATGTGCTATCATGACAGGACTATACTGTTGCTGAAACACGTTATTATACTTTTTGAAAACAAAATATATGAAAATCATTTCGAAAATATAATTGTTTGTTTGTAATGAACCAATATGAATACTCACTGTATTTTCGGGGCTTGTATCAATCATGTGTCCATCACCTGAAGTTGTGTCGTATTTTCCGCGTTTAAATCGGCCGTACAGCGAACTATATGGAAGATTGTAATGTATAGCGGCCTGATTTATTGACATTTGTCCAATTCTAAAATAAAAAATGTTTCAATAAAATAAAAATATTAGATGGGAACATGAAGGCAAACAAAATAAAAGCATTTAATTAATTGAAAAAGCTCATTCACCGAACAGCTTCTAAAGCCTCCATCATAGCATCTTCAGACCACGGTGTAGGATTAGACCTCGATAACTCTATGCCTTCCCTTTTACATCTTCCATACAAAGTTCCTGTTCAACAAATAAATCGTTAAAACAACCAATCTACAAATTTTAAACTTCTCCTTATACTTACCAGTTGGTATACCGAATTCGACACTCGCTTTCTGCACCGATGCTTGGCCACTACGAATTGCCTCTAAAGCACGCTCTAAATCCTCTTGCGTCCAGGTTGTGGGTGCAGCATTAAATGGTGCGGCTAGTCGAATTCCTTCACGTCTTGCAATTTTATAGAGCGTCGACGATGGTATGCCGTACGCTTTTGAGGCCTTATTCGCTGATATCTGGCCCGTTCGTAAAGCATCAAGAGCACTATTTAATGAATCTTCATTCCAAGATTTATTTGGTCCTTCTTTTTTTGGGGTGTCTATACCGAGACGATGAGCTCTTTGCCATAATGTTGTGGGAGGTATACCGTATGTAATGGAAGCTTTTGATAAACTCATGTGATGTGTTCGTAGTGCATCGAGGGCGGATTCCATGTCATCTGGGGTCCACGTCTTAGGTCCAGCTGCATTCCGTGGATCATTAGTAGGAGAGGTTAATTCAGTATATTCTACTTTAATTTCACTAGGTAAAATCAATTTAGTTTCCTCACTTGTATCTGATTGATAGATATCTATAAAAAAAATTATTTGATAATGAGAAATTGATGACAAAAGTTACATAAAAAAATAAAAATTATTACCCATATGAGAAGGCGTCATCATAGTCACAATCTCGGGTGTAATAATCATGCCATGTAATTGTTCGTGTTCCAATCCACTAGATTGATCCACGTCCATATTACTAGACCGACTACTCTGATTTCCATGCTGTGATGATTGAGATTGTGACTGTTCTGACTGCTGTTGTTGTTGTTGCTGCTGCTGCTGTTGTTGCTGCTGTTGTTGCTGCTGCTGTTGTTGCTGCTGTTGTTGCTGCTGCTGCTGTTGCTGAAGTTGTTCTTGGGCCTGCTGTGATGTCGAATCTCTATCCAAATCCTGTTTTATGACAATGGTATCTAGTGGTTGAGAATGCTCCCGGCTATTTTCACTATGATGCGGCGACGATGTTAAATGATGTATTGAATGTTGTGATATACGGTCCACATCTAAGTTATCACTCGGATCCAGTGAACGAAGCGTTTCAAATTTCCGTCTGATCTCCTGGTCGTGCAGATCTAAAACAGATGCAAATAAAAATATTATTTAATGTACTGTTATGCAAACGAAAATATTGATAAGTTCAAGTTGGTTATTTGTCATTTTACTTTATAACATAACAATGGAGAATTTCACTTATTGATTTAAACGTACACTCACCGGCACGAGATACAGGCCACCCTAAAACAAAAAAATATTTTTGTAAACTTGAAATTTGAAACAAAAACCAAATTCATGCTCAACCAAATTCTCTTCCTTGGTTTTCTTTTATAAAATAGAATTGAATGAGCTTGAATTTGGGTTTTGTTTTAAGTTTCTAGCTACATAATACGGTTAAAGAAGTATTTTTCTTATAAAGTCAAAATACCCAACAGTTCAAACAAAATAGTTTTTATCTATATTAATACAATTATGTCGAAGAATACTTCTTTCAGAGTGGCCCGTTTCTCGTGCCAGATGTACATTTTGACTACCAAGTTTCTAGTCTAGCCACACAACGCTTTCGTTAAACTCACTAAACAGGAGACATTAAATATCAATATTATACCTAATTTTCTATTCAAGTTTTTTGCAAAAATAAAAATAATAAATAAATTTACTTGAAAAATGCACGAGAAAATTTATATTTTTAACTAAAAATAGAAAATCATAACTACCTAATTATTAAACTCATAGATAAATTAGTTAAAACGATTGTTAAGCAACTGGGGTCGCCAAATATTCTTACTTTATTTATTAAACAACAGATGTAGCCAAATCTTAAACTAGACCATGGGCCAGAATCAACTATATTTTTATCATTAGGCGCAAAATATTTAAAGTCTTAAATAAGAAAAATGTAGAATAACTACAAAATTTAATGGAAGACATGTTTTTCATTTATGTTTCATTTAATTCTATCGTGTTTTAGCGGAAGGAGGAAGGAGCTCGCTTCTACTTGCTGGAAATTTCAAGAGTTAATTTTTCTTATTTTCAAATTGAAAAATTGCAAGCTGAACTGTTGTTTATTTAAGATCAAGTCAAATTAAATGACAATTTAAATATTTGAGATCGTTAACAGTCCGTTTAATGAAATTGGAATTGAATTGGACGTTTTTAGGACTTTCCCCAATCTATAGAAAATGTATGAATGAGAAACAATTCTTTCGTTGAGATTTTACGTATGAAGCAGTTACGTTAGTTTCTCTTATTGTACAAACCCTTATTGACGATTCAAAACGTCAGGTTGACACACACAAAAGTCTAGTTGGCAATTCGAAATGTTACATAATCAAGTGAAGGTAGATGCAGTTGCCTATAAACTCATTAGTAAAGCGACAATAAGAGTAATAGATAATAAAATATAAAAAAACAGCAATGGTATTCTGATCCATTCGTACCGATTGAGTGAACTTTAACTATTTGAAATCAGTCGAGATATTTGTCAAAAGTTATGTTGACAATTTGCTACAGATAATCTCAATTGTCGAGTCAACTGTCGTTTCAACAAAATTGATTATTTGCTGTTTCTTTATTCGCTTTCCGGAGCGGACTATTGAGAGCTGTTTTACGAAAATCGGTTGTCATTTTGGAAAAATACACCCTTTTGTACGCGCGATTTGAGTAGATTTAGTTGCTCGCGAGTGTAGTAATTTATCTATTTTAAACAAATTTCACAAAGTAGAACTGCCCAGGTTTAACAGGTTCTGCCTTTGAAGTAGTGTCATTGCATTGGTGATGTCCATCATACGACGTAAGTTCACCTTTCCATGCCGAGATGATGTGCATGTTTTCTGGCTTGTTCGATGATATAAATATTCCATCTCTAAATCCCTAAGTTACCGTTCCTAATGTACCATAGGAAATTGAAAATGTTGCGCACCGCTTTATTTTGAAAGCATTTTATGATTTGTACGCCAAACTACGCCGAAAGCTTAAGCTACATCTAGGAAAATGGCACAGTATATCTTCTTATTCTCTCCTATCTTCTTCTCGTTTGAACCTCTGAAGCAAGCAGATTTTGGTTATTGGTTAATCATCTTTTCAATTACATTATTGAAAGTATCGTGTGATATTATCTAGTCGATTCATTTAGCCAGTCCTTGATTGCTATCTCGGTGAGTGTAGTTTAAGAGATAATTCGACGATACAATCGAGCATCTGAGAAATCAAATTATTAATCGAAAGAATACTTCAATTGCACAAATGCCAAACTTCATCAACCAAGAGCACACATTTCACATTTTATTATTTTCCAATTACAAAAATAGAAAATCGCTATCATGAAGCGCAATACAATCAAGACTAACGGAAAACTACGATGTTATTTTGCTAACATCTCTTACTTGTATAAACTTATTCTGTTGCCTCGCTGAAGGATTGTAATCTTTTTTTAGAGTTTTTGTTAATGAAATAAATCTCAACGAAACTATATATTCGCTTTGCCTATTCTTAATGCTATTCAATTAACTATCGTTAGCTATCGTGTGCAGAATTCAGCCAAGTGAAATAAAGCTACAATAAAAACATTTTTACGTAAAATATCAGTTCCTATCCCTACTCAAAACGTATTTATCTAAACTATTACGACCATTGTGTCTAAGGACATTTAGATCATATCAAAATGCATTTTAATTAAAAAATGTTACAGTAAAGTATGATATTTCGACAAGTTATTGATTTTTTAGTTTTTGACTAACGATAAGAAAACAGTCTCTGAAAAGTCTTTTAAAAAGTCAACATATGGTAACTGAAATTTTATTAATGTTATACTTACTTGCAGTCAGCTCAATATGCTCAGTGACTGGCGTCGCCGATGGTGCCGGTGGTTCAGGTGCAAAATCTAAAAACTGCATCGATACACCCATCAAGGACCCATTCTAAAATTACAATATAAAATCGAAACCAAAAAAAAGAAACAAAAAAAAACACAAAATAAAATAAAAAAAGAATAAAAAAATATATAGTAAAAAAATAAATAAAACAAAATAAAAAAATTGGAAAATACGACACAAAAAATTAGGAAAACACAAATACATTATATGCAAATTAAACGTATAATGGAAATCAAAAAAAATAAGAAGGAAAATTAATGTTTGTATGTATCTTTTGTCACCGTACCATGCCCATTCCCATTCCGAGACTCGTCATATTTTTATCCCGTTGGTTATCACTACTACTTCCTAAATTACTACGTGTTTCCAATGTTAAAGGTGACGACTGTGATGTATCATTATGATCTTTAACTAAATTATTACCACTTTGATTATTTATAGATTCATTTGTTCTATTACTTAATTTGCTATTTATGTCTTCAGTATTACTATTATTATTATTGATACTACTATTCAAATTATTATTATTACTTAAATGATAATTCCTTTGATTTGATTGATTATTATTATTATTACTATTTTTAAATTTCCGTTTAACACATGGCTCTGGATATTCTTCACTTATATCACAGAGACCTTTAATTTTTAGATGTTCCGCAGTTTTAAGAAGACTCTGAAACGGAACATAAAAACAATACAACATCAGTCATACATGCATTTTTCTTTTTGTTGTTTTTTGTTTGTTGTTGATGTCGTTCTTGTTTGAATGAAAATGATGTTAATTACTCAATATGTTACAGCATGCGTATCACACCACTAGTATAGTAGCATAAATATAATGGACGTTATATTATATATTATTTTCTTTCTTGTAGATGTGTCGTATAAGCGTTTTCGAAAGAAAAGTGTACATAAAAAACTAGGGAGGCTCTAAAACTAATCGATGATAAAATATATGGATTTTTCTTTTTATCAAAACTACTTTGTCAAAACATTAATTTACTAATCATTTAAACGGCTTCCTTATATATAAATATAAATTTAAAGGTTGTTTAGAACTGAATACTACTGACTATTTACGTAGTAGATTTTTATTTTATTTTGCTCTTTTGGGTGGGTGTTACACCCAAAAAACAAAAATAAATGTATATATATATATATCGACTTTATATACAACGGTTGTACATAGAAGTAGAAATGGTTGGTTTGTGTTTGCTTTTTTATAATCGAAAATCACGTAAAATATACATAAAATAAAAACAAAAATCGTTAGCCCATCTGTTAAAAAGGCGATATTCTCAAAGTTGATCTTCTTAAATAAAATGTCAAATATAGGGAAATCTTTTTATTTTGTTCTATTTACATTTAAATAAAAAATTATATATATATATATTTTTTTTTTAATAAAAAAAGGAAGTTTTCAAATTTACCTCTGCCGGCTCTTGTTTTATCTGATACAATTCGCCATTCGCTGTTGTGACATATTGAATTGCATAGTTGTATCCAGTGTCAATTGGTTCATGTTTTACTGTTACACTATGCCCAGCATCATGATAATACTCTTCAATTGGCTCTTGTTTTATTGTAATATTCATATTTGTATTCATTATGTGACTATGCGATCACAAATTTTAAATTAAAAACACTAGAATATTAGAGAAATACAAAATAAAAATCATAATACAACAAAAAATAATGGAGAAAAAATCTAATCATTAACTCAAATCCCATCCTCATATTTCAATCTCATCCCTTACTCTAAAACCCGGTGGTGTATATTAATAAAAACAATAATCATAAAAAATACACGTCTCTCAATGAAGCGAAGTTCGCGAGGCAATCAAAAATGCCAATTAAGATTATTTAGCGTCTGCGCTTTTTTAATTCAAAACGATCAGAGAAAAGAAGACACAGAGAGAAAGAACACACAAGAAAAACACACTCTAGCCACTAGTGTATTTTATTTTCTACATAAATCTTAAGAACAAAAATCTTATTTCACATACATACACTCTCACACACACACACACATATATATCGACATACTATATATACATAAACACACACACAACTCTAAATACTTCACTGATCTCATCTCGTTATGATTTTAAAGTAGTTTTCTTTTGCTGTTTTCTTGTTTTTTAGTGTGTGCACTATACACCGACTCAAGAAGTAAAAAGCGTATTTTTCGTTCTTATATTTAAGACAAACATATCTCCTGCTGGCCTAAATTCCATTCCAAGCACATACAAGAAAAAACAATTCATCATATCTTTTATGAATTCAAGAAATATGAGAAAGTAAAAAAAAAAAATCTCAACCAACCAACCATTCATCCATCCAAGTTCTCAAGAACGAGAAAGAATTAAGAAGAAAATACAAGCTTTATATATATATATATATATATATATATATATATATATATATATATATATATATATAATATATATATATAAATATATATATAATTTCTTTTAAGGGAAGTGTTAATCTTCTTACTTTATATATAGATATAGATATATAGTTATATAAATACATAGGTATATATTTATATAAAAAACATATATCAAGAGGAAAAAAATCTCAAAGAAATAACGACGAAATTTTACCGTTGTGCCGTAGGGTCTGGTTATAAGATTAAACAAAAAAATGTATTTAATTTTAATTTGGTCAGAAGAAAAACTTTTTTCCTTTTCCCAACTTTTCCAAAAGATAAAACTTAAATAACAACAGAGAAAGCAAAAAAAATCAAAGTTGAGGGTTGGATTTTTTTTTCTTGGGTGTACTCGTATATATATATATACACATATATAAAGTATAAATATATATTCAGTTCACCCCGTGTATCCCCATTTTCACCCTTCTTCCTCAAACGGAAAATGTGTATCTATATATAAAAAAAGTACACGGGTATAAGGTGAAGAGGTCATTTTTTTCTTATGGAATTAATTAAAGCTAAAAGAAATCGCGAACAGGTAAAAATTACGTTACACAAAATCCCTATAGCTGACATCTATATTCGAGTATATCAAACTAAACACTACGATCAATTTGCTTTATTACTTTTTTCTATAATTATTTATAGTCAAATGCATTAGACCTTGAACCCGGTTTCGTAGATTTTCTTTCCTTCTTGCGCTATAATAGTGAGAGTTGTGTAAGAAAAAGTGCACTAAAAATGCAACGATTGCAAATCTATCAGATTCTTCAAGAGTACCCATATACATACTAGTAAATATGTATAAATTTATCTTAAATTACTTTCATTTAACACTTGGACAGGCAGTGCAATATTTTTGCCCTAGATATACACACCAAAATTAAACCGTCATAGTGTTAATTAAATTAAATTTTGTCTCCCTATTATTTTGTTGACATTTTAAAGACTACACATTAATTACCATTTATATTTCGAGTTTACAATGCTAAGTTCGTCGTCTCAAAATAAACCAAACAGGAAGTGAGTACAGTGAATTTAAATGCAAAATAATAACGTATAATATAAAAATCAATTAATCAATATTTATACTATTTAAAGACAAAATGGTTGTCGCCTAAGTAGTAGGTATTATTAAAAAAAAAACATCATTTATACGTAAGACTTACAATTTAAAACCTTATAGGTTCATTCAAACATATGTCAGTCAATCAAAACGTATTACATTATTTTAATGGAAGATTATTTTCTCACAAACACATCAGCGACTCTTGCCAATTAAGTTAACCAACTCTCATTATGCAGAAGATAATTATAAAACTACTTTGAGTAATCTATAATTAAATATCCTAAACCGGAAACACTCCTAGCTCATTAATTTTTATTTATTTTATTTTGACAAATCACAATATTAAAAATCAAAAAGAGACAAAAATAATAACTAACCAAAAACTAACTACCTTTCGCAACACACTGTAAAAATATTCAATCTCAAAAACCATATGTTTTTATTGATAAATACGATGAATTAAAGCTTTCTTTTTCGGAAAATAAAATAAATTAAAATTAAATAGCTACTAGAATTAAAAATAGTTTTCACTTTGATTTATTTTTTGCACAATTTAACGGTTTTCTCATTGGACAATATTTTCTTGTAAACTAATCACCAAGAAAATTTTCAAATACAAATTTTCACCACTTCTTCACGATTATCCAAAAAACAACTTAATACTTTTTTTTAATTCACTAACCGTATCATGTTTCACATCCCTGCACTCTAATTTTTTTTATATTATTTTAACACCAAAAAGAAAAAAATTACACACATACTATATTATATTATTTACTGTATAACCAGTCTCCTCAGGAACTTACGTTTCATGTTCTCGACTGTGTGTACGTTCATTTAAGAATAAAATTAAAAAAAAAAATTGTAATTTAAATATATAAAAATATATATGTTTCTATACATACACACCACTACAGTCATACTAATTTATATACAACATTTTTTTACTGCACAAACGAAAAACCAACACAATCTTATAATTAAAATAAAATATTTAAGTTTAGATAGAATAAAATAAAAAAGATGCGATTTTTACGTCTTTCTCACTCGGTACTCACTTCCAGTTTGTTAGAAGAGCAAAAAGGATATCCAGTTATATTTAAATATATGTGTGGTAGTAGAAAGTAGATCTTATAAATCAAAGAGTAGTTAATTAATCATATTCAAGAGAAGAAAAAATTAAAGAAAATGTATTATGTACATAAACCAAAAAAAAAATATATTCTCAGTTTTATACACATATATACCGAAGCCCCACAAATTATTATATACAATACGAAAAAAAATATATTTATATATCACTGAACTCACAAATACAATAAACATTTTCAAAACAAAATTAACAAACTCACATACACTTACCAAAAAAAATTTATATAACAAATATATATATAATATAAAAAAATATTGTAATTATCATCACAGTGTAATACACGTTAATTTTGTATTCTTGTTTCGGTTTGTTTTTTCCAAAATATAAATAAATATAAATAAAATAAAAACACACGTGTTATAACATAAACATGTTCAATTAATTTTTCATTTTACTATTTTGACTTTTTTTTTTGTTGTATTCGCACCGCAAAAACACACATATGCAAATAAATTAAATTAAACTCAAGATTTCTATACACATATATAAATTTCGATTTATAAAACGTGATTTTTGTAACGCACTGTATACACTACTAATAACAACAATAATAAAAAATATAAATAAAAAAAAATCAAGATGTTATAACAAACACGCCTCTAGTGGGGCGAGGTCGAACTTGAAATGAAAGGGAATGTTCAAAAATTTTTTTTTTTAATTTTTAGTTCGAATTAAAACGACGACGTCGGCAGCCAGAGCACAAAAAAAATTTGTACGAAGCCGGTTTTAATGTAGGGCTACTTTAAGAGGCAATAAGGGGGACAAAAAGCTAGATATATATGTACACTTCCATCTGTATATAAATATTAAATATATATATATATATATATATATATATATATATATATATATATATATATATATATATATACATCCATACATTTTTTTTTTACTCTTTCTCTGGATATTTTTTTTACTGGGTATAAAGATATAAAGCATGAAGAAGGGTGAAGAATTTCAGAACAAAAAAAATGTAATAGAAAAAGAATAAGGGAGAGAGTGATAAGGGAGAAGAGTGTTATATAAACAAGGACAGACGAAGGTAGAAATATATTAAAATCGTATTTTTTTTCTTGCTTTCTTTTCGCACTCCGGAATCGGTAGATGAATTACAATACTTTTTCCATACCACCACATAAAAATAAAGTAAAAAAAAATTTCGCTTGAGTAATTTGTAGTTTATATTAGTACGTTTCTCGGCCCAGCGCAAATATTTTTTCAAGAAATTTTACTTTTGGAACATACAAATTAATTTTTTCGCGTTCTCATTGTTTTTTTTTGTTCAGGGAAAATATATATATAAAAAAAAAAATCTACCTGCATATTTTTTTTATTGATTTTAATTTTCACCTGTCTGACCATAATGTTTCTTTCGGAAGAAAAAATGGTGATACCTCTTATATACATTTCAGCTACTATACCATTACATTATAGTAGGTACATAAAACTTTATATAGGTAGGTACCGAGTAATTAATCTTAAAAAAAATCTGGTAACATTGTACGCTTACATGTATTAAAATAAACTCAGCCAATTTGTCTAACATTAAAATGAACACCATCATCAAAACTAATCAATAACGGTACGAATACTTATTTAAACGTATCGATTAATTTTTTATACATTTTTGCAGTAAATATATTTCAAGCAATTTGAATAAAAATTCTAGAATTTTTTTTTTGTTTTTTTATTTTACAGTTAGAAGTCATTAGACGACATTTTTTTGTTGGTGCTTGAGAATTCTATAATATAATCTTGTTTTAATTACAATATGGTGGATGGTTTATTGTGGAGAATGGAAATTATTCATGCGATGAATTTACATGCTCTCATGGTTTCCATGATCAAATAGATAGAATACAATTGAATGCTTATATTCTATCCAATAAAATCAATTTCCTTATACAGATACACACTACATATAATACATAGGCTTTATCCATGGCTATATAAATTATCCAAACGCATACAATTAAAAAAAACGATCAAAAATTAATTTGCAAGTAAATTCTATATTTACGCTCAATTTAAAAATTAAACGCGTTACAGAAACAGTACAACAAATCAAAATAACTTCTTAGCTAGCATGAGTTTATGAAAAAAAGAAAAAATAATATTCTAAGACATGTAATTAAAGAATAACAACACAAGACGAAACCGGTTCAACTAAACATGTCCAAAATATTGTAGATTAACATTTTTATCGACATAAAAAGAATGTTTTTCGATTTACTTTGTGTTAGAATAAGTTCAAATAGGATTCAAATGAAATATGACCACGGTAATTTACTCCACATTTCAGACTCGGAATAAGCTTTAAAAACGTATGAAAAGATTTAATAAAACAGAACATTAAAAACATATCTTTAAAGCTCTATTTTCGTATGTTTTTTAAACCTTTAAACGTTGACGGGGAAAATCACTTTAAGAAAATCAAAATCAAAACAAAAAAAGCAAACAAAAAATAATAAAAATACAACAAGAATATTATAAATTTACGATCAAAACAAAGTCTGGGGTATATACATATTATACATACATACACACATATATCCACCATTTTTTCCTTATAAACATCCTTATTATTTTGTTGTTATTTTCTTTTTAGAAGTAAGACAATAAACACTCTATTTACAATTTTAACACATTTTTATATATTTTTCTTGATTTTCTTCGAATTTTTCAACAAAGAAGAATAAAAAATATGGAATGAAAACGCAATGAGAAGAACATACATACTGGAATGATACGTTAAAAGTTGTACGATCTTGTATAACGGTTTACCGGTTGCAGAAATGCAACGTAAGTGATTAATTCACGTTTATCATTTTATGGATAGACAATAGAACCATACATAATATTGTAACATGTATTTACTTATCGAGATATAACGATTGTAAAATAGAATTTATTTCGATTTTCTAACACATCTACTTAAAAAATTATTTTCAGTATACAAAACGGCGTCATCATTTTTGGCTTCACATCAAAAGTATTATGATGAGGAATAGCAACAGCAAACAGAACACTTGGTACAAAATTCAGTATATTATGATATAATAGTTCGACATAAAGAAAAATTACTGTAATTTTGATTTTATTCCAAAATATCAATGGAAGCAATACATCGTGAAAGCTGAATTTGTCTTGTGACGTAATCAATTCGAACAGGCAATATAATTTTTTCAGAGTTCATTTGCCTTCTCATTCCAAGTGGGTTACATATCTAAAGGAACGACTAAATGTTTAGAAATAGACGTCATTCAGGTTTGCTATCAAAATTAGTTAAATATGGATTTATATTTCAGGTGTGGGTAACTGCAGCAGGGAAACTTTCGAATTTCAAAATGAAACTTGACATACCGATTAAGCCCAATTTGTGCTCACGGGAAAAAGTTAGTGCTAGTCCAGGAGCCGAAAAAACGGGAAAAGAAAATGTCAATTTCGCCTGAAAAACGAAAAAAATAAACCCAATTTCTAGAAGAAAAAAAAATAGAAATAATTTAAGCCTAATTTTAAAACTACACAAAAGTGGCTCCACCGACGAAATTTGTGCTTATCATAGAAATATAATTTTTATAAATTTTCATTAATAAATTGAGGAAAAGCAAACTAGCCCCTAAAAGATAATATACTGAACATACAAAATACAGATGTATACCGTTCAATAATATTTTTGTTGAACAACAAATAAAAAGATGTAATAACTTATTATAAAATCAAAGAATAAGCATTTTAGATAGCATATTCCTGTCATGCATGTTCATTGCCGTCCGAAAAATATAGTGGCTGCATTTTTGTTAATCTAGAATTGGCCCAATTCCGTTGAACCAGAAAGAGCGTTGAATGAACAATTTTCTGACAAAAAGTGTTCTACAAACCAATTATGTTGGCACTTCTGATTGCATATTCCTATCAGGTATGTTCATTGCCATCCGAAAAATATAGTGGCTGAATTTGTACTAATCCAGAATTGGCCCAATTCCGTTGAATAACAAAGACCGTTGAATGAACAATTTTCTGACAAAAAATGTTCTATAAACCAATGAAGTTGGTACTGAACATACCTGAAAGGAATATGCAATCAGAAGTACCAACTTCAATGGTTTCTAGAACACTCTTTGTCAGAAAATTGTTCATTCAACGGTCTTTGTGGTTCAACGAAATTGGGCCAATTCTGGATTAGCACAAATTCAGCCACTTAATTTTTCAGTTGGCAATAAGCATACTTGATAGAAATATACAATCAGAAGTGCCAACATCATTGGTTTCTAGAACACTTTTTGTCAGAAAATCGCTCATTCAACGGTTTTTGCTGTTCAATAGAATTGGGCCCAATCTGGATTAGCACAAGTTCAGCCACTATATTTTTCGGATGACAATGATCATACCTGATAGGAATATGCAATCAGAAGTGCCAACTTCATTGGTTTCTAGAACACTCTTTGGCAGAAAGTTGTCCATTCAACGGTCTTTGTGGTATGTTCATTGCCATCCGAAAAATATAGTGGCTGAATTTGTACTAATCCAGAATTGGCCCAATTCCGTTGAATAACAAAGACCGTTGAATGAACAATTTTCTGACAAAAAATGTTCTATAAACCAATGAAGTTGGTACTGAACATACCTGAAAGGAATATGCAATCAGAAGTGCCAACTTCAATGGTTTCTAGAACACTCTTTGTCAGAAAATTGTTCATTCAACGGTCTTTGTGGTTCAACGAAATTGGGCCAATTCTGGATTAGCACAAATTCAGCCACTTAATTTTTCAGTTGGCAATAAGCATACTTGATAGAAATATACAATCAGAAGTGCCAACATCATTGGTTTCTAGAACACTTTTTGTCAGAAAATCGCTCATTCAACGGTTTTTGCTGTTCAATAGAATTGGGCCCAATCTGGATTAGCACAAGTTCAGCCACTATATTTTTCGGATGACAATTATCATACCTGATAGGAATATGCAATCAGAAGTGCCAACTTCATTGGTTTCTAGAACACTCTTTGTCAGAAAGTTGTCCATTCAACGGTCTTTGTGGTTCAACGGAATTGGGCCAATTTTGGATTAGCACAAACATAGCCACTATATTTTTCGGATGGCAATGAACATACCTGATAGGAATATGCAATCAGAAGTGCCAAAATCATTAGTTTGTAGAACATTTTTTGTCACAAAATTGTTTATTCAACGGTCTTTTTTCTTCTACGGAATTGGGCCAATTCTGGATTAGCACAAATTCAGCTATTATATAGTATTTTTCAAATGGCAATGACCAGACCTGATACGAATATGCAATCAGAAGTGCCAACATAATTGGTTTCTAGAACATTTTTTGTCAGAAAATTGTTCATTCAACGGTCTTTGTTGTTCAACGGAATTGGGCCAAATCTGGATTAGAACAAATTTAGCCACTATATTTTTCGGATGGCAATGAACATACCTGATAGGAATATGCAATCAGAAGTGCCAACTTCATTGGCTTGTATAACATTTTTTGTCAGAACATTTTAAATTATCGTGTTTTGTATAATACGATTACTAATTTATAGCGCTTGCTATATTTTATAAATTAGAAATAGAATTGTGTATTGTTAGTTTGATAAACTCCACCAGAGTAGAAATAAAATTAATAAGTGAGTACGCAGCAGTCGCTACCAATTAATGATTGATATCTCTAATATTCATAAACAAACGATACTCAATTCTAAATTGCAAGCTTCCCGATTAGACATAAATCAACACATTTTATTTAAGTCTCAACTCGATTTGTTTTTTGCCATCTATGAATGACCACTATGAACTAACTTTCAAATTGTTAGTCGAAAATTTAGACAAAAAAAGTCACCGTGCACAGCTATAAATTTGAAATGTGAATATTTTTTTAATGCCTGTTACAACTATGTTTTACAGTTTCGAGTAATATAGTTATACCTTTTAGAAGAAAACCTCGTTAAAAAACTAAATTTAATGGACGGATTTACATTAGTAAATATATTTACTTTTCACGTATTTTATATGAAAATATATTATTAGTTTTTATCACTGACTTTAATTCTAATTCTAAGTATAAAAAATAATGGGCATCATTCCCGAAAATGATGTATTGGAAAATTTGGCTAAAAATACATGAAATCACAAATTTTTGTACGTCATGTTTTAATTTTATGATTTTTATGTTTTGAATGTGTAGCCTTGATTGAAAAAAAAAATTGAAATACTTTAATTTTGTTGTTGTTGTTTAAAATATAGGGTGTCAAATTTTGAGAAAAACGATAATCATGATGTTGTATATATGTCAATAAAAAGAAAAATAATTGTCCGATAATTATGATTTTAGGCTCATTTTAAAGGTAAGTTAATAAGGATTTATAAAAAAATATATAAATAGTATATTGTTTAATTCCTTCTTCTCTAAATTTCCCGCCAAAATGTTCTTTTTAAATTTTCTCAAAAACCTGTTTTTTCTAGAATTTTTCTAGAACGAACGCAAAATTCATTTTAGTAGGAGAAGTATTTCATTTTTATATGGAAAGCTATATAGTTATTTCTCAGTGTTTTGAAATTGTTTACAAAAAGGATAGTTCTGTTAAATTATTAATATTTATTATTCAAATTGAATTGCATATATTTAAAATTTCAAACCCAAATTATTTTGATAATTTTATTTTATTGTTTAACATTAAATCTTATTCAAATTAAAAATTACAATTTAAATTTAACATAATCGTCAGAATTAGAATATTTTTTACAATTCAAATAGCCATCCTCTGTTGGAATAACTGCATGGAAACCGTGAGTTCCCTTTACTGTTTTTAAATTTTCAAACCTAGTTGCAAGTTTGATTTGCTTGGATTTATGTTCTGCGTCTGAACAATATCCAAACTTGATATCTGTCTTCAACGTTTTAGTCCATTTAAATAATTCATCTGCATTGGTTGTTATACTACTCTATTCCATTGTGAGACTAGCTCTGGATGCCATTCTTTTGATGGTACCTCCTACTCCATCACAAGAACCTTTTCCATGAGCTGTCCCATGGAAATGCCATTCACAATCTACTCCAAAATCCTCTTTGTGTTTTAAGATGTTCTTAAAAATTTTCTTATTTTTATAATGCGTGACTGCGCCATCGGTAATATAATAAATTTTAGATAAACTGGATATTTTAGTTTTCAAGAACTGTATCAATTTTTCAATGAATAAGTGAACCGTTACAGTATGATGGTGAAGACAATCCGATATTATAATGAAGGTGTGGTGAAGTAATTTGCCTTCCAAATTTTGGTAAATTACAAATGGATGAACAGCCGCTTGCTTATTATTCCAATGAAATCGTTGTGCGGCATTTTGCATTATAAATGCATAATTTTTTGCAAAATCACATAAAACTATCACCTCCGTAGACTTCAGCGCCAATTTTTAAGAAGCTGGACTGCTGAAGTGAAATGAAGCAATGAGGTAACAGATTCTTCAGTTTATTTATGAAATAATCCAGAAATTCATCCAACGGTTGAGAAAAGGTCTCCAGATTGCACCTATCGGTAGAAACCCACTGACTAAATTTTAACTCAGCATCCTCGCAACCATGTTCCCGAACTGCATTTTTCAAATATTCTTTAAAGTTATCCAGTCCTGGGCAGCTTTCGCATTGTAGAAGGTAACATGTTGGTGTAGGCTCATCACATAAAATAGTTGAAATACAATCCCGGTAGTGCGCTATCTTTCCGTTGGTAATAGTTTCCATTTTGGTGTCAAAAATAATAAATTTTACATTTTGATGTATGGTACACACGCAGACTGTGTGCGTTCCACTACTACCTGGTTGTACACAGTATTTTGGACGAAATAGTGAAAATTTAGAAAATCCAATTTTTTTTGATTCGTCATCCTGATACATCGTCTTATTACCTTCGTAGCACTCTTTCAATGTACACATCATTAGCCGCTTTTGAAATTTAGCTTTATCGACTGTTAATCAATCGTTTTTGCCTGGCATTATCCGACTAACATCATCATCAGTATAATAAGATAACTGCTTACTTCAACTCATCACTAATTCGCTTTCCTACTTTAGCTGCTGGACGACTTAGTGGACCATTCTTGTCTCGTAGATGTTTAGCGGTTCGCACCATATATTGCGTTGCCTTGAACTCATTCTGAATTTCTTGAATGGTTAATGATTTTGGCAATATAGTAAGTAGCTGAATCTTATCACTGGTTTTCTCCAGTTCTTCGAATTTAGCTTTTAGATCACCAATCAATTCATCATATAGTGCAACCTTCCTTTGATCTTCGGTTGACTGATTCAAAACCGACACGATTCCCGGAACCAAAGATGGTGATGGTGTTATTGAAGCTAAATCTATTACTTTTTTCGTCTGATGTTTTGGCCTGGCTTCTAACGTACTCGGATAAATAAGAGACTTTCCAAGAAAGGTTAACACTTCATTCATTTTTTCCAAAACAGACACATTTTTTAAATAACACTCTTCACTATCACTGCTATTATCGTTATCGGCTATTTGCGGTGTTAGAGGTCCCGCAACTGGTGACAACTCTGATTCTATTTTTCGTCGTTTGCAGGTAATATTTATATAGCACGTTGATACACATTATCTTGATTCTCAACTGATTGTGGCATAAATTACTTAACATAATCCGTAACTCGTTTTAGTTTACTCGAACACTTTGAATCGCGATATGGTTTACAACACTTTCGAAGTTTATCCATTATCAAATTTACCGCACTAGTACTTATTTATCCACTTAAACTTACACTCAGTTTAACACACTGTTACTTTTTTAAATTTTAAAAAATCTTGCTCCTTATTTAAAATGTTGTCTACAATTCACATTGTCAACTAATCAAAAAGTTAAATTTTTACTCTTATTTATATCAACAAGGTACATTTTTTGTTTTCGAAAGAATTACTCATCGTTTAACAGGTACGCCTGCGTCAAGTAAAAATAAACAACCCCCAATAAAAAAGGGGAAAACAACATTTTATTTAGTCTTTTATAAAATAACCCAAGAAAGAAAAGGAATTTATGGTACTACGACTAACCAAACGATATAATCCAGGGGTGGCACCTCATAATTCTGTGACTTATACTTAAATATGACGCAAAGTTGTACAATAAATAATAAACAAAACACACAAATTAAGTGAACTACCTCTTTTGTAAACAATTTCAAAACACTGAGAAATATCTATATAGCTTTTCATATAAAAATGAAATACTTCTCTTACTAAAACGAATTTTGCAAGAAAACAAAAAATAACGGGATTCTAGTTTTTTGATATGTTGTAAAATATTAATTGTCGAATTCTAGAGAAAAAAAAAGGTTTTTGAGAAAATTTAAAAAAACCTTTTTGACGGGAAATTTAGAGAAGAAGGAATTAAACAATATACTATTTTTAATTTTTTTTATAAATTCTTATTAACTTACCTTTTCAAATGAGCCCAAAATCATAATTATCGGACAATTATTGTTCTTTTTATTGCGATAAATACAATACAATGACTATGGCTCCATAGAGTGAATTTGTGAGTTGAAGAATTTTTCACCATATACTATATAAATACAAATTATGGAAGATTCGAATTTAGACAATTAGCTTGTTAGACTGTGCTCCACAAGCGAGGTTTTTACAATCTATGCATCGGTTTTTTATATGTGAATTGCAACGAATGGTGTAATCTGGAAAAGAGAAACTCCTCTATGAAACAGTTTACCTTTCGTATACTACGTTCCAATATTCACAATTCGCCGATTTTCTACACATCTATTCTTTTCGTCGTGTCACTTCGTCTATAAAACTTTATTCTCTTAGGTCGACTGGGATGGCGTGACAAAAATAAATCAAATTGTATCAAAATACATAATCTTAAACCTACATTTTGTTCGTCTCTATACTTGTATCGCCTAAAAAATTCGCCAATTTGAGTCGTTTAGCTCTCAATTTTCTTATGGGTAATGGTTTTTTCACAAATCGTCGCGCATAGATTTACATAAATAAAAGAATTCATTTGAACCAAAAAGAAAAATTATGATTGAAGAGAAATTGAACTTTTTAAAATCAATAATTAATGGGCCCGCCCTTAGCTTTTATGCCGTAATCCGGTTCGGCATTGAATAGTAAAGTTTGGTTAAATATTACGTTGTTATTTCTTCAAACCAGCCTTTTTTATGAGTTTTTTCTGCTCTTAACACTTTTCGGGTTATATTTTTTGATCTTTTTCCACATGACGGACCAACAATTTTCAATAATATTGAGTTCAGGACTATTTCCTGGCCAGGGTAGTGACTCAATCCCCAAGATATTTTTAAATTCGGCTACCTAAAGAAAATACACTAAAATAAAGCATTCTAACGACACAGATACCATCTGTAATTTACAATGCGTGCCCTGTTTCCCGGAGCTGAATCGTTTTGGAAGAATGGACTATTTGACGTATTGGGTCAGGCCCTCAATAGTCGCTACTACGCAGGTTTCGATAATTTGTTTGCATTTTTCTCCGTTTACTGAGCTTTCAGCATAGTGATCCTACTCCAAAGGATGTTATAGTTCCCCAGATCATAACATATGGTGATTGTTTTACTGTTGGCGAAATACATTATGATAAATACCGTTCGCTTTTTCGCCGCCGAACACTTATCCTTCCGCCGGGTCCAAAGATATTGAACTTGGATTCATCCGAGAACATGACCCTAGTCCAGTTCTCGAGTGTCGAGTTTTTTTTTCGTTTTTTTGCGAATTTCGTCGTTTAGCTCTCATTTTTCCTGTGAGAAATGGTTTTTCGCAGATCATCGCGCAACGAGGCCAAGTTCGTTCAGTCTTCTTTGGATAGTACGAACTGTAAGTCTTGGTTGTTGTTGTTGCAAGATCTCTTCTCAGCTCTAAAGCCGTGGCAAACCTTTGCTTTAGCGCCAAATGTTTGAACATTCGATCTGTGCGAACAGAAGTTTTCCTCGTTCCACTAGAGCCGACCTTAATCGCAACTAAGCTAATAATTGATTCTTATTTTTGTTTTAAATATTTCGTAACACGTAAAATGTACTGTAAAAATAAAAAACATAATACCCTAGACAGACACAAACTAGCTAATCGCGAATTCGAGATTACGTAGTTATTTTTTTTCAGTCTGTCAATACACGATTTAGGTAAAACAGGATTACTGCATTTATAGAACAAGATTACTACAATCGGGTTGTAGGAAGAAGATAAATATGAAATATAAGAAAAAATCATACTTTTCACGCTATTTGCCGTAAACAGAAGAAAATAGATGTATTAATTTTCTAGATATAACAATAACCAGGATTAATTCTACTTTAGACTTCAAAATTTATCGGAAACCCACGTATACAGACGCTGTTATCCCTAGTTCTTCAAACCACCCTATAATATTAAAATGTCAGCTTTGCACTCACTCATAGATAGACTAATAAACATCCCTCTGGCAAATTCAAATTATAACACTGAGCTTAATATAATTCTTCAAATAGCAACGAATAACGGATATGCAATTAGGACTATATTAAAGTTATTGAATAAAAAGCTAAAGCGTAAAACTCTAACGGGTAGTCCAACGCGGGAATATTGGCGTCGCTTAGAGTATATAGGAAAAACGAGCCAACGGATTAGCAACATCGTGTCCAATTATACCAATATTAGTTTTTCTTTTTATAATAATAACACAATAAAGAAAATGATTTTTAGCAATAAACCTAGAGTTGATCGCCTTTCCAAATCTGGTGTCTATAGGATCAATTGCAATGATTGTAGTTTCTCCTATATTGGTTAGACTGTTCGCAATTTTGGAGTTAGAGCTAAAGAACATTTATCTGGTTGCAATCAATCAACTTTCCATAACCATTTAACTTCAGAAGATCACACAAGTAGCTTGAACAATTTAGAGATATTACATATACAACCCAAAGGCAGACGTTTAGATACCTTAGAATCTTACGAAATTAGAAAATCTATATTTCTTAACCAAAATATCCTTAACGAACAGAGAGAAATCCGGTTCTCACCAATTACAGACCCCGCCCTTTTCTATTCTCACGTACGCAATAATATACCTTGAATTTTGTTACTCAACCTATGACTCATCGCCTACCTGCGCGATCCGTAGATTAGTTTTTATTGCTTATTTTTTATCCCTCCTTTCATTTATTTTTTGCTTTTTTCTACTATATAACAAAATTTTTACTAATACAAATCAGTAGATACTCCTGATGATGACCTGACAGGTCGAAATCGATCGAGTGATTTTTTAAACTTTTTGAAAATTATTCAAAATAATTCTGCGAAACAAAAAACAAGTGATTAATAAAAATGTGTTTATTAAGTATAAGAAAAAATCAGTAGGATTGTATGGGGCTGGGGAACATAAGTCATTTTCATTGAATTTTAAAATTTTTTAACTGTCTCAGAAATTATTTATACATTTAGTTTATATTAACTTATTGTAACTGATTCGATGTAATTCAAAATCGGCAAATACGCATTGAAATTGTTTTATTTCATTTATTAAATATGAATTTAAAGGTTTGCAGAGTTACAAAATCGGGTTTGTGTCTGTCACCATAATTGTAAAATCGCGAATTATTTGTTTGACATGCAATTACGATTGGAAGAAATCGCGATAATTTTTGTGTCTGTCCAAAAAAACAAAAACCAAAAAAATAGTCACCAAAATAGTCAAAAAAGTCAGAATTGCATGAAATCGAAAATAATCGAAACAAAACATTTCAATGGCGCTGGGTGTATAATTTCTATTGACAGTAGCAGTATCAAATTGATGGTAAAAGTGTTGTAATGTGTGTAACACATCCGCGGGACATCTATAAATTCGATTCAATTATTTGGAGCTGAATTTTAGCATCAAAATAAGGCCAGTTTATATCTAACCTTGTCGTTAAATGGTATGTTTAATATCCATTTGATGTTGGAACCGGTTGGGCTGGTAAAAAATTAATAAAAACTATTATATTCAGACGGGTAACCTTGAACTTAGTGCATATATTTTAATACCGCGATATATTTATTATGAACACTATACAATTTTGTTACTGTATTAATCGTCTTTTATAATGCATCTTAAGATCAGTTTCATCAATAAAGATTTAGATGAAACTATCTCTGCTCTTTAAGATGATTACTCTGTATTCGGTGATAACATTCAGTTAATGTAATAATAAACATCCACCGTTAATTTCGCGCATTGTCTCTCTGATTTTTTTATAACGTAGGCTTCGTGTATACAATACGGTTTTACTGGACAGATTTCTATGACAATGAACCGAATTTTGCTAGGTCGATTCATGAAGTTTGTCTGAATTTCATTCAGTATTCCATGAACAGTTATGGGCAGCAGAATCAATTCATAATTATATGTCAAAACTTTTAGCTATAATCCAATTATATCAAATTCGACGAAAATTGACCCAGTTTCATTTATCCAAAAACGTCAACAAAGAGACATTTAACACAACTGAGGCTATCGCGAAGGCCCATAAAAAAACTATATGTTTCTTAGAACATGAAGTCGGCGCAACAGATACCACCATCAATATGGTGTTCAATATCGGACGATATTGGAAATTTTTTTAAGGCCAGCTGTGCAAAATCGTCCAGCGCTGTGGTCCCAAAAAGATCGAGCTACAAAATAAGGCCAGCACAATGGCTCTGTTACGAAACATCTTTGGCGAGCAAATAATTTCGAAAAGAAGCAATTGCTTTCAAAAATATCCATAAAATCACGTAAGGAAATATTGAAAGATTATTTTGTCAAATGGCTCGATTACTATTTTACTTCGAAACCACCAGATTTCGATCACCTTCGCGATCATCTACCTGACAAATGACAAAAGACGGTATCATATATCAAAGGGCCGAATGTCGAAGGGCTGAATGTCGAAGAGCCGAATTTCAAAGGGCCGAATGTGTCAAAGAGCCGATTTTTATTTTTTGTACCATATACCTATTACTAGAAGGCTGACATAGGGTGGAATGTCCCAAAGTGGTGCATGACAAAATTTTCCTTCCCCAAATTGTATCGCTGACTGGATACGTGGAATTTCATGAATATCCACAGATGAAAAATAGTAAAATACATAAATTCATAAGAATTTAATTTACCGTACTATTCCAAACAATGTACCCATCATAATAGTATACCATTGGTACACTATTTGGAATTACCTACCCGAATAGTGTACCATGGTACAGTATATTTGATCAAAAAAAAAACTCTATTTTGTTATATTTGTGTGTTTTCTCTATCCTCTCTGGGATATTGTTATATTTGTTGTTCGAATAATGTATCTGGTACATTAATTTTTCTCGATCTGTACCACGTTAAATGCCTCAAACTGGAATAGTATACCATGCTCCATTATACGGAATATAGTACGGTATGTTTAATAAAAAAAAAATTACAAAATATTCCATAAAACAACAAATTTAAAAAATTATATTTCTAAAAACCAAAAAAAAAAAAAAAATCGGCCCTTCGACCCATCGACATTCGGCCTTTTGAAATACGGCCCTTTGTACCCATTCCATTTTTAGGTACAAAATATAATTTAACAAATAATTCATCTTTTTTATCTTATAAACAACCAAAATATTAATTAATTCATAATATTTATATATAGATATAGGAATTAACAGCCTATAGAGTCTAGACTGTATTCAATCTTGTCGTCACAATATTGCCTTAAGTTAAAAAATTCCGTTCGTTTTGTGTCGAAGTTGGCTTTATAGTTATCAACGCTGGTTTTAATTTCTCTAGATTAGATGTTGGTATTCCCATCGCTCCAAACAGAGTAAATTCTCTGGTCAATGTCGAATAGTCATTGCCGACTGGTTGGGCTGGATTCTCAAGCTGGATTGTATAGACACCTCTAATTGCTAAACCCAAACTTAACGTATTTTCAACATCTACTACTTGGCATGTACTTGACTCGTTTGGTTCTGAATCTAATTCACTATATGCATCATTATTGTTAAATAGCCTTTGCATAAAAGTTTTAGCTACTTTAATAATTTCCGATTTCGATGAAGAATTGAAAAATTCATCGTCCCGTTCTCGTAAATGCCTTGAATCTTGAAGAAACTTTAGTAATGAAGCTAATGGTTTGTTTCTTCTGTTTTTTATTTGAACTTTCAGTTCATCCAGCAGCCTTCGACTTAATATAGAATTGTTAGCTTGAAGTGTTCTAAATAAAAATTTGAGAATTCCTTCGCTTTTGAGATTGGAATCTTGACGGCTTAAGCTTCGACAGCTAATCTAATGGGTCTCAATGAGTTGACTATGCATTTCGCCACGCCCGTGTTCTCAAGTGTTCAGTTCCAGGATGTGCTGCTCAGATTTAAGTCTAACAATGCTTTTTGCATTGGAATAATTAATCGCCAGAATCGTTCCACTATAATTTCTAGACTGTTCCAGCATGTGCGACAGTCTAACAGCAACGACAGTTTTTTCTTTTCTACCTCCATTACATATTTCTGCAAAAACGAATTTTTCACCGATGATTTTTTAACAAGTTTTACTATTTTTCGGATTTTTTTAATTGTGTCGAAAATATTTAAATCAGGCATTTTCGTCTTCAAAATCACACACAGCCACAGAGCCATCATCTTCCTGTTGATCAGCTCCTCTCGGTTTCTTCATATATAACACTGACATATCGGCTAAATGTATGGCATGATTATACCACAGTTGCGATTCGGCCGGTGACTATCTTCCAAATTTCACTATTACACTAGCTGCGTCGGATGTGGTTGCTACAATGTCTGTACTAAAATCCAAGTCAAACAACCAACTGAAGTAGCGTGTACAGCTACACATAATCCTTACTAATCCTAAGTTTATTTCATTCATTATTAATCGTAGTCAACATTCCGGGAAAAATTTTCATCAATTCTTATACCTAGGTAACCTTAAACTAAGAATTATTAAAAAATTTATATAAGTTTTCATAGCATAAAGCAATGTCAACCGATATAGTGCTAGTACTTTTAGCCGTTACAATTCAAAAATTGTATCGTTTCCGACCCTAGCCGCATGGAGGCAAGTACCGTCCGGGACCCGGTCCACTATTACGCACTATTCTTTTCTTTTAAGATATTGACCAGTTCAGCACATTATGATCGAAACTGTCGTAAAACTTTGCGTTGACAATTTGAACCCTCGGCTTCTATACTGCTCCGAATGAAATTATTTTTACATATTTGAGATATGGATAATCCGTCTTTTGCAGCAAGCTCAGCTACTATTTGAATTAAGGTTGGACACGAGTGACTATACTTCGAAAAAATTGTGAATTGTTGATTTCGGTTCGCAGTTTTTAATCGCTTGGTAGAATGTTGGCTGTCATTTACGGCTCGATTCATTATATGACTGTGCTCCAAATGTCGATGCAAACCTGTGATAGATGATGCTTTGCATGATACGTGTTTTGAACAAATATTACAATTTATTATGTCTTTATTTTCTCTTTTAAAATATTTCCAGCAATCCAGCAAGTGTTATGACATTTTAATACTCTTCATTAAATAACGAAATTATATGGCAAATGTAGCTCACACAGAAAGAACCCATTTCTAATTTAATATTTTTTTAATTTGCTTCGTTTGGATCGAGTCAAGACACATTTAAGAGGTTATGTTTATGTTTATGTCATGTTTGTGCGATGAATGTAAATGATAAACATGAAGTGAGAGACAATTTTGAGAAAATGTTGTAGAATGCGATAAAAATACTTACAAAAAATGTAGTAGATTCAAATTGAACATTCTTTTGCTATTTTTCGGATTTAAAGATGGAATTTTTTTTCTCGAATTTCTCGAGAAATGAGCATTTTAGTTCTCGAGAATCAGGAAATGTTTATTGGCCGAGAAATCGAGAAAAGGAATTCTCGAGAACAATCTCTAGACGTTTGGATGCCAAATTCGATTCAACCGGTCAATACATAAATCGGATCGGCAGTCAATTTATCGTCGGTCTCAAGAACTTTGCCTTTCTGCGACTTCAACTTGGCGAATTTTGCGTCGGGACTTGGATTTGCACCTGTATAAAATCCAACTGACCCTGAAACAAAGATAGACGGCCATATATAACGCCGTGTGATCGCTGACTGGGCTCTGGAAAACTTGAATCAAATTTCACAAAAAAAAAATCATCTTTACCAATTGGATAAGTGATGTGAACAAGCAAAATAGTCGGATTTGGAGCGAGAAAGTTACTGTTTGGTGCGGATTTTGATATGGCGGACACTCATCGGTTCGCTACATGCCACACAGCGCATGCCACGATAGAAATTCTGCACGAGCGATTTGAGGGCCCTTTTAACGCTTTTAGACTTCTTCCTTTGGGGCTACCTTAAATCGTCATGCGATTAAACCGCAAATAATTTATGGATTCAAAGTCAAGAAAACGAGCGCTAACCAACCACTTCAACCAGAAAGCCTTTGAAAATTGGACCTTTCGAATACCAAGCAAAGCAGCAGTGGGCATTTTAACAACGTTATATTCCATACTTAATGCCATAAAATATCCTTTCAAATACAAAAATTGAGTAGACATTTAAAAATTGAGCGTCATTATTAAAAGACTCTTTATATTAAAAATTAAAAGCCTATCGGTTTGATTCAATAAATGTGAAGTATTTGCTAGACTGAACTAATGGAGAAATGCTTAGAAGTCCAGTCCTGAAAAAACCCATATATGACGTTAATTTTCTAATTTATAGAATGTCTTAGATAATGTAACCGATTATATTCTGTGCAAAAACGTAAATCAAACATTACGTTATTGAAATTGCCTAATATTATTATAACGACATGAAGATAAAATACATAATACTATAATGTTTACGATAAAATGATATAACAATAAACTCGTCATTAAACTAATAACTTTTTTGTCACACAATAGTAAGTAAAGCCAAAATAAAAATATTCAAAACATAAAATCTATTGAAATATTTACAAATTTCCATTCAGAAAAATGAAAAACAATAAAAAAATGCTTAAAAAGTATTTCGTATTTTCCGTTTTCGTTTTCATTCCGAATTTTATACATATTTACAGTGTGAATATAAAATATAATACAAAAACCGCCAAGAGATAAATGAAAATCATAAGATGAAAATACGTAACACGAAAAATTATATTCTCTGTTCATGGTTATTAGAATTTTTTTTTTTTTTTGGTATTGTGAGTCTTAAAGCATGTATACATAATTTCCAACTACATATAGTGGAAGGAAAGAACAAGTTTTGCATCATCATTATATTATGATTACGATCAACATAAAAATAACAACAAAAACAACAACTAAAATTCAACAACTTGTGTTGTATAACATACACACAAGAGAACAGCATAATAATCACAAGTTTATAATGTACTCACACGTATGTGTGTTGTATATTTATACATAAATCGAAATGATGTATCTACATATTCTCCAATAAAACAGCATAAAAACCTAAACATTTGAAGGTCATACCCTTGAAAATTAAAAAGAAAAAACGGATCCTTTGTTATAGACGCGAAAGACGAAAATGAAAAATCTTAATATTATACATACATACATAAAAACATGCATGCCCATAAAAAAAAGAAAATATGTATAAGCAAAAATGCATATACATGTTTTCAATATAAGGAAAAAAAAACTTGTCTGAAACAAAACTAAACGTAAGAAACATTTAAGGTAAAATAAAGAAATATAAATCTTTATATTCTCATAATATATGATGATGGTCAATGTATTACAGTTAAGTAATCATACACACATAAAATTTAATGTTAAGTGTATGTATGTATGCTGCTAGCCGACGTAGCCGAGAAATGCGGGTAAATTTACATACATTGTCTACAACATTGTTGATAAACTTTTATAAGATACGTAAAAATTGCAGCTAGCATATAAACGCAAAAATATTGAACAAAAGAAGTTTTACACATGAGGAAAAATCATGCTTAATCCATAAATAACTTTGCAAACCACAAAATCGAATATGAAGATGAAGATTCGTTTGATTATTTAAAAATAGCTGCATGTATTTCTTGCGAATAAATGAAACCTGGAATAAACAATTAATTTAGAAGCATAATTTACGATTTTCCAAGCCAACAGATGAAAATGTATTTTAAAAATATTAGTTTCAATATTAAAGTGTTGCTTAGCCTCCTCTATTTGTGTACTATACATAATAAAATTTTACATGTGCGATGCCAAATATTATTTTTCCGTCTACACCTTTCTTTCGGGTAATAAGATTTTAATATTTATCCATAATTTTTTTTTTTTATTTTTTTTTTTTTGATATTTTCTTTGACCTTGTTTCATTTTCATGATCATCGGCGTCATCACCAGCCAGTATCACATCAGAGAAGCATACACATATGATGTGAGACGATATGGCATTGAAATGGAAAGTCTTTTTTTTTATTATTATTATTCTTTGCTTTTTCTTATTTTTATATACTTCTAGGTCAGACACAAAAAATAAAATTGAGAAAAAAGAAATAAAAACATAATAATAATAATATGTAGGTTTGCAAGACGAGAAAATAACATAAAATAACAAAAATAAAAACGAAATATGGAACACAAAATGTAGCGAGAACATAAAAAAACAAGAAAGAAAGAAAGAAATGAAAATGATTTTCCATAACATAAAGTGGAAATATTTTCAAAAACATAATAATGAAATATATTCGTAAATTGTAAATTTTAAATACACATCATCATCTTCTCGTTATCATAATCAACAGATGAAAAATGAAAATATTATAAATATTTGTGTCTATCTATGTACATCTGTTTATCGATGTATTTGTTTATATGGAAAATGAAAATGAATGAAAATACGAAACATTAGTAAATTTTCAATTTTAGATAATAAGTTTTTTTACATAGCTTTTTATTGTATTGAAGTTCTAAATACAGTTCAAACTCGGTAAATTCAAATATTGTATGAAATTGTCTGAATTTTAGTATCTATTTTATACTTTCCTGGGACTATAACCCTTGAGTGTTCTTTACTAAAGCAAGGGTAAGTGGTACAGGTTTGATAAGCATCTATGAGAACGTTTTATTCTAGAGTTTTTGATATTCAATAGCTACTACGGAAAACTCGTGATTAGCTTTTCCCTTTTCTCGAAATTTTCTTTTAATATTTTGTTGGTAGCTCTCAAACTTGGAGGAGTTGTTCTGCTCCGTAATACACAACAGACCTAAAAAAAAATTCGCAATAATAAAGTTAAATCCATAATCTCGTGCCCAGTTTTGTTTGTTTTTAAATATTTTAATTTTATATTTTAGAAAAAATTTAAATAAAAACATATAACCCCCATAATTTCAAAAAAAAAAAAAAAAAATATAAAAACTAATACAGAAAATTGCAGATAGAGGGCCAGAGATTGTTCGGAGTTTTTCTGTTAGGTAGGTTCGAATGGTAAAGATAAAATGCATAAATGGATACATTGAAAATAAATTGTTAGGTTAGGTTCAACTTCAAATTTAATTTAGTAGAGAACGCTTTTAATCACTTTTGTGAGCCGGCTGCGGCTATTTCGTATTTAATTCTTTCTATTTTCTTTTCTTCTTAATTTTATTACCGGAAGATCTGACGTAGTCTCGCATTGAACATTTTTAATTATAATCCCAATAAGATCAGATGGGACTATTCTGGCTTACCCTGGGAACAGGGAATTGGTAAAAATATTTTCATAGCGTTTTCGTAGGTCTACTCATAAAATTAGTTTGGTGTAAAAATTTCGAAACAAAGTTATGTGGGATCCCAATAAAAAAAATTTGAAATAAAGGCTATGATTCATGTAGAAATTATGTCTGATAATCGCTGATTGTTTTTTTAACATTACTAATTTTGTAAAGATTAAAAAATTTGACGACAGTGAGAACAAAAGAAGATCTAATAAATATAAAAGACCTACATTTATTACACGCTTTTTGGTAATTTTTGGGTTAGACATTATTCACAGGTAGAATACCTGTGACAGACTATGGATTATTAAAACGCGATTAGTGATTTTTTTCGATTTAAACGCTAGTGTGTCAAGTAGAAGATTAGCTATTCTCGATTTAGTTTGAAGTTTAGTGACTAAACTGGTTGTCAACTAATCTTTAAAATTTTTGAAGATTTATCATATTTATGAAGCCGTAAAAAAAAGTCGGATGGAAATCCGGGATTTTCACATCTCGCCGTTTTATCCAATCAAATGAAAGAAATAGTACAAAATAAAATACCCCTTTCATCCCAAAAAGTTGACAAAAACTCAACTCTGAGGAAAAAATCCTGCAGACTACCAAACGAAAAAAACGAAACTGTAATTTTTGAGCAATATTTACCAACATAAAAAAACAAAACTGTAATTTTTGAGCAATATTTTATAGATTATTTTACTTTTTTTGCTTGTTTTTGTTGTTATGTAATGAGTTTTTCGGGATGACATTTGAATTTGTTGTGTTGTAAAGCGTTCTACTAATTCGTATTATTTTGAGATTATTGTGTTTATTTTTAGTTTATTACGTTTATTTTAGTTAAATAAATAATATTTAAATATGTAAATAATATTGTTTATATAGGTGTAATTTAGTTTTATTAATTAGATTAGATTTATTTAGTTTTATTAATTAAAATAAATATAATTTATATGCGAAAGGCGAGAAGGCACATAAATAAAAATGAAGTTTTTTAATTTATGGTGTATTTTTTTAGAATGGCCACCACCAGAGAGAGCGCGAAATTAAATTTATGGAAAAAAATTAATTTATAAAACTGAAATACTATGAATTTATTAAAAAAATGAAAAACTATAAAACGAAAAACGAAAACTAGTATGATTTTATATTTAAAATGCAAACAAGATTATTAAATTACCAGAAAAATACAAAAATGACTGGATGAATTAAGCCAAGCAAAACCAAAAACGAAATAAAATTTTTTGACAGTTATGTCACAATTGAAATAGATCAAATACAGAGCAAAACTCCGATACGTTACTAACTTCTCGTTTGAGATGTAATCCCAGATTTCCATCCGATGTATGTATACGGCTTGAGATTAGTGGGAGGGACTACAAATAGCGCCATTACACGTCGGAGATTTTAACTCTTATGACATTTCATTGTTTGTGTGCATTTGATTCAAATAGTAAAATTAAACAAACAAAAATATACTTGTGAATTGCAATATGTACAGGACATTAAATGTTTCTTCTACCTTATCTAATTTAGAATTTAGTAATAGTAATCATAAATATGGAACCAGATTTGCTAATAACATATCATGCGGATCTATTACAAACGAATTTGGACGCAGATCAATCCGATTTTCCGGTCCCCAAATTTACAACAAATTGCCTGAGTCATTGAAAACCGTAATGAATATTCATCAATTCAAGAAACAATTAAAGATCTATTATAGAGAATTGTTAAATAATTACATTTTGTAAATTGTATAACTTGGAAATGCATATATGTATCTGACACATGTATGAGAAATATGTTTATTATAATGTTAATTCCCTTTAAAGGACAGTAAATCCATTGGGGAATTGACATTATAATTTTATTGTAATATTATTTTATTGTAAATAAAGTTAATTAATAAACCCTATTTATTCTAAAACTGAAAATGATGAGTTCATTTGTTATTTAATTATTACATAACAATTAATTATAAATGGATATTTACGATGTTTATTATTAAATAATTAATATTTATTTAATAATTTATATTATTACATTTGCTCCGCGATTAGCTAAACTGTAGTATGTCAACGCAAGAGGATTCATGATTGATTAGCTAAACGAGTTTAACTAATCTCGTTTTGTTCATCTCTAGTCTGTCACAGGTATTCCACTGAAATGTATGTTGATTCAAATCAATATGGTTCAAATTTCAAGAGACAAAAACAACAACAGTTTAGGTTATGCTTTATAAACGTGGTCTTTCTTTGGTACAAGCAAATCCTATTCTGCATAGGAATTAATATTGTGCTCAAAGAAACACCCAAAGATATTATTAAAAAAAAAAAAAAAATATTAGTTGGTGACAATTACATTTTGAATTTCAAAACAACGTAAAAATACAACTAAATATATTCAATTAAATAGTAATCTGCTAGAACCATATATTAAATAACTTATATAAAGGACAGACATGTTCTTTTTTCTCTTATCTTATCGTAATTAGATTTTTTGGCACGGTGTCACTTTTGTCGTTTTTTTCGAACTTCGAAAAAATATTCGAAGTAATCAAGCTGTTCATGATATTTGGTTGTCAAAATGTCAAAGTGTCGGCAACGTATATAAAGATATATTTTTTAGTTTATTGTAATAATTATAACTATTTTTTACTTAATTAAATACATTTTAGTGTTAAATTATTTATAATTTTATATATACACAAGTATATCAAAACTAAAGATGATGTATTGATGGTCGGTTGTTGTAATTGAAAGCTAAGTGCCGATCTTTCCGATTCAAGAAAATTACGAATATTGATATTTCATCAGCGGCCATAAAGCAGATGAACTGTATAAATAAAATTCAAAGACCCGGTATGAATTTTATACAAATGGTCGCATTATATATGAGTTAATGATGGTGAATTCATCGTGGTACTGGATAGGGGTACGTTGGATGCCTTAATTTTTGACGATTCGGTCGAGAAGCAGGGAAATATAAAAAAAATATTTTAGCGAAATTGATCGCGTTATACAAAGTAGAATATTAAACGTTTAGATTTGAATTTCTAATAGTGTTTTTGTATTGTATTTCAAATTAATGGGTCGATATGTTTGTATCTCTTTGTTGCAACAGCACATTCTTGCTGCTCTGTTGGAGATGTTTTCCTCAAAATAATTGGATGTTTCGAGTCATGAGATGTTTAGTTGTTGAACGCAAAACAGACAAAACAAGAACCGATATTGTATCAAGTGGAGGAGGAAGTAAATCAAAAACTGAATTGCACCGATAGTAAAGTTTACTCACGTTGATTTATTTAAATTAATAAAATCAGCGCTATACAGAGGTATAAACTATGGTAAAAAAAATTCATTCGACCGAAGAATTAATTTGTGTGGCATTTTTTAAAAGAATTGAAAATTTAAGACAAAATTCGTTTTATTTTATTTGCTTAAAGATAAAAATCCCCAGAGTACAACTTTTATTTTGGTGTACAGGATGGCTCTGAATAAAGGTGAATCACATGGCTGTTAGTAGCAGACGGTTAAGTTTTGGTTTACGGTTAAGTTTTGGTATGTGTCTGATCCAAAATGATAAATCCAAAACTACCGACCGTAAGCAGAAAACCACTTGCCAAACCTGCCATAATGTATTACCCGTCTTCCTCCTGTGGTTGATTCACCACTTGAGGGCTCAACAATTACATCGTAAATAATTCCTATGGACTAGATCGAACATAATGACATGGTCTATCCCTTTTCCTGCTCGGTAAGACAATTGTGTGGGTGTTTTGAACCAACTTACACATTTGTGAATTCCTTTTTAAAAACACTATATGTATACACCCAATTGTGTTGGTTTACTTCAAATCAAGCGAAATTTTTTATCAAAAACGCATTTACATACTATGATTTTTTACTCACACATTTGTGTGGTTTAAACTGACCTCTTACGGATCCAATTTTTGTTTTGGTTTAAAAACGGGCTATACACTTAAACGGGGCGGCATGTACTTATCATCGGTAACCAAACAATACGACAACAGTAACATGAAAACTTTTTCATTGTAGATAGCTGATGAAACCAGCCATGATAAACTTTAGATTTTTAATTAGGAATTTCCAACATTGACAACGGTGAACTATATATAGAACGTTTATAGCATTTTTAATTAATAAAAACAACTAACAAACTACACTAAAAATTAATTGAGGACATGTTTTGACTATGCATGACAGTACTTATTTATTTTTCTATTTGTAAAAATAACCTACACAGTTTTATTTTTTCACTACCACCTGTGTTGATTTTCGAATTTTTTTTCGAACTTGTACTAATACACCTAACTTCACTCTTGTCTTATAGAAAACATTTTGGAACACGATTTTACATGGCAGTGTCCTATATTGATACTATTTAATATTTGCTAGAACATTATTTAATATTATTACAAATCGTTACTAATTTCTTGACTAGAATAGAATTATTCTAAAAGTTGGTTTAAAACTATTCCAATTTGGAATTACATATATGGGATGGTTGTTGTAAATTTTTTAAAGAAAGACCACAAAAATGTCAAAAATAAGATAAAAAAATATTAACCAATCAGAGCGATTATTATTTATGTGTCAGACAAAATTTCTACATGAATCGTCGCCTTAAAGGTTTTCCAATTAACTTTGCTTCGAAAATATTTACACCAAATTAATTCCAGCAGCAGGCCAAAAACATACAATTTAGATAAAAATATTATGAAAATCCCAATTCCCTATTCCCAGGGATAGCCAGAATAGTACCACGAGTTCTGAATACTTTCTTTGTTATATAATGGAAACTTAATTACGGTCGCAAACACTTTTCAGCGCCGCAACAGCTCAGAATAATTTCTCTAATTCGTATAATATTTTTCTGTTTTATCATCAGACAACAGATTTTTCGTTATATTGTAGGTGTTACATCGAATGATGACGAAACGCAAAATATTAATATCGATGATCAGTAGATAGCGATGAAGATTCAGATTACGCAAATGACGACAGCCTGATAAATGAAGATCATGTAAGTGGTAAATCGTATGTTGAAGATATACAACGATGACGGGCCAAATCAGCTTGCAGAATTACCAATTTCAACAGAAAAAATATCCATCATCCAAAGATGAAATCGAATGGTTTTCCGAGCCGCAGTTATCCGGACATGTACATGCACATAACGAAATAAATGAGCTATATAGATTATATTCCCTCCATAATAGTTGCAGATTCAATTGATGCTTTTAGATTGACGATGAATTGGAGGGTTTTTTGGATTGTTTTTAGCGGTTTATCAATCAAAAAGCAAAATAAACACTAAACACGACAATGAGCTACTATGAGTCATCATCGTTTTATTCAATTGTTTGGATTTATATTTGACGATAGATCTATTTGATCCGAAAGAAGGAAAAATAATAAACTCGCTGCTATTCGTAATGTTTGAATATCCATTAACCAAAATTTGAAAAACTATTATATGCCTGGGGAATTGGCCTGGTGAACTACCATTTAGAGGACGAATGTATTTCCAAAATATGGAACGCAAATATTTTGGGGTAGTGATTCTTTAACTGGCTAACCATTGGTGGAATACTCGATTTAGGACATGAAAATGGCAGAAAACATTACCGAACACTGGAGAAAGAACGGTTGAATATGTAGTTTCCTTATTTTGAGACCACAAATTTTTTACGTCGACGCACCTATGTTGCACTAAACTTAAAAGATCGTGGCCTTTCATTGGTTGATACATTACGTAAAAATAAGCTATTTATTTCGAACAACTTTCCAACAAATATAACACACTCTCAATATTCTTCAATATTTGGGTTAACTAAACTTTTAACCTAAGTATCATTGACACCACGATCAGTTATTTTGCTTTCGGGCTTGCACCGAATATTGTTAGGTGTGTGAAGGGGTCGAAAATTGGCTTATTAATTGGATCGCCTCCAAAGACCAGGATTTCTTCAGAGAGGGAACCCGTAAATTGCCTGAAAGATGAGGAAAAGTTGTAGCTACAGATGGAACCTACTTCCAACAAATAATTCTTTCATTTTCAAAAAAAGCAATGTTTTATATTAATAAAAAAAATAGCGGAGTAACGGTATTCACGCACCCAATATATTATTATATAACTCAACCAAATGTCCAACAGATTTGATCGCTCAAAGCAGAAAAGCTACAGCGGCAAGAAATAAGCAAATCGGCAAAATTAGTTTACAATTTTAAACTTAGAGAGGCAATTCAATCTCATCGCCGAGAACAGAAACAGCTTGGGAAAAAAGCTAAATGTGCACAATGCCATCTTTGTCGTATAAAACGATAAAATTTGTAAGTAGGTACTTCAAACTATTTCTATTACCTGTTAAAATTTTGTAATTCTTTTAACCATGGAAATGAAGTTTATCTGTTTTTATTTGCAAAAATGAATTAAACGAGAACGGTCTGTTGAATTTTATATAAATACATAGTTTTATACAACAAGAATCATAACAGTGGTTAAGGGAAACGTTTAATAGGACTACTTTGAACTTAACTAGTTTATAACTACTTTGAACTTTAAATAGTATTGAAGCAAAATTGATTATTTTAATTTAAAAAATAGTGATATGTTTGGTTTAAGAACATTTTGTTTAAGATATCGAAATGTCGTTTGTTTTCCGTGGCCTTTCAGTGACATAGGCGACCAAAATGAGAAAGGGCTTTAATATATCATGTTGCGCTGCCAACTATTACTGTAAACTCTCGAACTCTCATTAGTTGTAATTTTTAGAACCGTAAATTTTCAGATAAATTTACGAATAAATGTGAACTTATTTATCACTTTCAAGAGTTATAAATAAATATTTATTTATTTGGGGCCGTGAATCAATGCGTTCACAACAAAAAGCAATTTTTATCACAGATAGCACTCCAATTGCTCAGTTGACTAATTAACTTTCTAACGAGGTCGGCTCAATGGATTCTGGGGTGAGCCGACCATTGCGATGTTCATTCATACGAAGATAAAAGAAATCTTTTTAACGTTTTGCTTTCTTCTTCCTATCTGCTTTTTAGTACAGTATTTCAATTTACCGCATACACTGTTGAAAACGGCATTTACCCTAAATTTACCTTAGAATCAAATTTTCATCATCGATTACAATCTCTCTCTCTCTCTCTGGCACTATATCCCATCATGGGATTTGGCCGCCTCACATGAGGTTTCATAATCATAATTTCATTTCGGATAATGAGTGATTAATTCATTGATCCTAAACCAGCCGTGAAATTTTTTCCTTGTCACCACCGGGAATCGAACCCGGGACCTCCGGTCGCTGGAGCAAGCATGATAACCACTTTGCCACCGGGGCGGCGACAACAATCGATTACAATCGGTGATCTTAATAAAAAAAACACAACTAAGACCCTCTGATGGAGTGCAGAATTCAGCACCGACCCACCGTCCATGTCAATGTACAGGTTGACATGGAGTTTGCAATGTGCATGTGGTATACTGTAGTTGTGTGAGTAGGTGAATAGGTGAATGGGTTAATGATGTGGCGTGAATGCGTGGTATCACAATAGGCCAAAAATGGCCTAAGTGTCAACCACTGAAACCTAACCTACCTTAGAATTGACCCACAGCGCAAGCCTTGTATTTTTCGTACAAGTATATCCAAAAACAAAATTTCCCTGCTAATTACTTTACAATGTATATTTTTATTTTCGTTCGAATTCAAAAATACCAAATCATGTTCGAATCGAATTTATCGTTCGAATCGATTTATTTTTCGAAACGGATTCACAAATAGGGCTCCGGATTACGTGACGCTCGAAAACCTGTATCAAATGTAATTAAAAATGCTGTTTATTCCAAAACATAATACATACATACACTATACAAAAAATAGTTTTTGCAATATGTATGATTACGGTTTTTAATAAATTACATCACACAAATTTATTGAATATGCTTATTGATGTACAACATTAAAAGAACATTATTTTATTCTACGACGTAGACTGAAAAGAATACATTTTGTGTACTTCGAAATTTTTAAAAAATAGAAGGAATAGAATTGATAGAATGAATGAAATACGAACCTCATCATAGAACATTCGAAATGAATTAAAAAACACATAGACTGCGGACTGTAAACCCGCTTTAGCAAGACTTGTGAATTATTTATGAATTTCGTCAAAACAGGATTATTACGTTTATAAAATGCGATTATGAGGGAGGAGCGCAGAATACAAATATTAATTCAGTACCGAGAAATTCGATTAAATTTTAAAATTTTCTAAATTTATTCAAAATAGTTAATCTTATCGTAATTATTTTCGCAAAATTCAAAGTCAGGAAATACACATTAAAATTATATTATTTTAATAATTAAATAAGAATGTGTTGAATGCTTGTTTTATTTATCGTGCAATAACAATTGGAGAAAATTGAAATTTCTTGAAGAAATTTTTATAAAACGGTTTTACTGACCCGTAGTCTGTCCATCTATAAGAAAGTAGAAAATATGGTCAGAATTAACCTCCATAACTATGAACTAGCTAGTAAACTACGTAGCTGTTGTCTCTGTTGCTCGATTACCTTTTGCTTTCTCTCAAGTCACTGCGAAACATATTTGAGGCAAAATAAAATCGATAGGCTTAAATGGTTAAAGAAAATTTCGCACGAAATGCGGTTAGGTCTGATTACGGGTCAATATGCTACACTTGAAATGAAAATGAAAAAATGCAAACCTTTATGGAGCTTTACTGTAACCTGCAATCAAATCTTCGTAAGGCAACAAAAAATAACAACCAAACCAAAAAATTTTAACTTTTGTATTCTAATGAAAAATCTGATTTGTAAATAGGAAATTTTTGTACACACCAGATACATACAAATACAAAAAAACGTGTAGAATGTATATACATTTTCCGAGTAAGTATGATATGGAAAAATAGGAAAATAGGAAAAATTAATTTTCTATATTTTATGTTGTTTTTTCGTGTAGTTGTTCCACAACTGAAAAAGTTATGAATGAAAATTTTCATTTTCGTAGAATTTTTGTTATTTCTTTTTTATTTTCTAGTTTTTTTTTACTTTTCTGTTTTGTTATATTTCTTATTGATAATAATAATAATAATAATAAAAAAGAGTAAAACAGAATTTTCACAATTTTTTTATTATTTAACATACAAAAAAAATATTATTTTGGGGAAATATAAAAACGAAAATTTATTTATTTTTTCTCATTTTACGTTATGACACTTTGAACTAGTTTTTCTTCTGTTATATATGTGACGGTGTGTAAATTCAAAATTAAAAAAGAACAGAAAAATTTAAATTTATGAAAGCGTGAAACCTGATGTATGTTTATCGTCACGGATTTTTGGGGAATCACACATCAACGAGTTGATGGCGGATGATACAAAACAAGTAACATTAGGATGGATATTTTAGCACCCTGTTTATTATTGAAAGAGTGGGATCAAGAGCGATTTATTACTTATTATGCGATCTATAGCCACCAGGTAAAATCACTATGAATTCTAATTTGAATTTGTTCTTAAATTAAAACAAAAACACTATTAAATCTACAATTTTTTTTTGTTTTACTACAAAACCAAACATTATAATTTTAAATGCAAATGAGATATTAAAAATTCATAGAATGAACTCAAACTAACTGAACAAAAAAATTAAAAAAGCAGCATGTAGTAGTAATGCTGCTTTTTTATATATAAAAAAATACTCAACTAGAAATTTTAACTATTTTTTGTCCGTCGTCTAAAAATAATCATTTATTTTAATCAATACATTAAGAATTTCTTCTTACAAAAACTAATACCCTTGTAACTCTGTTTAACCCTAAATATCCATCACCATCGTTGTGTACGTCGACATTGACGTACAATATTATTTAATTAAATATAACTCGATAGGAAAAACATTTCAAGTAATGGAAAACCATATGGTAAATATATTAGTATGGATTTAAATATATGTTCATTTAATATATTTAAAAAAAACGATTCTCGAAGCGCGACTATTATCTTAGTCTCGCCTTTTTTTAATTATTTTCAGTCAATTTGGAATTTGCAATTTTTATGAAAGAAAGGAAACCGAATAGCATCATTGTCTGCCTTAAAATTTTTCGGGTTTTTAATTTAAAATAAAAAAAGGTTCATATTATTGGAGGCATTATGTATATAGCTATCTATCTATATACACACGTTCGGTTAACCATACAAACACTTTTGAATATATATATGTGTACAAACTTCTTTTCATTTCAAGAATAATATTAAGAAATTCTTTACAATATATCATCATGCATACCAAAAATTAAAAAATAAAATAAAAAAGAACTGGTATAAGATGTACTGTAGTATTATAAATTTATAAATTACTTATACATTGGGAAGGAAATCTTGTTATCAAATTCGAAGAAATCTAGAACAAATTTTTATTATATATTTAAAAGGTTCTCTCTTTTAATTGGACTCTGAAATTATACGTTCGTTTTGTCTTTCAGTCCTTCTAAACTGGTCTTTTAAATATTCAAGCATTGTCTTATTTTTGTTTTATTTTTTATTCGTCGTCTTTCGATTAATATCATCTAATAAGAATTTGTATATAGACTTCATATTAGCAAAGGTTCAGTGAACTAAAATCAATAGTTTAGTTCTACATTAAAATTCTAATTAAATATACGGTGGAATGCTGTAATATCGTGTTAAAATAAAATTTGCATTTTATTCTATAGACGCCACAATAACAGGCTAGGGTCACCAATTCCTTTCCAAAATGGCGATATATTCCCTTCGCAAAATGTATACCTCTATTTTGAAGGTTTATACATATTTCATAAAAAACAGAATTCACTTCATCTAAAAAATAAAAAAATATATAAGAAAATTGAAAAATCGTGGAAAAAAGAAAAACTTTGCAAATTACTACGAAACGAAACATTAAAGAATACGAGAATCCCTGCACACCTCCCAATATACATTTTTTTTTTTGGTATTGTAAGGTTGTCGTATTTTATAAAATGCAGAATTTTTTTATTTTTTTTTGTATATACAATTTTTTTTTTTTCTGTTCAGCTAGTGGTATGAGTTGGAGCAGCACACACAACCAACAAAAAGAAAAAATGTTGGAGAAACTCAACCAAATCAATTCTATATGTGTGTATATATATTTGTGAGTGGGAATACATACACACACACATACACAATTAAAACAATTTATCCAAAAAGTAAAAAAAAAAAAATCGAAATGGGAAAAAATACAACCAACCTCTAAAAAAAAATGTGTTGGGAATGTATTTGTTAGTCAATATTTTGCGATATCGCCTGGATAGGATATAGATTTTGTCAGTATGTATTTTGCTTTTCTTTTACTTTTCCAAATACGATATTATGAGTGATTATCGTATTTTTTTTCTATAAGGTTTATGTTTCTCGTCAGTCTATAGGTGTCACGCAATTTTTAATTTAGTATTATGTACTACGATGTATACCATTTTTTCTAATATAAATCGATGAAGTTGAAATCATTTGAGACCTTTTTTTATATTCAAAGATTGTAATGAATATAAAAGGGATTAGACAGCGCAAAAGCAGTAAAAATGGTTGTAATTTTCACTTTGTATTTTATAAAAAAAAAAAAATCTACCCTATTTATTTTAATTCGCCTTGAGATCCATATATAGTGAGTCATATAAGTCATTGTACGATAAAATCGACATAAATTTTAAATGATCACGCAACTTGGCAATATTTATAAATCGATACGAGCGAAACATTAGCGCCTCATCGTCCAACCCAAGAAGGGGTTCATTGCGGCATTAACACATCACAAAATTAAAAAGAGTGAGCATTTCAGTATAAAAATGTATTTTTAGCCGTAAATGTACCACATTCTTTTAATTTTGAGCACAGCAATAAATTTTCGTTAGCAGGCAGAGAAAAAATAATAGACCAACAAGGGAAAAAGCATATTTTAATTTTTATGAACATACATACATTTATACAGGATTAAATAGCTTTATATATATTTTTTCTTTAATTTCACAATCGAAAAATACATAAATTGATCTTAATAATATAGTTCTCTACTACACCATAATCACTCCCTCCATTTTATAATATACATATATATATAACGGAAAAAATATTGATTATTTCTAAGAAAAAAAATATGTCTGTATTATATACATTCTTCCAACAACTATTAACTAATTCAACTCTACATCCATCCAATTACATTGTAATTGAAAAAAGAAAAGAAAATGGATTTTTATGTCATTTTGAATAAATATATTAATCAATTTTCTTGAAATATATATAAATATATATATATATATAAAATTTATATAAAAACTGCAAAAATAAATACTAAAACTGTTATATATAAATGTATTGTACTGGGCGAAATGGGTGCAGAAAAAAATGTATATAAAGATGTACTGGGGATGATAAGTTTAACCCCTAGTGGTATGAACTTCTATGCATACATATAAAATCCACTATACGAAGGAAAAATCGTTTATATATATTTAAAAAAAAATATATATAGAAAATGTACTATAGATGTAATACATTTTAAATGGTAAATTAGTCTCTTAAGACTCACCAATACAACTGGGAAATTTATAATTGAACTAATTGCAAAAAAATGACCAAACTTCCATCAGGGTTCACGAACACGAGCTAATCGTACTACGCCAAAATTTCAATAATCTTTAACGGTGTAAATTTACAAGCTAACAAAATCCATTCATAAAAATAAACAAAATTTCATCTTTTTTTATTTTTCATTCAAATATACAAATTTTCCGAGAATTTTCGAAAAACAGTGAAAAAGAAGAAACTAAATAATAATAATAACAAAAACACAATTCAAAATATATTCAATGACATTGCATCGTACTATATGTTATATGGCACACAAAATGGGATGAGATATAAAACGTACGAGTAATACATACATAATACATATTCAAAAACAAAATCATAATTATCACCGTCGCATTTCTTTTACACATATCCAAAATTTGATTGATGTTGGAGGGGAGAAAAATAATGCTATTTTTAAATCGATTAGTATCATCTTTAAGAATACATGTTATTCTAGGAAAATTTCTCCAAAAATATAAATAATTTTCCTTTTCGGTTTTACAACCAAAAATTGTTGTGAACGAAATAAAAATAAGGAAAAATGAAAATTCCATTCAAGAAAGCGGTAAACAATTGATTTTTAACAGTTTTTCTTCCTCTTTCAAAAACGCAAAAAAATAAAAATGAAGCAAAATATTTATTCTTTTTTTTTTGTAAGAAAAGAAAATACAAAAAAATAATAATAATAATAAAAGAAGCAAAGAAAGTGAAAACGAAACAATTTTTATTTTTGCTTTTTTCATTTCTATCTTCTCTCCGTGTTTATTTTCATGTTAAAGTCAAGGTCGCCTGATTTTATTTACTGTTTTTTTTTTGTTGCTTTTCATTTTTATAGATAAAAATGAAAATAAAAAATATAAACAATTTTTATTTTATTGTTACAGACATTTTTATATTTTACTTTTCGGAAAAATTCTATAAACTTAAAGAGGGATCAAAATTTCATTGCGAAATATTCTTTAAAAGGGAATTGAAAATTTAAAGAGAAATTTGTTTATTACGTTTATGTCAACGACACGATATTCGAAAAAACAAATTTACAGCACAATTTTTATTAGTTACATATAAATTGGAAAAATGATGTGTTGTTAAAAATGTCTTCGGAGGAATCGCTATTATTTAATGGCTTTAATTTCGCGCTAACGATTAGAACTTTACTTTTGCAGAGTTTTGATTTCGAATTCCTGAAAATTATTTGTAACATGAATTGCTGCTTTCAAGTGCATTCAACGCTAAACCAGGTTTCTTGATTTAATAGACTTTCATTAGAGCTTATCATTTAAACTGGACTTCGCATTCTTATTAACGTTTTACGGCAGCATTTTGTTGATAAGGCGGGATTCGACCAATCGCATTGCTCCAAAATGCCGTTCTGCATTTTTTCAAAAAGAGTTGGTTGATCGAAAAAATACTTTGAATGAATGAACGAAGAAGTATGAATCCTGACTAAAGAGCGCTACATTTATTCAAACCACTTCAGTTAATTCACAATGATCAATAACATTATTGTGTATTTGTTAAATGGTGCGAATTTCTTGTCGCACATGCAGCGGGCCTATTATGAAATATTTCCGATTTCATAAAATTCGATGCGCCGCGAAAATTCGTATTATAAATTTTTTTGCTTTCGTAAAATTCGAAAATCGTAAATCCGCCCTATTGTGAACCATAAAAAAAATCGAAATCGATAAAATGCCAAAATTTGACTGCTCAATAGGCGACGAATATCGTATTTACGAAAACAATAGTGTATACTTATTATTTTTTTATTAAAATAAAATACTTTAATTACTTTTTAAAACGTAAGTTAATCTATTATTTTATAAAAATTGACTAATTTAATTTATTACAATTTATTTGAAACTTTATTACCAATGGTCGCCAATATGACTTTTAATTTTTTTATGGAAAAAATGTTGACATAGTCAAACATGTTTTAAATGCGCTTCAATATAAAGGGACTACCCAACATTTGTGGAGTGAAATTACAAACGAATTAAATTCCGACTGAATACCGACTGCCCATCTGAAAAATCTGTTGATCGTTGAAATTTTAGCTAAAACCACAAAAACATCAAACTTCATGGTCTTAAATTGTACGATCAAAATAGGAATATTCACGGCGGATTGAGTTTACGATTTCGTATTTTACGAAATCGAAAAAAAATTCATAATAGCCCCCCCAGATATAGGCTCGATATAAGCGAAACCCTTACTTAAAAACGGTTCTCGAATATATTATTATAGATGACACTTCCTAAATAGTACTATTTAGACTTTTTATGGGAGTATTAATTACGAAAAATATATGTTCTTATCATTTTTGAAATCACACTTTATTAACCGGGAATATTATTATGAAAACTATGCGATTTCGTAAACTACGATTCGCCACGAATATTCCTATTATGAAATTAAACTTGTTTTCGTAAAATACGAAATTAGAAAAATCCGCTTTACTATCAAACTAAAAATAAATCGAAATCGAATTTTACGTATATTTTATATTCAAGTCCGCCCCCTAATTAGACGACGAATGTCGTAAAATACGAAATTATTAATTTCTTAACCCTCATACGACTCTCAAAAAAAATTGCACAAGCATTTCTCGGGTGAAATTTCACCCAAATATATATTATTTGAAATCCATATACATATCCATCTATATATCATTTTATTTGTATTTCAACAATTAAAATTAAATAAAATAAATTTAAAATTAATTAAGTACATTCATAACAGAAATAAACAGCGACCTTATGTTCACCACAAATTCGTTTCTGACAGCTATGGCAAGTTGAATATGCTTTTCGATCCTTTTTTGTGCAAAAGTGGCATCGAGAACCAGAAATTTCCCTTTTTTAATACTGGGCTCACTCGATGCAGATGTTGCTTCTATTACACCGGAGGATTTTAAAACATTGCAAGTCTCTATATTAGTGGATGCGGTAGCATGTGCGGCTCGCAAATTGCTGACAAGCTGCAATGAATAATTTCTTCTTGGTAACATGGGTCTTCTTAGTATTTCTTGATAGACAAGATCAGCCCCAAGTTTCTCCAAAAACAAACACCGTTTAAACAATTTATTCTTGTTCCACTCAGGGTTCACTTCTTTCCACAATACATAAGCATTAACGCCTGATACGTCAATCATATTTCCAAAAAGGCAAAAGCCCAACGATTTGTTTTGCGCTTTGCTGTATATGATCCAACCATTTGGTCTAACGTATCGACACCAGCTTTTGTTTTATTATAAAAGGATATCATTTCGGGTAGCTTTTTAGCACCGGTAGCGACAGTTGTGTTGTGGTGGAAAGTACTTAGCACGGTAACATTTTTGTATTTTTTTGAGACATACAGCACTAGTGATGTTTTCGTGGAAATAAAACGTACTGGACAATACTGGGCGTCGGTTAATTTCTTGTTTGGTAATTGCAGGCAGAAATGTTGTATTTGCGCAAACTGTTCCAACAACACTATTTTTTCTTTTTAGTAGCGCCTTGGCTAAATATAGAGTTGTAAAAAAATTATCGCATGTAATATTGCGACCCTTCAAATTTTGTACTAGATCTAGTACAACCCTTTGACCCTGGTTTCTTTCTGGACCTGCATTGGCTAGTTTTCCAGTATATACTTGCATATTCCAAGAAAATTTTGATTTGCTATCACACAAAGTCCAAATTTTTATGCCGTATTTTGCAGGCTTAGACGGTATATACTGCATAAATGATCAGCGACCACGAAAAGCAATCAGCTGTCCATCTACTGTTACGTTTTCGTATAGAACGTACAAAAGTGGTATATTGCTGACCCATTTGTCCCAAAGGTTACGAATTGGGGCTAGTTTGTCGCGGATATGGCATTTGTGCCGATCATTTTTGTCATCAAACCGACTGACCCGAGTAATCATTTTGAATTTATTTTTCGACATTGCACCTCGAAAAATAGGTCTTCCCATTTTATCGTCCCATAAATTATCAACAGATTCACCATGGGATTTATAAACGCCAACCAAAATTAAAATACCTATATATGCCTGAATCGTGATATCATTAATATTGTTCCAATTTTCACCATAAGTTCGTTGGCCCTCTAAATTGGTATTATCCACTATTATTTTTCTCATTGAATATGTCAAGCATATTTCGAAGGCGTCTTTTACATTTTCTATTCGTGACGCTGAGTATCGTGTTATACCAGGCCTTTCATGAAATATATTTTCCGCACGGGCTCTTCCAAATCTATTAGGCAATGTCGACCATGTGACAGTTTTATCCTTAGATAAAAAGGTAGTATTCCGACTAGTTGATGCAGAGTCTGGACTATCATCCCCACTTTCATCGTTATCAGTACTCACTTCGTCATGTTCTTCGTTTAATTCAGGCTGATATTCTTCTTCCGAATCAGAAGCAAAATCTACTGCATTACCATCATCAGACGAGACATTCGCCATTTTCTAAAACGTTACATTTTACAATATATGATTTATTATACCTGTAATACCACGTCGAATTATGTAAAATAATTACAAAAATTATCATTGGAAACTATTATTTCTACTATATTCGAATATATAGAAAATCTCTTGACTCGAACAACTCAAAACCACTACTGAAGGAAACTAATTCTACAAAAGTAACATCTAGCTAAGATACATACAAACTCGTTTTTATGCGGGTTATTTTATGCGTTTTGAAGTTATCTTTTTTTTCTACAGTTTCTTCTGTTATTTATCTTGTTTTGCGATTTTTTTGTTGTTACGATCTGTACGAACGTATCTACCGCATAAAAAAAGAATTTGATGTATTTTGAATTTTTTGCGCACGTGCAATTAAATTTACAATTTATAACGTACACGTGCAATTTGCAGGTGTTGAAAATTGATATAGTATAAACCAGCACGAACTACTAGATACAAGTATTTGCCATTTGTACATGAGCCTCGCACGTGCAGTGTGCATCGGCGACTCCGAATAGATGTAAGGGTGAAATTTCACCCGAAGGTCGCTCACGTAAGTTTTTGTATTCCAGCTATTTTGTTGTTTGTAAAATAATTCAGCATCGTTTCTTTATTATGCTTAATAATACAAACGAATTCAAAAATTTTAACCATCCTGAGTTTCATAATAAAAAAGTAAAATAACTTTAAAATCATTAATTAATGGGTGAAATTTCACCCGAAGAGCGTAAAAAGGTTAAAAAAATTTGATAAATTTTATTTTAAAATATATTTAATGCATTTTAATAAGCATTATCATAATATCAAGCGAAGAATTGTATTATTTTGTTTTTGAAGATTTAATAATTCGAATAAATAAATATATGGCTAGTTAAGAACAACCTACACGCGCTTTAGAGGTTATGTTCCACCTTATTCGAATCGAATTTTTTGGTAAGCAGATGCCAGCCAATATGGCTACGAGACTCTCGGCTGTCTCTCAGTGGAAGAGTCTTCAAGCGGGACACTCGACGATAGTTAGATCGCTAAGGGAAGAACTGCCGAATCAAAATTATATTAAACCAACGTTATGCTTCGATAAAGTTTTCCGGACCATCTGTCCTTCGAGAGAATCCTGGAGGAACGGATCAATACTGGAAAACGAGGCACTGCAATTTCTCACAGACGGTTCTAAGCTAGACGGCAAGGTAGGAGCCGGAATCTTCTGCGAGAAGCTTAATGTTAATATTTCCGTTCGCCTTCTTGACTACTGCAGCGTGTACCATGCTGAAGTGGTGGCGATGGGCGAAGTCTGGACATGGTTGAAGCATAACGTGATATCCGTTAGGGATATCGCGATTTATGTGGACAGTCAGGCGGCGTTCAGGTCGCTAAAGGCGGTTTGTCTGAAGTCACAAATGGCGCTGGATTGTCGATCATCTCTTAATGAGATGAGCGAGTATTTCAGTATCCAGATAATCTGGGTCCCTGGTCACTCGGACATCACGGGAAACTGCAGGACGGACGAACTAGTTAGGTACGGTACGACTCTCCAGATGCAACCGGAAATGGCAGGTCTGGGGAGGTCTATAGCAGCGCTTAGATCGGCGCTCAGTAAAAAGGTAATCGCCTTGACAAACGAGAGGTGGACCAACACCCTCACGTGCAGGCCAAAACTGGACCGGCGGCGCTCCAAAGCACTAGTATCCCTGGGAAAACGAGAGGTAGGATTGGTAGCAGCGATACTGACAGGACACTGCCTTTTTGCGGAACATGCAAGAAGGCTGGGTCTACAGACGAATGACTTTTGTAGAAGTTGTTTAGACGAAGAGGAGGAAGAGACGTTAGATCACTTCATATGCTCGTGTCCGGCACTATCATACAGAAGGCATAAGTATTTAGGTGTGTACGGGATGGACAGCCTTTCGGAACTCGCGGGCTGTGGAATGCGAGATATTTTACGCTACATAAGTAGCTCTGGATGGTTTCAGCAGGAGTAAAGGGGAGATAGGATCCTGTAGTATCACAATGGGCCACTACTGGCCTAAGTGTGCGATAGCAGCCACTCTACCTAACATAATCTAAGAACAGCTAAGTAACATTTTTACAAAATCTGAATTATGCCACTTTTTGGACCTCTTTGTCAATATTGAATATGTGAAAAAGACAAAAACATCAACCAGTCAAAACTTTAGAGCTTAAGTTATGCTCTGTTTCAGAGATTCTAGATCAGTTGTTTATTTGTGACGAGAAGCCTATAAAATGTTGGTGATTGTCGCGCTAACCGAAGTGGTGCAACCAGCGTGTAACTTAAGCTCAAGTCGTGACTGGTTGAGGCAAAAGTTAAGTTAGTACCTATACCTATCATAATTTAACATTTTGTAAGTTTAATAGTTGTTGACCACCGTTTTACGTATTGTAATGGTTCAATGAAGTCGTAATTCGTATGAACAGAACATATATTTTTATCCTTCCATTTTATACACAAATTTTTATTGTTCAGGTCAAATCTATAGTCATAAGTACCTCTTTTCTTTTTCTTCATTTCCTTAGTTAGCATTAAAGAACACTGTTGAACTTTATTTTCTTCTCTTCTTTCGAATAAACCATTAGCGATCGATCTATATGATTTGAGGGATTGGGTACATGGGCCTTACCACAATATACATCAAAAGCGTAACAATATCCACTCGAACTGATACAATTTTTGTACCCGAATCTCACTGGCTTTCCACGAATAAATTGTTTACAGGGCTCGTCCCAAAATACTTCACCATTGTCTCATCAATTGAAAGATCCTTGTAAAAAAATCCCCATTGGCTAAACTGTTTTGATAGCATATTTATTAGAGGCGTTACTTTGAACATGCAATCTTTAGAACTGACAATTTCATCATTGTTATCCAAATGTAAATATTTTTTGATTTCAAGATAACGATCTCTTGACATGGCTTTATAAATGCATGGAACTCCCAAATCGTCGTTCAGAGACCAATACATTCGTTCTTGAAGTATTGTGTTGTAACCAGTCAATACCAGTATTCCAACAAAACTTCGCATGTCGTCGCTAGTAACAGTAAAATCATGGTTTATTTCTGTCGAGCATAAATCATTGTTTTGTCAATAATATATTGCACGATTTCATCTGTAAATAACGTTTCAAATAATATACGAGGCGATACATCTTTTAATTGGTTTTTCATGACGTCTAATTCACTTGTAAAACATAACTCGTTTGTTCCAAAAGGTGCGTAACTCGGATGTTTTTTCATCCCTCTAGGCTCATTGAAATCAAAATACTCCGCGGCATTACCAAATTGGACTTGTTCATTTTGATTATCAGGTAAATTTTCTTCCACCTTATCTCTTACAAAAATTTCTACATTGCCAGAAATTTCAGTTGGAAATGCAATGAGTTCTACTACAATATCTTCATTGGAGTCCTCGGTATCTGTTAACTCATGCAAATTTGGAGAAATTATACACATTTTTAAATCTTCGTCGTCACTAAATTCATGATTTGAAATAGCCTCCAGAGCGTCTTCCAATCAAAAATATTCTTTTGTACCATAAAATAGCTTCGGATCCATTTTACTATAAAAAAAACAAAAAAACTTATGTACTGATTTACCTAACGTAGTCGTTTTAGGACGGTAAGGTTTAAATATAGATAATATAAAGAAAAGGTTAGATTATTAAATTTTTTTCTTTACTTACGGTAAATATGGGAATTTAACTTGTAAAATTAACCACAAAAAAAATAAATTTGCAGTTTTAAAAAAATAACAATATATTTATCTAAAAGTCACCAGAAAAAAAAATCGACTGATCACAATGGTTGATAAACCATAAAAGTATACTTAACCCATAGGCTATAGCCGTCATATTTTTGGTTATATATAGACAAATGACGGCTATAGCCGTCCTGCATATTTTAATTAATAAAAAAAGGAACATCATTCTTACGAAGTGTACTAATGCATTATTTTGTTAATTATTCAGTAATACATCTAAGAAAAAAAAAATGTAACATTCCAGATAACATAACAGACACAAATGACAAATGTCATTTGTCTATATATCACGAAAAAATCGGACGGCTATAGCCGTCATTTGTTTCTGTAGGCGGAAATATATAGAAAAAATGATGTGATGAGCAAATGACGACTATAGCCGTCGAGAGTTTTCATGGGAAAACTGTGAGAAAATGTGATAATTTTCACTTCCAAACATATAAATGACGCTCAATTTCATATGGCAATCATAAACAATTGAAAAACAAAAAATGTGTTTCTGAGCACGGTCGTCCATTAAAAAGTGTGCGGCAATGGGTTAATAAACATGTGCAGCTCTACAATGTCGTCCATATTTTCAAACAAAAAATCATTGATCGATCATTAATTGAGATGGACGATTATGAGCGCCATAAAAATCAAGAAGTCGAATATAGCGCGAATCGACGACTGATTTTCAAAGTAAATTTTAATAATTTCGTAGCGTTGTTCAAGCGTGAGTCTATTCATGATGATTTGCCAGAGTATACTGAGATCTGCCAGAGTATATTTTTCAAAAAAATTTAATTTTTTATTTTATTTTTTAAAATTTCAAGTTCTATCAGGCTTAATAAAACACCCTTTATACGAGGGCAAATCAAAAAGTCTTGCAATATCATATGAAAAAAAAGAGTGAGAGAGACAGCAATATTTTTATTTTTCGACATAATCTCCTTTAAGGTTTATACATTTGTCACATCGATCAATTAACTTACCTAAACCCTCTAAAAAAAAAGATTTCTTTTGCTCCATAAAATATTCATTTACAACAGACTGTACTTCATAGTCACTGGAAAATTTCCGGCCCCTTAGTGTTTTTTTCAAATTGGGAAAGAGAAGTAGTCACTGGGTGCCAAGTCTAGACTGTACGGTGGATGCGGAATTTCCACGAAGCCGCAGTCCTTTAATGCAGCTTGAGCAATATTAGCCTTGCGCACTGGTGTATTGTCGTGAAGAAGCAAGATTTTTTTCCTAACTTTCCTTGGCCGTTTTTCCCGGATCGCTTTTTTCAATTTTCGCAAAACCTCTGCGTAATATATGCCTGTGATTGTGGTTTTCGGTGGCATATAATCGATTATCAAAATTCCTTCAGCATCCCAAAAAATTGTTGCCAAAACCTTACCAGCAGACGGTTGAGTTTTGAATTTCTTTGGTGGTGGTTCACTACGTTTAATCCATTGCATCGATTCTTGTTTGGATTCCAGATCCCAGTGATGAAGCCATGTTTCATCGCCTGTTATTATGTTACCCAAGAAATTTTCTGGATCTGCTTTGTACATATCTAAAATCGCCTTTGAAGTTTAAACACGCATTTTTTTTTGTTCAGCATTCAACAAACGGGGAACCCATCGCGCACTTACTTTCGACATGTGAAGGTGGTCATGTAATATAGTATATGTGGTACCGTATGAAAGAGAAAGTCTCCACGCTAACCGCGGAACAGAAATACGCCGGTCCTCCAATACAATAGAATCAGCCAAAATTACGTTTTCATGGCTAATAGCATCTGCTGGCCGACCCGAGCGGTTATCGTCTTATAATGACTCCCAACCACTTTTGAATAATTTTACCCACTTTGTTACTGTGGCATATGATGGTGCAGATTCGCCGTAAACTTTTGATATATAGTTGAATATATAAATTGCATTTCGTCCATCTTTATAGAAAAATTTAGTAACGGCGCGATATTCAATTTCATTCATTTTAAGAAAAATTCAAAACACATGTTACTAAATTGACAAAAACAAACGAACCGTAAAATTTACATCGAAATGTTCTTCTAGAAGTTTCATCGTGACAAAAAATGGTTTTGAAAAATATATTGTTGTCTCACTCACTCGTTTTTTTCATATGATATTGCAAGACTTTTTGATATACCCTCGTAACACCACCTCTTGATGAAACCAAAAATTTTTTTAGGTCGTTTGTGTTTTTTTGTACCTACAAAATACATACAACGAAACGCATGAATGGACCGTAATGTGTTAATAATCATGAAAACACGTTTTGTTCTTTATCTCTCTAATAATTACAAAATGTTTCTTGAATCACTTCTGTTCTTAACTAGCCATATGTTTCATAATAGGAATGTCCGCCGCGTATCAAATTTTACGATTTCCTATTTTACAACATGTGCCGTGTGCTTCGGATCATTGCTAAAACACCCAGCCAAGGGGTCTGTTTGCATCAGCATACGGAAGCATGGTATTCCTTAAATGTCCTCCATATACATTTTTTTTTATCAAGATTTACGTGGACCTAGTAATTCATAGAATTACTTATTATATTGCACACGACTGTACATACATGACAAGACAGTCAATCTGACGACTAACCGAATCGCACCGTCTAGGTTTACTGAGAAGTGCAATCGACGGTATATAATATGACTAACTATTTGTTGTAACACTAAAGGTGGGTGCACAATTACAAAAATTTATGCCGAACGCGTTCGGCGGAAACATTTTTGCCGCAAATTAGGAAGTGTGGGCGCGTGCGGTTAATGTATGTACAGTTTCACCACTCTTTGATTAGCCTCAAATGTTATTAACTGGCGAACGCTGTTTATCTTTTTTCGCTCTGACATCTAGCACAAGGAATAGGCGACTTTTGGTTAGTATGATTTTTTGGAGAAGGAGAAATTCTCAAAAAATCGACACTCCGTAGATCCCGTAGATTTTACAAAAATTTTACAAGGTGAGAGGTTAAATATACATTTTGACAAATGCCAGATAGATGGCTATGGCCAACATAGTAATAGATGTACCGGTAAACTATGTTATCTAAGATGTACCGAGAACCATAAGTTAGGTGAATGTAACAGTTAAAAAACAAAGTGTAGCAATTGCATTTCTGTACATACAAAGCTTAATTTAAATGTTGCTGTTAACATCATTTGGGATAGCGTTTTTGCAGTATACCAACGAAAGATGAAAACTTGAAAGTTCAAATCAGTTACCAATAGCAGTTCAAAACAAAGACCTATTCTACACTAATATTCGCAGCTTACCTTCCAATTTGTTAGGTGGGTCCACATTTACAAAAATTTGTGCCGAACGCGTGTGCATTGAATGTGGCATAAATTGTTGTGTCGTTTTCGTGCGCCGCACACGTCCACACTTCCTAATTAATGTTCCCGCCGAACGCGTTCGGCACACATTTTTGTAAATGTGCACCCACTTTTAGTGTTACAACAAATAGTTAGTCATTATAAACCGTCGATTGCACTTCTCAGTGAACCTAGACTGTGCGATTCAGATAGTCGTCAGATTGGCTGTATTGTCATGTATGTACAGTCGTGTGCAATATAATAAATAATTCTATGAAATGCTAGGTCCACGAAAATCTTGATAAAAAATTTATATAGAGGACATTTAAGGAATACCATGCTTCCGTATGCTGATGCAAACACGCCCCTTGGCTGGGTGTTTTAGCAATGATCCGAGACACACGGGGAATGTGGTAAATTACTGGTTTGCTGCAAATAAAATTAATGTAATGAAATGGCCAGCTCAGTCTCCCGATCTAAACCCAATAGAAAACCTGTGGCGTGAGTTAAAACGTGGTTTAAGTAAATTGCCGAAGCCAAAAAATTATAAATGAGCTTTGAGAAAACGTTCAGAACGGTTGATGGAGTATACCAGTTGAAAGATGTCAATCACATTGCTTAAATTTCCCTATTAATTTGCACAGATGTCGTAAATGAATTAAAATTGAATACGAAAGTTCGATCTGTGATCACAATGAAGTGATATTGTAATAAATGTTTTGTTTTCTAGAAGAGACTGACAATTAAAAACCATGTTTCAATTTTTGATATTGATGATTTTGTTGAAAAAATGTATTATTTAAAAATTTCATAGAATTACCTAAAATAGGAGTGGATTTTAGCCTATGAAAATAAATAGACGCAATTTATTAAATTTAAATTATAAATATAAAAATTACAATATAAATAAATAAATATTAAGAAAACTAAGACAAAATGTTGTTTAATTTCAAAAGAAAAATATTATTAAATCCATGTGAAAAGTATTGTGGGAAGCTGCTCTATTTACATGCGGTAAAGCGTGTTAAATTGTAAGGAATGTACCCTGTTTTTCCATTATAAGCCGAGGCTTCTTAGTAAAAAAAAGTTTTATTTTTCTTAAAAATGTGCTTATTACAAGCGTGCGGCCTATTTTAGGAGTGCGGTTTATACGAATGCTTACAATTTTAGGGCAAATAGGGAAAATTTTAGCCGCGGCTTATTAACCCTAACTCTGTCCATTGGGGTCATATTGACCCCAACCGTTTTTAATATCTAAAAAATCATAATTTTTGTAATATAAACAGTGCGAATAATTTAGATAGCCTCAACTAAAACCTTTTACATAGAACCCAAAGCTTTTAGTTGAGGCTATCTAAATTATTCGCACTGTTTATAATACAAAAATTATGATTTTTTAGATATTAAAAACGGTTGGGGTCAATATGACCCCAATAGACAGAGTTAGGGTTAAAGGTGTGCGCAGCTTTAAAAAGTTCAAAATACCTACCTACTTGGGTAATCTTGGGTGTTTTGTAATTTTGAAAGAAAATAGAGGGATAATTAGCCGCGGCTTTTAAGAAGAACGCGGCCTAATAAAGAAATGCGGCTTATTAGCGTTTTGTTAAAAGTTTTGGCAAAAAATTTCTTCTAAGTAACCGCGGCTTACAAGCGGTGTGAGGCTTATAATGGAAAAACAGGGTATATGGAATAAACCCGAGTTTCCGACGAAATTCCACCATATTTCCAATTTGATTTTTTCTCTTTTTAGTGGATCGTGCTTTTCATAGAAAATATGGTTTGCGCGAAACGGAATTCTATTGGCATTGCATATTGGGTATGTGCATTCTTGGACATTCTATTTCAAAATTAAGTAAATCCAAAAATACACTTTTCCAGTAAGGTGTATTTAAAATCTAATTTCGTATGCACCCATTGAAAACTCATTTAATGTGAATTTTAGGTTTTTTACAAGTGATTCTTAAAAGCAATAACGAATCGCAATAAATAAGTGAATATATCTAACTGCAGATGTTCACTAGCTTCTGTACAAATTCAGCCTAGACGATTTTATTCGAATTCTTGCCTTTAATGAGATGTGGGTCACTTATGATGAAACGACGTGTAGTGGATGGCGTCAGGCGTGGTTTATTGTAAACTGCTACAGATACAAATAACCTCGGTAAGATGACTAATTTTAATAAGCGTCAATAATTGGTGAGACTAATATTATTTTATTTTACGTTTGCTATAACTAATTTTCATCAAAATAGTTCGAAATATTCGGAAAATTCAAAATGGCTAGTGGCGGCGTTGTGGCTAACACCCGACTTTCTTTTACCATGAAAGTAATTAAATTATTAATATGGGTACTTGATTTATAAAGAGAAATAAAACTTGTTATAAAACCCGAATATTGGCAAAAGAAAGTGTTCTATATAAAATTATCAATTCCCTTAAATTTTAGAAAATTAATAAGGACTATTTTTGTTGAAAATTTAATCAAGCATCTTTTTTTTCATAGTCAATGTGATTTCCACCACATTCCATTTCAATTATTAAAAAACGCTTAAATATCAAGTCAAATTCAAACTTGGCATCAGAGATGCTGAATTTAGATGAGAAAAATTATATGACTATTATATCCGCTTAGATATTCTGGAGAATGAAATCAATCAATTTTGTTACTACTGTTAGGTTAATTTACCTAATTTATGAAAAAAACTTCGTACAAAATTTCGTAATTTGACTTAAATGTTGTAAAAGCGTCGTATTTTCATAAATGCTATACTTTTGAAAATAATTGCATTAACGCTGTATATATACATACTTGTGGAAATTATTGTGGCACTAATATATGACACTCGCTCCGCAGGTATGAATATATACCTGCGGGAACGAGTGCGATGGACTGATTTCAATCAATAATCACTAAGGAGGCCTTAGTGATTGTAGTAATGTAATGTACTAAAAAAAGTTAATTTTAATGTTTCATCGCAATCAGTCAGCTTAGAACGACAACAAAGCATCCACATATATACACACACAAAATTTTTTGAAACCAAATTTTCTGACTTCGGGGCTATAGCGATGGTAAATCAAGGTAAACAATTTTCCTGATTGCTTAAGATAACCCCGACTGCTCATTTTGTAATATTAAGACATTTTATATTTTCAACACTCAACATATCTTTGCAAAATTTAAAACCATTTTTAACCTTTATGTTTACAACCAGCATACCCGGGTATGTCCATAATTCCATACATTTAATATTGAATGATAATTTGTAATTTCATTTTAAATTGATAAATACATTTTGGCAAAATGTAATCTAAAACAAATAATTGTTATTAACAAATAATAATTACTAAAGATTTCAAGCTGATAAGTCACCTAAGTCCATAAAATTTTGAGTTTACTACATATTTATAATTTGTTTGTAATACTTGTCGGATTAATTTTTACCATCTTACTTTATTATTATTCAAATAGTATCAAAATAAAGTTTCCATTTGTTCACTACACACCTTAGCTACCAAAATAATAAAATATTTTAGTGCCCTTCATTGGTTTTAGATACCCAACTTTCTTAATCGTTAAATAATAAAATAAAAACTCTACCCCGTAGCTATATACGAGGGGACTTACAAAAGTTCACTTAGTTGACCAGAAAAAAAAACAAAATTTTTTTTCGTATTTATTCTTAATCTTCGTTTTTTTTGTCTTCTCTACATAATCGCCATTGATTTCAATGCATTTCTTAAGCATATAGAACCACTTCTCAAAACAGTCTTCAAAATCTTGCTTTTTAAGCTTATCAATTTCAGCATTAACCGCATAAATTATCTCCGCGTTACTGTTAAAGACCTTTCTCCTCAAATTTCTTTTAATTTTTGGAAATAACAAGAAATCACAAGATGCTAGATCGGGGAATATGATGCCGGTAGTAATTCTTCGATGCCAGAAATCGCAATAAAGTTACTCGTTATTTTAGCAGTGTGAGCTGACGCGTTGTCATTATGTAAAAAGCAGCGCCGCAAATCCTTCTTCCGGTTTTCCAACAAATTTTTGAAAACTTTTGGTAAGCAGTCTTCGGTATACCATTTTGCAGTTACCGTCTGACTCTTTTCTAGGGGAATAGCAGCTACAATTTTTGATCGAGTGACGTAAACTGACATCATTATTTTTGTTGCATAGCTTTTACGGATGGGTTTGCTCCTGTTGGGCTCCATACCGTGAACTGTTGTTTGGTTTCCGGGTCGTTATTATAGAACCAAGATTCGTCACCAGTAACGACTTTACTAAAGATGCTAGACTACCTATTTTCGGATTTATTTAGGAAAAATTTTGCAAAATGCACTCGCGCCTCTTTTTGGGCCTCATTTAAAATTCGTAAAACCCTTCGAGCGAATTTCCTTGTGTATCCCAGATGATTACCTAATATTCGCGATACAGCCATGGCATTCAAAGCCAATTAATTCATCAGCAATAATTTTTAGTATCAATTGTGGATCTTCGCAACATTGGACTTCACCACCGCCACCCTAGTGGCGTCATCAGTGGAAGATTTTGGTCTACTTTCTCGGGGCTCGTACTCTACAGAAAAATGTTCAGTCTGGAATCTTCGGAACCACTTGGAAATAGTCTGTAGAGACGGTGCAATCGTTCCATATGCAATTTGGCATTCATTGAATATTTGTTTATAGATGCGATCGGTCTCCTGAAACTAGTTCAAAGAAATCGGGTGGTGGCGTACTGATAGCAGTACATTCTAAACTCTGGAATGCTCCAGTAACTTTAGCCCCATCGAGAGTCGAACAGATCGGTGTAAAAATCAAAATCAACCAAACCAATCTAATCATCTACGCAGCATATATACCACCTCAATCAAATAGTGATCATTATGCAACTTGCATCGATGCGATTGATGAAGTTATTAATACAACAAACTCGTCAGATTTAGTTCTTGTGCTTGGTGATTTTAATCTTCCAAATATAACTTGGAACTTGGACCCAGAACTAAACTGTATTTTACCTTGCAATATAACAACAGATGCGGAATCTTTATTTGTGGACGCCATGCTTGGTTATAATTTGAACCAAATAAACACAATTGCTAATAATCGTGATAGATTATTGGATCTTGTCTTCAGCAACGACATTGACACCTTTAAAATTTCTGAATCCCTATTACCTTTTGTCATAAATGATGTTAATCACAAATCTTTGGATATTGTATTTGACTTAACTAAAATGGCGAGATCAGAACACCTACAACCAATGAAATACAACTTTAAAAAAACTAACCGTGTGGGGCTACAAAGTTACCTGGAATCCATCAACTGGCAAATAACTCTCAATTCCAATGATATAAACGAAAATGTGGACAAATTTAATGACATCATGCTTCAAGGCTTCGAAATGTATGTACCTATGTGCTGTAAACCACAAAATGCTCACCCTCATTGGTTTGATGATAGACTAGTTAACTTAAAAAATCGGAAGTCGAAAGCGTATGCCAAAATGTTGAAAAGCGGGTTAGAAGCGGACAAAACTACGTTTCTACAACATAGTAATGAATTTGAAATTTATTTCAAATCTAAATACAGGTCGTATCTTAATCAAATTCAAGACAAAATCAAAGTAAATCCAAAACAATTTTGGAAATACTTTAGGAATAAACGCGAACTTGAAGGATACCCTGCTAATATGACGAACAACAATACCTGCTCTTCAAACGCCAAAGATATAACTAACATGTTCGCGTCGTTTTTTCAATCAGTCTATAGACCAAGCGTTACTAGTGGATTGTACGAACAACCCAGCAACAACAACACATCAATAACTACTCCTATTATTTTTGAGGACAACATTTTATCGGCTTTAAGGGGGTTTGGGGATGGTTGCGGTCTTGACGGTATTCCCTCCTCTATTCTGAAGGAGTACGCTGAAATTTTAACAATTCCATTATGTTATCTATTCAATCATTCCTTAAACACCGGCGTGTTTCCTGAAAAATGGAAAATTTCAAAAATTACTCCAATTTTTAAATCGGGTAAACGTGAGGATATCTCATGCTACAGAGGAATATCAACTACATCATCAATTCCAAAATCATTTGAGTTAGTATTATGCAACAGTTTTAAATCCACAATTGCACGTCATATATCAATAAACCAGCATGGGTTTATGCCTGGCCGATCCACATCGAGTAATCTGGTTGAATTCACCAGTAAACTAATTAACGAGATAGAAAAACACCGTCAAGTTGATGTAGCGTACACGGATTTTAGTAAAGCATTTGATTCTATCTGTCATCATAAAGCACTCCAGAGTTTATTCAATTTTGGGTTTTCTCTCGATTACATAAATTGGTTTAAATCATATCTATCAAACCGGTGCCAATTTGTGATAATGGAAAATGAAAAATCAAACTGTATTAAAGTTACATCTGGTGTTCCCCAAGGATCACACCTCGGGCCTTGGATTTTTATTGTTTTCATAGACCGAATAACCGAGATAATCAAAAACTCAGACGTGCTCATATTTGCAGATGATGTGAAAATTTTTCGTACTATTAATGGATTGTTAGATACGGAGAAACTTCAAGAAGACTTAGATAGATTAAGTGAGTGGTGTGATCGGAACTCACTATACTTAAATATTAAGATGGGAAATCATGTCTTTCCATCGTAAACGAAATCCAATAATTACTTCATACAAAGTCAACAACGAAGTACTGCAAAGAGTCAATGAGGTTATAGACTTAGGTGTTACATTTGTCGAAAACGCCAGTTTCAATAGGCATATTGAAAATTGTATTGCGAAAGCGAATGCCATGTTCGGATTTGTTAAAAGATGGACAGGTGAATTTAAGGATATCCAAACCTTATGTTCACTCTATTTCGCTTATGTTCGATCTCAACTGGAATACGCTGTAACGGTCTGGAATCCATACTATGCTGTACACATAAAAAGAATTGAAAGCATTCAAAAGAAGTTCCTGATTTTTTTGTTAAAGAAAAGTGACTGGGATTACGACCACAACTTACCATTCCATGAAAATGTGGCTCGCTTACCTCCATACACAACAAGATGTACAGATTACAAAATATGCACGCTTGAAAATAGACGACTTCTCTTGGGAGCAGCTTTTATTGGTAATGTTTTGCTTGGTCACGTAGATTCAGCTTACATCTTGGAAAACATATCAATTCACGTGCCATGCAGAACATTTAGAAACCATAAATTTTTAGCACTTGAACACCATTCCACCAACTATGGAGAAAACAACCCAATTAATAGGATGTCTAAATCTTTCAACTTAATTGACGATGTATTTGACTTCAACTTATCAAAGGACAACTTTAAAAATATCCTTAAAGACTTTTTTCTAAATTTTTAATTGTTTAAACCAAAATTTGGTTTATATTTTTTTTTTTTTTTTATTCTGTTTTAAAGTTTTTTGTTGTTTTAATATAATTTTAACTATAACTGTAAATAATCTGAAATCATACATGTATATTACAAAATAGATTTCTTTAAATAAATAAATAAATAAATAAATGTAGTGGCTTTAGTTTACGCCGAAAACCGAAGAGAATCACATAGCGAATTTATGTTTGTGTTGGTGGTGGAATTTCGTCTGATCCATCCTCAGCTATTTTGCGTTTCCTCGTTTCCATTTTAACCGATCGTTATGAAATTTTGATAAAGTCTCATAAAACAATTGCAAAGGATTTGGTATTTTTGGTTTTTTTTAAAAAAGATTCAAGTCACCAACTAAGCGAACTTTTGTTAGTTCCCTTGTATCTAGTAAAATATTATGTTTAATACTATTTTAATAGTTGCCGTCAAATAAGAGTAAATTTGCTCGTCTCTTTGGTAAACTAACTTCAATAGTGCGATGAAAGACGTTGCTCTAATTGTGTTTTGAATTTAACGAACATTTTATTTATATACTCCACTACTACAAAATCTGAAGCCGAGAAACCATGTTGAAACGATGTTTCTTCTAAATTTCCTTTATTTGTCCGCCGTAGTCGGTTTGCATTGCATCGCCTGAATTTTCGTAAACATTAAATACGACGGTTGCCTTTTATATTTCGGGATTGGACAACCCTACTGTTGCAATCTGGCAACTGACACCTCTATCGTAAAGTTTGACATTTTTGAGATTATACGTACTCAGAACATTTTGACATTCGAGCGCTATTTGTGTTGTTTACAGTACTCATTAACTCAACATCTCGGCGAAAAAATGGAATTAAATCGTGAACATTTTCGTGCGAATATTTTTTACAACTTTCGACGTGGATTAAGGCAGCAAGAGTGCATGGATGAACTTAATTCAATTTTTGGCGATGAAGCTCCATCAAGGACCAGTGTTTATCGATGGTATGGTGAATTCAATCGAGGTCGTAGTTCACTCCAAGATGAATTTTGTGAAGGTCGTCCAGAATCAGTTGTTGTTCCGGAAACCATTGATGCTGTGCGCGACCTGATATTGCAAGATCGTCATGTGACCTATCGTGAGATTGAGACAACCTTAGGCATTAGTGGGACCAGCATACATTCAATATTGCATAAACATTTGAATGTCAAAAAAATTTGTTCGCGTGGGATCCCACACAATTTGTCAATCGCTCAAAAAAAGGCTCGTGTCGAATGGTCGAAAGAAAAGCTCAAAAAATACGATCGCGGTGCTTCAAAACACGTCTATGATATATTGACAGGTGATGAATCGTGGATTTACGCGTATGAGCCCGAAAGTATACAGCAGTCGACTGTATGGGTGTTTCAAGATGAGCCGAATCCAACAAAAGTTGTTCGCGCACGAAGCACTTGCAAGCAAATGATCGCCTGTTTTTTCGGAAAAAATGAACATGTCGCAACCGTACCACTAGAACAACGCAGAACAGTCAATTCTGAGTGGTACACAACATTTGTTTGCCAGTTGTCTTCCAAGAAATCAGGAAAACCAACTGCCGAAGACGGATCACTCTTCACCACGACAATGTAAGCTCTCACACATCGGCTCAAACAACTGCATTTTTGAGCACTCAAAACATCGATTTGATGAGTCATCCGCCGTATAGTCTTGACTTGTCACCAAATTACTTCTTTTTCTTCCCGTACGTAAAAAACAAACTGTGAGGTTAACGTTTTTCGACACCCGAAGAAGCGGTTGCTGCGTTCAGAATGTATGTTTTGGAGATACCTCAATCAGAGTGGAAAAAGTGCTTCGACAATTGGTTCAAACGCATGCAAAAGTGTATAGATCTTCATGGGGAATATTTTGATAATAATAATTAATATTTGTTTTTGTTCTCTAATCCCGAAATATAAAAGGCAGCCTCGTATTAGACCTTTAAATAATCAAATAATTTTTAAGTAATTACTATTTCATTTCCATTAATTTATTTAACCCTTTGCACTCAATTTATTTTCAAAGTTTTTGGGTGTCAAGTTGTATTATTTACTAGCTAAATTAATTAAAATAATTTTCGGTGTTAGATAGAATTCAACGTATTACATTATTTTTGCAATCTTTTACAGTGTGTTACTTTAGTAAATTTATATTGTCACTTCCAGAGTGACATACGAGTGCAAAGGGTTAAAATAATTTGATAAGAAATTATATTTTCGATAGCTATATCCTTAAATACTTTTTTTTTGGTATTATACTATTTACGTTGGGTTTGTCACTGCATACTCTATCTCCATAGTATTATACAATTTTGATAATAAACTATGTACGGTTTAATGATGACAGAAGTAGTAGTAAAAGAGTATTTTATTATTTTGATAGCTACACTTGGTATTTGTTAAGCTTAGAAGTTTCAAACTGTTTAAACAAGTGTTTGCAAAAAGCGCAAACAACTGAAAGAACGCAAAACTGCAAATGGGGTTGCATTGTGTTTTGGTATAATACGCTAAACATATGAATCGTGACAGCATACGAATCATAAAAGAACGGATACCAATCGGTTAACATCTTGAGTAATTTCCATCCAAATGTTAAAATACGTTTATATATGTCAATTAATAATGATGTCTATGGTTTAAAATAATAAATAAAAGCTTACTTGTAATTCTGGTTCTGAAACGTCAATCTCGCCACGATATACAAATTTTATAATAAATTGTAAATCTGCAAAACAAATATCAGATGGCATTATAATAGTAGCATGGTCGCATGGATTATCCAGCAACAATTTTTGAAAGAAGGTTGAACATGCTGATAGAACAACCTGAAAAGGGGTAAATAGCTTAGTTTTTATAACATTAATATATAGAATTTTTACATATTACAATAATACAGTATCAAAATATATAACTAATATGTTTACAGAATAAACAAAGAAAATTTTGAAATATTTAAAATTATAATAAATTACTTAATCTTAAAAATTTTGAAATATTTTATTTAATTAATCTTAAATGTAGAACAAACCACCTCATCTAACCAACCTACCTTATGTGCTTTAAGAGAATTATTCTCGCATGCAAGTGTAACATCAACAAAAGATTGATTTTCCAGTAGTTGATGAAATACAGATGTCATATTATTTTGATAATTATTCCATCTAAGGCTGAAATATTGATGACGATCCGTAGGAAACATTGTTAGTTTATTTTAGTGTTTTAACAATTCAAAGACTTTACACAAAGGTTCGTTGTTCAAGAAATGCTTTGTTTAATTATTTTACAACAAACTGTTCCAGTTTGCAAATCTTTATTTTATTTTTTTGAGATTTTCAGATGAAGGAATATATAAAAAAGAAAAAATTAAAATTAATTAATTCCTTGCAAATTGTGGCTTTATTATTTATTTATATAGCATAAAATTTAATAGCATAAAACATAACGAACATATTTTTGTTAAATACAAAAACTAGTATTGCCACACGTACACAAAAAATAAAAAAATGAATGTAAATTTCTTCACAACATCATGCGATGCCATCTCTCGTAAGTAAAAAAAAATCCCTATATGATATATAAATGGCATAATGAATGAACACAAAAAAAAATTATAAAACGTAAAATAAAAACAAAATCATAAAAATTGAAATTAAATCCGATTTATGTTTTTGTAATAAACATGTTTCCAAATGGATCAAAATAAATAATTTTAGAAAATAATAAATAACTATAAATGTAAATAAATATTGCAAGTTATTTTCGATTTTCATGCAAAACCCATAAACCACAAGACACGTAAATGGAACAAAATATCATCGTTATCGTTAAATTATTAATCCGTTATTACAGTTTGACGTAATATTTTCCCAATGATATGTTGCTTCATTAATATATAAGTAAATATGTATGATTAGTATCTATAGTATCGTATAAAAGATGAAAAAAATAAAAATAGCTATAAAACACAAAAACAAAAACATTTTGTATACATACATATTGTTTTTATATGGAAATTCGCCGCTTATCGATTTCCTTTCTTCTTTTTCGTAAATGTCACTTGTTTGATTTTCCAGAATTTCTATACACAGAAAACATAAAGAACAGAAAAACTATTAAACTTCTTCCCTCTTTGCGCCACTTAATAGCAGTGAGCCTATCTATATTATCATTTTTTGTATTTCGATTTTTATTTAATCGCCCTCGTAAATAAATTTTTCTTTGGATTGGATTTTTCAAAATGTCTTATTGTGAAAAACAATTAAATTGCTTATATTCACACAATTTTTACTTTCTGGTTTAAATTTTATTTTTGATGTAACATATTAACTATTTTTTTTTTCATCAACAAAGGAAAATAATATTTTACTACATTTTCTTTTTTCTTTATATTTTTTTATTGCTTTTTCATTCTTTCTTTTATTCTTTTCTCGGAATTTTTGTTTTTTATTACACGGAAAAAGCTCTAATGAAACTGTTTGTTTAATATATAAACTAACGAAACACTTATTTATGATGGATTATCACTAGTATATAAACTACAAATTGAAACTTTAATGAAATAATTTTGAAAAATTAATTTTTATTTTAATTTAATGCCGCTTTGCAAAATAACATTTTTGCTCTTGTCGTCGATTCTCTTTTGTTTCGGATACGAGGTTCATATTTTTTAAAGTAGGTTGGACCATTTTAATCGGTTTTCATGCTCAGGGGTGGATACATAATAAAATTACCGGTAAAGTTTAAAAATTACGTTCGTTAATTAAAATAACCATTTAATATTTTTTATTTATATATAAGTAATTTTATTATATCAGTCATTTTAGTGTTTTCTTTTTTTGGGAATAATAGTTTGTCATACAATAATAATGAAACAATATTTTTAACTAATTAAACCGATATAACAACTACAACGTTCCGTTAAAGTTGCATACACGTTTCACATATTGTATTTTGAAATTTCGTCGTTATTTAAAAAACGTGACAATTATATAAATATGTAAATATAAATTAAAGTATTAAATTAAAATGAAAAAATTGAGTTAATCTTTGGAAATAATATACTAAAAAAAAATTATTAAAATATAAAACAATATTAATAAAATAAAAATATTATAAATATGTAGGTATAAAAGCGAGATTTTTATAGTATTGCTTGACTCGGAGGATTCGGATAGTGGATGCGTTTTATATGCTGTGCTAAATTCCATTTTCGTCGGAATTTCTTTGCGCATATGTAACACACTATCTTCTTTTCGACACCGCATTCATGATTCATATGACGTAACATAATACTTCGAGTTGAATACATTTTACCGCATTTTCCACACGGTACACCATTATATGTTGACGACATACTAGATAAGTGATTATTACTGTTATGGTGTGATTGATTTTGTTGATGGTGGTGATATTGAAATGATTTTAGATCAGATTTTTGTTCAGTCGTATTTGCACTGTAATACAAGTCCTCATTTGGATGTCTATTGAAATAATAATTATTCCACCACATTTCATCTGTAATTTTAATAAATTATAAATTAAATTAAACGATTTAAAAAAAAGCAAAAAAAAAATATTAAAACTATTTTTATACACATATATACACATTTAACAGTTGGCCAGTCTGTTTAATTTAACTACGAATCAAATTAAAAAATATATTAACTAGTAACTTACTCAAATTAAACAACTAATTAAATTAGGAAATACTTGCCTGGCAACATGTGTCCAATACAAAACTAAAATTATTACATAAATAATATAAAATCGATTTTTGTTTATTTTTTTCTTGGAATTATGAATTATAATTATTTATTTTACTTAAAATGAATTAGAAGTATGAACAAAATGGCTGATGATACCCACCCACCATTTTAACTACTTCTCTTGAATCCTAAACTATTTAGTATACAATCATATAAAAATAACTGGACGGAAATTTATAAAATATATAAAAAAAAATCACTTATCAATAAATATCTATAAAATAAAATACTTTTAAGTACATATCATAGGGAAAATATCGTATAATAAAATAAATCAAAATGGCACCTTAATAACTAATTAAATTAAAAAAAAAAAAAATATATATATATATATATATATATATATATATATATATATATATATATATATATATATATATATATATATATAAAAATGGCCAATTTCGAATTATTTCGTGTGATGTGAAAACACGTGTAGCAATAGGAAGACTCTTTTTAAATAATATGTGTTATAAAATTCGTTGTTACTGATTGAAAATATTTATAGTAATTTATATTATAAAGCATTAGGACACTGGATAATAATAAAAATAGCAATAATAATTCTAACCTAATAATGTATGCATGTATATGGAATGTTTTGTTCATAGGGCAAAAGCCTCATAAAAAATATAAAACAATAAAATTAAATAGTAAAATTAAGTACATCAAGAAATTTCCATTTTTATCACAACTAATTGGAACATATTTTTTAATTTTTCTTATTATTTTTGTGTAATAAAGATTTAAGTCTTATACTTTAAACAAAAACAAATCACATTTTCAGACATTTTTATAAATTTTTAAATTTTCCATCTTGGAATTGGAATAATTACTAAAACTATTACTATTTATGTTCACATCAAAATTATCTGAATCTAGCTTAATCTTTTCCCAATTCCAGAGACCGTCACGTTTATGTTTCTCCATGTGCTTCGGTAAATTACGGCGTTGTGTTACAATTTTCGGGCAGAACGGGCATTGTGCACCCCGACCACATTCTTTTAGGTGCCCTTTAACCCCACTCATTTTTTTATATTTTACACCGCATTGTGGACAAACATAGCGCGGTAGACCATCATCCATATAGATTACTTGCGGTTCAATTCCTTCATAGAACACCCTCGGAATGCCTAACTGTTGGATTTGCTGATGCTGCTGCTCGTCCGATTGACATCCCACCACAATTGGTTGCCCTAAAAAACAATTTTTTAATTGTATTATAAATTAACAAAATCACAAACTAAATAATATATAAGATAGAAACAATAAAAAGGAACTAAATTTTTTTAAATAGGAAAATACCAATAAAAATTAAACCAAAAATAGAAAAACTAAAAAAAAAAATATATATAGAAAATATAAAGAAAGAATTCTACTTAGTAATTTAATTTCTTTTTTTGTATATAAAAATTACCTTTGCTCCGTATAAAAAAAAAATTAAATAAATAAAAAATATATTAAGGTAAAAGTAAAATAATTATAAAAAATAAAAAAATAATAAAAATTTAAATTTTTATTTAATTTTAATCATTTTTTTTATTTATTTGTTGTTTACAAATTAATTTGATTTATTTTGAGTTTTTTTATTTAAAAAATTACAATTTTTCGTTTTTTATATTTTTTTTGTGTTATTTTTTTATTTTTATTTTATATATTTATAATATATATATATATATATATATATATATATATATATATATATATATATATATATATATATATATATATATATATATATATATATATTTATATATATATTATATCACCCATCACCGAGAAAAATAATTGTTGTATATAATAATAAAAATAAAAATTATTAAGTAAAATTAATAATAATAATATTTTCTTGTATAAAATTTTATAGGAAAATACAATTTGGAAAAAAAAAATGTTGAAGGAACAAATTAGTAAAAATACAAATCATTTCGGTCAGACGGTGTACATAAATAGCGACGGGCGCTAAACAGGGAGTGCACCGATAAAATAATAAACTAATTTAAATTAAAAAAAATCACGAAAATTTAACTCAAAATTGATTTTTACTCCTTTTTCGATTTGTCTATTAAATTAAATTATTTTAGTAATATTATTTATTATTTTTTTCTATACATGTGTTGTATTCTGTTGTTTAATCTGTTTTGAAAAATATATAATTTTTTAATATAATATTTTTATAAAAAAATAACCACAATATAATAATAATAATTAATATATTGTATATTTTTTTATATACATATATAATTGTTAATAATAATAATTATACAATCACAAATAATCACATCAATATTTTCGTTCACAGCTCCATTGTTACAATTTGATATTGATTAATAAAAACCTATTTATATTAATTTAATTAATTATAGAATAATATATAATATAAGAATATACAGTTATATATAATATATATGTATTTTTATATAAATAAACATTTTTTTAAAACTCTTATTATATATATATATATATATTTTATATTTTTTTTTTTTGACTATTTTTAACTTCATACTGAATTGATGACATTCCATTTGAAGTTATCGCAAAGTGTGTTTTTGACATTTCATTTTCGCACCAATCCTTGCGCCGATCAATGGAATTTCACAACTCGTTTTAATTTCTTTTACACCAATTAAATTTAAAAAATATCAACTATATTTTTATTTTTTTTTTTTAACAAAACAAACAAAAATGGCAATAATTTAAATAATTAAATAATAATAATAAACTAATTATATATAATAATAACAAAAAAATTTAAATAAACAGCCGAATCGTAAAATTTAAAAAAAACAATAATTAATAATAAATCGACTATTTAAAAAAAAAGAAAGTCATTAATTAAAATTTTATTTTATTTAATTTATTCTTTTATTTTCATATCACATTCTATATATTTTTAATTTGCATTTAGATCCTTTTTTATATATTTATTGCTTATTTAAATTAAATTAAAATTCTAAATGCAAATACACGTAACTCTTTCCTATATGTTTTCTTTTCTTTGTTGTTAAAAATAATAATAAAATATTATATATTTATACAATATATTATTATATTTATATATTTTTTGTTTTTTTTTTTAGTAAAGTGATTATATGTGCAATAAAAATCGGTAACTATAAAATAATATTAAAAATCAACTAATAAAAATTATGTTAAATTATGTATGAACATAAAATATTGGTTTGACTTTATACAGAGGTTTCTTTTATAAATCTGTTATTAAATTCGTTAAAATATGACGAGAACATTATATCCATCACTATTAAAAATATATTATTGTTTTATTGTTAATATAAAATATAATATTTATATATTTTTTGCTATAGATCACTTAAAAATTAATAATAAAAATATTTTCTTCACTATTTATTTTTTTTAGTTAAAAATTAATCAACAAGTTTTTTTGAATAAAATAAAAATCAACAACCGCAGGTTTACCAAAATAAAAAAAATTAATTTATTGCACACAAGTATTTTTTTCCTTTCTTTTAATTTAACTATTAATTAATGTGTTTTCTGTTAATAAATCCCTAAACCATATTTCATTTTTTTAAAGAGCGTGAATTAAATTTTATTTTTTTTAAAAAAATTTCTTTTTTTATTGACTAGATTTTATCTATTGGCAGCGCTCTATCATAATTTGTTAACACATTAATTAATTTCAAAAAATATAATTTCTATTATAATTTTAATAAACAATCATCGTTGCTGATGTGTGCGCATATGCAAAACTAAATTATGTTTATGTTTTGATTTTTTATGACATACGGGACATTCAAATTTTGGTTCAACGCCACATTCAAAACGTATATGTCGATTTAAACTATGCGGCCGTGCATATGAGTTACCACAGCGATTACATGTATGCGTTGTGCCCGTCAATGATGTACCCTGCGCTATTAACTTTAAAGGCAATTTTGGTATTAATGGTGATGTCGCTGATAATGGCGGCGTTGTTGATTGGGTCGATAAACCGGATAAAGCTGATAAACTTTGTATTCCCGTTAACACCTTAAATTCCCTTAAACACGTATTCGGTGTTAATAAACGTAAATCACATGGTTGATCATCAGGCGTTGGCTGTCTGATCGTATGCATTGGATCACCTGTGGGGGTATAAAACTACTAAATTTTATGGAAGTAAATACAAAGTATCTTCTTATAATGTTCATGTTTTCTTTTTTAGAATTGTGGTCCTTATTAATTTTTTTTTTTTTTTAATATTTAATTCTAATAATTTGGTTTTTAATTAATTTGTTTTATAGTTTTAAATTTAAACAAAAAACATAAAGCAAACAAACTGTAATCGTGAGAATATCTAGTTTTAACAATTTTTTATATTGTATTTTTGTTTACATGTAAATTAATTATCCAATATTAAAAGAAAATACTTTTTTTTAAATCTCATTGATTACAGTATTATTTTTCTATATATATATATTTTATATTATTTAATAATTTTAATAAAATAATAAGCATAAAAATGAAATGGTATGACAGCTAAAAAAATGGAATATATTTGTTTTGACATAAATATTATAATATAAAAATAAATAAAGACTGAAAAAACATATGAAAAAAAATAATTAAAAATTATTAATTTTTTAATTTTTTTTTTTTTATTGTTGTATGATTTCGATTTTTTGAGAATTAAATGGAGTTTCCTTTTTATTTTTTATTTTGATTTAAACAAAACTCGCCGATTATCTTAAAAGTTAATATGGTTATTAAATAAAAATATTTGAATTTTTTAATCAAAATAAAAAAAAAAAGTCGTATATAAATGAAAAATGAAATTGAATGAAATTATTTAATTTTTTTTGCTCGTTTTTAATTTCAATTTTTTTTTTAATTTTCTGATTTTTAATGAATTGTTTATAGATATTTTTGATTATTAATTTTTTTTGTTTTGTTTACCAACACCAAAAACTTAAAAAACATTTTTTTATTTTGGTTTTTTATATGTATATATAATTTCTTTATAACTTCGTTTCTTAAAAATAATAATGTAAAATAAAATTAAAATAAAAAATTATAAAAAAAAATAATAAATTGATAAATAAAAACTACATAAAACAATTTAATTTTATTACTTCACTTTACACACACATAAAAAAAATTGAATTTTTGCATTTTTAATAAAAAAAAATTGTTTTTTTTTCACGGCTTCCACCCACATTGTTTCTCAACATTTAATTTATATCTTAATATAATTCCATCACAATCATCTTGTCTCGTACATATATATACATTATATATATTTCATCGGTATCCAGCATCATTTTTCTTTTATACATTTTATGCGTTTTCGAGATTTCGTCACCTAAAATAAAGAATATGTTAAAAATGTGGAAAAAACAAACAGACACAATAAAATAAATAAATAAGTATTAAATTTAATAATAAAAAAACTTAAAATAAATAAAAACATCCTTTTTTTGGTTTTTCTTTTTATCACTTCAAATTATTAAATCAAAACACATTTTTTTGGTTGTTTAATAAAGAAATATCACTCAAATTATATAGAATGAAGGATTTTTATAGTGAAAATCAATCATCCAAAAAACTACTTGTTATTTTTTTATTAGATTAGTTAATTTGACTAGTAAATGTGTTAATTATAATTTATTTATAATATGTATATTTTTTTTTGTTAATTTTGAGATTATTACTACAGAGAAATTTATTATTTTTTATTTAGTTTTTTTAAAACATACATTCAATTTTTTTTTATTTATTCTTTAAGTTTACTTAAAATTAGTGACTAAAATTGTAATAATTATTATATTAATTTAGATAAATAAATAAGTTAAATAAATTAGGGTTCAAATATATTATTATGTTTTTATAAATAAATATTATAAATTATTAAATATTTTATTGCAATATATTAGTTAGTTGTTGTTGGAATGGTTATAACATTTGGGGTTGGGGTAGTCGCAATTAATGTGGGAACCTCAAGCAGATCATCGTTGGGTGGTTTACAAAATTTTGAATTTAAATGTCTTTTTAAATTAGAATGGATATTTGTTTTGTAACCACAATTTCGTAGACAATAGTATTTCGGTGGTAGGCCACACTCATTTTTTAAATGACACTTAAGACTATTTTTCCATTTGTAATTACGATTACAGTTACGACATATCCATGGTTTTTCACTTTCCGTAGGCAAAAATAACATTTCATTGGTCATTTTAACCTCTTTTTTAACTTTATGGCAAAATTTTAAATCAATATTACGCATAAATTGATGTTGTTGCTCTTGTATTGATTGTTTTATAATTAGTTTAGCTTTTTGTTTATTTGTGTTACTACTTGTATTATTTAGTACGGTGCCCTGGCCTGCTGTTACCGCTGGTCTTATATTCCATTGCGACTGAAATAACTCAGATTTAGGATTTAAAGCCCAGGATATTGGATTTGATATTTTTATGTTATAATTATATGATTCGTAATTAGTATGTGTGTTAGTAGGACTAGGAGTTTTCCGTTCAACCTTTATTACACCCAAACCAATGTCATCACCTGATAATTGAAAAATTAGTAATATATTAGTAATGTTAAAAAGCAATTTAATATATTGGTTTATATAGTATTCATACGGAAATTCACACAAAATATCACACACAATAAAAAAAAAAAAAAACAGAAAAAACACCTAAAAAATAAAGTAAATATGAATAAAAAAATTACAATAAATAAAATCTATATAAAAAATAGCGGCATAACTAAAAATAAATATAAATAAATTTAGACAAAACAAATGATTGATTGAATTTTTTTTTATTTTTTTTATAAATTTCTTTTCTGTAATATATAATATATATATTTATTATATATATAAAAAATTGTTTTTATATATTTTTATAAAATATATAATGAAATAACAATAAAATTTATTTTTAAGTAAAATTTATTTTGATTTTATAATTAAAAATTAATTATTAAAATTTAAAAAAGAGGAATGGATTGAAGAATTAATTATTAATATATTTTTTTTGTGCAGTGAAAGTTTACGATATAATAATTATAATAAATTTGGAATGATGGCAATAGTTGTAATTAATTTTGAAAAGTTAATTTTTTATAAGGCACTCCTTAAAAGTATATAATTTATAATTTCACTGCAGTTTTTTGTATTTTTTTTAGTATATATGTTCCTTTTTAATTCTTATTTAATATACAATGTATTCGAGAATTATCGATAGTATAATATATATATATTCATATAATTTTATTAATATTTTCAACATCTTCTATTTTATTTTGATTATTTATAGTTTCGGATTTTTTAAGTATTATTTATTAATAATCTAACCAAATAAAAATTATTTTTATCACAATTTATTATTATAAAAAATATATAATATATATAACGCTTATTTTTAATTTAAAAAGAACCAAAAAAAAATTAAAACAAAAAATATTTATATAATTAATAAAATGAGTATTCATAAAAATAAAAACAATTTCTTTTTGCTCTAATTATTTTTTGTTTTAATTAATAAAAAAAAAAATTGGAATGACCCTTCACCTTTTTATAAATCGGTTTTTTCTTTTTAATTTTTATTTATCTAATATTGCTCGCTAGGAGCTATAACTAATAAAAATGTCACTTAGCTAAATTTTCCAATTATTTAAAAAAAAAATTTCATAAACCAATTAAAATAAAAACGTCTTTTATGAATTTCCTACTCTATATATAATAAAGGCATAATTTGTTTTTTTTTATAAAAAGCGCGTTTATATTATAATAATACAAAATATATATATTTATATATAAAAAAAACCTAAACTATATAATTTTTATATATGCATGATAATATATATTTTATTTATTTAAACCACATAATTTAGAAAAGGCCCTGTAGTTGTCTTTTATTTAATCCATTTTTCATGTTGTGAAGGCACATTATATATAGGAATCTGTTTTATGAAAAACACTGTATATAAAAACCTTATGTCTTTTTTGTTTTTAGAAATACTCTACATTAAAATTAATAAAATATTATAATTAAAAAAAAAAAAATTTGAGGTAACATGTTGTTGAGAATGTGGATATGAAAAAAAAAATTATATATATATAATATAATTATTAATTAACGTGAAAGAATTATAATTAATTGTTTAAATTTATGGTAACAAATCACGAAAGTTGTTTTTTATTTTAAATTATTAATATTTTTTGTGATGATTGGAGAGGTAGATTTGTTTTATAAAAAAAAAATATTATTATTATAATAAAGGCTAGAAATAGTTTTTTTTAAATCTTTTTGTTAAATTTTTAAACTTAGGAATATACATACATAGTATTTAACAGTTATATAATTAATTATTTAAACTAAAGAATACGTAAAAAATAAAGAGGTAGAAAATATGCTAAATCTAGCCACAAAAAATACGTTCTCTCCGTTTTATACATATTTTAACAACGAATTTCCAACAGATTTCCAAATAAACAATAAAAAAAATCAAAATACTGCCGTCCAAAATATTATCTAACAAAAAATATTTAACAAACTGTACACAATTAATTAGTAAAAATCACATACTAATTGTTTATATATTTTACAAAACCAACTTTGATAATTCCATAATTTTCCATTCAATAAAGCTTTAATTTTATTTATTTTGTACGATTTTCAAATGGCGACTTATTGTATATATTTGTGCTAACACTATTTAAAGCTTACATTTCCTGAAAGCCGCCATTCTGTTATCAACTGCGAGCTTTAAACCTATTTCGGTAATTTTATATTGGGATTACTGGACATATTTTTAATACTGTGGAATGTTTTAGAAATTAAGTCCGGGAAAAATTCTTGGGGAAACGTCTTTTTTGTAATTGTTTTAGAATTTTAAAATGTGATGATTTTTTTTTATAAATCGTTTTGAATTTAAAAGAAAAATATATAATTTTTTTTTTCATACCGTCAAATTCATTTTTTGATCTTCATCATAGGCCGCCATTGATAAATTAGCCACGGCTAAATTAGCAATTGTTAAATTCATTTTAGAATCGTCTGTCATATGCATTTTAGGATCTACGTCTAATGGAATTACTTTATCATTTTCAACTTTGAAAAATCGTTCTTTGTGCATTCGTTCCATGTGGCGACCAATATGCATTTTTTGTTTTGCACGATATACACAATAAGGACACTGAAATTGCGGTTCTTTACCACATTCCCATTTTTGATGATTTCTCAGTGATGATTTTAGTTTATACAAACGACCGCAATCACCACATGAGAAACCAATATTATTATTTGCACCACCACCACCGTTACCACCCGATCCACTGTTTGGACTTCCCGGTTGCTGTTTTATATCCAATGGGCTGACGGATAAATCCCTAGGTAACACTAATGGATGAGCACCTTCACGAAGTTGTGTCACCAATGGCATAACCAATCTTGCGTTCCACTGATCCCATGTTAAGCCCGCGATACGAGTGATGCTTAAATCTTCAGCGACTGTAATTAAACATAAATTTAATAATCATAAAAAACTTAAAATAAAAACAAAAAGTTAAAACGAAAATTAATCAAATTATAAAATAATTCCACCTACAAGCAACATAATTTGTTTATAACAATTAATATTGTTAATTTTGTTTAAAAAAAATATAATCAATTAAAAAAGCAACATGTTAATAGAAAATAATAATAATAAAAAATAAAATAAATAAAAACACAAACAAACAAAAAGAAATTTATGTTTTATACACATGATCATAAAATTAAATTATTATATTTTTATAATCCAATTATTTTATATTTATAATACATGAATAATTTGTTTCTAGAATCCCAAGTTGAGGTTAATGTTGTAAACGACCAAACACAACTACTGAAGTTTTGCATGTATTTTACTTTTCTTTTTCAATATTTTTATAGGTATATGTGTGTATAGAACATAATTAAAAAATATTAAATTAAATTATATTTATATTATTTACACTAAAAAAACAAAAAAAAAATATTAAATTATAATTAAAAATAAAATCACAACATAACAAACGTTTTTTCGTATTTTTTTTTTTTTTAATTAAATAAATTAATATGGCTGCAAATTAAAATATAAAAAAAATAAAAAATAATGCTAAAAAATTAAATAAAAAGTATATTATATTTTTTGTTTATTAAAAACTTACAACATTACAAATTTTATTAGTTTTTCATTTTATTTTTAATTACTATTTTTGTGGCTTTGGCATACGATTATTTTCTTCAAAATTCCCAGAATTTTTTTAATCATTTTTTCGGATATTTATTGCTCATTTCATCACACATCAAAAGCGGGTGACCTAAAAATATATTAAAAATTAGTATAAAATAAAATAAATAATTTTTAAAAAATATATAGGTTTATAAACAAAAATTAACATTAAGGATATCGACGAACTGAAATAAACAAACAAAAATAAGTAAATTAATAAATTATCACGATTTTGTTTTTTTTTATTGAATATATATTTTCATCTTTATTTATATCTTTTTTTAAATATATTTTTTCTTTTTTTATACAAAATGAAAAAAAAAAATGTCACGAAAATGAGTTTATATAAAATAAAGAGATTATAAAATTAAAAAAAAAATGCGACATTTAAAATTAAATGTTAATTCATTTTAATAAAATAGAAAATGACATGAAATTAGTTCTTTTTATAATTAATAATTATAATATAATATATATATATATATATATACTTTTTTTTCTTTATAATAATAATATATGATAATAGTAAAAATAATTTTTGGATTAAATTTTAATCAATCAATTAAAATATTAATTAATTAATACTTTATATATTTTTATATTTATCTTAAAAGTAAAAGAGCAAACGAAAAAACATTCAACACAAAAAATTATTATAAGAAAAAAAATTAAATTCTTAAGTAAAAACTATATATGAAGTATTAAAAAAACGTTTATAATTAATTAAAATAATAAAAAAATATTAAAGTATCTGTTTTATATTGTTGTTCGATTTTTCGTTCGTCGACTTTCTAGCGGTGGCATGGCAGCATGATGTTTTCGTATGTGAACACCAAGATTTCCTCTCTGTTTGGCTTTATAGGGACAGTGTGGACATTGATGCAGTGGCTCTTTACCGCCACATTCAACATTCTCATGGCGACGTAAAGTCGATTTCCAACGATACCGTTTCCCACAGTGTCGACACACGTATTGGCGTCCTTCTTCATTGGCACTTGTTGCTGAATCACTTAAGTATTCAAATTTCATGGAACCCGACATTATTTTATAATCATCATTCGTACTATGATGATGGGACGAAGAGTGACTTTTTAAAGTGTGGCCGTCTTGCGACTGTGAATATTCATCAACGTTAAAACCAATTTGGGAACCATCCGGTAATTCAATATCATCAATTTCGGCATAATTATCAAAATCACTAATTATCGACGAATGTATATTATTATCGTCATTATTTTGTGAATTTGTTGATAAATTTGTTACAGACACGGATGATACATCGTGTTCACGGTTAAATTTTAATTTTTGGTATCCACTTTGTAATAAATTACGATTTAAAATTGGCGTCGATTGCAACTGCTGTTGTAATGTTACAATACCTTTTATTATATTATGCTGGTGATGTAACTGTTGCGCATTTGTTGCTGTTACTAAATTTTTCGGTTTTGAATATTTTATTCTTGGATGAAATGAAGACGTCTGATTTATAATTGGGGATTTATTTGTTAATATATAATTATTTGTTTCTTCTTTGGTTCCAATATTACTACCTAGTACACTTAACGCTCCTAATACATTTGATGATCCTGATGATGAATCCGGTGGATGATTATATATTGTATTTTTAATTCGTTTAAAATTACTTTTTAAAAATGTTTTATTATTATTATAGTTTAATGATGATGATGCATTATTTGTATTGGATGATGATGATGATGTTTTTACAATTACTGCAAAATAAAAATATGAAAGAAAAAGAAAAGAAAAAACAATAATTTATATGCAGTAATAAATCAATTAATTAAAATAATATATTATTATAGTTTGTTTAAAACATAAAATTACGATTAAAATAAAACTCAAGTGTTAATAATTCTCAAATGCAATAAAAATATATAAATTATTAAAAATTAAAATATATAAATACATAACATAACAAATACAAATTTAAAAAAAAAATAAATAAATTAGTTAAATTATTATTTTTCGTATAAATAAAAATACAGTAAACAGTAAATTAACAAAAATTTTTATTTTTTTTTTTTTATTGGCGTGAGGGAATTCTTTTTTTAGGATTAGGAAGGAGCGATGATCGCGAGATACTCGCTACTATTTTCTGGATAAAATTAACATAATTAAATAATATAAAAATATTTAGAAAATGGGAAATCAATTTGTATCAATTTTATATAAATTAAATGGTGATTTTGTGTTGTAATAAAAATATGTGATAAAAAATAATATAAAAATTTGTTTTATTATTATATCGAATATTGTTTTTGTAGATAGAGTGTGATTATTACAAAATTACCATCACTATCACTTCGATGATGACATTGATCTTCTTCTGAGGGTTCTTCGTCCGTTTCTTCTACATCAATATCTTTATCATCTTGTTCGTCTTCATCATCGTCGTTATCATCATTTTTATGTTCTTTATCATCAACATTGTTTTTTATTGTAATAATTTTCACTTTATTATTAATTTCACTATTATTACTATCATTCAATAAATATTGTTTATTTTTTAATTTGAAACTTAATACGGCATAGTCATTTTTTATAGATAACGATATATTTTCATTTTCTAATAAACCACAATTTGATATCATTGGATATATTGTTTTTCTTTCATTATCATTGTTACTATCATTTTCGTTAGTTGTTATACTAGGGGCCGTTGTTGCCTTAATTGTACTTGGTTTAATAAACAGTTTTTTTTTACTACTATCTGAAATGAGAAAAGAAAGAAAAAATAATTTATTAATAAAAAAGGAAACCAATTAAAATACAAAAAATATATTAAATAAAAAAAATAGTTAAATAATAAATGAAATTTAAAAATATATATAAATAAGTTAACACCACAAACCATATGTAAAAAAAAATTAAAAGAAAGAAAGAAATAAAATATATATAATAAAATAATTTTCATTTTTCTTTTAAATTTTTCATTTTTTCTTTTGTAATTTTATTTAAGCTTTTTTTCTTCGTTATATATATTATTATAATATGGATATTTTAAATGCATTAATTTTATATGTGAATTTAGTGTATGCTTGTAACGTGTTATATATGGACAATAATGACACCGTAATGATGGCTGAATACCACATTCATATTTTAAATGACGATTTAAATTTTTTTTATATGAATAAACTTTATTACAATTAGGACATTTATGTTGATTTAGTTGCATATTATTGAGCCAGTCATGAAATCCAGTTGTAACCATGTTCAAATTGGTCATTGATTTACAGTAATCTGAAAATAAAAAAATTAAAAAAAAGAATCCCAAAAACATAAAATAAATATTAAACGATACAAATAAATAATAATAATAATAAGGATAAGAAAATGATAGCTTATGTTTAGAATAAAATTCTTAAAAACTAAAATAAAATAATATAGTTTCTGTTTTAATTTTTTTCATCAGTTCAATTTATTTTTATGGCGATTTTTTATATGATTTCTCAAATGATTATTTCGTTTACATTTAAAAGTACAATAAATACATGCATATCTTGGCTCTTGGCCACATTCCAGTTTTAAATGGCGCGTCATATTCCTGTAGAGAGAATACTGTTTGCTACATTTTGGACATACAAATTTACGTGTGCCCTAAAACAAATAGAAACAAAAAATTAAATATAATAACAATATGTAAAAAAACTATCAAAAATAATTTGTATTACCTCAGTTTCAATCCCGCATGATTGTGATGATGGTTGTGGTGTAATAGTAGTATAAGGTGAACGGAACTGTGATGTTATTACTTCAGTTGCTGTAGTTGGTGATAAAAACTTCAGTTTAACCAATCTCTTTGCGTTATTTTCGGATATCACGTATGATTGAATTTCATCATCGAAAAAATCTGAAAATTTTTATTTAATATTATTTTAATTTAATATGTTAAAATGTATAGTAAAATTATTTTTTGTAGCTATTATATACTCTAATACTAATACTAAAAATTAAATTTATTAATAAAAAGTCTTTAATTTGTTTTATTTACGTTTTTATGTCAGTTTTTAATAAAAAATAAATATGAATTATATCTACAATATAATTAAAAATTAAATATTTCAATAGATTTTTTTTTGTATTTTTTGATAATTTTTTTATACAATAAAAGTTATCCTATATGCGTTAACATGTGATATTTTAACATATGATATTTTAATGAATCCTTTCGTGTATACTTTCGCGTACACAGTGAACACAAAAACTTCTTGGGTACACCACATTCAAGTCTCATATGTCTCTGTAACGATGACAATAACGTATACCATCGCCCGCATCCGTTTAAACATTGGTATGGCCTTAAAATCGGTCCTAAATTATCACGTCTTTTTCTATGTGGTCCTAATTGATATAGATATCCTGCATGTATATATAAAATAATTTAGTTTAATTACAATTCCATTTTCATTTTATGTCATTAAAAATATTTTAAAAAAATAAATTAATATAAAAAAAAAATATTAGTAATAATTACTATAATACAACATTAAAAAATCAAAAAAAAATCGTATTTATCATTTTTTGCTTTTAATAAAAATAATCTTTATTTTCTTACAAAACATGACAAAAACTTTCTTAATTAAGAGTGTATCTCAAAGTGTTTTAATAGAGATGTTTTTAAATTTGTGGAAAAACCACATAAATGGCACTTAAACAATCGAGTTGGAAAATTGGGATCGGTGCGACCAAATCTTTGATATGATACAATTTCTCTAATCGGTGATATTGTCTCCACAATTTCTATTCTGGTTTTATCTTCATCAGTGTCGTCCTCGGTCTCGGATCCATCTAAAAATAAAAATAAAAAAGAAACAAAATAAAAACCCAAAATTTATATAAACTAAAATATTATGTATATAAAATTAAAATTTATAATTATTTTTAAAAAGTGTAAATTCTCTTTTGTTTTTTTTTTTTAATTTTTTTAATAACATAATTTTTATTTAAAAATAATTTTTCTAACAATTTGTTTTTTAATTATAAATAATACTTTACACAGACATTAGAATCTAAATGCCGTTTTAAATGAGCCCCTTGTGAAAATGCTTTTCCACACATAAGGCAACGAAATTTCTTTTGTCCCCCACATTCATACCTTTGTGTGCCATTGAAAAGTAAAGAAAAATATAAAAAAAAAATAAAAAAAAATTATTTATTATTTAATAAAATTAAATTATTATGGTTACCTTATATGCCGTTGTAGGGAGCTAGCATCTTTATAACTTTTTGTGCATAAATTACGTGGACATCCGTATCGACCCTCCGAATTAATTAATTTTCCTAAATCAGAAAATTTTATATTATACCAAAAATCTTGAAATGGAAATCCAAAATCATATTGGTGTCCTGAAAATAAATTTATATGTTTTCGATTTTTTGATTGTTATTTTTCAGCATAGTTTAATCATACTAATAATATATTTTTAGCTATTATTATGTATTTGTACATAAAATATCACAAAATTATTTGAGATATTTTATTACCAACTAATACTAAAAATTAAATGAAAAATAAAATACATTAAACAAAAAAAAAAAAATAATTAAATAAATATACTTTCATTCGTTTATAATAAATCCAAAATTTTCACTTGTCGTCTGTTTATCGTTTTGAACAATTTTCACACAAAAATTCACTTGTAACATTTTAAATATATTCGAAAATAAGCGAAAAATATATCATAATAATAAAATAATAAACACTTTCGTTGTAAAATTAATTGTTCATGCCAACTCAATTTTAAAAAGTATTAATAATTAAAAAAAGGTAAAATTATATTATAAAAATTAGTTTTTATTGTTGTTAAAATTAAAAATGTTTTCAATATAATTTTTTAAAATTATTGAGAAAAATTTAAAAATATATACAAGGTGAGAACAAAAATTTTAAAGTTTTGGATCTACCCAGTATACAAATATTTAGAACAAAGAAAAATTAAAAAAAGTATAGAAAAAAATTGATTTTTTATTTAAAGATAAAAGAAAATTTCCTATTTACAAAATATCATTATATTATTGTCCATGCAATGTTTTGCTACAATTTCATGCGTACAGATATATTAAAAGTGGTTAAAAAATGAAAAATTTTATCGCGAATTTAATAAAAAATCAATTTATTTTTTATCATCTATAAAGTAAGATATAATATATAAATAAAACAAATGACAAATTAATTTAAGAAAAATATATAAAAGACAAATCTCAAAAAATCGCTTAATTGTTAAAAAAAAATATAAAACAAAGCTTTTTATGTTAATTTAAATTATATAAAATTAATTATCCTTTGGTAATGATTATGAGGAAATGATTTGTTATAATCAAATAAAATTACATATATTGTAGGAATGGTAAGCCGCCGCCCGGTGCTAAAAATAATTTCTCTTGCTTTAAATTCGCAAGCATTTTATTCATTTCTTCCATATGCTTTAGATCCGGCATAAAATTATCATAATTTTCTTTTTTCATTAAAAGAGCATTGACCGATAAACATTTATTATCGTCACTACTGCCACCCGCTATCGCGTTCATTTCATCATTGTACTCGTGTTTTGTTGGTACTAGGCCATGTTTAGAATTCAAATGGCGTACTAAATGATATTTTCTACGAAATTTTGATGGACACAAATCACAATGAAATCGTGGCGGTATTCCAATGCATTCATCACGCATGTGACGTTGAAGATGCCGTTTCCTTAAATAATTTTTATTACAAACCGGACAAAAGAAACGTTCCGATAATTGATCCTCTCGCTTTAAAAGTGGATTGATGAGTGTACATGTTACATTTTCTATAAAAATAAAAATTTTTGTGTTTTGGTTTCGTGTGTCTTGTGTATGATATGAAAAAATACGCAAACAAAAAATAACAAACAAAAAAAACTAAACAAATTTAGCTACATCGTACCTTTACAAAAATTCGGTAAATTTAAAAGGTTTCTGATCAGTTTTAATAAAATGAAACAAAAATGACTTAAACGTAAATAAGCATTAAGTAATCATCAATACCGTTGTGAACTTTTAACTGGTAATCGTCATTAAGTAATAGATCAGGGGAGAATATCAGGTTGAATGTGGCGACTAAATTACAAATAAATTCTAAAACCAAAATATTATATTCATGCTACTACAGGAACAAATAATTATTTCTAATTTTCTATAAAACGTGCAATTTTTAAATCAGGAATTAAATATTTTATATAAACCGTGGTATATAAAATATTTATGATGTTTCGAATTGTAAAATAAATAAATTAGCTAATTAAAAATGCTAATTACTTTTTTTTTTGTTTTAAACAAAATACTTTAATTTCAAGAAACATATACATATATACACATTGTGGTTACACTAGATTTTTTTTGTCTATTTCTTAGTGAACTGACGTAAATGCCAATTAACATGATCGATTAATCCCTTTTTATAATAAAATCGTTTTTCACAACGATTACAAATAAATGCTGGCACTTTTCCACATTCAACCCTTTTATGACGTGCCAAATTTGAGCGACTTGTATATGAGTGAACATAACATATATCACATAGGAATTTTTTTTTATTATCGTTTGGAATGACGATGGTTTCATTTGTGGTCATTGCTCTGCAGGTGTGGTCTATGTTGGCGGCAATCGTGTTAGATTGTAAAGAATAACAATTATAAAAGGATGCTGAAATCCAGAAAAAAACACATGTTTGAATCTTATCCATTGGAAAACAATCAAAAATAATACTGCTTAATAAGATTTAATGAATGACAAGACGAGACACAACAGTTGAATAAATACAAAAAATCATGTTACAGAAAAAAAAAATAAATAAAAAGCGGTTAATAAAACATGAAACCGTTCATAATCCACCCATATACACAACATTGTATTATGGTCTCCCCCTCAGATTTGTATTGAAAAAAACTATTTTTTATGTTTTCAGATTTAAAAATTAATCCTTTTATTAGTTTTCCAAAAACGAAAATAAAAAATTATGGAAAAATTTTAAATGTCTATGTTACAAAATGATTAAAATAAAAGCACGAGGTACACATAAAAGGTAACTTAGGACAATTTATACAATAAGTTGTCACCCTTTTCGCTTCGATCATAGCAGCCCGACTTCCTTTTAATTTACTTATAGTAGCATAACATTTAATACATCGTTTACGCATTTTACGATTACGTTTATCGCGTATTGTTGTTTCGTATAAAATATGTGTACGTCCAACGGAACCTTGAATGAAAATGAAAAATAGAATAGAAGCAAAAAAAAATGTTGGTGTTCATTGGCTTGGCATTTTTCGGGTAATTTACATTCGTTAAAAAAATTAAAAAAAATAAAATAGTCCAGGTCTCATAATTTTTCTCTATTTTCTATGTATTCCATGTTTTTGTTTTAAATGTAACTTTAAATCATATTTCCATGTACTAAAGTAAGAACAATAATCACAGCTATATGTAACATTCGAATGCTTTTTACTATTACTATTATTATTAATATTACTAATATTTATAGTTGAACTAATTCCATGTCCATCCAGTAAATCGTTTAGCGATGACAAAGTTGATGATGGTTTTATATTACTACCATGTGTGGCACTAGCCGGTACGGTACACCTCATTGTTTGATAGCATTTAAATAGTTTTCGTATTGTTACGTCTGGGCCATATGCTACAGTACCCTGTCCAAATGTTGCTTGTTTTGTAGAGATGGCGGTAGGAGTAAAGGCGGGCGCAGTATCATCTGAAAAATGTTTCCTTTATGCAAAAACAATACACAAAAACATCTAATTTTTTTCGTTTACATAAATAAGAAATTACGCATAAATTTTAATTTTTTTATTGAAATATGAATTATTTATTGCTTTTAATATTAAATTATTTTATGTACATTTAATAAATTATAAATAAACAAAATGTTTTGTAAACTAAAATTATAAAAATAAATCAAGAGAACTCTCTATGGCTATGCCAAGCACATTCGATTTATGAATTCGATTTGATTTTAATTTGTCTTCATGATTCCGAATTATATTACATGGGTTTTTCCCTCATTACGATTGTATTTAGTAATATTTTTTTTTATTTAAATTGACGTTATCGCCGTTTTGCTAATTCAATTCAAGGTCACTTTAATTGTTCGGTAATTATTTATGGAAATAATTTTCAAGTACACATACAATTTTTCTATTATATTATGTTGGCAAATATCATACATTTTTGAATTATATAAAATCGAATTCATAAATATTTTATGTATTATTTGGGATAGTAAAAAAATATCATCATATTTATGTTTTCCATAAGAACGTTTTCCTTCTGCTTGGTATTTGTTCGGCAATTTCTGGATGCTTTCTCCTAATATGTGTGATTAATCTATCGCTACGCTGCGTCAAATGATTACATATTGGACATCTAATATTTTTACCTTTCCCACATTCATGCCTTAGATGTCTCGTTAATGTTTTATGATGGCGATATACTCGATTACATTGAAAACAAGTGTGTTGCATCTCAGCCTGCTTAACATTTAAATAATCGTTCCCTAATGCATTGATAGGAGGTATACTGTTTAAATATCCAGAATTATAAAGCTTGTTATATTCATATCCTCCTGTAACAACTAGAATAATATTTGGGGATATTTTCGATTTTGCATCGGTGAAGATTTAGAATATTGAGACAAAGATATTTTTGTTGTTTCCTTTTATTCTATTGCATTCTCAAACTAGTTTTACTTATAATAATCTTGATGATTGAGGAACGTTTCAAGGTGCTTTTAAACTCCCCTCATACATCATAATTTTATATACACATATATGATAAAATTTTGAAGAGTATTAGATTAAAAAACGTCATAATTGTATAAAAAAATAAATATTTTAAGAATGAAATCATATTAATTAGCGTTTACGATTTTTTATTTGTATAATAAAACTGCATTTTAAAGAAAATCGATTTTCAAGCATTTTATGTAGATATAAAAAATTAAAATATGTATGTGTTTTCCAAAACTAAAACTATTGTTTCTGTGTACTTCTCGAGTCAGCATATGTAGGCGTTTTTTATAAATATGTGCAAAATTGTATGCATGTATTAAAAAACACGGATTTCATGGTGTGAATTATAAATAGTAATTTAATATTCAATATGAAACTTTAATAATATTATAATGACATTGTTGGGTTGCGCGACAAAAACTAAAATGAAACAAAACGAAAACTATATGGCTTAGCAGCGCAACATATATTTGTTAATCCAAATCAATTTGAATATATTGTAGTATGCAGAAAAATAAAAACGCGATTTATTATCGAGTTACTAATTAAACTCGAGTCTTTTTTTTTTTTGTTTAAATAATATATTAACATGTATGTTAAATTCTAGAAAAACGAAGTTATTTAAATACATTACAATATTTACATAAGCTCAATAAAAACAACATACATACATATATGTGCGTACTATATGTAAATACTTTATATATAATGAAAGTATTATCAACTATCACGTGGAAATATGAAAATGTACAGTGAATAACTCTAACCGTCTTATCAATGTTCTTTGTTTGATATGCAACAATAGAATTTTTATTTTTAGTAATCGTAAAATGTTTGGCGAGAATAATGGGGATTACCGAGCAAATATCTTTTAGTTAGATTCGAATGATGTACGTAACAACGCCCCTTCCTCTCCCAAATTCCATTTTCAAATCAAATCATTATTAATGCCCTTTTGTAAAACTTTTCTTGATCATTTTGGTTCAAAATTCGATTAAACTAAACTTTAACGATTGGGCTTGTATAGTACGATACTGTTGAAGGTTCGTGTCACAGATATAGTTTGTCCAAGGCCGACAACTGCTACCAATTACAAAAATGGAATGCTAAGTCGTACTTTGAAAAATAAAAATTTCTTCTTATGGAACCAAAAGACCAAGATTTGCGCAAACAAGAAGTGCCTGGAAGTTCAAGGCCATTAATTTTAACATTTATTAAAATATAATTTCGCAAAATGTTACAATTTCCAACAAATATTAATTTAACAATCATCTAGCCAAGCTGAATAACTCATCTAAATTAAAAAGACGCGATCGGCAAGTTCAAGGCCACTTTGTGAATATATAAGATCCAAGCTGAGCAAAATAAAGCAATTGTTTTATAAAACATTAAGAAATTTAAGGTTAAAAAGCAACTGCTCGAAAAAAAACGATAATATACTCCATGCCATTTTCTATTGCAGAAATTAAAATGTCGATTTACAAACTGAGACAGACATCTAACTATATTATTTCTTAATAATGCTTTAATCCCCACATTAAAATATTGTCTTATATTGAGTATCGAATCTTAGCTTATCTTTAAATCTTAAGAGTTATTTAATTATGTTTGTAGTTGTACGATATTCAATTTTCAAATTTTCGTGCGGATTGTACATTAAGGTAATATGTATAATATTCGATACAATATCGTATCAATTAAGCCAGATTGCTTAGTCAAGTATATCTTTGCCTCAGTCTCAATTCACCTAAAAAAAATTGCAGGGCGATAAATGGCCAGAAATCTTACAACATAATTTTGTTTATCAGAATACAACCTAACAAAAAACCTTATCTAAAACTCAATCTTTTGTAGTTTGAATACGTATTTGCTTTTAGATTCCAGTTGTGCTTGAAAAAAAATAAAAGGAAAAATATTATCGGAAATTGCACCCAACATTTTGTACCCAACATTTTATTTCAATTCTGATGGAAACGGTTAAACTTAATAAATCTATTATAATTAGGTAACAATAAATAGACAACAATAAGTTTGAAATTGCGAAACCACTTCAATTATAATCATTTTTATCAACATAAATTATGCGATAATTTTAGTTCTGGTCATCTTGCTACCTATCATTTTACCTTATATAATGTAAATGATCAAAGACAATCCAAATTTCAGTTGACCGATAATTAGACACCAGTTCATTCTCAACCAAAATTCTCATTTAAATTTATCTTCCTTGTAAAAATATGGGTACCTATTCGTCTTCATTTGTATGGTTTTATTTAAACTAAGCAATTGTTAGAAAATAGGCTGTTAAATTTTTTTCCACAATCACTGATATTTAGTTGAAATCAAGAGACATCATACACCCCCAATTATCGAAGTCGTCTCACTTCAAGTGACGTGACTACAGTCGTGTCCCGTCGCGCCAAAATTGGTATTGAAATCGTTTTAAACGACACGCATACTACAATAGAAATATCGGGCAGCAAACATTGCTCAAATTTGACAAGCCATTCAATGTCAAAAATCAAAATATTTACGATTTTATTGTAAAATACACGTAAATTGATAATAGGTAAGTAAAATCTAATTATTTAATGATTAAATTAATTTCCAAGAACCGTACCATAATTTATTGTGAAGACAAAATATCTTTCACGTAAAAATTTGTAATTTTCATCGTAATTAAAAATTGCGAATGGATGCTTTGGGCCAACCAAATTTTCAACAAAACCCTTCCGATTATTGAATGATCAATTTATCTTGTATATTTACACTAAAGCAGTAAAATATTTGCAAAATGAATATAAATTGTTTTACAAAAAAAAAAAAAATGATAAATGTGCTTCATTAATGAACTTCGCATAAAATATTCTTGTCACTTGAAAAAATTAGGTGACTGTTGTCGTATGATGTGACTAGAGTCGTAGCAGACGACTTCGATAATAGCAAAAATGAAGTGACGTGACTATAGTCGTCTAAAATGACGTGAGACGACTTCGATAATTGGGGTGATAATAATCGTAATTAATACAATTAGCGCAGCACTTGAAACTGAGTAAATTTGATTGGGAGGTGTTAGAATATTATAAGAGCAGTATGCAAAAGGAAATTTCGATCGCATGATTACGATCAACATAATTAAACGCACACTAACACCTGCGTTTTGCAGACCCATGTTGCATATAATTGGACAAATTTCACTTATGATAAATTACGGGATTTGTCTGTCATGGGTGATGTCTAAGTGAATGACTAGTCCTAATTAATATCTGCCGATTTTTCAACCAAAAGAAAAATAACAATTGGTAGCATTTAAAAAGGCGAATTCACAACCTTGTATTGTTGCGATTATTCTTTTGCGTTCCCAGTCAGTCACTAATAAAAGAATGCAAAAGCAAGTTTGACAAACTCCAATATAAAGTTATTCAAGACAAATTAATACTTAAACATGTGTTGTCAACCTCATGTATCCCTTCCTTTTTCCTCCCGGACAAAATTTGTTTTGCTCCAATTTAAGTCCAACGCACACAAATGTGTGTGCCAGTAATTGGATCTGTTAAATAGGAATTATTTTTGAAAAAAACATTCTAATTTGATAACATAAATTATATATAACATATTAATTATTAGTTTTGATAACATATTAATTATTTTACTATTATAATTATAGCTATAGTGTTATATTCAGACGAATAAATTTGAAGCAGAGTGGTGGAAACTGTGATATTTAAATCGGGGGTTGTCAAATTAATACCAACAGGTCCAACAAGAGCAAAGCGTTGTCCAGAACATACTTAAAACGACCCTGTTGCAGTGAAATATTTTCGAAAACAAATGATGGCTCTAAATGCCATAATATTCTGATTATCGAAATCAACATTTAACAGAATTTTCTCCTGATCTAGCGTTATTGAGCAGCCAAATATATTATAATATAGTATCTTCTCCTAGCCGGACTACGGGCATGGTTGTGATCGTATAATTCATATAATGGTTAAAAACGGTTAGTTGGATTTCCTTCTTAAGCACTAAAACCACTTTAAATAAATCCCACGCAATTTTCAAATGAGATTATATTTTTACTTAAATATGCCTCTACTATGAATCTCACCTACATTACATCATCGGGCCACGCCACGTCACCGTATTTCAGTTTTGAAATGTGAGCTAATATATGGAGTTCACATATTCTAACCTACATTTTCTTGGTAACGCCAAGTTAAAATTTTAACCATTTGTGAGTCTCACTCAGAGCGAGAATCATAGCAAAAACTAATCTAAAGTTACGTGGTGCCATCCGGTGACAAATTCATAATATGGATATTAAGGCTGCGTACCAATCCAAGGATAAAAGTCGATTTTAAGTAAATTTTTCAGTAAATTCAATTATTTTTGAAAAACTCTATGGTAAACTGATCGAAAAATCAGTACTAAAATCGATCTTTAACGTAGTAAACGATTTCTCCTTGGATTGGTACGCAGCCTAAATATGTTTTCTAAGTAAAACGTCACAACGGAAATCCCACGACAGCACAATAGACCATTGTCCTCAAACGTCAAAATAACATTATGACAGTTGAACGTGTATGGCAAATCATTAAAATAAATTTTTATTTTTTTATTTTATTCATAAATTCTCATAATGCTATTAAAATTTAACAATACAATTGTTTGTGGTTATGTTTTAAACATTAAACTTTAAGTCCTTAATGGTCTATTGGATTGAGTATTTTGACTATGCGTGCATTAAAATAAACGAATGTTCTTGAATTGAATGTTTTTTTTAAATAATTACAAAAAAGAATTTTGTTCCTCAATTTTCGTACACAAAAAGAACAATTGTTGTTGTTTAATTATGAATTAAATACCTTACATACATTTGATAGAACTGACTTTATTTGTGCTCAGTTTATTATGAATTAGTTTTTTCTCTACTCTTTTAATCAAAAATCAAAAAATTAGTTATAACCAAAGTGAAGTTTTGAAAAATGATCCAACATAGAATAGAAGTACCAAGTATAATTGCTGTCTTACTTTGAGAAATTTACAACAACAATCCCATATATATAATTCCAAATTGAAATTATTTTAGACAAACTTTTCTGCTGGTATAGAATTATTCTATTCTACCTGTAGTTTTAATGTTCACCACCAGGGTATTTTTTATTGAATACTTTTATATTTAAATGTTGGCAACAAAAATATAAAAGTGATTTTTGTTATTTTGACATCGAATTTTTCTTAACAAGACGAAAAATTAGTTCTGATTTGTAATAATATTCAATAATGTCTAGCACATTACTATTTAATTGAATATATTTAGTTGCGTTTTTACGTTGTTTTCAAATTCAAAATGTAATTGTCACCAACTAATAAAAATAAATTAAAAAACTTCTTTGGTTGTTACTTTGAGCACAAATTAATTCTATACCAGAATGGAATTAGCTTTTACCAAAGTAAGACAGCAAATAATTCGCATAGACACAACTAAAAGCAGTTTTTAAAATAGGTGTTTATTAGTGAAGATGCAGCGTCAGAATCCAATATAAATCTCACCTACTCTCCCGGATGCACGACGTCACCATAATTTAATTTTGCTATTATGATTTTCACCCGAGAATCTATACCAAATAATGAAATTAAAAAATGTGAGAAATCACTTACGGCGGGAATCATAATACACGAAATGAAATACGATGACGTAAAATGAGATCTTAATAGGTGTGCAAAAATTTAATTGAAAATCCCCCTCCTATGATTTGTCCCCACCACTCATGTCCCTCTTTTCCTCTATTCATTCTGGCCAATTTTCCGTTTCATTAGGAGCATATCCCTTTTCTTACCTGTGGAAAATATTTTTTTGCATGTACTATATTTTGTACCAACATACACATTTGTACATTCCACTTAATCGATTTCGTCCGAAAAATAACACTAATTATAATAATGGCAAAATAATTAATATGTTATCAAAAACAGATAATTAATACCTATGTTATATAATTTATATGTTATCAAATTATAATGTTTTTATTTCAAATATAATTCCGATTTAACTAAGATCCGTTAAAATCCAGAAAACATTACAACCTATCATTTTTACACACATTTGTGTGGGAAATTAAAGCAAAAAAGAATTTTGTCTGACAGGAAAAGGGATATAATTAGATTTCCCGCAGCCCAACTTTCGTCATATACATATTTCAAAAAAGAGAAACACCACATGCACAAACGTGCTGTGCATGTCCTGTTTAAGTCCTTTATTACTCTAGCCACCTAATTTATACAATATCGCGACTAAAAGGAAGGGGCTCTAGAACAAACATTAAATCCACCAATGTGAATTGGTCATTATCCCTTTTCCTGCCTGGTAACGCAATTGTGTGGATACGGCAAAAGTGTCGTGTCAAAAATTTATTTTTGTATGTTTTTAGAACCAATTTACACATTTGAGCATTCCTTTCAAACTTATTTTCGTCCGAAAAAATACACTAACTATACACACAATTGTGTTAGTTGAACTTCAAATCAAGCGAAATTTTTTATCAAAAACGCCATTACATACTATGGTTTTTTACTCAAACCTCAACCAGTCAAACTTAAGAGCTTAAGTTGTGCTCCGTTTTGGACCACTTAGGAGAGCGGTACGAGCACCAAAATTTTAGAGGTCAGTTGTTTGTGACGAGAAGCCTATAAATTTTTTGTGATTGTAGCACTAACCGAAGTGGTGCAATCGGCGTGTAACTTAAGCTCTTAAGTCTGACTGGTTGAGGCATAAATAGAGCCAATTTTTTTTTGGTTGAAAAAGGGTTATAACGCATTTTTAAATAGGTACTCTATCGAGCTGGATCACTATAAAACAATTATCGTTATATTACCAAACTTTAACCCTCCATTTGAACCCATCCTATCAACCAAAAGGAAAGGTCGCTGGATTAGTTTTGAAAATAAATGAAACTTGCCTTACTTTTTTATTAAAACTATTCTATATGAATATATGATTAAATACCGCAATTTTACAAGTTTATTCCTATTTCTATCAAAAAATTTGGCTCAATTTAAGTCCAAACCACACAAATGTGAGAGTATAAAACAGTGTGTAAAGGGTTTTTGATAAAAAATTTCGCTAGATTTGAAGTACACCTAACCAACACAATTGTGTGTATAGTGTTTTTTTTCGGACGAAAATAAGTTTGAAAGAAATATACAATCAAATGTATAAGTTGGTTCAAAACACATACAAAAATAAATTTTGGAAATTGTTTATGCTGTAATTTCGATAACATTTTCTAATTGTGAATTTCATGATCTAATCAAACAAGTTTAGTAATTAAAACTATCTTATCAAAACTTGTGTTTATACATGTTTATTGATCGGAATTAATGCTTTGCTTTTTTAAAGGATCTTGCGATTGTAGATTGATTTAATTACTAATTTGTAGTTTCTCCGCAAATTTATAATTAATATAATAATTGTAGTTTACAACACAAATTTAATGGTTTTGACAACAGATGAAGCATTATTATATTGCCGAATGGTATCAAAGAATTAAGAAATCACGGCTAGTATAAAAAAAAATTCCAACGATATTTCAATAAATTTCTTGCTCCTTCAACACCCCTATTCTCGACGTGAAGACGTCTTCCTTCAAATGCCAAAAGGTTATTTTCCATAGCACAATGAAGACAAAAGACAATTTGTATGTATGCTTAGAACGCGTACGTAAATTATGACGTCCTTAAATCACAAGTAATTTTCAAAATATAGCAATACGATTTTTTTTCCAAGTTTATCCAACTGTGGCACTATTCTGGCTTTCCCTGGGAATAGGGAATTGGGAAAAATCTTTGCATAGCTTTTTTTTGTATTGTAATGGTTTTTGGTTGTGATTGTCGGTACATTGGTTTATTTTCAGTACTCTGACTAATACACAATCGTAGGAATACATATTCCATTTAGAGTCAATCTCTGAAATGAATTTTTCTGCCTACTGAAAGAATTAGTTTACGTTCAAATTTTTTTTAAAACAAACTTAATTGGGAAACTTTTGTTCTACAAAATTTTTATAGCGAAAAATAGTTTCCCATTTAACATTATTAGCTGTTTTGCTTTGGCAAAGTTCGCTTAGCTTTAAAAAATAAAATATTGGGTCTATTTTTTAACTCAACCCGAGCAAGCAGGCTTACCCCGGGTAGTGCACACCGAGCAAAGGTTGTACTGGGTAAAATTATCCGGTGCGCATAGAGTAAAAAATTGTTTTTTACTTTGCACACTCTTCGTACACTGACATTAATTTCAGAGTAAAATTTGAAGAACCGAGTAAGCTCGGTGTAAGCACAGTTCACAAATAAAAACGCAGTGTGCAGAGTAAAATTACTCAGGTTGAATAAAAAAATAGTATTTTTTGACAGCGCACTGCTTGCTCAGGTTGAATTAAAAAATAGGCCTATTAGCGGCCAATTTTGGTTTCAGCAATATTTACTTGTGAATTTCCAGTAACGGAAAATAATTGTTCGGCATAGTTGGCTTTCATGTCAGTAGTAATTGTAAGCTAAATCGGTTTTATGAGTCTTATTTTTTTAGTTTTATTTAAAGCCAACTCTTCTTTAATTACTACTGACCAATACGCCAACAATTATTTTCCGATACTGGAAAATTACAAGTAAATATTGCTGTAACCAAAATTGGCCACTAATATTTGATTATTTAAAGCTAAGCGGACTTTGCCAGAGCAAAACGGCTTTTGTTTCCAAAATATTTACACCAAACTTATTCCCTCAGTAGGCCAGGACAATTTAGACAAAAATGCTATGAAAATATTTTTTCCAATTCCCAGGGAAAGCCCGAATAAGGCCACTGACAACAGTGACATCGCAAAAACTGGCAACTTTCACATAATCAAACAAAAATTGTCTTGCACCTAGTGTTATGTAAAATAATTTCACTTTTAATTACACATAATTTTCGATATGTAGCATTTACTACACGTTTTTCTAATTTGATGAATTTAATTGAAATTTTTATGTATGACCCACACATCAGTTTTTGATACGAAGGCTAGGTAGCTTAACAGTATAACGAATTTCTATAATATAATCATAATTCGAATTGTATTGATCGATGTTAATTATTTTAAATAATAAATTCAACCACAGAAAATTTTAAATTGATTTCGTGAAAAACTTTTTGTGTCACTGTTCTAGCAAACCGAGGTTGTTATATCGAAAGTTTTCAAACTACATCCTCAAGAATAACAGCCAGCATCATATGCTCGTTAAATTATATATGCACCATTTGTTTGTACCATTTCGGTTAGTGCTACAACACCGCCATTGTATAGGCTTCTAGTCACAAATAAACAACTGGACTTCTAACATTTTAGTGGTCGTACCGCTCTTCTAATTTGTCCAAACGGAGCACAATTTAAGCTCATAAGTTTTTGCTGGTTGAGCCTAGCTAGTAGAAAAAATAATGTTTATTCTCGAATGCTAAATGGGCGAACGAAAACCAGTACATACTTTAAGCCATAGATACAAAATGCTTATTTTTGCATGATAAATGAAAGTCCTCTGCGAAACGAGTTTCGCTCAATCGAGTGCAAAAAGGCATTTTAAACACGACATGCAAATAAATGTTTTTACTAATTCCAATTAATATTCACCTGAGATGAAAGAATCAAGTTTGCTTTACATTTTGTTTAAAAAAAACTTTTCTTTTTCGATCGGTTCTTTCGGTTTGCGTCCTAGTGCGTAAAACTTTTTAGGTACTGTCAATGGTACCCAATATTTTAATGAAAAAAGGCATGCTTTAGGAAACGAACTGATCGAGCCTTTCTACATGGGTTGTAGGCTTTATCTTCGTTTCTTTACCCGTTTACCTATGTACCGGTTATAATTACGACTCATTTTTCAACAAAAAAATTTTTCTGTTAGTAGCTTCAACAAAAATAGAAATGAAATGAAGCGTGAAACCATAGGCCTGAACCATTCCTGAATACGATACGAAAACGAAAGTGCAAGATTCCTATTCAAGTTTAAATAAAAATCACAATAAATGAACAATTTTAAAATATTGTGATCATATTAGTTAGCGCAAAAATAATCCAAGTCCTGTAGAGCACGGTTGTTAACAAAGTTTTATATTATAATTTTTTAATAAATGCAGAAATGATCCAAATTTGTAACTGTCATTTTTTTAATATTGGATGTGTCAAAAAGATCTTCTAGTAAAGACTAAGTTAAGTTAGTACCCTATGATAATTTAACATATTTGCAGTCTTACTTTAAGAAATTTACAACAATAATCCCATATATCCCTTTAGTGATTTACTAGCACAATTGGGCGGGTCGGGCAAAAGTACCATGTCAAAAATCTAGTTTTGTATGTTTTTTGAACCAACTTACACATTTGTGAATTCTTTTTTAACTTATTTTCGTCCGAAAAAAAAACACTATATCGTTACTTGTGTTGGTTTTACTACAAATAAAGCGAAATTTTTTATCAACAACGCCATAACATACTATGGTTTTTTACTCACACATTTGTGTGGGTTGGACTAAAACTGAGCCAATGTTTTTGTTTTCTTGGTTGAAAAAGGGATATGTAATTCCAAATTGGAATTGTTTTAAACCATCTTTTTTGCTGGTATAGAATAATTCTATTCTACCTGTAGTTTTAATCTTCACCAACATGAGTTTTATTGAAACTTTTATTTTTAAATGTTGGCAATAAAAATTAAGTGAATTTTGTTATTTTGACATCGCATTTTTCAAAACAAGACGAGAAATTAGTTACGATTTGTAATAATATTCAATAATGTTCTAGCACAATACTAATTAATTGAATATATTTAGTTGCATTTTTACGTTTGCTTTCAAATTCATGATGTAATTGTTACCAACCAATAAAAATAAATTAAAAAATATCTTTGGTTGGCACTTTGAGCACAATATTAATTCTATTCCAGAATGGATTTAGCTTGTACCAAAGTAAGACCACAATTGTAACAAAAATATATTAGCCTCAATTTTAAAAATCATGAAAACACCTTTTGTTTATTATCTCTCTAACAACAAAATGATACTCATGTGTCTATTATGATTCTCGCCTCACCACACCACTCGCCGTGACTATCTAAAATCACCCGAGTTCAAAATTGGTATTATGATTCTCCCTTTTATTTTGGCGAGCCGTGGTTTGCTGCGTCGTATGTGGATTCTTGTATTTTTTACAATTTGTTATTTGTCGTTATGGAAACCATATAGTATTGTCAAAAAGTTTTAGTTGTTTACAAATAATTTTCACAAAAAGATATTTTTGTATGTCTTCGACAAAATTTATAAGGATACGATATTTTTACGATACAAAATAATTATATAAAAATATAAAATATATTACATATATAAAAAATTGTGTGTACAAGAAAAGAAAGAAGATGAAGTAAATGAGGAACCAAACATTAACGTGGCCCAAATCAGAAAAAAAAAAATCAAAACCAACATCTGGAAATCCACGGGCAATATTCTGATTTTTTCCATTTCTTCAACAAGTTTGATAAATTGTTGAGTTGTGGTAATTTTTGGTTTATTTCTTATATGAAAAATATAAATTAATTATTTTAATGTTAAAATATTAATAAAATATTATATTTCTAATACCAAAAATACTTTGTCACTTGACTCTCACCACCATATTTTAGGTGGTCATGTATGACATTACTCGCTCACTATGACAATTATAATACCAAAAATTCTATGCGGTGATTTCGAGTCGCCAAGCGACACGCAAGTGACGATCACTCGCTCACTGCGAAAATCATAATACCAAAATAGAATTATAGTGACGACTCTTCACCTGGTGACGAGTAAGTGAGATTCATAATAGACCTATTAAACTGGCCGGGTATTAAACTGTATTAGCGAAAAAGTATTATACTATTAAAGTAGCTCTGGCGTAAACCCAGTTGCACACTTGAGCTGTTTTTAGCAAAGTGAGCTATGTTTTGAGATCGCAGCTTCTCGATTTGATTTCCAAAGCCTAAATAAGTGAAACCGAATTCGCGAAGCTTACTCATGCCACTCGTACGTCCCGATTTATTTAATTTCTTCATTTATCCGTTTGAGTCCCAGGAAGTAAGGCAAACGCATTACAGACAACGTAAAACGATTTGTGATGCAAACGCAAACAACAAAATAACCTCCAACGCAGAAAACAAATGCTTCTTGAATTTGTTAGGTGACGCGATTCTAGTCTTTTTCTCATCACATTTATTTATTTTATCGACACAAAATTTCAATAGCGCGATTGCGGTGCTTGGGACTCAAACGGTTAAACCTGTAGGATAGAAACATAGCTCACATGGGCGATGAGCTAATTAATTATCTCTAATGTGAAAATAAAACATTTAAATATATTGCTTTACAAATTTGGTTTATCTTGAGATTTTTCTAAAATGTTTATCTTATTTAAGTTTTAGAAACCAAGACAAGAAGCTGCAAAAGGAAAACAGCTCACATCAGTCAAAAAACATAGCTCAAGTGTGCAACGGCCCAAAAGTAGGCTGGCTTTCCGGAAAAATGTCCGTGCTTAAAACAAAATATAAAAATTCTATTTTTTGCTATAAAATTCGTTGCGTTTGTAACTTCAAAAGACGGTAACATTTTACGTTTTCATTACTACTAAAATTTGTCTTACTATGAAAACGCACCCATTTCAAATGAGCGAAACAAAAATAAAGTGTTTAAAATACTCTCCCTATTAAAAAAATTAGGAATACATGAAAAACGAGACTACAAATCTGGCCATCATATTTAACAGCGACGGCAACAAGTTGTGTTGACGGAACAAATTGGGCGGGATGAAAGGATGATATAATAACCCAAACGAAAGATAGTCTTGCAACAATTTTTCGTCACTCGGTAATATATGCGTCATGCGGATTTGAACCGATAAATAAATAAAAAAAAACGACACTTAACTCCCATATTTTATAAAATAGTATCATTTGTATTTATAATGTATCATCGTTATACCAACTACACCAAAAAGATATCATTTTAGATTTATACACAACTTTTATTTATTTGATAATAAATCCAATGGAATCGTTGAATCTGTGATTTTTAATAAAACTTCGTATACGCAAAATGCATACATTTGTGCTTTAAATATTTTACAACACAGTATGATTGTAGGTTGTCTCCGATACTACATATTTAAGTGCCTTCACGAAGTTGGATAAAACATCATAAACCAATTAAATATCATGGCCCCATTTTGGACGTCCGTATGAAACATGTTTTCTTTATAATCCCGAATTAAAATATTTTAACTTTTCTTCAAATGTTGAATTGTTTAAATTTTCTGATATAAAATTTGATGATGCAACGAATCTGTGTCTTCATCAACGTATGCAATTTTAGTCAAAAATTTATATTATTGTTACATACAACTTGCGTAAGATCGAGAGGACATCAAAAAATCAAATGTTTTCCTAATTGGTATCAATTAAACAAAATATGGTTTGTTGTTCAAAAGAATATAAAAACAATATTGAGCTCTAATGTTCAAAGCAATTTTCTATTTGAATGTTTAGAATATAAAGCAATTTACAAGTACGAAAACAAATAAATTAACTTTTAAACGTAATTATAAGGCTTAATTACCTAAATTATTCGGATGACTGGCCTTTCTGGATCTTAAGTGACAAAAAATACACAGGTAAATAACAACCCAATTCCCAAAGACGTGTCACTTCACGTAGTCATAATAATCGTGTCACGTCACATGAACATTGATCAAGTGGGTTTTAAGCTTAAAACGGGAAAAACATACTTAGTAGGCACGGTTTAATTTGTAAATAAAAAAGTTCTTCACTGGTGGATGGATTTGCCAAAAAATATTCTTGTCACTTGAAAAAATTGGGTGACACAACGTCACATAGTCGTGTAATATTATACAAATATGAGAAAAAGGAATTGTAAACGATGTGGTTGTAGCAGTCACAGGAAATGGCGGGATACGACTATGGAAATTCGGGCTAATCGTATTACTGAAACATTGTTGGCTAAACTAATTTTAAAAATATTCTCTTCCTACAAGAACTGCAATGGAAAATCTTATGCTAAAATTAATTAAATTAGTAAATGTTTGTGGAAGGCAAATGCTATAGACAAGATATTGAGCTTTCGGAAATAATGATCGAAAAAAAAGATACCTTCTTTTTTTAAATTTATTAGTTTTTTATGAGCTAATAATAGTTGTATATTATTAACGGAAAAATGTTGATGTATTTTGAACTTCAAATTAAATAAAAAAAAGTATAAATGTATAACTCTAAATGAAGCACCGAACATATTTAATTCACATTAATGTAATCTTTTCCTCAAACCTTTTAAAACATAATCAATTGTCTAAGATCAACGCCCATACTCCCAAGTCAATTTCGACATAATTAACCCAATTGAATAAACAACTTCGAACCATGTTTGTAGCAATAATGTATGCGTAGTTCAAAATAATTAACATTTGTACGCCTTCAAGGAAAAAATCGCGCGTAAAGTTCTAAATCATAATTTCATTAAATTCTAAATGGATTCAATTGATTTTAATAAAATAACAAGAGAACAAAAATACATTATCAACAAAAATATATTAGTAATCCACGTAGGTTGTTTTATTATTATTTCTACTTTATGTGTATTCAATAAAACAAGTATTTATTTGCAAATGGACATTAAAAATCGAACACTTTTGCTTACGTTTTCATGGTAAGTGTATATAAAAAAAAACAATAACATAAATTTAAATATGAAAATGTTACATTACATTTCAAGAGCAATGACATAAAGTGACCTAAATACTACACTCCTCATCAAAAATCGCGATTGTTTATTTATTTTTTGTTCTCTCTTTCTATATTTAAAAAAATGTTAAATATATATATTAACAAGATATATATATATATTAAATATATATATACACATAGTATATAGATATGTATATACATAAATATAAAGAATTACACCATATTACAAACAAAATAAAAATAAACAATTTGATTTCTAATGCCTGGATTGTCTGGTAAACTTATCGAAATTTGGTCAAAATAATTGATTAAAACATAAAATGTAAAACAAAAAACAAATACTTTAACCATTGGAGTCATTGATCCGGATTATTCCCCACATAAATATAACATAAAACCACACCCAAGAACTTTACAAAAACAAAAAAGATTATATGTTGATCGCAAGAAAATCGAGTAAATTTGCAATTACACATGACAAAAACAATATGTGATTTAAATTGTAATACCAAGTTAACTAAATTTTAAGATTGAATTACAATAAAAATTTGAAAATAATCATTTTTTCGTTTAAGCTGTACTTTGGAGTCATTTCAATTCTTTGAATTTTTTTTTCTAATTATTTCAAGAGAATCAAAATTGGCAAGCTGCCACATGGCATCATGCAATAAGAAAAAACTGAACTAAAATAAGAATGCAAAATGCACAAAACAAACATCAAAATGTTATTTATTACGTTGAAGCTTAAAAACAGTTTTTATTCTGCCGTTAATTCATGGGATCTTTATAAGATTCATCTTAAAATAGACATATTCACTTGTGGGTAAGTAAAGATGCACAATGGTTTAATAAGCTAAGAAATTCTGTCTCTATTTCGTTCCTAGAATACTATTTTGATAAAAACGCGGTATTTTAGCGCTCGCATCTGAGAGAATGTATTACTTTAAAAATATTCTTATGATCAATTTAAAGCTAAATTTTTTCGATAAAGTTTTGTAACAGAAGTAATATACAGTTTCGATCTGATAAGATCATGAAAAAAATTAAATCATCTCATGGGGAAAATATTAAAAAAAAAAATTTAAAAATATTCGGAATTTTTATATAATATCTGCCTCTTATACATACAATGAAATAGATAATACTCTGTTGAGGAAAATGTGTCCCATTGTATTAATCCCATTAAAAATATTCATAACGATGCAAGTGTAAACCTTGCGTTAATCAAATCAAAAAGTATACATAGTAAATACTCGTTAAAATATAATTGTCGTTCATTGGTTAAAGTATAGTTTTTATATTTAAATTTTATGCAATATATTAACTCCCCTTGAGAAATACTCACTACGTCTCTGTCTCAATTTTCTAATCTATGTAATAAAATAGTTTAAAAAAATTAAATACATATAAAAAAAATATATTTTTACAAACCTATTTTGTGTGTTATTTTCAAGGAAAATGTACTTTTCTGTTGAAAATTATGATATTTTTTTTATCACGCGCGTTAATTGAATTTTTATTACTTTTTTTATCACAATTCTCTTCTCCATAATATTATTTTTATCGCGAGAAACGTCATATAGTATATAATCAAACCACACTAATTCATAGGAAGACTCAACTACATACGCAAAAATTAATAAAAAAATTTGCATACGTTGGCCTTCTGTATGGCATAAAATAAAAACGTTAAATAAAATTATGAGTTTATGATCAACTTAAAAAAGAAAAATATAACTTTTAAACGAGAAAAACCAAACATAAAAAAGAAACACATCACAGCTGAAAATTATTGTTTTTTTTCTCTATCTCTCTCTCTGTCTCTCTTCGTGTAAATTAATAAAATGAATAATAATAATATATGTTTATTGTATATTTCAATAAATTAAATTATTTTTTTATGCCGATACTGCACAAAAAAATTATACGTACCTGGTTTGAATGCATTCCTTTTTATGTTAGTTTAGTTATATTACCCATTTTAAAATTACCTCACTACAAATTATTTAAAATTTGTAGCTACAATTACCTTCATCAACTAAATTATAATTATTTCATCAAATTATATTCCACTTGTTATTTGATATTTCACTTCACTCAGTAATATATATTGTATATAATACCACAAACACTTAAAAAAATACTTCTTTTAATTAAAAAAGAAGTTTGACTGTTTAGATTTTACGCGATATTTCGATAGTTCAAACTATTCGTTACAAAAATAATAATTTTAAAAAAGCTCGACAAACGACTCGCGAATTTTACATAATAACGATTTCTCAATCACGCGGTTTTTCGATTTGTTTTCATAATTTTTTCAGAAATATTGAAATTATAATTTTTTATAATAAGCAAAATACATGCTGAACTAAGACAAACAATAATAATAAAATAAATAAAAATGTATGATTTAAATAAAAAAAAGAATTGAAAAACATAATAATAAAAAAAAATAAACAGAAGGCCAACGTTCCCAATTTTTAATTATTTTTAATTAATTTAAAAAAAATTAAATATATGACTTTTTACGATATTATAATGGTATATGTTATGAAATAGAGCGATATTGCATATATGTATATATTTTTTTACAAATTAATTATAGTTATACTAAATTAAAAAAAAAAGAAAATAAATAAATAATAAAATTATATTTTCTTATTAAAAATCAAAAGTAAATATAATTTAAAAGAAAATTTAAATTAATATAATTTTATTAAATTTTCTTTTTCTTCTTTCTTTAATGAAATTAATAAATAAATAAGAAAAACACTACTCAATCACCATACAAAAAAAATATAGTTAATATTAAAAAAAAATTATTCGCAACATTGATAAAAAATTTCAAAAAATAACTGAAAATTTCAAGTCTGAAAAATTCAATAACATTTTATATAATAATTATGCTACAAAAAAGTAATTCAACATTGACATTAAAAACCGCAATTTTTCATTATTTTTCTTTACTTTTATCAATGTCATGATCATAACACCGCGACTTGAGAAAAAAAAACATTTTGCTTTGTATGCGAATCAAACGATAAAACAAATACATAAAAAATTAGCATCAAGTTTTTCTCAAATCACCGAATTATTTGCATAAAAATATTAGATGTTCAATTTGGTTTAATTTATTTTTGTGATAATTGTAAAAAATCCTACCTTGAGCATCCCGATGCTGTCCTGATCCAGCTTCTTGAGTAGACATAAAGGATTCTTGATCTTGACTTCGCTCAACCTGCCATTGCGGATAACCTAAATTTATCAACAACAAAAAAATAACAGAAAATTTAGAATTTGATTTCAATTACTGCTATAGAAATATCGTTTAAAAATTTAAAATAATCACCTTGGCTCGAACTTTCACCGCCATGACTGGGACCTGCCGGATCCATTTCATCAAGTAATTCTTCATCTTCTATTGTCAAATCTTCAACCGGTTCATCTTGACCATCATCGTATTCATTTTTAGGTTCTACTAACATTTCTTTTTTTTCCTGTTGCGTTACATCTGAATTTGGTTTTACTATTTCTTCTTCCTCTTCATCAATATCTTGATTATCTTGTTCATTTTCATCTAAACCGTGGTGTTCTATTTCTGATGTTTTAATATCTATTTGCTGCTGCAATTCAGTCTTTTTGGTAACATTTACGACAGAGGTAGCTAAGTTATTTATTGATCCAGAGGTGGACGCGGCTTGAGGCAGAGATTGTGATGAAGAATTTGAGTGGTGGTCATGATTATCTGTAATTTAGAAATAATAAAAACCCAGTTAGATATTTATTTAATTACAAAAAATATAAAAATTATTATTACCTGACAAAACTCCTTCTGTGCTTCTTCTTCGAACTTTTTTCCTCTTTCTTGATGTGGGACTAGTTGAGCCTTCTCTCGAACCTGCGACATCTGAATCAATATCTAGTGCAGGATGCTTTAGAGGCCTTTTATGTTCAATCGTGAGACCACACTGCGGAAATACAAATTACCAATTTATATACCAAATTAATGTTGATGATTAACTTGATTTGTTTACCTTCGATGATACAGGTACTTGTTGTTTTGTATCATTTTTCTGTGTTGTATTATTACTGCTTCGATTGTCTGATAAACCTTTTATTTGTAATGATTCTGCCGCTTTTAATAGTGCACCTAATTGATCTTGTGATATATTAACTTCACCCCTGTACATATAGTCCATCATTGCTCGTAATTCTTGAAATTTAACATCCTTTAATATAAATATGGGATGCTTATCATATTGTTGCGATAACAGCGTCTATAAATAAATATATAAATGTACCATTAATCTATCATAATCTGGTAATAATTAATGTATAATAATACTTACTGCAAAATATGGACTACATGCTGATAAAACAACTTTATGAGCTTTTAAAAATTTTCCCTCCGCTGCCAATGTACAATCGACTAATGTTCCATTTTCCAATAGAGTGTCGAAAACGCTTATTAGCGTACTCTGATGGTTATTCCATCTTAAGCAAAATTGTTGATCTTCCTCCATTTTATTTTTATTCTTGTTTTTGTGTATTTTTATTTATACTGTAACAAAACAAAATAATAAAAAAACATTATTATGACTTCTGTGGGTATGAATGGGTTCATATATGAATATAAAAAAAAAAAATCTTAAGTTTAGCAACAAAAATAAACATTGCAAGAAATTTCAAGGTCAAAAATAAACTTAACCAAATATACCAGTATATTTTATTACAAGTTTTTTTTTTTTTTTGTAATATGTACATTAATTAGATTATTTTTTTATCGTCTTCATTATAGAAAGAAAAAACTACGAAAAACACAATACATTTAGAAGAATAACACATACATAAGATATTTATATTAAATATAAAAAAGCTACACACTAATTTTGCATAAAGGAAAATCAATAAAAAAAAAACTATTCAATGGCGGCCACTGACGCCAACAAAATTTCCACGTAGAACAATTGATAAACGATGAAAAACTGTCTCGTTATGCTAAACTTTAAAGATTAAACCACGTGGAAAGATAAATAGCATACATTTTAATAATATTGCAACTAGAGAAATGATTTAATATTCTGACCCACTTTTTCAATTCTAACTTCAGGAATATAACGACACCAAAAATAAACAAAAATAAACTTGTTATCTATTCATTTAAAAACAAAAAAAAATAGTTTCGTGTTAACAACATAAAATACGATTTGTTTTTAATAAAATATCAACAATAAACAATCAGGAGCAATATCAAAAGTATTTAATAACCAGCACATAGCATCGAGAACTTTAGAATTTAGAAAAATGTTCATAATGAAAAAAGAAAATGGCGTCCACCATGTTGCTACTCACAAAAAGCTATGGATATGCTAATCTATACTTTTTTCAGGAAATTTAAATTGTAACTTACATTTCAATATAAATTTTTGTATGCTTATTTAAAAACTAAAATATAGAATTGTTCACATTTCATATTAAAAATCCACTAGAACTTATTTTATATTAAACTTGATCATGTTTTAATAATCATAATTTTTTATTCTCTGGGCTTGGCAAATGACGCAGCGGAAACTTTAGAAAAAAAAATATTAAAATTTAATTCTTATTTATTAAAAACTGTTTTGTTAACTGACTGTGGCTAGCTTTTTTTAATTCAGGGAAATGTTTTTTTTGTAATTTTATTTTACTACTACAAGTACTGTACGAAAAATAAGAAAATCAATTTGGATTTCTCTTTCTTTTATATATAGAGGATATAGTGGAGAATAAGATGCAAATAGCGGTGAAAAAAAGAGAAAGAAAATCCGAATGAAATGCCGAATTTACTAACAACATCGCATGAATGTATATCGTTTTTCAATTGTTTAATTATATTTATGTATTTGTTATGCTGTTATGTGCATAGATTGTGTGTTTTTCCTTCTTTTTCTTTATGTACATATACTATTTTTATATGTGTAGTCATATAAAAATATATAGATATAAATTTATATAAACATACATACACTTTAAGTTAAATAAATAGATACACGACAGATGTTTTATTCTTTCAAAAACTATACAAAAAATTAAAATCCCACTCGTCGCGTCGCCCCAAAATGAAAAATATTTTCTTTTAAACATTTCAGTTTTTAGGGGAGAGCTTAAATATAGGTACCTATATAGAAGCTATTTGTATGTTTCGTCTTTCTTTTCCATACGGAAAATTTTTATTTAGAAAGTATGTAGTTTTATTTCGCATACAAATACATACATACATACATTTATGAATACCTAAAGAATGATATCATGCTTTTAGCAAAACTTTTTGTGTTGTTTTATTGCTTTTAAAGAACATATATGTATTTTGACCTCAAAAGAAAAAAGTTTAATGCGTCATATGTTTGTTATAACTGGAAAATCATCGGAAATTGTTTAAGTGAACATTGTCGAAAAGGTGCCAAAATCATGCAGCCATAAAAACACTGACATTGAGAATGGTCAGTTTGCTTTAGCAATAACCTTCCAGCGACAACATTAATACTAAACGATACGATTTTTCCTGTTTATCAAAAAATACAGTCGGACATATTGAATTTCAATTGTTTTTTAACATACCTAACACCACCCGCATATATGAGCACAAAATTGGACAAAGAAAAATTTAACTACACAGTGTAGTATTCCTCCCGTTAATTGTAAAAATAAAGTTTAATTTGGTATTAGTAAAAATAGAAAATCATGGAAAATAAAAAGGGTCGATTTACTCATACATTTACAGCACATAATGTTCATTTTCAATTTCCACCAAACGATGAGATCATCCATTTTAGAACAACGTTTACATTACATATATTTCACAAGAAGTATTGAGAAGCTTACGAACATTCAAGTATTTTATGGCAGGAGATCATGTTTATATAAAAATATATAGGGGGTGTACTTAATAATAATACTTTAATCCTCTGTCTTTAGGCATTATATTCGTTTATACATACATTGAAGGAAGATTAATTACTGTTTCGCGTTTTTTGTTGTAATGAAATTTACTTAACAAAACTACTTTTTGAGAGGAGATGAAAATACAAACAAGACAATTTTGACCAAAATAATATAATATAAAAAAAATATTATGTGGCACATGCGCAATTTTAAAATGCCAAAAACTATTTAGCTGAAAAGAGATAGCACTATTACCAAAAATAGTTTCTTATGTGATAGAAAATGGAGGACGTGGAAACAAGGAAAATTCACAAATTAAAATTATGCAGCACATGATTTAATAAAAGCTACATAAAAAGTTTGAGTACCTACATAGAAAAGTTAAATTCAATTTTCGAGTGAAACTTCATCATCATAATTTCGAATTAATATTATGAGAATTATGTATTTTTAAGCATAAATATGGCTGGCTACCGCTGTTTTTTGTAACAGCAAGAGCCCAAAAGTTAAAAAAAAGCAATGTGAAAATATGAATTTCATGATGGCGTCATATTAAGAATAATAAAAAGCTCATTTCTACTTCTTTAATATGTACAATTTTCAAAATATCGCCAAAATTGAAGAAACTTTTATAGTATTTACAACTTTAATCACTTTTAGAGTACAAAATAACATTATTATATCAACATAACTACGAAAACTTTTAATTAAGAAAATTTTCCTCACGCCATTTTTATTTACTACAAAAAATTTTCATTTACCTTTGTTAGCATTTAGCATAGTCTTATTTTTTCACTTTATTTTTGTTTACTATATTTTTTGTTTAGGTATATTTTTAACATAAATATTTGTCACTTTCTTTCATTGAGATTTAGAAAAATACAATCATTTTATCACAAAAATATATTAATTATTTTTAATTCATTGGAAATGATATTTTTCACAAACCAAACTTTTCTACTTTTGTTAAATCTTAAAATATTTTTATTTTTTGACTGCTGCTCTCGTGTTTTCTTCTCTCGGCGAGCAGTGATCGTATACTTGCGGTATATGGTCGATACCCCAAGGTCTGATCATCTCAAGGTGTTGACAGATGTTGCTTTATTCAAGGTTGGTTGATAGGAAATTATACTCATCTGGCAAGTTTTTTACTTGTACTACGGACAATTTTGTACCATTTAAAAAAAAACAAAACTCGTTATTTATCATACATCTTCAAAAGTACACCATCGCAAACGCTAATTATAAGTGACGTAATAAACGAGCAATGTTGTGTAATAATTACACAAAATAAATTTGTGCAATATATCAATAAACCAATATAATATTAATATAATATATTTATGTCTATATACAAATTGATAACAAAATGTAATTTGCAGCTTGCAAATTATTTTAATAGTGTGAGTGACTTATTTTTCATACATTAACACACACAATTTAATAATCAATATGACGTACAATTAAGTACATACATTGAAATTTAAATGAGTATTAAAATCATTTAATTTCATTATAAACATTTACAAATTAAATTAGCATAAAATATGCGGCTAAAGTACAAAAGCCTACGTGACGTTACATATAACCCTACAATAATTTTAAGCCCGTGTTCCATACATATACACAAATCCACGTATCTAGATACCAAATAAAAAACAAAACAAATTTCACACATAAATAAAATAAAAACACATACATTTTTTTTGATCGTCCGGCAGAATTGAGTTTAGAGTGGAAAATTTTTATTTATTATTTTTTGATATATTTCCTATTATAAATATATTAAAATTTTCATAAAAAAAGTATATAATTTAATAAATTGTAGTGTTTTGAAGTTAATTTAGAAATATAGTTGAAATTTAATTAATAAAAAAGTAAATTTTCAATACAAAATCCTAAAGAAAAAGAAAAATTGCGCATTTAGAAAAAAAAAATAAAATAAAAGATACGAAGATACATAAATAGTAGCAAGCACCACGTTGATTACTTAATATTGAAACAAAAATTTTCCATAATAAAAAAATAGTTTTCGATTGAAATTACATACCTAATTAATTTTATATAATGTCGGAAATTAATTTATTATTGGGTGACTATTTTAATATATTAAATAATAATAATGAAAATATTGATAAACGCACTGCCACCTATCATGAGAATAACCTAATTAACGAAAATTTTCTATCGATTGATAAGCCATCTATCGAATTAATAAAACAATTATGGAATGATAACAAATCCAAGGACATTAAATTAATTGATAATTTCAATTTTAATAAATTTTTAAATATTAATGAAAATACTAATAACAATAACTGTTCACCAGTATTAATTATAAATGATGATGATGATTTGCGATTAATTGCCATTAATACAAATTATGTTATTGAGTTCTCGAGGGATTTTATTAATTTGAACAAGAATTATATAAATAATTTGGCCGGATCAGCTAAGGCGCACGCAAATCCTAAAATTGGTATGCTAATTAAAATAAGCTTATCGAATGGGCAAACAAATGAACGTACATGGTCGCAATCGTCTTCGATCGATGAAGGGGATGAATGTAAAAATATAAATAAAAAAAATTTGAATAAAAAATCTAAACGAAAAAATCGGTCTATGTCCGAAAGCTATTGTGATGTTATCAAGACGGTAGCGGAACAGTTACAAGAATTGAACCTAGATTCGAAAGGCAAAAATCAAGAAAATGCAACTGAAAACGAACCTGGAAGTTATTCATCGAAATCGTTAAATTTTCGAAAGTCACGGAGCTATTCAGAATCACATGACGGCGAAGATTCTACGAGTCAGGATTATAACAAAATAAAAAAATATAAAGGAATTCTGAAAAATACGATCTACAATAATCCGTCAACAATGATTTCTGAAACTTCAGAAGAGGATATTTCAAATTCATTTTCCGATGACTGGATCGATAATCGTCGCAATTCGGATTGCAGTAAAAAATCTGTGCGGTTTAGTGATGTTATTAGAAAACAATTATTTAGGTATGTCAATGAGAAATTCTTGAAAAATTTTATTTAAGATCATAAAATTTTTTTTGTCTCCATCTCTTTTTTTTTTACTTATGTTTGTTTTGCACTACTAGTCATTTTTGTTTTTAAAACATCGCGATCTTATAATTCATTGACTTTTCTTTTAAGACCGGTTTTGTAGGTGGAATTTTAAATTCTAAAAAGGCAGTTTCGTGGTGTGGTGTGTATTTTCTTTTTTGGCAAATCATAATTGAGAGAAATTTTGGATATTTCGTGGCTTTGTTGGTTGTGTGTATAATCACAAAACTTGATTGAAAGTTGTTTTAGTTTTAATTATCGAATACTTTTTTGTTACTTGATGTTTTTTTTTTGGGTGAGGTAGTTGATTGATCTGTGTTCTCTTTTGCAAATGGAATTTAAATTATTTATGATTGCTGCTTTTCTTTAGTTCTATTGTACTTGTTGTTGCTCGAAGGTAGTAAGAGGTTGGTCTCAGGTAAAATCCAAAATGATTGACATTAGCATGATTACAGATTAATTATAAGCCACCGATGAATTAAATAAATTTCTTATACGTATAGGTATTCGATTTAAATTGTTTTCTCTATAATAACATCACAAATAGCAATAAATTGCGTCATTCATCGGATTTTGATTTTATGTCCATCTTCAATGAAGTTAAAATTACCAATCTCTAATATATATTTATTTTTAATTTTCAGAGTTAATTCCAGTATTTTAGGACAACGAAAAAAGAATCACAAAAAAAATGTAAGCCGCCGCCGGGCACAAGATCGGAAACTAAGTGAAAGTGAAAATTCTGAAAATGAGGATCATAAAAATCATTTCACGAAAAACACAGATAAAATAAACAACCGTAATATTTAATATTAGTGTAGTTAGACTATTAATTTATAGTTAACTGTTTAATTCACATTAGTAATATCTTATCTTCTAATAATATCTCTTTGTTTGTTTGTTTTGTTATCAGAGAAAATGAGACTGGTCTTAAATGTTTAAAAACAAAAATTTAAATCAAATTTTTAAGTCAATTTTTCAAAGAAACCAACGATATTTTTATTACATATTTTTTGTTTGTTCGTTTTTAACAAATTTTCAAGATAAGATGTTACAGATTTTTCAATAATCCATGTACACACTTGCATGGACTAATCTCACAATAGTCGTTATACATAATATACATCCAGGCATATTTATATATTTCATTGTTTACTACTTAGAATTTTTAATTAATTATATAGCTAGTTTTAGGTGTTTTTGTTTTTACGGATTATTTTCTTCTTTTTCATGCATCTTAGAAAATAATAAGAAAAAACCTAAAACAAAATAAGAAGAGTACAAGTTTTTCCTAATAAGTTTATATTATATACATTTAGAAGATCATTTGATTTTCACAAAACATATATTTCGATTATACACCGTTAATGATGATTTTAGAAATAAAATAAAAAAAATATCTTAATTTGAAATTTTTTAGAATTTTTGAAAGAAATTTGAATAAAATGAAAATTATATAAATATTGGTGTTTTAAATTATAGAACCCCTGCTTTACGTAACTCTAAAGTGAAATTCACGCACAATTTAACTACCTAATCATTTGCACACTCATATGATCTAGAAACTGAAATAAAACCATTTAGGCGCGCCAGAAAAGATAATTGCCTAAAATCATAAATCAAATAGGAACATGTTTGGTTTCTGCTCGACCTATGAATACAAAATATACAGTTAGGTAAATAAATGCATCGATTTAGCAATTTCGGAAGATCGATTGGCCAATATTAACACAAAAAACTACAAGTGTATTATAAACTATTAAACCATCTTTATTATAAATTCTTACATGCTGTCTTATAAAATTATTATTTTTTAAGCAATTCTGGACCTTTTGGTTTAAGAGGACTTTCTACACTTGGTTTTTGATTCGTAATTTTTTGATACCGTTTCTTTGCAAAATCCACTTCACCAATGTACTGAACAACTTTGGCCGCTAACTCTCGTTGATGTAAAATTCTCTTCTTCTGTCGGATCTAGAACAATTAAAACAAACTTAAAATGTTCTACACCGGTAAATAAATACGAATTATTACCCCAAATGGAACCGGGCGCCCGTCTAGAAATGAATAATCCGGTAACTCCACGAGTGGTCCATCAGCATTTGGATTTTTTGATAAACGTTGCTTATCACGCCATTGTTGATCTAAACTTAATGGATTCGTCAATATTATACTTCGTTGTAGTAATAGATTACAGTTAATAGATACATTTAATTGATTTTTTAGTAAATTAGGTAATTTTTCTAATAAAATTTTCATTTTTGACAGATGCTATTAAAAATTCAAACTTCAAGCAGCATGACAATTTTGACGTTTCCCAAGCTATCAAAACAATTGTAGGTTACATTAATGTTTACATTTTTTTATTAATTTTGAGCTAAACGTAAGAAAATAACAATGAAATAAAGAATATTTTGTATATTTTAATAGACAACTGAATTTAAATATAAATTATCAATTGCAAATATCAAGAAAATCGAATAACATTTTATCATAATGTACATACCTAGTATATTTTTATCCGTCTTGTTAAGTGACCTAAAATATATTAATCGTCATCACTTGTCACATCTACATCAAAAGAAAATTATTTTCAGTGCTGCACAGTGAAAATAATTTATAAAATTTATTCGTTTTTATTTTTACTTTTTCAATTAATTTTTAAATAATACATTGGATTATATTATACAAAATGACTACGAAAACACACACAGTCGAAAAAAATTCATCGAATGCCAAGAATCCACAATTAAAACCCGTTTGGACTCGTGCAATCACAGCAAAATCAGAATGGCCCGATAAAGTGAGTATTATTTGAGTTGCATGTTTTTGTATATGATTCGTTTAATTAAAATTTACATTTCTGGGTTTAGGAAGAATTTTTAGATGTTATTTATTGGTCTAGACAAATAATTGGCATAATCCTAGGCATTATCTGGGGAATAATACATTTGAAAGGATTCATTGGATTGATATCGTACGTAAAAGTTAAATATTTATTTTATGTGTCGATTTATCAAACTTTGTTTTTTAGATTTGCTGCTATTAATAGTGGAATTGTGTACCTATATAGTATAAATTTCCAAGGGGTTGACGAAGAAAATTATGGTGGTGTATGGGAATTAATTAAAGAAGGTTTTATGACTTCATTTGCCGGATTTCTTGTTACTTGGATTATTTTTTATTCCGGACTGCATTTTGATAGTGTTTAAGATTTAAATATATATAATTGGTTAAATTATTGTTTACACAAAATAAAAGAACATTAGTTATAATTAAAATACCAAAATAAACTGGTTATTTTGTAAAATCGTTCAGTGTTTACGAATAGAATACTAAAAGTAGGTTAGGAAAAAAGGAGGCCAAGGAGCGACTGCTAAATATCAGTGTCGCACTACCTGTCAATAATCGTAAGAATAAGTACATATTCAAAAACATGAGGTGTTATTCGTTTTCTAGAACTTGATAACTTCGTCGTTTGGGTTTTAGAATTCGAATCGTTAATACGCATTAATAATTTAAATTAAACATACAATAAACAATTTAAAAATAAAATACATTAAAAATATAATTGAATACAAATAATAAAATAAAAATTAAATAATATACTTAGAAAATCAAACTTATCCAGAGTTCTAGCCCTTCCCTTGAGAAGGTTCTAGAACATTTTTCTGGATCAATCGAACATTAGGTCATATGGATAGAAATATCAGGGGCCCTATCATGATATCCGCGGCGAATCGTAAAATATTTCGATATGTTCTTTTCGACCCGCTTAAACTTTCATATCATGAATTCCGCTATTGAAACATTTTTTTTAATATTGTTAATTATAAAGTTTTATTATTTGAAAGTGCAAAACACAACAAACAATTGCCAACACAATAAAGAATTATCAATCGCAAAAATATCCGCCACATTTTTGATGAAGGAACTTGTCTCGCTATCGGATAGATGGCGAAAGGGTATCGTGTTTATTGATACCAATTTCACGATATCGTGTGAAAATTGTTTCGCGGCGGAAATCATGATAGGGCCGCTGACCACAAAAAACTAAAAAACAAACAAACATGGAGGTGGGGGGACTAATTTTTTCCTAGTAAATCGGGCGTAATAAACCTCGTTCCTGTAAAATTAGAAATTTCTAGGACCGTACTCGCATTTGTATAACAATTAAGTGTTACTATCTTCGAATTTAATAAATTTCATAATTGTTCTTTCCAAATAAGATAAAGATAAGCTGTTTACAACGCAGGGCAGCTGTTACGCTGGTTACCTATAAGAACATATGTACTTCATGCTAAGTATGTCCATGTCTAGATGTTCACAAATTTTTCCGAATAACGAAGTAACTGAATTTCGTGAGCCCTAGCATACTACCGCTACTGCATTCGATTATCACATAATCATTCGAAGAAATCGGGAACCTAAGACACAATTCGGTGTCCGAACTGACTAGGAATCCTTAACCCTATAACTTATGAGAAAATCTACTTGAGCAAACTGTTATTTAACTATCCTCAATACAGATCGGTGTTTCTTCTCACAAGTGCATCGTCTCCATTTCAAAATTCCCTAGATAGTAAATAATTTATTAATATTATTAATTACATCGAGGATATCACGAACCACATTCTCGTGACTTCAAGCAGTGCACCATTTCCGCCTCAAAATTAAAAGATATGCGGATCCATCCGTATATGGTCTTTTCCCCAGGAGTATGTTCACGATATTTACATTGTTACATTATCGTAACAACTGTCATTGTAGAAATGACGTAATAGGTAACTATGAGATTGTCCCAAGTGTCAAAACATTGTTAAAAACATAACCACAGAATTAAGAAGATAAAGAAATTGATTGTGAAAACTGGGATTGCACTAAACATTTTTAGATTTGCGTAGATAAAATAAATTATGAATTTTAAGAGACTGCAATGTTTTATTGTGATCCGAAGGAGTTTGTTGTGAATTTTCAATATAAATTTCTAACGGAGAAGCAATTGTGTGGCAGATTATTTTGAATTGTAATATTTTTTAAAAATTAATAATTTTTAGTTCGATTAATCTCGAGGGAATCGGAATTGGAGACTAACTTTAAAATATTGTTTTTCAGACATTACCCGCCAGTCGTTTAGCTCATTTACCACCTGCCTTATAATCTGACAAACCATATGCACAGGAATATGTTCTTGCATTAGCCGTACTCCCGCCCGATGCAGACGACAAGACTGAGGCATGTCGTTCGTTTGCCCAAGATGTTCTAAACAAGACTTTAAACATAAATGTTGAGTATAAAATTGCTGCTTTGACCTACGCTACGCTATCCGATCCTGCCACTAATGTCGATGTCGGCAAAGCACTTATTACAGATGGTATAATCCGTGTTGAGAGACGACGTGACCGCAAACTCGGTAAACCGGTAAGACCGAACGGCCTTTATAAAATGCAAGACTAGAATAAATTTTTTATTCATAGATTGAAGAATATCAAGCAGTTGAGGCAGCTGCTAAAAAAAAACTCGTGTTGCAATTTAAACATCACAGATGCGGCATTCGTTCACGATACTATTAGATCTCTAAAGATTCCTAACGATCTATTATGAAAGATTATGATTTTGTAACGTTCGATTTGCCTAGAGGACAATTTTTTTCCATAAAGTACGTATCGTAACTAAAAAATATACGAATAGTACGAACTAAACAAAGTATTATGGAGCATCAAAATAATCAGTGTATCCATATAAAACCCAAATTTATTTAAAATAAATATATTAAAAATTGAATTTTGTTCTTTAAATTATTTTTCAAACCTACACAATCATCATGTTGCTTCTGATACCTACACCATTAAAAATGACATTTGTAGAGGCAGTCTCGAGTTGGGTTGAGAAGGACGTTTGTAACAATGTAGAGTTCGTAAACGAAAAAGGCATATGTTCATTGTTACAATGTAGTTTCATGAACGATTTTGAGCTGACATTGTTAACAATATTGTAACAATGTAAATATCGTGAACGTACTCCAGGTCTATTAAATTTATTTTTCGATTCGAGTTGTAGAGCGCCTGAGTGAATATTATTAAATTATCATACAATATTCATAATAAAGTTGCCTTTTGAAATACATACAAATTTATTAAATACATACCAAATTAATCAATGCATGGAACGATAGAAAATTCTCCTAGTATGCTTTATCCAGCAGTTATGGTTATGGCAGCACTGGCTCAATCATTCATTTATTCGAAAATCAAATGATTACAGAAACCTTACAAATAAAAACCTAAATCTATGTGTGCATCTCTATGTGCATCACTAACAACAAATACGACTGGAACCAATATTGTAATACTGTGGCTGCATGCAGCCGACAACCTTGAAGTCAAGACACTGGAGTAACATTATACATATATTACATATCAAGTAAATACATATATACGCTTCTAAGTGGACCACAAAAAATGAACTTTACCCGCATTCCGCCGTTTCATACTTTTATTCGTTCGTCGTGATTCTGTCCTCGTTCCGTCCTCCTTCACCAACAAATGAACAAACTGTTGTTAGTTTGTTGGTGAAAGGAAAGGATACGAGGAAAGAATCACGACGAAAGAACCAAAGTGTGAAACGGCGGATTGAATGTAAAAAACTTCAGTACACTATTTATTCACCACTATATTCTACTGTTTTCCATACAAGGATAGAAAAACAGTCAATTTTTTTCCATACAAAAATCGAGTGACGAGTAGTGTCTATTCTGTTTGTATTCTGTTACAACGTGGTTCACGAGCAACGTATGTAACGACCCATAATTTCTTCGTAGATAAAGTGATCATTCACCCTCGTTAAATGACTATAGGTACACACAGGGCGAAATTAAATATGCTTTAATTTGTTATACATATAAACAAATATATTATACTAACGATATAGAAAAATATTACAATTATGACTAGAAAAGCTGAAATATTAAAAAATTGTATTGAATGAAGTTACATCTGTTGCCGCGAAATTATGTCCCACACCAAGTGGACAAACAAATTCGTGGGCGAACATAACCTAAAAATAATGATAAGCGTATTTCATTTGCCAAAGAATTGGATTTGGAATTTAATTCTTGGTCAAAAGAAATAACAAATGAATCCCCGTATTTTATTACTTTTATTTCATCTTTTTCTACAGAGAAAACTCTAGTGATAAGCACAGTAACTAAAAAATAGAATTGGAATTTCAATACCATCAAATCTGTAGGAATTCAATGAATTCCAAATTGGTATTGAATACATAGCATTGTTGTTGTAATTTGGCAAATGAAATACGCTTGATAATGCACTCTGCAGTTGTTGTCCATATATTTCTCATTCGTCATTGTGCATATACATATGCATATTATTTACCAATATTAATAAAACAAAAAGATTAATAAAACAAAAGTTCAAAATTAATCAAAACAAAAGATCACCGCGCCGCTCTTGGTGTGAATAGATATGCGCGTGGATTAGCATGGCTCTTTGGAATTTGACGCGCCGTGCTTGGTGTGTCTAGTCCTTTAACCCTTTCGCGGATGCACAATTATTTAAGGATGTTTGTTACAGGGCACAATGAAAACAGAAACGTTTCCTCTGGAACTCAGAAAAACACATTCAAAATTAATCATTATGAAAACAACGTCTGTTATTACCGTCGTGTTTTTATTTATTATTTGGTTTGCGTCGGTATTATATCGACGTGTCCTACTGTAGGCCAATTAAAACATCAGTATATGCCGATGTGTCCGCGAAAGGGTTAATAGAAAAATTGTAATTTTAAGAAATTATATCAAATGAAAGGACTAGACACACCAAGCGTCGGCGGCGAGCGGCGAATTTAAATATGCATTAATTTATTTATGTATTGTATAGAAACGATAGTATAAACATTGGTCCATACATTTCTCATTCGTCATTCGCGTATGCACTCATATTATTTATCAATATTAAAGACTAATAAAACAAAAGTCTAAAATTTTCAAAATTATCCAAAACAAAAAAGACTTCGCGCCGCTCTTGGTGTGAATGTGAATGGATATGCACGACGGGTTGTATGGAACATTTGGAATTTGATGCGCCGCACTTGGTGTGTCGTAACACTAATTTCTCGTCTTGCTTAGAAAAATACGATGTCAAAATAACAAAAATTACTTTTATATTTTTATTGCCAACATTTAAAAATAAAAGTATTCAATAAAACTGTCCGGTGGTGAACATTAAAACTACAGGTAGAATAGATCTATGCCAGCAAAAAAGTTAGTTTAAAACAATTCCAATTTGGAATTACATATATGAGATTGTTGCTGTGCTGGCTTTCGGAAGCGAGAGCTGGACCATGACCACTAACGACTGTAGATTATTATCTACCTTCGAAAGGAAGGTCATCCGTTCAATTTTTGGTCCTATTAAAGTTGCGAACAACGAATATCGGATTCGAATGAACCACGAAGTAAAGCAACTTCTCGGAGGTAGCGATATTATCGGCTTCATCAAATTTATTCGAGTGAGATGGCTCGGCCACGTTGCCAGGTCCCCACAACAACGAATGATTCACAAAGTGTTCCATCAACAACCAGCCGGAGTACGTCGTAGAGGAAGACCCCGACTGCGCTGGCGTGACGACGTCGAACAAGACCTACTCGTATTAGGATGTTGGTCCCTTCATGGGATGTAAATGCTAGAGAGAGAGAGAGATTGTTGTTGTAAGTTTCTCAAAGTAAGACCGCAAAAATTTCGCCAATCGCCGCCGAACATATAGCCTACAATTGTAGTTCATACAATTCTATTCGTATCAATTATGCATTCATAAATATTTATCAATAATAAAGATTAATAAAACAAAAATCCAAAATTCTCAAAATGAATCAAAACCAAAAAGTCGCCGTGCCGGTCTTGGTGTGAACAGATTAGCGCGTCTAGCAGGATATGGATTATTTGGAATTCGACGCACCGCGTTTGTGTCCCGTCAATGCGCTTGGTGTCCAGTCTGGTAAAATAACACATTCATATCGTAAGAAAAGCAAAAATTACAAAACATTTTGAAATCATTTTCCGTTAAAATGCAATAAGTGAATGGAGGTCTTAAAATTTCCATTAAAACTGTTTTATAGAGGCAACTCAAGTTGCGAGTTGTTATTGCACCTTTTTTACTATGGAAGTATGAGCAATCCCCCTTATAGTAGTTATTGTATTTATATGGTCGAAAGTCGCAATGCTACATAATCTATACTTCCCCCGTTTCTTATAAATTTTATTCTGATATTCTTATAACTAAAATAACTTTAACTAGAATAACTTTAAACTTAAAGGGAATTGGCATCTAAAAGTTCGAATATATTTTTTTTTATAGTACGTCAATAATCGAGAATCTGTCTATTTTCAGGAATAAGTTAACTAACCTTATTACCTGACTGTTAGACTCTGATACACATGTATTAAATCAGACAATTGTTGACCAGGGACGCGTACTCCTGTCGGTACATGGTGCCGAATCAGCGAAAGTTGTTCTTCTAATTGGTCCGGCGAAAGTATAGTAGGATGCAATATCTCATGATGCGCTGAGTACACTATATCGACTAGACTGTGTTGGGTGTCTTCCAAATTTCGAAGGATCAAGGTTAGAGCGATTAAGTTCATTAGCACCGCGTGAACCCTGTCCTCATAGCTTCGATACTCTTGTAGGTCTATTAACTCTTGTCTTAATCGCCTCTGCTCTTGTAACAGGTTGTTCATGGACATCATGGTGAGGTTGGAATTGTGCTTTATCAATTTTACCGTGTTATCTATTATCGATGTTTGATTCTGCATTAATTTCATTAGCTGGTTTTCGTTGGCGTTGATCATCTCAAACTGGGATTCGTATTGAGCCGCATCGCGTTGCGACAAGATTCCAAATATATGGCCCATCGCAATCTCCAGCGTATCTCCTAGTCCTCGCTTTATTCGCTTGCGATCCTTGCTTTCGATCGCTTGCTATCTTCTAATAGTTTGTTTTTTGCTATGAGGTTGTTGAGTCGCCATTGCAAATGTTGTAAGGCAGTAAGTATTACATACAGTTGAATCCTGACAGATATCTACAAGCTCCTTCTAGTTGGACTACGGCTTGCTTGCAGTTTTCTACCTCTTCCCAATAGTCGGTCAAGTTGTAAAAAATTACTAGTTTCCATTTCATGGCGACGGCTTCTAAAGTTCCCATTTCCTCAAAGTGTATGCCTGATGGATGGTCGAAGGGGCGTATGTTAGTGATACCGTGCGCCAATTCTAGTATGGTGCATACCGATAACAACGACAATGCTAAATTGCTGGCCTTTAATCCACTCTTAGCTCTTCTTGGCGGTTGCTTCCTAGTGGAGCCTCGTTGTTATTGGCTTCAAATTCTGGGATATCTGTCGTCTCCGCTTCTATGAGAAGCTTGCATAATTTGGTGATTGGTCGTTTGTATTCATTGTCCTTGCATTTAACAGTAGCTATGCGAACTAGACCATCAGTGCCAGCGTGAGTTTCGATAAGTTGACCCAATTTCCAATATGTTGCCGGAAGTTGATCATCTCGTAAGAGGACTAAGTCATTGATCGATAGATTTGGTTGCGGCGTTTTCCATTTGCTGCGTTGTTGTAATTGGTGTAGATATTCAGCTGGCCATCTTTTTTAAAAGTCTTGTATCATCCGTTGTACTAGATGCCATCTTGTGGTTAGAGGTATATTCTCACCAACGACAGAAGGTTGGCTCTTAAGAGTATCTCCGATCAAAAAATGGCCAGGAGTTAAAGCTTCTAGATCGGATGGATCATTGGTGAGTGGCGTCAATGGCCGCGAATTCAGACAAGCCTCTATTTGAGCGGTTACGGTACTTAATTCTTCAAACATAAGAGTAGTGGCTCCTATCACTCTTTTTAAGTGACCCTTTACAGATTTAATTCCGGCTGCCCAAATGCCACCAAAATGAGGAGCAAATGGTGGTATGAAATGCCAAGTTGTCTCGCCGATGGATATTACATTTGCTATCTCAATTGACAATATGGTCAAGGCGATGCAAAGATTATTCTTCATTTCAGCATCGGCTCCAACAAAATAGGTGCCATTATCCGAATATAGATCCGTGCATAAGCCTCGTCATGACGTGAACCGTTGGTAAGCGGCAATAAAACTATCCGTTGTTAAGCTGCCAACTATTTCTATATGCACGGCCTTTGTTACCATGCAAACAAATAGAGCTATGTATCCTTTGTAAGATTTACGACCTCTGCCTTTTGTTGTTCTAAGCTGAATAGGTCCAGCATAATCGATTCCGGTGTTAGCGAATGGTCTGCCTGGCCATACTCTTGAACCTGGAAGATCACCCATGAATTGCCTAGCATCTTGTTGATGGTGACGAAAGCATGAAACACATTTTTTTATTATAAGTCGTACAGCCAGCCTTCCATCCAGTATCCAATATCTATCTCGTAAGTGTGATAGCGTCAGCTGAACTCCTCCATGCAACATTAACTTGTGGGCTCTTTCGATAAGTTTCCGCGTAATTGGAATATTTCTACCCAAAATAATGTGATTTTTGGTGGCTGTTAGGATGTTTGCCTTTTGCAGTCGCCCTCGCATTCGTAACACGCCATTATCGTCTAGAAATGGATTCAAAGATAAAAGCTTGCTGTTGTTCGGCAATCGGTGTGTGGTTCTCAGACATCTGAGTTCCTGGTAGAAGTCTTCCTCTTGACTCATACGAAATATAATGGTTTCTGGCGTGATCGCCTTGATTGCTGGAATTTTCCGTGCAACGCGATTGATGAACGTTGCACAATTTGCCACCACTCGTTTTAATTTGTCATAACTGGAAATTCTTTGGAACAATTCCACTGAGACGTTTGTTAAATTCGTTGCTGGTGTTAATGTTACCTTCTCCTCGTATTCCTCGGAAAGATACATTTGTTGATCCGTCTCACTATTTTGTTCAATATTTCCAGAGAGTTTCCACTGATTTGAACCATGTTGTAGAAACTCTGGACCGTGCCACCATAACTTGCAATGGACTAATTCTCTTGGAGGTGTTCCTCGAGAAGCGAGGTCAGCGGGATTCTCGTGCCACCTTACGTGGTGCCAAGTGGCTCTTGGTAAATTTTGTCTTATGCAGGAAATGCGGTTCGCTACAAATGTTTTGAAGCGCCTTGGTTCACCATTGACCCAGCTTAATGTGATGGTTGAATCGGTCCAAGCGTGCGTTTTACACTCATTTAATTGTCAACATCGTCTACCCGCGTTTAACTCCAATCGAGGAACTGACAGCTTTGTTTTGATGGGAGCCAACCGCGTTTTTGCCATTACAAGATTAGTGGTTACTTGTCCTGCCTGGTTGGTAGTCCTGCAATAGACTACAGCGGCATATGCAAGTTCGGATGCATCAGCAAAGCCATGTAGCTCCGTTCTGGTGCTCCTTGTTGTATTGAGCCATCTAGATATATTTATGTCCTTTACAGCGGGCATTTGCTTCTTGTAGGTAAGCCATTTTTTACCTATTACTTCAGGTAGTGAGTAGTTCGTCCCATTCGATCCCGGAGATCCACGTGTCCTGCATTTGAATCTTGGCAGCAATGGTGACCGCTGCTAACCAACCGATCGGGTCAAATAGTTTTGATGAGTCGGCCAAGAGCGAACGTTTGGTGGCCGTGCCCTCAGACATTGCCAAATTGTCTACGTGGAATTCAAAAGTGTCTTTCTTTGGGTTGTAATAAATTCCCAAGGTTTTGATGCAATCGCCTAGCCTTAACATCACGTTGCCGGTAGCTTGCAACTCTGGTAGTATTTGTTTTAATAGCTCTTTACTATCGGAAGACCACTTCCTTAATTTTAGTCCACCTTTCTCGGAGAGCCCCATTAGCTGTTGTATCATGGTCGAGCCATGGGTTATGCTATCGCTTCCGGTCAGTAAATCATTTACATACGTAGAAATCAGACAATATAATTTCGGAGGCGATAGGAGACGATTGCCGTTCGTCTTCTGCTAATTGCCGTAAGGTACGCACGGCCAGAAAGCTAGCGGCTGTGGTGCCATATGTGATCGTTTTTAACCTATAAGTTTCTATGGGGGTTGTTGATTCCGTCTCCATAGAATGAGTTGATAATTCCTATCTTGCTCGTGCATCCACACCTGCCAATACATTTTTCTATATCGGCCGTCAGTACATACTGATGTTTACGCCAACGAAGGATTATGTCCGCCAAATCTTGCTGTAGCTTTGGGCCGATCATCATTTTCTCATTAAGGGATGATCCATTTGTTGTTTTGGATGATGCATCGAACACTACACGCAGTTTGGCAGTAGTGCTATCTTGCTTTATTATGCCATGGTGTGGAATGTAGTAACTATTATAGTTTTTAGGTGCTCTTCGACCTTGGGAAGCAACTCTATATGACCTAAGTCTAGATGTTCTTGCATAAAGTTTCGGTATAGTTGCTTGAACGCCCCGTCTTTTTTAAACCTTCTCTTTAGTTGTAATAAACGAGCGGTAGCTGTTTTCTTAGATTCTCCCAGCTGTGGGGGATCCTCCTTGAATGGAATTATCACCGTGTCTCTGCCATCACCGTTGCGTTGCAATGTTGACGAAAAGTGTTCCTCCGACCGCTGTTCTTCTTCGGTACGGACCCGCTCGTCTTGGATATTGTCGTTTTCCACTAAGAGTTTTAGTTGGTTCTCGATGGCCTTAGTGGTCACCATGGTGAGCTTTTCTACAGAACGTTAACCCATGTTACCCATTAAAATCCAGCCCAACTCAGTTACTTGAGCCATCGGATCGTTGATACCCGACTTAATTATGTTGTCGATAGCTATGGAATTATAATAGTATACGCCAATTGGCTATGAACGTATAATGGTCTACGCCAAGGTCGATAGGTTGCGGATGGTTGAACTGTGGATCGGCCAATTTTATTCTGTCCAGGTGGGTTCATTTGCTGTCGTCCACCTTGCCTTGAGGAAGTTGATGATCTAGATTCACAAACACTAGTGCCTCTATGGCTAAGGTGAATCTCTCTGGGAAATTGGGTGATAGTGTAGTGTTAACGGCATGTTTGCATACTCCGGCGACTTGACCCCCAATGCCGGAAATTTTTATATTAATTTTCTTCCTTTTGAAATTGAAACGATTCGCGGCGCTGGATGAAATTAGTGTTACCTGGGATCCAGGATCTATCAGGGCTCGCAGTGCTACGAGCTGACCGTTGGCGGTTGATGCCTGGATCACGGCAGTTGGCAATAACACTGCCGATGTTTGCTGCACCACGAATGTTTTCGATACCTGCTTGGTTTTCGATGCAGAGTTGTTGCAATGCAAGAGGGTATTGTGTCTGCCGTTCAGACTACGCAGAGTTCCGTGGCGGAACATTTGAACCTGTCATGATCTTCCAGGCATCGCACACAGAGTTGTAGATGGTTGACCAGTTTAGCCCTCTCCATGGTCGGCATATTCTTGAAGCGTGGGTAGATCTCTAATTTGTGATTTCCGCTACAATTTGGCGTCACGCAGCGTACTGAAGCTGTCACGACATTTACTCGTTTAAGCGGTTGTGCGACGGGTTGACGTGGTGTTGTTATAGGCTTGTTTGTCCCCATAGCTTCTAGAGACTGGAATCGTCGTTCTAAAAAGTCGAACAGCACGTTCAACGTTGGGATTTCCTTAGGTTGTTGCAGATTTGTCTCAAACACCCCTATTGACTCTGGATCGAGTTTTTTACTGGCTAAAAATACCATAAATGCTTCGTACGATGAATTCAGTTTGAGTTGCTGAATGTTATGCAGCACTTCCTTGAGCGTGTCATGCATCGAGCGGATTGGTGGGCCTGTTGCTTGTTGCAGCGTAGACATCGACACTAATAAATTGAAGTAATTGCTGGTTAGCAATCTTCTGTTGTCATATCTAGCCTTTACTGTTTCCCATGCCATATCATAATTTTCCCCTGTTGTATGGCTAGTAGAGCGATGAGCTGAGCTGCTCCCTTTTCCAGCTTGGATTTCAAATATGTCATTTTCATGGTGTTGGATAGTGTGTCATTATTTTTTTTTTTTTTATTTATTTTGCACTAGCCATAAAATATGGTGCCATTTGGCCCAGTTTCAATATTTGCAATTTTTACAATTTGCATTCAAATTTTACAAATTTATAGATTTTACAAATTTTCAAATTTTACATTTTTATTTTTTTATTTTAATCTTTTATTCATCTTTACGCACCGATCCCCTTTCATACTTCTATCTGATTCATTCTTATAAAATCATACACATTCTTATATACTTGCATCCCCATTCGTAATAATTCAGTCAGATTCCTTGCGCCCAAGAGGCCATCGAACATTTGTCTATTCTGATTGAATGAAGAACATTTCAGAATCAAATGTTCGATGTCCTCCACAACCAAACAGCTTTCGCATAATTCACACTCAATCAAATTGCGTTTCTTCAAACACTCTTTCCAATTACCATGATTCAATCTCACGCGTTCCATTGTTCGTAACATTCCTTTGATCTCCTTAAAAAAGGTCGAATCAAAGGAGAACTAACCAGCTCAAAGTACTTCTTGCCTTTCACCTGACATTTTTCAATAAATTCGCTCTCCCATTTTCTCCACAGATTCACCTGAAACATGCGAAGTACATCTCTCGCATCCATAAATTCATTTTCATTTACATCCTCAACCAAGCAACCCCGTTTCGCAAGCATATCGGCTCTTTCATTACCTTCAATTTGTAGGTGTGAAGGTATCCATTGAAGAATGACCTCACTCCCACAAGATTGAAGGTATTCATACAACACTTCCACATACACATTTCCATGAGTTCTCCCACTCTTACTAATCAATTCTAACCCACTCCGGGAGTCGGAGAATAACACTACTCTCCTCCTCCCTTGTGCCATTGCCAACTTGATCCCTTCCATAATTCCAATCAACTCTGCATTCATTATACAGATACTTTCATGCACTCTTACCATTTTCTCTTTCCTCATTGAAGGAATAAAAATTAATACACCCACTCGATCACCACTCACACTAGCATCTGTATAAACTTCCACATGTGCAAAATAATTTGTTCGCATTTTTAAAAACTCACTCTTAACCGATAACTCATTCATCATTGCTTTTGTTGTATCACCAAAATTCAAACGCACAATTAGATTGCTCGGAGGGACTTTAGGATTTACGGGCCGAATCTTGGAGAATACATTCATATTCTCCAAGATCACCCGTGACCGTTGTGTTCTTTGGTAATCCGCCCCTCTTTGCAATCTCTCTTTCATTTCATTCACCAATTTATTGTCCTTAGTCAACATCCGCACAGTCTCTCGCACGGTGATCCATTCCCTCTTAAAATTGAGAGGTAAGTCACCCAACTCAGACCATAGAGTGTGTATTGGGGTTGAATTAATCGTCCCAATACCACTCTAGCACACGCATTCTCCACAGTCATCAACTTTTTAAAACCGACTTTAGACCCATCACCATAAATACTCATTCCATACGCAATTTTCGATGACACTAGCGCCTTTCGTAACATATCAGTCATACAAGGATGAGCTCCCCATTTCGGTTTGCTCACCCTTTTAATCACATTCAATCTGCTCTTGCAATTATCGGCTAATTTATCCATATGTACACGAAAATTCAATCGTTTATCAATCCAGATTCCCAAATACCTAGTCAAATTTACACACTCTATTCTTTCATTATACACTTGCACATCTACCATACGATTTGTTCGAAGTCATACTACAACATTTTCTCGAATTTACGCTCAAATTCAAATCAATCAAACATTCTGTTACCTGATTCACACATTCTTGAGCCCGACTCAAGGCCTCCTCGATGGTCTTCTCCTTGCCCATCAGAACAAAGTCATCTGCAAATTGCAAAATGATTTTGTCCGGGGAGTTAAACCTATGCACCGAGCTCGTGTATAGATTGAAAAGAGTCGGTGAGATTTTACTGCCTATATTCACCGCTCCCTCCAACCTATACCCTCTACCACACAACACTAACTTTCTGTCATTCATGAACTCAAACACCCATTTGCAAATTTTCCAAGGAAACCCCAGGTCCATAAGGACCTGAAAAAGCTTCCCCGGAACCACGTAATCATATATCCTTTCAATATCCAAAAATACCGCCACAACATACTTCTTTTCCTTTCTTACTTCCCACACAAACTTTTCTACACATTCATTTGCTGAGTGGTTACGGCGGAACCCAAAGGTGGTTTCCGGCAACAAATTACCCTCATTCACCAATTTATCTAAACGACCTTTCATCATACCATTCACAATTTTGACAAATATTCCCCTGTAATTGTTTACTATATTTTGGTCCCGATCTCTTTTCGGAATGGGTACCACCCTGCTTTCCTTCCATTTTTCCGGTATTTGAATATTCATCCATACTTGATTAAGAATTCGAAGCAAGGCCACCTTGGCTTCAAACTCCAATCTAACAATCATTTTATAACTCACTCTGTTTGTTCCGGGGGTAGTAGATTTGGAGGATTCTAAAACCCCACGGAACTCATCCCATTCAAACTCCTTACACATGCCATTCATCAGTTCACTTTCATTATCAGGAAACAAAAATTCATTCCTATCACCCAAATTGTTTCTAACATTCATCATCATTTGTAAAAAGACTCCTCCCTTCTCTCTATCATCTAACACTGCATTTCTGCCTTTCGCTCTATAGCCTCTCACTCTATTAAAATTATCCCATACATCCTTTGTTGTGGTCCTATGTGTCATTTTGGACACATAGTCCCGCCAACTTTTCCTCTTCGCTCTACGGATAGCCTTTTTCAATCTTGCATTCATTCTTCCATAATTTATTCTACATTCATGACATATATACACCTATTGAACTCTCTCAATGCTATCCGTTTCCTTTCATACCAATACTGGATTTCATTATTCCACCAACCATTTACCTTACATTCATTCCCTGTTACATGTATACAGCACATTTCATTTACTCTCTCTATTTCATCCTCAAGTTGGTTAACCTCATTTGCTTCATTTGTTATGAGAATCTCATCCATACGTTCTACCCATTTCTTACCATTCAAAATGACCTTACGGTCTATGTCAACATTTACACCACCTAAGCACGTCCTGATCAAATAATGATCGCTACCCAAATTCTTATCTGTTACATTCCAAGTGGCTTGGGCCGCCAGCCCACTAGACATTAATGTTAAGTCTAATGCATTGGCTGTCGACCCCACAGACGGTATCCTTGTTGACTCACCATCGTTCAGGATCACGAGATCGGAATCCAAAATTAGTCAACAAGTTTCCACAAGCATCATTTCTTTCACACCCCCAGACTCTCGAATGCGCATTCATATCACCCCCTACAATCAGGTCACTTTTTCCTTCCACCCAGTCAAGCAAAATTTGAAAATCTCTCAGGTTTTTTTCTCTATCACTCACTGATACCATTGGAGTTGCATATACACTCACTAATAACAAATTTCTGTCCAGATTCCGAGTTTTGGCAGCGATAACCTCGATGCGCTCGAATGTCGGTGTGTCGCACAGGACCAGGCTGATATTGGTTCGCGCCAATATCGCCACTCCGCCAAAGCCATCAGCCCTCGGTCTGGACAGAAAATTGTACCCTTTTACCCGAAACGTCTTACCCGCACACTCCCAAGTTTCACACAAAAGCATCACATTCACATCATTTTTGGCCAGATAATTCCGCAACATATCGCCATTGGCATACATGCTGCGGATGTTTATCTGTCCAATTGTCAAGCATTCTTTGGATCTTAACGTTCACTCTGCCATTCAATAGAAAAGAAGAACGGAAAAGTATTTAAAAGACAATAATGGATAATGCTTTTTCCCTCCGTCCCTCTACAATTCATCCCCACTCATACCTGCATCCTCAATTTGACAAATGTCTAACTCATTTGCATTGAGGAAACAGTATCTCCTAAACTTCACGGCCTCTATGTTCCTTGCTGCTGTTGCTCCTATCTCGATTCTGGAATTACTTGGTCCTGGTTCCTGTGTTTCAATTATTTTGTGTCCTTCTATTGTTGTATGTATCTTCATTATCATTATTACTATTGTTGTTATTAATTTTGTTGTTGTTGTTATTATTATTACTATTATTGTTATTACTATCGTTGTTGTTATTATTGTTTTTGTTATATTTATTATTGTTGCTATTATTGTTGTTGTTATTTTTACTGATATGTTTATTATTGTTTTTTCTTGTTGTTTGCTCTTCTGCCTCCATGTTAGATTGTTGAGTGTTACTGTTATTAGGTAGTATTCACCATAATTCGTGTTGTTTTATTCTCAATATTGATGTTTTCTTTGTTACTGTTGTTTATTGTTGCTTTTGTACTATTTTTGTTAATTGGTTCAGCTACTATTTGGCTGTACAATCTTTTGGACGAAACTCCAGTGGTATTGGCATTCTGTCGATAGTAAAATTCTTTGGCCTTAAAATATGTTAACCGTTCATCGGTTTTAATTTTAATGATCGCCTTCTCCACTTGAAATGTCGGACATTTTTGGTCAAAAGCTGTGTGTTCTTCTTTACAGTTTGCGCAATTAATTGGTTCACAAATAATGCCCTCGTGTCCATTTGGAATGTTTTTAGCACATTTTGGGCATACCGGCAACCTTTCACATTTTGTCTTTGTGTGTCCATATCTCTGGCAGGTGTGACACCTCATTGGATTTGGGTAGTATGTACGCACGTCCAGTTTAAGAAATCCGGCTTTTATAGTTAAAGGCAGCTCAGTCATATTGAAAGTCAATATCAGTAGTGAAGTATCCTTGAGTTCATTATTTACTTTCCGCTTTATTCTGTCAACTTTTATTACCTTTTGACTTTTAAACTCATTTGCGATTTCCTCTTCAGTTATCATTAGCAAATCTCGGCAATAAACTACTCCTTTTGTGTTATTTAAAAACTGATGTTCCTCCACCTGAATATTCATTTCTCCGAGTTTTTTGGCTGCTAACATTTTTGAAATTGCCTCCTCTCTGTCCAATAATACCAAGAGGTCACCATTTCTGGTGCGCTGTGTCTCCTTGATCTGCGTTGTTATCATTGACAATCCTTTTTCAATGTAAAAAGGTGACACTTCAATAAAAGTTTTATTATTGTCAACCCTGTTCACCACTAAATACGTTTGTGATGATTTTAAATCATCGAAAAGCTCCTTCTTCTTTTATTTTGATTTTCTTCATGTATCCTCTGTTATCAACCAAAGGGGTGAACCGATTTTGTAAAAATTCCGGCATCCTGCCCGCAGGCAGTTACCGCGTTAAAATTTAAATCCGGTGTCCGGTGTTGGGACACTGATTGTACGCAAAAAGTACTGTTTTTCTTTCTTTTGTTGCCACACCACACAATCACTTATTCCACTAATATATATATTTTAATACTACTAACAACAAAAAAAACCAATTAACCAACTTGTAATAAACAAAAAAAATAAAAACCAAAAATTAATTAACTTTAATATTAAAAAAAAATCGCAAGGAAAAAATGTTTCCAAAATTTTTTGGAGCTGTCAAATCAACTTTTCGTAATGAAAACGCAATTCAGACTGGTGTGTCATTATTATGGATTATGTACTTAGTTATGTTTTAGGTATTTGATATACTTTATTTTTTTAAACTTGGGAATTATTCATCATTCACCATACAAGTGGTGCAGTGGTTAAAGCTTCGGCACTTGGACCGGGAGGTACTGGGTTCGAATCCCATCAGAGGCAGGATGTAAAGCGAATTTTCTTCATCGATTACGATCGGTGATGTTAATAAACGCAACTTAGACCCTCTATACTGTATACTGTAGATGTGTGAGTAGGTGAATGGGTGGGTGAGTGTGTGTGTGAATGAAAACGGGAGTATTAATTGACCTTAAAAGAAATCCATTGGATGATTAATAATTTTCTTTTTAGTAAAAAAAAATAAAAAATATCCCAAGTTTTTGTTTATTTAAATTTCTAAAATATAACAAATTTATTAAAGGTTTACGTCTTGCTTATTTGAGAGTTGACACTGAATTGAATTTAAAATATAAGTTACTTATTTTACTTTACGTTAATTATGCACATTGTGCATTTTGAGAATAGAAAAATACTGTGAATTTGAGAATGAACAATATAATGAATTTATGTTAATTATGCAATTAAAAGTTTCATATTAAATTAAGTTTAACACAAGTTTAAGAATTTGTTTATTCAGCAAATGATCTGCTCTATATGATACATTGTTGTTGTTGTGACGCAATGTTGCCTGTCAGTGTAGTAGCAATACGTAACTCCTCCCCGTTTAGATGAACGTCAGGCTGCTGTGGTAGCGCTGGAGTGATCTTAACCTGGGTGATATGGCTCTTCCTGTTTTTAGATACTTTAATAGAAATGGTTACAATGATTATTATTACTATTAAGTACTATTAAGGTTAGTGGTACGTGTCCCGTGGAACTATATTTTTGATTTATTATGACTCATTTCGATTGTTCGAATATTTTGGATTGATTTGGTATGGAGAATTTCCAATGAGATTTCTGGTCTAATTAATTCGATGTTTAAGTCACTATATGGTAAGTTTACTTCGAATTTATACCGATTTTCTTTTTTCTTCCGTTGAATATTCTTCGCCGCAGATATTTATTGTACAATTTTGAAATTCAATTAATGTTTGTCTGGTTATTTGTTGTGTTGTCTGCTTGCAGTTTGATTTATATGTGATTGGATAATTTTTTGGTTGTACATATAATTTCCCGCAGGTTATATAGTCGATTTCCTCGTAGTCGGATATCTCTTCAAGTTTACACGTTGCTGTTTGTTGTGATATTAATGCTGGTAGACATGATCCTCGGATTGATTCTAGTGTTTTAAGCTTGCAATATATGGTGTCGTATATTTCTAGGCAGGTATCCGTGATGTATTGATATTTATTAGGGTTTAGGATAATATTCGTTGATTGGGTGGGATATATAATTTTATTAGAATTTGGTATTATTTTAAATTGGTAATGATCAAATGTGTCTTTTATAAACTTTGGTATCCTTATTATAAATATAAGTTGCGTCCCATTATAGAATCCTTTAAGTTCCAAGAGATTGTACATCGAGTTAGCATATTGAAAATCAACTCCATCTGACTTTAGGATATTGTGTATGTATTCTGTCTCGTCGTTGGTTAAGAGGTGTCTCGAGATACTTTTGGTTCTTGATGATGATAAAATGTCCAAAATTTCTTTTAAATGTGTATGAGTGTGGTCTATAACGTGGTTTAATTTGAAAAAGTGTTGGTCATATAGAATTGCGAGAGTTAATAAATTTGTTACTTGTTGGGTTTTATTTACTTCTAATTGTAACCGTTTTAGGTTTGAATTAGCAAAGTGGTGGATTTCATCTAATCTATCTATGATTTGTTTATTTATGTGTACTTGGCTATTGATTTGTGAATTCAGGGTGTCTTGGTTTTTGTTAATTTCGTTTAGGACATTTTGTACGTCCAGTAAGTCCTGATTATCTAGGTTCCCAGTAAGATCTTTTATTAAGGATCCTAAACCGTTTACGAGTCCTCTTTTAAATCGTTTGTGAAACAGATTATTTAATATTTTCCTTAGTTGTTGTATTTTGTATTGCGTTATAATTTTCCTGTCATTTAGTAATGCCTTGAGATATGGGAAGTAGTATTTTTGTCTGATGTTATCATAGTTTTCTACAATGCCACGATGGTCGTTTGTTTCATGGGTGTTTTTTATTAGTTTTATTTGTTCTGTTTCGTCTTCTACATCGACTAAGAATGTTAATAACCTAACTAAGTTTACTTTCGGTATTGTTGTTCGTGGTTTACTAGAGATCATTTGAATATATGTTTGTTTTATATACTCAAAACATTCATTAGATGCGTATGTGCACGTTAATTTCCTATTCAGTCCAAATAATTTTCTAAGTTCTTCTTTTATGGTTTGCTTGATTCCTAATTTTCGGGGTATGTGTACGGTTACACGTTTTCTGGTTTCGAATATTGTTTCTCTTTTAATTAAGGGTTCCTTTAAAGTGTCGGATAGATATACTATAATTTGATTTTCAAATGTGTTGATACTGTTTTTTGTTATGGGTATTGGATCTGTGGGTAAGGACAACATGCTGGATGTATCTTCTTCTGAAGAAGTTGATGCATTGTATATTTCGATGTTATTAAAAGGAATTTGTACACGCGATAGCGCGTCGGCATTAGAATTAAGAGTGCATTTTTTATATATGATTTGATAATCGAACTCTTCAAGTTTAAGCCGCCATCTTTCCGCCATAGTAAAAAAAAAAAAATCGGCCCTTCGACCCATTCGGCCCTTTGAAATCATACCGGATATATTAGGTAATGGGTACGTACCTATCCGATATGATTTTGTCGTTCAGTTTTCGGTAATCTATTACCATGCGCCATTTCACTTGACCACTGGCGTCTGTTTTCTTAGGGGCAATCCATATTGGTGATGACCAAGGTGAGAATGACGGTCTTATAATACCTTGGTTTAACATTTCGTTGATTTGTCTTTCAACTTCATGTTTATGGATATGGGGATATCGATAACTTTTTGCGAAGATGGTCTTTCATCTTCTAAGTCGATGTTGTGCTTTACGACGTTGGTGAATGAAAGTTTATCGTTTTCTTTTTTGAAGATATTTTCGAATTGTATGCATAAACTTTCGATGCACTGTTTTTCTTCGGGGTTTAAGTGATTAGTACGTATTAGATCTATGATGGATCTATTCTTGTAAATGTTTTCTTCATCTATTCTACGCACATTGTAGTTATTTATTTCAACGTGGTTTTTAGAAATTTCTTCACACTCGGGTATAATTATATTTCCGTAAAGGATAATACGTTTTAGGTAAATTTCTCCATTAGCTATGGTGACGGGGATTCGGGCGATTAATTTACTATGTGGAGCTATAGTACAGGGTTTTGACATAAAGTTTAATTTGAATTTTAATATTGGGAGTCAACAAATATGATTGAGCAATGTTAAGGGTTATTTGAAGCTGTTGCATCATTTCAAGTCCGATTAGACCATTGAAATAGCTATATGGAATTTGAATAGGAGAAATTCTAGATCTTCTTCAGTTTTGAATTCAGGGAGACCTTTCAATATTACTACTTCATCAACGGGGTGTTTATTGAATAATGTACTGATGGTTGTAGGTTTTATTTTATGGTTAAAATTTGAATCTATTATACCTGGTTCAATAAATTACTTGGTTGAACCGGTATCTATTAAAAATTTACATGGTTTACCGTTAAGGTTGATGTCTACATATGGAAGTTGGTAACCTGATTGGTGGTTGTTAATATTTATGTATCCGTAGGGTTTCCCGAGGCATCTGGGCAAAAATCCTCGTCTTGGATTTCTATTTGTGGAACATTATCAGGTTTCTCAGAATAATTATTTTGATATTCAGTGCTTTGAGATTCGTAATAATCTTCAAGGTATGGTTCGTAATAGTCGTTGTATTCAGCGTATTCAGGTTCTATATTAAATAGCTCTTTCGAGTGAAATCGTGAGGGTCCATTAGGTTGAAAGTGATATCTCGGCCTTTGTTGTTGATTGAATTGTGCTCTTTGATTATACTGCGGTTTAGAATTTGTGGGGTAACTAAATTGATTTGAAATACTTGTAGTATCCGCATAGCTTCTGGTTTAGGCTGAGGTTTAGGAGGTAATCCATCTATTATTAGCAAAGCTATTATTTGGGTTAAAATTAGCAAAGGGTATGATTATAATATTGAGGTGCTCTGACGTGTATAGGTGGTTTATAATAATAATAATCCAGATTAGTTTGAACTGGTTTTTGATATTGGTATGAATTGTAGATTGGTTTGGGTGGTAATACAGGTTTTTTGTAACAATCACTTATTGTGATATTTTTCTTAAGCTGAAAATTTTGTTCTACAATGCAATAACTACGAGCAACTTGTAATGTTTTAGGGTCTTTGGTTCGAATAATCGTGGCCAAAGGCTCCTTGAGGCCAGTTAGAAATACTGTTAACTCTAACTGCAAATACCATTCTCGTTTGGCTTGTGTAACTACTTCTAGTGTTCCTGCTACTGTGTTGTTTGCTAGCCAAGAATTTAACCTATTTATTACGCTTGCTATCTTAGCGAAATATGTGTTGATATCGTCATTTCTTTGAGAAAATGAGTTCTTTAATCAAAGTTCCCTCATCTTCTTTGTCGGTGTAGTGATCAATTAGACACTGCCTCGTTAGTTGCCATGTGCCACTGGCACTGTACATTTCTAAAATATTGCTTGCGTCGCCTGTTATTTTGCTACGCAGCGTTCTAGTTATGATTTTTATTTGATTTGCGTCGGGGCATAGTGGATCGCAGATGTTTATCACTTCATCAACGTGATCTATGAAGTTTCTCAATTCATGTTTGTTACCTGAATAGTATGCGGTATCTCTTTGATTGCGTCAGGTATACGTAATATTTGTACTTTATCGTCAGTAATTTTGTCTAACTCTACTGTAAGATCTATATGCCTAAAGAATTCTTGTTGTCTCTTTGAGTTACTAATTTTGATTATAATTATAATTTATTTACCAAAGAAAAATGAAAGGAATTTTTTGGGTAGTTACAGGAATTCAGGTTTTAAATATCAACTCTCACTTACCAAAATAATACAACTAGAGCCAAGTTTTGATGTACCCTCATTACTTGATACTAATTTTCAGCAACTACCGGTTTCTTTCGTTTAATTTTCTGGGTTGGTTATTAATTTTCTTTTCGATTTTTTTTTGACACTGTACGAGTACTGACTCTCGGTCGTCTATATATACTTTTCTTTATATTTTTATATGTATTTTATGTTTCAGAAAATTTTTTTCAATGTTTTAAGACTTTTAGTTTTATATTTTTAATGTTCTTAACTATGTTCAATATGCACTTGAACAATTAAATAGATATTCGCTCTATTTAATTCGAGAATAGTCTTAGTTTTGGTAGATTTATAGCACTAATAGTCAATTTTCATTCGACTTTCTACAACACTGTGTAGACACTAAAAACACTTTAACCAATCACTAAACTATTCACTTTTTATTATTAAGCAGTTGATTTCTTTTTGTAGGAACAGATCATAAAAATGATCCTCTACCAAACTGCGCCAGTTATGTTTTAGGTATTTGATAAACTTTATTTTTTTAAACTTGGGAATTATCCCAAGTCTTTGTTTATTTAAATTTCTAAAATATAACAAATTTATTAAAGGTTTACGTTTTGCTTATTTGAGAGTTGACACTGAATTGAATTTAAAATATAAGTTACTTATTTTACTTTACGTTAATTATGCACATTTTGCATTTTGAGAATAGAAAAATACTGTGAATTTGAGAATGAACAATATAATGAATTTATGTTAATTATGCAATTAAAAGTTTCATATTAAATTAAGTTTAACACAAGTTTAGGAATTTGTTTATTCAGCAAATGGTCTGCTCTATATGATACATTGTTGTTGTTGTGACGCGATGTTGCCTGTCAGTGTAGTAGCAATACGTAACTACTTCAGTGAATAGATCTTTGAACGAGGTCCATTTATCGTAATCGCCATAGAAGGATGGTATGTCTATTTGCGGCAACTTGACCCTTTGCTCTCCATGTGGCTTAACCGTAATACGTTCTACCAGCTCCTGGCATTGTTGTAATCGTATTATGGTGGTTTCCACTAGATTTTTTATCGTGCCGTAGTAATCTTCGACGAAATAATTGATTGTCTTATCCTCTTCATCTGTTTCTACCATTATTGTCGCGTGCAGTTGGTAGATGTCACGTATTTGTCCTTACAGTTGAAGGTACTCCTTCGGATAATCTTCTTTATCCAATTTGCCTTCGATTGCATAGATTTCTTGGTGTAAATGCCGCATGTAAAAATCTTGCCGCTTGAATACTGGATTCAAGCGTTTAGCTAAGGCGGAGGCTTGTTGGATTGCTGGTTGCCCATGTTTACATTTACTTCCAATTGTTCTTAATGGCTCTCCGAATGAAATTCGCCATCTTTGAAATCGGGCTGAGAATCCGTATCCCAGATCGAATTGTCGGTCGATGGACCCGTTGGTGTGCTCGGAGACCCTGCATTCAATCAAGCGTAGGCACATGTCTGCTAGAAGCCACTTACAGTCATCCTGTGTTGTTTTCCTAGACGAACGATATTGATGCGAGTTCGCTATTGGTGGTGATATAGCCAAAATCTTCTCGTCGTTTGCGATGAAATCCTGATAGGCCACCTTCACATATGATATTTTCTTTTCCAAATAGCTTTTGGTCTATCGGGAACTGCTGTCCTTTTTATAATTAGATAGCAACTGACCTAGGTTGGCAGTGATCCATGTTGGTCGAGTAATAGTTGTTCCATGTTTTCACGAATATTATTCGTTTTGCTGCGGTTCGTTGGTGGTTGGCGCAAACAACCTCGCATCGATGATTTCCTGCGACGTGAGTTAGGATGGCGTGATATCTCCGGATTATTGTTGTCGTATGCTGTTCGCCCTGTTCAATGTTATGGCCAGGCAGCTGTACTCGGAACACCAAGCCTTTGATTTAGTTGTTATATAGGCTGGTTGATACGCCGGTTGTCGTGTATTGTTGTTTTTGTTGTACCGGGCTACTTGGAATAGTGTTGACTTCAAATCTCGTTATGCCGAGATCCAGCTCGAAGGACCAATGAAAATCCTAAACAAACTGTCTAGAATTATTTGAATTTAAAATAAAATTAACACACTGAACTGTTGCTGTTGTATAAATCGACTACGAAACTTTATTTGTCAACGAAGTTTTTATAAATACATAAAAAAGCCAAAGAAAGACAAAATACAAAAATAAAAAAATCCGCTTTTTACGTTTACTTTGATTTTGTCGTCATTCATTATGTAATTTAAAAAGTAGTCATTATAAAACCCATGAAAGTTTTTTATGTGCGGTTGCGGTATACTTTACCTCCCAAGGAGTCTAATAATGAGAGCATTTTAATTCTTTCAGGATGCATAGCATTCTCTGATCCGCCGCCTAGGTTTACTTATTTACGCTCACGAGAGGTCAAACAATTAATTTAAACACCACAACTTACATTTTTTTTTTAAATATTTTTTATTGAAATTTTATTTAATTAAAATTACTTTATTAATTTTTTTTTGTTTCGTTATATAATTTTTCCAATAAAATCCTAGGAAAAAAACATTTTCATTGTTTAAATATTGTGTTTTTGATTTATATATCTATATAAATATATATATTTATGTATGGAAGGTATAATAATAATAATAATATATAAATTATAATATTTATTTAATACGACATTAAATAATATATAATAAAGATTGATAAAAATACTAAAAACTAAATGGAAGTTTTAAATTTTGACTTTTTAATTAAGGTTATAAAATAATAAAAAAAAATTAAAATCGCACGACTAAAATTATTTATTATTATTTTCTTTCTTCAATAAATCACAGTAAAGTATATTTATAACTTTTTGTTAATTATTTTATCATAATCATATTTTCTTAAAAAAAAAAATTAATAATTAATGAAAAACGGAATAATTAAAGTGTTGTCAGCAAGTTCGCAATTTAATACATTTTTGATTTGCTGTCTCTTTTAAAATATTTATATGTATTAAATATTAGATATTTTGGTTGGAAACATTTTGGGTTATATATTTATGTAATTTACGTTAAAAAATATAATTGATTACATAATAAAAAAAAATCTATAATAATAAAACAATATTATGAACACATTTTCTATGTTTTATCGCCATTTGTTAAAAATATATAACTATTATTATAAAACGGAAATTACTAACTAAATGCACTACATTTTTAAAATTAAAATGGAATATATTTCTGTAAATTTTTACTTTATGTTTTTTTTTGGCAAAATTCTTTAAAACAGTTTCGTTCTAAATTAACTAATAATAATTTAAAACCTTTCTTATCTTATATTTCATTAAACATCAACAGAGTCATCTTTCGAATATTGATTTTCCTTGTATATTGTGTGACGGAATGATTTACGTTGTAGGCCTTCAACTAATGTCTCCTGTGTGGCAAGAAATATTTTCGAATTAGTATTTAGAACAAAAATAAAAATAATTGTTATAGGCATCCGTTATATTAAACTATATAATTAAAAATAAAAATTAATTTTAAAATTTGATTCTCCCGTCATATTGGGCATTTCAAATAGTCTGCATTTGTGTATTTAGTTTATTTTTAATTATTGTTAAACCATCACCAATTTAAAGCAAGAACAAAAAATTATAATCAAACCTCAAAATGTGCTGTAATTTTCTTTCCGGCCACAATTCGTTTGACAACCTCTGGTGGCTTATCGGTACTAGTATTATCGGTAATCGAAACATTTTGATAGTCATGGCTAGTTCGTGATACACGTGGTTGAATTTGAGGCCGAGTTAATGGTTTATTACTTTGTTCTAATGTACAAGAGTGTTTGTGTATTTGGTATTGGTGTTAGATGTTAAATAAAAGCAAACCAATTCAAAAATATAAAACAAAAAAAAACCACAAAAAAAATCAAATAAAATAAATAAAAAGAAAAAACATAAAGGTTCAAAAGGATATAAGCAAATACCTCCAAGTCGGTTTAATCCAGCTGCAAGGTCACGAACTGATTTCTTTTCCATAGCTGCACCGGGCGAAATGCCAACAATGCTCCCACCTCCACAACTGTTATTGTTGCCGGAAATGGCCGCCCCAGGCGAGATTCCGACAATTGAACCACCGGACGATTTTATATGTAGCACATCGGCTGCAAGCAAATGCGTTTTGTTTTAGGCTGCTCGCTAGGCCAATAAAGTATTAATTATACTTACAATTATCCAAACTACCCTGTCGGCCACTTCCATCGGATCCCAAAAAGTCCAATGATTTCGATTCATTGCTACCGGCCACACTCCACGGTCGATTTTTACCGCTTACACCACCCATACTACTCGTCATTATTGAACTATTATCATCATCGTCGTTTGTATGGTGTGACGACGACGTATAGTGCTGGTGCGTTGATTTATGATGATTCGACGTATACTGTGGCATATGATGATGTTGCAAACTAAGTGGTTGATGATCATACTCTTCGGCCAGCGAACTATCATTTTCAGTCTTTAATTTAATTAAGGGCGATTTTCGATCAGCTAACGGAGAATATTTTTCTAAATTATCGCTTGAGCGCGACCTCGAGTTCCAAGAATTTTTCATAACTGGTGATACCCGATCACCGCGTATTATTTTCCTTTCCTCCAAAATCGGTGTTGTCTCCTCGGACGTTAAATTATACCGTGTATCGTCCCGGCTCATTGTTGGACTATCTACAAAACTTAACGAACTGCATTCTTCGGATGTAGGCGAAACGAGTGGCGTTAGAGTTGACGGGGTTGCCGAGCCCGGTCCAAAAAATGTTTCTAAACCTTCACCTAGCGTTTGTGTTTGTAATTCCGGCATTAAGGGTTTCGTTGGGGCTCGTGTTTTTGCCCGTTTCGGTCGCCCCTTCACCAAGTGTTGTAATTGAAGTGAGGCACTCGGTAATTCAGTTATTGAATCACCATCATTTCCATCATCATCTTTATCGTTTAGTTGGGAATTCGAATGCGAGTTTGGATCAAGTAAATCGGGTATGTGGCTTAAACTCAAATTCTCAATACCAAGTCCTACAACTGATTGTGGTCGAAGTTTTCGGGCGACGGAACGACGTTTTGTTGGCAAATGTGGTGTTGCCTGATACAAAAATAAAATTAAATTGCAAAATTTAATCCAAGTTACAAAACAACCGAATTTACTAAAATGTAATATACTAAGGCTATATAGACAATCTCAAGTGAACTTACAAGATTTAAATATTCCAATTTCTATTTTACATATTTTTTGCGCAAGCAATAAAAAAATTTATAAATTTTAGAGAAAAGGAAATATTTTAAATTCTACACTAAATTTGTTTTAATAAACGCATGCCAATTTTATGTATATAGACTTACTGTTGGTGAATCTAAACCTAAATTCGGTAAATTTAAGTCACACCGATCCACAGATGCGAATATGCTTGTATCCTAATCGAGTTAAGAATTTTGTTTTTGTGAATTTTTTTGGATTCGGCGATGAAATGAAATTAAATATGAAATTTTGATGTGAATTTTTTATTGGCATGTTTATTCCGAACCAGTCAGAAAAATGCTAGATTAGAATAATAAATAATATCATACCTGACTCGAACGACGAATTACGTCCGGAGTTAGGTTATCAGATATCATGTACGATGAATCCGAAATACTTAGTCCCTTTTGATAACGGGTTAAGGCTTCTAAGACTTCGTCGGTTGCACGATCGGCTATCATGCTTGCGATTGATTGCTCGATTTCACTAAAAAAAAGAAAAGAAAATTATATTACTAGGATAGGACCAATAATTGATCGGTCGACAATTAGTTACCTTATTTTATTCATAATTTCTGTGCCAGCACTGTTAAACATACAACTTTGGATAAATTCTTCAGGAAATACTAATCGCTCCATACATTGTTTTCGCAAATCATTTATAACCGTTTGATTTCCGAGCGTTTTAGGACAATGATCGATTCCGGTTTGCAGCATAGAATTCAATATTTCTTCTAAATACAATTTTATCGAATCATTTATTTCCGATACAATTTTATCGAGTTTTGTTTCGATCGGATGAGGATCACAGCGCAATGATTCCTGTAACTTTGGCAATAATTGTTTACAATTTTCGGCATCGTCGAGTAATCGTTGTATATTTATATCGAGCGAATTCTGTTGTATGGACATAGTTTCTTGGCATTCGGCCACAATTTTATCAACTAATTGATGTGTAGACGATAGTAAGAAACCATGTTGCAAACGAAAACCATGCCCATTAATGCGTTTAAATCCGTTACAATTCCGTTGTAAATATTCCTGCATTTTACGCATTAAAAGATCAGTTTTTTCCGGATGACTTTTTAAACATGGTGCCGTATCGAATAGAGGGAATGGAATATTTTTCATCGAATAATTATTTTCGAGTGCGTATACAATATCGGAAAATCCTTGCAGCGTAATATTATTACGATCGAGACTTATCCATTTTAGTTTTGTATTAATTTGCAGAGCTTTTGCCAATAGTCGTGCCCCAATGTCGCCCATATAATTTGACGATATATCCAATTCTTGTAGACTTTGATTTGAACCCAAGGCATTCACAAAATTATGCAAATCAGTTTTTAATTTATTATCGGATAAAACTAATTTTGTTAATAGGCAATCATCTTTTTGTATAAAATTAACTAAGGAATCCATTACGGTCGATATATTTTTGGTTTTCATGCCCAAAAAACATTTTGTCATATATAAACATCGTATCGAGGGATTACGGCCAATTGCTGTTACGACCGACGCCATTTCAGCATCTAAATTATTGTCACTGATATCGAGGCTATGCACAACACGTACACCATGTATACATGATTCGAGTACATGGGCACCATGGAGGCCTAATGAATTACCACTTAAATCTAAATATAAATTTGCTGTCGATTCATTGCAAGCGAGGCCGAGTAGTAGATTTCTGTAAATAAATATATATTTTGATAAGTTCGATATTACTCTGTGTATTATTTATTAGTTAGCTTACTTTAACGCCTCTAGTGGTAATTTACAACAGGCTATGTTCAAATGTTTTAAGCTAAGCGAGCTTGTAAAAAATTGTTTATATGATGGTGGTATCTCTTTGCCTTTCTTTGTGCTAAACGAATTATGAGATACATTTAAATAGGATAGATGTGTTCCGCAACCTCGTAATAGTGCACCAAATAGCTGAAATATAAACATAAAATTAGTCTTCATTAGTTAAATGGACGTACATATTAAATTTTATGTATGAGGAATGATTTCAGCCCACAATTTATTATCACGTTCGCGGACGTGATTGCTATAGCATTCATACAATTTTTTCGTTTTTTAAGAAATAGACGACATATTTTTCAATTCAGAACAATACATTTCTTTCCGCGACGAAATATCATTGTAATTACGTAAAAGTTATCAAATTTGTGTAAAACACATTTTGAAAGTTTCCACCAACGTGTTATTATTCAATTTGACGGTAAACATATTCTTTTATCGTAAGCAAAGAGCTAACAAGCTTCATTCAAACACAAGTCTATAAAATATTGCTAAACGAAGTAACCATTTGCCACTTAGTATTGGAGTAAAATATTCGTTAGGGATCGATAGGTGTTAAAGCGGAATGTATATTTCATTTAGTTTTCGATGATTTAGTGTTCGTAACGTAATAATTAGGCTAATAAATAGGGTAGATGGAAGTATTTATTTATTTTTTAGAAAGTATTAATTATCCAGTAGATTTAATGTCCTTTGAGTTATTACCCCCTTTTCATTCACCTACTCACACAATTACAGTATACCACCTTCACATTGCAAGCTCCATGCCAAGCTATACACTGACATGGACGCTGGATTGATGCTGAATTCTGCACATCAACAGAGGCTCTTAGTTGTCTTTTTCACCGATCGTATTCGATGACGATTGCATCCAGCCTCTGGTGGGAATCGAATCCAGTACCTTCCGGTTCAAGTGCTGAAGTTTTAACCACTGCACCACATTGTCCGGTTTATCATTAAATTGCTCAAGGCACGACTCAGCCTGAGAACATCAACAAGGTCTGCTCCAGATTTCAATAGCTCTACCAATTGCTGAAGAAAAATCAGAAAAGCCCGACCGCTGGGATAATTGTCGGTGCTTTGAAGGTTGGAATCGACAGACACGTCAAAATAAACGGCACATTCCGCCTAAAACGCCAACGCCATTTGTGGGAGTTTAATTTTTGATAATTTTATTATATTTGATTTAATAAAAATTTTGAATCGTTTCATTTCGATCTGATACTAAGTTTTATACTGTTTAAGCGCCCGTTCAAGGGCATTATCGGAAAAATTCCGAGAATTTTTATAGTACCCTCAATTTTTTTATTTGCAGGTTGATCTTTAAAACTTTTAAAAATAGGTAGTTGGGATGAGGGTACTATAAGTTTGTTGATCGTCGACGCGGTTGATATTCTGTAATCCAAGAAGATGTATGATCAATTGTAACGATCACTGGAAGCATTGACATTCCAAGGAGGAGCCTAAGTAAATTAGAACCAGCAAGCGTTCTATTCGTTTCAAACTGTTGTTCAACCTAACATTTCGTTGGCGCCAAGATCGCCTCATCTTATTGAACTAGATTTTTATTGCGGGAATATTGCAAATAGGAGGTCTACAAAGCTAAACCAATACAAACGACCAGTACAATAATTTGGGGAATTCGCCATGCAACTCTTCAGGCTTCTATAAACAACTTTTTGATTTTGTCAACTACTAGATACCAAATATCGATATAACATTCTCAATTATCCACTGTAACAACCATTTCGTAAGTTTATGAAATGATTTCGTGATTGATTGATTGGACTGTAGAACCAAATTCTTGGCAGGTGATCCCGATTAATGCCGGGCCTATTTCTACAGCCTGTTTACACATAACAATAGGAGGGATAGGAAAGGTATTTTTTTTTGGGATGGAACGACCCGGTTTCAGACACCTAGCGATCGTACGGCACAACACAATTCTAATCTACTTCTAACTCCTAGACGGAGGATAAAGGCTTAATAGGTTTAATGGATAACGATGGTATTGGTCTTCAACAGTTGCTTCTCTAAATCAGCAACCTGAGGGAAAAATTCTATTATTTCACGTACATCTGGAAATTTCCTGAAATTTAATTCTAAATTAATGCTTTCCTGCTTCCTAAACAAATTGATTGATTGAATCAGCCCAGTTACAGACATCTAGATAAAGTCGATAGTTAGTAACACAATAACAACGCAATTCTAATCTACACAATCTACAAATGGATGCTTCATTTGCCAAAACGATTAGCTCCGTAAAACAAAAAGTTAATAAAAAATGAGAAAATACAAAAATGGTTTTAAAATTCCTTTTAAAATTGCAACGACATTTGCATTCGACATATACTGTGGTGGCCAGTAAATTAGGGACAGCGGCTTTAATATATTTATAACCCTCTACTTAAAGATGCCCTTCGTTTTATTAACCTGACATCTATTGTTTACTAGTTATACTTAGCCCTATTATTAAAAAGTATCATTGTAAGGAACTTCATTAATCACATATTTATGTAATTCCCCTAAAAAGTTAAAAACGTCAAAATAAGAGTGGACAAATAATTAGGGACACGTTGTAGTTCTTCAAATTTTTTTAAATCTTTATTCTTTAAAATACAAAATTCGTATTTATTAAATAGATAATACCGCTTTTTATCGAAATTTATCAATAAACAATTTTTATTTTATAAAAATGGGACAAGCTGCTGATTGTTCACCTGAAGAGAAACGATTAATTTTAAATTTGCGTAATGAAGGAAAATCGTACCGCGAAATTGCTTCAACAATGCAATGTTCGAAAAATAAGGTCGCTTACGCGATAAAAGGAAAAAAATCTCACAATAAACGGGGCGTAAAGCGAAAAACAACGCCTCAAACCGATCGTCGAAACCAAATCTTTTTGGTTCTGATGGCAAACAATACGTCCGAAGACCAATAAATAAAGAATTTTGCCCGCAATATACAAAGAAAACAGCATAGAGGCAACATTAAATTATGGGGATGCTTTTCATATTATGGTGTTGGACCTATTTATTGGATTAAGGAGATTATGGACCAGCACATCTACGTTGATAATATCCTACAAAATGTAATGTACTCATTTATGCTGAATATAATATGCCTCTACGATGGGTGTATATGCAAGATAACGACCCAAAACATACTTCGAGGAAGGCTACACAGTTTTTTTGGACAAAAAAATCAATGTCATGACTTGGCCAGCGCAGTCACCCGATTCCAATCTTATTGAGCATCGATGGAAAGACCTCAAAGTTGCTGTGGCCTCCAAAAAAAAACAAAAATCAGCGCGAATTATGGTTGGCAGTTCAGGAAGCCTGGAAGGCGATACCAATTGAAAGATGTCGAACCTTAATCGACTCTATGCCACGTAGATGCCAGGCAGTCATTGAAAATAAAGGGCAGGCTACTAAGTACTAAAGATTCCCTTATGAATTTTCTTATAAATAGCACATAGAATTTATATTTTTTTAACATTATTGAATTGTCCCTAATTTTGTGACCAGCACTTTATTACATTTATGAATTACAAATAGAAACCAGTGGGTTAGAAATACGACCTCATTTATTTTTTATAACAAACTGCAAACGTACTAATCAAAATAGTACTCGAAATTAAATATAATATTATAAATATCTTATATTATTGTTTTTCATGTTATTTTCCGCTGTCCCTAATTTTCTGGCCACTATATAGTCGAATCAGGTATTCAGAATTGGGTGGGGATTTAGAAATGGACTTTAGAGAAGTTCTGGAGTTTGGCCGTGCTAGGCAAGTTTTTAACCAATCACATTCATGTTTTCAATCATCCGGTATGGTGAGCTAAACCGAGACTCCAACATAAATTCCGGATGAAGTTCTATAATTTTTCTACAAAACAAATCCGAAAACAATAGGCCAAGGAACTATCCAGTTCCTCCATTCACCACAGCCGAAACAAACTTGACCTTAACCCGCTAAGAGATGGTCCAGTCAAATCTAGCTTCCCAAAACTAAAATTTGTTAGAATTCCAATCCAGTCCAATTCATACCCAAAATTAATTTATGCATCTTCCGCAATATACTGTCTAGAAACAGATTACTGAAACAATTCCGCACATGTCAGTGTTTCAAAAAAGATCAAGGTTGATGGCCCGAACAGAGAATAAAACCACGCGGAATGCTTCTTACAAAATTGAGCAAGTCGTTGAACAGGATTTAGTACTCAAATCAATTGATATTCATGACTGACGTTCCCATGGAATTGCGAACCTGTTTCGAGAAATGTTGTTGAGTCAGATATAAGTTCTTTCATAGAAAATAGTGCGAGCAGTAAGCAATGTATAAAAACTAGTCAACATTAAAAGCACGAGGCACATCGAAGATTTACTTGTCCTTACAAACGAAGATACAAATTAAAAACCATTTTCCCTTTGCCATGCCGTAACACATATCGCACATGAAATGAAAATTTCATAACGCATTTGGATTTTGACATAAAATTGTACGAAATTGTATGGAAATGCAGTTTAGGAGAGGAGTTAGAGAAACCACTAATACTTTTACGGAATAGTCTAATTTCGACGCTGTTGACTATATTTCAGAGCTTCATTTTCAGCCACATCGTTTTTTGTAAAATTAAATTTTGAATTATGCGTTTTTGTTTTTTTAATCTAAATATGGCTATTCGGGAACAAAATTACCAACAAGCGACGAATAGATTAAATCATATGGTGGACATTTTGGTGAAGTAGTGTGTGAAGTCGTACGTGGTCGTACTATGAATTATATAGTTCTTAATTTGATAAACATAACAGTACATACTAGTAAAGGTTTTGCGCATTCAGCCGGATTTTTTTTTTTTAATTTTTCCCGAATTTCATGACACATAGCGCATACCCAGACGGCTCTCACTAATAAATTGAGATCTAATTTGTCAAAAATGTAGAATAGTCTCATTTCTGTATCTACACCCGCTGTAATTAAATTGATTAAATGATAAACGTAATAACTTTCGGACCCACACTGGAATCACACTAAAAACTAGAATATCTTTTCAAACGTAGACAAAAAAATTTCGTCTGACAAAAAAGTGAGATTATCTCGATTGATCCAGATCAGTTCAAACTTTATATGGAAAACTCGGTTCAAATTTTGTTTTGGATCATAAATTTTGATTTGAAACCTAGTAGGCACCTTTGTGTTGTTGAGATATGAATGGAACCCTTGAACTGGATCAGATATTGCGTGAACAGGAATGAATACATGTAGCTTCTCGCATAAACGTTCGTAAAATAAGTTCAATAATTTATACTTTTCTCTATTCATCTCGAGTCTTTTTTTAGGCTTGGCTCCTACATAAAAAAGAGCCATGATGCCAAAAATCCAAATTTACACATTTCTTACTTAATTTAATTTTTTTAACATTTCGATAAATTATGCCGAGTGTCAAACGACACTCGTTACTGCAAAAATATTAAAAATTTTGACAAGGTAGCCGACTATGGTTTGATACTAAGGCTGCGGGACAAAAGTCGGGTAAATCGTTTACTATGGTAAAAATCGGATTTAGAACAGATTTTTCGATCAGTGTGCCATAGAGTTTTTCAAAAATAAATGAATTTACCGAAAAATTTACTTAAAATTGACTTTTACCCGACTATTGGCCCGCAGCCTAAGAATCGCTTGAAACGATAAACGACACGACTAGCGCAATCGCGGTGTATAAATATTTAACAATTTTTTCACCAGCTACATTAATCGTTTTTCAATTTTTTTTGCATTTCTTAATATTTGTTTTTCTATTAAGGCTGTGTGCCAAACTTAAGGTAAATCGTTTACTACGTTAAAATCCGGTTTTAGAACAGATTTTTCAATCAGTTTGCCATAGAAATTTTAAAAAATAATTGAATTTACCGAAAAATTTACTTAAAATTGACATTTACCTTAAGTTTGGCACACAACCTAAGGGAAGAATTGCGAGCGGCTAAATCGATTCCGAGTGGCTAAATCGTTCGCTAAATGGATTCCCTTAGGTCAAGGGCCAATACTCGGGTAAATCGTTAACTATGGTAAACATCGAATTTAGAACAGATTTTTTGATCAGTTTTCCATAGTTTTTGAAAAATAAATGAATTTACCGAAAACTTTACATTTACCCGACTATTGGCCCGCAGCCTTAGTATGGAAATAAAGCTGTTTTGCTTTGGCAAAGTTCGCTTAGCTTTAATATTAGCGGCCAATTTTGGTTTCATTAATATTTGTTTGTGAATTTCCAGTAACGGAAAATAATTGTTCATCATAGGCTGTGTGCCAAACTTAAGGTAAATCGTTTACTACGGTAAAATCCGGATTTAGAACAAATTTTTCAATCAGTTTGCCATAGAAATTTTGAAAAATAATTGAATTTACCGAAAAGTTGACTTAAAATTGACATTTACCTTAAGTTTGGCACACACCCATAGTTGGCTTTTATGTCAGTAGTAATTGTAATCTGAATCGGTTTTATGAAAATCAATTTTTTTTAGTTTCATTTAAAGTCAACTCTACTTTAATTACTACTGAGACAAACGCCAACTATGGCTGCGGGCCAATAGTCGGGTAAATCATTTACTATAGTAAAAATCGAGTTTAGAACAGATTTTTCGATCAGTTTGCCATAGAGTTTTTGAAAAATAAATGAATTTACCGCAAAATTTACTAAAAATTGACTTTTACCCGATAATTGGCCTGCAGCCTATGATGAACAATTATTTTCAGTTACTGGAAATTCATAAACAAATATTAATGAAACCAAAATTGGCCGCTAATATTAAAGCTAAGCGAACTTTGCCAAAGCAAAACAGCTTAAGGAGTATATCCTCTATCCGGTCGCAAATTAATTATTTGCGATCAGAAATATGGTTACTAGATTTATTTTGCCATGCCAATTCTCACATCTTTTTTAATTCTTTTCTGCGATTGTTAAGTAGAAATACGTAAAAATCCTGCGACATCGGAAAATGCGTGGCAGTCTTTTCGTAGATTTCTACTCTACAATCGCAAAATAAATTTAAATTAAAAAAAATGTGTCAACATTGGCACGGCAAATTAAATCTAGTAACCATATTTTACTCGCAATTAAATAATTTGCGACCGGATAGAGGGTATACCCCCTAAATATTAGCAAACTTGCAAACAAATTTGCGAAGAAATTAATAAAGTATCGGCTATAACTCGAATAATGCAGAGAACTCTAGAGGAAATTATATTCAGAATGAGAAAATTTCTAACAATAGTGCTCCTGGAGTTTGAATTAGGTTGGCTTGAGCCCTTTCCAATGAACGCCGACTGCAGATTATTTTACAGAAGTTTAGAAATGACACAGATTAAGTATTAGATCTAGCATTTTCTACCTTAAGAACTAGTTCTATTAAAGTTAAGCACTGTCTGATTCTCTTACTAAGGTTGGCAAGTACCATTTTTCCTATGCTTATGGATCTTATAATCTATGCCAAAAATCATCACACTCAAGCTTTGATTTATTTATTTATAAAGAAATCCATCCAAGAAAAAAAAATTAAACAAAAAAAAAAACAAATATTGATTTAACATTTAAAATTTTGAGAAATAATTCTTTAGGGTTTTTTCGAAGTTATCCTTTGATATTGATATTTTCCAAAATGTAAGCTAAATCAATGTGACCAAGCAAACCATTTCTAATAAGAGCCGCGCCCAAGAGAAATCGGCTATTTTAGAGCTTGTATATTTTATAATCTGTCCATCTTACGGCGGTAATCGACCCACATTTTCATGGAATTGGAATAGTAAATTTTGATCATAATCGCAGTCACTTTTCTTTAACAAAAAAAATCAAAACTTCTTTTGAATGCTTTCAATCTTTTTATGAGCACAGAATAGTATGGATTCCAGACCAAGCGGAATAGCTCCTTCGCAATACAATTTTCAATATGCCTATTGAAACTAGCGTTTTCGACCACCTTTTTTCGTACGATGCTATGTATCGAGACATTTAAGTGCCTATGTCTCTAATTAGTTTCAAATAAAGAATACAAGTAGGAATATTCCGGAGAACCAGCCACTTCTTCGGACAGTCAAACTTTATTGAAAGGGGTGGTAACCCAGAATAGTGTGCTCATACCATGTTAAAATTGTTGAATGTTACGAACTCACAACGAATTCACGACCGCGAAAAGATTCTTCAATCGGCTCTGCAGGCGGAAAACAAAAGTTTTTGGCCAATGCGGTCTAAGGTAATTAATCCTCAAAAACGAGCAATTTTTCGGCGACTACCAATGTGGTTATTGCCCATACAGATTTAAGAGCTTTTAACTCCATCCATGTCGTCGATTTTCGGTTAACTTAAGACAGAATGCAGATAACACGTTATGGAATATTGTGCTCTATTTTGGCATCCTTTTGACATCTATGTGCCGAATTTTAAGGAAACGTTCAATGTAAGGTAAAATTTAAAACTTTCAGACGACTTAGAAATAACACCCGAACAAAGGAAGATTACCAAATTGCCCAAATCAAATTTAAGAAGTTTTTGAAATTTGTTATCCGTCAAAAAAAAGATAGATGGGATAATGATTCTGAATTTCCGCTTCATTATAACTAAAGCGGAGATTCAAATCAATTTTCCTGTCTTTCTATTTTTCGTTAGCGTCTTCGTTAAACGTGTCAACACAACAAATTTCAAAAATTTGTTAAGTATAATCTGGGAAATTTGGTGACCATTTTTGTGAATATAAAGTTTCTGGTGATCCTGTGAGAATACCCACGCAGAAATAGCGACCGACAGTGCAATATAATTTGCGAAAATTCAATTTACAAAACAATTAAAATCCCCAATTTTAAGAGATTACTTCTCAGCGGTATCGTTAAAATACTGGCCCTATTTATCGGCATTGGGTTGGTACATCCTGGTATAGTGAGTGGTGGACTGAATTTTTACTGTAAAAAGCAACAATAGTTCTGGAGTTTTCACTCGATGGTTTCAAAAATCTTTTTGGTTAAACTAGTTAAAAACTTTCATATAGATATGGAAACCTGTGGTAAAAACTTTTGATATAGATATGGAAATTTATATTTGATGAAAATCAAATGGAACAAAAACGGTTAAATAGTTGTTGCTTACCAAAGGTAAGCTGTTGTGTTGCTTACCAAGTACAATCTGTCTAAAATTATTGGTAGTACAAATTAATTCGGTCCGTTTTTTTAATTTTAAAAATGCATTTATTTTAAAATAAAATGAATGAACAGATTAATTAAAATATTGTCCATGCTTACGGCTTTTTTCCACCTCTCAGGCAATTTTCGAATCCAATCTCGAAAAAATGTTTCGTCTTTTGAGACGATCCAAGTTTGATGCCAATTTTCAATTTCTTCGAAAGAAGTGAACCTGGCCTGCTAAATCGTGTTGCATGCGTTTCCATATATTTGTTTACGACTTTTGTAATGTGCGGCCGAGCGTTATCAAGCAGAAGAATAACTTTATCATGCATTTCCTCATATTCCGGTCGTTTTTCTCGTGATGCACGGCTCAAATGAATTAATTGTAGTCTGTGCAGATCTCCCATAAAAAAACTCTTTTTTGCTTGCCTTCAAAGGCTGGTTACAAGTAAAAAATCGCCTTTCCACGTCTCTTAATTTCAATTCATAAGGGACCCAATTGCCTTGCTTTTGAATCATGCCCATAGATTTCAATCGTACCCTCTGATGGAGTGAGGAATTCAGCGCCGAGCCAACGTCCACGTCAATGTAAAGGTTGACATGGAGCTTGTAATGTGCAGGTGGTATACTGTAGTTGTGTGAGTAGGTGAATAGGTGAATGGGTTAATGATGTGACGTGAATGCGTGGTATCACAATGGGCCAAAAATGGCCTAAGTGTCAATCGCTGAAACCTTCACAAGCACTCGATGTGCTTCAGCTTCCAATTAAAAAAAAAATTAAAACTTCCCGCAAATGCTGTTTAGTTTTCACAAAATCCGTCATATTCTACATCGTAAAAAACCACGGTTTGTATGAAACTCGAAGCAATACAAACTGAATGTTAACGGCAGATGTCTAATCTGTATGAACTGAGTGAATGCACTTGACCGAGAAACCTACAGAATGTTATCAAATGCAATCACCGCTCAAAACAGCGAATGGTTCACCTATGAAAACAAAGCTGAGCAACCAATTAAAGTCATGGCCAGAGGGCTACATCGTACATGCCCCAACGAAGAAATAATTGAGGAACTTCGCCAGAAAGGATTCAAAATTCTAAACGCTGTGAACATATTAAAGAGAAAGATTACTATAAACGCAAACGGTGAACGAGAAACAACCAAAGTTGGCCTCCCCCTTTTCATGCTAACATTTGACAAAGCTGAGAGCATTTATAAGGTATATGGAATCAAAGCAATCCTTAATATGAAAATTAAGATTGAAGCATTGAAAAAGAACCCTAGTAGAATGCCACAATGTTACAACTGTCAGGCGTATAACCACATACGCAAATACTGTAATAGGGAGCCCAGATGCGTAAAGTGCGCTGGGAAACATCTAACAAAAGAATGCAATAAAAGTAAGAACGAACCAGTGAAATGCATACACTGTGGTAATCATCACCCAGCAAATTATATCACCCAGGCTGCGAGGTAGCGAAAGAGCTGCAAAGAATGAGAGACAACAAGAGAAATTAAACAAGTCAGATTTCTCAACCTAGGATGCAATCCTACTCAAAACAAATCCCCTTAACTAGCGACAAAGTAAGAGAAGGCATATCATATGTACAAATGGCTAAACAGAACGAAAATATCAGGAACGCTCCAAGTCAGGAAACAAGAAATACTTCAGAAGCTAAACGCTATCAATCTGCATCTGGCTGGGCAGTACCAAAGACTAGAATCTATGGACGAGCTACTGAAACAACAAGAACAGAGACTAGGAACACTAGAAAATGTATCGATGATCCAAGATAAAAGAATCACGGATGCGTCAAGTAAAACTAGTAACTCCACTAAAAACATTAATTCTAGTCAAAACAAACTTATCAAGAAAAAATAATGACACACTATTTAAGAATTGCTACCTGGAATTCAAATGGCCTAGCTCAACGCATTTCAGAATTAGAAGTATTTTAAAACACAAAAAAATTGATATATGCCTAATCTCAGAAAGTCATTTTACCAGAACCTCGTATGCCAAAATATGTGGATACCAGTGCTATCAAGCTCTACATCCAGCAGAAAGAGCTAGAGGCGGGACAGCAATCTTTATTAAGGATAATATAAAACACCACGAAGAATTAAAAATAGAGGAGGAAGCTATGCAAGTAGCTACTGTATCTATCGAAACCAAAAACAAAAGAGCTATAGTATATCAGCAATCTACTATCCACCCAGATATAACCCAAAAAAAGAAGATTACATCAAACTTCTTAAATCGCTTGGCAATAATTTTATTATTGGAGGCGACTTTAACACGAAACACATATTCTGGGGATCAAATAGAACTAGTCCCAAAGGAAGGGAGCTATTTGAAGCAGGCAAGACATTAAAATGTGAGTTTCACTCCAGTAGAAAGCCAACTTACTGGCATACGGACCCAAATAAAATTCCTGACCTTCTGGATTTCTATATATCAAGAGGTATCTCCGAAAACTACTTAGCAGTTGAAAATGAAGAAGGGCTATCGTCAAACCATTCTCTAGTTTTAATGACAATAAGCGACACGGTAATAAGGAAGGCAAACCCTCCAAGACTAATAAATAACAAAACCAACTGGGAATACTTTCGACAGCTAGTCGAAGAAAGCATCAACCTACAGGTGCAGATCTCGAACGCTTATACGATAGAAGAACTAGAAAACCTCATTGAAAGTTTGCAAAAAGCGGCCTGGGAAAGTACTCCTGATCAGCAAGAAATATTACAAAAAAGTATATACTATCCAGTTGAAGTGAGAGAGTTGGTTAAGAAAAAAGAAGAGCTCGTAAGACTTGGCAGAGAACCAGAGCCCCTGAAGACAAAACAATCCTAAACAACTTGTGCAAAAAATTTAAGCTACTTATAAAGGAGATTAAGAATGAGTCAGATGCAAGCTGCCTAAGTACCTAATTTGACAGGTAAACCTGACACAGACTATTCCCTGTGGAAAGCCACTACTATTCCCTGTGGAAAGACCTCTGGATACGACTTGATAACAGGGCAAAAAATCAAAGCTCTACCAGAAAAAGCACTAAGGAAACTACAGCACATAATCAATACTATCTTTAGACTATGTTGTGTCGGAACACAGTATATTGTGTCGGACAGTGGAAAGTAGCGGAAATCATAATGATTCCAAAGCCTAATAAATCACTAAATGACAAAACATCGTATAGGCCTATTTCTTTGTTAACAACATCAAACATTTTCGAGAGACTGTTTCTCAAGAGATTAAAGCCAATTATAGAGAGCAGAAATCTTATACCAGAACATCAATTTGGGTTTCGAGAAAGGCACTCAACGATAGAACAGGTACATAGGATTACTGATACAATTGAACAGGCGCTGAAAAAAAAGGAAGTTTGTTCAGCAATATTCTTAGACGTAGCCTAAGCATTTGATAAGGTTTGGCACCGTGATCTAGAATTTAAGCTCCAACGAGATTTGCCAAAACAACATTCTGAATTGCTAAAGTCTTACATCAACGACCGTTACTTCCGGGTGAGACAGAAAGGGGAATACTCTAAACTGAAGAAAATATTGGCAGGGGTTCCTCAAGGCAGTGTTCTAGGCCCCGTATTATACCTCCTGTATACAAATGATCTACCAAACATAGAAGAAGCTAGAATAGAAACGTTTGCTGATGACACAGCTGTTATGACCACCGATGCTAGTATGGTTGAGTCCACAAGAAAACTACAAAATGCTGTTGATATGGACGAATCGAAATCAACACACATCAACTTTACAAATAGGAAATTAGAATATATTCCGATTAGACTGAATTCACAACAAATACCATATTCTGGCAATGCTAAGTACCTCGGCATGACGCTAGACTCTAAACTCAGGTGGAAATCGCATGTTAAAAAGAAAAGGCAAGAACTGAATTTAAAATTCAGAAAAATGCACTGGCTTATTGGAAGAAACTCCGAACTGACAACGCACAACAAACTGCTGTTATATAAACAAATCCTAAAACCTATCTGGACGTATGGTATTCAGCTTTGGGGCTGCGCAAGGAAAACTACAGTGAAGAACATTCAAACACTTCAAAATAAAGTACTACGTAGCATTGTGAATGCTCCTTGATACATTAGAAACGACAATCTCCATCGAGACTTAAACATGGAAAACGTCAGCGATGAAATACAAAAATTTGCAAGGGGTCATGTACTGCGACTGCAGCAGCATGACGAGGAGCGCCTAAAAAGCGCCGAAAAAGAACAAAGCCTTTAGAATTAGTGGTTCCTTAAGCCGCTAAAATCAAAAGACTGACAGGGCTGGGATGGATCGATAGGTCTCATCCCACAAGAATCGACTACCTACTTAACTTATAAAACAATTACTAGATAATCCATATTATTAGTTGTAATATTATACAGAAATAAAGATTTCTTAAAAAAAAAGAAAAAAAAATTATTTAATCTTTGCAATCTGTTCTGGGGTTGAATCACTCCCATCTCTTTCGCAGTTCACTTTTCTCGTTCATACCGTACGCAGTCGCCTGCCAAAACGAGGGCGTACGGCTATACATAGATCCGATTTTATCACCATCTGCACATTGCATTGCTCCATGCCGGCCTACACTGGCATGGAAGATGAGTGGGCCTATGAGTTTTGTCCTCCTACAGGGGTTGTAGTTGTGTATGGAGATTAAACCAGGAAGACCAAACATCTCAAACTTTAGCCTTGTTAAGATAAATGCCTAAAACGACATCCAGCAGATAGCTACTATCTTTTGATAGGCTCGCTGCTTAACCGATCCTGTTGTTTGAAAAGTTTATAGGCCAGCAAAGCAGATCATAATAGCCAAACTCTAAGAATTACGTTGCCAAAAAAAAGGTTACAACATTAAATCAAACACCAAGTTTAGCGTCTATAAGTTACTGTACTTTTCAAAATACATTATGCAGTTTTATTTTCGTCTAAGATTTAACAATCACGATGCAATCACACTTACGAAGTATGATTTATTAAAGATAACGTACCAGCTAAAATTGATATAATGATTTTTGACGGTTCCTTTAATTACTGTTTCTAAGAAAAATCAAAAGATTGCTGATTATCTGAAAAACATGTGATTCTTGTATTTGTCGCCTTTCCACTAATCGTCTAATACAGTTTTTATATATTGATTTTGGATAAATTATTTTATATAGAGTCAGCGAACAATAATAAATAAAAAATTTCGGGGCACTATCGTAATCTTCACGTTAATATAATGAAGAACATGGATATCGAACAATCGTAACCCTGTTTTTATAGTATAAATTATAATTGGCTAAGTTTTAGGTAATAAATCGTAAATTGTACTTACATTTTCTAATGTAATATCCGTTGCTGATAAATTTAAATGTTCCAAAACATTCGGTTGAGCAAGGAAATTATATAAATTCTAAAAAAATAAATAATTTTTATCATTTTATCAACATGTACCATTATTCCTCATCATACTTACGTTAATATCATCTTTTAAACAATTACCACTTAAATCTAAATGTGTTAAGGTATTTGAAATACTTTGATTTAAAAATAAGGAATGTGCTATTTGATTAACCCCTTTCGATGTTAAACCACAATGTGATAAATACAGTTTGCATAAACCTTTTGATACTTTTGCTATTGGCCCAGCTAAATGTATTGCACCTATATTAATGCGTGGGAAGGAAAACAGAACGAATAAAAATTAGTTTTTATCTACTAGGTATTAGCTATATGTTTTGCATTCAGATGAAACAATGATGATGATGATGATGATGATGAAGATGATGAAAAAGATGGATTAATCAATTCAAACACAACTTTGCATTCAATACCAAAAATAAAATTTTTTTGAACGGCTTTAAAAAATTGGAGAGACAAGAAGAAGTTTATGGAAAATCCTTTTGCCAAAACAAACATTAATGAAATTAAAATTTCGTTTATTATTCTTCTTATCCCGAATAAATTATAAAATAGAACGAGCAATTCTTATTTACTTTTAATTTTACACAAGCATCCCTTAATTTACGCGGTTGCAATGAAAGCGGCTCGAAATTTCGGCACACAAATCGAGGGATAAATGTAATTTACTATATAGAGATTTTTTAACAATTTGATTGAACAAAAAGTAAAATTCGTGCAAAATTATATAAAAAGGAGGTAAATTTGAAGATTTTTTTTTGTTATTCTTAATAAATTACCAAGCTTAACTTGAAAAGCCAGATTAGTAATTTCTATATCTCGATCATGGAATTAATGTTAGACATGCTAAGCAAGGTGGTTTTCATAACGAGTAAATTTAATTTTTAATTTAACAAAGACAGAAAAATGCAAGGAATGTCAAACCTTGCACTAATTTCCCAGCTAGGGCACATATCGATGTTGCACCTATATAAAAAATAATTGAATTAATGTTGTTTCATGTTTAGCTCAAAAAAAAAATCTAAATAAAGTGTATAGTGTTGAATGGATCGTGGATATTGTATATTCATTACTTCTATGTAATATAAAAACTATTTTGCTTTACAATTATTTTTACAAGAAAATATTTTTTACCTTTATCCTCAATCACATTATGACTTAAGTCAATTGATTTAATCGCCGGGTTATTATTTGAAATCACAGCTACAGCTAATTTATGTAAAAAATCTGATTTTAATCCTAAACTTTCTAAATGTAATTCTTCTAACCACATTGAACGTCTTAATATATGTAACATTCTTTCTAGTGTTTCGCTTGATAAACGAGAATTGGTTATTTTCAAACCGCGGAAAAACGTATTATATTCTAGTGCTGATACAATTGCCATTAAATCTCTGAAAAATACAATAAAAAAATATTAGTTTAAATCTCGTTACACAATATAGATTATTATTATTATTATAGTTACTTGGAATCTAGATGATCGAAATCCTTTAAATTAAGTATTCTATTATCGTGCGACAGGTATATCGTATCAATGTCCCATGCCACCTCTTCTCGATACGGAACATTATGATAGTCACACATACTTGCATATTGCATACTAAACCCACCGCATGGGCCAATATTTTTTGGATCCGATGACCGTATCTCGTCCGAAAATATTTGTTCGCGTTCGATTGGTTGAACATCGATTTTTCTAATTATATGTTTTAATGGCACCATAGGAAATAGTTGTTTGATCGCCGATGCTAAATCGGTTAATATAACATCGGCATTTGAACTAAAATTTCCGGCGTCGCCTGTTGTCACAAATGAGAAGACCCGGTCATTTGTAATTATTGAAAAATGTGTTGGATTTTTACTGTCGATTGATTGGATATCTAAGTAATGAAAATTGCAGTCTATCTGAAATAAAGCAAATATGGAAATACAATTATTAATTTTCAAATTTATAGCCAAGAAGTCTAAAATATTTTTTTTTACATCATTTATTTTGTTATTCTTCACAAATTTTTTTAATCACACCTTTCGGAGCATAGGGCGCGGCTTGCTATATCGCATACAGATTTGTCTAATTGGGAAACCTTATCTAGTTACCTTATTTTTCGTTCCCATAATAATAATGCGCCTCTCATCCATGAACGTAGATCGATCGACGTTGCGGCTGTACTCGCCACCCTCGAAAGCTCATCATAAGTTATACCTTGATATAAAGAACAGCAGTTCGTTTCAGTTCAACTATTTTAGTACTTCTAGGCTTGAAATTGAGCCAACACTTGTCAATTCAAAATGTAGGGAAGTTATTGATATTAGTATGTGCTGAAATTTGATATTCAATTGGAAAATGACTAATGCCAATTCTTCAGGCTTCGTAATAGGGAAATTGCTGAGTTACTTTCTGTTGAACATTATCAAATCTGAGTTTTGTCGCATCCGACTAAGCCAGCACACTGCGGTCAATCCACCCGATTGAGACTTATTACAAAGACTTTTCACTTGAGAAATCTTACATTGGAGTTTATTCTCCGTATAAGTAAGATGATCATGATGGTGTTTTTCTGCTAAAATGACCAAATGAGACCACTTATTTTCCAGCTGTTTCAAGTTTGCATTACTTTTCGAACTTTTTTACAATTTTGGAACAGGGATAAAGTTGTTTTCATTTCTAAAGGTGGCAGATTGGATTATCGAATTATACTAATCCGATAGGATTTCCGCTTAGAAATCTTCCTTCAACTTTTCATAAAACTCTTGAAAGAATTATTTGCAGGTTTATTAGAGATCACAATTTTATTAACTTCCCGCTACATGTTAGTAACATGTAGCAAATGCTTACAGTCAGTAAATCGGATAAAACTGCTCTACATGAACTTGTTTTTAAGAATGAAAAATGGCTTAAAAATAAAAAGTTCCTCAAGAATTTTTTTTGATATTGTAGGTGTCTTTGATAGCACTCTGTTTTCTAGCATTTTTTAAGGTTATGATATCTTGTGTTATTCTGAATAGTATTCCTAGTGGTCTCATCAATACTAACCTACAATTACGAGATCTAATCTTGAACACTTGCCACATTACATTGCGAAGAAAACGCAATCATCATCTCTCTCGTCGTTATTCTACTTTAATGCCAGGCCGAACTTACTCATTTCTAAATGGAGTTGTTTCATTTTACAGGCACGGGAATTAAGTCAAATTTACCTTTTCTGCTGCGAGGCCGATGAGCTTCAAATTATTGAATCTGATTTGTAACTTGAAAAAAAAAAAAAAAAAAAAAAAAAAAATGATTTCTAAACCAAGAGTGTTCGGAGTAGAGAAAAATTAAAAAAAATCTGTTAAAACTATCTATTTGAGAGACCATTTTGTGATAGAGCACCTACGTTTGCTTAAGATGGGGTTGAAGGCATAACCCTCGTAGACACAATCCATTCAGTAGCTTGATTTAGCGCTATGTACATTTTCGATTAATCTTCCTCGTGCAACTTTTTAATTATTTAAATTTATTACCGATTACGATCGGTAATGTTAATAAATACAACTAGGTCTCTCTGTTAGAGTGCAGAATTCAGCGCCGCCCACCGTTCATTGCAGTTTATGGGTTGACATGGAGCTTGCAATGTGCAGGTGGTATACTGTAATTGTGTGAATGGGTGGTCTGTGCGTGAATGAAAGGGCAGTATTAATTGACGTTCAAAGGAGATTAAATCCACTAGAAAATTAATACTTCCTTTTATAAACAAAAAAAAAAAAAAATTTTAATCGTAGAGAAAAGTGATATACTACAACAGTTCTTAGAATTTACAATTCTACGTTGAATAGTGAGCTTTCAACGGAAGGAAATGGGATCGAGCTATTGTCGAGGCTGCAAAAGATTAGATGGGAAAAAGTTGCTCGAGCATATAGGGGTGCATTCGGAGGGGGATCACGATCAACCGTCACCTGTTTCAGAACCATCCAACCAATAGGGGTAAGAGGGGCTCCAAACCGTTGCAGCATACTCCACTTGAGATCTTACATAAGCGTAATATAATGTGCGTATAGTATATATATCCGTGAATTCCCGAGTCCTCCGCTTAACAAAGCCAAACATGGAGTTAGCTTTAGCAATACATTTATCTATATGACGGTTAAAACTAACGTTTTCAACAAATGTGACTCCCAGATCAATAATCTCACGTGCTCTTGGAACTTCCGCGCCATTTATTTTATATGCCGAAATTATTGGATATTTTTTCCGATGAAACGACATAACTTTACATTTCTTAATATTGAGGTGTAATGAATTTTGGACACACCACTCTCTAAGTCTGTTGAGGCTTATGTTTAATTGTATGAAAAATGTTTACGTCATCAGCAAATATTAGAACTTTTGAGTGTTTAATTAAATTGGCTATTCTATCGATGAACACAATAAAAATCCAGGGTCCAATATGAGATCCTTGAGGGACACCAGGGTCACTTTGATAACGTTGGATTTCTCATTCCCAATTAATACATATTGCAGTCGGTTTGTCAGATACGATTTGAACCAATTAATAAATGCGGTTGAAAAACCGAATGCGCACAGACTTTGGAGTGCTTTGAGGTGGCATATAGAGTCAAATCCCTTGCTAAAATATGTATACGCTACATCTACTTGATGATGATTTTCTATCTCAATTAACACTTTATAGGTAAATTCGACCAGATTAGTAGATGTCGATCTTCCAGGCATGAACCCGTGTTGGTAGATAGAGATGTGACGTATCCATGTAGATTGAAAAGCATTGCACACAATCAGCTCAAATAATTTTGGAATTGATGAAGAGGTTGAATTTCCTCTGTAACATGAGACATTCTCTCTCTTACCCGATTTAAAAATAGGTGTTAGTTTTGAAATTTTCCATTTATCAGGAAACTCGGCTGTGGTTATTGATTGGTTAAAAAGTTTGCAGAGTGGATTTATGAAGCTACACTGGCAAACCTTTTTAATATAAAGGCAGTATATCATCCGGCCCACATCCATCTCCAAAATCCTTTAAGAACATTCTCTTCATGTATGACAGGAGGAATAATAGATGTACTGTTGTTGCCTATTTGATCAGTATATCCCATATTATCACAAGGGCTATAGACTGATTGGAAAAATGCTGCAAACATGTCTGCTTTCACTTTTGCATCCGAGGAGCTGGTATTACTATAAGTCATATTGGAAGGATATCCCTCGATTTCCCGTTTGGATCGAAAGTATTTCCAAAATTCTTTAGGATTAAATTTAATTTTTGTTTCAATACTTGCAAGGTAAGACCTGTACTTAAAATTGAAATAGACATCAAATTCATCACTGCGCTGTAAAAACGCTAGCTTGTCGGTTTCTAATCGAGATTTCATCATTTTAGTATAGGCTTTACATTTTCGGTTTTTTTAATTGGTTAGCAGGTCATTGAACCACGGAGGATGAGTTTTCGGTGCTTTATTGAAAAAAAGGCACATGGAGTTCAAAGTTGTGAAGTTATGAGAATGAAGTTATAAAATTTATCAACATTCTCGTTCACATTGTAAACTTTTAAAATTAGATCCCAATTTGCTGCTTCTAAATTATTTTGCAAACCGGCGTAATTTGCTTTCTTGAAGTTGTATTTCATTCTTGGAAGGTGTTCTGATTTCTTCTGGTGACAGTAGGTTGAGTCAAAAACAATATCCAAAGGTTTGTGGTTGATACCGTTTCGGTTACATTGAAAGCATCCTTGTTATTGGTGAAGATCAGCTCCAGAAACCTATCGATGTTATTAGCAATCATATTAATTTGGTTGAAGTTAAAACCAAGCATGGCATCGACGAAGAGGGACTCTGCATCGCTATTGATATTACATGGAAGAATGCATTTAAATTTCATGCCATGTTTCCAGTTGATATTTGAAAGGTTAAAGTCACCCAGTATAAGAACTTGATCCGATGAATTAGATGTTTTCAGAACTGCATCAATCGCATCGACGCAGCTGGCATAGCAGTCGCAGTTTTACCGATGTGGTATGTACACTGTATATATTAATAGATATCGGTTGCCTATTTTGATCTTTGTGACAGGAGAACTCTCTAGATTTGAATGTACGGCTATCAATACGCCACCGCCTGATTCCTTAGTACTCGTTTCAGGAGTGCAATCACACCTGTAAACAAGATAATTCTGCCCAAAGTATTCTGTACTATGAATACCTGAGTTGAGATTACTTTCCCCGATTACATATATAGGGTAGTTTGTTTGATGAACAAATTGATAGAATTTGAATGCTTTTGATGCCATTTTATTTTCATTCTGATAATAGATTGTACTCACATCTTTTACTGAATTTTTGCACGGTTTAATAGATGGTTTGATAGTATTTGGTGATTCATGAATGGCATGAAAACTGGTGTTAAAATGGCGCGCCTTCATCACTAACGAATGGAGTAAATCATCTGCTACGCAGGTGCGAAATATTTAAATGAGCACGTGTGCCTCGATATTGCAACTATTGCGTGTGGTAAACTACTGAATAGTTTAATCGGATGAGTGTTTGTTCCGACGTAGATAACATTAGCTGACGTTAGTCCTTGTGCCTCATGAATAGTTAAGACTTTACTAGAATATGGTAAGGTGAGCTGGTCTATTAATAAGCGCTTATCTGCTTTGGTAAAAGTTAGATAATATGTATTATCAATTACAGGCAGGGATGATATATCAGGTGGTAATTTGAAGAATCCCATTGACCCCTCTACAGGGGTTTTGGTACTGATATCAGGATAATATTCTTTTAATGCTAATATAACATCAACAGGACATCTAAATATAACATTTAGTTAGCTGAGCAGAATTCGTAATAAATTTATTAGAATCGTAAAATTGAATATTAACATGGTGCAATCTGTCAATGTATGAAATTTGATTTTTATCCCCAAGAAGATATATTTTTGAACATTTACTGAGCATGGCCACCAGTCCTATATAACCTGCATGTATATATTCATCAATAAAAACCGAGTCATAACGTCGGGTTCCATTAATTAAGTATGAAGCAATCATTTTATAGTTAAGCTAAACTTTGTTGAAATCCATTTTCTCTTTAATACAACGAGTGGCGACTTTAGATTTGAGATCAGCAAGACCTTCCTTAGTGGTACATAAGACAAGATCAAAGCCTAGTTTGTGATTGTTATCCATGTCGATTTTCCACAGCCTGGACACCAATAACGATAGGTCGCATGATATTGTCAATTGCATAGATGTGTTGTAAATTTGAATGTCAGGAGATCGAGCATAATTTCAGTGCCAGCGGAGCAGAAAATATAACTTTGAGATGTCAAAAAAAACTTTGTGGACTAACAATATTTGACTAGGTGATCACCTTCAAATCCAAACTGATGAATAATTGTAGGATCCTCAAGATATTTGTTGTTTAGATTGTCAAATATGAAGATATGCAATGACAATAAAGATGAGGTGGCGAACGGCATCAAATGGATATGTTTGTTGTAGTAGTGTTGGAGGTGGATTTTAATGATACTGTCAGAATGTTTAATATAAAACATTATTCCCATAACAGAGTTCTTATAGTAGGAATCCGCGCTGGTATCAGCAAAATATGAAGGAGATGCAGCTGGCACATTGTTCTTAATCGTAGACTTCAAAAATTTGGAAGGCTCACCAGTAATCGAACGAGAAGACAAAGCTCTTTCAAAATATGTTGACATGTTATAAACGGTATATTTAGAACCCATTTGATATTCGTGCATGGACAGTTGGAGATGTAATCCAAAGCCAGTTTAAGTTTATCTACAAAGCAGTTAATGTCAAATCAACTGTTAGATATAAACTTTTGCATGAAACAGTTAAAGAAGTTGATGCCACGAGTGCAATTTTGAAACCGCAGACATTTGATGATGAAACTCAGTCGAGCATTTCAAAGCTGAGGATAGAGTACACAACCTTGGTTCCAGAAGCAAAGCAGCAGATATGTTTTTTTTTAAAGAATCGTAGTTCAGAAAAACTTTGTAATAATTTTTGAAATACATTATATAGAAAAGAAGAATTTATAACAGCTGCAAAGGAATTGAGAAAGAATTATATTCGAAATCGATTTCCCAAAGTAAAACAAATAAAACAAAACTTGTTACTATTGACGATTATAAAAGTTGGAAAAGCGCCGCTGGTGGATTAGATTGAAACTAACTTAAGTACAAAAAATGACATGTGTGATCATTATACCGAAAAATCAAGGATATACATAGATTCATGTTTTTTGTATTACATTAAGCCACAAAATCACTAATTATACAAAACCTATATCATTTTTATTTATATTCCTATTATGGTTCTCGCCTCACCATCACTTCACCTCTCTTTCGTCGTGACAGTATGATTCGTGTGAGTAGTATTTTGGTATTATGGTCTCACCTTTATTTTGGCAAACGACAGTATGCGCTGACGTGCTTTGTTTTTAAATTATATAATTTTCTGTAGGTGGCTACAGTGTTATTGTTAGCAGTTTTGACATATTTGCTGTGTTTTAATATTGGAGCACTATCCGGAGCCAAATGGCAATTTTCTATTGAAACTGCAGCTATTATTCACTGGTGTCGCTGTACTATAAAAATTAAAACTAAATTCATCAATAAAACAAACATTTATCACCTGAAATATATTAATTGACATTTATTTTGACATGACGTTATAAACAAAAATTCATTTAGCTGCGTTTTAATTTTTTATTGTAAGATTTAGTTTCTAATGGTTTCAGGGGTTTACAAAATTAAAAGCCTTTTCAAATTTCCCATTGAAATGGATAGCGCTCCCGATAGCGGCTCCCGATAAATAAGTGAGCCGAGATATTTTTTTATCGATTTTTAATTAAAAAGTTGAATGAAAAATCTTAGTTTAGATTTAAATAAATTAATTAAATGCAATAATAGCGCGCTAAATATAAGTTTTCACATAGAAAATTGGCTGCTCCGGATACAGCTATCGGGCGCTAATAAAAAAACACAGCAATTATGTGTTTGTTTATGTATTTACATTTTAATTAGTTGAAATAATAAAATATTCTAAAGCTAATAATTAAAAATATATAATACGATTAACTAATAATGATCAGTATTATCGATTTATTTTTTCGTGATGAAATTGCCTGGATTTGTAAATACATATATTTTGAAATAAAATAATAAAAATTATTATAAAATACACAAACAAATTATTTTTAGCATAAAAATAATTTAAAAATAAAAATTACGTTCACTGCCAGCCATTTTTAAATTTAAAAAAAAAATTCACACAACATCACATACAAATTTTAGATGATCATTTTTGCCATCACTCTTGCTCACTTTGTTTTCACGGCGAGAATCATAATACATACCAAAATTTGAATGAGGCGACTTGACGTCACCAAGTGACGCGTAGGTGATAACCATAATAGGGGCATTAATATATTTAAACAAAATTAAGCCAAGCAAAGCTAGCGCAGTAAAAATATGAATTATCGCGAATGTTGCTGATTGTTTATTTTCTATATGCATGCGGCATAAATGTCAAAATTTATAGTTATCATAGTTCAAAAAAATCCGTTACGTGGAATCCGTGATGCTCTAATCGTCAATTGACGATTGTAGAAGTTGGAAAAGCGGTTCTGGTGGGTAAGTTTGCAACTAACTTAACTACAAAATTTGACATGTGATCGATATGCCGACAAAATCATAGATATTTATAGTTTAATTCAAATTAATATTTGTTATAATATATGTCAATGTCACCTTATCACTAATTAAATAAAACTTTTACGTTTTTTTAATTTAAAACTTTAAATAAAATTAAACCAACCTAAACTATAGCATGAGGCATAAATGTCAAAATTTGTAGTTATTGAGATTTATTCAAAATCCACTAGGTTGGATCCGTGATGCTCCAATCGTCAATAAGGAGTACTTACATTTGGTTGATTAATTCAATGTAATTTCAAAGTAAATTATTTGTTGCATGAGATGATTTTTGAATAAATTCTTTTTTTGTATGAATTTTATCATTACGAAGCATTATTGTAAAAGGAAATAAATGATATTTTATGTGACATAATAGACTCACAAATCATTTTCAAATTCCTACAAAAGACAATTCATACAAAAGTTATCCCTTGCCAAATAAATGAATTTTAGTATGAAAATACCTATGGATGAATTATCATTTTCTGGTTCTGCATAAATTTTAGCATCACAAACAATTTTGTATGACGAATTTCGAATTCCTTTCGAAAACGCAGTCCATTCAAAATATGCATTGATAACAAAATGTTTTATTTACCTATATCTGAATTCGCTCTTGCCTTTTAATGGAGGCAAATGGGAATTTAGTATGGGAGTATATAATTTAAGCATCAGACAAACAAATGTTTAGAAATAATAAAGAGATCTCAGATTTAGTAGATGGGCTATTAGTCCAGTAAATGAAGGGGTCAACCTGTAAGTTATTAGTTGCGATTTTCATTTTCTGGTGATAAGTGGTATTTGGTACCTCATTAAAAATGAGATCGAATTTTCAAGAAAACATTCTGTTGTAGAGGGAGAAAATGGCCCCAAAAGACCGACCTGGAAAATCGATTTAATTAGTTAATTTTCTACAAAAATAGTCCTTATGATTTTTTCCATAAATTTTGATCGTTTCCGAGATAAACGGGCTCAAGCGCACTTAGAATATTGAGTTTCTGTGTTGTATGCCGGAGAGCACAGTCCGTGCATTTACACATGAGCGGGCGGACAAGTTATTCAAGAACTTTCTTAAAAATGCATATTTTCTTATAATTTAAAGTTCATAAGTTTGCCGCTATCATACCCTGTGACTTGAGTCACGTTTTGACTCTTTGGCCATATTGGAAAAACGGGTCAAACTTTCTGCTCCCACGCAATCTTGACCTCGCCAGGAATTTGTTCCTATTTTTTTGTATTGCACTAATTTGCTCCAAATTTTCTTGATTATGGGTCCTCAGAAAGTCCTTTGTCATCTGTGATAGAAAATTTGTATAGTCAATTTTCTTCCATTTTGATTAAAACTTTGTTTGTTGAATCCCAATATTTTGCCGTTTTTAGAGCCCGGGGAAATTTTGTAAACAACCACCAATTAAAAATTCATACATGATCGGATTAGTCTCTATGACGTATCATTTGAAAGCTGAGAACGTCTACTTTTCGGCTGTGCAATTATTTTTTCACAAAATCGGCCATTTTCCAATAAATCTGGAAAACGCGTGCTCAAGGAAAAAGCGCACCTTTTCTTTTTGTGGCTTTTTTCTCCCGGCTCTATATTTCTAACGTTTTGGCACTTAGACTAGTGTAAAGGTGGAATTCTCACCTTTCCATCAATGTATATAAAGTCATCTCATTGATACGTGGGAAAAAACCCGAGTCCTAAACGTAATGTTATAATTTCATTACTTTCGTTTCTTTCATAACAATAAAATTCACTTCATCCAGTACTTAAAGAGTGTTCTGGGAGAGAATGGCATTTCGGTTAGACAAGCAGTAGACGATGCAGGCCGTCAACGGCCCGCCAGTTGTAGTAGTGGCAGAGGATATTGACATCATTGTACTGATAACAGCCCTGACACCAAAAAATCAAACAATTTATTTCTTGAAGCTTGACAAGGGAAAATACCACCAGGAAATATTTTCCTCCAAGAGCTTGCATGCGCGCCCCTTCGTCAGAGACAATATTTTATTTCTCCATGCGATTTCGGGAAGCGATACAACTTCCGCTTTTTCGGGAAAGAAAAAACGTCAATAGTCGCCAAATTAGAGGGAAAGGTTACGAAGAGACACGGGACTGGAAGCGGTCATTGAAAGTTTTAAAAACCGTAATCTTCTCGACGAGACCGTATTTCAGGACGGGCAAACCGTTATTGCGTCGATGTACAGTAATGATTATACACAAACCCTGACAAAAATTAGATACGAGATCTTCAAACGATTCATCAGAAACAGAAACCAAACCGCGCTCAAACTAGCAACCTTGCCACCCACACCTGAAGCTGCAAGGCAACACCTTTATTGGGTATATCTGCAAGTCCAGCAGTGGCTCGGAAACGAACTGTCACCAGAAAAATGGGGATGGAAACGTGTAGGGGGTATACTCATGCCGGTTCAAACCATTAAAGAGCCAGCGGTTCCAGAACTCTTTAAGATGATATTTTGTCAATGTAAGAAAGAAAGTAAGGGAACATGTTCATACTAAAAAGCAGGGCTATCATACTCATCTATTTGTGGTTCATGTGAGTCCCGCCAGTGTTCGAATTATAGACAGCCAAGATACGTTATCCGAAGAGATAGAACTAGAGGAAACTCTAGAACCAGAATGAGTTGTTGGCGAGGGACCAAGAATTATTATTGGAGTCTTGTGACGGGGGACTGGTGATTAACAGATTTATGTTATGATTTTTAATGTATTTTTATATATTTTTGTATAATAAATGAAATTTAAAGAAACTTTATAACTCTTTATTCCAAAAACCTCGATCCGGATGGTTGCAAAAAAATTTGCAAAAATTTGCCGAGAATCTGCAAGAAATTGTTATTGAGTATTATGGGTAAATATTCTTCACTCTTTAGAGATTATAGTTTTCGTTAGGAAAAACCTCATTGGACAATAGTTTGTCATATGGGCAAAACTGATTTTCACTAGTTTTTCGCCAATTGGTGGGGTCCACCCTGCTGTAATTAATCTTATGGTCTGCTTTCCTAATAGGTATAACTTGAGCCCTCATCTCCGAGAAAAACAAGACGCTCGGTAACATAAAAATTCTTGAAAATTACATGGTTTACGGCGTTTCGCATTTATAGCCCCGAGGATTTTGCCAGTGAATGGATTGTAGCGACGCCATCTACAATTGGTTTCCACAGTCCAAAACATTGAAAATAATGTATTTGCCTCCCATCTCAAATTTTGTAAAAAAAACTTGCATATTTCATGAGTCTCAAAATTTTGGACTTTTCAACCCGACTTTTTGCAAAAAATATTAATGTTGCGAAAAAAATCATGAGGACCATTTTTGTAGAAAATTAACTGATCTTCAATGTTTATCTGAACAAAAAATCTCTAACTGCCATATTTTGGGAGATATTGGCCGAAAACAGATTTTCCAGGTTTTTGGGGCCATTTTCTCCCCCTACAACAGAATGTTTTCTTGAAATATCGGTCTTATTTTTAATGAGGTACGAAATGCCACTTATCACCAGAAAATGAAAATTGCAACTAATAACTAGCAGGTTGGCCTTTTTCCTCCTTCATTTACTGGACTATATATAAATTTCAGACCCATTGCTATAATATTGTTTATGCTCTTCAGATGAATCAAAATTGTATACCTGCAAGGCTACGTCGTCACTTAAGCAGAGACATTTTTAATGAAGTAAATCGAAATCTTTAAAATCGATATAAGTATTTTGGGGCTGTTTTGTCCAGCTACTATCTAATCTACAAAATCTACTACTATCTAATATCAAGTTTCAGTGCCATCATCCAAATATGTTAATTAATCATTTAATTAATAAATCAAGTGTCTTTGACTTCATATATTACTAAGTATCTATCATTTAGTAAGTCTTATCAGTTAGTGATAAATCAAACTGAAATTAATATATTTATATATCATTGTTATTGTCTTAACAATTACCACATCATTACCATGAAATTGTATGATTAATGATTTAGACGTGTCACCAACACATTACATAAGATGTATGTGTTTATTGTATATAAGTGAAATATGTTTACGACATAAAACTCTAAACTAGAACTTTAATTAAATTTCCCAGAAAAAATCCCAATAACAATTAAAACTTTTATAACAAAAATAAACTTTGATTGTTTGAGTCACTGCCATAGACCATGAGACGACCAATGCATTAAATTAAATCAAATCAACATAATATTTTATTTTATTTTCCCTCTATGTTTTTTCATTGTATAAATATTCTTTGTTGATTGAAAATTGAAAAATTATGTCTTCTAATTCAAGGCAAATTTTATTATTTAAATAAAGCACGATATGCTGACTGAATGGTGATACTTGATATAGTTTTATGTAATTTAAAATATGCTAACTAAACATCTATGTATTATTGTACGAGAAGTACATTATAAATATTGTTGGCTGTACTTACTTTTGTTGGAACTTTGGCGATTAGTAAATAGATCCGAACTGGTGTGAATACCAGTACCCTGTTTTCTGTTTTATCATTTTTTGTTTCTAATTTTATCATATATTTTACTAATATTTTTGTGTGTCGGCCAAGAAGAGATTTAACACTTTCTGCAAGAAAAAAAAACGATTTATATTAATACATTATAAAATAAATATTTCTTAAAATAAAATGGAACATTTAAAGGGACTAAGGGAACAACATTAAATACTGAGAATTACAAGTTAAGTTGCATAAAGTACCAAAGTTTAGGAGTTAGTAAAACATTTAAAAAATTTACTATAAAAAACGATTTGTTACACATAAGGTTGTTAAATATGATAAACTTGACCCAGTTAAAGACACCTAAGTAGTCAATAGTTAGTAAAATGTTAGCGCGATAATATTTGACCATTGTTAATACAACAACACAGCGGCGGTTTGTATGGGGATGTAGGAACTGATTTGGAGTTACTAAAAATATATTTCAAAGTTTATTCTACACCCAACCCACTTTTGTGGTTTTGCAATTGGCATGAGTAGAGATAAGCTCATGTTAACTTGTCGTAAAGATCAGAAATTTGGTGGCCTTTCGGTTGGGTATTTTTTAAATGTGAAAGCGAATTAAAACTGTGGTCCCATATTTTAAATTAGCGCAGCAATACACTAATAATGAAACAAAATAAATTATAATGTAAGTAGTCCACACGGAATGCAAGAGACTATAAAGTTAACAAAATTAACAAAACAATTTATTACATAGCCTAAAACATAAAATTTGCAAATTCTCTAATGTAAAATATTTTTCAAGTTACAATGAAACTCAAAATTGAACTCGTTCGAAATCGGTTAAGAAATGGCCAAGTTAAAATGAACAAGTTCAATTTTCTAAGTTCATATTAAAATTAATCCCAATTCAATAATTCAATACCCCCCCTCCCCTCTTCCGTACTACACATATAATTGAACTATAGCCCTCTAAAAAATAGCTAGTCGAATTTACTCAGCAATTTCAATTTTAGGAACTTCATTCAAAATTCATATCTACATAAATGCCTAAGAACGATTAAAATAAGGTCAGTATCCCAGAATCACCATGACCATATTCCACAACTTCCTGCAATAGTCGGTTCGAATTAACATATTTAATCCAAAAGTTTGACAGCCGATTAACAAACGGCTGAAGTTCACTTAGAAAGACCAAATTAAAAACCTTGGTTCAATCATTTTTAACTCTCAATCCCATCCTAAAATCCAAATTGAATTGGTTAAGAAATGCCGAGCACAATCAATTCAATTCCAAAATAAAATCACAATTTGGATTAAGAATCACAAAATCGGTTAAGAAATGGCCCAGTTTCATCAGGCTGTCCATAATTTGGAACGTCATCCAAAACTTATGATTTAATATTTTAATCCTGTATTATTCAAATCGAATTTCATCAAAATCGGTTAAGAAATAGCAAATGAAATCAGCATGGCGAAATTCAAAAACCATACGGCAAATTTTCTTAATAGAATACCAATTCCATCTTACAAACCAAGTTTCACCATAATTTATAATGAATTTAAACAAAAATTGGGATGTTGAAAACACATACACCATTTAAAAAAAACAGAATTTTGACTAATGTTACATTTACATGAATGTTTTCGTTGTTGTTTTGAACTTATCATGATCCAACAACAAAATATTAAATTTTATTTTTTAATTATCTAAACTGATCGTCTTAATTTTTTTGTTATTCTGTGTTGTCAAAAATAGATTCAGTTAAATGAACAGTAATACTCAGTTATTAGCCATTATTGAAGCAGCAGGTGTCGATAAGTGTCGATAAATATTATCGATAAGTCGTTTAGGAAAAAAACCACAAATTACTACGGCATACATATTTTGGTTGTTTTCGGCGTTGTTTTCTGTACACTGTCAATGCACATACCAAATATTTTTACTATGTAAACGATCATTTTTGTATATGGGAATGCAACAACAACATTTTACAATCTGAAAATAACATCAAAAACAACGATGAAAACATTCATTTAAATGTAACATAACCATGAAATGTAAAATAAAATTCGTTCTGCTTTAAAATCCATAATGGGGGTCTCTCTTTGACTTTCTTGTCAAACGGATTAGTTTATTTTTCTACCGCTTCTACAAATTGAAAATTTAATTTTCATTTAATACATATGATGTAAACAACCATTTTGAGTCATTTTATGATGGATTCTCACTGAGAAAGCTCCATTTCATATCAGGGCTGTACCGGGTTAGATTATCCAAGGTCGAGACATGACGGAAAAATACGAACCATCATTAAATTATGAAATAAAATTATAAATACCGAAAAACCGAATAAAAATCTCGAAAGCATAGAAAAATCAAATTCTGAACATTTTTCAACGGCACATTCCGTTTTGAATGAGCTTATATGCTCAAAATGGGGTGTGAGGTGACTAAATTGTATTATATAAATAAATAAATATTCACGTCGATTATAGAACTCGCCGGATTTACTGCGGCGGGAGTCCAAACTCCATATAAAAAAAATTAAAATCATGAATTTCGATCAAGGTTGCATGTAAAACTGGTTTTATTTTTACGCAAATCAAACAAAAACATTCGTTCGAAATCCGCAGCTAAAACATTACGAATGGTTTGCGAATCGTAAAAACAGAATTATATGAAAATAAACCTGTTTTTCAACGCAACTTTGATTCAAATTAATGATTTTAATTTTTTTTTATATGGAGTTTGGACTCCCGCCGCAGTAAATCCGGCGAGTTCTATAATCGACGTGATTGAAATCCAGGTGGCCTATTATGAAATTTATCCGACATCGTAAAATCCGTCTCGCGTCGGTTATTCATATTAAGCTCGAAACAGAACAAAAGCGACGACGAGCGTCGACGAATTAAAAAAAATATCGCCGCTATATCGCTGTAGCTAACAGAACACAAGCGTCAGCGTATTACGATAAAAAACAACCACAAACGGCATAACCTTCTGTGTTTTGGCACATGACGTTGGAGTGATAGGCTACTAAATTGAAAAAAATTGTTAATAATATGACGGTTATATGATACCAACTTAAGGCGGAATTCCATTACTGCGGCTTTTTTTTTGTGCAGAAAACCAGAGAGATAAAATCAAAAACCCCTATGTGTGTGAGCGGCGCAACATTAAAATTTTTAATACTTAGAATTTTTGGTGTTGGCGCGATTTGGTTGCCATAAATATAAATAAAAAATACAAATCGAAGCATTTTTATGGCAACCAAAATGAAAAATACTCCCCACTCTCAGCAAATTTTAGTTTAGTAATATTTTTATGGTGAGCACTTGGCTCATACATTTTATATGTTTGGTGGAGTATGATATAAATCGCGTTTTCATTATAAATTTGTATTAATGTTCAAACTAAAATATTTTACAATATTTAATTTTTATTATTTATTCCGTATTACATAATTTTAATGCATGTGATATTTTTTAGGTTATGTTACAAACGCGGTCAAATATTCCCCTACCTTTTTTTATAGGAAAGCGTTTTCTTAGTTTTTAATTAATGAAAGGAAATAATTAAAAAACATAATAAAATGATGCCTACAAATAATATTTAGGTTTTTTAGTAATGTAGAGATATAAATGAAATTGAATTAACAATAGTTTTCATTTTTCAACTAATTTTTGTTATAGTTTCGTAGTTGTCAAATATTCCCCTTTAAATTTCGCTATAAAATAAAAATAGTCTGTCTCTGTCGGATTTTTGATATTATCTCTTTCTGGTTTTCTGCACAAAAACAAAAGCCGCAGTAATGGAATTCCGCCTTTATACATATATAAAAAACAGTTGGCAACATTGTTTCGTCGGCGGCAAAAATAGAAATAGACTGTAAATTTTTTTCAACGAAAAAATCGCCGTCGCCTGCGTCGATGGTTGTGTTTGTTTTGCATGATTTCGGTGTTTTGTAATATGACAGGCGATTTCACTCGCCGCCTTCGCTCTTGTTCTGTTTTGAGCTTTATGAAACTAAAAAAACCCGATCCGCGCGGATATTATACTATTATGAAATAAAAATCCGAGTTAGCGGATTTTACAACAAAATTCAATTGTTAAATCCGACAGCTAGTTAGGTGGCGAAAATCGTAACATACGCATGAAAAATAAATAAAATAATAAAATATGTATATGGGTCATTCCATTATATTTTGGGAATTTTTCGCAATTTTCAAAATTTGTGTCTTAGATTTAAATTTTTTGTTTTTTTTTTCGTGTTCCTTATGTAATATTGGTATGCAAATCCTTATGTAATATTGGTATGCAATTTTTGTTTTTTATTTTGACATTCGAAATTCCCGTTATTCGATATGTCAGTTTTGACATCTTTCGAACTTTTAATATTGTGTCTATACATAAAATGTTGTATTTTCCGTTCTGTAAAAGATATTGTTTTCGGTTTTACTACGTTAGTAAGGTGAATATTTATGGTTAACAAATAAATAAAAAAAAATTCAAAGTAATAATGAGTCTAAAAGCAAAACTTTATGTTAAATAATTTGAGCACCAGAGGATTTTAAATTTAAAATTCGCATTTTATTTTCTCTTTTAGTTTAACATATGTAACTTAAATACAATTTTAATGTGTTTTAAGTTTAAACTTGAAAATCCAATATTTTAAATGAGATTTGGAGAGGGTGCTTGATAATAAGGGAATTTCATCGGCGTTTTATAGTAAAATAACTTTGATCTAATTATAACAGCGAGTGAGCTGTTATATCTAGGAAAGCCAACTTTGTTAGAAAGTTTATTGTACCGAATGAGTCATGGCTAAGGTAACCTAAAACACAACGCCCTTTTCATCAAAATTGCACTAGCATGACGTAATTTATTAGCTTAGCCCTATGAGTTAAGTTTATTGTTTATTATGTTTGTTATATTATGTGAGTCACTTTATTTTACTCTCTAAGATACGTATCTCATTGTTTTTTATATCTCTAGTATAATGTAGTTTTCGTGATTTAAGGTTTCTACTCGCATATAGATTTTTTGTATTGAAGCATATGGTTCGATATGTCTCTGCTAATGTTTGCTATTGTCAACTATAAGTGTATCTGACGGCAATAAAATATGTCACATTTAAAACTTTTACAGTTCTCAATATAAATAGATGAATAAATGTTTACTCTACTTAGTTAATAATTAACAGTAAATGACGTAGTAGTGCTCTTATAAATTTTTAAGTGAGATATTTCTCGTAAAGTAAAAGATGGTAAATTCACAGTGTTGTAATCCATTTGAATTGGAATATCATAAAAATATAAAACAACAATTTAGAGCCGTTAGCGAAACATTAGCTGAAAAAGCCAAAACGTATTTAAACCGCGATTTATCCCCACACAGAATTTGTGGAAAATGCAGCATAAAATTATACAAATTAAACGTTGTGCCTATTATACCAAACCCAGTTTCCGAATTTGCAAGTCAACTTCCATCATCATCTGGGTCTTCTTCAAATCAATCGGAGCCAATATCACTACCACAAACGGAAATGTTCCGAGAAGGTTATATGGAAGAGTTCTCTGAAATATGTATACGATTGGGTGAACCATCAACAAATAAACACCGGCTCATTGAGCCAGGTTATAACAAAAACAACTAGAAACAGTATAGTAAACCTCACTTGTGAAAATGTGCTACGCATACCGGCTCCAAAAATATCACCAATAGATGAGCCAGATGACGAACATGAGCTCATGAACAATATTATGGAAGCATACATCCAGCAATCGAATGTTCGTCCTAACTTTGTTACCAGAGAATTGGACAGTGGCTATGGAATGGAATTATGGATACATTTAATACTTCGAAATGTATCGCAAAAATGTCGAAAAATCTCATCAAAGACCACGAACATGGTAGCTTCCCAGGACCTACAAAAACTAGATCTGGAGACTATCCTAAAACAATTACATTATAGAAGAATTCTACAGAACTATGGACATTCGTCGTCAGCTTCCTGGAACCCACGACTTTGTTAGTGTTCCGTATCTTGATGGAGGTCGCATTAAAAAACAGAAAATGCTAGTTTTATGCAACTTATTTGAGGCATACCAACATTTTTTGTAACAAAATCCAAATATTGCATTTTCTAAATTTGTGGAGCTTCGCCCAAAAGAATGCATATTAGCTGGAAAACCAGGAACACATAATGTTTGTGTGTGCATAATTCATCAGAATAACAATTTATTATATCCGGTTATATCAAAAAATTTAAATTTGATCCTGCCATTATGAATGAAAAACAGTTATTAAAGAACATATCCTGTGAAAATTTGACGTGGGATTGTTGTGAAGGTAAGATTATTAGTTATATTATGCAATTCGAAAATATTTAAAATTGGTCTAAATGGACGTTACTTTTATCTTTGTTTATACAGGTAAATGTGGAGAATGTAATAGTCTGGCGTATAAATTAATAGAACAACTGAAAGATGTTGCAAAATCTGGAGTAATAGATGAAGTGACATACAATAATTGAATTTCCGTTCAAAATATAAACAAAATGATACAGATCATGTCTTCAGTTGCCGAAATTGCCGATATTTTATCAGAATCTTCAAAATTCGACCAAGCAGCACTTCGCAAACATGATTACATAACCAAAGAACAGTCAAGATATCTAAAGTCAGTAAAAAATAATTTACAAGAAGGAGAATATGTAGTGATTTTGGATTTTTCAGAAAATTTTAAATTTTTTCACTCAGAATAAAGTACAAGCAGCACATTATTTTACACCGCAAGCAACATTATTTCCGATCGTAGGCTACTATAAATCAGCAACAGGTTCAATAAGCATACTCTCCTACACAGTAATTTCAGAAGGAGATACGCATGATACTGTAGCAGTGTACACTTTTCAAACGAAATTTATAAAATTTGTAGAAGCAATTGGGGCTGAATATCCAAATCCGACGAAATTATATTATTTTTCTGATGGAGCTGTATCAAAATTTAAAAATAAGAAAAATTTTGTAAACATCAACTATCACAAGGCGGATTTTGGCATTGACTCCGAATGGAATTTCTTTGCTCCTAGCCATGGAGAGGGACCATCAGATGATATAGGAGGCACCATTAAGAGAACCGCTAGATTAGCATTATTGAGAACTGTTGACGACAGTCTTTTCAATAACCCAGAAGAATTTTAAAATGGTGTAAATTAAGTAACATTAAGTCCGTGCAATTTGACTATGTATCTAAATTAGAATACACATCAACTAAAAAGTTACTAAATAAGAGATTTCGTAATATTAGCACAGTTAAAAATACTAAACAAATTTTTCAGGTAACGCCAAATGCCGATTTAAACTTTATTAATACTAAAATGTTTTCCAATTCAATGTTGTAAATAAAAGTTGTTTATGAGGAAAAATTCTTTCTGTATCTTTAAATGCGTTTCTTAATTTGTGCTTGTTGACTCATTTCAAGTATTGACTATTGTATTATTGTGTTTTAAAATCACAAAATTAGTCTAGGACCGAGAAATTGTCTTTTCTTCTATCTTTAAACAAACTTGTAATGTAAATATAATAAAACTGAACAAAAAAAAAACGTTTTAATTTTTAAAATCCTCAGATGCTCAAATTATGTAACATAAAGTTTTGCTTTTACACTCATTTGATGCTCTACTTAATTGTGATCAAAGTTATTTCTAGCAATAGCATATATGCCGCCCTTTTCCCTAAATTTGAGTCACATTCACAACGAAAAAAAAATGAAAATTTTGTAATTTTTCAACTTTAAAGTCATGTAGCTAGAGTTTCCAAATATCCGGATATCGAATACTTGTACTAGTAATTATCCGGATTATTCGGATTAAACCAGTTTGATGAAAATAAAATTAAAATTTTTGTAATAGTGATAAACTAAATAAAGTAATTCAGGTTTATTCAAATTATTTGGTATAAAATTTCATTAATAAAAAAAAAAAATATTTAATTGCAAACTTAAATATTATATAAACGTCCAATTTAATATAATTATATAGTTTTGTTAACTATTTCATTTTAAAAAATGCGTACTTTAAGAAAATTAAGGCGTCAAACGTCTCAAAATTAAGTTTAGTTCTTAATTTAGTTTTAATTTTTTCTGCTGTTGAAAAAACTCTTTCTGTAGCAGTTGATGTAGGTTTAATTTTCAAAAGGGTATTGAATAATACGATTAAATTATTTGATCGCCTTTTAGTGCTAGCCAATAATTGAAAGTCCTTTTTAAGTCCAGTTTGAATTCCTGAGCCAGAGGATGTGGGGTCCAATTCATTTTTATCACCACTTCTGACGACACATTAGTATATCCATTCGGATATATTCTCTCCATTATTTGTATTGCTAATGTAATAGCAGCTGATTTTGAGGAATATTCGAAATATTCACTATATTGGGGAATACTGGCAGTTTCCAACAATATCATTAATGTTAAGAGAGTTTTGTCGCGACGTTCATTCATCCGTTTTTTTAGTTGCCGCAAAAGAGCTGGGCTTAATGCTGTGTTAATTTCTTCCATTTTGAGGATTACAAATTTAAGGACACCTTCGGCTATTAGAATAAATGTGTTATTCGGATGATCGAATATTTCAAAGAAATTTATCCGGATAACGGATTGCTTTAAAATAGACGGATAATCCGGATAATCGGATATCCGGAATCGAAACTCTACTTGTAGCAGCCAAACTAGAAGCAGTGCAAATATGATTTATAACTTGTTTAAAAAGTTGAACCTCTACCTTTCAAACCCTGTATAAATAGTATTAAGATTTTGGTAACTGCGCCCTCTAGCGGTAAAAATTCATGCGCACATATATCTTGCCATAACTTCGAAAATAACGGTACTTTGAATTTTTTTTTTATTTATTTGTTAACCATAAATATTCACCTTTCTAACGTAGTAAAACCGAAAACAATATCTTTTACAGAACAGAAAATACAACATTTTATGTATAGACACAATATTAAAGATGCGAAAGCTGTACAAACTGGCATATCGAATAACGGGAATTTCGAATGTCAAAATAAAAAATAAAAATACACGTGTCTTCTTTTTTATCAGAGCAATAATAAAAAAGAACAAAAATTAAAATTTAAGAAGGTCATTTTGGGCGGTTCCCTGAAATATAATGGAATAACCCATATATAATTTATTTAATACATTTTAAAATGTTAGTACATAAAGGGTTATCCAATTCAAGCTTGATAAAGTAAACTTAAAAAAAACACACAAAATATTCGGAATGTATTGTAATTTTTATTTCATTTTACAGATTGATCCTTGCCATTTTTAGTTAAACAAGATATCATTGAAATGTCCTCCACGGGACTTCTTACAGGCCTTGATTCTTTTGAGGTAATTTTCAATGACTTTTCGGCACATTTCGGGCGGTATCTCGGCCATTACCTTACGAATATTAGTTTTCAATTCGTCAAGAGTTTGAGGATTGTTTGCGTAAACACGATCTTTCGCGTAGCCCTACAAAAAGAAATCCAAAGGCGTTAAATCACAGGATCTTGGAGGCCAATTGACATCAGCCAATCGCGAAATCAAACGTCCAGGAAATTTCTCTTGCAAAAGATCTCGATTTGCTCGTGTTACGTGACTGGTTGCTCCATCCTGCTGAAACCACATATCGTCAAGATCATAATCTTCGATTTTCGTAAAAAAATAATCGGTTAACATGCGGCCATAGCGCTCAGAATTGACGGTAACGGTTCGTCCATGGTTGTTCTCAAAAAAATACGGCCCAATCACACCACCAGACCACAATGCGCACCAAACAGTGACTTTTTCCGGGTGTAATGGCTTCTCTACAATCAATTGTGGATTTTCTGAGCCCCAAATTCTACAGTTTTGCTTATTAACGTATCCACCAAGCGAAAAATGAGCTTCATCACTGAAGAAAATTTTGTTCGAAAAATCAGCATCAGCAGATTTAATAATTTTAACGCGTTGGTCGATTATTAAATGCTCCATATTCTTAAATGGCAGAATGTCAACTAAATAAATGACAGCGTACTTGACATTTATCTTTGACAGATGTCGGTATACAGATTTCTACTTTATCAACCTCGAATTGGATAACCCTGTACATATCTTTGTTAAATTATTTTTAATAAATTTAAATAATAGTTTTATAATAGGAATATCCGCCGCTGATCGGATTTAACGACAACGTATTTTACGACGATGTCGCATTTTCCGTCCAATTTCATAATAGGCCCCCTGCAGAATTTGAGAAACGAGATTTAGAGTTCCGAGATTAAATTTTCGTGATTTTGATAATTTGGGTATAGAGATGATGTTTACACATTCGAGACGGAATCGACTTCATTGAAATAATCTTATAATTTTTTATCGGTGTTCTTGATTCAATAGTAATTCGTGTTTTAAGAAATGTGTAAATTTGATGAATGCGTTAAAAATTCACATTTGACTAAAATACTCTAATAAAATTACCATTTTTGAACAAGGGGTACAACTAATATTATTACGGGAAATTTCCGATTCTAATGGAATGAAATATAATATTTTCAAAAATTTGCAGTAGTTGCAAGCTAATCCGTCGATCAATAAGTTCCGAGGCTGACACATAGATGGTGTATCTAATGAAAAACTCGTATGATTTTTTAGGGTGTACCAACCTTCAAACAAGTTACAGTTGTTCTATAGTAACGCTATAATTTCAAAACGTTTTTTCCGCGTTATTTTCAAAACAATGGAAAATATGGTTCCGATGGGAAGACACGGTTCAAGCAAAGCAATGGTTTGATAAGTGTTATATGTACCCTGCTCCTTCGAAATCAACCGTCGAACGTTGGTTTGCGGAGTTTAAACGTGGCCGTACAAACACCGATGATGCTGAACGCTTGGCTCGCCACGAGTCTGCAATTATTCCAGAAAAGATAAAAAAAAAGTGCAAAAACTCGTTTTGAAAGGCGGTAAAGTGAAGTTGTGTCACATACTTCACACCTTAAATATACAAAAAAGTAGTGTATAACCTATTTTGCATGAACGTCCTGTTCAAAGTGGATGCCTCGCTTGCTCACATTGGATCAAAAACAGCAACGTGTCGATGATTCAAAGCGCTGGTTGGAGCTGTTTAACCGTAATAAACAGGTATGTGAAAGCCATTCGAAGTGACCAAAAGCGCAAATATCAGCCGGCAAGGCTATCACCTCCGAATTTTGGAATGCGCAAGGTAATTTATTCGCCGACTATTATGAGAAAGGAAACACCGTCAACAGCGAATATTAGATAGCGGAATTGTTACTTTTGAAGGAAGAACTTGCGAAAAAACTCTCCATCCACCGTATTCTCGTTCCCAGCAACTACCTGTTCGCAGACCTCAAAAAATGTTCCAGGAAACGTTTATTTTGAGGGCAAAGACAGATCGTTCTACAAAAATGACATCGAAATGTTAGAGAAGCGTTGGAATTAATGTACCACTCTTAAAAGAAAATTTTGTTGATGAATAAAGTCGAATTTTGGAAAAAAAATGTTTTTTAGTAGTTAGCTTCGAGACTTATTGACCAACGATATATTTGTCATAAAGTTGCCTGAAACATTTCGAAAGGTCAGTCCATCGAAATCATATTTAGAACTTAAGGTTTTTGTCATTTTACTGTCATTTTACTGTTGTTGAAATTTTAGTAAAACGTCACAAACAATCATTTATCACTTGATTCGAATCTACCACCAGGAGGTCGCAAATTACTAACTGCGCAATTAAAACTCAGAACAAGCGTTATTACCTTAAACGTATGTTTGTAGCAAATGTTGAAGACGTCACATTGTGCACTCGCAACAAGGCCACCAAAAGAATCAAAGGTTAGCCAAACTAATTTACGCGAAGAAAAATTGGAAAAACAATATTGGCGCACGTCAAACTTTTAAACAGCGCGACGCATTGATTAAGAACAAATTACGTTTTTATTCAGAATTCATAAAATTTAATTAATATCACATTTACAGAGAATCGTACCATTACCCAATTTATCAATCCATCTGAATCATTTTATGTTTATTTTTAATTGAAAAAATAATTGAAAACATCACAAAATGACAAAAGCATTTTAGAAAATGATAATTTTTTTGTTTGTAAAATAGTTTTTATTTCAATTACCATATATGCATTATGCATGTATGGATGTATTGTGCTGTGCTGTGTACATAACATAAAATATTGGTAATAATGTTAATGATTATGAGATTTTTATGAATGGTTTTGTAATGTTGGCGTTTCAAAAACAATTCCACATTACATAATTTGTTGATTAATTTTACAATTGTCAGTTGTATTGTTCTAATGCGACAATCGAATAGGAAGTTTCCAATGAAATACCTGAAATTTGATTTAAATAGTTCTAAACAAATATTATTGCTAGATTTAATGTATTATTTTTTAGCATATTTAATCAGGCTCTGGCATTACTCAGTGAATTATGTAGAACTATTTGCTGTATAACTACAATTCATGAATCTGGGAACTTATCCATTTTATATTCAAAATATGAAAGACAGTTTCCTCTTGTTAATGCATTAAGATATTTAAAAAACATACAAGAAATTACTTGCCAACTTTCAACGTCATTATTATGAATAAATGATACTAGGCATGTTTTTGATTAGCAAAGTACAGAGGTTATCCCCAAATTTCAATAAGGCACCTTTAAATAAGAAAGACAACAGTAATAATGTGCTTGTATGAATTGATCTCAGGGTAAACAACGATGTTTTGAAGCCCTCGAGGTTAAGGTTCACCGTACTAAGCTCATAGAAAGATCGGTATATTTTCAAAGTATACTTAAGTACATGACTCAATATAGCGATATCTGTTTATCAGAACTAGTTAATTACAAGTTTCGCCCTCGATGGACTCAGAAAGTTGTACCCTTTTGTGGCATCCTAAAATTATTAAGCGTACCTCGCGACAAACCTACAACTTGTAAGAACACATTATATAAAGGTTAGAGCTTGGCAATTTTTGACGAATTTTCCAATGAATTGTAAAATTTTATAGAAATGTAATAACATATTTATTAAACACTAGACTGCCGGATGTTGGGTATATACCTATTTTACCTGAAATGGGTCAATTTGACACAAACATCAAAATTGAAGTTTTAAAAAAACATAAAATGTTATTTTAGAGAAATATTCAAAACAATTTTTACATACACCCATCCCCCGATTTACAAGGTAGATTGGTTCCGCACAATACTTGTAAATTGAAATTGGGATTTTAGTATGAAAACCCGTGTAAATCAAAAAATACAATAAACTTCTTAAATTATCGCTTGGTTTTTTTAACCCTATTCTGAGTGATGAGGTACCAGGGGAGCTTTTGCATTTTTGGGCGTCCATTTTTGTACGTTTCGGTCATAATAAAAACTTTAAATTTTATGAGAACTTCCACTTCAATTGATAGATTACGATCACACTTAAAAATTAGAAATTTTACAGCTTCGACGAACGTGAGAGCACAAACTAATTTAAATGTCCGAGTTAGAGATACAAAAGTACCCGTGTACTTTTGTGTTAATGTCAATGTTTGTATTTCTGTTTATTTATTTCGTTTAATTTATGTTTATATTTTTATTTATCGATAATCTTTATAATTAATGTGACACGTTGCTCTATTTACAGAATATTCTTCCCAAACTGACATGTTTCTGCTAATGCAGAATTGTTTTTAATTCATGTAATTTGAGCAAAATCCGGTATACATTTCATAATTGCAAAATAAGTTAAAAAATATTTGTTTCCATACAAAATGCATGTGCCGGTACCTTAGTCACTCAAATTAAGATATTTTTTTCTTCACTCACATGAGAGTTAATAATTTATTCATTTTTACGTAAAATATATAGAATAAATTAGAATTAACAAACAAAAATTTAAAATATAATATATTTTTTTGGTTTTTTCAAACCGTGTAAAAGCGAAATCGCGTAAAAAAGTGCCGTGTAAATCGGGGTATAGGTGTATATATTCTGTTTTTAAAATACCTTTTTTTCGGATTTTTTTATTACATTTAGCACAGACGCCCTTACTTCTTACTTATGCTTCTTTCACTTGACATGACAATTCAATAGTTTTTGAATATTCTGTACATATATTATTGATGAAGGCGTGGAAGTATATTCGGCTTCATGGTCATAGTTACCGTTTAGTTCTTCAGCCAATTGTAAAATAACTTCTTTTATTGACATTTTTACTTGAGTGACGTCTTTATATAAAATCCAAGCATTGATTGCTGCTAAATCTAAGATATTATAGAATACGTAGAGTCCACCTGAAAGAGCCTGCTTTGGTGCTATATTTACGCGCCATTTGATCGAGTATATCGACACCATACTTAGTATTATTATAAAATATTATAGCTTTTGGGACGCATTTTTAATGTTTTTCATTTTCTACACCTCGATGCTTTGAGCTCAATAATACAACTTTTTATTGCTTTCGAGTTCAAACATTTTTTTTATTTTTGTAGAGATTAAAGTTCCAAATCCAAAAACGTGTGGGTAAATTTATAAACTTTAAAGAGATTTTATTTTTTCAAATTCCGCCTTAACCAAAGTTCAAACCACATAATTCTGTATCCATACTAGAAATGGCGCAAATGTTTTTCAAAGACGAATTGTTAATTTCGGTTCAACGTACAGACATCTGTATGTTCGGAAAGCATTAGTAAAATCGCTTTGATTTGCTTCATTATATATTAATTTCTTATTAATTATCCTACCATCTGTAAGAAAAATAATGTACTAAGGGTAATCGATAACATGCTTTGTGGGTAATACATTGTATCAATCAAAATTCTAACCTAAAAATAGACCATTCCAAAATGAGCGCGCCACATAAAAGTAAGTACAAAAGTTGTTTAGAAAAATTTAAGTATTTAATTATATTTCATAATAATTTTAATATTTTAAGACCATTTATTCTATTAATATTATGAAATAACTAATTAATATTTAAATTAACCCAAAAAATGCGATTAAAAATGCACATACAGAAGCTTGTACGATGAACGTAAAATGTGTAAATTTGTTTTATTTTTGATTTTTAGTTGTATTCAAGGATGGTCAATGGCTAGTTGGAATTGATGAAATTCAAAAAATTTTAGAAGGATCAGGATCCGATACAGGAGATGAAATAGACCCAATCATTCTAAATCACGAAGAATCGGAACCTTCTTTCGAAGAAAATGACGAATTGGATGAGCCCGATGCAGACATTTTTCCACAAGCGATGGAAGTTCTGACACAAAAAACGTGTGGTATTCCGGTGAATTTGAAAAAAATTATTACCAGTTAATAATGAATCTACTCATCCAATTATCGTAAAAACTTCTGCCAAGTATTTTCAATCCTATTTCAATGGCCAACATTTTAGCGAAGCTGCAACATACACTAATATGTACTATTTGGCAACCAAAAACAGTGAACTAAAAACGGGTGCTCAAGAATTAAAAAAGTTGTATGGTGTTTTTGGTGGTAATGGGATGCGTTTCCTATCCACGACTGAATTGTATTGGCGAAAAGGTCTTGGCAAAAACGCAGTTCAAAAAATTGCGGTCATCTCTACATTTCGTAGATGTCAACCAGTCACCTGACCCCACCAACGCTTTTTGGAAAATTCAGCCAGTAATAGATGCAGTTCGAGACAGATGCCGAGCACTGCCAAGGGCAGCTGCATTTTACTCAGTGGATGAACAAATGGTGCCATACACCGGCAGATGCTCATCTCGGCAATACGTTAGAAATAAGCCGCGACCAGTTGGCCTGAAAATTTTGTTATCACGACATCCGCCGGTCTCGCGATGGATTTTGAACTGTATCAAGGGAAAAAGACGAATCTTGGAAATCGGTCATTTGGGTTAGGTCCGGCTGTCGTTTTGCGGCTTGTGAATACAATACCAAGGGGTAGCTTTATTTATTGTGACCGATATTTTACAACGGTCCCACTATTGTTTGAATTACTTGAATTGGGATATCGCGCTACAGGTAAATATTTTTAAACGAACTATCATTTTTATACATATGTATTATTAAAATTGATTAATTTATTTTAGGAACAATAATGGCAAATAGACTTAAAAATACGAAATTTAAAGCTGACCGAAACATGAAACGAGGCGAATGTCAAAAATTGCTTTACAATAACGGGACATATGAAGTAACATGTGTAAAGTGGAAGGATATGAAATGTGTCACGGCCCTTTCTACTATTGCCGGTACTATTCCTACTAATACGATTAACCGCTGGAATAACGCTACTAAATCGCATCAGCTGGTTGTATGCCTAAAAATCATTTCATCATATAATCAAAATATGGGCGGAGATGACATAGTCGACCAAATGATGGAATATTACCGCACATTTATAAAAACAAGAAAATGGACACTCAAAAGTGTCCACCATTTAATAGATTTACCTGTAGTAAATGCCTGGATGGAGTACCGTCAGGACTGCTTGGCGTGCGGTATATCGAAAAGCAGGTGTATGGATCTTTTATCCATTTATCCTTCTTGGCTTTTGCAATTTTAGGTAATTCGTTTCTATTTGTTCGTATTGTTCCAACCACAAACGTTTTTTTGTTGCGAGTAACCTTTTTGCAAGTTATAGGCTTGTAAAACAATTATCTGTGGTAACATTTCGCTCAGTGATTATATACACAACAAACTCGATCAAGGGAATGTTCGATCCGGTGGCTTCATTCTTGCCCAACCAAGGAAAAACATTTAGAAGATACTTGCTCATAACATCCGCAGCTATAGCTAGAATTTGATGCGAAATTTATCTGGTTTATTCGGTATATATTGAGTAAATAAGTACCAGCGGCTTTAGTGAGAACAATTGCTCATCAACTGTTATGTTTGCGCTAGGTTTATAACAAACCTGGCCCCAAACTTTTGAAATCAAGGAAAATTTTGTCTGTATTCAATCGTTCACTGCGTTCATTTTTCTTATCGAAACGTATAAATCGAAGTATTTCTCTAAACTTATCTCTACAAATTGTTCGGAAGAAAATGGAGGTCCTCACTTAGACCATAAATACGATCACTGCAAATTTCTTGCCTCGTAAGCTTCTCTAGTGTACAAAATTGCTACAAAGGCCATTATACGTTCATCGATTATCAAATTAAAAGCACTCTTTACAGTATAACATTTCTTTTGGCATAGTAAGTTGGCCCTGAGACGTCTTTGAGCAGCTTTGTGTGTTGAAATTTCTTCATTATCAGGTCTATCCGCAGTGTCTAATTCACTTTCGGTTTCAAAATTTGAAATATATCGTACTTTGTTTTTGCAAGGAGTTATACAATGACCACTATTAGTATCACTTGATTCACTTTCAGATAGAAAACAAGCTCGTTTTTTTCTAGGAGCTGTATGATGAAGATCTTCATCTTCACTGCTCGAAAATTCAATCCTATTTCCTATATTCAGTCCTATTCCATGTCTGATTGTTCCTCTCTTATTTGGGCTAGATTTTTTCGCAATTCAAGATCTCTTCGATTTTTATCATAATAGCAACCCTAATCTAGAGCTAAAATATTTACTTACATTTACGTAAATACATCTTACCAGATTCGAACATAATTAGTTAAGAAATTCCCTAGCAGTGCCGAAATCCAGAGCTTCTCTAAAATCTATTTTTAAATCCACACCCAAATCGAATTGTAGAACTTCATCAAAATGACACGTTAAAATCCCAATACAAGTTGACCCTTTTTTTATTAGTATTTTGGTCCAGCTTAGTAATTGCAATCCCGGACCATTTTACTAATCCCGCGAATTTTAAATCACTAGAATTTGATTGCAATCACTAGTCCAGCTCTACAAACTCAGTTGGAAGATTATCGGCCTTGGAAACGGTCGAGAGATGGCCTAGTTCCATTGAGCATTATGTTAGAGTGCCAATCCAATTGGTTGAGGAGTAATAATGGTCCATTGAACAATGGCATAATCTGTCCTGTGCAGTATAACGCCCAACGAATTGCATGGAAGGAAATATAAGCACATCTCAGTGTCAGATTGGACTAATAAAAGTAAAAATTCCTGTTTGCCGTTTCAATTTCACAATTTTTTTTAAACGTCCTAATTTCCCGGTATGATTTTTGTTAAAAGCCGCTCAAATGAGCATTTCAACGAAGACTGTGTTGTAACGGGTGGGGCAAAAGTCCCGCTACCACTTTGATTGCGCGCCATCTTGGTTATGTGACGATTAGCTCAGTTTCGCTTTAACCATTGTGTTGTGTAGACGCCCAAATTTTATAATGGATAAATATACGCCACAAGAACGAGCAGAAATAGTGACAATATTTATTGAATTAATCGTTCCAATGCCACTCAGTGGAAATTTCGTCAAAAATATCCTAATCGTCCAGTGCCTCACAAAACCACAATTTATCGTTTACATGCGAATTTTCGACAGTACGGTACGACAGCAGACACGTCGTTCTGGAAGACAACGGACGTCTCGTAACGCTGAAAATGTGGCTCTGGTGCGCGATAGTGTTGCAGAGTCTCCAGAAACATCACGCTGAAAATGTGGCTCTGGTGCGCGATAGTGTTGCAGTCTCCAGAAACATCAATTCGGAGACGTGGTTCCCAGTTACACATTTCTGTACGCAGTTTAAGGCGAATTTTGAAAACTGATTTGAAAATGTTCCCGTACAAAATTCAATTAGTCTATAAATTGCTACTTAGAGATCATGATCAACGAGTACCGCAATGCAATCTTAAGGCTGTCTGGTGAAATTGAAGATTTTTCGTCTAAATTGATAATGAGCGATGAAGCCCATTTTCTTCTCAGTGGCCACGTTAATAAACAGAACTGTCGGTTTTGGGGAACACACAATCTTCAATTAATTCATGAAACATCATTGCATCCACTAAAATCAACTGTATGGTGTGGTATTCATGCTGGAAACATTATTGGTCCCTATTTTTTTGAAAATGACCGAGGTGTTGAAGTTACTGTTACTGCTGAACGGTACCAAGACATGATTCGAAATTTTCTTGTGCCTGAAATGGAACAGCAAGGACTAGAGGACATGTGGTTTCAGCAAGATGGGGCCACAGCACACACAGCCCGTTCAACAATTCAATTATTGAATGACGTTTTCCCACGAAGACTAATTTCGCGAAATGGCTATTTAGCATGGCCAGCCAGATCTCCGGAGTTAACAACACCAGACTTTTTTTTATGGGGTTTTTTAAAATCAAAAGTTTATGTGAATAAGCCCCAAACGATTCAACATCTTAAAGACAATATTCGTCACGAAATTGTAGAAATTCAGCCTGAGATGTTGCAGGATGTCATGAAAAATGCCTTAAAAAGAGCCGAAAGTTGCATAGCGAATCGCGGTCACCATTTAGCCGATATAATTTTCCAATCATAACGAAAAAAAACTGTAAAGACCAAATAAACTTTTCACGAAAACCAAACTTACTTATTTTTTCTTTGAACAAAGTTATAGCAAAGAGTATGAAAGTTTACACAGAGTAACGAAACAGAGGAAAAAAATTCATCAAAAAAAATGCATGGGTTACGCAATTTAATTGCGTTAAAAACACATTTACGCATTTTTATTTAAAATAATTTTTGTCGTTTTCTATAAATAGCCACGAGTATGACAATATTCAATACTCAAAAAATAAAAAAATGTTGCGTAAGTGTATTGTATGATCGATTTAAATTGCGTAACCCATGCATTTTTTGATAAAAATTTTTCCTCTGCTTCGTTACTCAGTGTAAATTTTTATACTCTGTGGTTATAAGCAATCAAAATGGTAGTGGGACTTTTGCCCCATCCGTTACAAAATGTTAAACATTCAACATGATTTGAGAGTGTATCACCGCAAAAGGTCCTGGGGCTCTATTGTCGAAAACCGGTTGGAAATTTCCGCATTCGAACATATAATTTGCTTTAAAATTCTTTATATTATTCGAATTTGTCGCCGGCTACTTTAATAATTTTTTAAAATTTACCAAGGGAATAATTCCGCATCGATTCACCCAGTCGGAATTTTTCTCTTAGTAGGGAAATAAATAATAGAAAACTTGCAAACAAATTTGAAAAAAAATGATTAAAGTAGCGAAAAATTCGAATAATTGCTGTGTTTTTTTATTAGCACCCGATAGCTGTATCCGGAGCAGCCAATTTTCTATGTGAAAACTTATATTTAGCGCGCTATTATTGCATATAATTAATTTATTTAACTCTAAACTAAGATTTTTCATTCAACTTTTTAGTTAAAAATCTTTATACAAATATTTTGCTCTACCTATTTATCGGGAGCCGCTATCGGGAGCGCTATTCATTTCAATGGGAAATTTGAAAAGGCTTTAATTTTGTAAACCCCTGAAACCATTAGAAACTAAATCTTACAATAAAAATTTAAAACGCAGCAAAATGAATTCTTGTTTATAACTTCATGTCAAAATAAATGTCAATTAATATATTGCAGGTGATAAATGTTTGTTTTATTGATGAATTTAGTTTTAATTTTTATAGTACAGCGACACCAGTGAATAATAGCTGCAGTTTCAATAGAAAATTGCCATTTGGCTCCGGATAGTGCTCCAATATTAAAACACAGCAAATATAAACAATTTTAAAGCAAATTTTATTCGAATGCGGAAATGTCCACCGATTTCGAAAAAAGGCCCCCCCCCCCTCTGCCTCTTCATTTAGTAAAAGGCATTATGAATGCTGATAAGTATATCCAGGAGTTGGATACATGTTTTTTACCAAAAAAACGGCAAACGTATATTTTTCAGCAGAATGGAGCTCATTGTCACATCGCCAAGTCGGTTGAAAACTATTTGAGTTTCAAAAACATACCGCTATTAGATTGTTTGTGTCGCAACCATATGCGAATTGTTGCTTCAACGACAACAAATGACGGTTTTTTGCATCAGACCATCACTGGAGATGAAAAGTGGATCCATTATAATAATCCAAGAAGTTCGAAGATGATACTGTGACCAAATGCACAAAAGAAAATAAAAAGGTTTAAACTATTATGAGCTACTGAAGCAGAGTGCAACCATTGGTGGACAAGTTTATCGACGAAGATTGATGGCTTTAAAGATTTGGCTGCAAAACGACCAGAATAAGACAACAGACACGATAAGATTGTTTTGCAACAAAACAACGCTAGGTCAAGTACAACTTGAACGGCGAGAACTATAGGAAATTCTATTTTATCCTAACCTTCAAATGACTACTTGTTCCAAGACATGTAATCCGCCCCAGCTGAGCAGCACTTCCGCCTTTATCTATGAAGACATTAAAAAATGGATCAATGACTGGATTGCCGCAAAACAACGAGTTATTCCTTCGGCGAATCCGTTTATTACCTGAACGCAGATAGCTTCTGGTGGAGCAAACTTTGATCAAACTATGTCATTTTCTACACAAACAAATATCGGTATAAATCAGTTCTGCTTTAGCTTTGTTAAGATAAAATGTTTAAAATTATAATACGATGTTCAAACAAAATTTGCGACCGTTTGAATTTAACCAAGTACAAGCCTTCAAAAAATTGATTAGTTCATGGAAAAATTCTAGTGATGCTTTAAATTTTTGTATGAGTGTAATAATTCACTAAAAAAGTATATGAACTCGTAAACCTTGATTAATTAATAAATTACGTTTCAAGGTTTTTTTTTGTTATATATTTTCTAAACATGTTTAAGATTTTGTTCGAACAGTCGGCATCGAAACTAATTAAAACGCACTACGCAACTTATTTACATGAATATGCTATTTATCAAAAATAGAGGCGAAGATCTAATAGTAATTGTAAAGAATATAGAAAACTAATTTTGGCAGATTTTACATTTGTATGATTGTAATTCAAAACAAATCGTTTCTCATAGCTGATGCTTAAAAAGACGATGATACACCGCTACAACCGACTCCATAGTAATAAACTAAAATTGTATAAAATATGGGTTTTTAATCATTTTTTAAAATGAAGTCGCGTTTAATTTAGTCGCGAACTAAATTTGCCATTGACGGTGCAATTACGAAGAATTGATAAATTTTCATGATTTAGTCGATTTGGTCACGATAACGATAATTTACATTATAATACGTTCCACAAGAACGTAACATTCCATATGGCAGAGAACACTTGATCGAAAGCAATGGTATATAATTTTGGTAGTCAGTCACGACATGATTGAAAGCGAGTCTTAGAATATTCACGAAGATCAATACTTAGATTATGATAACGATAACAACCAACTCCGATCAATAGATAGTCAGAACCACAAGTAATTCGTAGTGCAAGATGATGAAACTAAACTAAACTATCACTCTTGGTGAAACTAAAAAGTCCAGTATAGCAGGACCTACTCAATTTGCAGGAAGTGCTTCCACTTCTACTATACATTTGCGAGACTTGATACTATCAAACAGATCATCGCCTGTAGTTGATAACTAGCTGATATCAAATCGCGCAGGAACCATTTTTAGTTTGTGTATAAATTGCTCAAAATAGTGTTTATTAGAAATTTATGCTTGAGATAAACTCGAGACTCGACGTTATTTAAAAATTTTATAAATGAAAAGCGCAGTTCCACATAATATTGGGGAGAAATCTCGGCAAGATGCAAGGAAAATCGCAGGAAACAAAATATTTGTAACATAACATGTCTCTCAAACCTAGTTTCTTTAAATATTGATTTAGTTTGATCGACAGTCTTTCTGTAGTGGTCTCAGTTAAAGCTTTAACCTCATTAAGGGCAGCATTATGCTTTCATTTAATGCCCCATACTTTTGAGCAAGGCTGTATTTTATCTTAATAAAATAATTCCAGTGAAAATCGATGAGTAACTTTGAATATATATAATACTTGCATAAAACCTTGTGCCCTATTTTATTGAGCATCATAGAATTTGTACTTTTTCTATACTTTCTTTTATTGTTTATAATTTTTCCTTAATTTACTAACACTTATTTCTGTTGCAAACTTCACCAGGAAAAAGAAGTTAAACATTCAAATTTTTTTATTTAATGGTTAGGAAATTTTGTTTGTATAGCTTGTTAAGCGATTTTTGTAAATGAGAGTTATACACTATGTCGGGTAACAGATCGACTAAAGATTAAACTTTTAAAATTTTTACGAGAAAAATATTTTTTTTTTCTATTAAAATTTTCCAAAATGAATTTTGGGACTACAGAATAATATTCATGCAATAATATATATGTAACTACTGAATACCTTTTTTAGTGATTAGATCTCCTTTTCCAAAGCCAAACCTCTCACAAGATTCTCTTTTCAGTTTTTTGATTGAAATATCTTTTAAAATATTATTTCAGTCTAAAGTTAATTTGGCTGGCCCACCTTTTAATTATTAATATTCCGAGAGCCACTATCAGCAACAGAATTAGCGAATGAGCATTTTCGTTCAGTTAATATCCTATTTCCATGTGAACGCCGATATAAATATAGAGCAGCTAAACCAAGAGCTACGCGACCAACAGATTGACGCGACTAAATCGCCCATTATCATCACTGCCGTATATTAGCAGAATGCCAAAGGAATCAAATTCGAGATACATGATGTCCTCGCCAATCAAATTCAATCAAAGCAGCAAAAAGAACAAATATTTCTCCACAAGGTAGTAAGGCCAAACAAGGACACTACAGCCTGTAGGAACGAGAATACAATACTTAATTTTCAGGTAGAATAGGAAAAGCGACATACTTTAACCAATAGACAAATTTTAAATATAATTAACCACCGGCCCTGAGCCAGCTCACATGTCCAACAGTTAATCGCACAGTTAAGCTTTAAAATGATGTTTATTTCCAAATCGCATCATAATTTGAAAAATATTGAACCTATTTAAAATTAAGCCAATATTTAATTTTTCGGTTAAATGATTTCGAGAAAATAGTACCGTCTTCTCTATATAAGCGATAGATAAGCAGAGCCGAATCTAATCCAACGAGTTAAAATCTAAATCACACAATATAACCGTTTGCTATACAAATTGGTTATTTGGCATTGATTTTGAATCGTCTCTAGTCTAGTAACCTCACTAGCTAATGACCTGCACTCAATCACATATTTGGGAAATCCCCAACAAACAACACAATAATTAAAAACCAATTTCTAAAAACAATCCAATCAATAAATTTAATTTGCATATTAACATACTTTTATTTTATATTACATATTGTTATTACATAAACGAGCTACATCAACATTTTTCTATTTCTCTTTTTTTTATAAGGAAAATCATTAAGCAGCACTTAAATATAATTAAAATGAAAACTCCCACATAATACAAAATTCGAAATCAAATAAATAAATTTGTATGTAAATAATAACCATGACCTTCAACGTGTTTTGATTTTATAATTAATGGAAATGAATTTCATTTTGGTTGCTATTTTTGTGTTTTCATAAATCGAGATTAGCTTGGCCGCAATTTTTTAATTTTAAGACATCAGAGTTGTACAACCTATGCATATATGGTTGCTAAATTTTGTTGTATACTACTCGTATTATATTTATAGAATTTTAGTTTTGTGTTTGTGATGCCTCTTGTCTTCAAGTGCTGACTAATATATTTAAAAAACTCTTTTCTTCCAAAGATGTACTTAGTCTTCTTTATACGTAAATACATACACAAGTATGTATAATTAGCACAGTTTCTATACAGAATATATACTTGCATTTTTAAAACGGATTTAGCAAGAGATGCGTATACATTATACAACATGTACGGGTTTGTAGTATCGCTTTGTTTCGAAACGAGTACAACAAAATTGGACTCCAAATGGTAAATAACTAACACAAAAATATTGTCTTATCTTATCTATTCGAATTCGACAGTTTGTTGTAACATAAATAATAATGCAGAGTGGCAATTTTATTTTCTATATTTGAAACTACACCACAAATTAATTAAGTACCACACCCGAAAATAAAAAGCCTCTTTTTGTTCTAATGCCAAATTATAGTAAGTGAAATTTTGCTTACCCGTTTCATTATCATTCTGTTTTTGTAACAATTTTAAGATATTGCTCAAATATTGATCGATGTGTACCATAAGTTTTGATACCGATTTTTTATCCGCCATATCTGGATCCATATTATTATTATTATTATTGTTTAAGCGTGCGTTTTCTTTCACCCCGAAAAAAACAATTTATATAAATAAGATTAGAGAAATGTCAAAGTTTTGCCGAAGCAATACATCAAAGATTATCAAAAGAAATCAAAAACAAAACTGAAATGAAAATTCTATAGTGAATCGAAACACAACGTAAAATATCGCGTTTTTATTTTTTATTTATTTAACTTTTATTTTTTTATCGATAGAGATAATTATCACGATTTGATTATAAATTGTAACTTAACACTATTAGGCGTTACGGATCGTTGATATTATTTTATTTATGTATATATGGCGTTAAGTTACACTTAAAGGTTGAATGATTTTTGGAAATTTAGTCGTACGCATGTTACCGTATAAGAATTAATAATGCACTCGTAAATTAATATTTTGTATTTTTTTGTTGTTGGCGATATGAAACACAAACGAATTTAATGGAGTATTTTTTAAAATGAGTTGTCGTCATTCACTATAGAAATGACATAATTTGTTAACTACTAAAAATTGTATCTTTTGTGGGTTCACAAAATACTGTCAGTTATTGTAAATTTAATCAAAATATTTACAACTTGGTCTACTCCAAGTCTACACCGAACTGATTATCATCAATTTTTAGTGATAGTTGATCACCTTCAGAAATTCGATCTCAGATTTTTGTGTTTATATAGTAGCCGGTTTTGGGTACACTATGAAATACTTTTATCGATTCAAGTTTAATTTTAACAAATTAATGGACATCTAGTTCATTACTTAAATTTAAATGGAGAAATATTTTATTCTTGGTATACAGGCCAACTTTCAAATAACTGAAGACAGAAAGAGATTTATAATCTGATGACCAGCATACCTAAAACGATCCATATAAACGATTTTTTTTTTAAACGAGTTAGCAATTTTTAAACTTCAGAAGTGTGGTTTGATTCTCATACTAAATTATTTCACAAACATAACCTAAAATTTCAATGTTTCATCAGCGATAATCGAACCATTGTACCCAGGACATTAAAAAATTGTATCCACGTTTTACTCCTCAGCACACCTGAAACCCGACTAACGAACAACTATATGGCCAAATAATTGGACAATCCATCAATAGTGGCATTTCATGAAATCAACTGAAAAATAAGTCACTTCCTACTTCCCAGTAACTTATAAAATAAGTTTAAAACTTTGCTGGGAAAGTGTAGTTAAATATTTTTTAAATAGATCGCATGTAACATTACAAAATCAAAAAAAAAAAACTAATTATTTGTACGAACAATATTTATTAAAAATTAAACGACAGGATTACTTTAAAAACAACATTTCGAGAAAATTGACGGTCATCGTTGAGAAGCTTTCAATGCTGTGGTTTATCTTCGATTCTTATTTTCACTTATTCGCCCATGGGAAAACACTGCCATTTAAAGATGAATTCCCACGTTATTAAACGACTGGCCTAGCGCCTTGTTTATCGTCATTGCGTTTCCAATAACTGTCGTCGTCGCAAAAAAATGGTAGATTGGTCTCAGAAGGTGCCAAATCAATTCGAGGGATTAGAAACGTACTGCTCTTGTTGCACTCAGAAATGATTTTGGCATTAATAAAGTTTCGCGATAGCTCTACAATTAAACGCGTTCCATTGCACATACTTTTCTCAGGATTTAGATTTCGCAGAAGCCTTATGATAACACCCTTTTTCAAAAGCAATACGTGAGGGATATGCCGGATGGATTCTGTTCATTGAGGAATTCAACGGGAAAGTTGAGTGCATCATTAGAATCCTCGCTTACTAACGAATCTACGCTGTTGTAAATTTCTGCATCACCATGAATCAAGTCGATTATTCTTCGATTCATCTCAAGGGTCTGAGCATTAGTTGGAGCAACGATAACTTTTTTGAGAGCTCATCTGTTGACATTTGCTCAATATTATTAAAAATGACACTAATTTGAATTGTGTCCTCCTCATGAATGCCAGGTGTTGCAGGCAAAGTTTCTGATCCGACTTGTAGAACCCATTCATTGCGCTCGTGTTGACCTTCGCCACACATGTTGGTGGTCAAAGAAAGTTGTTCAAATTGGTGCGCGTTCCTCTTTGAACGACTGGTAGCGTCTGACGAAAATCACCGCCAAGGATCAAAACTTTACCTCTGAAGCTAGTGTCATTTCCCATCACCTCTCGCAACAGCTTATCAATGCAGCGGAGACCATTCTTAGGAAGCATTGTAATTTCATCGATAACAATAAGAACAGCCTCACGCAAAACTGCAGCTTCTGGTGATGTCATTCGCATTGATGAGATTAAATTATCAAGAAGTGGAACTGGAAGTTTATATCCACTATGAATCGTGTGTCCTTCCTTTGCTTAAGGAGTTATGATACTGACTAGTTTTTCAAATGGTTCATGTGATTAAAAATGAAAATAGAGTAGGACAAGTATACAACATATAAACAAAAATAAAAATAAATTCAGCAACAAATGATATAGCTTACTTTTGCAGCAGTTTAAATTGGGAAAATCTATAAAAAATAAATCAACTTTAATTATATTTTTTGACGTATAGTCATTTATTAGTAATGTGATTTTGTGTGTACGTGTATAGTACAAACATATTTCAAAACAAAATATTGAAGCGCACGCTGCACAGATATATTATTTTATTTTCATAACGTCAAAATAAATGCGCATAGTGTTGTCTACTGTTTAAATTTGGTGTTTCTCTTTTTCGCTTTAATAGTTTTACAGTACATCGCAGCACTTGAAAACTAGTCAGTATCATAATACCATTAAGCAAAGTGATTGCTATTCCGGTTGTTGCAAATGGCAGCACAACTGTTCCTTCACCTCGAAAGTTTGCCATTAAAGTTGTGTATAAGAAGGTCTTGCCTGAGCCACCGGGACCATCGATAAAAAAGAACTTACGTTGTGCGTTATTATTTTCAACTGCAATCATAATTTTGATGTATGCCGCAAGCTGAGTTTCATTCAACTTTCCAATTTGTTCGACTGCCAATCGTGCTTCTTTTTCTTGATCATAAATTTGATCTTATTCGGGTGGGTTACCGCTTGGAACAGGCAAACCAACCGAACCACATGAAATTCTGTGCTGTTTGAGAACAAAATTGATATCATGAAGAGCCGAGTTGATCGATATAGATTCACTGTGTCGTCGCATGTAGTCGAGTATAAAATCTCCTAGATGATCTTGCCATAATTTGAGGGATTGAGCGGGTTGGCAAAAAATACAAATACAAGCGAACATTTCTCGCAATTGCTTAGGCATCAAGTATGTTCCACCGTCTGTCCAGCATCGCTCCCATTCTTCATCCGTCTCATAGTAGTTGTTTCGCATAAATTTTCATCTACCGTACGGAAAATCTCAAAACTTGTTGTACCAGGAACATGTAGTAGCAGTAATCGTAACCACGTACATTCGTGCTATTGTCCTTTCGCCTCCTCTATGTCGCTCTTGCCATTGACATCGCTTATAACCAAAATGGTAAGGGCTATCGGTGTAAAGATGAACTCGTGCAGTACGTTACGTCTTTCGTGTTCAGCAGAAACCAAGATTCAAGCTTGGTCTTTCCAGTACGCGCAGCCAAAAGTGTTTCTTCTTCATGACCTACTTCAAAAACAACTCGTTGTTGATTTGGAAGGTGAACTGGCAGTGTGAATGTTAAAAAATTCCATTATGAGAAAAGAAAACGCAAAATGTTTTACCTTAGTAGCAAGTATAGTATAAAAGATTTAGTCAGTGAATGAGTGGCATAGACGTTATAATATGAAAAAACACTTTTTTTTGGACACCCTATGCGTTCTCGAGTGAGTCAGTGATATAGACGTTTATAATATACAATATGTAATCCACATATTCCATGGAAGTAATTATCTAATTATCTAATTTGTAATTATTAAATTCAATATTTTATATAAGTATGTAATATTTCAATATTCAATATAATAAAATATTTTATAATTTTTTTTTTAAATTTTATTAACACATTCCTTGGACATCACGTGTTGCATACGTCTTGCTATTCAACCAACGAGCTTTTTGCGACCGAGAAACTACAGGATAACCGAACATTGAGAACCTAGCAAATAAAGTTCTTTCCACTGACCCACTACCAATTTCACTGGTTAGATTGGTAAGGTTAACGTCCGTAATGTAGATCGTTGTGCCAATTGCTGATCGTCCGACAGTATTTTATTAAAAATAAGAAAAATACTTAGTTTATCAATGAATCAAATCATTTTAAAAATATGTACATGGCCATATGTTATGTTGCCAGTATTAGTTTTTTGGTGAGATTTCATATGCATACATATTATTTTGTGTCCATCGTAACTCAGGTGTGCAACATCAAGTATCGTAATTGAGTTTTGCTTACCAAATTCTTAAGGAATTTGCAATCATAAAATAAGGTTTAAATGCAATGTAATTTAATTTCTAGTAATTTTTATTAATAATAATCGGTAAGTAGATAGCTGGTATTTTAGAAAAAAACAATACTTTTAAATCAAAAATGTTTTTTTAAATTAATTTGGCTAGGTTCACATTATGTACATTATTTTTTCATAAATGCCTGATTGCGGATCGCGTGATCTACATTATGTACATAACCTAACAATTTTAAATACGAATTAATTATGCCAAAATTTTTATTTAAATTAACAAATGTTTTTTTAAAGTATAAATTAGATGTGCATTTTTGTGGTGACCTAATTTTGACGTACAGTTTTGTAAAGTATTTTCTTGTTTTTGGAAAGCCAATCTAACTAACCACGCCAGAAATTTTAGTATTAAAAAGGAAAATTAATTCGAAAAATAAGTATTACACCAAGTAAAAATGGTAGGTCCAACTTAGGTCAACTTGATTATTCTAGTATTGTACAATTAAAATAACTTTTAGATACTTAATATAGTTATTAACTATTTTAACCCATTCCCGAAAATGACGGCTATAGCAGTCATATTTTGGTGATATATAGGCAAATGACGGCTATAGCCGTCCTGCATATTTTAATTAATAAAAAAAGGAACATCATTCTTACGAAGTGTACTAATGCATTATTTTGTTAATTATTCAGTAATACATCAAAGAAAAAAAGATGTAACATTCCAGATAACATATCAATTGTTTTTTTGTGCGATTTTTCATGATTAGCAATTCGATATATTTTCGCCTACAGCAACAAATGACGCCTATAGTCTAAAAAATCGGACGGCTATACCCGTCATTTGTTTCTGTAGGCGGAAATATATAGAAAAAGCCTATAGCCCTATAGCCGTCGAGAGTTTTCATGGGAAAACTGTGAGAAAATGTGATAATTCTCACTTCCAAACATATAAATGACGCTCAATTTCAAATGGCAGTCATAAACAATTGAAAAACAAAAAGTGTGTTTCTGAGAACGGTCGTCAATTAAAAAGTGTGCGGCAATGGGTTAAAATTTAACTTATTTTAGTTTATTTATTTAACTCCTTATTTAATAAGAAAACAATTTTTCAAAATTGTATTGAAGGCGCTCGAATTAGGTGACATTAGGGAATTATTTTGTACATAAATGGGATCGTGCTAATAAATGTTATGATTCCTATAGTTTTATTATATAGTTATTAGAACAAAAATAGAATGGCAGCCAAAAATTTCGCAGGAACTAAAGAAAAATCTAAAGATGCCTTAAGTAATGCCCTAGAAGCTGTCAAAAATGGTATGACTGTTTATACAGCCAATAAAACCTTCGAAGTGCCCATAACAACATTATATATCCACTTCAAAAAGAATCTAAGTTGTACTTAATAAAGACATTTTTATTAATCACTTGTTTTTTGTTTCGCAGTTATTTTGAATAATTTTCAAAAAGTTTAAAAAATCACTCGATCGATTTCGACTTGTTAGGTCATCATCAGGAGTATCTACTCCTGATGATGACCTAACAAGTCGAAATCGATCGAGTGATTTTTTAAACTTTTTGAAAATTATTCAAAATAACTGCGAAACAAAAAACAAGTGATTAATAAAAATGTCTTTATTAAGTATTAGTGTGTTTCGCCAAGTGCCTACGGCCAATAGCGTAAAAATCTAAGTTGTGATGTTAAACAATGTGCATCAAGCATTTTTTCTAAAGAGCAGGAGGGTAATTAATGTTCATGGATTGACGATATGACAAAAACTGGTTTTCTAAAATTAAATGAAATTTTACTAGATTCGGTACAATTACTTGCTAAAGAGTTGAAAATTGCATACAAATTTAAAGATGGTAGACTTGATAAAGAGAGGCGCAATATTTGATTAAGAGTCGTGCACAAGTTACGGAAACTAAAATAAAAGAACAGTTCACAGAAGTAATAGAGTACCTAGAAACAAACGGATACTTGTCTATATTCGATCATCCGGAACGAATTTTCAATTGTGACGAAACCGCCTTTTTTAAGTCCCAAAATAACTCGGGTTTACTCACAAAAGGGCAAAAATCCGTTTATTCATTGGTAGCTAATGATGAGAAAGAAAATATAACAACACTTGTCATGGGTAGTGCGTTAGGGAAACTTGGTTCTCCACTGGTTGTTTTACCTTATAAAAGAATTCCTCTTAACATAGTTAGAAGCATGCCAGCCAGTTGGGGAATAGGACGAAGTGATTCGGGTTGGATGACAGGGGAATGGTTTTTTGAATATATAGCCTACTATCCTCGGAGGCTCATAAGCAATAGCACACAACTTCCGATTATTCTTTTTGTAGATGGCCACACAGGCAGGCAGTTAAAAAGTGGCGAATGGATAATAATGGCATTAGAAAGGGTCGTGAAGATTTTGCACCTTTGCAAAAAATTTGATCGCAGCGGCTTTAAAGCTTGTGGTCTGTGTCCTCTAGACTCAAATGCGGTTAATTACAGTAAACTAATTAGCCGTAAATATCAAAGTTTACCGCCAGAGGAAATAAGAAACACCGCAAATACCACTGTTACAGATAGAAATGAGCGTTCCAAAATTCTACAGCAAAATTTCGATCATCTTCAGTGTTACTTAGGAATTGAAAAATTAGCCAATTTCGAGAAGTCTTTCATCTATAATTCCTGCAATGGCGACACAGAGGATGCGACACTAGTTAATTATTGAAAAAATCTTAAAACCGAAATTGTTTCGAACGGTGCTATTGATGGTAATGAAGTGGAAGTAGAGTTACGCGTACACATTGAAAAAACTAGCTTAGTCGACAATTTAGCAAATATCGATGTAATTAAACATATTACTTAACCTAGACGAAATTTTGGGTGCTAATTCGAATATTTAATTGAAAGTAGATATTGATGGCTCAGTAACAATAAACAATAAGCCCCAACCACCAGTCAAACTTGCTGAAAGCTCAATAAATAATAATTTACAGACTCCAACTCCACAAAATATAATTTGGCCCTCGCCCGTGGATTCACTACCAACAAATAAAAAGAAACTTCTAGCAGTGGTATTTTCTGAGCAATACATTAAATATACCAAATGAAAATTGGACAAAAAAGAAAAGGAACAGACTGTAAAAAAAACAACGAAAAAGGCAGCGGAAAGCAAAAAAACAAATTATGAGACATAATGAAATAGAATCCACAAAACCAGAAGAAAAACAAATGGACATTAGAGTGGAAAGGGTTGGTCCTAACTTTAAACTTCATCAATATGTAATTGTAGAATATGAAAATAATGTGTATGTCTGGTAATAATTGGAAATGGTTCGGCAAAGATGACGTCTGTTGGTATAGCAAGAGCAATGTTATTCAAGCCATATAGAAGAACCACAACTGATTAACACCAGAGGAGTTTATTCTATTAAGTAATTCAGAATCTATTAAAATCTTAAATATCTTGTTGTGATCTTTACATATTTTTACTTATGTGATTTGATGTGAATGAAATCTGATATGAATTCAATGTTTATTTTTAAATTATAAAAGCATTGAGCTTATTAGTAGTCTACATTATTTTCGATTTTCATATATAAAATGTATGTACGAGTACGTATAAGAATTATTCATTATCAAATTAAATTGTTAGTTATAAAAAAATGCATCTAAAAAATGTTAGTTTTAATTCAAAAGTTTGGAAGTTTGACCGTTGCATTCGTTAGTTTTAATGTTATCCTGTGCGAACTGGCAACGAGATCCGCTTTATGGACATCAACCGATCCGCTTTAGGAAACTGAATTTTTAAGGCGATCCGAAAAAGTGAAAAGTACAATATTTTATAAAATAAATTGCAGATATTGAACTCGAACTGGAAAAAAATAGAAAGGATAGTAAATATTTAAATACTGCATATGATATAGCGATCATCCAACCCTTGAGCTTTAAATAGCGATCCGCAATTGGGACATTTAACTTAGCTGCTTCAATACCCAGTCCTAAAAGCGATGGACTAACAACAAAAAGGGATTTTTACCCCAGGAAGTACCCCAACTGCCTAGTTGCCTAATCCACCCATTAACGAGGCCGACTCAATGGATTGGGGTCAAAGATTGCGATGCCAAGTTCAAAAATATCCAAATCACCACCTAGACCAACACAATCCGCGACTCAGCAGAAAAACGAAAATGGTTAACTACGCAGAAGAATTAGTGAAATAAAAAAAAATGACATCACAATTTAGCAATGAAATCGCTAAGTTAAAGAATGTAAATGAGGAGCTGACGAAAACCAGACTGATTTAATGTGTTTGACCTTAAGTATATAGATTTTGCGAATATTCAAGCTTTAATGAAATCGGTGTTCACAAACGACTATAGAGTAGTGGAGCTATTGGAAGGCCACTGGCGAATATAGAGCTTTGGCCAAAAAATCTGACTGATGAAGGTAAGGAGTGGTAAAAATTGAAAATATTTTTAAAATCAAAGCAAAACTCAATACGAGAGATAAAATAGAACCATTGAAATAGAACACGAGATTAATACCTCAATGCAAGAAATGCCAAGGCTTTAACTACATCCAAATATATTGCGGGTGAGATATTAGGTGCGTAAAATGTGCCGGTAGACAGATCGCGAAACGATTTAGCCAAACAGAACCTACAAGCACAACGAGTATAAACTGTAAAGAGGATGCGAAGTAGCGGTAAAACTGCAAGGAATAAGAATCAAAATGCGCCAATCGACTCAAAACTTTGACGTTAGAAGAGAGATGATTTCAACTACAACTATAGAGCCACAACCAATACATGGAAGCAGAGAAAGGTTCTCCAGTCAACTAATGCTACTAAAGAAAATCCACTCGAAAGGATATATAGAAACGAAGTAGAAACGACAAATGCACGCCTAGCAAAACAAGAAGGTGGTCTGAAAGTTACATATAAGCGACTAGAACGACAAGAAGCCACGAAATAGCTAACATCGATGCTATACTAATCAAATGAACAGAACATTTAGAATTGTTAATTGGAACACATTTGAAAAAATAGATTTAAGCCTTCTTTTGGAAAATCATTTATTAAAATACGTGACTATGAATGCTACCATACACTATTCATTCAGAAACAAACACTAGAGGTAGACCTACCGTAATTATTAATAATAATATTAAATATTATCAAGATAATATTAAACATTACTGGCCCACGCCATCAGCTAAAAAATGAAGACTACAGTGGACTTTTTAAATCACTAGGACCAATTTTTACCATATAAGTGGTGATTTTAATGCAAAGAATACCTATAGGAGATTAGACTTACAACCTTGGGCAAAAATAGAATACCCAATAATTTGGGATTAGAGAAAATCAGACTACAGTTGAACAGGTTCACAGAATAGAGAATAAGAAGATATGCTCCAATATTTTCTTAGACGTAGCTCATCAAGCTTCCGACAAAGTTTGGCACCAAAGGCTTGAATTTAAACTGCATCAAGACCCGCCTAAGCAATTTTATCAACTTCTGAAATCCTATATAGCAGATCGACACTTTAGAGTCAAATTTGTCAATTTACACTAGCAGTATTCTAGTACATAGTTGGAAAAAATATATGCAACAAGCAAATTACAAAATGCAGTTAGAATACAGTAAGTAACTGGACTTAAAAATGGCGCATCTTATTAAATGAAGCCAAATTAGTACATGTCAACTTAAAAATTAAACTGGATTCCCTTAGATCTTAACTCAAACCAACTTCCATATGCAAATACAGCTAAATATGTACCTTGACATAACCTACGATGCTAAGCTAAGAAGTAAAGAGCACATAGAAGAATTTACCAGACAAGTATGGTGTAGTACTGGATGCAAAGCGAATTTTCGTCATTGATTACGATCGGTGATGTTAATAAAAACAACTAAGACCCTCTGTTGGAATGCAGAATTCTTGCGCCAACCTGTTATTGTGTGAGTGGGGAATGGGTGAAGTGTGCGTGAATGAAAAAGTGGGTATTATTTGATCTTCAAGGACATTAAATCCACTGGATAATTAATATTTTCATTTTTGCTTAATTATAAAAAAAAATAATCAAATACTTACATATAGGAAAATGTACTGGCTCATGGATAGAAATTTTGAGCTGACAATACATAACAAATTGCATATGTACAAAACAAATTCTATAACCAGAATGGACTTAAGATATCCATCATTAAGATTGTACCAAGTTGACCTAAGTGCTGCGACGGATTGTTTATGGGCCATGGTACAGCGATCTCGGTATGAAAAATCAGACATACGTCGTATGTTGTACACCACCAATGGAGTACGAAAACTCCAAAGACAGAAACCACTGGAGCTGAGCCGTTCTAATTAGAATAAGATATTATTGTAAAATGAGTTTTAAAGACTTCTGGTGTTATTTCAACAAATGACAACATTTTCTTAAGCATCGAGGTTGGTTTATTCGTGTACATCTTTCCGTTCAAGTACCACTAAAGAAAGAAATCGAGAGGGGTCAGTCGATATCATCTCTTTTTGACATTACTCGACCGGAAAATTTTTCTTGCAAAATTTGCATCATCGGGCGAGCTGTAGTATGATGGCGCATCGCCTTGTTGGAACAATTCGAGGGTTTTCAGTGCCCTAATAGCAGCTATTCCGTTTATTATCAAATACAGCCAAGTCGAAATGTGCTTCGTCACTCATAATGATTTCGTCAAAAATGGGTTTTGAGAAGTCAAAAGACGTTGTAGCGGCGTTAGGCACTTCATAAAAAAATGTTATCGACCACTCTTAAAATAAAAAGCACCTTGCATTAGGTAGTGATTCATCTGTTATTCAGTAATTACCATTTTGACTAACAGTTCATAAAGCAACATCCGACAGTGATTTTGCAAGTTTAAACCTGAAATACTTTAAGTTACGGCATCTGGTATTTCAATGACAGAAAAATAACGTTGACCGGGATTTAAATTACTAAAATCTTTAAAAGGGCTAACAAGCCAATCTAAATTAGGTTAAATGCTGAATCTCCCAAGAGAAAATAGTTGTTCTAGAATATTTCCCGAATATAAAAGTTGGCGATCTTCTAAACAACCGGCTATCAAATATCGTTCATCACAATGGGCATCTATAAATTAGTCAGGGTCTACTATACCCTGTAAGTGAATGCTAGTAATGTTTTCGATATACGCTTACTTGTCTAATAGCAGCGCTTTTATTCCAACATATCAACAGTCAATTGCTCCTACAACGTGAAATAATTTTTTTCTTTTTTCTAATTTTAAGTTACAGTCAGTCAAGTAAGAGCGTGGTAGTCATTACCGACAGGTAATGAAAGATTTCGCTCTAATTCCTTTGCGAGCCGATAGAGGGAAGCTTTGTCCTTGATGCATTTCAACAAAGATTCAGTTGTCGTTGATTTTTTGAAAGAGAATCACGTTAAGCGCCATGAGTGCTAAATACGCGCCGCGCTACTAGGCTGTGTTCCTTTGCACCCACCCGAAAGGTCCCAAAATGTCGAATCAGCGGCTGCTAAATATATGAGAAAGTCGAAGGCATTTGTACATAAGTGGGTACAGCGATATAAAGAGGCTAAAAATGTCGATGATTTACCAGAACGTGGATCGATAGGAAAAGTGGACAAAAAAGATGAAAAAAGAATAATGAATCTGTTTTCGCGGAATCCTGGTTTAACACTGCGGCAAGGACAAGCAAAATTAAAGGCAAAAGGTTTAGATATATCCTACGAAACTATCCGAACCCATCTCCGTACTCACGACCTGAAATAGCGCAACACAATGAAGAAGCCTCTGTTGACGGGAAAACATGTGAAAAGGCGACTCGCTTGGGCGCATGAGAATATCGATAGAGATTTTGAAAATGTAATTTTTACTGATGAATGTTCTTTATGCGGACCGTAAAACATGGAATAAAGGTGCATCTTTGGGGCTGCTTCTCAAAGCAGGGATTCGGCACTTTGTACCTCTTTACCGACAACCTAAATGCCGAAAAAATGGTTAAAATCTACAAAAAGGCTTTACTGCCATCTGCCAAACGTTGGCTCATCAGCAAAAATGAAGATTGAATTCTGCAAGAGGACAACGATCCTAAACACCTCAGCAAGCTCTGTACTGAGTGGAAGATTCAATCTGGCATCGTTACATTGGATTGGCCGTCGCAGTCGCCCGATGCAAACCCTATTGAAAATGTGTGGGCATACATTAAACAGAAACTTCGTGGAAGACGCACACACACTTTTTTGCGAAATTCGTCGGATCTGGAGATCGTTGCCACTAGAATACGCCGTCAAATTAGTCGAAAGCATGCCTCGGAGATATCAGGCAATTATCGACGCCGATGGTGACTGGACACAATATTAACCGAATTGCATCACCGTTTGTAATGTGTACAATATATTTATAAATATGAAAGTTCCACCAAATAAATGTTTTTATAAATTAACCCGACCACGCTGTAGTATATTATAACTAAAATAATTTATAATTGAATTTATTTTGTAATAAATGATAAACCTATTATCTTCGCGACAATATTTTTCGATACACGAAAGCGGCTTTTAAATTGCAAATGGTAAAACCTAAAATTGATCGCAAAAACTCTCGAAAGCTTGTTTGTTCTGCTTTTCGCACATCGTCTATATGTAATAGCAACAATATTACTGTTACACCCTAAATGACCGTTACAATTTTTATGCATGGACATTAATTCAGCGAAAATAGGCCAGTTGAGTTTTAGGAATTTAATGACGTTTATGAAATAGTACCATCTAGATATAAGCATTAGCAGATCAGAACCGTTGCGAATGTTCGTGTGACATCTGGAATATTCAGCGCAGTATATAGGGTGTCCCAAAATTGGACGCAATTGTTTAATTTTCTTGAATGCAGATTCAAAGTCTATTTCATCATCTATCCAGTGGTATGTTTTTTACTTATACCGTGCAAAAAAGTGATTTTTGGGGTCAATATATCTGAAGCACACGTTTTATGTGAATTTGTTATCATAAAAATTAGTGGTAAAAATCGAATTAAAACATGGAAATCGCAGCAACACAAAAATCATTTTTGTTAATAACAAGTATTCCCTCCCTAACGCGAATAACAACTCCCATTCGATGTTTCTGTTTCGATTTCACCAAAGTTTTCACCAAATTTAGAGGTATCGCCTCCCATTCCTCTGCGATCAGCTATTCCAGCTCCTGGAAGTTTGTTGCAGTAATCTCTCTGGCTCACTCTTTAATTCAACTGGTCCCATAAATGGGATTGAGGTCCGGGCTTCAAGCTGGCCACTCCATAACAGACAAATCCACCTTTTGAAGGTACTGGTACACTATACCAGCCGTATGCGGTTTCACATTATCCTTGCATGAACAGGAAGCTTTCACCATTAAACCTGGCAAATTATACGACGTAATCCTCGAGTACTTCCTCAATGTACTGTTGAGAAGTCAATTCTCTTTATCAACGACCAGTACTCCCTCCGGAGATTAAAACAAGATCTGTCTTCGCCTCCAGTGACATGCCCCTCCAGACCATGCACGATCCACCGCAATACAAGCCACGTTCTTCAATGCAACATTGTATAAATCGCTCTCCTGATCTTCTGGTCATCGTTTTAATGTAAAGACATACTGCACTCGTCAGAGAACATGTTCTCCATTGTTTTTCTGTCCAAACCAAATGCTCTCGAGCGAACTGAAGGCGGGCTCGTCGATGAGCTGCGATCAATTTCGGCCCACGTGCTGGTATGTGTGCGGTCAGATCACCTTCTCCAAGTCGTCTTCTAATTGTCCATCGCATTCAAACGGCGATTTCGCAACGAAGTCATCACAATAAAACGGTCATCACGATTTCTTGAAATCTGCCCCGCATCAATTAGTGCAACCACTTCAGGGGCTACCTTTGGTGGGGTATTTATTTTCTTGTTCGGAATAAAGACGTAATCGATAGAAGACCGTTCAGTCTAAGCGTTGATATGCGAATGATGACAATTCCCATAAAACGTACCCCTTTATACCTGCCACAAGTTCCGCAATCATTGCTACCTGGAACAAGCGTTTTCGGGTTATTGTGTTCTATTGTTATTATTGTCCTATTTTTGAATAAACTATACACATACGTGGTATCATTGGATAGACGATGAAATGGTCCTTAACTTGACATACCTAGGTTCAAAAAAAAATTTCAATTCGCGAGAAAATTAAAAAAAAAAAAAAGAAAAATGCAACTGTGCGAATTTTTTGCACCCAAGTGTAGTTTATAAAACGGATGTACTGAACGCAAAGGATCTAACTTAAGACGCAGTATGCAATAGTTTAAAAGCTCGTAATAAATACTCGTAATTGTGGAAATTATTGTTGTTGTTTTAGTGATTAGTGGATATTATAGGAAAGCGAGAGTATTTCCGGTAATTCCGGGAATTTTCCGATTGTGATGTAAAGAAAAATATGTAGTTATATTGTTGTAAACCGTGATATTTATAGCTTTATTATTGACCAGCTGTATTTACAATCCAGTGATACGAACCTGATTTGCCATGGCAAATTCATAACAATATATAATTAGGAAGAATAACCCATAGTGGAAATATAACATCCACACTTGGCATTGCTCAATTTCGCCTATGGTGCAAATGTTTTGAAGATATGGATCATGGCGTGAGTTTCTAGTAAGATGTATTTTAGTAGATGGAGAAATGCCTATTCTATAAATGGAGAACTGCTTCCAGGTTGATGCTATGTATGCCGAATATTAAACATCTAAGAAGCAAACGATTAACACATCTACGCTTAAATTGAACCTAGAAAAGTATAAATGTATCTAGAAAAATTTAAAAACAAATCGGTGCTTCTTTATAAAGCCAAGTATTGTTTTTCGCTCCAATAATGTGACGCAAGGTAACTTAAAAGAAGAAGTAAAAAACTCAAAAAATACGTGATAGCATTAAAATTCCCATTGTGCCTGATGAAGTATGAAGAATACTTACTGGGTTTCAATTAAGGTGTCAGTTTAAGATGTCTGTTAGTTGTTCATATTTCTTTTGGCACAACAGCATAGAATTGTTTGGTCTGACACTAAACTATTCAGAAAACGGTTTGGGCTGTTGTTACTTGATATATTGTAAATTTTTAGTAACGGACAATGCACTATCAGGCAAAGTTATGATCTACGCCAATAAAAAATTTCTGTTCAATTGTTTTCGGATCGGATTTTATCTATCTTTTATTATCGGCGATCAAATAATAGTACAGCACTTTTAAACAGAAACTCATTTTGTTAATATACTCATATGATATAAAATCAGCGTTGACGAGTTATCAAAACCGCAATAATTGTAGGTCAAAACGCATTCTGGGAATTTTTTTATGAGTCACTCTCAATTTAAATCATTTTCTAAACGATATATGAAAAATGTAGCAATGTGTTTGCATTATCAAGATTTTACATAAATATTTTGTACACAGATTGGTACTCATATGGAAATTGAAGCAGTGTGATATTTATGAGGGAGGTTTGAAAAGTCTGGACTTATGTGACTGATGTCAAAACTATGCAAAAACCCGGAGCTACAAGTGTTTCGGTACTAAGCGGATATTTTAAAAGACTTAACAAATCGAACTTCCTGTGCGTTATAATAACAATGGAAAATGGGTGAGTATGGGTTAAACATAATTCAAAAATATAAATCATTTTAAGCAAGTAAATTACAATTTAAGAATATCACGACAAAAAGAAATCAGCAATCGGCAGTAAAATTTAAGAAACCAATTTCATACAAATTAACAACATGTGTAAGTATGTATATGTACAATGCCATATGTATATAAAACGTATGTGTGTGTGTGTGTAATATTTTGGTGAACTTAGGCGAACATACTTTTAAATATGTCAAATGAATTGTAACGTATGTGATCGTAAATAATGTTGATAATTAGAAAACTGGTTTTGTCCATTAAAATTAGTCATAAATAATGTAAACAATATCCGATATGTAACTTAAGTCTAATATGCATATTTGGATACAATTTGTATACTTATATGTATGAATGCCAAAAACTGTATACATACCACGCCAAATAATATTAGTCATATGTGTATGCCCTTACGTACCCAAACATGTATACATTTTTATCATTCTTTTTAATTAAGTTTAATTAATTAGAAAAGCTTTGAATGTCGAGATAATGAAAACAACTTATATGATTTCCCACACATGTACTCGTATACATTCAGACAATTTCAACATCATGTAAAGATCCATAATAGTGTTATGTAATACATTTTGAATGAATAGGTATAGCCGAAGAAAAAAAAAACATATTTAATTGTTTGAATATAAGAATAGTGTGGTTATAGTTCATACGAGAGAACAGTTCCCCTCGTTCTGTTTCAAGAACGTTACTATACGGGTGATTCACATTTCCCTTTTTATTCTATAAAATAATTGTTGCCCTCAGTCATCGTGTAATAAATTTTATTCTTTAAAATTTGAATGAAAAATAATTGTAAACATTTCAGAGTTGAATGCTTCAAGTCGTTTTGACTCGATTTGGTAGTAAAAATAAAAATATCTACGTAAATGTAAAAAAATCAACATATTTTATGGGTTCTCATGCGTTTCATCAATCAAAGCAAAACATTATTCTCGTATGTGTTTATACATGTAATACATATATGTAACTTAAGTATATTGCTCTTCTTCAAAAAGATGTATTTATACTTTAAATTTTAGTTCTGTGTATAAATTACTTGATTTCCGATTTCTTTATTTTTGTGTATATTTCAATTTTAACATTATTATATAAATTCCTAACTGATTACAAATTCTGTTGCTTTGCGTTTATATACAGCAAAACAGCAAAATACGTTTTCTAATTAACCTGTATTAAAAATAAAAAGACGAAACGCTAGCTTCGTATTTGTTAGAATTTATCGTATTAATGATTATAATTTTTCAACATCACTCGTACTCAACGTCATGTTAAGCTCGGCGTAGACTTTCGAACCAAGCAACCTCTATGATTACAATAAGGTGACTCATACTTTTTAGTTCACTGCTCCATTAGTTTTGGTTCAGCAAGCAGAAAGTGTTCGAACCATCGTATTCGCAGTTGGTTGATTTCAGATAACATCAGAGTTTCTAATCAAATTTAAAATTTGTTGTTGTCACAAAACTCGATCAGTGAGTTCATAGCTAAATACTATGAAACATGTGAAATGCGGAAGCTTTTATTGAAGAATAAATGTATGTATACTTTAAGTACTGCTCAGCCAGGGATGATTGCATGGACCAGAATAAGTAGTGACATGACGGAGCAATGTCTATTGACCACGGCAGTTGGAGTTGAATTTCCCCGTTCTGCCATCTTAATATGGATGTTGTCCAGCGATGATTTTACTCTGTTTTAGGTGTTTATAATAGACGCCATCATTTAGATTCCCAAATGTGCACAGCATCACATTCGGACCAGGCATATGTGGTTTTGGTTTTGTATCGACTACCCTGGTTCGACTGGCTTGAGTCGCACAAACCAGCTTTGGCGTATCAAAATGGATAAAATATTCATCTCCAACGATCATCCAACGCAAAAACTTATCGTTTGTTATCGTTGAAGCAACAACTCGCACACGGTTTTCCGATGATGGATGACTCGTTTTCTGAATTCGTGTGGCACCCAATTTCCCAGTATGAACTAATTCTAATGTTTGTATATGTTGCGAAAAACATTGTTGGCAACTTTTAACTGTTCTACCATTTGTTTTCGGTCTAACATTAATCTTCGCTTAGAAATGCTTCCAGTTCCGCATTATTAAATCTTTTTGGTCCTTCTATACTTTCTTTGTATCTTACGTCGAATTCACCAAAATTGGAACGTTGGAAAATTCTGTTGTATTTGATGGAGCATGTTAGTCGTAAACTTCCCTTAGCAAAGGATTTGTTTCCGCTGCACTTTTTTCAACAAAAAATAATGAATTAATCCTGTGTGCCTCAGGTCGAGTTTTTCGACTAAATTATGAACTAAACTAAATTGCTCAGTAATTCACAATAAACATTCATACACTTGGGTGCAATAAATCGCACATTGCTCAATTTTCCATAAAAGTTCAAAAATATCGAAAAAATCCATTATTTGTTTATTTTTTTTAATGCAGATTTAAAGTCTATTTCAATACCTATCCAGTGGTACCTTTTTGTACTTGTACCATGCCAACAAAGTGATTTTTTGTCAAATGCATATAGCAAGCTTTCGAATTAAATTCTAAAAATAATTCAACAAGATCAATACAATAGCATGCCATGAACCAGAGCCAGTATAAAAATGGCCATGACAACATAAAAAAAATATCGTTGAGTTGGGTTTAGTGACAGGCAAGCGCGCGTATACTTCTCCATAGTAAAAAAAATCGATTTCCTGGGATTATTTGCCAGGCAAGTTTTATTTCGCTTGTATTACCTTAAATATTTAAGTTTTTCTTATGATTTTTCAATAACATATTCATAGTTTATCTAAGTACAGTTTCAGATTATTTTTAATGAAAATTTAAAAACTTTTATTTCTTAATTTCATTTTTTTCTAAAACTTTACCCTATTTATCCGACATTTTTTATTTTGTTTTGATTTTTCTTTGTTTTGATTTTTTGCTGCGTTGCGATTTGTGCAGCGCTAGTCACATGAACCAATTAGATCTTTGTTTACTTTTTTTTGTATATGAATAGGGTGGTTAATGTCGAGTTCACGTATGCGATCAAAAAATGATTCGCGAATCAAGCCAATCTTTGAGCGTAATTATTTCGCATTATTACTCATAATTTGTAATTTTTTTTTATTATGTTAGATGCTTCCGATCAAAATTTTCCCAAAGTTAAAATTATTTCATCTCGGACGGGGAAATTTGTATATGTTTTCAATGATTTAATTTTCCTTTGATTCGCGAATCATTTTTTGATCGCATACGTGAACTCGACATAAATGATAATTTTTATATTTTGATCTTTTTTCTCATCTTGACTTCAGTTTGAGCACACGCTTAATGGTTGCATGACGTGTGTATATATTTTTTGCGATATATTTATTTTGAGTTTGCGACAGCCATGTTTAATGTTTAATGGGGAAAATGTCAAAATTTAATATTTGTTTATTTTTGACTCTAAACATTTTTTTTATAAATTAAATTACTTTTTTAAGCTTAAATTATTATTTTAAATTGTTTTTTACTTTTATATGTTATATACATATATTATAATGACGTGGTGTATAGTGTATTCGTCTATATTTGCTTATTTCGTGCAAGAGGACCCCGACCGATTAAAGTTTTAAGATATTTTTAATAGATATCGATATCGCCGATGCATTCGGTATTGGAATAAATAATGTATATATTTACCAATGTTGTACGGTTAATGCCTGCTCAAGATTATATTGCATTTTAGATCGAGAAGTAATTCTAATTATGTTAAGTATTATTTGAAGAAATAATTAGTATTTTGTTTTAGGCGAAAATAACCATTGAGCATATGTATAAAGGATGAACTTTATAAGGAATGAAGTTACAAAATAACTAAAATAAAGAAGTTTACATTTGATTAGGATGATGTTAAGGGGATTACTACTAACCCATTTTTTGCCAGCTCGTCACTGGAAAGGTATGTTTTTAGAGACCAATTTTATCTCTTCTAGGCTTTCCAAATAATCGATAAAATTAACACCACTTTCTGTTCAGATTATTGCATTCAAATTGGAAACCAGCACTGCAAATAATACTTTGATGTGAGGATGGCAGTGATACTTCTTTAAATGCAACCTTATAAAAATCCCCCATTTTCGAAATACCTGAAATAGAACAACCACCAATTCTCGTAATGGATCAGGAATGCAAATGACGCCATTACGATATTTCGGCCGATAAACGATAGCCAAATATGTCATTTCTATAACCCTCGAAAAAGGCGTTCTTTTTGTTCAAACACAGTTGCACAGTTGCACAGTTGAAATATGTATCCCGAAATAAATTCATACATTGCAATAATGCCGAGGGAGTATCGATCTTGATGGATCATTTTTGGCTCAAATCGAATTTGGGTCGCGACTTGATTTTAACGGGAAATTAAAATAAATTTGTACAAGCACAACTTTTGTGTATTTATTTATAAATAAAGATGATTGTTATTTTAGTATTAAAATTAAATTTGGCTAGTAATTTAATATTTGGCTCGTGGCCTCTTGGCTATAATATTAATATTATTATTTATTTGCACTGCAGAAGAGCACAACATAACTAATGAGAGAAAAAGAGTAAGAGAACGAAACGTCATCGACTATAAACTTATACAAAATAAATCATCACTACCCTGTAACAAACAAGCAAAACAAAAAGAAAATCAAACAATTTAATTGGCTCGTTTCATTTCGGTAAACGAATTTATAAAACCAAAAAAAAAAAAAAATCCATGTAAAATTTTAAAGTAGTATGCGAACAGGCAAAACTAATACTGTGTTAAAATAACGTGTCATGGCCAGTATATATAGGCTCTGCATGAACTATCTCGCTCGGAATTGTGATCATTCGCATATCGACGCTTACCCTGAACGATCCTCTATTGATTACGTCTTCAACCGGAGCAAAGAAATTGATACCACCCTAGAGGTAGCCGCACAAGTGGTTGCACTAATTTATGCGGGGCAGCACCAAAGTGAAGTAGCTCTACAACTAAATTTGATTCGATTCTCCGTTCGTCGCGTGTGGCAGAGATATCAGGAAACTGGTGACTTCAGACGGCGGCAAGGATCTGAGCGACCCCGTGCTACAGCACAGCGTGATGACCGCTTTCTTGTAACAACTTCGTTGCGAAATCGCCGTATGAATGCGGTTTAAGTGGGACAGCGGCTCCAAAAAGTTCGTGAAGTTGGTGAACAATTCAACTCAATTATTAGTCGTAGTCAACATTTCCGTAAAAATTTAAATTAGTTCTTATACCTAGGTATAACCTTAAACTAAGAATTTTTAAATATATATCAGGCCACAAGCATTATTTTGCAATATTTGCATTGTTAATAAATTAGCAAGTTCGCTGATAATAGTGCTAGGTACAGTTTAGCCGTTACAATTCAAAAATTATAGCGTTCCCATCCCTAATCGCTTGAAGAAATGTACCGTTCGGGTAACCGGTCTACTCTAGCGCACTGTTACGTTTTTTTAAGACGTTGATCAGTTCGGCACAATATGCCCGAAACTGTGGGAGTACTTCGGCACTCAGTTATTTTGGCAGTGGTAATTCAGTCGCCTCGTCACATTCGAAAAGTATGTGGTTTACGTCTTCTACTTCCGAGCCGCATAGACATCGACAATGGTTTATTATTTTAAATCTGTGGAGGTAGGCCTTAAACTTACCATGCCCAGAGATGACTTGACTAATCGAGCTTGTTAGTTGCAGTTTAATTTTTAGACGATCTTTTACGTCTGGAATAAATGCAAATGTATGCCTTCTATTTGCTGATTCATTCCATCTTCTTTACCAAAGGTCAATCACCATTTCCTCTATTTCGTTTTTGCTGCTGAATTGAATTTGTCTACTATCTGCGTCATGTATATGTTCACCTGTTCCATTTATGACACTTCTTCTTAGGTGATACATGAGCGCTTGCTTTTTGATTAGAATATCCACCGGGAGCACGCCGACCAGAACCACAAACGCGTCTTTAGATACTGTTCGGTAGGCCTTTGTTACTCCAAGCAGAATTTTCCTCTGAGCACTTTCCAATGATCTGATGTGGTGACAGTTTAACCTGTCATACCAACCAGCTGCGGCATACGTGAAAAGCGCCTCCGCCACACCTTTGTAAATTATTACAAGTGCTTTGTGATTCAGTCCCCATCGCTCTCTTGTAACTCTCGCCAATGAGTGGAATAGTTTCTTAGAGTTTTCACAGACTCTAAGAACGTGAGATGTTACGCCGATTTGTCCAACTAGGTCAACTCCTAGGTATCTAACGCACTTGACCATTTTCATGTTTCGACCGTTTAGTGATATTGTTGGAGGTCGACTAGAGTCAAATTTGCCTTTTAGCTGCAGCATCACAGTTTTTTCTGCAGATAGTGACCTTTTATTTGTTTTACACCATTGTATCATGTTATTTATGGCGATTTGACCCTGGCGCTGAAGTTCGAGCCTCGAGTTGCCGTGCACCAGAATGACTTTGTCATCTGGTAATGCTATTTCGTCCAGGTTATTCATCATGCTCGTGTTAAACACGACATTCCAGATTAGGGGGCCTAGGAATGAACCCTGAGGACATCCTCTTGTAACTTGTTTTGTTACTGAACCATATTTGTCTCTGATTTCTGCGGTTCGGTTACTGAAGTAACTATTAAAAACATTCATGATGTTTCCAGGGAGATTGTAAACTGATAAACTTGCAATGACACTAGGCCACGTTAAGTTATCAAATGCTCTAGCAATGTCCAAGAATATACCCATAACATATTTTGAACTTTGGGTTTTGACAGTGTTTGTTAGGCGGCCTATCGCGTCTTCAGTATAGACATGCTACGTCGGAAGCCGAATTGTTTGTCCGAGAACAGTCCGCTCTGTTCGATTCTTGGAGAGATACGAACTGCTAGTAACCTTTCTAGGAGTTTCCCCATGACAGGTAGCAACATGATTAATCCCCAGGTTTCCTGATTACAACCATTTCACCCTTTTTCCACACCTGCGGGAAGTAGCCAAATGTTAGGCAGCTGTTTAATAATTTTACTACGGAAGTCCCTATTATGAGCCAAGCCAGTTGGATTATTTCAGCGTTCAAGTTGTCCCGGAGACTTGTTATGCTTAAAGCAAATAAGGGCACTGGTGACCTCTTCCCACTTGAGTGGGGAGTCTTCAGCATCAGATATCCAACTATTGTTGGTGGCTATCTCGCACATTTCTGCTTGAGGCCTAGTAACGTCAGGTGTTTCGTCCGGCAGGAGCGAGTTTAGTAACTCCAAGCGTGCGTCATGCCACGTATCAGTGACGACTCCATTTGTCTTCCTGATGGTGTTTAAGAGTTCAGGTGGCCTTGCTTTGCCAGCGGAAAATTTGTATACAAGTCCCAATGGGTCATTATTGCCATATTTCGTAACGTATCTTTGGAAACTACTTTGCTTAGCTACAAATACTTCATGGAAGTATTTATTCCTTGCCGCTCAAAAAGAGACAATTTCAACTCTTTTGCTATTTGGTTCCTCTCCTCATGGTGTGCTCTTCTGAGCTTGTGCATCGAGGATCTAAGTTTCCTTAGATTAGAGTTGCACCAACTGTTACGTCTCTTTGCCACTCCCTTCTTAGGAATTGAGTTGTTGCAGACACTGGTTAACTGCGTTGATATCAGCTCCACACGATCACCAATTTCGTCAATCGAGTTAATTTCAGGAAGTACTTCTACACTGTCCCAAGAGGCGACCAGGTGTCTAGCAAATAGACCCCAATCAGCTATCTTTATGGCAAATCTCGGAGTTTTGCTACTTGCAAGAGGACCATTCTGTGGCGCGTTTGATAGCTCAAAAGTGATGACTCTATGGTCACTAGATGTCCAATTTTCTCTTACACACCACCCAACTATCGAACCCAGCAAGGCTCCATTGACTATTGTTAAGTCAATATTGGAGTTCCCATTAGACGAGAACGTCGTTGGGTGTCCCTGCAAGTTCATTATGAAAAGGTCATTTCTGAACACGAAGTCCTCTACTTTTCTTCCGTGTTCATCGGTTAAACGGTCATGCCACATTTTACTTCTAGCATTTAAGTCTCCGACGATTATTACCTTTTTTTGTCGATTCGACTGTTCGCTCGAGAGCATTTGAATTGGACAGAAGAAGAATGGAGAACAGTCCTGTTCTCTGACGAGTGAAGGATGTGTTTATATGGCACCAATGGACGCAGGAGAGTATACAGAAGACAAGGAAAGCGATATGCACAATGTTGCATTGAAGAACGTGTCTCGTATGGCGGTGAATCGTGAATGTTCTGGGGAGGCATATAATTCATCACACGAGCCAATACTGGCTGTCATCAAGAGGAATGAATTCTCAACGTTACATTGAGGAAGTACTCGAGGAGTACGTCGTACCTTTTGCCGGGTTTATTGGTGAAAATTTTCTGTTTATGCGTAGTATACTAGGACCTTCAAATGGTGGATGTGCCTGTTATGGAGTGGCTAGCTTGAGCCCGGACCTCAATCCTGTCGAACATTTATGGGACGAGTTGAAAAGAAGGGTTCGAACCAGAGATGTCACGCCAAGGAGCCTCCAAGTGCTGCAACAGGCCGATCGTAGAAGAATGGGAGGGGATACCTCAAAATTTTGTGAAAACTTTGGTGAAATCAATGCGGCATCGAATGGAAGCTGTCATTCAAGCCAGGGGAGGGAATACTTCTTATTAATAAAACTGTTTTTTTTGTTTATTTCCATGATTTAATTCGATTTAATTCGTTTGATGGCACGTATAAATACAAAAAAGGTACCACTAGATAGGTATTGAAATAGACTTTGAATCTGCATTAAAAAAAATTAAACAAATATTGGATTTTTTTGATATTTTTGAACTTTTGTGGAAAATTGAGCAATGTGCGATTTTTTTGCACCCAAGTGTAGGCAATAACATCAACAAAACAAGCTATGCCTGACTATCCGAAATACTAAATTGCCGACTTTTCGTGGATAAAGGAATTATTAAATTAAATCAAAATAATGGAAGATGATATAAAAGTTGCATTATTTGCAAATGTTATTATAAACTACGAAATGTTTAAAAATAAAAAAAAGTGTCATGTAAAAATTTGTACACAATAACACATTTACATTAAATACCAAATAATGACATTTGAAAACTAAATTGAAAAGTTACTTCGCGAGTCGCGAGTATTTAGTTATGAAGATTGGTTTTCCTGTATTACCGATAGTGCTAGTGGAGAACCATTAAGTTTAGCAGTACATCTTAGACATTCATGTTCACCCTCTATTCCAGGTTCCTGGATTTATTATGTCCAAGGAATTTAATCATAGTACCATATTCGTGTTTGGAATCCATAGGCCGCAATACAGAACTTATAATCGAAACTTCAAAGTCAAATTAAATAACGAAGTTTAATAATCGGGGAGAAATTATAATTAAAATTTTTCTTGGAATCGGAGATCGGGTAAGGACTTCATGTTAGAGGTACCTGGAGAACTTTTCTGCGTATTCTAATCGAATATTATACTCTAAAAACTACCATATGTTTAGAATGCGGATTGGTGAGAATGGAAATTGCGACCCTTGGGTGAGAGTGGAGGAGGAGACGGTTGAGCACTTCTTATGTTTCTTTCCCTCTCACTAGGGTCATTTGATGTCACTTATGATACCGGTACGTTCTTTCAACATAAGAAAATCCACAAAGATACGTGACGATCGAATGCTAGAAGAACAGAAAAATCAAATTGATCACGCCGTGATCTCGAAGAGACTATCCACCTGCATAGCTGACGTTAAATCAAACCCCGACATGGACAGTCATCATATGTTTGTACTGTTCAAATGTAAATTATCATCCTGCAAATTATCATCCAAATTTAACAGACAGCACTAAAGAAGACCACCAAAAACCGACTTTCAGTGTCGCCAAATCGTCGAAAATAAATGAAAGCTGCGTCAAAAATGGATAGGTTGTAACACTCGGAGCGAATATGAGGACCTGTATCGAAAATATAAGCTTTCAAGCAGAAAGCGGACACTTAAGACATTGCTTTGCCAGAATGTCAAAACTTTACTAAGGACTTCCACCCAAGATCCACAGCCATAAAATACACGAATGAAGAGTTAAAAACAAGCGTGGCTGATGTTCCCTCAGTATGGCGATCATACCCAAAATTTACTAAATTGGAGCTATTGTTCCACCGGGCGACGAGGTACTCGTCCGTTATTCCATAGTAGAGGAAGTAGCTTTTTGTAGAGTAAAAAAGTAGTAAAGCACCTGGTCGTGATGGAATCCCGCGCTGTCTACGAATCATCCCCATGCCGAAAATATCAACGGCCACTACAAATGTAGAGTTTACCCCAACCGATCAACCACTGACCAGTGTTTCACCTTGAGGATGATCCGGGAAAAAATCATTCACCGGCTGTATATAGATTTTCAACAGGCACATGACACCATCAACCGCGAAAACCTTTGGACACGATCTTATGTCTCAGAATTCCAAAGAATCTTATCTCTCTCTGTAAGCTAAAACATCTAAATCACTGTGTAGAATTGTAGTGGAAGGTACTGACCCTACGAGATTACATCAGGTGTGGTAAGAAAAAGCTGCATTGAATGTTTGCTCAATAAGCCGGGCTAATGTTTGCTCAATATTCAATAAGCCGGGCCAAATTCTTGCATATGCGGATGATGTCGTGCTTATCGGGTTTGAAAGTGAACAGCGGTAAAATAAAATGTCTACCAACACCAAGGAGCATCCACACGGTAAATATCGGAACAGACGGCCATAACGCGGAGTACTTAAAATATCTCGGGTCAGTTATAACATCAACAAATGATGTCCAGGCAGATATTAAAACCCGCATAGGAGCCGAACATCGCCGTCAAGGTTGTTGCTATATATAAGTAATGTAACACTTTTGCTAACTTTTGGAAGCGAAAGTCGGACCACCACTTATACGATTATGTCCAGTAACGTACAGGCGACAAAATTCCTTCATGAGGTGTGAAAGCTACAAAGAGAGAGAGGGAGATTATAACAAGATAGATAAAAATCGACGTTTTATGTGTTAAATGTTTAATATATTTTACCTTTATTTCAATCGCGATACAAAAAATACTTGGCCTATTTTTTGCAAGAACAACAGAAAAGTGATTTAAAAAATTCATAATGGCTTCAATTCGATTAAATGCTTATTCGTTATTTTGTTTTCTAGTATATTTGATCGACAAATTTTCGTTTATTTTATATTCGGACATTACATTTTAGACCACATAAAATATGCATCATTTTTGTAAATCGAAATTATTTGTATCGACTAAATTGGGGCGACTCCAAGAATTATCTTTGAAATTACCAAATTCTTACAAAGTATCTATATTGAGAGTCGTTGAATTTCTCTATATCCAGTCTGTCCTTGTTATGACGAGCCGTTTCTCTCTTTTATCATTTGTCCATGTCAGTCTTTTTTTGTGCTTGTTGGTTTGTTCGTCTATGTACGTACTTGGTCCGTATCGGACTGTTGTCCATCTCCGGACCACCTCTCGGCCGCTTCACTAAGTCAACCTTAAGCCATTGAATAGTAAATAAAGATTTACTATTAAATTGCTCATTGAGGTAAAAGTAAAATATAGAATGTTCATTATGTATCGCTCGGTGTAAATTAAAAAATACGATTATATTTCAGTTAATTCCATAGTGGATTGATAAATCTTTAGAATGAAACAGGCAATCACTTGTGCTTTGCACAAATGCCAAACAAATTTGACAGTTTGCGTTTAAATGAACATACTTCACGACAAACAAAAGAAGTTGTGACTAGTGACGCATAGATGGCGTTAAACATTTAGCAGTCCACCCTCGTATTATTCTGGAAAGATTTGGTTACCATTAAACAACAATCATAACAACTCAGTGTATTGTATACATTATTAGAAATACAAATAATGTAAATTAAACTTTTATGTAATGTACGAGTATTATTGTTTTCGCTTTAATTGGATCGACAACTATTTTTTTTTCTTCTATTAGTTTATTATTTCCGGTAACATGTTGTTTCTATTTATTTAATTTTGTTTCTTTTATTTCAACTGGATTAAGCACATAGATTACTACTGAGTCTCTAGACGGTGGCAAAGTCACTCGACTACCGTTTTTGTGTGTAATAAAAACCAAATTTTCAATTTGAAAATGGAGATTACGTGTAATGGAATGTATCGAATTTCCTTCTATTAGATGCAGTTATTATGTGTCTCTCTATATTTAGATATGTATATATGTACAGCATAATATAATCCATAAAATTAAAGTTACATTGATATACATAAACAAAATACATGGATAGAATGACTTAAATAAATAAATTATAAAACAAGTCATCTCGGCGCCTTAAAGTCAATTTCGTTACCCTAGGCAACATACATGTTTTTTCTAAATATATATATACATAATATTCTGCCGATGATAAAAATTTTCTCTATATCATCTAAATAATTGGTATCAGACAACAATGTTATATTATGTCCCCACAGCATTCAAATATAAAAAAAAAAAAAAATTAACGAGTATGAATAACTCTATTATCAAAATAGATTAAGGTGTGTTTAACAGCGACACAATTTCTCCACTTTAAAAATTATATTTAAGATAATTTTAATCTTTCTTTACAGTTTAGACAACAACTTAGCATATGCAGATAGTAGACAATGGCAAAAATTAATTCGCGTTTCAATTAATACAGTTTCGTTGATAATTTTTAAATAATTTACATTTTTATTACTTAGCATAACCTCAAAAAAAATGTAATTACGTATTTATAATATATAGGCGTGATTTGTTCTACCAAATCATTGATGTTCCATATTTTGATAATTGATTAAACATTTTTATAAATACATACGTCTGATTAAAAAAATGGAATCGTTTATATACACTACATAATGTATTTTAAAATTCAGGTGGAGTTAGATTTTTCTATTTATAGCTGAATGATAAACGCATTTTTATGTTTTGTTTCAAAATTCAAATTCAAACGGATGTATTAAATTAACTGTATCATTAGTATGATGACGGTCGATTAGATTAATAAAAGGCGTTAGAAATTAATAAGATGTCTGTTTATATATAAGCTACGTAAGAATATTATTTATATTGAAAAAAAAAGGGAAATTTTATTTGGTTTGCCCTTGAAAAAAGTGAAATTAATACTCTCTTCTTGTATGCGTACGTAATATTAAAGCGTTATGAAATTTATGGTTGGATTTTGTATGCTACATTTTATATCTTTGGATTATTATGTGTGTTAATTAACGAGATAGACGACTGATTAAACTGTTATTTAGCATGGCTGAATTTTAATGAGGCGCAAGCATACTGAATATTTTTTTTCTTAATGGGATTATATCACGATCGTGATTAACATTACAATCAAGGTCTAGGTAGCGTATTTAGATGAGGAAGAGGAAATCCGTAAAGAATTTTGTATAATTGTATGCCATAATCTTTATGATTTAGTAATTTTATTATAATGACACAATTTTTCAAAAAAATAAATTGTATTTAACCCATATATAAGGTTAATGTAATTTCGTTCTAGTACACAAAAATTATTTGAAGTTCATCCATATGTACAAGCCCGGAGAGAGCTAGAAAGGGCCAGGCCAAAAATATATCACGAGGCATATTCACATATCATATTTTTTAAATATTTTCTAATTTTCTGTAATTTGTTAATATTTCGATCACTTATAACAATTATTTTTAATGTACTGATATATTATTTTATTTACGGTGATCCAATAAGAGCTTCTGGAAGATTTTTGAAATAAAACGCATTAAAATCAATTTAATAATCAAAAGTTGTATTTGTAATGTAAGTTCGGTTTATGACATCTAATATTTGAAAATAATTTCTTTTACATGTTGTCCGCGACTGGCTAAGGATGATCCATTTTGTGGGTCCAATTTTCGAGCACTCCTTCGAGCATTTCGGCCGATATTCTGTTAATTACGCGTGTTATATTCGCTTCTAATGCAGAAATCGATTGTAGTTTATCTATATAAACAAGTAATTTCAGATACCCCCATAAAAAGTAATTTAATGGCATCAGATCACAAGTCTTGGATGCCAATTCACTTAACCGTTTCTTGATATGATGTTCTCATTAAAATTCTCTTTCAATAAATCGATGGTTTGGCCTGCTGTGTGGCACGTTGCACCATCCGGTTGAAAACACAAGTCAGCTACACCAATATCTTGCAGTTTTGGCAATAAAAATTCATTGATCATTGCTCTGTATAGTTTGGGCCATTGACGGTCCGATGATGCCACCTGCCCATAAACCGAGCCCAAATACGACAATTTTGTTTGTTGACGTGTCCATTTTTCGATAAAAAGGCGGATCAATTTGGAGCTTTTCCAATGCCAAAAACCAAATCGATGACGTAAACGAAAGTCAACCGGTTTCAATTCTTGAACAAGCAGTATTTTGTATGCCTTCAAACCAAGATCTCTCTTCAAAATATGCCACAATATGACATACGAGTGACCCAGAGCTTGAGAACGGCGACGAATTGATTGATTGCGGTCTTCACGTACACTTTCAGCTACAGGAGCAATATTCACATTAGATCGACTTGTGCGCACTCTGTGGTTCGACATTTATTGATTGTTTCGCGTATAGTGCGTTCAGTTGGACGATTATGAACACCATAAAATGGTCGAAGAGCACGAAAACAATTTTTCACTGAACACTGATTTTTGAAATAAAATTCCACAACTTGTAAACGTTGTTCTCTGAACACAAATGTTATGTGAACATGACAATTGTGACGCATGAATCCCAATGAGAATCCTAATTGGAAAAAATCCTCCTATTGGATCACTCTTTACAAAATAATTTATTTACTTTTAATTATTTTAAAAATGCTTTGCGCGCTTTAGAATTAGCAAACTTTTTAATGATTTTTGAAAAATCGACCTTTCGCATAGTCACAATTTGTATTGAGGATTGACAAACCATTTAATCTCTCTTGTGACATTGTCGTACTGACGTCGCACAAGACGTGCATTAAATTTGCGTCAACTATATTTTTCAGCAAGTTTTCAGATGATGGATTTGTTTAAAAATATTAACACATCAATTACTTCAATAGAAATTTCATTTGAGTATTTTGCCAGTAATCGATCCACTGAAGCTTTTATTTCCTCCTCAGAAAGATCTTGAAAACCCCAAATAATTTAAAATAAATTACAAATTTGATACAATGATTCAAATCACATTAACCATTCAGATTTTACAGAACGTTCCGATATTTTTTTGGTATATTTCCGAATTTGAAGTATTAGGTTATCTAAATTTACATACGAAGGGTAACTAAATATGGTTTTATAGAATGTAATTCGCTACGTGTATGTGATTAAAAATTAAGTAATTCTGCTTGCGCTACAGCGGCCGTTATACCGGATAAATGGTTTTCCGACTGGTTTTACTGATTCGACTCGTGCAGATCTTCTTGTTGTCGGTATGGATTAAAGTGAACATTTTACAACTTTATTCAAAATTTCCCATCTCTTTGGACTGCCACTTATAAATTTTTGTGAATGTTTCCGAAGTTTGATATAGCTTCTTTACACGTTCCAGTATACCGTCCTATGGGACTATTTTGGTGAGGAGAAAAGTTTAAGTACTTATAAATTGGGAATACTTTTGCACATCTAAATTGTCAGGGAAAATTATTCCAAATTTAATTTTGTTTTCAAAAAATTTAACACTAGCTTTTTACCTCAGTATGCCGGTTAAAAAATATTTGAACAGAAATTACATATAAATTCTTTCCCTAGTTCCCTATTCCCGGGGAATTACCAGAATAGTGCCACTGCCACTGCCAGTGCCATTTACACCGTTATCATAAGATTGTCTAATACAAATTTGAAATCAAGTTCAAAATGGCAGTGAAGTATGTCCCAAATAACAAAAACAAACCTGTATTAGTATATACACTGTTAAAAAAATTCTTATAAGCATTTTGAGTGAAAACTAGAAAATAAACTCAAAAAAATTATTTTACATACTTAATACCCCGGAAAATCATTTCCATTTTTCTTCATTTGTAAGTAGTTTGCAGAAGATAATTTATTTTAATATATCTAAATGCTGGGTATAAAAACCGCAGTACCTACCTACTCTCGAAATTTGTGATCAAAAAAAAAAATTTGTGTAGAAAGCCACTATGTGGAATTTACACGATAAGAGGATATCCAGACAGAGAAGACAATCAAGTGAGCTAAAGAACATTTCCAAAAAACAGGATATTTCTGAATTTTGTTCTGGTAAATGGAGTCGTTTTGTTAGGTATGATTAGTTTTAGTTTAAATATATTAGTAAAATCGTGGAGTTTGTCGGAAAATGACTATAAGATAACACAATGAAATGAACCTAGTTTCCAAATATCCTTTTTAGTTCTGCTAAATTTAGTCGATTTTATTAGCTTGCGTAATTCTTGTTAAAATAAATTCTGGTTATCGTAAACTTTGTCGGAAAAATCAGCTATGTAAAAATAAGAGCCTTGGTGAAAATTAATTAGGTGCAATTTCCAAACGATACCGTGAATAAGATATCATTTTTAGTTGTGGGAAATGAAGACGATTTTATTGGATTGAATAAAATTTGTTTAGATAAATTCTGAATATCCTAGAATTTGTCAGAAAATTTCACTATGTCCAACTGTTAGCTTCAGGTTGACACAATCACATAAATCCAGAGCCATTCCCATATCTAGGGGATAGGTGACATTTTTCGATCTCGCAAATCTAATCGATTTTATTAGTTTGAGTAGTTTTAATTCAGATAAATTCTGAATATCCTAAAACTGCTCAAACCAATAAAATCGATTAGATTTGCGAGAGCTTAATGTGATTTATTTTTTCTCGATTATTTTTCACTCTTTCTTTCATCTTTGCAAAATACATAAATCGAATATGTGGCGTCTATTTCCGTCTCTTTCTATTATAATATAGTTATTTCGCAAATATTTTATTTTAACAGTGTAAATACTAATACTGTTCAGCATTAAAAATTTCTAATTGGATTTGTATATGTACACGGGATTTTTTTTGGGACAAACTTCACAACCGTAGTTCAAATTATTTTAGCAGTTCTAGAATTCGTTGAGGGATTTCAAATCATTTCTATCGTGTTAAAGAATCAAAGATGAGAAATCGCTCCTCATTGAAAACTGGGAATTGTCAACTAGTTTTAGATATCGGATAACGAGACTGGTTTGTTCGCTATGTATATAACCTGGAGTTGCCTCAACGATTAATGACAAATATTTTGACCCTCGAATTCATTTTGAACAAATGAGGACATATAATGAATTTGTAAACGCTTGTTTGTCTCTTGGTATTCGCGAATTCTCTTGACATGATTGTATAATATAGGGTTCCACTTACTGATTAATTCTACGATCCCTAGAAAATTTTCATTATGGGCATCTCCAATTTCTTCAATAGAGCCTCGAAATGCTAAGCCTCGTTCACTTAGAAACATGACCGCTTCTAAAATTCTCCGAATAATTTTTCCCAATTACTGGCTTCAACGATTACCTATTTTAAAAGAACACGCCTTAATGTGAATTTTGATGGTTAAATGTGTGATACAAATTGCTCTCAAATCAAAATTAACCTTTGAATTAATTGAAACTTTGTATCGTTTAAAAAATGGCGGTACACGATGGTGAAACCAATTTCCCTCAGCAACGCAATAAAATGAGGCCTTCACAGATGTTGAAACAAAAAAAAAAGACACACATAGTGCTTAATGGTCTAAGGGAAAATTTATTTAAAAATTTTAGTTTAAATTTAATTTTCGAAAAATAATATAATTTCTAAAATCCAAGCAAATGTTAATTTTTACTTGACTTTGCTGATTTACTTAAAAAAAACGGAAAATTTTCTAAGCACCCTACTAATTTTCTCAATTTATTGAACTTAAGTATGAAGTTTCAGGCCCTGTTTGTTTGGACTGTATAGAGGCCGAATTTTAGTGGAAAGTATTTTTCTTTTTCAAAAATTATCATTTCCACTAAAATTTAGGAAAATTTATGAGAAATATGTGGGTGAAAAATTTGAAAAATGAAAAAGCTCTTATGGAGGCCACTTCCAGAGATTTAAAAACCAACACAATAGTTTAGTTCAGAAGTTTTAGTTAATCCGTCTGAAGCCTCGGAAATTTAGTCGGCAAGGAACCTCAAATCAACACAGAGAAAAAACAAACTTTTTCGACTTGGGTGATACAGCGAAAAAAGCATCTACGGAAATGACGAGGTCGAATTTGTTTACTTCATTTTACATTGTAAGACTACACATTGTAAAGCTGCACATTGTAAAACTGCAATAAACCGACGAGGGCCGAAAATGTCTCTGCTCCATTTATGCACGAAAAATTATATCCAGAGTTTTTGATCCCTCTCATTCTTACAATCGAGCCCTAATTAAAATAAATTTGAACTATGGATGTTTAGCGAAAACAATACCTCCTAAGTTACCTCAGCAGGAGCTGCCTTTCTCTCTTGAAAGAGACTGATCATTTTCGAAGTAGAGGTCGACTGGATCGATGTGCACTCGAAAATCTCGAAATAAAACGTTGTTCCGCTTGGAAAAAATCCCTTAACTAAGTTTTGTATAATTTAATTTAATTTATTTGATGTCCTTTTTAATTTTAAATCGGTTTTATATTTTTCCAAATTTTTTTTTGCGTCTATTTCAGAGCATTTATGAGAAAAACGTTTTTCACTGAACAAACGGCACAGTGGTAAAAGCTTGGCGTTTGGATCGAGAGGTATTGGATTCGAATCCCGATAGGAACAGAATGGAAAGAGGATTTTTGGTCATCTGATTACGATCGATTTGGAGTGCTTCGGCCCTAGAATAGATTGCAAAGTAAATAAAAAAACGTGTTTCTATGTTCTTGAATTGGTAGAAAACCAGAGTGGCTTCGACGTTCTCATTACGGACACGAAACTGGACGGATAATTATAATTTTAATAGACGTTTTCGTGATAAGCATTCCAAATATACTGAAAACTATTAAGATTACTTCGTTCGCACCTTAAATGCTTAAAATTGGTAATTCGGCAAAAAAGTTGAAATATCTAATACTTAATGAACGAATAGTTACCGGATAGTTTATATCTTTATTACAGATGAAAATTTACAATTAAAATTGAAAAGTATTTTGTGAACATACAAATTGAGTTTACCCACGTATTAAAACAAATTTTCGATAAGTTTGGAGCTTTTGGATGGCCAAGCCTTAGATAGACAATGTTGGCTTTATTTAAGATAATTGAATGAGAATTTCACAATTAATTAAGTGATTTTGTGTCATAAACCAAACAAATTCTGGTTTTATGTGTTCCTCAAAGAGTTATATACGGATGACCTGTCTGTCGATCTTCAAGTCTAATTGGGTAGTCATAATCTCTAATTGGGTAGTCATAAATCACTAATTTATTCGTTTTTTTAAAACTTAAGTGACCATCATCTATCAAGCACCTATTTCAAATACTAAACCATAATCTTTCGTTGTGATTTGGGATCACGACGCATCACATTTTTTTTGATTACTTCGAGAATGGTTGTGATTTCCGGTTGTGGGTACTTATCTAACCGGTTGTGGGCACCCTTTTTTTTCATTTAAAGCATCTGTTCGACTGGAAAACTGTCAGATATCATCGTTTATGCTGACATAATATATTCTTTAACATTTTAACGTATTTTAAGGAATTTTTAGTTATGACAACCCCGATGAAGTCAACTGAATCAGCTTTAATTGATTTTAATGCGCTGGTTCGCGCCAATAAGGATTGCTTAGTTAAAAAAAGCACATTAAATCCATTGCACGAACCTATGGAATTGCGCGGTGCAGTTTGCAACACTACCTCTATAAAACGGAAGAGATGTGCGGCGACTTGACATTTGTGGAAGATGCTGTATTGTTGGATTTTGTAACCAACGGACTCCATCAAATATGGTGAGTTTATTTCTTTTCCTTCTCTTCCGGAATGTTTTTTAAAGGTTTTCAAACCGATCCACGAGAGGGACCTTTCCAATATATTTTGAAGTACGTCAACCATTATTACGGCCTCAGTATCAACGAACTGCGTGAATTGGCCTATCAATTCGCTAATAAATTAGAAGTTGAATATCCCCGATTTGGAATGACGAAGAGAAAGCGGGCCAACCTTGGTATTACAATTTTATGCACCGCCACCCTGAGCTCGTTTTACACACCCCGGACTAAACATCCATGCAGCGCGTAAATCAAATATCGAGAATGAATGATGAATGAACATCATTTCGAAGCAACGAATATTTATAACTTGGATGAAAGCGACTTTTCAACGGTCCTGACAAAACTTGGCAAGGTGACTGCCATGAAGGATATGCGACGTGTCGGAAAAATTTTAAGCCGCTGAAAGAGGAACGATGGTGATAATGGCTTTAACCGTAAGCACTGTTGGCAACAGCCTATCATCATTCTCCCTTTTCCCAAAAAAAAAAAAATGCAGACCATGTTTTTCGATAACGTTTCTGATGGGACTGTCGTGTGCTGTTGCTTTTCGACCACCATGCTTTGGATCTATCAATTGAAGCTATCGATTTCACCGTTGCCAATGGAGTGCATATTGTTTCTTTTCCGCCGCACTATAGTCACAAACTGGATGTGTCTATTTTTGGACCGATAAAGACTTATTACAAGTCAGTGTTCTGCATGTCAAAAAAAGAAATGCCAACAATGTAGGATTTTGGATCATTCAACCTTGCTCTCTCGATTTGAAATTTTTAATTCTCATCTCGTTGTTTTAGGTAATGAAGATTCGCCATCTAGCTGACCTTGTCTGTAAGACTCTTGATCTGGCATTCACACCTAAAATTATTAAAACCGGCTTCAGAGCATCCGGAATCCATGCATACGACCCAGACATCTACTCTGATGTTGATTTTATTCAAGCGATTGAGCAGACTGTGAAAGAAGCTGGCTCCAAGGATCGCATTGATGAAGCAGCATCGAGCAGCATCGAATCGTGCTTCTTGGGACAGATAGTGTACATGAAGTGAAAGTGGTTACCACATTAAAACCTTCCACATCTACAGCGTCTTGGACGAAATTGGCCCTGCAAGCAACAAACAAGCCACCAAATCGCGGTCGTAAACCGATGCAAAGCACCATGCTTACTTCTCCAGGAAGCATTGCTAAGCAGCAGAAGGAGAAAGCCGCTAAGCGAGCAGCCGCCTTCCATCCGAAGAAGAGTAAAAAAGATGGCAATTGCATCTGGAAGATGGCATCTGATGTACTGACATGCATTCCAGCTATTTCACATGGAAACATTGTGTTTCTGACTTGGAAGATGTGGAAGACGATAAATAATTTTTTAAAAGCACATTTTTTGTTATTTTTGCTACTCTGAACTTCTCTGAAGGTCTTTAAAATTAATAAACTTCGAAATTCTTTAAAATTAGGTGAGTTTTCTTTGAATTATTCTAATTTTTAACAAGTTTTCGTAGGGTGCCCACAACCGGTTACGACTTTTTTTTTTTTTTTTTACTAAAAAAGATGACTTCACGAAATTAGTCGTAAAATTTTTCTAGTTGACGGAATCGAAGTAGTTATTTTAGCAAACAGTTAACTAAAGCCTCTAGCTTTTTATTGATATCCATATCTCCGCGTAATATGGACTCGAAGAAAAATTATGGGTCAAAATAAAACTGTGCCTACAACCGGAGACTCTCCCCTACTGTTTCTAAAGAAACTGAGTTAAAATGTTTGTTTTTTGGTTCTTTACTAAGCAATTGAACGACTGAAATAACTAAGCAGATATTTTTATTGTGCTTTTATTTCTAACGTGCAGTTGCAATATCTAACCAGAAATGCGCTGATGTTTACTTTTACCAAGGCTATTCAATAAGTTTGTTATTATTGGCATTTTTTAGATAAATCTAGATAAATAACAAAAGCATAATGTGCCACAAAAAAATAATTTAAACAGAAGTTATTTGTAGTTTTCCCTAATTCCCTATTCTCAGCGAACTGCATGAATAGTAAGTACAACAGTTCATTTCTATAATTTTGATGATTTTGAGTATTTTTGTGGTGAACAAGTTCAAACCATTATTCTTTTCCCATTAGCAATTTATTTACGTGAAGAGAGACTCAATTATAGTACTTATGTGAAATCTTAAAATCTTCACGTACTTAAATCGAATACGTCTTTCAATTCGAACTAATAACTGTGAATACTGTTCCCACCCAGGATCGCACTAAACGAAGTAAAAGTTTTGCAATAGTTTCTTACAAACAGAATCAAAATTATACTCAGAAAAATGCAACGGAGCACAACATATAGGAAGATATACTAAACAGAATACATTAAAAAAAATCATTAATCCAAGTGCACTTAACAATGTGCACTAAACCAAATGTACTATACCTAATATGCTAAGAAAGTGCACTAAAATATGTGTTATAAGCAAAATTCAACTATGAGGTCCACAGTTATGGCCAGGCCAAATTGATTAGGTCTACAAATTTAGCTGACTGGATCATAACATAATAATTTCTCAAATTCAAAGGTCGGGGTAATTTGATCATCTCCCATTGGATTGGTGACGAGGTGTTTTCGTTTGATACGATGTGGCTCTGTTCAACGGTCTGTTTCATTTAGTTATCTACGATTGATGATTGATAATACTTAAGTACATCAGTGTAATTCGGTGAAAATTGATGAAACATGCGCAATTGTTACTGTTTGGCTCTGGAATATTTTCTAAACCGTATATTTACCCAAATTCAACAAACGGTAAATAAAACTTGCACAATATAAAATAAAATTCAGAAGCCAAACTGTCCAAGAAATAGTCAAATTATCAAACTTGAAAATAAAAAAAAAATATCTGTGTTCTTCCCATTGCTCTGGCGTTCTAGGAAAATAGGCAACCAAGTTTAGCGTGGGTAAGGAGAGATACTGCGTTCATTGGCCCCAACATTAATTATATCCAAAGCCATTTAAAGAGACGAGTTGATACATAAGGTCAAGATTTTCTAAAATCCGACACTCAAATAAGAAAAACCAATTAAGACTTATTCCTCAAAGTCAATAAATTTTCATAATAAAATTCTGTCTAATGATGACGAAACGAACACAAATAGTGACTAATTCTCAACTGCAGATGACCCATTCAATCCGACAGATGGATTTGGAAGAACATTAGTCATAAGGTTTAGAGAATTTTCGAGAGTCTGGCATATTCTAAACGAATACTGACGGCGGAGAGTATAAAAGGACCCAAAACATATACAAAAGAGCTTTTCGTAAAATAATTACGAACAATCTTTTTAGCCACCTGATCTACTAAAAACTTATTTGGTGCAGTTTACTTAGTGCAAACACACACAAACTAGACAATTGGCAATTCTTGATTATTACGATATTTTTCAGACCTTCCAGTTTTCAAAACAGATTATTACGGTTATAAAACTCGATTCTCACAATGTGCAACCATTTTGGCGTTCCCTGGGAATCGGGAATTGGGAAAAATAATTTCATAGCATTTTTATCTAAAACTAAAATGTATTTTTCTGACCAACTAAGGGAATAAGTTCGGCGTAAATAATTTAGAAACAAAGTTAAATGGGAAAATGGTTTTCCCTATAAAAACTTTGAGGAACAACTTCATTTGGCCAAAAAATACAATTTGGGCAAAAATGCTATAAAAATATTTTCCCCAATTCCGCATTCCCTGGGAAAGCCAGAATAGTACCACAGATTGTAAAAATATACTAGAAGAATATATTAGACCATCAATTAAAATTTAAAATTTTGTAAATTGAACAAATTTAAACAAATTAGGTAGGTAAGTAATCGTAATTGACTCGATGCAATTTTAACATTGGTAAATACAGATTACTGTAGATTAGCTGTGTTTCTTGATGCTTGATCTGATCCGGTTCAGTTCATGTTTTATGAAACAACGCAAAGGCGCTTACTAGATTTCAAATCAAAACTTACGATCAAAAACAAAATTTGAGTCAGCTTTTCCATATAAAATTTGAATTGATCCGGAACAATGGGTATCATGAAATACGTCTAATAATGACTAAGGCCGGATTCATACTTCTTCGTTCATTCTATCAAACAATTTTTTCATCTTTTGTGAAAAAATGCAGTCATTTGGAGCAATATGATTGTTTGAATGAATGAACGAAGAAGTACAAACTCGGCCTTACTGCATTTTGCTACGTGCACTTTGTTTAGAGAAGTGTATTTTGTCTAGTTTTTTGTTAAATTATTTTGTTTAGTAGACAGACAAAATTCTCAGCTTTGGTTAAGTATTGAATTTCGTATTCTTGGACTTGTTTAAAAATCCCCAAGTTTGAGCCTAAGGCTAAAAATTTAAACATCGAAGATGGGGCTGGAAATTTTGCTTAATGCCTAAATAAAAAAGCTTATAGCTAAGTACTGATTTGTTTTGGGCTAGAGTACTTGTATTTATATAGACCTAAAAATAAAAAGGTTTGAGCCCCAAAAATTGATTTTCGGCGCATCAGCGTGTTTTGGTTCTCTCGTATTTACTTTTTTTTATTTCGTTGCATTTTTCTATATAATGCGACATCAAAAACATCTTTGATGTTAAAACTTTGATCATTGAACTTACATTATTTAGAGAATTTTATTTAGATGATGGGATTATTATAAGTGTATATTGGTTAAAATTGAACTTTTATGATTTCCCAATAAGACATTTCAGAGACAACTTTTTTAGAATAAGTAATGATTCTTGAAAAATATGTTGAGAAACATAAAAAATGAAGTTGAGATTATTTTGAGAGCTGCAGATAGCTTGGTGTCTTTTTAAACGAAAGCACGCCTCCATTTTGGGAAACGATGACTACAAAAGTAACTCAATTCAGTTCTACTGAAAGAAATAACTTGACAGTCGTGATAACTGCAGTAGTGATTGTGAGTTTGTTGTAAGCGCTTCAATAATAACAGAGGGTTAACGTTCCAAAACGATTTAAAATTAACCGAGTACTACACATCCCCAATTAAAGTTTAAACACAACAATAAAACACCAGTTGGGTTCGTCTTATTTTTAGGTACGATTAATTTGAGTAGACACAATTTTATACTACACAATCTTTAATTGTTCTAAAAAGTACCCCTTTTGTGTTCGATTGAACAATTAATTTTTTATTTAAGTATTTTACCCAACTTAATTAAATCTTGTGCATCGGAGAAACGAAGGCAAAATTATTACATGATGTAAAACCAGAAAATTGTACATAAACAATGTATAAGTAATAAAATTAATTTGCATACTTTAAGATGATAACAAAAAAAAAAAAACGAAAATAACAACAATGATGAGAAAAAGAAAATTTAAAAACAAACATAAATCGATTTTCCAAAAATATAATTTGAGTTGTGCGAGTTTATTATTGGATTATGCGGCCTTATATCGATATGTACTCATATCATCATATATAGATGTATGTTATGTGCGGGGGGCATTTTTCCAACGAGAGCATCCCCCTTTTTAAGTCTTTTATCACATCGCTACTCATCTCTAATCTAATCCAAATCGACATTCATTTAACGAGATGTATGTACAAAAACATAAAATATAACAAAAAGGATACAAGGATACTTATATAGGCAGACGGTAATACTAGGAAAAACTTCAATTCCCACTACAGTCGTCGTCGATATGAGTGTGCGAAGGAAATTTATTCGTGTTTTGGTTGTTCCAAATATAACGCACACTTAAATACAAAAATGATACAAAAACACATACAAACAGGATAAAAAAGGATATGAATGTTCGTTCCGTGTTTTATGATTTTGTATTTTTGGTGGTGTTATTCGAATGAGTCATAACATCTTCTAGGTAAGGTTTACTCATCATAAAATATTATCATGTAAATGTGTAGTGAAATTAATTACGATACATTGGCCTGCCTGGTTAGTCGCAGGTATTTTTAGGTTTAGAGACAACACCCAAACGATCAAGGACATACGCCGGGCGGTGTAAATCCTATTTCAGGTGCGATTTTTTTTATATGTAATTAAAACAACAACAAAAATATGTCAAAAAAGGACACTCCCAGGAATGTGTATCACTTATTTAGGAAATATCCACAATTACTTACCATTTAAATCTTTAGTTAATTGCGATCTTGTCGACATTTTGTTTTGTAGTTTTCTTTGAAGATTTTTCCCCGATGTAAAAATTGTAATAATAATCCCAGCGATTTCCCGTTCTATTCGTAAAATGTATATCTAAAAATTTTTGCGAATTTCCTTTGCAGAAAATTCTTCTCTATTTATTAGCTAATTTAACACTAACACAAAACAAAATTACAAATTTTTCTTCTTAATATTTTTATTTTTTGGGGGTTTTCTTTAATTTTTTGGAAAAATACAAAACAATAGAAAAATTTTCACACACATCCACACATAATCACAGATATTTTTTTTTGCACAAAATAAACATTTATGTTAACCATAGATTTTTTTTTTATTTATATTCCGGCATAATTGAATTTGTTTAATATTATATTTGTTGCACGATTTTATTATATTTTTATTAGAAACACAACAAATTAATTTTTTTTTATAACAATTTTGTATGTTTTGCGTGTTTTAATCTGTCAAAGTGACGTCCATCTTTACAACTGAAGAACTGTTTTGGTACCGTGATTGTATATTATGAAAAAAAAGATGCACTTATAGTTGTGTTGGTAAAATTCCAGATAGATGTTAATGCAGTCAATGGAAAGAAAACTGTATTGTCCGAAATACAGATGGTGCTTTAAAAATCGGCAATGCTATTTTCTAATTTTCCAATTTTTTCTTTATATAACCGTAATATAAATAATAATATTTAAATAAATCTTAATATAAGGTTTTCGTTATCGATTTAAGGTTCGTATGCATTCGATTTTTATCTAAAATTTTGTTGATGATAATGCAGTTTATTTTTAGTTGATGTGTTCCGCCATAGGTAGACCTAGTTTTTACTATAAAACTGTTTGACACGTAATAGTTCATCAAATTTAAAAATTTGATATAAAGTGCGTTATACAAATTAATTAACTATACTTAATTTTAAGAATAGTAAAAATTTATTTAAATACATCTGTAGTAACAAACAAATTATGTTTATACGGTAAGCTTATTTTTAATACAATGCCCGTCAGAGTTACATAAGCGATATTTTCTACATGTTCAAAATCTACATTTGGAGCTAATCAGTTGTAAATTTATAGAGCTTCCTTTGGAACATTTAAACAGATTTGAAGCTGAGCTCGGCTAAGCTGCTCTTTAATGGGAAGATATGTATGTGCTTGCTGACTAAGTTTACCACATTTTTATTCTGTATTTATCTCCGAATTGCTCGGTTATGTTCTTCCAGCGAAGCATGTCACAACGAATTACTTTCGATTCATCGAACTTAATTTAATAACAAAAGGAAAATAATGAAACAACCCTTTGGAGGAATAAGCGGAGGTTTCGGTGGTTTCTTGAATACCCGTCAGAACTACCTAAACCGTTAGCGCTATTCAATACCATTAGTTCAAAAAATTTATTTATTTTATTTTTCAAATAGCGCTTAAGCTAATTTTCCAGTTTACAGTACAATATATATATACATCATCTACTTAATAATTATGAAATTTCTCCTTTATGCTTCTACAATTTATTATATTTTCCGGTAACTCATTATAAATCGATATACCTTTGTCAAATATCGATTTTTTACTTCTAGATTGTCTTTTAAACTCTAAATAAAACTTATCCTTATGCCTAGTATCATGGCTATGCACATCCTGTCTCCTACACAAGAACTGACAGAAATGTTGTGGTAACAAATTTTTATCAAGCCTAAAAATAAAAGTCATTACGTTCATATACAACGTATTTTCCACTGTTAACGTCTCTAACTCCAGCAACATATCACAGATTCTTGCATATCTATCTTTATTTAACATAATCCTCAATGATCTATTTACGGTAACTTGCATTTTTTCTATATCAGACTTATTTACAATGAAAAGTATAGTACTGCAATAGGTGATATGTGGCATTACAATAGTGCTATAAACTACCTTTTTCGCTTTTACCGATAGCAAATTTTTATACTTAGCTAATACACCTACTTTCATTGCTAACTTCTTTGTAACATAACTAGCATGTTCTTTAAAATTTAGCTTGTTATCCAGTACAATGCATAAGTACTTAAAACTATCTACCCATCCTATTACGGCATTATCTATAACAATATTTCCATTTACTACATTATTCCCTATATACATACATTTTGTTTTGTTTACATTTAACATTAACTTATTTATACGAAACCATTTTGCCACTTCACCTAACTCTTCATTCATACTACTTATGATCTCGCCCACATCACTTCCCGACAAATACAGCAAAGTATCATCAGCAAACAAGTGGATTTTGCATCTATTTAGAATCTCTGGCATATCATTTATATATACTATAAATAGCATGGTCTCAGCTTACTTCCTTGTGGTACTCCATACTTTACATCTACAGGATCAGAGCATATACATCATTTATTTTTACATACTGCTTTCTAATACTTAAATAACTATCCAACCAACTTAACAATTCGCCCCTCACACCATATTTGTTTAATTTTCCTAGCAACCTTGCCCTATCTATTGTTTCAAATGCCCTTTTAAAATCAAGGAAAACGACTACCATCGATTTTCCATCCTCCCTCTTTCTCCTCCAATCCTCCACCACCATCTGAACAGCTGTCTCTGTAGAGCGCTGCTCTCTAAAACCAGATTGGTGCCCAGATAGCATATTATTCTCAGCGATGTGCCCGAGCAGCTTATCCAAAATTATTGACTCCAATACCTTGTCCAAGATTGGCAAAATATTTATAGGACGACAATTCGACATTCGACAACTATTCATAACTTTAGACACAGGAACTACACATGATACTTTCAAACTTGTAGGAACTACTGTATATTCCAACAACAAATTTACTATGCAGCTCACATATCCTCTTAGAGCCCTCCATAAATCCTTAAACATTTTACAGCTTAACATCCCTTCACATCCTGCCAATTTTAACGATTTAACTATTTTATCTAGGTAGTCCTCCTGCTCCATACCCACATGCCCAATTACTTCTATATCATATGCTATATCCACATTATATGTTTTCCACATCTTTTCCGGGTTGCCTTTGCACGGATCAATGTTTCTCTCATAGTACGATCTGCTCTCACTCCTAATCACAGCAACAAATCTGTTTATTTTCCTTTGATACTCCACCCACCCTTCCTCAACTGTCTCAGTCCCCAACTCTCCCTCTCTCTCCTTCATCACTCTAAATTTCTTATACTAATCATCTCTTGCCTTCCTAACCTCCTTCACTCTGTTAGTGAACCATCAACCATGGACAACTTCTAGCTATGTCCATTCTTCTTAACTCGCTTGTTCCCCTTTTCACTGCTTCTTCCACCCATAAATTTAATTTTCCACACTCCTCCTCAATGCCCTCAGTGACTTCTCGTACACCATCCTCTGTTCTTATAAGTTCCTCTTCTACAACATTTAGATCTATCTTTCCTTTGATCACTTTTTCCCATTTACATCCTCCCCCTTGATCATTATAAGCGCATGGTCTATAATTTTTGGGGTATCCACAACAATACAATTCACGTCCTTATTTGAAAATACTAAATCAATTGTCGTTCTTGATGCATCCGTTACTCTGGTATGTTCCTTTACGAACTGTTTAAGCCCAAAAGATTCTGTAATTTCTTTAAGACACTTAACATAATGTTCTTCCGATCTCTCCCAGTCTAGATTGAAATCACCAATAATTATTATCTTCACTGCTTCTAACAACATCAATCCCTCTAGTCACTCACTAAAGGCAGTTAAGAATTGCGCTACGCTAGCACTTGGTGACCTGTAACAGCATATTATCATTCCCATATCATCAATCCTCTTTGCTCGTCCTACTTTTACCGATAGCATCCAGTACTCCATCGGCTTACTAACTTGACTTATCAGCCTACTCCCTAGTTTCTCGATCACATACACTACAACTCCACCTGTGTGCCTGGAGCTAGAGTCACATCTATAATGAGTATATCCTTCAATTCGCAAAATAACATCTCCATCATCTGTTAAAACATGAGTTTCTGTTGCACACAACACAGATATTTTAAAATCTCTCACAACCTCTACAATCTCATCCAATCTACTTAATATGCCCGCCGCATTTACAAGCATTACATGCCCACTCGCACTCACACTCCCACGTCAATCTGTTTTTGCCGTAGGCTTCACTACTCTCATCCCATGCTGAGTGCTTTTAGTCTACATTTAACTTCATTTACACACTTTGGCTCCCTATTACAATTACTAGCGAATTGATCCTCTTCTCCACACTTCCAACACAATGCATTTCCTTTACTGGGGCATTCTCTGGCTATATGTTTTAGACTCGAACAATTATAGCACCTGCTTACAAACACATAGTCCTTCCCCTTGGCACAGCTCCACTTGCAGTATACCTCGCCCTTACTCAACATCAATTTGTGCGTCTCCGGATCTACTTCCAGAACCAACTCTATGTCCCAAAATCTTTTATTCTCCACCACCTTTACTATTCTTAAGCAAAAAACCGCTCTTCGCCTTATCTAGCCTATTTTGCTTTACAATTGCCTCAAGAAGATCTGCTTGATTCACATTAGCTTCTTCCTTTATTTGCTGCAACTTGATTTTAGGATTTCTAGCTCGCGGTATCTCCAACACGAACTTACTTTTCAAGGATTCCTCCGCCGTCTTTTTAATTTCTGAACATCTTCCTGACCTTTACGTTCCACTACTATCCCACCTTTACTTATACTCTGCACCTTTTCTATCTCAATACCCAAACTCACAATGTCCACTGCCTCCTTTAGCTTCTTTTTAGTATTCTCCGAAGAAGTTTCCTTCTCACCTTCCTTCGGCTTGATAATGAGTGCTGGAATATCCTTACGCACTTGCAACACATCCGCATAACTTTCTTTACTTTTCCCGCCACTCATGTTCATCACATTTCCTTTTACTATTTCCATCTCACATTTCAACCCATCTATTGCCTTTTGAACCACTTCCTCCATTCTTCTCTCAATCAATTTATTCATGTCCGCAAGTCAAATTCATGTCAAATGTCCGCAAATTTGATTTCCTTCAGAAAATTAAGCTGGGTGAGCGAGAGAGAAGGTGTTCTTGAACTTGTGGTTGAGAACCATCATATTGATGATGGTTCTGAATTAATTGATATATTGTCGACGAAACAGGAGTGACCGGTAAAATATTCGTAATAATACGGGTTGGATGACTTTTTTATGTTACGCTTGGCTTTAGTTGATTGATTTTTTTAACAACTCTCCTTGTTGTTTGTAGGTTTTGGCCAAGAGATGCATAATTACGTACAATATGTTAAAGAAATAAAACGAGCACTACTAGTAGTGGCATTGGAACTATCTAGACATAATTAAAACTTTATAAAAACTTTCATTGGGTCTATTCAATCTATCTGTGTTTAGCAATTTGTTATTATCTAAGTATATACTCTTCAAACTCTTCATTACCTCTCAAATCGAATAATCTGCTACTTGCACCTGCCGGGAATATTCTCCCATAGTACGATTATCGTTTGATCGTCCATTTCATTGGAAGATATGACTTCTGGTATTATAGGTACGAAACATTAAGATTTCCTTCTTATGGAGTGAAATGAGAAACATGGTAAATTCTAAGGGCTATCACGAATTTTGTAAGGGCCATCACGTTTTAGGGAAGAATACGTTTATTTATAAGAAAACGGATGTCACACCATTTAGCATTTTCGTCATTTGCACATGATGTACATGTCGTTTCTAGCCCGTGTACCTAACATTTCCATCATGATGATCGAATATTTCCGTCTACCATGAAAATCTGACTAACTTTTATTCTACATCTTTAACACTAAACCTACCATGCCGCGGTCAAATGACCGTTTTAAAAATTTCGTTTAACATTTCTCGCATACAACGTTACTTTATCATCATGTGGCTTATTATCTTTTCCTAAAATATACAAACAACCTATTTTACAATGTTTACAACTTTTTTATTGTTTAATTTCCGAAAACAAATTATATTATATCTAGTCTACTTTACTAAAATACATGTTTATTTAAAACGGTCATTTGACCGCTCATGGTAGGATTAGGTATACATGAAATGTCGGTAGGTTTAGTGATAATGTTTCTTAGTTCTCAACCAAAGTTAAGAACGAGTATATCCCTCGGCCTCTGAAATTTGTAAATTCAGTGAAAATCGTATTGCCGAAAGGAAATTATGCTAAGTTCCATGCTTTTCGTAAACTAAGATGGTAAAATTGGTTTTAATATCATGATTATGTCCGGTTCATTTAGTGGCAATGTCTTAAATCACCAACGCTGGTGGAGGCGCTTCTGTGGCAGAATGGAAGGGGTCTCGGGAACTTCGCGCTTAAGAAAGTTTCTCTCTACCAGTCGGAAACCTCGCGCTTAATCTCTCTACCAGTCCAGCTGTTCCAGACTATCTGATAAAACCGGATGGCGAATGGACGGTTTCTAATAAAGATGCTCGTGATCTGTTGATGGAAACTCACTTCCCCGCAAGATATTCTGAATACACGGAAGATAAAATGGGCTATTATAGGGTTTAAGCCTTTTAAGTCAGCTAATCCGGATGGGATTGTACTATAGCAGAAATTCAGAAGAACTCGGAGTATCTTCAAAGATTGTCTGAAGCCGGGGTACATCCCGAAGAACTGGAGAGTGATCTTCATTCCGAAAGTAGGTAGAAGCTCGCACAGCAACCCTAAGGAATTCAGACCAGTATCTCTATCATCTTTTCTCCTGAAAATCATAGAAAGGCTGCTGGATGTCTATATTCGTTCGAGAATTGTATCCAGCAACTGGGCATAGTCTCAGCATGCGTACTCATAAGGGTAAGTCCGTTTATACGGAATTACATACCCTGGTTCGAAGAATTGAGAAGTCACTAGATTTTGAAGAATTCTCGTTGGTGGCGTTTCTCGTTATCGAGGTCGCTTTCAACAACGGTGGAGGCAATTATGGAAGGATTGTTGCCACTTGAGATTGAAGTCCCAGTAACCATATGCTAATCAATCATTTTCTAGGTAGCAGAAGGATTATAGCGGGGATGAGGGAAGCTTCCGTCAGAAGAGGGGTTATTCGGGGAACACACCAGGGAGGTGTCCCCTTCTTTGAAATGTAGAAATCAATGGACTAATATTGGAACTGGAGGGGGATGGAATATTTGTGGTTGCTTCTGCCGATGGCGTAGCGATAGCTGACTTGAGAAGCACCTGGGTACAATCAGGGATGTGATGCAGAATGCGTTATCAATCACTGCGGGTTGGGCCAGCGGATATGTGGATTGGGAATTAAGCCATCTAAAACAGCTGGTCCTTTTTACTAGGAGATATAAAATTCCGGCAATGGTTCCACCGAGTCTGATTGTACTATTCTGGTTCTTACTGATAAGGCGAGATGCTTAGGGATTCTTCTGGACAGTAAGCTCAGTTGGAAACCAAACACGATAGACAGAGTGAAGTGGCACTCTACTCTTGTAAAAGTGCCGTCGGATAGAAATTAGTGCTTGAAACCGGAGCTGGTGCATTGGCTTAACACGGCAGTTGTAAGGCCCGTACTGCTGAATGTGAGTGTATGGTAGCCAGTTATAGAGAAATTATCATACAGGAACATGATGGCGAAGAGAGATGATGCTGTATCTTTTCCCGTTGGATATTAGCGGAAAGCAAATGGTGGTCAATACGCCGCCCTGCTATCAGCGACTTCGGGGTGGGCTTGCCTGTAAAAAGGGCACTCAACTATAATCAATTCTGTGAGGCAGAAAAAAGCGAATTTGGACTATATAACACCCCTGATGTACTTTGGCAAGCGTTTTAAGGTGGTTTTCCCTTGTAGGGAGGATCGGAAGAGTAGCCTCATTATGAAAACCGTTACAGTTAAATTCTTCACCGATGGCGCCAAGCACGATGGCAGAGTTGGAGCTGGTGTATTCTTTGAGGAACTAAATGTAAGTTTATCTTTTCGTCCACTTGAATATTGCAGCGTGTACCAGGCTGAAGTTATATAGCGATTGAAGAGGTCATAAACTGGTTGAAGCATAGTGTAATGTAGGCGTTGTATTCTCACACATCTCTTAACGAGATGAGTGAATATTTCAATATCCAGTTGGTCTAGGTTCCGGGCCATTCTGATGTTGAGGGAAATTGCAGGGCAAACGAATTAGAAAGGTATGGTACGACCCACCTCCAATAGGAGCCATAGGGAGAAAATGTGTAGAAATGCCTATGTCTGTGCTGAAAGCAGCAAGCCATAGGAAAGCAGTTGCCTAAGCAAATGCTAGGTGGTTCGGCAGTCCGACTGGTAGGGTAGCGAAGCAAGTAGGCCTGAGCTGAACTTGAAGCGTTCCAAGATCTTAATCATACTAGGGAAGCGTGATTTAGGTGGAACTGTAAAAATAATTTCGGAGGTCATGCGAGAAGGCTGGGTCTGGATGCGAATGAGTCCTGCAGAAGCTGCAGTGACGAGGAGGAGGAGGGGACTCTTGTTCACTTCATAAGCTCATGTCCTGCGCTAGCTAGCAGAAGACATGATCACTTGGGCAAATACACTATCGACAGCCCCTCTGATCTCAAAAGGGCCATAATTGGCGTAAGTGTGCAACCACTTGAACCTAACCTAACCTAACCTAAATTGCCGACACCACCTGTCTATCAAATAGATCTATAGCCACAACTTCGGACCCCTGAGCCATAACGGGAATTTTATAATGTTAACATTATGGATACACTCTTATAAAGTCTAGAGTAGTTCGCCTTATTCCTAGCCCATAATACTTGGAGTGGAGGATAACATTTTGAAAGCTGCTTCGATACCTACTTAACCAGTTGTTAAATCACTATATAATGCGCTTTTAAAATTTCTAATTGCTATTGAGTGAAGATAACCATAATTGAGTCGGAACCCATGTTATAACATGTTATAAGATATAATATTCCTTCTTAAAAACAGTAAGCGCACATCAATTTGGAATGAACAAATACCACCAGATCATCACATTGCGGTCGACACAGCATGCCTGCTAAGATATTTGCTTTTCTAGGAGTATTGTTTGATTGAATCAATAATACTCATTTAACAAAGTGAACAGAAGGGCTACGTAAAGATATGAGTCACTTAAGGCCTTCATGATCAGTACTCATTTCAAGTGTGGAACCGTCGATATATTCTCCAAATTTTTTGAAGGACCATATGATTACTAATATTTTTCTTTCCTAGTTCTAGTTACGCTCCAAGCTGTAGAAAATAATCGACTTATTTATTTCGCTCGTCTGGCCTTGCAACAGAATTAACTGAACTGTGAACGCTTGAGTTTCGACAATCTGTTTTAAAATCGGAGCCGTTACCAAGAGATCTTTCAGTTTTTAAAACGCCGCAGTGTCCGTTTCGTTCGTGTTGATCTGTCCATATTCATTTGAATAATTTTCGAGTTAATTTATTTAATGGTCGGTAGAAACCCGCAAAATTTGGAACACATTTCCAATACCAACTACAGGTTTAGGGAAGCTCTTTAGGTGACGCACATTCTTCGATAATGGCATTTGTGCATATCCAATTATATAAGTTTTACTGTTCTAGATGCTCGAACACACGTTTGAGATAATTATAATGTTTTTCATAAGTTTTCGATAAAACAATTATATGGTTTAGATATGAAAGGCTTGTTATACCAGATCTGGCATTTGACCGAATACTGTTCTTTATTTCCTTAAGGATACACATTTTGGTTTCACCTTGAGATGTTGCAAAAATTTCTATTTATATTTCCTGGCGTTGTATATTACAAGTTGGTAATTTTATTTTAACACTTCAATCTTATACTCTATATTCTAAGTTTAGTGTTCAATTTCTATCCATCATACCCAATTTTATCAATACATCCTCCAAAAATTATTTCAAAATTGTATTTCTATTCACCATATCTATTTTCATCTTGCTCGTTAAGAATTGGCCTAGTTTGGTACCAGTTGGTCATATTCCACCACTACAACCAAATATTATTTTAGAATCTTATTTTCATCTAACACCCCAAATTTCATCGTTCTCGGTTAAAAATGGCCTAGTTTCGTCGTAGTGAACTTCCTCCAAAAGTAATATAAGTAACCAGAAATTAATAACACACAATGCAACATTCAATCTATATATTAAAGCAAAACATACGTTGCAGCACATCCAGTATCATGCAACATCACTCAATATGGTACAATATTACATAATATGGTGAAACATCCTGCAACCACCGGAGTACTTCTAATTCAAATCTCCAGTAATCTTTACTCATTGCAATTGCTTCGTGGAACTCGAAAACAAACCAAAGAAATACCAAACACTTTTTGGTTTATGATTATTAGAGATACCTATCAATAACTAATATGAACTAACCATGGATTTAGTTAGTCTGAAATTATGTCAAAAAATCAGCGTTAGACACTCAGTATTAATCCGGACTCACCGCAATCGATCCCTGACACTTCGATCGTAAATTTTTTTTTCGCCAATTGTTATGAACTCGTGTGATATGACTGTTTTTGTTTCACTTCCTGCAAGCGAACGTCCAGGTGATGTAGTGTTATTACTATTTGGGCTACCTAAATCTTGCGCTGTACATTGATGTGATGTTGAATTGTAACTCTCGACAAAACACGGCTTAAGTCGGTCTATTGAAACTTTACTTTGTTTGTCCTTTATGTCGATAACAAAGTTCTTCTCGAATTGCTCAATAACTGGATACGGACCTTTGTAAGGTGGCTGGATCAACTTACGAACCGCATCTGTTGGCAACAATATACATGAGAACATGTGTTTAGTGTCTTAAAAACGAATCCATTCTACTTAGAAATATGACGGGTGGATGGATGAGGTCGTATTTCTTTGAAATGATCCCTAAGTGAGGAAACGAAATCTGACTGTAGCCTGAGATACTGTTTATCTTCAACCAGTTGCTCCGGAATATGTATGGTAGTGCCATAGACGAGTTCCGCCGACGTTGTACCAAAATCCTTGGAAAAAATCGTTCGAAGTTCGAAGTCCCAACCAAATTGCATAAGAAGGGAACGAGTCCAATCTAATCTATTATAGCTCATAATTGCAACCTTAAGAGTCTTGTGCCATCTTTCGATGAAACCATTTGCCTTAGGGTTATAACTTGTGGTTCTTTTTATTTCAAATCCCAGTAGCTTCGAAAGCTGTGCAAATAGCTCAAATTCAAACTGTAAACCCTGGTTCATGACAATTGATTCCGGCATACCGAAACGAGCAATCCATCTGCAATAGAAATAGCCTCTGACCAACGTGTGTATCGGTCTACCATGGTGAGACAGTAGCGATGTCCGTCAGAAGATGGAAGAGGCCCGACAATACCTATATATGAATTTGGGTGAATCTCTGGGATACCAGCAAAAAAGTTCCTAAAGCACTCTAGGTGTGCCTTGTCACCTTCGATTTCTGGCATTTTAAACAAGTTTGTGCCGTTTTTGTGCTTTTATGCGCGTCTTTAATTACTACAGTCCAGATAAATTTCTTTGCGACCTTTTTTGCAGTGGGGGAAATTCCTGGATGAGCCAATTTGGTATGTATATATAGCCGGTTTTTCCGGTCTCACAGATAATATTCTTATTGGAACTAGGTAATGGCATCGCATGGAATTTCAACTGTTGTCATTTTTTACTCGCCTGAAGGTAGTCGTTTAATAAAGCTTGGCTACCCGCTGCGTGTGGGAGGAATCGCCTATAAAAATAACGTATTTGCTGCTTAATATTCTTCAGTTGATCATATTTCACTATGGCGTCGACCCTTCCTCTTGTAGGTTTAACACCCTGTGTAATAATGGTATGTCCCAGAAAATTTATTTCACTCTTTTGCAAAAACACATTTATCGACTTTGATAATAAATCCCGCGTTTCTCAATCTCTGGAACACAATTCTTAAATGGTTTAGATGTTCCTCACGAGTATGCGATGCTATCAATAGATCATCTATGTAAACAAAACAGAAACTCAACCCACCGAGGACGGAATGCATAAACCGTTGGTAGGATTGGGCGGCGTTGCGTGAACCGAACGTCATTCTCATAAACTCTTGGTCAGAATCGAGTGGTAATTGCTATGCAAAATCCTGCAAATGAGGAATGGAGTATTGATCAGGTTGTGTTACGTTATTAAGGGCCCGGTAGTTACCACAAGGTCTCCATTCACCGTTTTTCTTCACGACAATATGAAGTGGACTTGACCACGGACATCGGAGGGGATACAAATGCCTTGTGACATAATGAATTGAAATTCTTTTTTTCTCGATGCGAAGCTTTTCTGAAGAAAGTCTTCTTGTTTTAGTGCATACAGCCGGTCCGCTAGTTTCTATGGCATATGTTACTGAATGTTTAACTTGTGTTGATTCTGTCGAACATGTTCGAGCAATTTCCTTAAACTCGACTAGAAGCGAAATGATGTCGGCATCTATTGAATGATGATCAATGGAAGTAAGTGTATTGACTGAAACCATGGAAATCCTACCAAGAGAGGAAATTGATGTTAGTGGATCCTTTTTACGCTATTTACCGTAGGCACTTGGCGAAACACACTTATACTTAATAAACACATTTTTATTTACCACTTGTTTTTTATTTCGCAAAATTATTTTGAATATTTTCAAAAAGTTTAAAAAATCACTCGATCGATTTCGACTTGTTAGGTCAGATGACCTAACAAGTCATGTGTTTATTAAGTTTAAGTATTAGTGGATCCAATAGACGTTTTCATTTGATATTGGCCAACATACCGCATTTGTTAAGAAAATCGGCCCTAATTATAGGCACTGTGGTGTCAGCAATAATAAATGTTTGCGAAAACGAATGCCTGAGGTTCAAACCCAGTTTAACCACTTTCGTTCTATATGTATTGACCTTGGAAGCATTTACTGCGTATAGAGAAAAAATCAGACTGTTCTCTGGATCTATCTTTTTGTGAAGCAACTCCGGTATCAATTAGGTATTTGCTGTGTGAAGTTCTATCAAATATTATTAGTCGTTAATGGCTGTTCCTGTAATGACATAGCATCAGAAAATCTACAAGTGAAAACAATCAGGTCAGATCTATTAATGTTCCGAGAAACCACCATAAGATTTGTCTCTGAACAGGCTTCCCACACTGTCGGCCAATTGTGCCACCTCGTCCAACGTACCGGTATACTACCCGCGAGAACTGTGGATAACTTAGCGTCCCAATTTGAAGAATCTCTCCAGGGAAGACGTTTACCGTGGTAGCTTGCATCTCCCGCAGGAGTTGGGAAAGTTTCCTATCTCCCAGGTCCATCTCATAATACCGTACAAATCCGCACAATTCTTGTGTATAATAAATGATTAAGTAAATTCTAAGGATCCGTAGGAGGAATTACTTTTACCATATCTGGCACTAAGCGAGCCAGCTCCGGGGTCAACACGCTTACAACAGTATAATATTTAGTCAAACGTACTGTCGTCATTTACTAAAAAATAATGCGAATATCGTCGTTTAACCGCGTTGCCCGATGTAAGCCTACGACCCTCTAAACAATATTACCCGAAATCAGCACCTATCCCATTTTAGCAATTTTCGTTAAAGTCGTTTGAGCTGTGAAAATAAACACTAGTAAAAGGAAAGCAGACCCATCCGGAGAACCTCTTTATTCGATATTTATTTTTATTTCGAGACTTCGATATTTATTTTTATTTCAATTTTTTTATTTATTTTTCAAAGAAGTTTCGTACGCCTGGATGGTAAAGTGGACACCAACCGACTGACACCACTTCGAAAACCATTTTTGCCGACTTTGCGACATAGCGAGTGGTAAATCTGCAAACACATTTAGGTGGAAAATTTTCAAGATTTCTATTTCTTATTTTACATCGAGGAGACCTTGCAGTTTGGTTTCGAAAATTATTTGAATTTGTTCCAAACCAAACTGTCAAACCTCTTGGTAATCTCAGCTTGATGTAAATCATATATCTGGCTATGACACAGAGGAATCCAATACATCGGTTATTAATGTTTCCAGTTTAAGAAATGGAACTGAAGTAGATGAGGGCAAATCATAATCACAACGCATGAATATAAGGGCAAGCAAAATATTTTAACAGCTGAACTGTAGACCTGAATTACTGAATAGAAGTGTTTTGGTGGACCAGTCTTTAAATTGTTTCCTTAACATTTGGCTGCTATTCTGCCGAAAAACATAAATGACTTAACTGCAAAAAATGAGTTTTGAGATAATCGATGTAAAACTTTTGAAACTTGTATCATTTCTGTGTTAAATTGAAATATATTTTTCTTAATAACAGGTTTCTGTTTTTTTTTAATTTATTGTGTTAATGTTAAAGATAGAGATTAATAATAGCTATCGAATGGCATCATTAACTCAATTTGGCCAAAAATGCAGTTAAGTCATTTATGTTTAGTACGGCAGTATTACACATAAATAACTTAACTTGATATATGCACATATATGTAAAGCAACAAAGTTTATCAAACGCAATCGATTCAGTATATTATTGATATCATTAATCACCCAATGTAATATGTACCTACCTAACTATTCTTTAATTGCGATGCGGCTTGCCTTTGAAAATATACATTTACTGATGTGTTAATTACACGTTAGTTGCAACTACGTAATGTATCGCTCAGTTTTGAAAAAGCAACCACTAATCCATCGTACTACGGTCATTCTGATCAGACGGTGGTTGCAACTCAGTTACAAAAGAACAATGCATTCTTTAATGCTGTTATTGATAATAGGATATTGCTTACCTAATTTGGCTGAATCATTCAAGTTCGATAATGTTCTTGTTCAAAACCGTGAAATTACTTCAGTGACATTAAAATTAATTCAATTAATAAACAACGATGTCACCGGTAGTTTCAAAATAACAGTGATAACCATAAATGAAGCATCTGATTTTAGTGAGCCAAACGCTTTAATTAGCAATTTAAACAAAAATATTGTGTTGACAGTGTCAAATGTTCGAGAAATGAACCAACTCAAATCAAACCAGATAATAAACCTTGCGTACAACATAATATTTATAAGTGATTTTGAAGATATCACGACGTTATATAAATTGGCGAATAATGGAGCAGCGAATTCAAATTATTTATTTGTCGTCCGTAACAATGTGAAATTTGAACCAATCTACTTTTTAAAGAATTTAACCAACTTCGAACAATTTTATTCGTTCGGTATAATTTTTAAGGCTGCAAATTCAATTGAAATTTTATTTGCGAGCATTTTTCATCACAAACTCATTAATTTGTACGCAGTTAATAAGAATGTTGTTGAAAATTTGACAAACTGTTTAACCATCAGTGAAATATTTCAAAAATCAAATAAAAATTTTGAGCAAAATTATATACGTACCTCATACAATACCCGCATCGGAGAAGTGGACCATTGGTTTTTTGAGATTTTACGGGATAAATTAAATCTGCGCTTTTATAAAATTAACGAATCTTTAGCTGCGGCAAGCTTAATTGCAGATGAAGATTTGCTCCACCAGCAGAGACGATTCTACAATAATTTAATTGATTTGACAATGAATAAAATTGAAAAATTTCGTGTGGAATGGCCTATACTGTACACGTATCCATTCGAAACATCACGAATCGTGGTGATAGTGCCTCGGATTCCAAAACACCAACAGTTTTTAGCATCATTCGATGCGGTATCGATCAGCTTATTCCTTTTGATTGATTTGGTGATCATTGTGTGTTGGTACATAATCCGAATACGAATGAAACTCAAAATTGCTCTTCTTGAATTTATTTTCAATTTATTTAAATCGATGATAATGATTGCAGTGACGCTATCGCACGAACATCGCATAGAGAAAGTAATGTTGCTCGCCTTGCTGGTATTGAATTTTGTGTACTGCAACTATTATCAATCGTTCATGATTACGGAATTTATTTCACCTGGTTATGAACCAAATATTGATACAATCGACGGTCTTGTGGAATCGAATTTGACCGTTTTAATCAGTGATCCGGGTTTTTTTCCTAATCTAATATTTCATGTCAAATTAATCCGTAAATTTAAGAATCTCTTCGGTACCGATGAGGAAACAAGAAAATATATTAAATCAAATGTATTTACAAATTATTCATTTATGGTAAATGATCGTTTTGCAGACGAATTTTTAAATTCGAGATACAATTGGAATGGTCGCGAGGAACGTTTTCATAAAATGAGCCAAAGTATTTATTACAATCATGTGTCCTTTGCTGTGGCAAATCGCAGACCATTATACGATCATATAAATTTATTGACTTTTCGTGTGTTTGAGGCGGGACTAAAATCGTATTGGAAAATAGTTACCAAATATGAGAAAATAGCAGAAAATTTAACATATCAAACCGAATCGTACATGCCTGATAACCAGGAGGGGGTAGTGGAGCAGCAAGATTTTTATGACATTCTATTGCCAATTTTATTTTATGGCTGGGCCGGGTCGCTCGGAATATTTTTCACGGAGCTTATAGTGGCGTTCGTCAAAACTAAAATACAAAAATTTTTCTAAGCATCTGAAGTTTTTATCTTATATTTTGTGTGGTTTGGAATTTATGAAAAATTATAATATATAAATGATTTTGTGTAGCATCTTATCATTTTGAGTTCTTTTATTTATTGTACGTCAGTATAAGGTATAAAAGAGTAAGTGCGCTTGAGTGAGTCGCAGTCGAGTTTCTTCGTTGTATTTGTATCATCCATTTTGCTGTTACGAAACCAATTCTTTGTTGGTTCATCAAGATTAATTTTGTAAAGTTCAGGGATATAGGAACTACTAGATAAAAAATTAATGTTTTCCTACATTTACAGTTTATCGAAGGTTGTAACGGACGATAAATGGCTGGGAATAATTTATCGTGGGGAAACGTCGTTTAATATTTATGGTAATATTCCGTAATGATGAAAATGGGGTCAGACAATAAAAGCTGCATTCTAGAATTACATGCGTAATGAAATTTTAATGTTTAATTTTGTTTATTTCACACAATTTTTAACAGATTCCAAGTCCTACAAAAGCTTTGTGTATACATAACCATTGCAAAGGATTTTGTCTAAAAAAATGGATGCTTATCAAAACTCCACTCCAGTATAAGCAACCAATTCCTTGTCACTACCAAATGATATACCATATTCTTTGGTACCTTTTAAATACTGGAAAACTTTTTTAACCATTCTCCAGTGACTAGCCATAGGTTTATTATTAAACCTACTAAGATAATTTACTGAGAAACTAATATCTGGACGAGAAATAGTAGCCAGATACAAAAGATTGCCAATAGCATCGCGGTATGACTTTGACTTTTCCAGTGGCTTGACATTTATAAAATCTTCAGAATCAGTGACCATTCCACGTTCGATAGGGGTACTTGCAGGATTAATACCACCAAAATCAAACCACTGGAGGATTCTTTCTGCATAAGTTGATTGACTGACAAATATTTCATCTGACTTTAATTCTATCTTCATTCCAAGATAAAATAGAATAATTTTAGTACTTTAAGCAGTACTTTAATGTCCTTTTCACATTTTTCTACCATTAAACCATCATCAACATGCAATACTAATATTATACTTATATCTTTATTGTATAGAAAACACCAAGGATCATCATATGTTGGTTGAAAACTTAAGGACTAACCTTCATACCTTCTGATGCTGCAATGCTCAAGATGAGACGAATAGACATGTGATGGGCAACAGGGCTGAGTATTTCAAAATAATCCTGACCTTCTTTCTGTTCAAACCCCCGAACAATTAATCTTGCCTTTTGTCTATCATCTTCTTTATTACAAAACACACAACGACAAGTTAATGGCTTCACGTCTTTGGGTTTAACAGCGAGTTTCCATGTTTCCATTTCAGTTAATGACTTGTACTCATCGAACATGGTACTTTTCCATTTTTCATCCTTCAGAGCTTCTGACACAGAAATTTTAATTTCTCCAATCATATCAGATTCAACCTTCTACATTACAAAAACTGAATCCAAGTCCAAGACATAATTGTTAAACCTTATTGAACTTTTCAATGTCCTTCCTCGCCTACTTTGTAGAGGCGGGCTTTCATTGTTCTCACTTTCCAGATGATTTTCTGAACTACTACATTCATCCTCACTGCTGAAGATAAAATAATTATTTTCATTTGCAGACCTGTCAGCTTTAGAATTTTTATCTTCAGACTTTTCTTCATAATTTTCTTCCTCAGTTTCTTTTGCTTTAACTCTAAAATCCATGTCTTTAATTTGTTGTACTTCTAATTCAGTAAAACTTTCAGGTCCTACTTGTTCATCAAACACTATATTGCTAGAACTAACTACATCACGTTTATCTTCAGTAAATACTGTAAATCCTGGAGAGTCTATATCATAGCCAACAAAAATTCCTTTCATCGACTTTTTATCAGTTTTCCCCCGCCTGTGATCTTCGATCAATACATAGCAGTCACATCCAAAGGTTTTGAGCTAACATTTTTTCTTCTACCAAAGCACAGCTCAGCTAGACATTTTTCTTCTATTGTACTTGTACAAGTTTGATTCAATGTGAAGACAACATAATTTATTGCTTCAGCCCATAAACTGACATCTAAATCTTTGGTATGAATTACCGATTTATGGGCCATTAGCTACTTCAACAATAGTTCTCATTTCTCTCTCTCTCTCTCTATACGACCATTTTGCTGTGGCGTATAAATGCTGGACTTGCTATGAAATACTCCAAAACTTTCCATGAATTCTTTTTTGTCCTTATTCTTTATTTCTGTCCCATGATCTGATCTTAATGATCTTAATGACTTTTCTATCAAACTGATTTTCAACTAGTTTCATAAATATTTCCAATTTCTCAGAAGCTTGGCTTTTATTTTTCAAGAAATAGACGGTCCTGTAATGAGTAAAAACAACCTTAAATAGCAAAATATATTTTGCTCCTCCCAACGAATACACATCCATTTCACACAAATCTACATGAATTAAGTCTAATGGCCTTGACGATACTTTTGGATTTATAGGATGAGATTATTAATATACATCGGTTATTAATGTTTCCAGTTTAAGAAATGGAACTGAAGTAGATGAGGGCAAATCATAATCACAACGCATGAATATAAGGGCAAGCAAAATATTTTAACAGCTGAACTGTAGACCTGAATTACTGAATAGAAGTGTTTTGGTGGACCAGTCTTTAAATTGTTTCCTTAACATTTGGCTGCTATTCTGCCGAAAAACATAAATGACTTAACTGCAAAAAATGAGTTTTGAGATAATCGATGTAAAACTTTTGAAACTTGTATCATTTCTGTGTTAAATTGAAATATATTTTTCTTAATAACAGGTTTCTGTTTTTTTTTAATTTATTGTGTTAATGTTAAAGATAGAGATTAATAATAGCTATCGAATGGCATCATTAACTCAATTTGGCCAAAAATGCAGTTAAGTCATTTATGTTTAGTACGGCAGTATTACACATAAATAACTTAACTTGATATATGCACATATATGTAAAGCAACAAAGTTTATCAAACGCAATCGATTCAGTATATTATTGATATCATTAATCACCCAATGTAATATGTACCTACCTAACTATTCTTTAATTGCGATGCGGCTTGCCTTTGAAAATATACATTTACTGATGTGTTAATTACACGTTAGTTGCAACTACGTAATGTATCGCTCAGTTTTGAAAAAGCAACCACTAATCCATCGTACTACGGTCATTCTGATCAGACGGTGGTTGCAACTCAGTTACAAAAGAACAATGCATTCTTTAATGCTGTTATTGATAATAGGATATTGCTTACCTAATTTGGCTGAATCATTCAAGTTCGATAATGTTCTTGTTCAAAACCGTGAAATTACTTCAGTGACATTAAAATTAATTCAATTAATAAACAACGATGTCACCGGTAGTTTCAAAATAACAGTGATAACCATAAATGAAGCATCTGATTTTAGTGAGCCAAACGCTTTAATTAGCAATTTAAACAAAAATATTGTGTTGACAGTGTCAAATGTTCGAGAAATGAACCAACTCAAATCAAACCAGATAATAAACCTTGCGTACAACATAATATTTATAAGTGATTTTGAAGATATCACGACGTTATATAAATTGGCGAATAATGGAGCAGCGAATTCAAATTATTTATTTGTCGTCCGTAACAATGTGAAATTTGAACCAATCTACTTTTTAAAGAATTTAACCAACTTCGAACAATTTTATTCGTTCGGTATAATTTTTAAGGCTGCAAATTCAATTGAAATTTTATTTGCGAGCATTTTTCATCACAAACTCATTAATTTGTACGCAGTTAATAAGAATGTTGTTGAAAATTTGACAAACTGTTTAACCATCAGTGAAATATTTCAAAAATCAAATAAAAATTTTGAGCAAAATTATATACGTACCTCATACAATACCCGCATCGGAGAAGTGGACCATTGGTTTTTTGAGATTTTACGGGATAAATTAAATCTGCGCTTTTATAAAATTAACGAATCTTTAGCTGCGGCAAGCTTAATTGCAGATGAAGATTTGCTCCACCAGCAGAGACGATTCTACAATAATTTAATTGATTTGACAATGAATAAAATTGAAAAATTTCGTGTGGAATGGCCTATACTGTACACGTATCCATTCGAAACATCACGAATCGTGGTGATAGTGCCTCGGATTCCAAAACACCAACAGTTTTTAGCATCATTCGATGCGGTATCGATCAGCTTATTCCTTTTGATTGATTTGGTGATCATTGTGTGTTGGTACATAATCCGAATACGAATGAAACTCAAAATTGCTCTTCTTGAATTTATTTTCAATTTATTTAAATCGATGATAATGATTGCAGTGACGCTATCGCACGAACATCGCATAGAGAAAGTAATGTTGCTCGCCTTGCTGGTATTGAATTTTGTGTACTGCAACTATTATCAATCGTTCATGATTACGGAATTTATTTCACCTGGTTATGAACCAAATATTGATACAATCGACGGTCTTGTGGAATCGAATTTGACCGTTTTAATCAGTGATCCGGGTTTTTTTCCTAATCTAATATTTCATGTCAAATTAATCCGTAAATTTAAGAATCTCTTCGGTACCGATGAGGAAACAAGAAAATATATTAAATCAAATGTATTTACAAATTATTCATTTATGGTAAATGATCGTTTTGCAGACGAATTTTTAAATTCGAGATACAATTGGAATGGTCGCGAGGAACGTTTTCATAAAATGAGCCAAAGTATTTATTACAATCATGTGTCCTTTGCTGTGGCAAATCGCAGACCATTATACGATCATATAAATTTATTGACTTTTCGTGTGTTTGAGGCGGGACTAAAATCGTATTGGAAAATAGTTACCAAATATGAGAAAATAGCAGAAAATTTAACATATCAAACCGAATCGTACATGCCTGATAACCAGGAGGGGGTAGTGGAGCAGCAAGATTTTTATGACATTCTATTGCCAATTTTATTTTATGGCTGGGCCGGGTCGCTCGGAATATTTTTCACGGAGCTTATAGTGGCGTTCGTCAAAACTAAAATACAAAAATTTTTCTAAGCATCTGAAGTTTTTATCTTATATTTTGTGTGGTTTGGAATTTATGAAAAATTATAATATATAAATGATTTTGTGTAGCATCTTATCATTTTGAGTTCTTTTATTTATTGTACGTCAGTATAAGGTATAAAAGAGTAAGTGCGCTTGAGTGAGTCGCAGTCGAGTTTCTTCGTTGTATTTGTATCATCCATTTTGCTGTTACGAAACCAATTCTTTGTTGGTTCATCAAGATTAATTTTGTAAAGTTCAGGGATATAGGAACTACTAGATAAAAAATTAATGTTTTCCTACATTTACAGTTTATCGAAGGTTGTAACGGACGATAAATGGCTGGGAATAATTTATCGTGGGGAAACGTCGTTTAATATTTATGGTAATATTCCGTAATGATGAAAATGGGGTCAGACAATAAAAGCTGCATTCTAGAATTACATGCGTAATGAAATTTTAATGTTTAATTTTGTTTATTTCACACAATTTTTAACAGATTCCAAGTCCTACAAAAGCTTTGTGTATACATAACCATTGCAAAGGATTTTGTCTAAAAAAATGGATGCTTATCAAAACTCCACTCCAGTATAAGCAACCAATTCCTTGTCACTACCAAATGATATACCATATTCTTTGGTACCTTTTAAATACTGGAAAACTTTTTTAACCATTCTCCAGTGACTAGCCATAGGTTTATTATTAAACCTACTAAGATAATTTACTGAGAAACTAATATCTGGACGAGAAATAGTAGCCAGATACAAAAGATTGCCAATAGCATCGCGGTATGACTTTGACTTTTCCAGTGGCTTGACATTTATAAAATCTTCAGAATCAGTGACCATTCCACGTTCGATAGGGGTACTTGCAGGATTAATACCACCAAAATCAAACCACTGGAGGATTCTTTCTGCATAAGTTGATTGACTGACAAATATTTCATCTGACTTTAATTCTATCTTCATTCCAAGATAAAATAGAATAATTTTAGTACTTTAAGCAGTACTTTAATGTCCTTTTCACATTTTTCTACCATTAAACCATCATCAACATGCAATACTAATATTATACTTATATCTTTATTGTATAGAAAACACCAAGGATCATCATATGTTGGTTGAAAACTTAAGGACTAACCTTCATACCTTCTGATGCTGCAATGCTCAAGATGAGACGAATAGACATGTGATGGGCAACAGGGCTGAGTATTTCAAAATAATCCTGACCTTCTTTCTGTTCAAACCCCCGAACAATTAATCTTGCCTTTTGTCTATCATCTTCTTTATTACAAAACACACAACGACAAGTTAATGGCTTCACGTCTTTGGGTTTAACAGCGAGTTTCCATGTTTCCATTTCAGTTAATGACTTGTACTCATCGAACATGGTACTTTTCCATTTTTCATCCTTCAGAGCTTCTGACACAGAAATTTTAATTTCTCCAATCATATCAGATTCAACCTTCTACATTACAAAAACTGAATCCAAGTCCAAGACATAATTGTTAAACCTTATTGAACTTTTCAATGTCCTTCCTCGCCTACTTTGTAGAGGCGGGCTTTCATTGTTCTCACTTTCCAGATGATTTTCTGAACTACTACATTCATCCTCACTGCTGAAGATAAAATAATTATTTTCATTTGCAGACCTGTCAGCTTTAGAATTTTTATCTTCAGACTTTTCTTCATAATTTTCTTCCTCAGTTTCTTTTGCTTTAACTCTAAAATCCATGTCTTTAATTTGTTGTACTTCTAATTCAGTAAAACTTTCAGGTCCTACTTGTTCATCAAACACTATATTGCTAGAACTAACTACATCACGTTTATCTTCAGTAAATACTGTAAATCCTGGAGAGTCTATATCATAGCCAACAAAAATTCCTTTCATCGACTTTTTATCAGTTTTCCCCCGCCTGTGATCTTCGATCAATACATAGCAGTCACATCCAAAGGTTTTGAGCTAACATTTTTTCTTCTACCAAAGCACAGCTCAGCTAGACATTTTTCTTCTATTGTACTTGTACAAGTTTGATTCAATGTGAAGACAACATAATTTATTGCTTCAGCCCATAAACTGACATCTAAATCTTTGGTATGAATTACCGATTTATGGGCCATTAGCTACTTCAACAATAGTTCTCATTTCTCTCTCTCTCTCTCTATACGACCATTTTGCTGTGGCGTATAAATGCTGGACTTGCTATGAAATACTCCAAAACTTTCCATGAATTCTTTTTTGTCCTTATTCTTTATTTCTGTCCCATGATCTGATCTTAATGATCTTAATGACTTTTCTATCAAACTGATTTTCAACTAGTTTCATAAATATTTCCAATTTCTCAGAAGCTTGGCTTTTATTTTTCAAGAAATAGACGGTCCTGTAATGAGTAAAAACAACCTTAAATAGCAAAATATATTTTGCTCCTCCCAACGAATACACATCCATTTCACACAAATCTACATGAATTAAGTCTAATGGCCTTGACGATACTTTTGGATTTATAGGATGAGATACTCTGTGCTGTTTGCCATAGACACAACCTGTACAAACATAATCCTCCCAGTCATCGATAAACTTAATCTTATTTCTCTTCAATATCTCCCCCTTGTATACTTTACATTTTGATGTGCAAACTTTTCATGCCATCTTTTGATTGACAAACTTACTAAACTTGTCTGCGATAGTCCTTGACGAAACTGCATCTTAAATAATTTATCTTCATTTACTGCCATTGCTCCAATGTTTCCATCACAATCGTTGAATACAGAATTCTCAATGTCAGTGGAATTTTTATATCCTTTTTCCAAAACAGTTATCTCAGAAAATAGATTAAAAGGCATATCTGGGACATAGATGACATTTCCCAAAACTATTTTCATCCAATCTTGACCATTGAAGGCTTCTAACTCAATGTCACCTACCCCAACACCTTCCAATTCTTTGCTGTTTCCAATTAAAATCATAGTCGGATATTGTAATTCAACATATTTAGTGAATCACTCCTTACGGCAACTCATGTGCTGAGTAGCTCCAGAATCCTTAATCCAGATTTCCTTATAATCCTTCAAAACTGCTTTGCTTAAATCTGCTGCCGATAAACTTACTGTGATGAGAGCACATCTCTCTCCAGAGTTTCTTGCATCATTACTGTCTGACTTAACGGAAGACTGACTAGAGTTCTTGTTGGGATATTCTTTGGCAAAGTGGCCTTTTCTTTTACATATTTTGCATCCATATGTATTTTTGCAGTATTCATAACCTCTAGGAAGTTAGCGCGAAAAATTATTCCGAAAAACCATTATAGTTAAATATGGCAAGACTATTATATATTCACAGAATATTTTAATACTATCCTGATAGTCAAGTATATATAATTAATATTGCTGCATATAAATCAAATATATCACGAGATTAGCTATAATGTATAGTAAATTATTATATAGTTTTATAATATTAAATTAGTATCACGAAATTATCAATTACAATTATATGTACAAAATATATTATTATTTAACATTTCGTGATAAATTTTTATATCACCTCGAAAAAATTACACTAAAATAATGTACATCAATATAATCAAAATTAATAAAATATAAAAAAAAAATTAATTCAAGTATTTAATATTAGAAAAACAAGAATTCTCTGAACTAAAATAGAATTATTTTATTTTTTTAAAATGGTAAGAAGATATAACAAGTTAAACTTTAGATATAGATGTGTGAAGTCGTAGTAGATATCAATTAACAGAGCAAAGTTGGTATGGAGTTTGTAGAGGAAGGATCCACCTTTCAAATGCCAAAAAATTTAAATCAAGTCTATGAGTCAAATTTTAGATATAGTCGTGTGAAGTCGTAGTAGATATCAATTAAGAGAGCAAGGTTGGTATGGAATTTGTAGAGGAAGGATCCACCTTTCAAATGCTCAAAAATTTAAATCAAGTCTATGAGTCAAATTTTAGATATAGTCGTGTGAAGTCGTAGTAGATATCAATTAACAGAGCAAGGTTGGTATGGAATTTGTAGAGGAAGGATCCACCTTTCATATGTCCAAAAATTTAAATCAAGTCTATGAGTCAAATTTTAGATATAGTCGTGTGAAGTCATAGTAGATATCAATTAACAGAGCAAGGTTGGTATGGAATTTGTAGAGGAAGGATCCACCTTTCAAATGCCAAAAAATTTAAATCAAGTCTATGAGTCAAATTTTAGATATAGTCGTGTGAAGTCGTAGTGGATATCAATTAACAGAGCACGGTTGGTATTAAGTTTGTAGAGGAAAAATCCACCTTTCAAATGCTCAAAAATTTAAATCAAGTCTATGAGTCAAATTTTAGATATAGTCGTGTGAAGTCGTAGTAGATATCAATTAACAGAGCAAGGTTGGTTTGGAATTTGTAGAGGAAGGATCCACCTTTCATATGTCCAAAAATTTAAATCAAGTCTATGAGTCAAATTTTAGATATAGTCGTGTGAAGTCATAGTAGATATCAATTAACAGAGCAAGGTTGGTATGGAATTTGTAGAGGAAGGATCCACCTTTCAAATGCCAAAAAATTTAAATCAAGTCTATGAGTCAAATTTTAGATATAGTCGTGTGAAGTCGTAGTAGATATCAATTAACAGAGCATGGTTGGTATGGAGTTTGTAGAGGAAGGATCCACCTTTCAAATGCCAAAAAATTTAAATCAAGTCTATGAGTCAAATTTTAGATATAGTCGTGTGAAGTCGTAGTAGATATCAATTAACAGAGCAAGGTTGGTATGGAATTTGTAGAGGAAGGATCCACCTTTCAAATGCTCAAAAATTTAAATCAAGTCTATGAGTCAAATTTTAGATATAGTCGTGTGAAGTCGTAGTAGATATCAAATAACAGAGCAAGGTTGGTATGGAATTTGTAGAGGAAGGATCCACCTTTCAAATGCTCAAAAATTTAAATCAAGTCTATGAGTCAAATTTTAGATATAGTCGTGTGAAGTCGTAGTAGATATCAATAAACAGAGCAAGGTTGGTATGGAATTTGTAGAGGAAGGATCCACCTTTCAAATGTCCAAAAATTTAAATCAAGTTTATGAGTCAAATTTTAGATATAGTCGTGTGAAGTCATAGTAGATATCAATTAACAGAGCAAGGTTGGTATGGAATTTGTAGAGGAAGGATCCACCTTTCAAATGCCCAAAAATTTAAATCAAGTCTATGAGTCAAATTTTAGATATAGTCGTGTGAAGTCGTAGTAGATATCAATTAACAGAGCATGGTTGGTATGGAATTTGTAGAGGAAGGATCCACCTTTCAAATGCCCAAAAATTTAAATCAAGTCTATGAGTCAAATTTTAGATATAGTCGTGTGAAGTCGTAGCAGATATCAATTAACAGAGCAAGGTTGGTTTGGAATTTGTAGAGGAAGGATCCACCTTTCAAATGCCAAAAAATTTAAATCAAGTCTATGAGTCAAATTTTAGATATAGTCGTGTGAAGTCGTAGTAGATATCAATTAACAGAGCAAGGTTGGTATGGAGTTTGTAGAGGAAGAATCCACTTTTCAAATGCCCAAAAATTTAAATCAAGTCTATGAGTCAAATTTTAGATATAGTCGTGTGAAGTCATAGTAGATATCAATTAACAGAGCAAGGTTGGTATGGAATTTGTAGAGGAAGGATCCACCTTTCAAATGCCAAAAAATTTAAATCAAGTCTATGAGTCAAATTTTAGATATAGTCGTGTGAAGTCGTAGTAGATATCAATTAACAGAGCAAGGTTGGTATGGAATTTGTAGAGGAAGGATCCACCTTTCAAATGCCTAAAAATTTAAATCAAGTCTATGAGTCAAATTTTAGATATAGTCGTGTGAAGTCATAGTAGATATCAATTAACAGAGCAAGGTTGGTATGGAATTTGTAGAGGAAGGATCCACCTTTCATATGTCCAAAAATTTAAATCAAGTCTATGAGTCAAATTTTAGATATAGTCGTGTGAAGTCGTAGTAGATATCAATTAACAGAGCAAGGTTGGTATGGAATTTGTAGAGGAAGGATCCACCTTTCATATGTCCAAAAATTTAAATCAAGTCTATGAGTCAAATTTTAGATATAGTCGTGTGAAGTCGTAGTAGATATCAATTAACAGAGCAAGGTTGGTATGGTGTTTGTAGAGGAAGGATCCACCTTTCAAATGCCCAAAAATTTAAATCAAATCTATGAGTCAAATTTTAGATATAGTCGTGTGAAGTCGTAGTAGATATCAATTAACAGAGCATGGTTGGTATGGAGTTTGTAGAGGAAGGATCCACCTTTCAAATGCTCAAAAATTTAAATCAAGTCTATGAGTCAAATTTGAGATATAGTCGTGTGAAGTCGTAGTAGATATCAATTAACAGAGCAAGGTTGGTATGGAGTTTGTAGAGGAAGGATCCACCTTTCAAGTGCCCAAAATTTTAAATCACGTCTATGAGTCAAATTTTAGATATAGTCGTGTGAAGTCGTAGTAGATATCAATTAACAGAGCAAGGTCGGTATGGAGTTTGTAGAGGAAGGATCCACCTTTCAAATGCCCAAAAATTTAAATCAAGTCTATGAGTCAAATTTTAGATATAGTCGTGTGAAGTCGTAGTTGAAAGGTGGATCCTTCCTCTACAAACTCCATACCAACCTTTCTCTGTTAATTGATATTAACAGAGCAAGGTTGGTATGGAGTTTGTAGAGGAAGGATCCACCTTTCAAGTGCCCAAAATTTTAAATCAAGTCTATGAGTCAAATTTTAGATATAGTCGTGTGAAGTCGTAGTAGATATCAATTAACAGAGCAAGGTTGGTATGAAGTTTGTAGAGGAAGGATCCACCTTTCAAATGCCAAAAAATTTAAATCAAGTCTATGAGTCAAATTTTAGATATAGTCGTGTGAAGTCGTAGTAGATATCAATTAACAGAGCAAGGTTGGTATGGAGTTTGTAGAGGAAGGATCCACCTTTCAAGTGCCCAAAACTTTAAATCACGTCTATGAGTCAAATTTTAGATATAGTCGTGTGAAGTCGTAGTAGATATCAATTAACAGAGCAAGGTTGGTATGGAGTTTGTAGAGGAAGGATCCACCTTTCAAATGCCCAAAAATTTAAATCAAGTCTATGAGTCAAATTTTAGATATAGTCGTGTGAAGTCGTAGTAGATATCAATTAACAGAGCATGGTTGGTATGGAGTTTGTAGAGGAAGGATCCACCTTTCAAATGCCCAAAAATTTAAATCAAGTCTATGAGTCAAATTTTAGATATAGTCGTGTGAAGTCGTAGTAGATATCAATTAACAGAGCAAGGTTGGTATGGAGTTTGTAGAGGAAGGATCCATCTTTCAAGTGCCCAAAACTTTAAATCACGTCTATGAGTCAAATTTTAGATATAGTCGTGTGAAGTCGTAGTAGATATCAATTAACAGAGCAAGGTTGGTATGGAGTTTGTAGAGGAAGGATCCACCTTTCAAATGCCCAAAAATTTAAATCAAGTCTTTGAGTCAAATTTTAGATATAGTCGTGTGAAGTCGTAGTAGATATCAATTAACAGAGCAAGGTTGGTATGGAGTTTGTAGAGGAAGGATCCACCTTTCAAATGCCCAAAACTTTAAATCACGTCTATGAGTCAAATTTTAGATATAGTCGTGTGAAGTCGTAGTAGATATCAATTAACAGAGCAAGGTTGGTATGGAGTTTGTAGAGGAAGGATCCACCTTTCAAATGCTCAAAAATTTAAATCAAGTCTATGAGTCAAATTTTAGATATAGTCGTGTGATGTCGTAGTAGATATCAATTAACAGAGCAAGGTTGGAATGGAATTTGTAGAGGAAGGATCCACCTTTCATATGTCCAAAAATTTAAATCAAGTCTATGAGTCAAATTTTAGATATAGTCGTGTGAAGTCATAGTAGATATCAATTAACAGAGCAAGGTTGGTATGGAATTTGTAGAGGAAGGATCCATCTTTCAAATGCCCAAAAAATTTAATTCAAGTCTATGAGTCAAATTTTAGATATAGTCGTGTGAAGTCGTAGTAGATATCAATTAACAGAGCAAGGTTGGTATGGAGTTTGTAGAGGAAGGATCCACCTTTCAAATGCCTAAAAATTTAAATCAAGTCTATGAGTCAAATTTTAGATATAGTCGTGTGAAGTCGTAGTAGATATCAATTAACAGAGCAAGGTTGGTATGGAGTTTGTAGAGGAAGGATCCACCTTTCAAATGCTCAAAAATTTAAATCAAGTCTATGAGTCAAATTTTAGATATAGTCGTGTGAAGTCGTAGTAGATATCAATTAACAGAGCAAGGTTGGTATGGAGTTTGTAGAGGAAGGATCCATTTTTCAAATGCCAAAAAATTTAAATCAAGTCTATGAGTCAAATTTTAGATATAGTCGTAGATATCAATTAACAGAGCATGGTTGGTATGGAATTTGTAGAGGAAGGATCCACCTTTCAAATGCCCAAAAATTTAAATCAAGTCTATGAGTCAAATTTTAGATATAGTCGTGTGAAGTCGTAGTAGATATCAATTAACAGAGCAAGGTTGGTATGGAGTTTGTAGAGGAAGGATCCACCTTTCAAATGCCAAAAAATTTAAATCAAGTCTATGAGTCAAATTTTAGATATAGTCGTGTGAATTCGTAGTAGATATCAATTAACAGAGCAAGGTTGGTATGGAGTTTGTAGAGGTAGGATCCACCTTTCAAATGCCCAAAAATTTAAATCAAGTCTATTAGTCAAATTTTAGATATAGTCGTGTGAAGTCGTAGTAGATATCAATTAACAGAGCAAGGTTGGAATGGAGTTTGTTCTCATAGACTTGACTCATAGACATAAATTTGACTCATAGACTTGATTTAAATTTTTGGGCATTTGAAAGGTGGATCCTTCCTCTACAAACTCCGTACCAATTTTGCTCTGTTAATTGATATCTACTACGACTTCACATGACTATATCTAAAATTTGACTCATAGACTTGATTTAAAATTTTGGGCACTTGAAAGGTGGATATCCTTCCTCTACAAACTCCATACCAACCTTGCTCTGTTAATTGATATCTACTACGACTTCACACGACTATATCTAAAATTTGACTAATAGACTTGATTTAAAATTTATGGCATTTGAAAGGTGGATCCTTCCTCTACAAATTCCATACCAACCTTGCTAGTTAATTGATATCTACTACGACTTCACACGACTATATCTAAAATTTGACTTGGTTTACATTTTTGGGCATTTGAAAGGTGGATCCTTCCTCGTCAAACCCCATTCCAACCTTGCTCTGTTAATTGATATCTACTACGACTTCACACGACTATATCTAAAATCTGACTCATAGACTTGATCCATAATATTTGTTTTCTTACTAATAACCAGAGTGCTTTGTTTTGCGTTTTTGGGTTAACAACGCTAGTAAATTGTTGGTTATTAAATTAATTTCTCGTGATATAAATTTCTGCGCTTCAATATTTTTTTTGGTTTCGGGATGGTTCGAACACCTGTCGCTATTTGTTTACTGAAATTTTCTGTATAGGAATTCTTTTCGGGATAACAAAAAAAAAAAAAATATCATGATAGTAAAAATGTCATGATAGTAAAAAAAATTCGGGATGACATTCAAAACTAGCGTGATATAGAAAATTTTTCGGGATGACACTGAAAAATGTCGTGATATTTGTTTTATAGTGCTGCCATCGCATTTCTTCGGGATATTTTTCGGGCTAACTTCACAGACATGTATTCATAATACTTTGCACAAGGCTTACCACGACATTCAGATTTCTTGTGTCCCTTCTTGCCACACTTGAAACATTCCATATCATTCTCCTTTTGATTGGAAGACCTTGCTGACTTGTTTACTTGTTTTGACACCAAAGCATTCTGACAAGAAGATTTACTCGCTGACTCATTTTCATTTGTTCTATCCTCTTCAAGTCTTAGACGATCAAACATAATACTTAAACATCTGTCTGTGCCACTTATATTATCCCACGCAGTTCTAAAATGTTGAAATTTTGAAGGAAGAACAGCCATAATTCTTTGCATAATCCATGATTTCTTGACTTTTTCGCCCTCTGCTGTTAAGCTATCAGCAAACTCTTGTATTTGCATACAATTTTCCACTACTGATTTTCTTTCATTATATTTGTAACCAAAAAACTGCCTTTGCAAAACCTTCAATAGACACATCTGATTTTTTACCATAATCTAATTTTTTCGATATTGCACTTGCCGTAGTACATCTTGCTATCTGCTTGGCAATGCCGCTAATTTAACTTGAACCTCCAAGAGTCGTTATTTACTTTCCCTTGGGAGTCTTCTGTCAAACATTCTAAATGTGATTTAACTGTATCCATTTTCAGACTATATGTAATAACTGATTTTCTGACTTATTTTCTGACTGGTCCTATGTAAATGCATAAGCTAATGCCTGGGCCCATAACCTGTTATGTTTCACAGCTCTTCCATTTGCAGGTTTATATAGGACGAATAAATAGTTCTTTGACGTTTTGCGAACTTATTATTTTATTTGTATTAATTCTTGTTTGTTAAACATAAACTTAACCCTCCGTTACTATCCTCTATTTTCAGTACAGAACTACTATCCCTGGGTGTAATCCACCCATACTACAAAAATCGCTCATGCAAAAAATCTTACCATCTAAATAGTATAATTTGTTATTTTTAAGTAAATTTAATAATAAAACTATTACATTAAAAATAAAAATATAAAGATTTATTCATTCAATAATTTTTTCCAACGATAAACGATACACTTCATATCAGCAACAAAAAAAAAAAAAAAAAATATGATTTTGTAAAACTTAGCACACTTAGTTTAATTCAGTCATTTTATGTTATATATGTATGTTTTTGGAAGGCTGAAATGTTAAATAAGGTTTATTAGAACATAATTTTTTATTGGTTGAACATATATTTTGAGTGAAATACCATAGAAATCGAGCAATTTACCTTGTTTTTTTTTGTCATCAAAATTATAATTCATTGCATGATGTAGCGTTTTCTGCAACCATGAGGTCCTTTTTTTATAGCCATCGCCGCAAAGTGATATTGTATGGGTACCACACTTGTATGTATCACATTTGAAACAAGTTGATTTAGTTTTTCGATTACTTTTGGAGCTACACAACAGGCATCGATAATTCGAAAACTTAGCACCCAATATTACATAACGTAACTACTATCCTGGGTGTAAACGACCCAGACACTTTTTATATTCTATGATGGAAACATTCAAATGCCAAAACAATACTGAAATATATTTTAAATTACGGGGAAATACCTAAAGATAAAATAGAAATAAGTTTGCAGCCATACAAAAATCATACAGTAACAAACTATTACATACTTATTCAATAACGTTGGTTCTAAAATCTAAATACACACCTGAAAAACTTCGCACACAACATTACTAACGTGGGTGTAAAACACCCAAAATTACATAACGTCACTACTATCCTGGGTGTAATCGACCCAGGCACTTTTTATATTCTACGATGTGACCACTTCGACTGACAAAACAATACTGAAATATATTTTAAATTGTGGGGAAATACCTAAAGATAAAATACAAATAAGTTTGCAGCTGGTAAAAAAACATAATCGGTTTATTTATTTAACGTTAATTCTAATTGGGTGGATTACACCCATAGGATAGTAATGCAGGGTTAAAGGCGCCAGTAACATAAAATTACACAATAAGTTATATTACAGGCCATGTGACATATTTCATATGCACTTATTCTTCATACAAGTTTTACAAAAATATATCTAAAATAACCGTACCTTTAAGTGAATATTTATCACCTGACATTGCCTTTTACTTTTAATAAATGTAATCTTAATTTCTATTAAACAAATAATTTTAATCCTTTCTAAACATAAAATAATTCTAACAAAACTTTCTTATTCAACACATTTTTAGAAAATAAAAGTAAGGTTATCTCAACACATATGCATGTAAGTGCCACAAAGAGAAGTGGCGAAACCCAGAACTAATTCAATGCGCCAATATTAGACGGCAAATACAAACTCAAATAAACAGAAGACAAAATAATTAATTACAACAATGCTGTCAAAATTTTAACTAATCAGTATTTTACCAAATGTTATTGTTTTATTGGCAAGCGCAACCCTTCCGGTTATTGATGAAATACAGCTTCATTCAAGTGGCTCTCCGGCTGGCTTGATAGTAACCCCCATGAATCGTTTGTCGATTGCTAATGTAACATCGATCATTCACAGACACGATTACCGAATTTAATGCGCAAAAGATCGATAGGTTGATGGCTGGTGTTGCAAAAAAAAGTCAATGCCTTCAATTTACAAGAAGAATTCTTTATCATATTTTTGTGGCGCTTTCGGTTGTTCTCCGATGTTGCCAGCATCAGTTTCGAAGAAAAATGTGCCAATGGTATCGCCACTATAGAACCAGGCCAAACTGTACTCGCTGAGGAGGAATTAGCTTCCCTACGATGACGTGTGAATTTCGTGAATACCTAATTTGGTAATTTTGCTTGTTTACGTAGTCATCGAGATGGAAATGCATTGAGAGCCCTGGATAGATGACTTTGCGTGCAAATTCGTCATCAATTTGGAGACTGTATAAGATCCAAACGGAGAAGCGATATCGAAGTGGACATGTTTTCTTGGCGATAAACTAAACACCAACTTCCAAGCGACTTTTTGTATTTTTGCACGTAACGTTCATATATAAAATTTTATTCTTAACAAGGTCCTAAACATTTCAGAGAATTCAGGACAGGCTTATACTGACTTAAGTCAGTATAAACCGTACTGCAAGTTTTATGTATAAATGACACGACTCCTTTTCCACGTCCTTGAAAATGAAACGAAAGGCCCATCAGCTTGGAACTCCTTTTCCACATGACTTTTAATTAAAGAATAATTATGCTATAATTCAACGAAACATCGTTTGTAATTAGCATTTGCGAAAATACCAATCAACCGCATCAGGAAAAGTAAAAAATTATGTGGCAATGCAAAATAATGAAGCGGTGGCTTATACAACGCGAGTATTCCCAAAATGATTAACCACAAATCGTGAAAGGCATGAGATTTGAATGTACCAAATTTTCCCAATACGTTTACGGCAAGGAACTTGTGATAGAAATACAATAGATCACAAGCCGGTGGACACATTTTTCAAAAATTTCATTCATAACGCACCGTTGAGGCATTAAGAAGAAAAGACGGACGAATATGCAGTAAATGGGTTCCATTTGAAGCGTGATGTTTTCAAAACGCGATACGGTAGAAAACACGATATTTTAAAAATCAATAGGAGTGGGAGTTTAGGATCGGGTTATATCAGGCGGGTGAAAGGGAAATTAAAATTTTTTTTTTTTGGTGATTGATTTTAATTCTGTATCGAATTAGTTTGAGTATGGCCCCTGAATATGAATAGCTTTTAAGTCAAAGGATACATCGGAGCATTAAACGACATAAACACTTGTTGGGGAATCGGAGGTTTAAGGGCTTCGCATAGCCATTATTCTTCTTCATTACACTTCTGTGGTTTAGAGAAGAAAAATCAAGACAACTCATTTTCGCAGACCTCTTTTGAATTTAAAGTAAAACCATTAAGATGGTTTTGCATGGACCGGCATAAATGGTAGTCCGATGTTGCAAGATCAGGACTATATGGTGGGTGTTTCAAAACTTCCGAGCCAAGCTCTTTCAGTTTCTGTCGTGTCATCAATTATGTGTGTGGTCTAGCGTTATAATGATGGTACACAACACCCTTTCTGTTGATCAATTCTAAAATGAGAATCAATCAAAGATTAGAATCAATTGTTTGGCCCGGTAGCATCACCTCATAATGCACGATTCCTTTCCAATCCCACCATACACACAGCATTACCTTTCTCGGCGTCAATCTTGGCTTTGATACCGTATGAGAAGCTTCACCTCGTTTCGTCCATGAATTTTTTCGTTGCTGATTTGGATAAAGCATCTTCTCCATAAACAGCACAAATTTTTTACCTATCCTGAGCCGCGTTTTTACCTTTCTCGTAATAAAATTGTAAAAGATATCGAAATTTTTCATTATTTATCTCTTTAAGTGTTTATGTCGTTTAGTGCTCTGATGTATCCGATGACTTCAAAGCTATTCATATTCAGGGGCCATACTCAAATTAATCCGATATAGAATTAAAACTCAATTGCATATTTCGTTTTATTTTACTTTTTTGGGTTGACAGTAATATTTTTCTTTGATGATAGTATCACGACAGATTTATTTTGGGCTGACATTAAAACATGGCGGTTTTTCTTGTGTTGGCAGAATTATTTTTGGGTTGGTATATAGAAAATAGAGTATTTTTAAACATTTTTGGGCTGACACTTGCCTATAGTCATAGTCTGTATATTTTAGTATTGCCATCGATTTTTTTTGGGTTAGAATTTGGACCAACTTCATATACATGTTTGTGCCAAGGGTTGCAGAATCGAGTACCAAACTAATTGGGACCGGACCATGTCCGAGAAGATTTACTAAATTCTTTACGAATTGTTTACCAAAATTTTTAGTAAAAAATTTTCGAATCGGATGGGTAATGAGAAGTATTCACTAAGCCACATTTTATTTTATGTGTATTAGTTAGTTAACCCTGTATAAGACGGAAGTGCAATGTTTTAATTACAATGTTTTGATAATAAATTTTATTTTATTTCAAAAGACCGCTAAATATGATTTTAAAAACATGAAAGATTAAAAATGTAAAAACAAATTTTAAGTGTCGCCGTTATTAAATTTTCAAACCCACAGTACTAAAATCCATCAAAAATACCATGTAGGTTAGGTAAGGTTAGGTTACAGTGACTGATATCGCACACTTAGGCCAATAATGGCTCATTGTGATACCACAGGATCCAATCTCTCCTTACTCCCGCTGAAACCAACCAGAGCTACTTATGTAGCGTAAAATATCTCGCACTCAACAGTCCGCGAGTTCAGAAAGGTATCCATATCGTACACACCCAAATACTTATGTCTTTTGTATGCCAGTGCCGGACACGAGCATAGGAAGTGATCTAACGTCTCTTCCTCCTCTTCGTTTATACAACTTCTACAAAAGTCAACCGTCTCTAGACCCAGCCTTCTCGCATGTTACCCAAAAAGGCAGTGTCCTGTCAGTATCCGTACGACCACTCCTAACTCTCGTTTTCCCAGGGATACTAGTGCCTTAGAGCTCCGCAGGTCCAGTTTTGGCCAAATCTGTTTTGCCACCCCTGCACGTAAGAGTGTTGGTCCACCTCTCATCTGTCAAAGCGATTGCGACTGTCCATATAAATCGCGATGTCCCTAACGGATACCACGTTATGCTTCAACCATGGCACGACTTCCCCTATCCCTAAACTACCATGTAACAAACTCTTAAAATATATGCCAACAAACCATCTACCAGTGGAAATATTTACACTATGGAATAGAACAAACCCACAACTTAGAGCCTTATTTTACCTTATACATAGCAATCTACATAGCGTAATATGCGAAAGCAATATTATTTCGACAAGATACCTAAATATTTATAAGGATCAACAGGATGCTTCATCATTGTCCGTTCAATTTTAATTATAAAGAAAATTTCCAAAAACATGTTCATAGCCACATACGTATTGAAATTGATTTAAGCTGTCCAACTTAGCGAATACGCCATATGTTTATGCGGATTGTCGGGTGTCACTACACATTGGTCCGATCCTTCTGATCCTTTTATCATAAATAGAACGAAAAAACCCTACAGAAGGGGGCCCAAATCAAGGGCCAAAATGGGGTACCCTGACGATCCGCATACACTTGTGGCATATTTTTGCGATATTGATCAGTTTTAATCTATTGGACTATGTATGTGACTATGTACCAAAATCTCCAGTATATCGATTTTGTCTCGTGAGTTACTCATTTAAAATGAGTGAAGCAAAAAAAAGTCGAATACGTTCACAATGTATAATACATAATTATGTCTTTGTATTTCTATTTTTCTTTTGTTCGTATTTGTGTCATTTGTATGATGAACAGTACCAAAATAACGCGATCCGGGCGAATCGGTTTAATTTTTATGGTGCTTATATCCTTTTCTCAGCACATTACGTCTGCTCTCGAGCTGTGGAGTATCATTATTTAACATGCTAATTTATTTTATATTTAATATTTTCTTTTATCATAAATTAATTTTATATGTATAAATAAAATTTATAGGTAAATTTATTTTAAATTTCATAAATTTTAAAAATAAAATGTATATTATAAAAAATCTAAAATACATAAACAACACAAAAATATGGCGTTTACAATGGTTAACCCTTTGAGTGCCAAAAAGTACAATCGTGCTCCTCAATACATTAGCCGAAATCATGTTGGCACTCAAAGGGTTAAGATAAATAAACAAAAAAAGAATGACACGTGGCTTGCATATGCAGTAAAACAATCATTCGCACGAAACAAACACAAACACAAATGCTACTACTATATCTTTCCGGTTACACTCATTTCGTTTCACACATTTTGAGACAAAATCGATATACAGGATTCGCACCACAACATTTCCATTTTGATTCTTTCTCGTTCTAATTTTGATAAAATAAACTTTCCAAAATGGGGCACCCTGACGATCGGCATAGACATGTGGCATAATCTGTATAGATCAGCTTTAATATACCTATTTCACTATAATTGTGGCTATTTGCAAAAATCTCCAGAATTCGCTTCATCGAATTTCCATTTTCGGACTATTTCCTTCTAATTATGATAAAATCAAGTGGCCAAAATGAAGCAGCCTGACGATCAGTCTATGCGGCGTATTTTTGCGATATTGAACAGTTTTAATCTATTGTATTATGTATGTGACTATGTGTCAAAATCTCCAGGAATCGCTTCACAGAATTTCCATTTCGAACTATTTCGTGCTTATTATGATAAAATCAAGAGGCCAAAATGGCGACCCTGACGATCTTCATAAACATGCGGCGTATTTAGTGAAATAGAACGGCTTCAATCTATTGCACTCGCAATCTGTGACTCGCTTCACAGAATTTTCCTTCTTAATTATGAAAATCGAACGCCAAGGTGTGGCACCCTAACAATCCACAAAGGCTTGTTGCTAATTTTTCGAAATTGGACAGCTCTTTTCGATTGCACTATATATGTGGCTTTGGAGTCAGATCCCTATTACTTCATTAATTTTTTTTTGTTTATCTGGTACCATCTTAAGTATAGTGTTTTTGGTCATATTAAATAAATATTAGTTATTCATTATATGACTAATTAAATCATTTGAGATTTGAAATATCCGATTATTACGATAGTGATTATTTTTTTTGTTTAATTCTATAATTTGTATCATTTTTTGTTTAAATTTCTCGAGTTTAACTCAGTATATCGATTTTGTCTCAAAATGTGTGAAACGAAATGAGTGTAACCGGAAAGATATAGTAGTAGCATTTGTGTTTGTGTTTGTTTCGTGCGAATGATTGTTTTACTGCATATGCAAGCCACGTGTCATTCTTTTTTTGTTTATTTATCTTAACCCTTTGAGTGCCAACATGATTTCGGCTAATGTATTGAGGAGTACGATTGTACTTTTTGGCACTCAAAGGGTTAACCATTGTAAACGCCATATTTTTGTGTTGTTTATGTATTTTAGATTTTTTATAATATACATTTTATTTTTAAAATTTATGAAGTTTAAAATAAATTTACCTATAAATTTTATTTATACATATAAAATTAATTTATGATAAAAGAAAATATTAAATATAAAATAAATTAGCATGTTAAATAATGATACTCCACAGCTCGAGAGCAGACGTAATGTGCTGAGAAAAGGATATAAGCACCATAAAAATTAAACCGATTCGCCCGGATCGCGTTATTTTGGTACTGTTCATCATACAAATGACACAAATGCGAACAAACGAAAAATAGAAATACAAAGGCATAATTATGTATTATACACTGTGTACGTATTCGATTTTTTTGCTTCACTCATTTTAAATGAGTAACTCACGAGACAAAATCGATATACAGATTTCGTCTTATACAGGTAATAACACTAATACATATGATATTGAAACAAGTCGCAAACGATTCGTAAAAACTTCCAATACGTACCGGACGGGATCCGTTCATAATTGCATATTTTAAAATTGCATTTCTCAAAACTGCATATGTAAAAACTGCATAAGGTACAAAACTGCATTTTTCAAAACTGCATATTTCAAAACTGCATAAGGTACGAAACGGCATAAGGCACAAAATTGCATTTTTTAAAACTGCATATTTCAAAACTGCATAAGGGTTAAAACAGCATTTTTCAAAACGGCATTTTTCTAAACGACATATCTCAAAACGGCATTTTTCAGAATGGCATTTTTTAAAACTGCATGTTTCAAAACGGCATTTTTCAAAACTGCATTTTCCAAAATAGCATTTTTTTTAAAACTGCATATTTCAAAACGGCATAGGTACAAAACGGCATTTTTCAAAACGACATTTTTAAAACTGCACAAGACAGAATGAAATATTTTAATCGATTATGAATCTATGTAGAATTATCTTTTCATTAATTTCTGGAATATGACCAACAGGTATGGTTATTTATTACACGATGAAATTTAAGATGAATGAAATTTTTGAACATTTGTGAACGATTCTTGGATTAAATTCCCGGATAAAACCAAATGAAAAGGAACTTGGCTATTTCTTAGTCGATTAAGATTAAATTTCACATGTTTCTATGGTATGGTTGAATTTACAATAAAATTGATTAAATGAAATTGATTGACAAATTTCTTCTACATGTTTTATATAAAAGGTTTAGTATAGGTATGTTATAAGAAAGGTATTTACCTTCATGGAAATTAGAAATTATTTGAAGATTTAGTATGCATATAATATTCTCCTTCACCTAAATTTTTATATAGTGCTTCAAAGTTCTAGTTAGTTACTTCAACTGCATGATCGTAGCGGATTACTCCATATTGAAATTTATCTCACACAAGATTTTTCTTAATTTATCGGGCATATCGAAAAATTTGATTCAAACATATTAGTTTCAAGATATGTAGCGTTATTATCGTACATCGCCACTACAATTTTTGTTTGGCGGTTTTCCTTCATTTATGGTCCTGCCTAATATGGAGTATAGCAGATCGTTTCTACAGAATATCGTGTATACTAACTCAGGTATATAAAGGGTTATCCAATTCAAGCTTGATAAAGTAAACTTAAAAAAAACACACAAAATATTCGGAATGTATTGTAATTTTTATTTCATTTTACAGATTGATCCTTGCCATTTTTAGTTAAACAAGATATCATTCAAATGTCCTCCACGGGACTTCTTACAGGCCTTGATTCTTTTGAGGTAATTTTCAATGACTTTTCGGCACATTTCGGGCGGTATCTCCGCCATTACCTTACGAATATTAGTTTTCAATTCGTCAAGAGTTTGAGGATTGTTTGCGTAAACACGATCTTTCGGGTAGCCCCACAAAAAGAAATCCAAAGGCGTTAAATCACAGGATCTTGGAGGCCAATTGACATCAGCCAATCGCGAAATCAAACGTCCAGGAAATTTCTCTTGCAAAAGATCTCGATTTGCTCGTGTTACGTGACTGGTTGCTCCATCCTGCTGGAACCACATATCGTCAAGATCATAATCTTCGATTTTCGTAAAAAAATAATCGGTTAACATGCGGCCATAGCGCTCAGAATTGACGGTAACGGTTCGTCCATGGTTGTTCTCAAAAAAATACGGCCCAATCACACCACCAGACCACAATGCGCACCAAACAGTGACTTTTTCCGGGTGTAATGGCTTCTCTACAATCAATTGTGGATTTTCTGAGCCCCAAATTCTACAGTTTTGCTTATTAACGTATCCACCAAGCGAAAAATGAGCTTCATCACTGAAGAAAATTTTGTTCGAAAAATCAGCATCAGCAGATTTAATAATTTTAACGCGTTGGTCGATTGTTAAATGCTCCATATTCTTAAATGGCAGAATGTCAACTAAATAAATGACAGCGTACTTGACGTTTATCTTTGACAGATGTCGGTATACAGATTTCTACTTTATCAACCTCGAATTGGATAACCCTGTATATCTTTTTAGTATGTAATTAGTATTAAGTTAAAATTTATGTATATATATATGTATTAAAGATAATCTAAATAAATGGTAAATGTTGTTATGGAAAATGTCGTTTTGTACTTTATGTCCGTTTTGAAATATGCAATTTTAAGAAATGCCGTTTTGAAAAATGTCGTTTTGTACCTATGTCGTTTTGAAACATGCAATTATGAAAAATGCCGTTTTAAAAAATGCCATTTTGTAAAATGTCTTTTTAAAAAATGCAGTTTAGAAAAATGCCGTTTTGAAAAATGCCATTTAGAAAAATGCTGTTTTGTACCTATGTCCTTTCGTACCTTATGCCATTTTGAAATATGCAGTTTTGAAAAATGCAATTTTGTACCTTATGCCGTTTTGTACCTTATGCCGTTTTGAAATATGCAGTTTTGAAAAATGCAATTTTGTACCTTATGCCGTTTTGTACCTTATGCAGTTTTGAAATATGCAGTTTTGAAAAATGCAATTTTGTACTTTATGCCGTTTTGTACCTTATGCAGTTTTGAAATATGCAGTTTTGAGAGATGTCGTTTTTAAAAATGTCATTTTAAAATATGCAATTTCGACCCGGACCCGTACCGGACCCAGGTCCCTTTTTTACTTTTTTTTGTTCTATCCATTTCGATACGGTGAAATGATGAGAGGAATTTTCGAGTGCAAGGAATCGATTATAATAAGTTTCAATTTCGATAAAATTTGCTTAGGGATGTCTTCCAGTGTCTGAAATATCAATGATCCGAATATTCAATATGGTTGGAACAAAACCGTGGGCTCTGTAAACTGGCAATTTTGGATAGTGCGATGTAATTTATTAATTGCCAATAAGAAAACTGATTTGTAATACACTTACGTGAGGGTATCAAGAGACAATGTTTATATCGGCAAGCTACCGATATCGAAGCTCGAATTCAATGCAAAAATTTTCATTTCAACTAACGTTGACTGAGCAAAGTTAGGTGCTTCAGGGACTTAATATTTAAATCTCAAATGTAGTAGACTGGAATTCAAGCTGCATAGAGATCTGCCGAGGCAATTCTATGCCATCCAGCATTTATTATATACAAGGGATATTCCAACTACAAATGAAGGAACCATAGCCACCTTTGCAGATGACACAGCAATCATGGCGATTGGAAGTTATGTTGCTGATGCAACGAGCAAACTCCAGTAGATTACCAATGCGATTTGTACCTGGACTAAGCGCTGGAGAATCAAGTTCACGCAAAGTTAATATTACGTAAAGTTAATATTACATATAAAAAGGATTCCCATCTACTGATAGAAATTACCTCACGACCGGTGCCATATGCGGGGGGGGGGGGGGGGAGGGGCGAAGTCCGAGACTCATACCTCCTCGCGGTGCTCTCTGGATAACTCTAAATGAATCAGGCGGTGTAGTGGAGACAAGCAGGCTAATCCTGTTTATAATCATGCACACTACATGTCAGGGCGAGTTATTGGCGCCTCAAAACCAATACCAAATCAGCGTCTGTTCTCCAGGTTAGGTGCGGCTGAAGCGGGCGTCTGTCTTGTATCAAGCGGCTCGCTATATAAATGTGTTCAAGGTAGGATTGGATGCCTTCAGATTCTCACCACTACGTGACCCACCCACGTAACAAGCGAGTTGAGCGGCGGGCCAACAACCTTCCCTCATAAAAACATTTAAGTTATGAACCCTAAACAAAGGCCTCGGATTAGCATATCGGATTCATTACAAAATCGACCTCGGAAATTATACACGGGCAACGCTTTAAAAATGGGAACATGGAACGTACTCAGCCTCTTAAGACCTGGAGATCTCTAGAACCTTTCGAACCAAGCAAAACGTTACACAATAGACGTACTGGCACTACAAAAGCTTAGATGGTCTGGGAGTGGGATCCATGACACCACCAACGGTTACACTCTTCAGTACAGCGAGCATCAGAACGGAGGAGAATTTGGAGTTGGCTTCCTAATCCATCGGCGCATGAAGCACCATATCATCGATTTCCGCCCTATCGTTAATGCACCCACCGTATAGATAAATCTGATGACATCAAAGATCAATTCTTTGTCAAGCTGGAGGAAGTCATCAATAACATACCGCACCACGACATTAAAATCATAGTGGGCGACTTTAATGCAAAAATCGGTAGAAGTGCAGAAAATACATCGCACATCGGTCCTAACAGCCTGCACCTAACTAGTAACAACAACGACCAACGCGTCACCGACCTGGCACTAATGTACAACTTAGTTGTATCAAGTACGTTTTTCCCACATAAGAGAATTCACAAAGTAACGTGGAGATCGAATAATGGAAGAATGGAAAACCAAATCGATCACGTTATGGTGTCTACGAGACACTCCACCAGCATATTTGACGCTAGATTCTACAGAGGTGCAGATATGGACAGTGATCATGTGCTTGTCATATTTAAATATAAGTGCAAACAGTCATCTACGTTCAATAGACAAGCACAAAAAACCGTTTGATGGAATGTCGATGCTCTAAAAGACCAAGCGTCACTGCAGAGTTACCAGTCAGCGTCACTAACTATTGAGAGTGGCCCAGCGGCAACAAAAAAGCTCCTCCTAACATCCAGGAGCAGTGGCACGCTATATTGTCAGCCGTACCCGCCATGGCGCAAAACACTATCGGCAGAAGACCGCCAAGATCCCGCAATGATTGATTCGATGATCATTGCCGCCTGGTCGTCAAAAATAAACGAAAGCTTTGTGAAAAATGGTTGGCTCGCAACACTAGAAGCTCTCAAGCAGAATACCTACTCGCAAGGAAAGCCACGATTAAATACCTTCGACAAAAGAAACGTGATCATATGAGGTCATGCATTGAAAACATCAGCTTCCAAGCGGAAGTAGGAAATTCAAAAGACTGTTTTGCTAATGCCAGGAATCTCACTAAAGACTTCCACACAAGAAGTACAGCCACCAAAGACGGGAATGGAGAATTGAGAACAAACGTGGCTGATGTTCACTCAGTATGGTAAACCTACTTTCAAAGTCTGCTAAATCGGAATGACAAAGTGACCCCCATTAGAGCAATATCTCCTCCAGGTGAAGAGGTCTTTGTCGAATATCCCACAGTAGAGAAAGTAGACGCAGCTATTAGTCGATTGAAAAACGGTAAGGCACCCGGTCTCGATAGAATGTACGATCTCATCGTATGTATTTGGGACCACGTGGAGTTGCCGGAGAATTGGAAGACCGCACTCATATGTCCGTTGCATAAAAAAGGCGACCGTCTTAAATGTGAAAACTTTCGCGGCATAGCTCTATTGAACACTGCTTACAAAGTGTTGGCTAATGTTGTACTTGCCAGACTCATCCCTTTCGCCGAAGACATCATTGGCGACTATCAATGTGGCTTTCGTACAACATAACCATTCATCAACTATATATAGACTTCCGGCAGGCATATGACAGTATAAACAGCGACAACCTTTGAGCCGCGCTCATATGCCTAGGTATTCCAGAGAAACTTGTTTCTATGTGTAAATTAACAACGTCTGGATCTGCATGTAGAATTGTAATTGAAGGGACTGTATCAGACTTTTTTCAAATAACATCTGGTGTTCGACAGGGATGCACTCGCGCCTGTGCTGTTCAATTTGGCGAATGAGTACGTAGTGAGGAAAAGCAACATTGAAACTTCGCGCTGTATATTCAATAAAACAGGCGAAATTAGTGGATATGAAGATGATATCGTGCTTCTTGGCCGAAGAGCTAGCGACATCAAGGACAGTTTCATACCGCTCAATTGCTGCGCAAGAAGGCTTGGTTTGGAGGTGAACAGTACCAAAACGAAATTCTTAACAATACCCAGGAACCTCTCTATGGCAAATCTCGAAATTGGCGACCATAACTTTGATAGCGTCGAAAATTTTAAATACCTCGGGTCACTTATAACATCCTTGAATGATATGCAGGCAGAAATAAAAGCCCGAATCGCTACCGGACAACGAGTTTTCTACGCCCAGTTTTCACTCATAAGACCTGTGCTGACTTTCGGAAGCGAGAGCTGGACAATGAATACTGTAGATTATTATCTACCTTTGAAAGGAAGGTCATCCGTTCAATTTTTGGTCCTATTAAAGTTGCGAACAATGAATATCGGATTCGCATGAACCACGAAATAAAGCAACTTCTCGGAGGTAGCGATATTATCGGCTTCATCAAATCTAATCGAGTGAGATGGCTCGGCCACGTTGCAAGGTCTCGACAACAACGAATGATTTACAAAGTGTTCCATCAACAACCAGCCGGAGTACGTCGTACAGGGAGACCCCGACTGCGGTGGTGTGACGACGTCGAACAAGACCTACTCGTATTAGGATGTCGAAATTGGAGGACGAGAGCGATGGACCGAGACGGATGGAGGACCATAGTGCGGGCGGCAAAATCCCTTCATGGGATGTAAATGCTAGAGAGAGAAAGAGTTAAAGTCTTTGGCATAGAATTATAATAAACTCGACTTACTGCAATGGAAACATTTCTATTTCAACCAACCTTGACTGAGCGAAGTTTGGTGCTCCAGAGACTTAATATTTAAATCTAAAATTATTTGGAACAATAAAATTTCGGTCTTCGGCGTATTTTCTTCGTACCTTTTCTGCGATCACGTGTTAAGCTTAGTATAAAATAACTTGATTCTGGTTTTGATTCGATAAAATAAAATTCAAATTTGTATTTTAATTACAAAATTAATTAATATACTACTTTTTATTTTTAAATTAAATTTGAAATTTACAATAAAATAATTAAATTATCATTATAGTAAATATCTTTGATTGTCTTTTTTTTTATAAATTTTTAATTTTTTTTTTTTTGTAAAATCGTGGACATGCCTCAAGTTTTTCTAATTTAATAAATATTATCTAACATGAGTTAATTAAAATAGTTAAAATTAGAGAAACACATAGAAATAAATTTGGTATAAAAAGTATACATAAAAATAAAAATTAATTAATTAATAATTTAATTCTAAAATTTGATTGGAAAATAATCAATAGGCGGTAAATGATGTCCACATGTTGGGAAATTCGGTGGAATCGGCGGTAAATCTTCGTGTGTTCCAATATGTAACACTAAATTCATTCCGATAAGTATATGAAATTGGAAATGGCAATGAAGCATCCAATAACCCGGATTATTCGCTCGAAAACGTAATACAACGTAACCGTTATTGGGTACCGCGATCGTATCTTTTAGCGTCGGCTTCGAAAATTCTCGATGCAATAGACCGCGTCGATCTAGGTCGAGTGCATGTTTTAAATTAATTTTTTTAACATTAGAATCGGGCGACCGACCCATACCAATTACATAAAACGAATGTCCATGCAAATGGAAGGGATGACTTAAATTTGGCTGTTGAACTTCATCGACCAGGACAACTTCAACGATGGCATTTAATGGTATATCAACGGTGTGCGTGCACATACAATTTGGGCCGCAATCTGGCGGGCGATTATCACCGTTACAAAATTGTTCGGGTGGTATATCATTAATTTGTGAAATCATTGGTGATGGTGGTGATACATAAGAAATTTCATCGATTAGTGAGATTAAATGATCGGCTCCTGGTGCAACTGTATATAATAAAAATAATAATAACAAAATGTCATATAATCGAAAAACCATAATATAATATATAGTAATGCATACCTAAATATCGATTATACGTGTTCGGTTGAAATAAATCTTCCGGTTGATAGAAAAAGAATCGGAACGGTAAAAATATTTTAATATCGGGTCGCTCTGCCAATATCGCTTTATCAATCTTTTTCGCAAACTTCATGTTACTGACACAAATGGCGTCGGGCCGTTTTACGTTACATATTGCATCCAACGGATTGAGTACCTTAATAGATTAGAAATAATATTTTAATAATTTTTAACGTAAATCGTATCGGTAATTTTTTTAAAATAATTCATGCGATTTTTCAGAACGTGCTAATATATTGTGCAACTGAACTAATTATATTTTTATATACTACACAGATACAACTACAGTATGTATACAATTTACACGTAAAACAAAAGAATAAACTTACATAAAATATGATTTGCAAAAATTCTACTATTTTTTTTTAATCATGTGACCATGGTCATGTTTTTGATTTGTTAGATACACATTTTTTGGTTTTGTTGGGGAGTAAGCCAATTATGATTGTTATTTTTCAAAACCCATTCAAATTTTGTAATTGTAGGTAACGTCATGTAGTTTCGTGGTAATTATCATGTAAACACAATTTCGAATGTACTTGTTTTTTTTATATTTGTATGTATTTATACAGATGTGTGCTGTATTGGTAGTCCTTGTAGAGTACGCAAATTTTTCAGTTTTTAGTGTATGTAGTTCAGGTACGTCATGTGAATAGTTTGGTTGCTGTTTGTGTCCTAAATTCTTTATACATTGTGCCGTTAGGATAGAAATTTGTAAATATTATTTGTTTTGTATTTTTACAGGCAAACCTCGATTTACGTGGCATTACTTAGCTCGATCCGACGTAAGTTGAGGATTACCTGTCTTTTAATTTTTTTTTGTTATATTGTTATGAGGAAAACTAATTATATTTAATATATCTTTTGTTTATTTAAATAAAAAAATAATAATATTTAATTTTTCTTAATTTTGAGTGCTTATTTATATAAAAAAAATAATTATTATATTTTATATTTATAAATTAAAATAGATAAAGAGAAAGGGAGAGAGAGAGAGATAAATTAGATTTTGGAATAATATATAATTTTTTGTAGGATTTAGTTAAAAGGAAATTTATTTACAAAAATATAAATGGAAATAGGAATTGTAATTTGAACATTTTGTTGATTAAATAAAGGTTTTATGGAAACACTCCGTGTGTGTATGTTTGTTTACAAGTCAAATTGAGCACCAAAATACTAATATAAAAAATTGTTATTTATAAATTAATTTCTAATTATAATAATTATTTAAAAAACACACAACATAAATATGGCGGCATAGTAATAAGGAATTTCAGGGAAGAAAAAACTACTTAGGTAAAAATAGAATTTATACAAGATAAAACCACAATGTGATTTAATATTGCTCGTTTTATTAAATGTGCTGTCAGAGAACCGTTTTAATGTCTCCGCCATTTTATTTTTTGTTTAAATAATCTAATCTATATTTATATATATATATATATATATTTATATTAATGAGTATTTTATGTTCCAAAATAGAGAGTAGGTGTACTGGAACTATATTTATATAATATTAATTAATATAAAATTAAGGATTTTATGTTTTCTTTGATGGATGTTTGATGGAGGCGTGGTGAGGATGCATAAATATTTTACAAGTTTTTTGTTTTTACTTGAAACAAAAATTTGTATGTACAGATGGACATACTCTTAAATTTATGATGTGTATGTAAATGTATGTATATGTATGTATGTGGAAAAAATTAAATTAAATATTATTTCTGAAAATATATAAAATTAAATTACGTTTCGATGGAACCTGGAATTAAAGAAAGACTGGAACAGAAAGCGACATAATAATGTTCTAATTCTTATTTAATTTAATTTATGTTAAATTATGTTTTTTGTTTTTTACGATTTTTTTTGTATATAAATAATTAAAACATTTAATTTAATTTAATTTAATTTTAGTGTACTGATATGGGCGGTACGTGATCACCGCATGTTGGAAAACCTGGTGGTACTGGTGGCAAATCAGATTGTGTACCAACTTGAAGAATTAAATTCATTCCAATTGTTATGTGGAATAAGAAGTGACAGTGGAAGAACCAAGAACCTGTAAGTAAAAATAAAGCAACAAAAACATTTTAAAATAATTAAGTTTATGAAATTTCACTTTTTTGAAAGTAAATATTTTTATGTTTTTTTTGTGTGTGTACGGTTAAGAAGACCTTGAAGAAATGAACTTCATAACTAAAATAAAAAATGTGTATGTGCACATACGAAATCTGACCTAATTGCTACATGTATGTACGATTAATTTGGTGGAATTTTTTTACGTGCGCCATTAGTGGGACAAATTATATTGCAAAATTATGTTCTAAATAATATATTTGTGGGTTTTAAATTAATGCTCAGCGAATTTACTTTATATGGTTTGTGCAGATCAAGAATGATCTTGAAATTGTAAGCACGCACAACAGTAGCATTGAAAATAATGAAAAACTAGTTTTCTAGAAAATATTTTAAGTTTGAAAACTGGAATTATATAATTTAAGCACTCTTGAAACTATTTATAATAACACGTGCAGGTGAATGGGCGACTGAATGAAAAACAAAAGCGTCACCGGCCTAGTTTTAAAGATCATATTTAGAAAAAAATTTCAGATTCATTTTCTTTCGTTATATTAAATAAAATTTTCTTTTTTGTAAGAAGAGTTATCACAGATCGTATCAATTTCTCCAAAATAACAGAAACCTACGTTTAAAATCAAAAATTAGAGAAATTACTTTCAGATTAAAAAAGATAAATTAAATCATGTATGGAAATGTATCTAGAGCTCTATCCATTGAATATAAAATCGATTAAGGCCGATATGTTATAAAATAAATACAAAACGACAAAAATATATAATAAAATAACTTTAGGCTATTTAAAAACTGTTAAAAAGTTTAAAACATTATTATTAAAAAAAAAAAAAAAAAAAAAAAATGAATTAATTTGGACACCGTAGCCGGTATACAGGTATACAAGCTGAGAATCATTTGAATGAATTTTTAGGTTAAACACAGAACCATTATATCGTGATCAAAAAAAAAAAAATATATTTAATAATTAAGTTTTAAAACTTTAATTGATTTAACCAAAACAAAATATATACTTTCACACAAGATTTTTTGTTTTTTTTACTTTCAATTATGAAAATATGTAGGTATATAAGTATTAAAGAAAAAAAATATTATCTTACCTGGATTATCGGCACGGAATCTGAAAATAACATAACCATTATTTGGTACGGCAATTGTATCCTTAGCTGGCGGTAAATTATATTGACGATGGAGTAAGCCACGACGATCCAAATCGAGTGCATGTTTTAAATTAATTTTTTTAACATTTGAATCGGGCGATCGACCAATACCGATAACATTAAATGCATAACCGTGCAAATGGAACGGATGACTTAGATTTGGTTGTTGAACTATAAAAATAAAATAAAATAAATAGTTATATAATGTACTCGTATCTATAAAATATATATAATATATACCTTCATCGACAAGTACTACTTCAACGATCGCATTCAATGGAATATCAATTTTATGCGTGCACATGCAATTTGCACCACAATCGGCTGGCCGATTATCTCCGTTACAAAACTGTTCTGGATTAATGTCATCGTATTGCGATAGTAGTGGGGCAGACGGTGATAAATATGAGATTTCATCGATCAACGAGATTACATGATCTCCAGTCGGGGCAACTATAAAATAAAATAAAAATCGATTAAAATTTAATATACATATTTTATAAAATGTTATTGAAAAGAAAATAGTAAAAAATTATATTCAGACCCAAGAATCTGTTGTATGTGTTGGGCTGGAAAAGTTCTTCCGGGCGATACAAGTAAAATCTAAATGGTAAAAAGATTTTAACATCTGGTTTCTCTTGCAATATTCCACGATCAATTTCACGTGCATTTTTCAATTGGCTAACACAAATAGCGTCGTCACGTTCAATATTACATTGTGCATCTAATGGATTCATTACCTAGATTGTGTTTTGGATTAATTATCTGGATATTTTTTTTCTTTTTTTTGGTTGGTTTAATGTTCATGATTTGGAATGCGTATAAAATTAATGAATGGAAAATTTGTTATGATATAATGAACGAACTGTGGATGATGTGAATCAACGATGGACACATAATATTATGTACAACTAAAATGTTTATACAATATAGCTACACGCGATTTTTCAGTTGGAATATGAAATTTATATTTTAGTACAGATTCCGTAAAATCCGAAAATGTTTGGAGGTGCTTTTTAATGACTGATTTTGATAGAATTTAAATCTTTTTATGAGTACGCAAGAACTCGCGGTACACAAACAAATTGATATCTATGTAGACTATGGTCAAAGTCATGACCTATTTAGTGGATACTGACTTATTTGAAAGTCTGCAATAAATCTTTACACGAGTAAACTTATTTCTTGTATTGTTATACCATACGCATATACTAAGGATTATGATCTAGATTAGTGTAATCCTTCATAGTTATTGACCTAAATCAGTAAAATAGTTGCGCAGACTTGAAATTAATCTGGTGAATGTTTCAACATTTATTTTATGGGCATAAATATTTTATTTGTTTTTTTTATATTTTTGTGGAAATTAAACTTTAAACACATCGATAAAAATAATAATTATAAATTATAATTATAAACAATTACGTAAAATTTTAGGAATCCGGGTTTAAAACGCATAATTTAAGTATGATATTAATTTGAATATATATCAGACGTCAAAGAATACAGGGAGAAAATATTTGCAAAAACCCGAAATGCATTATTTAAAAACATTTCAAACGGAGCCGACTGTATTTTGTCGGCTCGAATTCAAAGAAAGAAGATGTGTTTTGTTTTTATTTGGTACATTATACTTTTTGAAAAAGCCGTGCGTCGGATTAAGGTCTTCGCATGAATACAAATTGTTAAAGACCTGTTTCTGAACAATTATTAAACAAATTTTAATAAATTCAATACTCATTTGAAAAAGATTTAAGGGCAGATTAGCATTTAATCATTCCTCAAACAAACAATTAATATGAAAAATATCACTTCCCATTTTTTGTTCTAGTTTTTTTATATGTTTAAGCAAAAAACAAGATACATACAATCAAAATAAATAGTTCTACCACAGAAGAAAACAAAAATAATCGAAATTGTTGAAGCTCCACAAAGCATGGGTTAACCTATAATTTAAGGAAATACTTCTACGAAAAAGAAATTTTGTGACTTTAGTCCGTTTTATTGACCCAGTTTAATCCAATATTTGAATGCCGCTGAAGCCCTAAAAAGTTGAATTCTAACTCTACAAAATCTGGTATACAGAAAAAACGAATGGTATAACTTTAAGTATATTTACTGATTCATCTTTTATCATCATAACTTACTCCAGTATAATAATAGATCCAAATTGTAACTGAAGCTCGTACTCACTCAAATATAGAGGAACAGAGTTATAGTTATGCCTGATTTTATCCAAATCAATTATATATTAAACATAAAAAGCTTTATGTAATGCGAACATACTGCCCATACAAAAGACACAGAACGATCGTTACACAATCTACACCGTCTGGTGTATTTTACATTTAAATAACTCATAAACGGATAGGATTTATTATAGAACACTTATTTGTTTTGAACTGCATTATCGTACTGGTTGGATTATCACACTATATAAGTTAGAATCTCTGTTGGAAATCGTAATAATAACATAAACCGTATACTGGTGGAACGATAAAACGTCTCTTACGCTAGCAGAACCCATACAGCAGAACATCACAAGATAGTATGGATAATAATAGGCTAATTATAGGCTAATTAAATGCCGCATTAAAATGTCCGATTTTCCATGGTTCTGCAGGCTTTAGATTAAATGACCTGAAGTCTGGTGAAAAACGGGTGGAGCCCATAATTTTTTAATGAGGCATTTGATTAGCCCATAGTGAGCCTAAAATTATTTGTTTATCAATAGATCTTATTTTGGTTTCTAATTTCAGTTTTGGTCCGATTTTCGATTTGGGTTCTCCTGGCTTTAGATTAAATGACCTGAAGTCTGGTCAAAAACGTGTGGAGCCCAAAATTTATCAATGGGGCATTTGAATGGCAAATAGTGAGCCTAAAATTATTTGTTTATCAATATGTTTTGTTTTGCGATCTAATTTCGGTTTTGGTCCGATTTTCGATTTGGGTTCTGCTAGCTTTGAAATGATAAAGCCTTTTGCATTTTCTAGATCGAGCAGAATACAAAAATTTAAAAAGGGTTGATAATTTAAATATCATTTAATATAAAAGTAACCTTAGAGTTTTTTTTACCGGACAAGTGGTGCAGTGGTTAAAGCTTCGGCACTTGGACCGGGAGGTACTGGGTTCGAATCCCATCAGAGGCTAGATGCAAATCGAATTTTCATCATCGATTACAATCGGTGATGTTAATAAACACATCTAAGACCCTCTGATGGAGTGCAGAATTCAGCGCCGACCCACCGTCTATGTCAATGTACAGGTTGACATGGAGCTTGCAATGTGCAGATGGTATACTGTAGTTGTGTGAGTAGGTAAATAGAGGTGGTGAATGGGTTAAAGATGTGGCGTGAATACGTGGTATCACAATGGGCCAAAAATGGCAAAGTGTCAACCACTGAAACCTAACCTAACCTTTAATTTTCCAATTGTTTTTAAATCAGTTTTTGATATGGGTTCTGCTAACTTTTTCTAAAGTTAGCAGAACCCGCGTTTTAGTTGGAAGGGGTGGAGCCCAAATTTTTTTAATGCGGCATTTAATTAGCCTATAATTATCCATACTATCTTGTAATGTTCTGCTATATGGGTTCTGCTAGCTTAAGGGACGTACGATAAATCATATATCGTTAATAGGCAGTTTAAAATTATCGAAAATTATCTCTAGAGTTCTGAAAGTGGTACTTTCCATCTCGAGTTTTCTTCATTTTGATATCAAAACTGAAGTTTTAATTAATTGGAGTTTTCAAATTGAATAAATTGTGCAAGCAAACAAAAATATTTTAATTCTGAGCATTTCTGCATCATTTCAACATTGCATAAATCTGTCAGTGGAGGGCCAATAAAAATTAAGCGGTCACCCATGATCACTCAAAATTATATTGGAGATGGAAAAAAAATGTGTGTGATTTATTTTTTAACAATTGTTTTTGGTTAATACCAAAATGTTATGGATAAGAAAAGTTTCAAAATATCATAATTTTACTTTAAGAGTTAAATAGAGCTAAACAGAAAAAAATGCAATTTTTTAAGTATTCGAGGTTACTAATTATTATGTAAATAAAACAGTCGATTTCAAGTTAGGTGAAAATATTAAAAAATGTTAACTTCGCATTCCCAATTTCAAAATCACAAAGGGTCATAAACATTTATAAATAGGCAATCAATTAAAGTTAATCTTGTTGCTCACAAAGATTCAGTCTAGGTTTGGAATGTAGTCAACCGGATCACAACGGATAACCGGTGTCTTAAGCGATTTTGTTAAGGTTCAACAAGTTCATTTAAAACAGAATTTTACGTACTGTGTAGTGGATTGCTCTGGAATAAAGGACTTGATGACGATTTACTTGAAGTGGTATACTATTTTGTTGCTTCATCAGACTGTGTAAATTACCGAATTACAAAAATAAATTCGAATACTTTACATATAGTTGCAATACTTTAATCTATAACAATTTTATAAGAATCCGCTAACCATTTTTGGATCTTCGTAATCTCAAATTTTATTATATACTACGTATACGTACAATTTCTGTAGGAAAATTCTAATCACTTGAAATTGTTTGCGAATTCTAAGCGCAAGCCTGACTCGACAACTTCAAAAAATCGACTAAAACTTCATTATGTGCTATTATATGTCAAACCCGATTAGCATATGAAGCAAAATCAAAAATTTGCTTTGAACGTCAATATTTATATATTAATAAAAATATTGTCTTGGTTGCGCAAGAAATTACAGTAAAATTTACATTTAAAAATAAAATTGTAAGTGGGAAATCAAGTGAACCGCAGTGTATAATCCGCTTAACGTGTGTTAACCCTTAACTCCCTTTAAAAGTGATTTTGAAAAATCGTTTCAGTGGGTCAGAGGTAAAAGTGACTTGATTGTATGTACACGCGAGAATGTGGGGTTGTTTCGACAACTGCACAATGGAAAAATGGTTGGCCGACCTGATTCTAGACTCTGATATGGTGCTCTCGAATGATGGAAGGCCAACTAGAATAGTGAATGTGGGAGGCACGCACGGCCAGTGAATAGACCTGTCTATGATAACTATGGAACTAGTCTGCTGGGTTACGTGGAATGTCGGAGAAGATACTTTGGGTGGGGATCATTTCATGGTAAAAATGATCATGAATGATAATAGAATGTTTTGGGAAAAGCGTGAATTAATGAATAACAGGAGATGGGTTCAAGTTATTAACGAGATTCTCGGAGAAAATGAAATAAATCCAAGCCAGTTGGATAGTGAAATTGAACGGGTAAATATTATTTACCCATTACCTGGTATGAAAGGAAACGAATAGCCTTGAGTGACTTTAATAGGAATAGGAGCGAGCAGTGAGGATAAGATTATATATGGCAGAATGAATGGAAAGTAGGAAAAAGCTATTCGCAGAGCGAAAAGGAAAAGTTGGCGGGATTATGTGTCCCAAATGACATAGAACCACAACTAAGGATGTATGGAGTTTGTTTAATAGGGTGAATGGTAAACATGAATGATATCAAATGTAAGTAAAGATTTGAATACATTAAGAAAAGTTCTAGCGAGCGTTAGAGTCCTTAAAATCTGTCACTCCAGGACGAACCGTGTACGTTATAGAATGACCCAGTGGTTGAATGACTCAGTAAAACATAACTTACTTAAGATACTCAACCAAGTATGGGTGGGATCCAAAATACCGAATAAAAGGAAAGAGAGCAGGGTGGTTCCCATTCCTAAACGGGATAGGGATTTCGAAATGATGAAAGAGCGAATGGAATATTTTATTAATAAAAATAATTTGTTGTCAGCGACAACATTCGGATTTTGAAAGAACCACTCTGCAATCAAGTGCGTGGAAAAGTTTGTGTGGGAAGTAAAAAGGATAATAAGAAAGCGGTTGCGGTGTTCTTGGACATTGAAAGGGCTTATGATTACTTGGTTCCGTGAAAATTACAACAAATTCTCTTGAATTTTGGATTTTCACGGAAAGTGTGTATGTGGATAAAAGATTTTATGACTGAAAGAAAAATTATTTTGAATGGAAGTAAGAATAGGTTGGAGGGAGTTACGCCACAGATACGCCACATCATTAGAAAATGAATAAGTACTGATGAGGCGGCTTAAAACTTAAAACGCTAAATTAAATAATGGGGGGAAATAATATTTTCCGATTCCAAGAGTAGTTTATGCTTTTAAAAAGTGGAGGTGGAAGAGAATGCAATTTGTATGTGGATATGATTTTTGAATGTGTACGTTTCGGTCAACGTGATGTGACCATACAATGGACCCCATCACATAGACAGATCGAACGGAATGAAAGAGCCGATATATTAGACAAAAAGGGTGCATTGAATAACATGGTTCAGTAATATGGCTTCATGGTACTCCTTTGAGGACTCCTTTCGATAAGGTGTTCAAAGGAGATACAGTAATATTGCGAACGATTTTGAGAATCAGGCTGAACCATGGAAATCGAAAGAAATGTTCGTGGAAACGTCAATTGAGTGAGGACAAACATTGTGGTTTGTGTGAAAGTGTTCAGGATATTGGACATCTGTTATTGGATTGTGCAACATACAACCAATATAGATCCAGGTTCAACATCCTTCGGAATGCAAGAAATGTAAGTAATTAATGAATGAGGGTGGCTCATAAAAAAATTTATGAATTATTTTAGAATAAGTAGAATAATAATTTAATATAAAAATCAGTAATAGACTCAGTAAACAATTTAAATTAAGTAAGAAAGGTGTAAATTTGGATTTTTCGCAACATTGTTTTTTTATGTAGGAGTCAAGCCCAATAAAAAACCCTTGGTAATTTCGAATTTAATTGTATTTCACGCATACATATGATTTCTATATGTCATATATGCGTCAAATATAATAAAATTTGAGATTACTACACGTTTAGGGAATTATATACATAATTCGCTAGATTATAATGTTAATGCTTTATTCAAAAGGATGAAATATTCGCATAAAATACAATACGGTTAGTTTAATCTGGAATAATTTTACAAAATAACTCTTTATTTTCAATAACTCTTTCTATGTGGGTGTAACCAGTTACACAGATATTCAATCACTGATGAAATCGGTTACTGACAAATTTTATAAGGTACCAGCCCTAAACAATGTCGTTTGGAAAATTAATACTCTGGACTCAGATATACTTATGAAATTGAATGCTGAAAAGTATCAGTGGTTTATGTATGAGAACAAACAGGCCCGACCATGAGGAGAACCACAACACGCATAAACCAATGTAAGAAATGTCAGGCATTTAATAACACCCACGATGTGAAAAATGCTCAGGTAATCATATTACCAAGTCATGTACAATAGGGAAAGATGTGCCAGCCAAGTGTACAAATTGTAAGGGCCAACATCCGGCTAATTATCGAGGCTGTCAGGTTGCTGAACAACTACAAAAAATAAGAGATAGAACAAGAAATCAACTGCAAAATCACGAAAATCGATGGGTTGAAATATCAAATAAGATGGATCAAAACCCAAAACCAAACAACACAGGACAAAGATCATTTGCCCAGGTAGTGAAAGGTTTGGGTTCAACCAAACATATGGATTCCTAAAATAACCAAATTATGGAAAACGTTATGAACAGCATTGCAGCTATTACAAAGCGGCTAGATGACCAAAGTAATCTGAGCAACATGATACTTGATCAACTGAAAAAAATGCAACTCTCACAACGCAATCCAACAAAAAATGTTAAGTAAGAGCACATCTTTCAAAATAGCAATCTGAAATGCGAATGGGATTATGCAACATATTCCAGAAATAGGAATATTTTTAAATTCAGAAAAAATCGATATTTCCTTAATATCTGAAAAGCCATTTAGTTAAATCTTCGTTTGTTAAAATACAGGGTTATAACTTATGTATATCACTCCATTCATCCAGCGGAAAGAGTAAAAGAGTAAGAGGTGGTTCGGCATTGCTAATAAAAAAAAAAATATAAAACACCACTTAGAAACAAATATCGAAGAAGGAACAATGCAAGTCACTACTGTAAGGATCCAAATTAAACACAGACAGCGTATACTGTCTCCGCAATATATTGTCCTCCCTAGAATAACTTGAAACGGGAGGACTACCTTAAACTATTTAAATCACTTGGACGTGATTTTATTATTGGAGGTGACTTTAATGCGAAAACCACCAATGGGGGATCTAAACTTACGACAAAAAAAGGTAAAGAATTGTTTCAAGCAGGGCAGATATCAAAATGTGAATTTTACTCTGGTTACCCAACATACTGGCTCAGTGACGGAACGAAAATACCTGACCTAATATACTTTTATGTAGCGAGAGGTATACCCCAGAACTACAATCACATTGAAGATAGTAATTCTTTAGTATCGGATCATTCCCCGGTTATCATGACAGTCAGTGAAGTGGTAGTAGTAGTGGAGGAATAAATCAATCTTCAGGTACCGATAAGAAACTCTCACCAGTTGGAAGATGAATTAGAACCACTCATAGAAACAATTCACAAGTACCCAAGTTATACAAAATAAGAAGAAGCTTAACATATCCTACCCAATGGGCAGTTAGAGAGTTGCTAAGAGAAAAACGACGGGCACGTAAAACCTGCCAAATAACTAGAACACCGGAGAACAAAACAAATCTTAACAATTTAGGTAACAGTCTCAAATCTCTTCTTAAAGAAGCTAAAAATGCATCAATCAACAGATAGCTAGTAAGCCTAACCGATGGAAAAAATTCTAATTATTCACGGTGGAAGGCGATGAAGGGACCCACAAGGCGAAGAGGTCCTAAAGAGAAGGCTGATTTGTTTGAGGAGTGTCTGGAGGATACCTTTCAACCCCCACTAAGACAAACGGCAAATGAAAATATAATATCAAACCACAAGCTAGATGCTTTTGATAAATGCCCAGTAACTCTCAAAGAATTAAAAGAAGAAGTAAAAAGCAACATGAATGTTAAAAAAGCTCCAGGGTATGACTTGATTACTTCCCAAATAATCAAGGTTCTACCAGATAAATGATTTCGTAAGCTATTACACATAATCAATGCAAGCTTTTGGTTAAAATGTGTTCCGTGGAAATGGAAAGTAGCAGAAGTGATCATGACAGCAAAACATGATAAATCACCTATGTATGTCAAACCATTTATGTCAAAACTCTTTATAAAGTTATTACTAAAGAGACTTAAACCAATAATTGTGGGCCGACAATTTAGATTTAGAGAAAAGCATTCCACATTTGAACAGGTGCATAGAATCACTAACATTATTGAAACAACGTTAGAAAATAAACGCTGACATCGCCCAAGCATTCCATAAAGTCTGGCATAGTGGACTGGAATTCAAGCTGCATAGATATCTGCCGAGGCAATTCTATGCCATAATAAAATTTTATTTATCCAATAGATATTTTGAACTAAAGAAAATCTTTGCCGGTGTCCCGCAGGGGAGTGCCTTTGGACCAATCCTATATTTATTATACCGGGTAAGTTTTTTAAGCTGAAACTTTCAAATATCTCGGAAAATAAGCCCTCTACGATAAAAATGACCATTATTAAAATTAAATCATTCTGGAGGGGAAATACATTACTGATAAAATTAGGACCCACACCCCTGTTTGTAAGGGGAGTGAGGGGAAACTTGGCAACTAAGATAGGAACTCCTATTTTTTATTGCAGATTCGGATTCTACGGCTAAAAGTACGTAGGATTTCCTTGAAACATTTTTTTCAATTCATGTTAGATGGCGCTGTAATAGGCGATACTAAATTTTTTTCGGTTTCTCCTACTGAGAACATTATGCATACGATTCTGCAACATGTTTGCATTAAAATTAACACGTTTTCAATGTAAATACTTGAAATTAGTTTTAAACAAATTGTATTTCTTAAATTAAAAAAAAACTACTTTTAGCGTAACCCAGGAACAACGACGGCGATGATTTTTCATAGGAACATGCGACTAAATTTGTTTTCAAATAAATGATATTTTTTTGTTTTAAAAATATCGATTCAGTTCAAAGATTATTTCGAAAACAATAAGACCTGTTTGCGTAAGGCTATTACAATTCAGAATGGAGTATTTAACTTACAAGAAAAAATTGAAATGGTCCTGGTTTATGGAGAAGCTGGCCGTAGTCTTGATAATGCGGTCAATCTCTACGCTTTGCGTTTTCCAGATACGATTCGGTCACGTGCTTCATTTTACCGGACTATCAAACAATTCACAGCTGATGGAAGTGTTCGACCGAATTGTTCGAGCAACAGTCATTGAGGAAAATAACGAAATTGCTGTATTGGCTGCAGTAGCTTATAATCCTCATATAAGTACACGAGAAATAGCTAGCGAATCCGGATTATCCCAGACCAGTGTTTGCAAAATTTTGAACCGACATAAGTATCATCCGTTTCATATAAGTTTACATCAAGATCTTCATGGCGTTGATTTTGAAAATCGGGTAGCATTTTGCCAGTGGGCAGTAGAACAAATACAGCATAATCCCAATTTTTTTCGCTATGTATTGTTCTCCGATGAGCCGTCTTTTACAAACCATGGAACGGTTAATCGACACAACATGCATTACTGAAGTGTTGAAAATCCACACTGGCTTCGCCAAGTTGAACATCAGCACCCTTGGACTGTCAACGTGTGGTGCGGAATAATTGGCAACCAACTCATCGGCCCCCATATTATTGAAGGCAACTTGAATGGTCAAATGTACCGGGACATTTTGGAAAATGAACTGCCAACATTATTTGAAAAATTGAGCTTAGAATTGCGACAGAACATGGGGTTTCAACATGATGGATGTCCAGCACACTATTCGTCGGTAGCACGTGAAGTACTTGATCGTGATTTCAATGGTCGCTGGGTTGGTAGAGCTGGTCCTGTAAATTGGCTTGCCAGATCACCAGATCTTACTTCGCCAGATTTCTTTTTGTGAGGCTATATCAAAAACAAAGTATACCAACAAGTACCAACAACATGTGAGAATATGATTGAGCGAATAAGAAATGCTTGTGCCGAAATTCCAGCATACACGCTTCTAAGTTGTGTACATTCATTTGAAATGCGGATTAATAAGTGCATTGCAGTCGAAGGCCATCATTTTGAGCACTTAGTTTAATTAAAATATGATGTCCACGTCGTTGTTCCTGGGTTACGCTAAAAGTAGTTTTTTTTTTAATTTAAGAAATACAATTTGTTTAAAACTAATTTCAAGTATTTACATTGAAAACGTGTTAATTTTAATGCAAACATATTGCAGAATCGTATGCATAATGTTCTCAGTAGGAGAAATCCGAATCTGCAATAAAAAATAGGGGTTCCTATCTTAGTTTCCAAGTTGCCCCCACCCCCTTACAAACAGAGGCGGGGTCCTAATTTTAGCACTAATGTATTTCCCCTCCAGAATGATTTAATTTTGATAATGGTCATTTTTATCGTAGAGGGCTTATTTTCCGAGATATTTGAAAGTTTCAGCTTAAAAAACTACAATACAAGGGATATTCCAACTATACCAATGAAGGAACCATAGCCACCTTTGCAGTAGATATACAGCAATCATGGCGATTGGAAGTAATCTCGCTGATGCAACGAGTAAACTCTAGAAGATTACCAATGCGGTTTGTAACTGGACTAAGCGCTGGAGAATCAAGCGAGATGAGACGAAATCCACGCATATTAACTTTACATATCAAAAGGCTTCCCATCTACCGATAAAAATTAACTCACGACCGGTGCCATATGCAAACAGAGCTAAATATTTTGGCATGGCCCTCGATGCTAAGCACAAGTGGAGAGAGCATGTCAAAAAGAATATAGAAAAACTTAGCATTAAGTTCAGAAAAATGTATTGGTTCATAGGTAGAGAAGAGGCTGCGCTTACAATTCACAACAAGCTGCTGCTGTATCGGCAAATACTGAAACCGATATGGACCTACGGTATTCAACTCTGGGGATGTACTAAGCAAACAAACGCCAAAATGATACAGACGTTTCAAAACAAGGTTCTTCGTAGCATGGTAACATCGTAACTTTGTCGTTAAAAGAAGACTCCAAAGAACGAGGTCACTTGACCTAGTATAAATATACCAAACTAAAATTAGTATTTTAAATAGGTTTAATTAATTATGGGACTAACCATTGGGTTTCACCAAAACAAATCAGAATTGTTTAAGAAATGTATAGACGAGCAGAGTGTCAGTTGTAATTAATAAAGGGGGAAAAATGATTTAAGTATAAGATAAAAATGTTTGTGTGCTAAAATTAAGCTGCTTTATTAAATCACGAATGCGTCGGTTTGTCTGCCAGTTAGCAAATATAATTACTTGCTGCTTAGTTTCGACATTTCAAAAAATGGTGGAATGCGCGCTTAAGGGAATTTTTGCCTACTAATTAAGACGTGTATAATCTACCAAAATCAGTCATTAAAGTGCAATGCTAATATTTATTTTCACTGTCCTGGCACTCCTGGCCAATGAACGAAAACCGAATTAGGTTATTACAAATTGATAGCATAATTATTTATTTACAAGTAGGACGTTGATCACATATAATATTAAGGTATGTTAGCACTAGTAGCATAATAAACCAATTTCCATTGATTAATCAGACTTACTATAATATACAGCCGTGCTGTGCTATAAATTTATAATAACCCAATCTTTATACGTAACTTTGTTATGAAAAAGGTTAATTTATTATCTTAATTATGTTGGTTTTACTAATCGTATCGGAATTTTATTAATAAAAATTTATATATAAATTCAATATTCCACTGTAATTAAAATCGATAAATTATAATTACAACAACAACAACAACAACAGCAACAAAAAGTTTCTTTTAAAATTATTTACACGACTTTGAAACGAAAAGTACATATATATTATATTAAAAATATCTAAAGGATATAATTACATGTTTATATTTATAAAATACATAAATATGGTGTATGATACATAAAACATAAATATAAAAACAATAATAGTAAAATGATGAATGAAATACATAATTAACGTATTTTATATGTAGCTTTAAACCCGTCTCAATATAATTTTGTGCAATACTTACAACTCCTTGTGGTATACCAACATCGTATGTGGGCGCTTGCGTTGTCGGTTGATATGGTCCGCGGGCATAACGCAATATTGCTAATTGCTGTGCACGTTTAATACCGCACTCACCTAAACCACGTAACTGTATCCAATAGGCGCCAACTTGTTGATCAGCATTGATTACGAAATCATAACGTTCACCTATTTATTATAGGTTTAAAAAAAAAAAATTAAAGTAAATTAAATTAAAAATAAAATTCTAGATTATTATTAACCATTAGATTTGGATATTTGAATTGGAATTACACATAAATTAACCTTCAATTTATATTTAATTTTATTTATTTATTTTTTTGTTTGTTTCAAAGTGAGTGGCGCAATACACTTATTATACACTATACTAATTTTTGTGCAGGTTTATTGTAACAATATTTTTTTGTTATAAATCGCGAAATACCTTTAAACTAATCATACGCGAATTTTACGATTCGATATGTTTGAATAAACCGAATCGATTACGTTGCGAACACGCACATGATCGGTTGGCGCATTTTTTGTGTGTACACGTAAATAAAATATAATTGACAATAATAATAAGTGTTTCATGTACCCTTACGGCGAGATCGGAATTTACAGAAAACAAAAAACCTTCTAAAATTAATTTGTTACAAAATTGTCCTTGAATTGAATAAAAAAAACACTTTCCATCGAACACAGGCGGCAGCCAGTCTCGATGTAGTTTGTATATATGGAAGTTATTAAACAAAAATTGATTAACTTCCGCCAAGGTTTTAATAAAATTTTAATTTGTAAATAGCTCACCTGAGAATGAGATTATCGTGTTGACTTGAACTGGATGTACTGGTTCACCATCGGTGGCAATAACTGTTAGACCATGTCCTTCAATGGTTATTTGCGCAGGACATACCGATGCGAAGGCGTTTATCATACGGAATCGATAACGACGTCCTGGTGTCACTGTGAATATTTCCAACGGTGTATTTGTCATGAAACCAGTATTTGGATCACGGAATTGACCTTTTCCATTAATTAATAGCGATTCAGGATCTTGTCCGGTGTTTACAGCCAAGCGACCTGGATACCGTTCGGCGGCATCTTCGTGCAACCAATCACTAATCAGCATAATGTGTGTTGTCAAATCAAAATCGTATAAATGTGAATTAGGGTCACGTGATGGCGGTTGTCGTACAATTACCGAACCATAGAGACCATCTAATTTTTGTAAACCGGTGTGTGAATGCCAGAAATGTGTACCTGCATTACCCGTCCATTGGTATCGGAATGTGTTGCCCTGTTGGATTGGACACTGTGTGACAAATGGCACTCCATCGTAGTATTGTGTTCCTCGTTGCCAGATACCGTGCCAATGAATTGTTACCTCCATACCTTCCATATGGTTTTCAACGTCAATAACTACTTTATCGTTTTCGCACACTTGTATACTTGGGCCGGGAATCATCCGATTTGCCGTTAAAATACCACGTTCAACACCATCAGCCAGCACACATTGACAATGTGACCACACTGTATTTGTTGCATTTGGTGTACACACTTGACACGCCGCTCCTAGCACTGTGTAATATTCTAATGTGAAATGATAGTAACATATTCTTGGTGGTTCACCTTCGCGGCATGCACGCGCACACTCATCGGGTGCCGATAAATTTGGATTTCGCCGTAACTCGGCTGTGGCTGAACTTGTGAAATCCAAATGTCTAAATGGTGATTTTGGATTTGGATTCACGATTGTTCCTAATGTACCGGTAATGCCACTCGATCGCAGCGATGCAGACGATGAGGCGGCAGACGGTGATAAAATTGATGAACCACTCGGTCTTGGTATACTAGACGAGAGTGATGGATGTGTTTGGACTAGCCCGTGTGAGGCTGAGAAAAAATTTGGTGCTATTGATACGTCCACGGGGGCGCCGGTTACATGTTGTCGCCACCATGATGCCGCTGTTGATTGATCTAAATTTTCTATATCTGGAAAATGAAATAAATAAAAAAAAAATACAGATTAAATCTCAGCTTTATTTTTACAACTAGTAATTATGCAATCAATAAAAATTTTATTTTTTTTTATTTTTGCCAACTTTATAGGAGTTAGGCGTGGCTGCATGAAGACAATAAAAACATTAATTCATATCAAGAAATATAAAAAGTTTTTTTTTTAATAATAATCATAAAATCTACATCAAATATGCAAATTTGATTAATTCTTAAAGGGTAGAAAAGGTTTGGCTTTTCATTGTGGTCAACAAAGATCATTCGATTATACAGTAAGAATCCTCTAAATTGGTATTGGAGTGTTTTCACATGCTATTCGAAAATTACTTTTCCTTATTGTTGCTTCTTGTATATATCTCAGAAATTATTTTGGAACAGAACATTTCTTGCTTTGCCGAATGAGCCGTTTTAATTGAGGTCATATTCAGTTTTAATTTATCGTTTTGTTTAGAAGACGAAGTGGGAACCATATCATGATTGTTGAACACCACTACTTGAAACTGAAAATCATTCAGGGGAATTTAAAAAATTATAGTTCACGTCAAAAATTTTGGTAATTAAGAAAATTTTTCGCCAATTCAGGTAAATTGGAAAACCATAAAAAGAAGGTTCAAAATAAATTTGTAGGACATCTGGCAGCAACAAAAGTGTGATTTGGAAGCTCGTATACAAACATACTGTTATGATTTCACCTGTTGATATGACCGAAATTGGTCACTTATGCAAGACAATTGGTTGAAAATTGATCACATCGGATTAGATAACAGTACTGAAAAGCACCTAAGCCACCTATAAATATTATAAAGATAAACGCAATGAGTGAGCCATCCAGAAGATTAGGTTTCGGTCACAGCTAAAAACAAGCAATCAACAAACAATTTCCTAGGCAATCTCGGAATCGATCTCGGGTCAATAATAATTGCCGTGATTCAGGACAACCATTGATCCGGATCAGTTTAAATTTTATATGGGAAACCTAATCCAAATTTTGTTTTAGATCACAAATTTTGATTTGATATCTATAAGGTAACGCCTTTGCGTTGTTTCATGAAACATGAACTGAACCGGGTCAGATCATCGAGCATCGAGAAACACGGCTAATATCATCAAATGATATGCAGGCAGAAATAAAAGCTCGAATTGCTATAACGGACACCGAGTTTTCTACGTCTAATCAAGTTTGTTACGATCAAACCATTTTTCGCAGCCATGCAACGTCGCACTTTGTAAAGCACTCATTAGAGCTGTGCCGGCTTTCAGAAGCGAGACCTCGACCCTAACCTCTAATGACTGAAGAATGCTATCTATATTTGAGAGGAAGCTCATTCGTTCCATCTTTAGTGCAATTAAAATTGCAAACAACGAAAACAACTTCTTGGAGGCAACGATATCATCGAATTCATCAAATCTAACCGAGTTAGATGGCTTAAGAGGAAGGCGGTGGATCGAGCCAGTTGTGTATGGTTCAAATCTCTTCATGGGGAATAAAAGCAAGAGAAAGAGAGAGAGAGAGAGAGAGAGAGAGAGAGAGAGAGAGAGAAATTTAAGTTGATTATTTACATAATTCTGAATACAAAACATATAAAAATAATACTATGGTAAATTAGCATATTGCTGAACCATCATTTTCTATGGTGCACTTCGGAGTCGTTCTGCTTGATTGCTTCATGCAGATGTATCATTAGATACATTTTATTAACAGCAGTTAATGAGAAACGAAATGGTGAATATATTGTGGCCAACACCTGACTTTCTTGTGGAATTTGATCCTCATGAGCTCATATGTCAAAATTCTATTCCTCATTCAAAGACGTGATTTCAAAAATACGCAAGTCGTCATATTTTTGCTATGGAAAACAGAACAAATGAGAACAGAAACCTTTGTCGTTTTGGGTGCTAATTTCACATAATTTGTATTTTGTTTATAGAAATAAAATAAGCGTCTGACTTTGGGAGTTTTACAACAACAATTCAATATAAATTTCAATCCGGAATGAATAATTTCATTCCACCTAAAAGTAAGATTAGAATTATTCCATTCTCCGTGTAGTTCAAATGTTCACCGCTCGGTTAATTAATAAAATAATTTTATTTTTATGAGTTGCCACTCTGGGAGTAATGTAGTGTTTTTATCGCATCAACGATAAGAACCAAATGATATAAACCAACAATACAAAAAGTGAACTCCGATGCTAAATTAATCTGAAAAATAAGACATATTTACGTCGAAAATACATTTTATATTTTCATAAATGTCATGACATAAAAATAAATCGCATGCTTAGTTTGATTTTACTAAATTTTTATACCAACCGATAAAAGTATAAAAAAATCGCTTGGCTGTTACTTTGGACATAAATTTCATTCCTATTCGAATAGGAATAGTATTTCCCAAAGTAACACCACAAATATTAGAGACCAGGTTTGGAATTAGCAGTGTTGGTTGCTGAATTTACCATAGCGGAAGAATATTGTTCACCCTAGTTGGCTTATTTATCATTCAAATTCGACTTACATAAACCTTAAATTTTTATATAAACCAGGGTCGAATTTAATTATCTCAGTTTTTCCAATTAGATTTCGTTCCACCTGGCACGATATTATTACATAATTGGACGAAAATGAATTGAATATCTTAAAACCGTTGTACGGTGTGGCAATGATTCTTTGAGTCCAGGTAGTTTCTTTGACAATACAAAAAAAGATTTCGATTTGTCCATGAAAAAAAAATATTTTTCCAAGAAAAACAATTTAATGCTGAAAATACAGTTTACTTCCGACAATCGAAATTATTCTTCGCCCGGGTGACTTATAAATATAGGGAAGATGTCGGAAGAGTGATAGGGGAGTTAATTGACCGAAATGTTGTCTGAAAGCAAATCGTTAACTTGCAAGTACCATTGTCTTGGTTCATAAAAGCAAGGACATCCTAAGGCTTGCTTGGACTACAGAGGTTTTTCAAAATTGTTTTATGTAATGTTCTTTAAAAAAAACTGATTTGTTTTTCCTTGTGGTAGTAATTTGGTTTTATTTGTTCAATCCAGAAAACTGTGACCAAAACCAAAACCGACAAAGTGTTGACAACACACAAAATATTAAATTAAATTAATTTATGCCTACTTGACAGTATAATTTTGAGTATTTGCCAACAAATTGAAAAGATGGAAGAATTAATAATAGAATTTGTGAAAGAAAATGAATTTCTTTCTAATAAAAAGCACTTTAATTATAAAAGTGTGTGTTTACAGAATGAAAAATTCAAAAAAATCAATAGATTTCCTTGATAGGTGGTTTAAAAAATATAAAGACGTCATGTCAAAAAATCCGCACACGTGACCATTTTGACTTACGTTTCACCCTGCGTATCGACAAACGTTTTCCGCACATCTGTTTTTAGCATTCAATAGACATAACTGTATTGCGTTTTAGTATTCTGTATTTTTTCAGTATTCACAATGTCTTTTAGATGTCGCAAGAATCATAAAAAATCTATCAAATAAACTTAATGCATGTTAGTTTGACCTAAAAACCGCATCTTTCAAAATATTCAGACAAATTTTTTGCGCAAACGAAATCGAATTCGGATCTATATTTCGGATCAGAAATAACGAATGAAGTAACACTGAAAAGTACAGCTGAATCGGAGGGACACAAAATTTTTTTCGAACTCGAGACCCGCAGTTGTTTATTCATATCGCTCATTTGCTACAAGAGTGACACAATCCAAAATTTTTAATTTTTCAGTAGAGCAATTTAAAAATATCACTGATTAGTGAAATAATTTTTTTGTATTTCTACATCCTCAATCGGATCTTAATTTTTAGAATTCTTTAATATTTAGTACATTTTCTGACGGCCAGTTGCACAGAGAAATGACTAACAGCCGGTTAATTGTACGCTGCCAGTTAAATTTTTTATATGAAATCTGTTTTCGCAATCAGAAAAAACTCATCGCAATCTTGATTAAATATTGAGAACTATAAATGTCCGGGGTCGTGACATCTAGCGCATTAAAAATAAGCTGATTGAGTCTTTTTTTACATGAAATTTTAGCACGGCGTACTTTATGAAAATAAAAATTAACATACAAATATAGGCCCAATAAGTTTATTTTTTTTGCCGTCAGATCTACAAACAGTTCTCTATATTTTATTTTATGGCAATATTGAACGTTAGTTAAAAAGTAATTCAATCAAAATTGGCCGGCGGTTAATCATGTTTCTGTGCAATAGGGCATTAGGATATTTTCCAATATCTTAAAATGTTAATTTCTTTCGCAAATTGAGTCATTTTTTGATATGGAATTTTACCTATTTCCTAGAAATAACTACATAAGAGAGTATATTTTGATGTAAAATAATAAAAATATGAATCATTGGGAATCGTTTGATTCGAATACATTAGAAATGAGTGAATTTTGAGTTCTGTCACTTTTGCAGCAAATGAGCGATGTATAAATGTTTTCATATCGTACATGATATGGAAAAATGACACAAATGAAACATTTAAATTTTTCAGGAGAGCAAAAAAATACAAATTATGTTATTTAATACCAAATACCGCTGTTTATTTTATGCTCTATCATTTTCGGTGAAGGAAAAACAAAAATGTTTTTATTGCGGGATATGAAATCTAACATTGCGCATCTTTCTAGTGAACTAACTGAAAGAGTTCAGTTTTTGAGCTGTGCCACTTTTCCATATCATGTACCATATTTACTGACAAGGCATCAAATTCATGATGGTGATTGACTGTTTGACCTTTAAATTAATCATGAAAAAAGAGAGACGCACTCGCAAATCATGCTTTGGGATATTTTCCTTACAAATTCATACCAATGAGTGATTCTAGAATGTGTCACATGAATCTCTTAAGCCGTGCGTCGGGAACTTATGTTGTTTAACCGGAATTTTACTTCGTTTAAATACCTAATGCTTATACCGATCAATGACAATATTAGGGAAATCAAGTCGTGTTCAAAAAACAGCGATGACAAGTTCACACAAAATGATAAATTTTGGTGTAAAGCACATGAACTGGTAAATTGAACATATTGGTTCCTCAAGATGCTAAACAAATATGGTAGTTTCATCAAGATTTGTCTCAAATGCTTACGTTTCAACTGAAAATTAGGGCAAAGGAAAGAATGATGCATTTATATGATAAAGGCGACCGCTTTTTTGATTCCTGGATTCTGACCGTCTGGGTGCGTTTATAGAAACAGAGCGAAATAATAAATACCTACTAGTTTCGTTCACGGATTTTCAAAGTATGCAAAGACGTATATGACAAAGACGTTGAGAGGACAATCTCAATTAGCTTTCGCAGATGGTCTGTATGAATAGACTTTGATTGCGGCGCGTATTTCACATGAAACAAATGGGTTAAAATTATGAATAGTTGTGGTATTTATGGCACGTTGACAGTAGCTGATTCTGTGCCGTGAAATTTTACCAGTTTTTTGGTTTTTTTTTCTGTGGTTGCTATCGCACACTTAGGTCAATTTTGGCCCATTGTGATACCACTCATTCACGCCACATCATTAACCCATTCACCTACTCACACAACTACAGTATAATACCTGCACATTACCTTCAATGTCAACCTGTACATTAAAGTGGACGGTGTGTCTTAGTTGTATTTATTAACATCAACGATTGTAATCGATGGTGAAAATTCGATTTGCATCTAGCCTCTGATGGGATTCGAACACAGTTCCTCCAAGTCCAAGTGCCGAAGCTTTAACCACTACACCACTTGTCCAGATTTTATCAGTTACAGCGAAAATAATTGAATTCAACAAGGACAAAATATGGATCTTGTATTTTATGGCGCAGAGTTGGCAACAATTCGCACTAATTGCGTCCGGCCAACTCGAGGACGTATGGCTATAGGACAGGTTTAGGACCATCTGCACATTGTAAGCTCCATGTCAGTCTATACTGCCATGGAAGATGAGTCGGCCCATGGGTTTGCTCACCGCCAGGGTGTCATAGATGTGTTACATTTCACCAAATTTCACTTTGCATTCTGCCTCAAAGTCGCATTTACATTACATCCGGTTGCTAAGTTTATTACTTTTCCAAATTGTTGAAAAATGTCAAAGTATTCTCTGGGTTCAATAATATGATCATTGGATCGAACTACCTTTTCAGTATTACCAAATACTCGGTCAGGTGACATAAAGGACTGACCGACCACCGCAAAAAATAGTTCAATCGGCTTCACAAAGGATATTGTCCGTGGGCATAAATAAAAACGTTATCTGTATTAAGGCGCCTTTTTGATGTCCCCTGTACGATGGAAAAATTATAAATATATAACTGGCATGAATGCTACGCTATTTAATCCGGGATACCATAGAAAGCCGAAGCCTTCAGAAGATGAAGTTTTTTCTCGGTTAATATAGTACTTTTTTCCTTGTGGTCTGTTGTAAATTTTCACTTTTCCTTAAAGCGTAAGCAGGATTAACATGTGCCAGCCAACATGTTCGTAATAAAGATTCCTTGATTTTATGTGGCTCGCTCAAATTAAACGGTTAAAGCGCTCAATGATATTAATTACACATTTTTAAAAATTTGAATTTATCGGTTTATGCAGTTAGACCCCAAATGATATCTCTAACAATTTAAAGTTCAATTAAGGGGTAGATACTCGATTGGCTAGCAGGCAAGCAATATGCTAGCCGAAATCTTGACTACTCAATCAATTTTACCAAGGAAATTTAAATTTCAAAATACATTTTTCATAAATTTTTTGTTTATTTTTGCGATGTTACAGTAAAATTTACGGCTTCAAAAACTAAACAGCAAATTTTTGTGTCTACTGTGCAATCGCAATATAAACAAAAAGCTTATTGAAAATATAATTTGAAATTTAAATTTCCATCGTAAAATAGATCGGGTAGTCAGGATTTCGGCTAGCAAATTGCTTGCTTGCTAGCCGATCGAGTATGTACCCCTAAATGTCAATCTTGGCATTTCCGCCCACGCCTACTCCGTTACTATTTTAAGCCCAAATGAGAAAACAAAAGAAATTGTAGTGTATAAATAAATAGTCGTGATTCGTGATCCTGAAATCATGGGTGCCAGACTGTGTTTTATTACGCGTTTTAGGCAAAATTAAAATAGTGTAGTTGAACAAAATCCACAGCTTCTATCAAAGTATAGTGGACTATGCAGTGTGATTGAGTTGGTACTAAATTTGTACTGTAGGCAATCGGGACGATTGAAATGTCAGGCTTATTTGAATAGATAAGTTTCGCAAAAACTGTGTATTTTAAAAATACTTCAAACTTAAGTAGCGATAATTTGTACTATGCAACTATATGCAAGTTATAGGCAGGAATTTGGCGTCCTAATCTGGTTTGTTGACAAATGTTATTTGCAAGGTCTACGTCTATGCTAATTATGTCACGAGATGGTAAGCGTAAACTACAACAAAAATGTCAAAATTTTCAAAAAGGCCTGCGGATCATAGTTTGCCAAGCGCTAATCAAATAAACTTGCTGTCAACGGTACACAGGTGTCTCTATTAAGCAAGAAAGTATAATTAATTATACATTTTGTCGCAATTTTGCAAATCTATATAATTTTTGTTGATAAAATTAGCATAATAAAAAATAACAACAGATTGTTGATAGAAAAAATGAATACAAAAATTAAAATAAAGTTCTGTGTTATTCGCACAGTTATTAAATGTTGTAAATTGGATTACGTGAAATTTATATACGTATTTGATTATAGTGTTCTTTGTGAGAACTTGTTGTATATTTATTTAATTTTGTTGCTTATTGCAAAAAATATGTAAATACCTAGGTATACAATATAATCATTACTATTTAAACAGGAAATTATTTGTGTTGTTGTGTTGAATGCGCTTACAATTTTTAAAATTTAATAACATAATATATACAAAAGAAATATTGGATACGTATACAAATATAATTGCAGGCTATAAGTGAAATTATTGACTTTTCCCGGGTAATTGTACTGAAAATACTGAAATGTCGTTTTTTATCAGAGCCGCCCGATTGAATAATAAGATCGAATATAATTAGTACATTCCGTCATTCATAGATGGCAATATTACGATATGTTGTTAGGTAACAGAACATTTTCATGCTTAATTCAATTTACTTGTTTTTTACCACAGAGCTTTTAAAGGAAAGTGTGGCAGTAATATAAATGAGATACAAATATAAAGTTCTTCGGCTAAATATATTATATAAAGCAAAATTTTTTATTTAATTAAAAACAAAATCGATGGAAAACGTGACAATTATTCCAAAATACGTTTAACTGAATAAATGTACCGTGGGTATAACAACACAAACAAGAGTTTGTCATATATGTATATATGCAGTATGTAATGTACATAGATGGCAGATAGCGTTTTATATATATAATTAAGTAGGTATTTTAATGCTCTGATAACGAAATAATTATGGCACACATTTATGTTGTTGTCTGGATATTTCGTTGTCTCTTTGAAATATTTAATTTACATACACGCAATTATATAATTTGCGTATATGTGTAACATAAGATTCGTGGATGCTATACATATTTACCTGTGTAATATAGTATAAAGTTAATTTCCTTGATTTGGTTTATTATAACAAGTAAACCACAATATGCGAAAGTGAATTGGACGAGGTCGATTAGATAAAATTCTCAACCATATTTGGTTACTCTTATAATTCAAATTATTGTGTGAAATTTAGACGCTATATAATTTGAATATATATAGTGTCTTTTATATTATATGTGTGAATGAATAATTGTGGTTTAATATATTGTACCCGAAGTGACGACATAAAGAAATAAAAATAATTCTCAAGTGATTCAGAAATTATATGCATGACTGTGCTGTGTAGTGTGTATTATAGCATTCATTGATTTGTTGGAAAATGTAATTTAGTTTAAAATAGTTTTCAATCATTTCCTCATTACAATGATGATCGTAAAAATATATTATTTACCATCTTGTTGGCAGTTTGATTGATTCATAAATATATTGCTGCTGTATAATCTGCATAGAAAATATGCTTATCTGAATAAAATTTACATAATAGCGCGAGCTCGCGCACCCCATTTGTACAGCTTATGTTTATATTTCGAAAAATTCATCCGGATTTTTGTAAAAAAGCATTGATTAGCATTAAAATAATTTTAAAATTAAGATGAATCATCTCTTTCTTTCTCGTTTAATTATAATCAATAATTTATTTAAGTTTTCACTTCACATTTTAATTAATGTTAAATATTCATCCAAATACGATAATAACAACAAAAACGAATCGTTCAACATTCACTTCAACGATGCTGGCTGATGATGATGATGATGATGACCATTATACTTCATAGTTACAATTTTTTTTTTTTTTTTTTTTTGTAAATCTTAAGAGGGTCTTATATAATTCAATCTCTTTACCGTAATTAATTTAGTAATCGTTGTTTTTTTCTGGTATGTGCAAAATATGTTAAGACGTCGTGCCATGGTAATGAAGTTAATTGAGGCGTGTGTCCATCATTAATATACATTTTTAAATAGCCAGTGTAAATATATAGAAAGTATCAAGTGCCGATTATTGAATATATTTTATATAAAATTAATTGACTTTCGATTTTATAATCAATTGGGCGTCGGCTATATCGCAAGGATCGCAGTTAATTAAATGTTAATTAAGTTAAATGGTGAAATAATTCCGCAGTGTTAAGTATTTCAAGCTTTCGAATCGAGACTTATCGATATTTAGTTATTTTTTTTTAACAGTGCTTTGTTAACGTTCACGTTGGAATTCTAGTCTTCTTCTTTAAAACTTTTCATCTTCATCATGTTTATATTCTAAACTGTGAAATATTAATGTAATAATTTAAATTATTACATTATATTACCGTGATCAAACTAGTAAGGTGGACTACCTAGCCCCAATTTTAAATAATTCACCATATTTTTATTTATATGTTAAAATAGGCTCAGGAATTAAGATGATACATACATTTTTAAAGAAATGTGTGCAAACACCAAAGCGGTGGACTGATAAAATACTTGATATCCATATGATAAATGAACAAAACTGAGACTTTGCAGATACAATATTGCGGATCACAACAGGATTTGGCGCTCTCTATGCTAACATTAAAAATTTTAAGTCTCGCAATACACATCACCCAAAACAAAATTAATCATTTAAAATGCCGTGATTAAACGAAAAGACCAGTAGTTTTCTTTGGTTGTGAATATTTGACGGCAACTGCACGGGGCACTTTTAGATCGTCGTGAAACATCTTCTCGGCTGGCAATAGTGAAACTGATGGAAAATTTTGAGCTGTTGGGACAAGATAGTGATGTGAAGAATCGAAACCGTGTACTTTGCTCAAGAACTAGAGAATATTTCTGCTGCAGCCCGTAGTTTGACGAAAACCCAGGCTTGTCGATTCCTCGTCGATCTTTGTAATTAGACATTCCACAAACGACATTACACTGGAAATTTTAAGATATTGATCCACACACGACGTTTATTTTCAGCAAGACGGCGCTACATGCCATACAAGCAACGAAACTATCGTAATTTTGCAAGAAATTATGACCGTGTTATTTCTCGAAGAGTTGATCACAATTGGCCAGCCACCGAGATCTTTTGAGCCACGTGATTTTTTCTTTGGAGCCACGTGAAAGATAAGGTGTATGCCAATACTCCACAATCGATTCAAGACCTTAAAGATGGAATTCGTGAAGTTATCGAGGACATACAGCCGCAAATGTGTGAATTGGTCATGGAAAATTTCATGAAAAGGATATTGTGCCGTGGCGGCCATTTGGCTGATATCGTTTCCAAATGTAAATGACATACCTTACTCTTTACAATGAAATACATATTCATTAATTTCTCTTAAAAAATATAATCACTTATTTTAAAAGTGAACAGCTGATTTTATTAAACCATTATTGCATTTAAACCATCTGCATATTCCGCTACACGTACAAATACTTACGGGGGTCTGACTAATGGGGTTGGAAAAAAACAGAGGCTCGAATATGAATTCAACACCAATAAGGTTGTGACCTTAAGTGTACAATTAATTTTTTGGTTTTCAATTAAGGGCAAGTTTTCGAGTGTGCAATTTTCGAAACGTAACGGAATTAAAATTAATTTCATATTGGATTTTATTAGCTCGATTCAACAAGACTCAGTTTAGGTATATCACACGATGTTATGAAATGTTACGAAATAAAATAATTAAGCAATGATCAATTTTAGAACCAGTTCCAGCCGGTGCACAGTATGGTGGTACTAAATTGCTTATTAGGGATTTTTTGTCATAGTAGGCATTCACAACTCAGACGGCCAAGCATTTATTGGTCATCAAATGCTGTGTTACTTATTTAAATCTCGTAGATTTTGAAATCTGAAATCAGATTGATCTATTCGATATAAAATAAGTAACAGATTTCAGATTAGTTAGATCAAATAAGGTTAACTATCATCTAGCATCGAAATTGTCAAATCAATTGTTTCAATTATTTCCGCACGGTGATTACTTAGCAATTTTATTTATTGTACAAAAATAGCGATCTCAAGAAACAGTGTATTTTCGCATTATTGCAAGGAGCAGCAATTATAGTGTTTGATGATTTAGAGGAAAATGAAGAGAGTAAAGTAACCGTTTGAGTTATACGTGAAGTTTGCTAACCAAAATCAATCTGAAAAATCGGAATATTTTTGTAAATCCAAAAAATCGATCTAATCAATCTGTGAAAAAATAAGAAAAAGCAAAATAATTGATCAGATCGATCTGACCGGAAATATGAATCAGCTTTTAAGTACTCAGATCAATCAGATCGATTAGAGCAGAAATATGTAGCACAGTAAAAGCGTAGAATATTGAAAACAATAAAGTATAACGATAGCTTAATTAACAAAGACCCTAATCCACACTTTCCAAATTGTTGGAAAATCGAGAAAAACGGTTAGAACACCCAAAATTTTAATAGTTTTTTTTTAACATAGTTTTTTTTCGATTGAAAATGTTAACGATGTGATTTTTGTAATGCTCATTTTGGTATCAAAATGTCATTTGTTGAAAAAATTGTGAATTGCACCTCATCCTAACATATACCTCATACATACAACACAACCTAACATACTAACGTTTATTTTTGTTGTTGTTATTATTAGCTATATGCATAGATTTGCATGCATGCTCCAGATTAAAAATCGATAAGAATTGCATATTATTAAGTTTTGCCAGCAAAATTCGCCAAACACCAATTTTTGCTTCGTACTAAATAGAATGCGATGATAAAAAAACTCCTCACAATTATATTAGTTCTGTCTTGTTTGGTTTCACATTTTAATCAAAATATTTTTGTTTTGAACTAATGTTAAAATTTTTTTTTTCAGCTTTATTGAAACTTTACCCCATCTTTGCCACATTTGTTCTATAGTGATACCTAACCATTTAGCATGTTAGCGTTATCAATTCAAATACCTAAAAGTTTTCTATAAGTTATCCACATTTTGGATATTCTTGTACAAATTTTGTACTCACAATATCACATACCGTCCGTCCCTTTATCATGCATGCTCTACTTTCATTAATTAGCTAAAACCCAATTTCGCACCGTTCTCATACACACTAACCTCATAAGCAATGGCTTTCGCAACCGAACAGGTAGGTGAGCATCTTTCTAACCCGTTTTCATATGTGTTATATTCACATGTTTGATTCAAATTCTGTTTATTTGTATTTCGATATCGTTTTGAATCAATCAAAAACTCATGAATGCACACTTGTTCGGATTCACTTTTAGATTTAAACTTTTCAAATCATTAAAAACTGCGTTCACCCTCTTATCTAATGTTTATCTCCTACATCGCACCATGCAGATGATCACAAAAACATCTGTAAATCCCGATATATGTAACATTTTTTTGCTGATAACATTTGTTTGATGGATTGATACAACCCTTCTTTAAAGGGTTAGTGAAATTTTGCTCTTTTGTAGGAGACCATATTCACTGCTCCATCCTTCGTCACTCCTCCACTCAAAATCGCAAACTCAAGATAATTTGGTGCAATTACCATAGAACCACATACTCACACGCTCTTTCTACTTCTAATAATACGGCAATAGTTTTATATTTTTTTTTTTCATATCTACTATATACATTTCTCAACACTTTCAACTGCAGAGTGTCCCTTGCGGTATAAAGGCGGATCCAGTGTTGCGTTCTTTCCTTCCTTCCTTTTGAATTTTTTTTGAAACCAATTTCATTGGTTAAAAATGACGTTTTTTCAGCAACTTGGATTGATTTAATAAAATTTCAGAAGGAAGGATTGAACGAAAGAACGCAACACTGAATCCACTTTAAAGTTATATGTGACAACAAATTAAATCAATGACGGTATCGCACGACGTTGCAGTTTTCCTAGTTTACCCATTGCATTTATACAAATTGTCATTTTGTTGCTTCGGAAATATGCATTTGCTTGAAATTAATTTGCGAATATTCATAAAATTAATTTTAAATATCTAGTAATTAATTTAATTTAATTTAATTTATATTGCGTGTAATATTGAAAAATTCTAGTCACTGGTTTAAGGAATATAGCAGTTTTTACAACAAAAAGTAAGGTTTTTTTTAAAGGTTATGCACCAAACGATATAACTCGAATTTATATGAAAAAATTTCGACTGAAGTAGCTTTAATTTTTACACAGTGATGGTATTATGATAGTGGTTTTTTCCAACTTTTTCAACCACTGATAAATCCAACTGAAGGGAGAAAAATAATATGTATATATAATTTTAATGAACTGAGTGTAGCTACATAGTAGCCATGACAAAAAAATGAAATCTCAGAAAAAGTTGTTGCTCATTATTTTCTAGCAGTTAACCGAGCAAGAAGAATTCGGTTTTGATTCATTTTTTGACAAGAATTATTTTGTTAGAATTTTGTTTGACATCTCGGACTTTTTTGTATCAAATACAGCCAAAATGACTATTTTTATGCAAATTAAACAAAAATATTGTATTCTACAACTATTTGAAGTGATTTGATAACCGTTTCAGATAATTTTTAACATTTTTAACATGACATTTGAAAAATTGTGTTTTCTCATTCGTTTTAGTTGTTTCTATTCTAGTCACCGTTTACTTTTTTTACGCACTTTTTTCAAGCCAGTGCCATAATACCATGGCATTGGTTTTGCTGCTTATAAATAAATTATTAAAAACAGAGTCCTCTATGCAATTTATTTGTAGTATGTAATACACTGTGAAGTATTTCTGTGGAGGATTTGTAATTTGCTTTTATGTCAAAAAAATTCATAATGTAAAACAAAATCAAAATAATCAATTTATATGTTTCAGTTCTTCCCGTGAAAAACAGAGTAGTAAAATATTATGGATAGTAATATCTGGTTCCAGAAAACTAAAAAAACAAACAAATACGTTTTATAAATGAAGATTTGATTTCACTTCAAAATCACGGATGGTATATTTTACAAGTGCCGACTTTATATTTGAAATTGTCAGTAATTATTTTGGTGTTAGTTAAAATAGAAGAAAACATTTACATTTCTAATTTTTGATATAGATGACATTTTTTGACACTAATTAATTCCATATCAGTATAGAGATATATTGACAGATGGCAGCACATACGTTTTCAATGGAAAATATTTGTCTGTTAGTTTTTCTGTTAGATTTGACATTGATATAATTGTAATTATATATATATATATATATATATATATATATTCATAAATAGCGCTACCATGCTGCCATCTACCTTGGTTTTATTTTTTGAGTAATTACATTCATTATTGAATACAGTCCATAACAAAATTATTTGTACCATATTTCTGTGTCATTTGTTTGGTAAATAAATAAATTCAGCCTCAAAACTACGTTCTAACAAAATAATTTAATTAAAGTATTTATATTTAATTATTTAAATTATGTTCAGAAAATAAAATAATAAAATTATTGTACTTAACCAGAAAAGATGCTTCCATAACGGGATCTATGTTTTTGTTTTAATTTCGAATTCCTAAAACATAAAGTGCTTATTCAGTAATAATTTTAGTCATGTAGTCTAGTTCGTTAACTACGTTAAACATGGATAACATTTATGAGTTGTCATTAGAGGTCTGAGCGGCGATCGTTCCATACTATAATGATGAAACAACAATTAAAAATTTGACCTAAATGCACAAATGCCATGAGAACTCTGTTTTGGTACACAACGATTGACAAATGGAATTTTGGGTTAGTTGTAAGTAACTTTTAACCAAGTTGTTAAAAGTTTGATTTCGAACTAATGAAACATTGAATTCTTTAAATTAAAAAAATTTAATTTTACCAAATTTTTTAATTCTCTGCTCTCACCCAGATTAACTTAAAATTGAATCCAAAAATCGCAAGCATGCGTTAAACACAAGAAAATTCGAGGTTTCAAAGAGGTTGACAAATGCATAGCAAATAATAATAATAAAAAATAAAAATGTATCGCCATTTTTATAACAAATAATAATTCGCTAAGGCATTATGAGTATACTTTGCATGTAAGTTCAACGTATTTTAAATTTTTTTATAGTTTGGTCACTGCAGTGTGATGCGGTGATAGAAGTTTTAATTTGAAAGGATTCGATGTTTCATTTATTCGAAACCAAACTTTCAACGTCTTGGTAATCTCACCTCCATAGGTTGATAAATATTACAGAAAGAGGAAGAAAAAGAAAGACGACTTCTATGGAAGATGGACGTAATTGATGTTTATGAGAGGATTCCTCTTTGAAATGAATTAAACCAGTGCAAGGTGACATAAACAATGACCAGAAAAATAAAATTAGTAATATGAGATTCGAAGAAGGATACTGATACAGTAAAAAATAAGTCTCGTATTTGGAAATACTCAACGAAAATGCTTTGTTGCTGGTTAGGAGTTTATTAACGGAGGTTTTATATTGCAACAAGATAAGGCGGTAATATACAAAATCAAACTGATAGTCAGATATCTCCACGAAAAGGGCCAATAAATCATAGAAAGGCCCCACAAAACCCTGGTTTAAATTCGATTAAAGTCTGTGACATTATTTGAAATAAAAAAAACGGCAAACGTAATTGGAAGAATGCCTTATGAAGCTATTGCTGAAGTAAAGCGTATTTGGGATGAGGTCCCACTGAAATATTACAAAATCACTTGGATTGCGTAGCACGACGCTCTCGATAAGTAATTTCCAACAAAGGTGGAACTACTTTTTGAAGCTGAATATTTATCAAACAATTGTTAATTCGTTAGGTGCAAATAATTTTTTTATGGATTGGATACAGGTAGTGACTACATAATTTAGCACAGAAATATAGAAGCAATAAAAAATTATACGTGAATCGGACAAAATATGTGTATTTTATTATACACCAATCAGTATTTAAGCAATATACTCATACTACATTAATCTTATCTATTTGTTTGGTAAAAATGGAGTTTTAACTCCTAAAAAGGACGAAAATCACAATTGGAAAACTATAGATGGCGACATGTATCGAAAGCAATAATAAATGTAGACTAAATTTAGACATTGTTCACGCAGAAAATAATCATTTTCATAATTGTCTACTGCAACGCTACTATGTGTTCAAGTTGTAGTTTTTCCAGTTACGCCATTGAAGTTTATCGCAGTTGAAAACGACCATATAATTTTTTAGAAATGTGAACTAGTTTACGGCCGTAATATGTTTTTTTGTATGTTTTATTCTATGCAATTTGTTCTGGGACCGAAGCACTCCCAACTCTTTCGTGGTTCGCTTTTCACGTTTTACCATACGCATTGCTTGCCAAATTGAGGGCGTTCGGCTATAGGTCCGATTTGCGTAGAACCATCTGCACATTGCATAGATCCATGTCAGCCTATAGAGTTGTACACTCCACCAGGAAGCCAAAGTTGTGTTCAGTTCCAACACCGATCGTTATCAGATGATGAAAAATCCCTTTTGCAGCCTGCCCCTAACGGGATTCGAATCCGGTACGTCTCGATCCAAACGCCAACGCTTTAACCACTGTGTGATTTGGTAGGTGCCCTTATATGTTACACCCTTATTCCGCTAGTCGATTCGTTTCAAGTGACAATAAAAATCTGCAATTTGTATGAAAAATTAGCCAGTTGCCATGCCAATAAATGATTTGAGGCGAGAGAAACAATTAAAAACTGTCACTTTAAGTCGTGTGAAATTTTGAAATGACTAGAAAAGGTATATAATACGTCTTTTGCCATTTGAAGTGACTACGATAATATACATACTAGATATTTTGGCAAGACAGCCGCCTTTAGTTTCATATTGTCACTTGAAATGACAAACGACGCGACTAGCGGAATAAGAGTGTTAATTACATCTCAAGTTACTTAAAGTTCTATTAAATTTTTTTCTAACAACCGGTCACTTCCTGTGAGAGAAACAAAAAATATGAGCGGTTTATATTACTTGGAACTTTCAGGTAACAAGAACAATATATAATTCAAACAATATCTTTGCACGTGACAACATATTTATATTTATTGTAAGGTCGCTGATTACAATTTCATATAAAATATCACCAACTGAAACGACTAGCGGAATTGAGGTTTTAGAGAAACGGAGTATTATGTTGGATTCTCTCGAGAATCTCGGGATTGATCGAGGACAATTAGGCGTTCAGTTCAATTTGAAATTATTTCAGTATTAATGTTGTATGTCTCAATAGAGAGTCATCTAAAAGTAAAATGGTAAATTGACTAGTTTAGGAAAATATAAAATACGAGTTTATACTTAAGTCGACTTTACCACTTTTGACTTGTGACCACAGAATTATTGTTGGTTAGAATAATATGTAGATGATGGTTGTTATTTAATAAGATTCATAAGATTTGTTAATATTTGAGTAAAGTATTTATCAACTTTACTGATATAAAAATTAATATATAGTACTTCAAAATCGTGTTAATTGCCAATTGCTTACTAGTTTCGCTTAAACTTTAATTATAAATTCAAAAATTCGTTGCAAATTTGAGGACCTGGTACTCTCGAGACCAATGTACGGAACAATCACAATAAAACTATTAGAATAAAAAAAAATCAAAGTTAAAAAAAAATATAAAAATTCGTAAAACACGAAAAATTACTTGTGGAATGAAATATAGATGAAAAATGTGAAAGAATCAAATTTCGTAGGCTAAGCAGTAATTCGCTGGTACTACAACTACATGGTACTGTTCTATATATTATATAGAAAATATTCCAATATAAATAATACAACATCAGTCGCCGCGACCTGATGAGAAGACTGATTTTTCCAAATCAATAATCTCATCCATTCGAAACTGATTGTTGTGATTGACAAATTTTCCATCTATAGGTCAAAAATTCAAACCTATTAGAAGTGCTCACGGAACCTGAGTTCAAATCTCTGGGAAGGCGTGTTAATGGCCGTTTACTATTTTCGTCGAAAATCTAATTATAAATTCAAAAATTCGTTGCAAACTTGCTGACTTGGTTGGGAAGTGAAGTCCTTAAGTGAATTATTCCTATTCCTAGAGCAAAATATTTGCATGAAGTAAAACTTAAAGTAAAACCAAACCCGAAAAACTAGATATCAATTATTTTCTGAGATGGAGCTTGTCAATTATTTTAAGCAACTCCAGCTGCAAAAAAAAATTCTTGATAATCGTGTGCTCCAACTCTAGTTGAGCTGGTTAATCGTTTCTATCTAGAATTTCAATTCAAAACGATAATCAATTACAATATCCAATAGCTGTCATTGGTTGATTAATACAGAATGAAGCAACAACAAATTAATTTTTATTAAGTATTTGGTAACAATTTGGTTTATCTTATTTTCAGTTAAAAAAAAAAACAATAACCACTGTTGTTTTAATGCTCGCAGAGACATTGAAGAGACCATAAACACTTGACGTCATCAAAATATGATATGCGAAAATGTTTTGGGAAGGAGCTCGAATTTATTAAACCTTCGTTTGTTTCATATCTTTTGTCGAAATTAATCAAGAACAATTTTAACTTACTCTTTAAAAATGTAATACGCAAACAAATGCGGTGAGACGTTTCTATTCACTGCCAGTGAACAAATTAAAAAAAAACAAATGATTTATTATGGACATTATTTAATAGCAAGGTAAAAAATATTTAATAGTCTGAATTACAAATTAATTGATGGTTAATTTCCAGAACTGAAACATCACTAACCTTGCAAAATCAAGTTCGAAAAATATTAGAAGAATAATAAAGTACGGTAAAAAATTATGAAGTAGCGCCCAGAACACGGTAAGTCTAGATTTAAAAAATTCTGATTAATTTTATTACAATGTGAGTAGGTTTTTGGTTTAGCTTTTACCTATTTACCTTGTTTTACCCTATTTTTAAATGTATACCAACATATGCGCAAAGTCCTGCTTTAATTCCATATTTATAAATATTATCTGCACCGTGTGAACGTACCGAGATCTTGAATTCCGGTTATGACAAATCAAAGCAAAATTTATTTGTCCTTCATCTCCCTTGAATTACACACGTATCTTGATTAAATCAATAATAATTTATAAATTAATCTAGATAATGAAACTTGGAAATAAGTAACAATTTTGTTTTTATTGACATATTGATCCGGGATACAACTACGCTATTTATCGTGTATTTTAAATTTACATAAAAATTGTTGTTGATATATTTACAAAAACCCAAGTGGAACAACCTAGCCCGACCTTCATGGCGAATGCTTTCCTTAATGACACCAGCAAGACTCCGTAACGATAACACGATGACGTTAAGTGAAAAATATGATGCTTACACCATCAATTTGTTACATAAACTATATATTATTGCTTATAACACTGGATAATTTATAATAGTCTACAGTTACGGTTGATTTATATTCCTTGCTTAATTAATTTTTACAATAGTATATCAAACAATAAAATTTATTTGCACTCTCAATATAATTAATTATAGTTAATTAATTGCAGTTTACTATGGAAAAGAAAACGTTAAAATCAATTTCCTAAAAATTTCACGCCAAGGGAGTTAATAACAATCATCGCATCCATTAATCATTTAGCACTAAAGAAGATGGCTAAAACATGTTGCAAATTATATAAAATAGCATTTCCGTCTTTTCCATGTAGAATCGATTCTTCCCACAATTTCTAATTTCATTCATTTAGAGTGGTATATCAATCAGACAAATTCCTTTAAAAAAAGTAAATTAACTGTTACGTTTGTTGCATATATATCATGCATAACAAAATGGCGACGGAATAAAAAATAATATTGAATTACGAAATAATGATCAATGTCAAAATTCTTAATATGTATAATGTTATAATTTACTTTGTATGAATTGGTCTAAATAATATGTTGTTAGGCCGTTTTTTTATGTATATGACACGCAAATGATTGGTATTTTATATCGTTTTGTATATATCTAGATGTATGTTTAAATAATTTATATGATTTCATCACATGATTAACTGAATTGTAAAAAACGACGTATTGGTTTAATTTTTAAATCAATTAATGTCAACGGAACACTGCAGGGCATCTAATTAACGCCATTTTAATTACAAAGAATATGTGTGTAAGGTCATACATACCATGTGCGCTTCCGTCATTTTTTTTTAGGTTATGTAATTAAATAAAATTTCTGAAAATCAACGCAATATTGATTTTTATGAAATTATAATATATTACTTCACATTTAGCGTATTATAATTGCACTTAAGACTTGTTGTAATTGTTGAGTAGTAAAAATAATAAAGCGCACACGCAAAGTATCATCAGTCATGCTATTTTTTTGTGTTTTTGATTTGTCAATTTTTGACTTGTTGGTCGGTTGCCTCTACGCTATTGCAAATACATATTTTTACAATTGTGTAATGACAGTTATATTAAAATACTAGAATTTGTTTGTTATTTTCTCACGATTAAAAAACAATGAAAGTGTTTTATTTATAATATATGTGTGTACGTATATGTATGTAACGCGACATATTATGTACTTGTCGATGTCACGACACATTTTTATGGCGGATATATTAGTTGATACACAATAATAAATTGTACATAATTTTAGTTGATTTATTTGTGGGCAGCTTTTATTTGCACTTAGTTTGATTTATTGGTTTTTTAATGAAACGGATTTATATTCAAGAAATTTGTTTGTTTAATTAACATTAGACGGCATGCCATAGAGAAAATTAAAACAAATAAGCTTATAATAGGATATAGAATGTCAGAGCTATTTATTATGTATATAACCAATTTGAGTCGTAAATAAATAATAAGGTTAGTGTCACTGTCATTTATAACCAATTTACATAATTGTATATTATGTTGTTTATTACAGCAACAAGTAACCTGATCAAGATTACAAAATTAAGGTTCAAACACAAAGCATCCGTTTCACCCGCCTCATCGTGCTCAAATTGTCATTTTGTACGAATATACTCGGGTGCAGGTTTTTGTTTTTCACTATACACTAAAAAATCCTCTACTCTGGAATGGAAGATTTACGGAAGATATTTAAAAATAAATACCTTTATAAAATTTACACACTTTACCAATTCATTAAGCTGGAAATTCTTAGAGACGAAAGTTCTAGTATAAAATAATATTTGAACTTCACAAAGATGGAATTTTCAATATTTTCAAGAGTTAAAAATTATGTGTCAAAATTTTTTTGAAATTGTGGACACACATTTTCAATGTGCTGTTAAATTTATTTGAAGTGCATGTTCCTAAGTGTTTACCTAGTGTTGTAAAAGTACATAAATTGTTCAAATTTCTTGTAGAAATGGATATGCTATTGAATAACATAACCTTTAAAGAGAGACTCGCCGTAATTAAAAACGATGACAAAAAAAAAATTCTTCTCGATACCGGAATGAAATAGAAGAATTTGGAAAAGAATATGATGTAATGTTGCAGTGGTTTTCAGCAGCTCGATCAAATGTATTTCAGTTGCAGGCTCAATTCTACAAGAAAAGGCGACAGTAGTTACCCAAAACATGAATATCTCGAATAAGCTACACTATAGTAAAATAAGGGTGATCGTCTCAAACAAAAAATTTACTTTAAAAATCTGTATACAATTAATTATTTACGCCAGACAAACAATATAAATTTTATTGTGAACCTGAACTATTTTTATCATAATTAAAATGAATCAAACCAGTCAGATTTAACAATTCGAATTAAAAAAAAAATATTTTAGTATTAACTTCCAAATAAAATATTTGAGGGTATTTGTGACATAGCAGTTGACACTCGTGACCGATAGCTAATGGCATTTGTAACCTTAGTATTTCATCTTGATGCTAGATTTATTGATTATACCATTTCTTCAAAGAAAAAGGCGTTCATTAATATAATTATATAATATATTTATTACATATAAACCATAAATAAAATTAAAGTATCACATATAAATTCATGTAGTGATTATCAAAAATTAATAAAATTAAAAATAAATAATAAATAAAATGGTGCATAACACAGCATAAATGAAATAAAATTACATTTGTTTCGACTGTTTTAGTGTGGCTTCCGGTAAATTTCTACTTCTGGTATTGAATAAATACCGCGAGCATTTATTAAGGTCGGCTCGATATTTCTATGTCTTCTTTTTGTGGCCATTTCCAATGGGTTCCACTCATTGCCATTACCTTAACTCTACATTCATCGATTTTTGATTCTAAAACCATGCCTGGAAAATATTCATCCTCATATCTTACATTTACAAATGAATTAATTTTAATTGCCTCATTATCCTTCATACATTCGGAGTTGTGGATAATTTGTTCCGAGTCATTATGCTTCGTGGTTTCCAAATCCTTCCTGTTATTAAATAGTTGTTTCTTTAATTTCTGCTTTTTTCCCTCAATTCCTTCCTTGCTGTTTTCTCGTTCTCTGTTTTAGCCTTTTCCTTTTTTTTCGCTCATTATATTTTATCTAAGGGCTACTGGTAGCAATTTGTGGTAGCTTTTCCTTGGGTCGAACTCTTTCCCCGAATTCTTTAATGTCTTGTGGCCAAAACAAGCAATTTTTAAATGGAGTTGGGATTGCAGAAAACGCATGGTTACTCACTAGTTTCAAAGGTGTAGAAATGACACCTATTACTGTATTTGAAGTATCATGAGTAGTCGTCTCCATTACATTTTGGTGGTTTGTTGGATCCGGATGAAACATTGAATCTATTTGATTTTGGCTGTCTGAATTTGGATTGCATGTCTCCGTTCCAATTTGTTGGTTTGTCAATTCTGGATTAAACATAAAATCTATTTGGTATTGGCCGTCCGGCAAAATTTAGTTTATAATACGCTGATCCGATAGATCAAGTGTAGTAAATTGAATTGTATCTTCCTCTTCCATGGGGAGCGTTATTTCAGCACTTGAAGTTTAAATCATGCTTTATTTTAAGCTAATAATTGAAATGTTCTTGGTATTTTTCCTCGCCATGCCATTTACCTCGACTTTCAGATTCATAAAAACTGATTTTCGACGATTCATCCAAACGACTTTCAAAGAGGGTCAGAAATTCAAATAGGGTTTCGGGAGACTGTTTAATGTCAAAAGTTTTTCTTTGTCGATTCTCGATCTTTCGATGTCCTGAATCCGTTTCGGAAGACACTTTCTTTATTAGCAAGATTCAAAGCCTTTTCGAGTAACGGTTCCGCGCCATTTAGTTTAGCACCACAACTATTCATTAGCCATTTGCTTACACAATCTTTCCAAGCCAACTTGAGGGGATAAAAAAATGCAACATCCATTGGCTGCAAAATGTGTGTTGAGTGAGCCAAGAACGAGATTAATATTATTTTTTTCTCCTTAGAAAATTGACTTAACGCTAAAGTCAAATTTGACGAATGCCCATCCACAAAGAGTACTACCGCCAATTCTATTTTTATTTCCAAAATCCATGGGTAAAAAATATTGGTAATGTACTCATAAAATGTAGCGGAAGTCATCCAACCACTTTCCATATATCCTATATCCCACATTTTTGGATATTTGTTAAACATTTCCGAAGGAATACGCCTTTTATATGGATATATTACCATAGGTGGTGGGGGCATTCCACTGTCATTCGCTGTTACTAGAACAGTATAATTTTCTTTAGAATCATTGGTTACGATTCTATTGATTTTTTTTGCTCTCTTTTCGACGAGCACTTTCTCACCTGTTGGCGTTAAAAAGAATGCGGTTTCATCACAGTTAAATACTCTTGAGGGATCGTTTATAATATTTCCTTCTCCGAAATATTCTGCTACTTCGCGAAACCAACTTCGAATTTTTTTCTCCGTGACAATGGACCGATATTTTTGTAGATTCTCTGTAACACGCTGCGATATCTCGGTGTGCCGTCTGAAACCATCCTCAAAAATTGTTTGGCTTATTCAAATTTTTTCTTAAAACAGCGACGCTATCAAGTAGTTGAATTTTTGTTATTGGGAAACCTACTTTACCCATTTGGATAATCCAATCTACTAGTATTTTCTCCTCCTCTAGGGTTAAAGATGGTTGGGGTCCAGATTTACCCGATATTGGCCGTTTTCCATTATATTTATATAATAATGTGGTTTTTGGTATTGCATATATTTTACTGGCTGCGTAATTGGTCATTCCATTTTCGATGGCCACAATAGCTTGAAGAACGGTTGCTTCCGAATATTTTATTAATTGGTTTTTGTTCTTTGTTTTGCCCATCGTAACGTTAAACCAGACAAGATTCAAATTGTGACCTAGTTGAATGTAATTGTGACAGATTAATTTTTTGTTGGGCTTGTAAGCACTAGGTTGTTTAATAAATGATAGGTCACAGCAACAAAGATGAATTCTTATTTAATTAAATATAAATTGTCAATTTATGAATAAATAAAAAGTTATGTAGAATATAATTCGGACCTAATTTGTTGGTATTCCGAACCGAACAAAGATGGTTGATTGTGAAATCGTAAATGTTTATGGAAATCTTAAGTTTAATAAGAGAATTTGCTTAGGTCACAAATAGATTTTTAAAAAGTTCAAACTGTTGTGCATTCAAAGTAGTTAAAATAAAGTTTAAAAATATGCTCGATATATAAAAATATTATCGTTTTAAAATTGTTTATTTTTATATATTGTTGACCTATTGGTCACAATTACCGACATATAAGTAATGTGCTTGCTTGTAATGCGGACCGAATTTAACTTGTGTTTTTTAGGCTTAAATTTAAATTAAATCACATTTTTATTGAATTTTCACTTCATTCAATACAAATCCTTTTTAATTAAACATAAATTTTAGTTTTAAGTTGTACTTACCGTTTTTAAACAGAAAAACTGATTTCGGTGACTTCTCACTTAGGTTACTTAATAATTTATGAACTTGCAACACATTTTTTGACAGCTACAAACAAATGCAGGTTTTTCCCGCGTAAACTTCGCATTTCAATGCAATTTTTTGTAGAGCGACAGAGGAGAGTATATTACTATTTATGAGATAGCAAATAAATGGGAGAATTATTCAACGCGCCTAATAACTGCATTGCAAATGAATTAGATGACAAATACCCGCTTGGTCACGAATACCCCCAACTACCATATATTATATTTAACGCTCGTTTCGGGAAGACAAATTAATTTAACCACGGAAGAGTCAGTAATTCGAAAAATGATGTTGCGAATTGTACAGAAAATGGAACATTTTATAAAAACGTGATTGGAAAAAAAATTGTTTGTGATTACAACAGTAAAATGGTTCGCCAACTCAAAATAGTGGATGAACACGAAAGTTTTCGAGAGATATGCAATAGATTCAAATACAAATATGGAAAAATATGCTGTTTGCCACAATTTCTTTGACAAATGTCAACTACCGTATTGCGGAGTTATTTAAGCCGTGAAAATTAATTACTGTTAGCTTATGGTTAAAACTAATTAAATAAAAAAGAATAAATTAGAGAAGGCGGGCTAACTTGCAAATAAAGTACAGTAAAACCTAGTTATAACGAAACTCTCGGGACCGCAAGATTTATTCATTATATCCAGTATTTTTTATAAAGAGGGTTCGTTATAAAAGTCTGATAATTTATTGTTCGTTATAAGGAAGAATTATTTATGAAAACTTATGACTTTTGCCTTACAGAAAAGTATGAAAAACATTTTGTTCGTTAGGTTGGTGTTTTCCTTATGAAAAGAGTAAAAGACGAATGTCATAAGGAAAGTTTTTGTAAATCGGTAATTTGTTTTAAAGTTGTACATCTTATTTGATCCAGTTTTCTTTCAATATTATCATATATTAAATAACTTATATAGGAAGTTCGTGCTTTTTTTTCTCTTATCCTATCGCATTTACCGTAATTAGATTTCTTGCCACGGTGTCCCTTTTGTCGTTTATTCGAACTTCGAAAAAATATTCGAAGTAAAATCAAATTGTCAAAAAGTTTACGATTTTTGGTTGTCAAAGAAAATAATGGAAGCTAAAAAGTGTTTTAATTATCATTTATTCATGAAATTACATAATGGTTCCTGGACATTTCGTACCCCTCCTAACATATACAATTCGTTAAAACCACATGTAATATGAACGGCACAGCACGGACACGATAATTTTCGAAATGACGACCGTAAACAGAAAACTATTTGCTAAACCTTCCATAATGTATGAAGGCGGGCATTCCTCGTTCGTAGTTGATTCAGATATGTAATTTCTATAGATTAGAATCGAACATAATGACATGGTCTATAATTTAAACGTGGCGGCATGTACTTACCACCGGTAACCAAAAAATACGACAACAGTAACATGTAAATATTTTCATTGTGGATGGCTGAAGAAACCATGATGGACTTTAGAGTTTTAATTAGGAACTTCCAATATTCAGAACGGTGAACTATACATCGTTTCTAGTATTTTAGCAAACTACACTAAAAATTGAGGCTAGTTTGACTAGACATGACATTTAATTTTTATTTTGACACACAGTTTTTTTTCACTAGCTGTGTTGATTTTCGATTTTTTTTTGTAACTTGTACTTAAACAGCTAACTTCATTCTTGTCTTATAAAAAAAAAATTTTTGAACACGATTTTACAAGGCACTGTTCTATATTGATACTATTTAATATTTGATATTATTAACATATTGAAGTCAATTTAACAATCCGGATTACAGCTTAATGGCAAGTTCTTTCCAAAAATCAAAAATAAATTGATTTGGTGTGGCAAAGAACACGATACGCGATTAATTTTTTTGTAATGAATCTGTAAAATATTGACATTCGATTTTCAAAAATTTTATATTGACAGTTTGTCAACAAATTATCAACATAATTATTTTAAAACAGTCAAAACGAAACAATTATTTTAATGCGAAAAATAAAATTATTTCGTATGTCAAATTCTCACGGCCAACTAGTCAAAAAGTTATAATGTTTATGTTTATATTTTTGACTTAAACATATTTATGTGTTTGTAAACGTCAAAAAAAATCTAATGAAATGTTGAAATTTTTTAAAATTGATTGTGATAAAAAAAATCAATTTTTTTACTTAGAAAGAACGTGCCACGGTATTTCGATCAAAATTTTTTGATCTCAGATCAACTTTTTTGATAAATCAATTTTTTTTTGTAAAGAAATATAAGAAAGTTCGCAATGAATTTAAATGTTTATCTATCTCTTTCATCGAGGGCACTTCCATTTCATTGTTGCTATCGTCATCAACATTTTCATCCGAATTAGTTTCCATCGACCTTAAAATCACTTCATCGCTATCGTCTGTAACGATAACATTTTCATTTACAGTCAAATATTCGAGCAATTGACATTATCATTTAGTGTTTGCATTAATGGATTTTGCCAATATAATTCATCCATTTCAAGGCAAACATTGTTGAAGTTTTCTTCAATGCTTGAAGACGCCTCGTCATCGCTAGTCCAAGGATTTTTAAAGCAGGTTGAAATAGTGTTTGACTGTACTAAATCCCATGAAAAGTTTAACATCACACAGCCATCGAATACATTAAAATGAGGCAGGATACTGTTATCATCGAGACTCTGTATAACTTTTTTGATCAAAAGTTTTCTGTAAAAAACTTTAAAGTTTTGTATAATACCCTGGTCCATTGGTTGCATTAAACTTGTAGAATTTGGAGATAAGCTCTTAACTATTATACATTTTAAACCTTCAATTTCTAAATGCGACGGACAATTATCCACTATCAACAAAATTTTGCGTTTTTGGGCAAAGAATGGCATATCAATATGACGAAGATAAAATTCCCACTTATTTTTCATTTTTGTGTACTTTTATCACTGTATTTAATTTTAACTTTAAAAATGAGAATAACTATGTTTTTTTTTTGTGATAATTTTATTTTTATTTAGAACTAGTTTCGAGTCTTCACTCTTCCTCAGCTATTTCGCTATTCTGAGAATAAAGGGGTAGATTCCGACAAAATGACAATTTTTCGTGGCATTTGCTTATTGGTACAAATTGAAGTCACTGAAAATTTACGATTCGGATCAAATGACACTTATAGGAGTTTACAGCAACTACAATCAAGAATAAATTTATTTTGTTTTAATTGTAAATACTCACACATATTGTGTATACAAACTTTTGTCACGATAAAAAAAACAATGACAATACATATTATGAAAATTGTCAGCTTATTTTTTGTGACATTTCGGAAAAGTCATAGCATACGAATCGCGATTTAGTACTCACAAGTATTTGTCACAAAATTGTAGCAGTATTTTTAGTACAATGTCACAAAAAATTGTGATTAGTCATTTGTCATTTGATCAGAATCTATGTCCTGGAAAGTCATCCAAGCTTTTAAATTTGATTTATATAAAACCGGAAGAGTGCGAATATTTTTGAAACATCCTTCGTCGCTTCTCCTTTCCAGTAATATTTGTCTCTAAGAGCACAGTAAGTCAATCTTTGCTCCGCTTACCTCTAAAACAAGGATCGTTTTTAAAAGCCATGGTTTTATCCGGTATCAATTTAAATATAATATTAGAACATAACATTTGTATTGTTTTTAAGTTATAAATATTTGCAGGGTAATTCATATTTATTATGTATTGTAATACAAAAACGCTTAATAAATTAAAAAACTAAAATTTAATACACTCGAGTAAAGGAGACGAGACAAAATACATAAACGAAAAAGTTCGTTCGTTATAACCAATACAAAATACAAGTGTTTTATTAATTTGAACAGAAATGTTGTTCATTATATCGTTATAACGAGGTTCGTTATATTGAGGGTAATTTTTATTATGTTATATAGGAAAAAAATTGGGACCGATAGAATTGAGCGTCATAAAGAGGTTTTCGTTTTATCCGCGGATTTTATAACCAGGTTTTACTGTTTTTTTCAGATGCATTAAGATGGTTCCAACTGTAGAAGCGGTTAAACCTACAACCTATACCTAAAATAAATTCCAGAATTGCGGATTCGATTTCGATGTAATCTATGAAAAACAGGATTGTTCCAAGCTGAGGAACCCGTAGATAAAATATCTTCTAAGTTTACTGGTAAAATTTATTTAATTTTAGCACTAAACTTAGAAAATATTTTACATTATTGATAACAAGATTCAGATTTTTCATCAGGTAAAGATGAAGTTGAAGAAATAAAGCTACAAAACGATGACCTATAGTTTATGCTAGTGTAAAAAACATCTTCACTTTAATATTAAAAATTTAGATTTTTATCGATCGAGAAATTACGTCAAACGATGAGTTTTTTATTTTTACGCCGCAATGACGAATAAATTTGCAATGTGTCCAAGAAAGTGGTCATTAATTTATTATAATATGCAGCGAGCGATAAAAAATTTATTAATTAATTTTACAGATACAAACAATATAAGTATAGTTTAGTAAGCAAATTATATAAAACCATGCATTAAGAACTTTTTTAATTAATAAGTAGGGATGTACACATTTACCTAACTAATACCTATTGTGGTTCTCTTCTCGCCACTCACCAATAATAACAAAGACAATAAAAATGGCACTGCAGTTCCAATTTGGTATTCTGCGTCTCGCTTATATTTTAACGAGATCTTGTTTGTGTGTCCTAAGTTGATTCTTGTATTTTCTACGAATTTGTTATTTTATACCATGAAATCGGTGTTATGCGACATTTTTTTGAGTATTTGACGTTAGGCTTTGTAAATATTTTGATCGTGTCACTAAATTAATTTTTTTGGAATATTAACTCTTTATTGATTATTATTCATATAATTTAGAAATATCCTGTTTTTTGGAAATGTCCCTTAGCTCATTTGATGGTTTTTTCTGTCTGGATGTCCTCTTATCGTGTAATTTTCACATAGTGGCTTATTTTACACAATTTTTTTTTTGACCAGAAATTTGGAGAGTACTGCGGTTTTTATACCCGGCATTTACATATATTGAAATATTATCTTCTGCAAACTACTTACAAATGAAAAAAAAAATGGAAATGATTTTCCTCAATTTTTTTGAGTTTATTTTGTAGTTTTCACTCAAAATTCTTATAAGAATTTTTTTTAACAGTGTATAGCTATACTAATACAGGCTTATTTTTGTTATTTTGGATAATAAAAGATACTTCACTGCCATGCTTAAAGCGAGAAATAATGATGCACTATGCGATTTAACACTCGCCCTCGTTTTTTGTTTGTTTTTCGCCTTGTATAGTTAGAAGTGATTAGAAGTAGAGCGAGCAATAAAGAATATTTAACCGTTTGAGTTCCAAGCAATATGGATCGCGCTGTGGTAATTTTATGTCGAGAAAATAAAATAATTAAATGTGACGGAGCGATGAGAAAAAGACGAGAATCGCGTTACCTAACAAATACAAGAAGCGATGGAGTTTATTTTTGTTGTTGGTTTTACGTTGTTTGCGTTTTACCTCCTCAAATGGTTAAGACATTTTGCCATGTATTTGAAGGAAAATGATATTCATTCATTCTTCATTCACTTCTTTATTGTATCATCTGCAATAGAATAGCCAAGCTGAGGATTCGGTCAAGACGTTTAAAGCTGCTTTAAAAAAATGTATGAAGAGGAGATAACGGATCTTGTTAATTAAAAATATTTGGTACAAAGGTTTCATTGTATTTGTCGAAATACTTTAAGCACCTCAATAGGAAAAGACGTGATGTTCGAAAAGCGATTTAACTAAGCTGATGTACGTTGCGGCTTCTAGCAATAATATGATTAAAGCCAAAAGTGTTGATAAAGTAGCTGTTACATCGCTTAAATAAGAAGAAATGCTAAAGCTTAACGGAAGTGGCGAATAGAAGTGTTCTGTTGTGTAATACATTCGCTATAAAGGTTAAAAATCATCCGTAGCATGAAAATAAATCGGGAGAAAGAAAAAATAGCATAAAAAATGTGATGGACCATCAACAAAATTAAGTTCACAAATAAGGCAGTCTGATATAAATAACTAGAGAGATTCTGATCGGTGAAATGTATAATTTACTTTATTTAGATATTTATATTTTGATTTGTAGAAATATACTGTGATATGTAGAGTAGCCATTAAGCTAACCTAACTAAATCTTGCATCTCTGACCTTGCAATCCTTGTTAACCGTAAAATTACATTAAAAATTGAGAAAAAATTGATAACCATGTAAATTACCCTTCAAAAACAGAAAAATCGGCCTTTCAATTCGCACGTTAGCCATCACAGACGACGTCACGACGAACAAACGAAATATAGTTGTATTATTCAAAACTATTTTTCATAACAATATTCATCAGAGTTAAACATTTATGTTAATCATATTTTCGCATTCCGACCTCATAAATCATTGAATGAAACACAAAAATTAACTATAATTTATGTTATAAAATTGTTGAAGAAAAAAAAATTGCCACTAACATTTATATCATATTTTGGTTGCACAATAAACACAAATTTATTTTGACACCATTCTCGATTACAATGGTACGGTTGGATTTATCAAACAGATCAATTGTGTTCAAATTAAGTGGAAATGGGTAGTCCTGTCCTTTCTACACCTCAGTAGCAGTATTCTAGCTTTTCCTAAGAACAGTAAATGTTGAAACATATTAACCATAACCAGAAAAATGCAAATTAGACAAAAATGCTATGAAAGTAGTTTTCCCAATTTGCTATTCACAGGAAAAAATCGTATCACAGTAAGGTTTTAAACTTTAAACAAATTTTGGGAGCTTTCATAATCATTTCGAGTTCATTGTCAAAAGGTAATTATGTTCAAAATCTGTTCTTTATATAAAATTTAAAATGACATCATTGTCAATATTCGTCTAAATACTTTTTACAGTGAGGGAAAAAAATATATTAGTAAATTTTCTATAAAAATGTTTTTTCATTACACTGCGGTTCACTTGATTAGTAACAGTCTTAAAATATTAGATAAAAGACAAGTCAAACGATATTTTAATCGCAATCTTAATTTTTTAATGTTACGCTTAAAATTGTTTTTATTTTTTGTATGTTCCTACTAAAGAGTGCGCGTCCGAATTAAGTTATAAATATTTTTCAGCACCAATATTTGACGTGGAAATTTTTCCATTACGAATTTTTGAAATTTTTTCTGGCATAGTTTTAATTTTAATTTAAAAATCGAGATTGCTATAATTTTAAGATTCAAGATTATGTTATAAGTTAATTTGGGTGGATTTTGTGTGAAATAGTCCTAAAAAGGAAAAAAAAAATGAATTTATTTAGGACAATTGGAAACGTGTCCCAATCCTGAAAATATTTAGATAAGCGGGAAAAATGGACGATTCGACCGATTTTACGTAAGACCAAGCTTTTGAGGCAATAAAAATAGAAAAGCACTTTATTTCTAATAAAATTGACACATTAGTGTGTTTATAACAGCTAAATCTTTACACTAAATTTTCTGAGAAAATCATAAAATTCTAGGATTTCCCTAGAAAATTTAGGAAAACTGTACAAATGATTTATAAATGATCAATGTCAGTAGGTTGCCTTAAGCACTCATCTTAATTTTGTCAAAGTGAGCTTTTTTCGGTTTCATATAATCTAGTAAAACCTCAACTTACAAGTCGTTTTGATGTTAGGTTCCTAGGATTTTTAAAGAAAATTTATGGAAACCGTACAAATGATTTATTGAGGATTTGCGTCAATTTGGCTGTCCTAAATACCATAAATTTTGACAAAATTGAGATGTTTTTCAGTTTATGCGACCTAAAATTATAAATTGCTGTAACGTTGAGTTCCTAGGACTTTCACATAAAATTTAGGAAACCATACAAATAATTTATAGATGATCATTATTAATTTCACTGGTCTGAACACCCTAAAACTTCAAATTTTACCAAAAATTTCGGTTTGATGTGGCCTAGTAGAACCTCAAATGAAATTTTTTACAACAATCCGACTTATGGTTCAGATTTTGGATTTTTGACCTGTCTCTCCATATAATACCTATGAGTCACCTATGGTATTACTATGGTAGGAGCAAGATGCGTAGTCATATCGATCTAAAATCTACAATTGAAGGTAGACCAGTCTCCTGCTTTCATGTCAATCCGACTTCTGGTGCGGATTTTTGCTGTGCAACCACCATTCCCATAGTACCAATCACTTTTTGTCGACCTTTTGGGCAGTTACTGCAAATGAACCAGAAGTCCGATTGACATGATCGTGTATCCTTCATTATTTTATATTTTTTTCTTCACAAAAACAACGAGCAATATGTTATTTACAAAGGAACCTCACGTAGGTTAAACAAAGAGGATATATCGAAATCGTTAAAAATTGAAGATGTCAAAGGTGCAAGTCTTTCACGAGTGTTTTTTAAAACAACAGCTCACAATGCGGGACGACCTGGTGAGCACTCTCGATTTTTTCCAAAACGACGACGACCTCTGCCGGTTATTCAACACCAGTTTGGATGGATATAATGCCCATTACGGCAACTGTACCGGCAGTAAGTAGTCATTTATTTTTATCATGAGCTTAATTAAATTAATTTATTTGTATTTATCTGATATAGGAGGTCAAAAAAGACCGGCATTAAGATATATTGGAAACTGGATTGGTAAAGTTAAAATTTTTAAAATATATGTTAAATTTATTAATTTATTTTGATTTTTAGAGGGTGTTTATCAGGTCGGGGAAGATGGTAAATAAATTGAACCAGCGACATCCCACCAACAAATATAATAACCTAGGTTAGGTTAGGTTTGGTTTCAACGATCTTTTTTTTGTTTTTTTTTTCAGAACCGGACACCGAGGAGTTGTCACCAGACTCGAGTGATGATGAATTTCTAGGATGGGCACCAAGCGACGGTAAGTTAACTTCTTCTCCGTAGAAGACGAAGAACAAGGAGTTATTAGAACAAGAAATAAGAAAAATTACATTTATTAAAACGATCTTTTTTGGTTTTTTCAGACGGTTAATCGTTTTCGACCGGCCGTTACGCCGAGGGCTTAAAATTTGCTAATGCCGTGCGGGGTAAGTTCATTTTTAAAATATAATTTTATAAGGTTTTTTATTTTAATTATATTTCGCAGATGCTCTACAAGTGCGCTGGGGAGGAGGCAACGCCAGCAACAGCCAACTGCTTGGCTTTATGGTTAAAGTCTTCAAAGATAACAATTTTAATAATCTTGAAGAATTTTGTAAAGTCGTAGTGTGTTACGAATCGCACAGAGATAATCGAAGTTGTTCTGAACTAGTAATTGATGTAAGAAACAAATCTTATTTATCCGCATGCTCGGAAATCTCTGAGATTTTTGTTATTCGAGACAAAACATCATTGAGTGTAATACGAAAAATCAACGAAATCTAATTGCGAACCGACTTAGATATTTCCAAATATTTAAGAATTTTCGTATTACACTCAATGTTGTTTCTTACATCAATTACTAGTTCAGAACCACTTCGATCATCTCTGTGCGATTCGTGGTGCGTTTTGTTGTAAAAAATTTCATTTTATAAAATTCACTCAAAACTTTTCACAAAACTAAAATGTTTGCTACTTATGTGTAAAAATATTTGTGTTTGGTGGTTTTCGAACCCAGTACCCCACGGTCCAAGTGACGCAGCTTTAACCACTACACCACTTGTTTGGTGCCAAAAAACTAATATTTTGCCAGGAGTTTTGGGATTCGTTTTAACAAAATATCTCGACAAATCGATTTATTATATAATTCGTGATATCGTTATTGTTGTTTTTTAGGACAAGTTTTATCTACATTATAAGTTAACCAAAACACTTATTATCGCGACTTATATCCTAGAGTTCAATTTGCTTACAATAAACAGCTTCTAACCATATTCGTTCATTAAACAAGTACATACGATAATGTTGATCCGATAAAAATTTTACGTGCCAATGTATAAAAAATTATTTTATAGAACTGTGATAATTAGTGTGTTTAGTATTTTCAGTGTTTTACAAAATTATTACAAAACACATTTATCACACCATTCGAACCCAGCCTAAGTATTTATTTACATTTTGATGCGAAAACGGAAATGTTCCTAATCATGTGAACCGTAGTGTATATACATTTCTATTCGTATTTTAAGTGCCGACTATCGATATTAAAGACCAGAATACACTATACATATAATGTTTGGTTTCAGTTTGGTTTTCTTACCAGGCTGCTCATATTGGTGTTCAAAAAGGTGTTCAAAAACGGGTTCTTTTTTTTCTCTTGCTCTTTTACCACCATATTGCGAACGCTGCAATAAACTTAAATTAGTGACTTTAATAAATCGTAGGTACCAACTGATTGTAGGCTTTTTTGGTAATGTACTGCTGATCACATCGGTTCTCCCTTTATTCTTGAAAATATCAGGATTAATGTGCCTTTAGCGAAAACCGCAATAACGCACACTCTCTTTAGCGTAAAGCTATAGAATAAAAAAATCGCCAATAAATGTTATATCGAAGGTATTCTCCTCAGTCTATGTAATACCATCTTCGGATATTACAAAAAAAATCGATACATATCTGAGAGCGCGAGTATTGTTACATATAATCGGTAATGTGCAAAATATGTAAATATGAATTTTGTACTCTCGACATATTTGCTAATCTGTACTCGAACCCTACAGTTCCCTACAGATCCGAATCGTAGCCAATACTGCTGGCATCGCCACGTGTTTATTACATGAACTCGTTAAGCAATATGGCGTATCATACTTACGTCACATAGTTGTCAGTTTTATAGCAAAATTAATACTTTTACTTGTACATTTCGCCGTGCACATTATAATTTTTTTTATCTCCATGTAAACAATTAAGTACATAATTTTATTTTTCAATACACCAATTAAAACCAATAAGCAAATTGAAAACTTTCTATAATTTATTGTTTATTATAACAACCCTTTTTCTCCGTTTTCTTATTTGTACTTAAGTTTAATATCGAAATGATTTTATTTAAATTGATCATGCATAAATTTTAGTTTCGTTTTTTCCTTTGTAATGAACAATTATATCATATTCATATATGTAAAACATTAACATGTTCGATATCAGTGGATTATATGATTACGTTTGTAAATTATAGAATTGTTGTATAATATGTTTGTTATAAATAAAACTACATCTACAACATGTTTTTCAGTTTTTAATTAAAAATAAAAAAAATAAATTACCAAATAATTATTACCTACATATTGCTGGTAATACAACCTATTATATGTTGCAATTACACATTTTTAAATATATGTAAAACATTTTTCGTTTGAGAAATATTGTTTCATTTTAGAACTATGTAAAATAATCGGGTAATTATAGCATTGGTTGGTTAATTATTAAAAAAATATTTCTATTTTGCTCAGCATTCGATACACAATTGGGTTTTTTTTAATTAAAAATCAACCAATATACACCATAATGTATCTGCGAGAACAATGTGGAGCCTATATATAATATACAGAATTCATCGCACAAAAATATCTCGCGTAACAACCAAAAATATTATAATATTTTTGCATAAATTAACGATTAAATGGCACACATAATAAACAAAACAACAACAAAAATGTTTAGCCCGGAAAGAAAACAAAGAAATGAGATGAATGTGTCTGATGTAAAAAAAACCGAAATATTTACCGCACAGATTGATCAATTGTTTTGAGTTTTTTGCTTTTTAAGAAATCAAAAAGCATGCTAAGTAAAATTACTCCATCAATAATATTTAAAATGTAATTAGAGTATATAATAAACACTTTGCGCGCACCTTACAAAATCGTATACAACTTCACGCTGTTTTTTTAGGTGTTGTTGTTGTTACATAATTTTGCACCAAAAGTTATTAAATCACCGTGTCAGTTGGTATTTTTTTTTTTTTTTGGAAAGCAATTAATTTTACGGTTTTTAGATTACCTAGTTATGTTCCGTTTTTATTTTTTCATTAAATGTTGTATACTCAAATATGGAACAGGTGAGTGATCACGAGTAAACGGAAATACAGCAGCAGCAACAACAACAATAAAAGTGAAATTAAATCGGTGGATAACCGTTATATTAGATTTGATTGATAATGTACGGGTTTGTTTCATTATTATCCAGCCTCATTTCGTCTTTCGTCGAAGATGTTGTGAAATTATTGGATTGCAAAAACATTTAAATATGCATGTAATTTTATGGCGAATTTATTTATTAATTAAAAATGAATTAATTTTGAGATAAAAATGTAGCGCATTGAATTGATTTTGGCTGCTTGGTAATGTTAATTCGTGCGTTAGTACGAACGGCGAGTTGACACCAGAGAAGTTGTCTACCAATTATTTTAATGGAAAACTATTGCAATTGGATTAAACTGTTAACTAAAGCCTATTAAAATCTATAGTGATTGTAAAATTTTTGCTTACAAAAATGTTAGATTGTAAGTTTGTTGAATTGCTAAAATTCAACCGGTGAGATACTGTTACAAACGTAAATTAGATTTGGGTGAAGTTGTTTTATTTTTTTAATGTTCTGGAGATTAAATCTATTTGAATCGATCATTAGAGCTGCTTATTTCAGTGCTAATTTACTTGTAACTTATATCATAAATAGATATTTTTTAATGATTATCATAAAACAATACTCGACTTAATGGTTTTAAATATTAGATAAGTGACGTACGTCGTACGACATATTTTGAAGCAATATATATTTTTCTGAAATATGGATTAAACTGGGCTTTTAATCTTTTCGATATTATCGCTAATAAATATGAGTTACGTTTTTTGTAAAGCAAGACTTACACGTACTAGGTTTATCAAAGGGACTCGTTGTATTTTGGCTACCGCATTTCATTCTAACGTATTTGGACGTACGAATACTTGAAGTGTATGTGATGGTGTAAATGGGTAGATTATTTAAGCTAGGAATTTTTTTCCTATTTGGAAAATAAAATAGTGTAAAAAAATATCTTTCCGTATCCAAAGTAGGTGCGGAAAGATAAACGTCAATAAATAGGAAAGAAAAATTCCTATAAGACACACCAGAATAAGCTTATACAAGAAAAATACAAAACTGCTATAAAAATTTAAAATTCTTTCCTATCCCTATAGGAAAAGCAGAATCGACCCGCTGATGTGAAATTGAAGTTTCAAATTTGTGAAATTTTGAAATACATACAGTGAAACTCTTGGTAAGCCGGATTACTATTTGCGACAATAATATGCTCGAGTTTGAGAAAATTCGAGAAATAGATGTGTAACAAATTAATCGAATTCTTCTTTTATTCAAAATACTTAAAATTAATAGCCAAATAAAAAAACAGACTCGTATTTTTTTTTTATTAAGTTTTGTGAGCTTGAGTTGTCCCGTTATACGGTTAGGAAATTGGTCAGTTTTTCCGATTTTTAATAAATTTTTTTTGGAGGTTATATTAAACTAGTATATTTCTGGTTCTACTGAAGGTATCGTTCAAAGTGGTATCACTTTAGAAAGACCTTAGATAGTGCGTAATTATTCAATAAACAATTTCATGAACGTACCGTTATTTTAAGAGTTTTAGTGAAATGAATGTAGTCGAATGTTTTGGCCTGCAGAGGGCGCAGCTACCAATCCATAAAAAAGTTTGACCTACCGTTCCAAAGGTGAATTAGGCTCCACCTTTCTACTAATATATATTTTGTTATACATATACATAGTATATATCAATAGAAAGGCAGAATCTTCATCTTTCGAACAGTGGCTCAGACTTCTTTATGGGTTCGTAGCTGCGCCCCCTACAGATCAAAACTCTTACTAAAACTCTTAAAATATTGGTACTTTCATAAAATTGTTTATTGAATAATTTAACACTATCTAAGGTCTTTCTAAAGTGATACCACTTTTAACCCTAGAAAGGAAACGCGGGGGGAAAAACACCCCAGACCAGATTAAATCTCGCGGCAAACACAAATGGCCATAACTATAATTCAGTTTCATCATCTGAGAGTAGAGGGAGCACACTCGCAGCATCAGTAGCACGTGGAAGCTGGAGAAGTAAACATTTGAAGTGCGTCTGGGGTGTTTTTTCACCCTGCGTTTCCGTTTGTGTATATTTTTCATCATCTTAAAGTTTTTTTATTTTCGTGTTTTTTACACTTTTTGGGGCAGTAATGAATATATAGTGGTCCACTATATATATTTACATATATCTACTCGCGTGTGTATACCATAATCTCACTTTAGTATTCACTGTTTCAAGATTCGAAAAATGGCTAGGCGGTACAATTTAAGACCTTTGAACGCTGTAGTTCAGTTTATTAATCAGGAGAAAGATCACATTGAAAATGTGGAAAATCTAAGTGATGAGGAAAATCTAACGGAAGAGGGGAGTGAAATTGAGGTATGTAAATCATATTTTTCGGTAAATTTCGGTGCGAGAAAATGTATTTCTTAGTTATTTATTGTGGTTTTTAGTCGGAGGAGGCAGATCAGATGATGATGGCTCGAGTACAGCTCCAGCATTGAAGAAACTACGTAATACAGAGAGGAGAGAAAGTAAGGGAAGAGGATGGGGAAGAGGCAGCAGTGGTAGTAATCGTAGACGACGACGTATTGTTGTGGGTAAAAATGGGCATAAGTGGTACAGAACTCCACGTGAAAGACTGTCAAATAGAGACCACATAGTCACGAATTTTGCCACTCTATTTGAACCTGCAAAAGAGGTCAAATCTCCTTATGAAAGTTGGAGTTTATATTTTGACGAAGCCATGCTGTGGAAAATTCTCTGGCATACTAATGAAGAAATCGACCGTTATACCGAGGATCGAAAAATAAACAGGCAGTTGGATAATACATATAAACATGTCGACGTAATTGAATTGAAGGCTTTCGTTTTCGTTGGTTTATTGTATTTTGTGGTCTTCAAAAAACAAATATGACCAATATTCACGATCTATGGGATCTAAAAGTCGGTTGCATAAGATACCGTGCTGTCAAGTCCCTAAAAAGATTTCAAGCCTTTCTACAATCCCTGAGATTTGATGATAAGAACACTCGAGCAATTCGTCGTGTTGAGGATAAATTCGCCTCCATAAGACAAATTTGGGACTCATTCATTGAAAAATGCGGGACTCTATACAGCCCCGGAAAGCACCGTACCATTGACAAACAAGTGTTATCTTTTCGTGGGCGCTGCCCTTTTAAGGTTTATAACGGTCAAAAACCAGATAAATATGGTCTAAAATGTGTAAATTTGAATGACTCTCAAACATTCTATTTAGTCAACGCAATTCCATATGTCGGTAAAGTGGTTTTGGAGGACAAAACAGAAAAAGTGCCATCCTATTATGTTAGAAATTTGAGTGAGCCAATTTATGGAAGTTCCAGAAATATAACCTGCGATAACTGGTTTTCTACAACAGACATTTTCGATACAATGTTGGAAAAGAACCTCACAATGGTTGGAACACTAAAAAAAATAAACCGCAAATACCTTTGTCTTTCAAGACTGCTGGTGAGCCAGGAAGTTCAAAATTCGCTTTTGACCTAACGAAAACTCTGATTTTCTACACTCCTAAGACGAATAAAGTGGTCCTTGTTTTATCAACGTTCCATAAATAAATAAAATAACAAATTAAAGTTATGTGTGAATTAGTTAATAAATAAATGAAAATAAAAGCTTTAACAGAAAAAATATCAGAATTGTTTACTGCAATTTTTCGATCAAAATAAGGTGTATTTTATCATCTGTGCCAATAACAAACCACTTTCAGAGATTAGGGCAAGATATCCTAGCGGAGACAATGTAACCTTGTTAATAGCAGTTTTTCAATTGCGTGCACCAATCTCTGGAAGTGGCTTGTTATTGGCCCAGATGATAAAATACTCAAAATTAAAATTTACATTGGAAAATTGCATTAATCAGGTTATATTTTCTTCGCTAGGAAAAACTTTATACTGGAAAATGTTCTCCTCTATAGATACTCCAATCCGATCTATATAGTGGTATCTTGCCCTAATCTCTGGAGGTGGCTTGGTATTGGCTGAGATTGATAAAATACTCAATATTTTGAGTGAAAAATTCGAATAAACATATTTGATAGTTTTTTTGTTAAAGCTTTAATTTTATTTTTTTGTTAACTTTTTCTTTAAGTTATTATAGTCGGGTAAATCATTTACAATGGTAAAAATTGGATTTAGAACAGAATATTCGATCAGTTTGCCATAGAGTTTTTGAAAAATAAATTAATTTACCGAAAAATTTACTAAAAATTGACTTTTACCCGACTATTGGCCCGCAGCCATTGTGCATTATTTTTAATTTATAATTAAAGTGATAGAAAAAAGAAATAACGATAATATATAATGTAAATTGGTGATAGCGTTTGTTGGATATTGTTGAGATTGTGGAATACAGTTTAGTATTTTTCAATCTGTTAATTTAAAAGATCGTAAAACGAGTGATCGTGCTAAAAAAAATGGTATAAATGGCTAGGGCTGATGCTCCAGTTAGGATTCAGATAGAGGACACTTTTGTAAATAATAAAGTCGAGCATGAAGAAAATACAGATGAAATTCCTAAGGTAATAATTATTATGATTTCATTGCCACTAGAAAAATCTGTTATCACAAATTTGTTTGTATGAAGAACAATTAATTAAAAGAACTAGACAGTTTACTGGTAAAGTTTGACTTCAATCTAAACAGAAAAGAATGGCTGGCGATTCGTATTTAGGGTACACCTTTAATCAAGGTAAAATAAAGCAAAATATGATGCGTTGCGGTAGATCGTTGGGACCTTATTGTCGAAATCGCCATTATTGTCGAAAAGACACTATAAAGAAATATTTAATTGAGTCATTTAAAACCAAAACTTATGTCTTTGAAGCCTATAGAAAGAAATGTGCCAATGACAAAGAGGATCCTGTATCAATTTTCACTTTTCTGACTTTGTTTGATGAAGAAAAACTGTCCATTTACATGCCACGAAAGGACCAACGTGACATACTTATGTGTGAGTTATAAAACAGGCCAAATTATCGAAGAAATGTACCAAGAACACTCTAATAATGAGAAATGCGCCAAACAAGAAAAAGAAGCGGATAAACTAGCAGCTGAGCAGAAAGAGCAGCACACGTTTACAATGGATGTTCAAGCAATAAAAATGTGCCCACACTTGAACGCTTCGGCTATATATTACAAGCAGAGACTTCAAGTCCACAATTTCTTTGTTTTCAATTTAACCAGTCATCAATGTACTAACTACCGGTGGAATGAAAGTGAAGGCGATTTAAGTGCCTTCTTATTTGTTTCATGTATTATTCAACACTTGACCAGATATTGCCTGGCTGATGATTTGCCGATTGTTATATTTTCCGATGGATGTGGTTACTAAAACCGAAATCAGTATCTATCTAATGCACTTTCAATTTTTTCTATTGTTAATAACAAGTCTGTTGAACAAAAGTACTTGGAAAGAGGCCACACGCAAATGGAAGTGGATAGCGTTCACGCAAAAAATACCTTACGATTATGTCAATGTAACAAAAGAAGCACGGAAATTTCAGTCAACGGAGAAGTCATTAGTCAGCCTTACGATGTAGAATATCTTTACACACGACCTTTTTTTATAATTACACTTGGTTGCAGAAATGGTGAAAAGACTGTTTCCAACCTACAAGCATTGCTTTAGCTTCCTAATGGCTCAGCACAATTCAAAACACATTTCGATGATGATTACACTGATTTGCCCGTTCGTATTAAACCTTACAAACAATTTGAATTGCTGAAACTGCATCCGAAACGTTTATATATTAAGCAAACAAAATGGAATCATTTGCAGGAACTAAAAAAAGTTATGCCTGTTGAATTTCATTCATTCTACTCGTATAATGAAATTCCGTGCAGTTCTTAATAAATTATACAATTTTCTTCAAACTACCATAGGTAAAACTAAACTGCTATGTCGCTTTATTACTATATCTTAATTAACTCTATCCCACATATTTAAAAAAATATATATTATTTCATTTACTGAATTATGTATTATTTAATCAAATGTGATATTTTGTTTTTTTTTGAAATATATTAAGTTTAAGGATAATAAAGTTTTTTGTTTCCCCTGAAAAATTTTGAATTTGTGGATAGCGCTTATTTAAGATAAGCCATCGATATTATCTTTTTCAAGTTTGTTATGTAAATTATGGTTTTATTTAACTCTAAACCTCTTAACAAGAGACTGAGAGTCTCTATTTGTTTTAATTGTCGTATACATTTCTGACACAATTTTCTTTGCGCATGAAAGTTCTCTCTAATCTCAATTTAACGATAATTTTACAAATCCCGTTACTTTTTGAATGTTTTGATTTTTTTTTACATAAAGTCTTAAACAGAGCCTGTAAGTCTCTATGCTAATTAATAAAAAATAATATAAATTATTTCCGAAGCTTCTGAAGTTGAGGATGAAATAGACCAGTCTGATACTGAAGATGAAATATCAGTTCCTGCTCCAAATTTTATAGGTAGATAGTTCAATACGGAATAAGATTAAGTTTGTTGAGGCGAGAACAGGTGGTCATAACATCATACGTGGATCTGTAGAGAAGATGGTCCTTCCACTCGGATAGAACATTGGAAATCCAGTGAGTTATTAAAAATTATTTATAACTGATTCAGTTTGCAATAAAATACACCAACGCAGAAGCAAATAAAATGTTCGGTGTTAGTAAAAAATGGTAGAACTTGGATGAGAATGAATTGTATGCATTTATGGGTCTGTTGCTGGACATTTAAAATGGAACAACAAAAATTACAGAAGTTTTTTGGATCTGTTGTATGAATCGCCAATTTTTAAAGCCTCGTTTGGAAAGTCTTTCTCGTTTTGAGCATATATGGAGCTTCTTACGCTTCGATGACAAATCAACAAGAAGTGAAAAATGCCGAAATAAAAATCTGGGAAAGTATTACATACCAACAGAAAATTTGACACTTGATGAACAACTGACGCCTTGCAGAGCTCCTTGCTCATTTACTCAATACATCAAGCATTTATTCAATACACCCCCAAGTAAACCGGATAAGCACGGCATACAAATTAGGTGAATTTGCGATTCCAAAACTGCATATCCACTAGTGGGCATACCATATACAGGCAAGGAAGGCAATACCAGAGCGGTTGGTTTAGCGCAAAATATTTGTTGATCGTTTGTGCACGCCATTTTTTCGAACAAATCTGAATATTACACTGGATAACTGCTTTACCAGTATTGAATTGACAGAAAGCTTATTATCGAATGGATTGACGTTGGTTGGATCATTGCGAAAAAACAAAAGATGCATTCGTCTAGAATTTTTACCAAATAAAGCGAGAGAAAAAGGATCAGCACTACATATTTGGAATCAAAAAGGCCTGGGAAGGCTGTTTTATTTTTATCATCTATGCACCACAATCCGAAATTATAGTTGAAAGCGATAAAAAACCAATATCAGCCATAAATGAATATTATAGTGAAACAAAGCGTGGTGTCGATACCCTTGATCAGATGGTTCATGAATACATGATAAAGAGAAATACGAACCGATGGCCTTTTTCATTTTTAATGATTCTTCTATATATGTATCAAATATCGCAGCATGCGTTATAAGTGTGGTGCAAAAAATTTCCTTCCTGGAGTTCAAAGAACACAAATAAGAGAAATTTGTTTCTAAAGGCTCTTGGTGAGGAATTAATCATACCATTGATAAAAAAACCAAGCAATATTGAAAGTATTGAGACAAATACAAGATATCGGCGACGAAGTTGCGGGTCCAAGTTCGTCAAAAGATACTGCCAAGCATCAGAGATGCCACTTATGTGTCCATATGCAAAATCAAGAATGCAAAAATAATCTTGTGTAACCTATCAAAAGAGTGTATGCAATCAGCATTCAACATCAACTCGTCAATGTGTTCAATGCAGCGATAAATTAATTATCCTAAATGTACTTGGAAAAAGTTTTTTTAGTTTTCTTATTTTTTAATAAATGAATTACTTTAAAAAACCTAATATTTATTGGCAGTTATTATAATATAGAGACTGAGAAGCTCTTGTTAAGAAGGTTTTTATAAAATATGTTAAGAGGTTTAGGGTTAATATCGCTCATTTGCTGCAATAGTGACACAACTCAAAATTCACTCATTTCTAAGATATTCGAATCAAACGATTCCCAATAGTTCATATTTTTATTATTTAGACTGTGTCCGAATTGGGTGATAAATATTTTTTAGTACTTAATTTGTGAAAATACCGAACGCACTCGACTTATCACAGTCGTTAGGTATAATAATTTTTGACAGTTGCGTGGTAATTTAATCGGAGAAAAATTGTCGTAAGCACTTTTTAACAGATTATTATGATTAGAAACTGATTAAAGTGAATGATCTGGACTCAAGGATGTAATACTAAACAGCAATATTGTATTTTGCTTTATAAAATTAATTTAATACAAAGTTAAAATAAAATAAATAAAATTGTGTTTTTTATTTAAATATTTTTCTTATTTATAGAGTTATCTTAAATTTATAAATCAAAACAACCATAATTTTTTACTGAAAACTACATTAAATGGCCGGAATTTTAATAAAAAAAATTATCACACAATTCGGGCAGCAAAAAGACAAAAATTTCACAATATTCCATAAAAAGAATCACTCAATTCGCGAAACAAATTAACATTTTAAGATATTGGAAACTATGCTAAGAAAATTTGCATAATACTAAAGAATTATAAAAACTATGATCCGATTGAGGATGTAGGAACAGAAACAATTTATTTTACTAATCAGAATGTATTTTTATTTACATTTGAAAAATGCCGTTTTTACAAACAATTTTGAGTGATATTTTTAAATCGCTCTACTGTAAATTTTGAGTTGTCACTGTTGCAGCAAATGAGCGATATAATGATGATTTTTAATTAATTTTTCACTAATTTTCATTTATAAAATATTAACAGTGTAAATCACTAATCCTAAAACAATTCAATATGGCGGCTATTGGAATCGTTTTGAATCCATTATACAAATTCTGCTTCCGCTATGTTTTCCAATTGCAACCGTATATACGTGTTATTTTTGGTTACAAATTTTACGGGCTCGATGAAAGCAAAATTTTAAGTATAAAGGCTTTAATTTTATTAAAACTAATTATTTGAAGGCACTTTTTAACAATATCAAATTTTATAATACTAAGATTATTAGAGAAAACATTTGTAAACAGAAGGTTTTATGTTGAAACTTTCAGCTTACGAGCTCCGCATTCCAATGCGAGTTCATACACGGTTTTAATTTTCAAAGCTTTATATAAAACGGTAGCATTACATAACGATAATTAAGTACTTTAACATAATTTAATTAGGTGAGTAAAATTAATTTTATGAACTCGAACAAGTTTAACGTTTTTCTTATATCATACCCAATTTTAACTCGTAATAACATAACAATAAAATAATAGTTTTCATCTATTGTATTGTACCGTAAATAATGTTAGATATAATAATGAACTAATAACGAAGAAGGAAAGCTTTAATATTATGTATAAAAGTTTATGGTTGAAAAACGAAAATATTATGGCACGTTCTTAATATACAATGGAGGAATAATTTGTAATGTACCATAAAAGGTACGATTTGAAAATGGTAATCGATAACGAATTTATGCCGTTAATTTATACGTTAAACTTTTTTTGTAACTACATATTCATATATAAATTACCAAATTGCCGACTCATAGATTAAAGGTCAATGTTGGATTAATACATATTATTTTATACTGCAATCTAAATCTTTTATAAACATAAATGAGAAATGAATTACCTTGAGTTAATATGGATATATATAGAGACACACCTAATCTGTTTAGAAATAATTATAACTACGATTGGTGTGCACTCAAGATTGCGGTGGCAATATGAATTTTATTATGCTATAACAAGGTGTTATAACAGCCATTTTGGAAACCATTTTTATAGTTCAATGTCTCGATGTACCTATATATACATACACGTAATTTCGCTATTTTCTTATTATATTGCTATGTATGTGAAAAACAAGTGAAAATCACAATAAACAAAACAAAAACTTTTTCTTTTTTTATAATATTAAAAAATAAACATGTTGTAACGCTTGTTTCATGTGATATTGTCGCACATATGCGTGTCTTAATAATCTTAATTAGTTGTTCTGTTAATAGGCGAGCACATAAGCATTAAAAAAAAAACAAGAAGACCCCTTCTTTCACTTTTTTTTTACCTATATACCACAATCAAACAATCAAGAAACAAAGAGAGATACATGAACTTCACATCGGTTTCCAAGACATTGAAAGAGAGAAGATGAAAGTAGTTTTTGTTTTGTTAAAAGTTTTCTTTTTTAATTTTTTTTGTAAAGAAATTATTCATGATTTAATTGAGCTCATCGTAATATTATAGTAAAGAAAAAGAGTTAAATTCAAGATGAAGGTCGTGTGGTTGGGAATATACTATTATTTCGCACAAACATTTAAACGTTGCTATAACAATTTTTTTTATGTAATACACAATCACCTAAACTAAATTCCAACCTATAACCTTTGAAGAACTAACTGAGATTTTAATCATAATTCGGAATTGCATATTTTTAAATGTCCTTCCTTAAAATTTTCACTCGCCGCACATATTTCAGAGCGAAATAAAGTTTTTTAAAAGTAAAACTGAAAATTAAGACAATCACCTTGGACTTTTTTTTGTATTAAAGTATTTTCGCGCTATGTACGAGTTTATTGTTTCCCGTATACGTGTCTGTACCAATAAATACATTCATGTAATACATATATAAAAAAAAGGGTGGAGTCGCCAATTTTTATTTTTAAATATTTTCGAGAATGCCAAAAAATTACATAAATAAATTAATATCGTGTTATATTTCCATTTTGCTAATTCGCTAAATTATAAATAAATCAACCTTCGAAAAATCAAATACGACAATTATCCTTTCACAAACATTGACCAATATGCCGATTATAAACGCTGTCACCCAAATCTAGATGTCACTCTTAATTTACCCCATATTAAATTAACATGAAACTGGTTTTTCATGTGCAACAAACTGTATCATCATAATCGTAAAGTGAAAATTTGATGAATTTACGATTTAAACATTATATTTGGTTTGTCATTTTATTGCTCCACACACTAGTATTACTATTATTATTATAGTTAATTTAAATAATCATAATTATAATCAAAAATAATAGTTTATTATTGTACATAAATCGTGCACAAATAGTTCGTTTCCATTCTCCATGACTCGATCTTTAAATATATATATATATATATATATATATATATATATATATATATATATATATATATATATATATATATATATATATATATATATGTATATCCGAGTATGTATGTAAAATATATATATAATTTTGCAAAAGTAGTTTTACATTATTACGATTTCATTTGTGGGTGACTTTTTGTATATTTTGTTTTGTTCTAAACTTTAACATGAAATTGTGTAGTCAATAAATATCAAAACATATTATAAAATATAATATTTAGTTACATGTTTTGTAACAATATTCATTCATTTGTGAGAAGGGGTCTAACATAATTTTTCGGTGACAAAATTGTAATTATATTTCGTTATATTATATCTTTACATAATTTATTTTTGTGGGGAATTTTGCTTATTGAGAATTAGACCACCTCAAATTTGATTTTTCGTTTATTTCGTGATTGACGAAAAATTGTTTAATAATTTTAATTGATTAAATTGTATCGAAATGGCAACCGTAGTTTTATCGATATAAAAAAAAACCAATCAATTTAATAAATAGCAAATATAAATTAAATGTATTATGCAATACGTATATATAGTAGTGACATCTGAATGCAGTTTGAGAAAGCTTGTTTTACATGTTGTTTATGTTTAAACAATTAAAAAAAATATATTTTAATAAAGCTTTTTATTTCTTTTATTATATTATTTATATACATTTAATTGAAACTTTTGTGAAAGTTTTCTATATAACTACTCAAAAAATACAAAACAGCAACAAAGTATACATATACTCGTATAGCTGTATACTACATAATGTTAAATGATTGAGAATATGTTACTGGCCGCTGTTTTTTGTTGTTGTACATTGTGATAAGTGAAATTCAATTTAAAAAGAGTTTATCAGTTTCAAAACATTCTGCCGTTGTTTAATATACACCGGGCAGTATATATAGTATACAAAATGTATCCCTCAAAGACACAAAACGAAATTCATGAACATGATTGATTACATTGTAAGAAGTTACAAAATTTCAATTTGATTTATTATTTTAATATAAATGTGTATGAAGAGATGTTGAAAGCTACCTACATTCTGATTGCAAAAAAACCAAAACAAAACAAAATGAAACTAAACTAGTTTTCTAATCATTAATTTGCAATTTACAAAAAGACAAAATGTTATCTTTTAAATAGGTATTAAAGATTTACCGGGTCAAGGTCATAGTGATCCAAACCGAATTAACGATTTGGTATCTTAATTATAAAATCGTGATTTTGTACTCTTAAATAGAAATTTATTTAGCCCGCATTATTAAACCTACATCAAAAATTACTTTCAAAGTAAAAGTTATATAGTGGTGGTGGTGTAACCCTTTCCGATCAGTGATTAAATTTTTATACCGATATATCCTATTATGTAGTGGCACAGTATCATTGCAAAATTATACCGAAAAACGATTACCTTCCTACAAATATTTTTTAGTTTTGTTTGAGTATTTAAGGTAATTGGATAATCAGTTTTCATTTAGCTGATCTTTTACTATACTATGAAGGTGGCGGACGAATTAAGTAATTACTTAAGCAGATTAATTGAAAGTGAATGAGATCAAACTATAAAGATTAAGTTCCGTTACAAAATGAGCAAAAAAAAAAATTAAAATGAGATCAATTTTTTTAATACTTTCTTTTTAAGATTTTTTTGTTTTGTTTTTGCATACGAATGAGCGATCAATTTTGCGCGCATACTATGCAACTTTGTTTCCGTTCTTTTAGTTCATTATCTTACAATAAACCGTGAAGATTACTATGCGATCGTAAAAAATTATTTAGTTAAAAACGTAAATACCATTGATCTTTACCTCGGACGAGGAATGATCACATGTGATCTTCACATAACGTTTTGTTTTATTTTTTTAGAAAGTATTTTTTTTAATCGCGCTTTACAAACAATAACTCGATCTTTTCATATCAACTGATCATTTTTATGCGAATGTCAATTTTTACATACTTTAAGATTAAAAAAATTTCACTATGAAAAAAAATGTAATAATAATAACACTGATACGCACACTACATGAAAGATTTGGAGAAAAAAAATAATTTAAAATAACGGTAATTTTATTTCTAGAAACATATGGTCGGAAAGAAATCAATATATTTATATTTATACGATTAAATAAAAGTGAAAAGATGTCCGTTACACAATTATATTTATATATACTATAGTTTAGTAAACTAGTTATTATTTAGGTTTCTATCTCTTTTATTAAGTTCATATTTCATTAGAGACACAACAACAACATAATTGTCAGTCATCACATTATATTGAAGTAAAAAACAAAAAAACTAATTATTACGATTTTGTAAAATAATTAAAATAACACAATGTAACATTTACATTAACATTTATTTTTGTAACATAAAGGTTGAAAATATTCTGAAAATATCTATGTAATTAGAGTTTTAATGCCGTAAGGTATATAAAAATATAAAATAAAATTCGCTTAACTCTCGAGATCGATCTTGTGTATTGATTCTATATGGGTATTACATTTTCACCCGTGAAAGTATCCATATATAAAAAAAATATTTAATCAACTTTCTGATACTAATTAATTCATACACAAAATCCAATTATCTTATATTTTTTAAATTTTTTTTTTAAAACGGTTAATTAAATTTAATTTAGTTTGTCCTGATTAAAACTATGTATATTATGTAATGTAATCGTATATAGAAATTATTATGTAAATGCATTATTATATAACAAAATTAAGATATTTTCTAATTGTTGCTATTATGCATTAATTTTTGCGATAAACAAATAATCATAAATATACAATTTTCATTCATAAATGTTTTAATTAAATCGCGAGGTGAATGAAAAAGTATCAAGTGTCCCTGAATTAAAAACAAAATATTGCAATTCGTTTGTTATGTATTAATATTAATCTAATTATATGCATAACAACAATTTATCTGAATATACATGTTACAACATAAATAAATGTTTGCAATAAAACATTAAAAGAATCTATGTCAATTGTATTAGAAAATTTATTAAACTAAATTTTTAACAAGTTTTGTTTTACCAAGATTTACAATCATTGAACTGAATTTATTAAAAATATATATGTATATATTTCTCCAATTAAATTTATTAGTGCTTTTTCTTATGAGACAAAATTATTTCTAAATAGTTTTTCTTAAAGGCTTCCTACATAAAAACAACGTAATTACATTAAGTGATCGTTAGTTTTTTTTCTTCAATAGTGTGTTGTAATGTTTTTTATAAAATGATGTCAAAAGGTTATATTTACACTTGTTAAATCACGAAAATGTTTTAAATAAAAGATAAAAATATTACAAAATTTCTCTGCATACAGTTGTATGAATAAATTGAAAGTGTATTTTATAACACTTTATAAAAAGGGACACAGCCGTGCCATCTGATTTTAATGAATGAAAACCATTTGACAGGTAATCAAAATTATTAGAAATTGCATGCTAATTTTATGCACATTTTATCACTAGTAGAGTATTTTTGGCATGGTTACAATAGATTGTCTATATGTTATGGAAAATGTAGGTCGTTTTAAACTTGATCTAATATTATAATATAATTTTTATTCAAACACTTTAATACACATTTAGAATTTTTAATTGAACTGTTATATATATATAAAATATGTACATAGTTCCGTTTTTTCTTATTAAAATACACTTTGCTCACCTTTCATCATTTTACCAGGTTGTGATGGTTGCACTCTAACACCGTACACATAATTTAAATTTGTATTTAAAAAACATAAAACTATTAAAAATGAAAATTTTAATTTCCATATCACATTAAATAAATTTGTATCCTTCATTTTGTAATTTTTTTTTCTTTTAATTTTTTCACTTTTTAAAATCCAGTTATAAAATCCAGACACGGCAGGTATTAAATCCAAATTAGAACACACTAATATTATTATTCCGTTATATTTAACTTTGCAAAATTGACCACATTTATTAAAATTATTAATAGTATTTAAATATTAAATAATAAAAAAAACACACAAAACTTCCACACTTTTATACGTCTGGCCGTTAAAATAATTTGCTAGACGTAAAGTGGCCTAAATGCAAAGAATTTTTGTATTTTTTTTGTTTGGAAAAAACACGCGATCAGTAACGCGTTTTTCTATAAACTGAATCGAAAATTTTCACGTCTTGGTAATATAAAACCTTTCTCTTAAGAAGAATTCTCTATTTCAAGGTAGATTTCTTAAAACTAAAATATAAAACGAAAAGAAATTGGAGATTTCCCTCCATAAATGTGAATTAAATTTATCACAAAATAATATTGCATATACATACAACAACTCATAATATATTTCTCCTTTAAAATTCAACTATAATACAACAAAACTAAAAAATCATACAGTGGAATTACATACTACTATAAATCTCGTGAAGTTGTAACAATTTGTTTTAAATTTGCCGTTATAAATTTATTCTCTTTTTTTCTCTTTTAATAAAAGTAAAAACAAAAGAAAAAACAGTTACGGTTAAATTAAACGAATGAAAAAAAAAAAACCGCAAAATCAAATATTTACAGTTTTTGTATTATTCTGTCGCTTGTACACGATCGTATTTACCCCGCTTTTATGCACACCCCACTTTATCTCGTGAGCACAATGTAATGATGCAAAAATAAAATATATAGATCAAAAAAGCTCGATTCGATTTTGTTTTTGGTGTTCGTGTGTTTAAGAAAAAAAAATAAATAAAATAACATAAAACAAAATCACAAAGAATTCTCATAGCAAACTTGATCTCCTTCGATATCGAAAGTATTTTATTTAATATGAAAAAAAATTAAATTTTTTTTTTTTTAGATATACAGTTCTCGTTCTCTCTCTCGACTCATGCAATGCATATTATTTATTACAATCAAACAAAATAATTTTATAATTGTGATCAAGTTCGTTAGCGATCGTCAAGAATTTGTTTAATGCTGTTATCATATTATGTTTTGCTAAAACCGCATGGCAAGGACACACACAGGGTAATTTTCGGTTTTGTAAAATAATATTGTCGTTAGATTAATTAATGTAATTGGTGTACGTACATAAATGATAATGTGGTGTAATTAATTTGTTGGTGCAAACTAAAATTAATATAATAAAACTTTACGTAAATGTGGTGTATGATGTAATTTTTTTATTCGCCCAGGAAGTTTCTGTAAACGGAACGTACCTACTGTTAACTTGCCCCTACGGGCGCATTTTGATCTCATTCACAGTTTTAATTAATGAAACGCGTTTAACATTTATTTTGTACGCTATACACCGTATTGAACGCAATATAAGAATGATATCGTATGGTCACTAACTAAACCTTGGATTAACATGAAATTTGATTGGCAGTAGACATGTACACATTTTTTTATATCGTTTTAAACTGTTAATTAAGGAAAATACTAATTATTGTGATTGAGAAATTTGCCATAGAGGTCAATAGTGGACTAATAATCTAAATTTGACCCATTGCACAATAATTGACTCGCAGACAAAAACTTGTGACAATAAAAAGTAAAATTCCCAAAACAACAAAAAACAAGATTTAATTTAAAATTTCACAATGAATTCCGAAATTGAATTTCCTTATTTGAATATACACAAAAAAAACTGTTTACTGCAGAGAATAATTTTTGTTAGTCTTACCCGATTGTATAACGTGCAGTTATAATTTTTTTCTATGTATTTAATTTGCAATTTTTTGTTTGTTTGTTGGGTTGTCTATAAAATTTGTTTATTAATTGTTAGATGAATGAAATTACAGCATCACGGAAATTTAAATTTGGTTTATGAATTTTGATTGGTATCAGCGAGTGCGCATAAAATTAATTTGATTGTGCGTAGCCCATATCTAACTAGAGAGTGGTATGCAGAGATGCGATGTTTAAATTATGTAGAACACAAGTGAACCATGATTCAAATTGTATAGTGTAGATTTTTATTTGCATGAACACTTTAATTATTTTATTCGATGAATGAGTAAACAGAAAAACTTGAATTATTAAATATATAAAATATTGAATTATTTAACTGTCGATTACAGTACCCGGTTTTTATTTGATAATTCTTTTATTTGAAACTAGTGACCCAAATGTATAAAATAGTTAGCTATAATTATGATGAAAAGTGGAATGCATTAACGTTAAAATTTATAGATAAAATTGTATGTTAATTTTTTTTTTAATTTTTGTGTCCAGTTATGTTTCGATTTTCTCGAGTCACTTGCGAACAATACAATCAATTCCAATATCGAGTTAAATGTATTACATGAGTTTATAAATTTATTTCGACTACAGCAGCTTCCTGTTTTGTAAATTTTGTTGTTCTATTACATCTATGTTCACCTTTTTAACCAATCTAGCGCTCCCTGAATTTCTTCCGCCACGCTCTTAATTTCGAGAGACTGAAACTTTTTGTTCTTAATTACCAACGTGCAATTCCAAAAGTTTATCAGGAAGTTTCCCGTTAGTGTCCTGTTCGGTCCACCACAATCCGATGATAATGTTTCTTCTTTAGCGTTATCTATCAAAAGTTTGTCCTCTGTAATATAGTGTACTGTTGTGTCCGATTTTGCTGTTACGTTGCAAGTACCTTTCGTACCCATTATCAGAGGTTTGATACATTCGTCGTCGAATTCTTTTACTTCTCCATATTTTTGTACGAAACTGTTAGGTAACGTTGTAAATAGTTTTTGTTTCGTCATTATGATATGTTGTGGGTACTCTCTTATTATTGTATCTTTGACTATGATCGTTGTTGATGCAGATTTTTCTTCTTCCAGCTTTGGTACTTCCAGAATAAACAGGAGCATTTCTTCATTTACGGCAATTCTCAATACTACGTATTGGAGTGCTTCTTCTGGTATACTTATATTGACTCCCTTCCAACTAAAACGCGGGTTCTGCTAGCTTTAGAAAAAGTTAACAAAACCCGTATCAAAAACTGATTTAAAAACAATTGGAAAATTAAAGGTTTATTTTAGGCTAATTAATTGCCCTATTTACATTTTTTTATTTTGCTCGATCTATAAAATGCAAAAGGCTTTATCATTTCAAAGCAAGCAGAACCCAAATCGAAAATCGGACCAACACTGAAATTAGAACGCAAAACAAGATCTATTGATAAACAAATAACTTTAGACTCACTATGGGCTAATCAAATGCCCCATACAAAAATTTTTGGGCTCTACCCGTTTTTGACCAGACTTCAGGTCATTTAATTGGCTGGCTTTAGATTAAATGACCTGAAGTCTGGTCAAAAACTGGTGGAGGCCAAAATTTTTCAATGGGGCATTTGAATGGCCCATAGTAAGCCTAAAATTGTTTGTTTATCAGTAGATCTTGTTTTGCGTTCTAATTTCGGTGTTGGTCCGATTTTCGATTTGGGTTCTGCCCGCTTTGAAATGATAAAGCCTTTTGCATTTTATAGATCAAGCAGAATAAAAAAATGTAAATAAGGCAATTAATTAGCCTAAAATTAACCTTTAATTTTCCAATTGTTTTTAAATCAGTTTTTGATATGGGTTCTGCTAACTTTTTCTAAAGCTCGCAGAACCCGCGTTTTAGTTGGAAGGGGTGGAGCCCAACATTTTTTAATGCGGCATTTTATAAGCCTATAAGTAGCCTATAATTATCTATACTATCTTGCAATGTTCTGCTATATGGGTTCTGCTAGCTTAATGGACGTGAATATTTTCAATCCGTTACAAGTTGGTTAAATCGTTTTCATAAAAGGAGTAACGACATTTAGTTTCCGTGCTACTTTGCTTACCGGCGACTATTTCCACTGCAAGGTCTCTCATCTTTCTTTAAAATTAAGAGTACTCGGTTTAGTACAACCCCACATCTGTATACCATACCTCAATATGGGCTTTAATATCTACTTATATAACATCCTCAGTGTGTCATGTGTTGACATTTGGTATTCCTTCCCAAAATCCAGTACTTTTTTCCGTGTTTGAGTTTAAGCTCTTCACATTTCTTTTTAACATGCACCTTTCACCACAGTTTAACATCTAGACTCATACCTACTACCTAGGTATTTTGCTGAGTTAGCATGTGGTTATATAATATTATTTTGTACCACAGACAATTGGTTTACTTTTATGTTGGTGTTTGCCTCGTTCAATTTCACACTTAAAAGTAAAAAAGCTTCCTCTATGGTGTCACCTCTGATATGATTGCAGCTTCATCAACAAATGTACCCATTGCTGTTTTATCAGTTAGTGGAATATCGCTTGTGCACAGAAGATATAGGACTGGTTCTAAGATCCTTGTTGTAATCCCGCTTTAATCTCTTTAAATTGTGAGTATGCTTGTTCCTGTTTAACACGAAAATGTCTGTTAGTACTAAACACAGAACGATTCAGCACCAAGATATGCTACAAATATTTTTTTTTTCATTATCAATTCTCTTTCATAATATTTTTTACAATTCGGTACTTTACCTCGTTATGCGAAACGTCGCTCGTTAAGCGAGTCGTTTGATTTACATTTTTTTTTGCTCGTAATGCGAATTACTTGTTATAAGAGGTGCTCGTTAAGCGAGGCTCTACTTAGTATACATGAAGAAAAGAGCTTCTGCTCAACAGTTTCCCTTGACATGGCTCAGGATTTTCACAAAGTTTTGCAGGACGATTTATTCTGACACCATCTTGAATCATATATTACAATGATTCAAGATGGTGTCAGAATAAATCGTCCTGCAAAACTTTGTGAAAATCCTGAGCCATGTCAAGGGAAACTGTTGAGCAGAAGCTCTTTTCTTCATGTATACTAAGTAGAACCTCGCTTAACGAGCAGCTCTTATAATGAGTAATTCGCATTACGAGCAAAAAAAAATGTAAGTCAAACGACTCGCTTAACGAGCGACGTTTCGCATAACGAGGGAAAGTACCGAATTGTAAAAAATATTATGAAAGAGAATTGAAAATGAAAAAAAAAATATTTGTAGCATATCTTGTTGCTGCATCGTTCTGTGTTTAGTACTCGTTGTGTTTAGACATACATATTATATTGTGATTGTTTTTGTGAATACATAGTTTAATAATTACAACATAAATATTTGTGATTTTTTGGTAAAAATGCCACCGATAAAAAAACTACTATTCAGAAACTCCACGAGCCTTCAAGAAGTGTCGAGTCGAGAAAAATAGGCTAAATGTGATGTGGAGGTCCAACAAAAAGGTTTAGGTGACATGTGACCTTTTTACTGAATGGATCAATGATGTGTTTGATCCTTCTGTGAAAAAATATTTGCTTGAGATGAATCTCCTACTCCATGTCTTGTTTGTTATGGACAACGCTCCTTTTCAGGCGTACAAGATAACCTCCCTGAAGAATTTAAATTCATCAAGATTCAGTTTCGGCCTCCCAACACCACTGCCTTATCCCAGCCTATGGACCAGCAGGTTATTTCTAACTTTAAGAAGCTCTACACTAAGGCACACTTCGAGCAATGTTTTAAAGTGACTGAAGAGACCAATCTCACTCTCAGAAAGTTTTGGAAAGATCACTTCCACATCGTTGCCTGCCTCAAGATGATCGAATCGGCGTGGGAAACAGTTACCAAGAGAACCCTCACTTCTGCTTGGAAGAAGTTTTGGTCAGAATGTGTTGCCAAATGTAACTTTGATGAGTTTGAGACAGTACGTGTGGATCCTGTTGTCAACGAGATTGTGTCTTTGGCCACTATAATGGAACTGGAGGTGGATAACAATGATATCGATGAGCTTGTGGAAGAGCACAGCTAAGGCCTGACCACCGAAGAGCTTATTGCATTGTGTTTCACAGCAAGAAGTGATGAAGAGTTTGTCAGATAAGGAGGAGGAGTCACAACAAAACAACAATCTTCTGACGCAATACGAGAAATGCTCACCCTAATAAAGCAGTGGGTACGCGCGCTACAAGTTTTTTCAATGATAATGCTGTATCACCTTTTCACCCAATTTTGAAGCGTCGGCAAAAACAACTGTCTTTAAACAGCTTTCTAGGAAAAAAGAATTAGGTATGTTCATAAATAATAAACTTATTACAGGCTTTTTGTTTTCTGTAAATCGAATTGGTATTCCAGGTTGATGAAAAGATGAAGCTGATTCACGCTGCTTAACAAGGTGTACAAATATGTGTATAATGTAATTTTCTTTGAATAAACGATATACTATGTACATAACATTTTTTGATTATTTTTTCAGCATGGAACGCATTATCGTATTTTACATTAATTTATATAGGAAATTTTGTTTCGCTTAACGAGTGTTTCGCTTTATGAGAAAGGGTCTGGGACGAATTATGCTCGTTAAGCGACGTTTTACTCTATTTCTATTATGTCCATTATCATATGAACTTTATCTATTGTGAAATGTCTATTTCGAAAATCGTATTTGTGTATAAGGTTGAGTTCTTTATTTTCAATTAGCTATTGGGGTTACAAATAAGTTTTGAGGAATTTATAAAAGATGGCCTAACTAGTACATATTAAATCGCATCGGGCCATCTTATTCATGCTAAAGTGTCATCATTTCCCTCCAAAAATCAGTATGTGTCGAAAGAAGCGCTGCTTTTTGTTTTAATTTGAAGAAAATTGCAGGTGATGAACATCGATTGCTGTGTGAAGGAACATGCTTCATCAATAAAAACATGTAGTACTACTTCCGCCGTTTTAAATGCGGCGAGTTTGATGCCAGTGACAAAGAACGCGAAGGAAGACCAATAAAATTTGCAGACACTGAGTTGTAGGCGTTATTCGACCAAATGCCAAACTCAAGAGGGGCTCTCTGAAACTTTGGGAGTGACTCAACAAACGATTCAAACTCGTCTCAAGACCATGGGTATGGTGAAAAAACAAGGAAATTGAGTTCTGTATGAACTTCGTTTTTTCACGTGCGAACAACTGGACTAGAATTTCGCACCTAGCGAGTCGTCTTTTTTGAGCGACTAGATTCGCTATCGCTTTTATTTCCGACAATTTATATTGCATAGTGACTAGAAAGACGACAAGAGATAAGATAAAACATACTGCCGGTAAGTATCGGCAATAAAATAATACATACTGCCAATATATATTTTTATTTAATTTTTATATTTTTCAGTATTTACGTAATGGAGCGAATAACAAAGCGTCAGAAAACCATTTTAATAAATTTAATTTACAATTAATTCGAATTTATTAACGGTCGATTCCAATCTCCATAAGGAATACAATTAACCCAAGGTGTTTGGGAACAGATCCAATAACAACTTAATGCCATTGGGCCATCGAAATCAATTGTAGGGCAAGGAGGGGTAAGCTGATGAGTCGGGTAAAATGACGAATCATTAGTTTCATGAAATCCCGCACAGTAAGCACTTTTTTCTTATTTTGCTTAGTATTGCGCATGCGTCATTCGCATTGTGAAATAAAAACCACCAAGAATTGCCATTTTTTAGTTGAGTTATAGCTGTTTTAGTGTTTGCATTGATTTTTTTGTAAAATTAAACTGAAATTGAATAATAGTTTATGAAAATTTGGTAAGTACTATTGCTTTGATCTAATTTTATTTTGAATTGAGTGTTTTGTTTTTGTCTATTAACTAATTAATAAACTTGAAATAAAGTTTAATTAAATATGTTTTCAACTTTTAATGTGAAAATGGCGGGTCGGGTAAGTTGGCGAATTTACGTGGCGGGTAAGATGACGAACTCGTCGTCTTAACCGCTTTGTTTATAAATTATTTTAATGTTTTCCCTGTTAATTAAATTTACAGTATAACATGGTTAAAGTGTACGAAAGAAAGACCAACAGGCAGGGATGGTCTTGTGAGTCAATGACCGAAGCCGTAAAGAAAGTGAAGGATGGTGCAGCAGTTAATGCGATGGCAAAACAATTCAAATTACCCGAAGCTACGTTACGGCGTTATGCTAAAAAATATCTTGATTACGTAAGTATGCTCTGATGGATCCTCGAAGTTGAAGTTTAGGTTACCTCATACATAAAATTGAAAATTTGATTATTTATTAGGCTTTTCCAACCAGCGCGGGATGGTTCAAATCAACCTTTTCTGAGGAGCAACTTGCGAACCTTAAAAATCATGTAGAAAACCTAGACAAAAGAGCTTTTGGCGTAACGAGCGATCAGTTCGCAAGAATTGCTTTTGATTACGCTACTGTTCTTAATATTCCTCATCGATTTAACAACGATAAGAAGAAAGCGGGTAAAGATTTTATTCAAAGCTTCATGAGTAAATTTAAATTTTCATTCAGGAAACCGGAAGCTACTTCTGCAGCGAGATTATCTGCCTTCAATAAAACAAACATTGCACGTTTCTTTGATATTTATCAAAATATTTTAGCTGATAAAAACTACCAATCCCATCAAATTTTTAATGTGGATGAGACAGGCTGCTCGACCGTTCCCACCAAAACCCCTAGCGTGTTAAGTCCAACGGGAGAACGACGCGTTATCAAAGTGTCATCTGCTGAAAGAGGTTCCAATGTCAGCGTTGCATGCTGTATTAGTGCGGTTGGCCATTACGTCCCACCATTCTTCATTTTTCCGAGAGTACGAATGCAGCCACATTTCATGAATAATGCACCCCCTGGTTCTTTAGGCGTGTGCAATGAATCTGGTTGGATGAATGCAGAAACTTTCATTAAATGGTTAGAACACTTCATAAAAAACGTAAGACCTAGTGAGGATAACCAAGTTCTTCTATTAATGGATAACCATTCTTCTCATGTAACACTTCAAACTGTAAATTTATGTCGCGACCATCACATTAGTGTCCTAGGTGTTCCCCCGCATACTAGTCACAGAATGCAACCACTGGATGTTGCATTTTATGGACCATTCAAAACCGCTTATAGCCGGGCGTGTAACGACTACCTAACGCAAAATCCGAGAAATGTTATAAACATTAAGGATATAGCTGGTATATTCAATGTGACTTACAGTAGGGTTGCTACAATCAAAAATGCTGTACAAGGTTTTAAAGCGACTGGGTTCGTTCCATTAAACTCTCAAGTATTTCATGAGTTTGATTTTGAGCCATTATTAACTACGGAAAATTCGTATAATTCGCCTGAAGCTTCTGCCGATAATTTAAAACAAGCATCACAAACAAGCTTTCATTCTTCTTTAACTGCCGAAAGTACTGCAGAAGCTTCGTTATCTCATGAGAGAGTCCCCTTAGCTACTGAAGGGCCGGAATTAGTTGAGCTACCTCTTAATGGCCAACAAGCGGGGCCATCAAATGCAGAGCCAACCTCACGCTGCCAGAAAAGAAACAAAACAGAGGAAAAAGTTACTTTCGATGCACATAACAAGCACTCCCGTTAAAAGTGCGTTAGAAGAAAAACAAGCTAAAAAAGAGGCAAAAGAACAGAAAAAAGAGGAAAACAAAAGAAAAAGGGCGGAAAAGAAAAAGAAACTCACAAAAAAGAAAGCTCTAATTAATAATAAAAGTGTCAGATGCGTATTTTCGGATAACGATGATGATGAATCATCGGATTTCTAGATTTCAGTTTCTTAAATAGACACTGATGATGATGGTGATAATGATGTAGTAGAGGAGCAGCTTTGCCCCGTGTGCAACGAATCCGAAAAGAGGGAAACATGGTTCGCATGTTCTATTTGCCAGAAATGGGCACATGCAGCGTGTAGTGGACTAACCCCTGCAGAAGCCAAACGCAAAGCATATATTTGTGACTTTTGCTAAAGTAATATATATTTTGTTTAATTTGAGAATTAATGTTTTAATTAAGTTATTATTTTTGAAGTGAAATACAGTTATTTGTTTTGTTTATTATGTTTACTTTGATTTCCTATCGTGCGTCATCTTACCCGCCTAGTAACGTCATCTTACCCGCATGAGAAGGCAAGATGACGAATTTGACCTGAACTCAAAAAAGGTCAAAAATCTTCTAAACTGTTAAAGTAATGAAAACGACAAAAATAATGTTTAAAAGTAAAACTACAACGAATTAAAATATACAAGAAATAGAACATTATCTGTATTTCATAAATATGAAAAAATAAAAAAGGCTTACTATCGTCATATTGCCACTCCCTCCCCTACATTGGAAAAAGTCAGTGCGAATGTATATTTTATTAGTTTATTTTGAACATTAATTTAGGCATGTTTTGATGTTTGAAGTGCTGGAACTACCTTCGTCTAGCAGTAAAAAATAAAGCAAAAAATTAAGGTAACATAGGAATGCGACTGGGGGGAGGGGCAAACCCGCAAACATTTCGTTTAATGAGGAACACATCGATTACCTTTTCCGCACTAAGATCGATTCCAATAACTACAGTAGTAACACCAATAATTATGAGCAGTTACCAATTTACTCGTGTAAGTTCACAATTTATCTCGTCTCTACCTGCCAATACCTCCACACCAACTAGCTCATCCTTACCAACCCCGCAAACACACTTTCGTCTGCTCGAATCCATACCTCGACAGCAAATGGTATAGCACGTATAGGTCAATCTGCCCCTACAGGTAATGATACTGCGCAAAGAAGTCCTTACTTAGCTTCAGCGGTGGATCGTTCAATGGAGGACCAAATTAATACTATTGAAATATTACGGAAAATCCATACAGCGTTAGAGGCAAATAACACCTTATTAACAAAAATAGATGAAACGATTAATCTCAATTAAAATTTAACAGTATTTATTAATAATTTTATTTTACTTAAATTAATTTTCTTTTATTAAAATGAATTTAAAAAAACAAAAATATGCATTTAATTAGTTAATAATAAAATTCTGTTCATCAGTCGGCTACGAACTCTCTTTCCAGGTATCGACTCGTTTTCTGGAGCAGAAAGACCATCAAAATCAGATTGCATTCGACCTTCTCTTTCTAGAATTTCTGACATTACCACCTCTTCAGCAGCAGTTGGTTTCACCAATATCTTTATATTGTACAATATACAGCATGCGTTTATCATATGGCCCACAATGGTTGGCTCGTACCGAATGCCACGTTCTTCCATTAAACATCTTTTAATAAAAATTATATTCTGTTACGTATTACCACAGACAATCAAATTAGATTTTTCATTTGAACTAAAAAATGAAAACAAAACAAACTTCTGATAATTCCAATGTCATCGTTGTATCTGTGATTTTTCGATAAACTGCGTATACATTTACGCAAAAAAAAATATTTTTGCTTGTATGCGGCTATTTACAGAAAATGAAATCGCAGTTTAAATTTTTACGTTTACATAGGATGAAATATCTCTTTTAGGTTGTCTCTGGTATTACCATTACAAATTTAGAAAAACTTTTAAAAATAAATAAACACCTAAAACGAATTTTAAGGAGGCCAATACATCGTTCCACTTCTTACATGAGCATGTTTTTTATTAAAAAATTTGTTTGGTAGACGTCACTTAATCTGGTAACCATATACGGCTGTAAAGCGTATCCCGAATTACCTAGATTAAAAATAAATGAATCCAGAGATGACCCCGGGTCAGAAATAACCGGAAATTTTAAATGTGTACTTAAAAGTTTTGTCGATAAAATTGTTGATACTCACCGTACAGATTATGACACATTCAATTGTGACAAATAACTCAAAAAATTCATTCCAACGGTAGCAAAGTAATTCAATGCCGCTAATACGTGTAAATGGCACGGTACTGCGGTATGATGCGTATGGGTTGGAAAATATTCCTCGTAATAAACCTTTCGGAAGTCGATATAGTTCCTAAATAAAGTTTATAAGATTAATTATTAACAAGGGTTTAAATCATCCCTAAGACGAGAACGGATGATTGTCATATTATTTTTTTTACCAAGAGCAATAGCAATGTGCAATTTGTTCATTGTTCACTGGTATAATTATTTTAATTTATTAAAATATTACTAAAATCTAAAAAAAAAAATTCAACACAACACTAAACCGCAAAATGACATTTTGACAGCTAATCCTTAGTTGCTCAATTTTCTCGCCTTTTACTTTTGTCGATTTGTTTATAATCGCTAAAAAACTGTCCCACAAAACTAAAAGGCGAGAAATCAAACGTAAACCTGTTCCTCGCCTTTTGTGCAAAATCCTATTCCTGATCCAAAGACAAAATCGTAAAGGTTTTTGCATCGAATCAGAAAATTGTGAAATAAGCTCGGTTATGCATTAACTTCAACCGTCGAACCGAATACTCATGGCAAGAAGCTAATGCTGTGCATCTGGCGGGATCAGTTCGGAGTGATATACTATGAGCTACTCCAGTCTAACGAAGCTGATAAATGGCAAAGCTATCTTTCAGCAGAACAACGTTCGGCCACATGTTGCAAGAGTCGTCAAGGACAGTTGTGAGGCGCTTCAGTTGGATGTCCTACTCCACCCGCTGTATTCATCAGACTTTGCTCATTCCGGCTACGGCTTGTTTCGGTCGATGGGAAATTGGGTGGATTCATGGATCGCCTCAAAACAATGACGGGGAAAAGTCGTAGCTAACGATGGACAATACTTTGAATAAAATACATTGTACCAATTTCTCTGAATCAAAACTTATTTATTGGAGGAGTATTTCAAATAATTTTGACATATTAGGTAATAATGAAATTGATGTATGAGAAGTTATTTCATTGGTTGATTTTCCTGGATTGGGTATCATATACACTTCCAAAAATTTCCGTACCTTAGGGTGGCTAATTTTTTGATTCCGATTTTGGGGAGCTGTTTAACCGTTTTTCCTGTTATCCGGTCAAATCCTGGCTCTTTTCTTGGATTTGTCTCTTTTATTTAGTTGATCACTTACGCCAAAGAGGTAATGGCGTTTTCTTGATCTTCAGTTTCTTCTATTCTCTTGTGTACCTCATTAGGCTGAAATAAACCCTCTAAGTGATCAGTAAAGGCTTCTACTTTTTATTCATTGCTTTTTGGCCAACTTCCGTTGTTTGTTCTGATAGGTGGAATTTTAGTTATTGGATTAGTTATTGGTCATCAAAGTGAATTGGCGACGCCCCCGGTTAGGATCCCTAACCAAGAATCATGGCTATAGCTGTTTCAGATATATTTTAACTTTTGACAACATGACAAGCAAAAATCCCTAAAGCAGGGATATATAGATAAATACTTGACAAATTAGTAAATATTATAATTTTAGTTTAATTTAATCAAAACCACAAATATCTATCTCCAAAAATTTTATTTATTTTCCTGACGCGACATCCCATTGAGTTATTTTCGAATTAATGTTCAATTATTATTCCATTGAATACTAGCCAAATTCCCAGGCAGCTGGAAGAGCCAGACTGCTGCTGAATGAGTAATTCTGGCAGCCGACGGAATGATCTCCTTTCCTTCCATTTTTTTAAAATAATTTTTATGCTGTTCCCGCGGTGACCCAAATTTATACTAAAGCAAGGCAACGTTGATGGTGTATTTGTTATCACCTTATTTTTATTTGTTACTCGTCCGCCAAAAACTTATCTTCTCTTATTATTATTGGAGCATTTCAAATATTATATTATTTTTATTATTTAATTCTTTTTATTAAGACAAATCAAATGAATAAATTCTTTTCGTGGAAAATTCGAAACTATCCAATATGGCGGGCAGCCCGTTTTTAATACAGAAGAAAACTGAAAACTAAACAAACAAAAAATCAAATGAAACCTTTCTTCTATTTTTTACTTTCGGTTACGTAGTACAAAAATGGAGGGGTGAATATATTGTGACCAACACCAGAGTTTCTTTTACCACAAATATATACTAGATTTCGGATACACCACCCTTGATTTTTAAAACCAAAAAACATTATCTCTGCCTAAATTTCAGAAAAGCCCTTGTCAGAAATTCCGAATAGTCAATCCCCATGGACTGTAAAGATACCAAATTTTAGTGAAATGTTTTTTTTCGCCCGGTAAAATTTTTTTGAAAAATGATCAGAACTAATTTGTTTAAAATTTAATCGTAAATGTTATGCACTTTTCAAAATATGTGCAAACATCGAAACGGCCTCTATGGAAGCTGCCACTTCCAGTGACTCGAAGTCTGTACGAAGACCGGATTTTTGAATTTTGGAAAACTAACCTGTACCTAATGATATATGTACTTATCAAAATATTTTAAAATCAGGGACAAATCTCCTATAGAGGCTGTCACTTCCGATGAACCGATTTCGTTAATTTTTAATCTTTTTTTTAAAGGATCTATACTTTCCAAGAAATTTGCAAGAAAACGAGAATGCTCCTAAAAATCACTGGGATCTCCCAATTTATGAAAACCCTTAAGTATGAGAGATTTTTAGAGATTTTTTTTTAAAAACCACTTTTTTGACTTCAGTGATATAGCGAAAGGCTAATCTGTAAAAATCTGGCAATCATGAAAACTTTCGACCTCGAAAGTTTAGCAGGTTTACTTTTGGCTATATCGCTGAAGTCAAGAAAAGTTCAAAACAAACTCTGTGTCTCTGCGTGCTGCCTATATGTGTGTGTCTTCTTTACAGCTCAGTAGAGAGTTAGGGGAGGTCTCAGTTATTTCTGACCGAAACCTGAAGTGACGGCTTCCATAGGCGTTCTTTTTTATTTATTTAAAAAGTATATCAATTACGAGAAAAGCGATTAAGAATATTCTAAATTTATTTTGCAACATTATTAGCCCAGGGCCGTATTCTTGAAATCGGTGGAAATTTCCCCAATCGGAATACAATTTACTTTGGAATTCACTACATTATTCAAATTTTCGCCAATTATGTTTACACTAAACGATTTATTAATAAAAAATAATTTATTTCTAAATTATTTTATTTATTTTATTTATTTCAATTTCTTTTTTAATTAATTTATTTTTTTATTACAATTTACTTTTATTTAATGTTCTCCAATCGAATAATAACTTAATACTAAATTATAAAATGTACTTAAATCTATTACATTGACATTCGATCTAATGTGTCAGCAAAATATGCATAAAGGTATTTATGCATATTATGCATATTTGTTGCGCGTAGATTTGTATGGTATCAATCCGCGCGCTTTAGAAAAGTAGATCCCAATTCCATGTTATTTTGGTTGACGTCATGTGCAGGGGATCGTAACTCCTCCCGCCGAAGAGAAGGCCATAGGAACTTTGTCCGTATGGTCCTTGGTTCACTGGTTGACTGTGTATTGTTCTGTGCCGCTACTTGCTGTGTTGAATTGTAGCATTTCTTCCAGGTACAATAGATGACAATTGCAATAAGAATGATTATGATCAGGGTTGTTGTACTGTGTCCTTGTATGCTGTGAGATAACACCCGCTCTTGCAATAGCGTGATGTGATCTCTATGTTGTAGGGTCCAATTAGTCATTTGTGATAATGATAATGACTGTATGACGTTTTGACTATTCACGTCGTAATACGGTATAATGACAGTCTGGTCCTCTTGGTAGACGTATTTCGTACTGATGTAGGTAATGCCCGAGATGTTGACATCACAATTATCGAATTCAATTAACGCTTGGCCTTTGATAGACTTCGTAAATTGGTGACAAGTGGATGTAAATTCCAGTTCTCCTGGTGTGGCTACGTACAATTTTCCAGTAATGATTTCTGAGACTTCATCTTCTAGTTCGTAGGCCGTATGGTTGCATTGGGCTGGTTGTTGTGAGATGATGCTGGGTATGCAGGTGTTGCTTACTGATTGTAGTGATTGCTTAGTGCAGTAATACTTGTTTTCCAATTCGTTGCATGGTTGTAATATGTATTGATAATAATTTTGTTCGTTTAGGATGATATTGTATGATGGAATCGGGGTAATCATGAAGGTTTTGGATGGAATAGGTTTAATTTTGAAATAACTAAATATTGGTTCATAGAAGGTTGGTACCTGTATACTAAGAATAATTCTAGACTGATTGTAATATCCTTGTAACGTCAATAAATCGTAGATATTGTTTGGGTTGATTATTTCGATACGGTCATGAGACAGTAAATCATTAATGAAATGAATTTCACTGTTGGATAGTAAATGTCTTGAGATGCGTCTGTGTCTAGCCGAACTGAGTGCGTCTAAAATATCGTCTACGTGTTGGGTTAAGGTATCTATTGTATTAATTAATTTAAAGATGTATTGATCTATTTTGATCATATGTATTCCTGTTTGTGTTGTGTTACTGAGCCTATTTAGTTCAAAATTAATCTTTTTATTACTGTCTCTTACATATTTCTGTACGTAGTTGTATCTATCAATCATACCCTTATTTATCTCAATTTGAGCATCATTTTGTTTATTTAAGTTATCTTGATTTTGGTAAAGACTATGTATTGCTGAACTAATTTCGTCTAGATCGTGTTGGTCTAGATTTCCCGTAATGTCTTTGATCAAGGAACCTAGTCCGTTAATAAGACCTCTTTTGACCCGTGTAGGTTTCAAAAGGTTAACGTTGTCTTGTAGTTCCTTAAATTTGTGTTCCAGAATGTCTATTTTGTTTTTGAATGCATACTTATAATCTATATTGCTATTAACCGTTTCTTCAACTATGTCGATGTTACCTTGGATAACGCGAAGGTTTTCTTCATAGAATTGGATCTCAATGATGTGGACGTTCCTTTTATAACTATTGATTACTCGGGCCTGGCCTATTCTGATCGGTATCAAGCCCTTGTTGTTGTTGAGGTCGGTCACTTTCAGCGTTTGGCTCATGACGAGCGTGCACCTGAAATGGATCCTTTATCAATTTTTTGTGGTATTTACCATCTTTAGTTAATATAGTGACTTTGTTGTCTTGGAGGATTTTCCTAATAACGTATCCGGGTTTAATTTTTGTGCGTTTCTTATTGCGAACGTGCACTGTTTGGTTGATTCTCAATTTTGGGGGTTTATCCCGACCAATATTGAGTTTATTGATTAACTTAACCTTTTTTGCATGAGTTTCCTCATTTATACGCTTACATAGCTCCTCGTATGCTAAAGTATGGTTAAGAAGGTATTCTTGTGCGTTTGGGGGTGTAGGATTGATAGGTTTCCCTAAAATAGTATAGTGTCCACTCAATAATTCGAACGGTGTAAATTTTGTTGTTGAATGGATGGAGTTGTTGTTGGAGAAAATAGCACGATTCATTAACTCTTTGATACCTAATTGAGGGGAATTTAAATGTGCAATTTTGACAAGCTCTTGAAGAGTTGAATGCAATCTTTCAACAGGAGAGTTCCCTGTTGACGAATATGATGATGTGTGGTGTAATTCAATATGATGTTCTTCTAAGAAGCCTCGGAACGAAGGTGTGTTCATATTTCCTTCATTGTCGGTAATGAGTTTTACTGGTTTAAGGTGTATGCTGAAGAATCGCTCAAGTTTTCTTTGAATTTCATCGCTAGTGCGTGTTTTCATATAGAAGGCTCCAGCGAATTTTGTGAATTTGTCGAGGAGTGAGAGAAATGCATGATTTTGGAAGAAACAGAAATCCTTGTGGAGGATTTCCATGGGTCGTTTCGGTGTTTCTGTGATCTCATACTCTACTTTCAGTGGATGTCTGTCATATTTAGTCTGAAGGCATACCGTGCAGGTGTTGATGTAATTTGTGATAATGTCCTTCATATTCGGAAAATAGTAAGTTTTTTTAATGAACTCGTGGTTTTCGACTATTCCACGGTGGTGATTTTCCTCATGCCTTTTCCTTATTATAGATTGTTGGTCCTCGGGACTAAACACATCTGTTAAAAGAGTGTGTGTTCTTACCAGATAAGGTTTGTGAGAATTACCGAATTTCTCTCGGTAGGATTCCGTAGCTATTTGGAAGACTATATCGTCACACAATATTCCTGTTACTCGATGTTTGGTTACTTGTGTAGAAATATTTAGGCGGATGGTTGGTAAATGATACCTCGGCATGTATATTATCACTCTATGTTTACCAAATGGTTGTTCATGTTGAACATTTATCCCATGCATTTCGGGATCAACAGTTATGATTAATTGGGAACTAAAATGATTTATAGGTGTATTTGTAGTTGGTACAATGATTAGTTCGTCATTATTTGAGATTTGGGAACCTGTAGAGGAATCTGAGGTTTCGGAGGTGTTCAAGTTATTGATAACGTTAAGTTCAGGTTGCATTCGTGAGAGTGCATCCGCGTTGGTGTTCTTCGCACCTTTTTTGTAAACGATTTCGTAATCGTATTCCTCCAATTTTAACCGCCATCGAACCAATTTGGAGTTTGGTTCCTTGAGGTTGAAAAGCCATGTCAGTGGCTTATGATCTGTGACAATTTTGAACTTTTGGCCAAATAAGTACGGTCGAAAATACTTAGTTGCCCAGACGATGGCTAAAAGCTCCTTCTCTATAGTAGAGTAGTTTTGTTCCGTGACCGTTAAGGTTCTGGATGCGTAGCAAATAGGCTTATCTTTTCCTATAGATCCTTGTGATAGAACGGCCCCAATGGCTACGTTGCTCGCATCCGTGGTAAGGATAAATTCTTTAGAAAAATCTGGATACTGTAAGATTGGTTCCTTGCATAATAACTCTTTACAGTATTCGAAACATTGAATATATCTAGTGTCAAGTGTGATCTTTTGATCCTTTCTCAAGCATTCCGTTAAGGGCTTGGTAATTTCAGAAAAGTTTTTGATGAACTTTCGATAATATCCTAACAGGCCTAAAAAGCTTTTAATTTCTTTCTCCGTTTTAGGAATTGGAAAGTCTTTAATAGCCTTAATTTTATCGGGGTTTGGTTGACCCCATCGCTCGTAACGATATGGCCCAGAAAGGCAATTTCTCTGTGGAGAAATTCCGACTTGTCCATCTGCACTTTTAGGTTGGCTTTCCTGAGTTTATTAAAAACGTGTTTTAGGCTTTCCATGTGCTCCTGGAGTGAGGTGGAAAAAATGATAATATCGTCCATGTAGCACAAGCACGATTTGCCTTGTAATTCTCCAAGGACATTGTCCATGACTCTTTGGAATGTCGATGGTGCGTTTTTAAGCCCAAAAGGCATTCTGACGTATTCGTAGTGTCCATGGTCTACGGAAAAAGCCGTTTTAGGGATATCCTCTTTTCTAACTTCAATCTGGTGAAAACCAGAAGCTAGATCCAATGTCGAAAAATACAGACATTTGCCCAATTTGTCTAGGATATCTGTGATGTTCGGTAGCGGGTATCGGTCGTCTATAGTTTTTTCGTTCAATTTGCGATAGTCTATAACTAATCGCCACTTGACTTTGCCGCTTGCATCGGCCTTTTTACGCACGATCCATATGGGTGATGACCAAGGAGAGAAGCTGGGACGGATGATTCCATCTTGTAGCATTTTGTCTATTTGCTTCTTTACTTCCTCTTTATGGACGAACGGGTACCGATAACTCTTCGTAAAAATAGGTTTATCGTCTTTCAGATTTATCTCATGTTTTACGTCATTGGTAAATGACAATCGTTGTTCTGTTTTGAGAAATAGATCTTGGTATTGGTGACAAAGTTTAATGATTGCTACTTTTTCTTCAGGATTGAGATGTTCGACCCGAATTAACTTTGAGATATCTTCATTTTGTGTTTCATTCAATTCTTGTATATGGCAATGGTGGGATTCGACCCGAAAACATTTTTTTAACAGATCGCCTTTAATTGGTTGTTCGATAACGAATGTATGTTGTTTATTGCTATAATTGACGATTTCCAGAGTAGCGTACCAATTTCCACTATGGTATATTCCCTCGGGGATAATTAGATTGCCATTGATTGTAGTTGGCATCACGTATATATCACCGTTCTCCACGTCTACCGGAAGTTCAGCGATAAGCTTACTTCTTGGTAATATAGAATATGGTTTGGATGAATAATTTCGCTTGAACAGTAAAGGGATGTTTACTTTATCTGTTTTCAAAATTGAATTGGCTAGATCTAATGTAACACTAAGTTGTTGCATTATTTCAAGTCCTATTAACCCATCAAAATATTCATGGAACTTAAACAAAAGGAATTCCATGGGTTCCCTGGTTTTGAACTACATAAGTCCTGGAATTACTACCTTTTGGTCTATGTCATGGGTGTTAAACATGGTTTTTACATTGATAGGGGGAATGGTACGTATCCGTGAAGGATGTACGAACTCTGGGTTCAGAAAGGATTTATTAGAGCCAGTGTCAATTAGTATTTTTAGTGTTTTTTGTGGATTTAACCGTATGTGTATGTACGGAAGCGTATATGTTTGATGACTGTTGACATCTATGTAGCCAACTCCGTTGGAGAGGCTTCGGGATGAAAATTTTCGTCATCTACTTCGCCTTCTTCTAAGTCAGGGAAGTATAATGGTGCTTCCTCTTCATGCTGTTCCGGTTGTTCCTCGAAGTTGGTCTAGGTATTGAAAATTTCCTGAGCCCGGAATTCGGGGGTCCATTTGATTGGAATTGATATATATTTGGTTGGTTAGGTTTGTTATAGAATGCGTACTGGGTGTAACCGTTTGGATTGGATGCCGTATCCATTTTATCTACCTTCCTTGGTGGAATCATAGGAGGTTTATGCACGAATCTATTATTATTATAGTTCGTGGGACCATTTTGATTAACATTTTGTTGAGTAAAAGGCCTATAATTATAATACTGAGGTGGAGGTCGCTGATTAATTTGCGGGTGAAAGTTTCTATTTTGAAGAATAGGTGAATAATTGTTGAATAATTGTTCCGTTGAGGATTTATTGGTCATGATACGATTGGCCTTTGGGGGGTGAAGTTTGCGTTCATGGTTGTACCTTTTTTCATGTACGTCATGTTTTGCTCCTTCAAGCAATACGAGAATGCTTCTGCCAAGCTATGCGGCTGCATGGCTCGGATCATTGAGCCTAGGGGCTCTTTGAGTCCAGCAAGGAATGTGTTGAGGCACATTTCTTGGTAGAGTTCCTTTTTCGAGTTCCGTCGATGTCGTTACATAAATTAAGAATTTCCTCCACGTTCTCGATAAAATCGAAGAGGGTGTGTCGGTTGCCCTCGTAACTTGGGAGGTCTTTGATCGCGTCAGGGATCCTAAGATTCCTAAACACGTCGTTGTTACCATTTCCACAGTCTCTCACATCATCAAAATCACCGTTTATGGACATTTTGGAGGCTGGGTTATGATTAATATTTTCAACTTTTAAATTTTCAAACTTATCTATTAAATTATCTAAATATTGGTTTCTATGTGAAATTGTTCTATAAACCGTAGAACTTTCTTGATTGTTAATGTTTAAATAGTTGTTTTTAATTTTATGTGAAGTTCTATGAACCGTAGAACTTCGGTGAGATATTAAGTTATTTCGATTAGGAAAATTTTTGAACATAAATTATATATCAAAACGCTTACCATGTAATAATTATAAATGCTGCTTTCATCATCAATGCACCGCACCGTTGATAAAATTGACTTCACTACGTATTTTGCTGTATTTTCTTATTTTTATTTTTTTATTTATTTTTATTTTTTTGAACACTGTTCTGGTACATACGCCAGGTCGTATTTTTATAGTGGTTACTTTTTATTATATTCTATTTGCTTACCGTGGGTCGGGGCAAATAGATTACAGGAAAAAAAAATTATTATATTGTGTTTATTATTACTTCACTGTTTGGTTATTTCACTTTGTATCGAATAACCGTCGATACGAGCACTTTTCACTCCGAAATAACGAGAATTAACGAGTTACCTTTTGAACGTAAGGTTTTTAGATGTTTAAAAATATCCGCTAACAACTGCGCCAATTATGTTTTTATGTTTACACTAAACGATTTATTAATAAAAAATAATTTATTTCTAAATTATTTTATTTATTTTATTTATTTCAACTTCTTTTTTAATTAATTTATTTTTTTATTACAATTTACTTTTATTTAATGTTCTCCAATCGAATAATAACTTAATACTAAATTATAAAATGTACTTAAATCTATTACATTGACACTCGATCTAATGTGTCAGCAAAATATGCATAAAGGTATTTATGCATATTATGCATATTTGTTGCGCGTAGATTTGTATGGTATCAATCCGCGCGCTTTAGAAAAGTAGATCCCAATTCCATGTTATTTTGGTTGACGTCATGTGCAGGGGATCGTAACTCGCCGGCTACTTTAATAATTTTTTTAAATTTCTTTTCTTTGTTTAAATTAAGAAACATAATTTTTCCCCTTAATAAGTGGAAAATTCCGACTGGGTAGATCGAGATTAGTAAACTTGAAAACAAATTTGAAAAAAATGATTAAAGTAGCCGTCGAGAAATTCGGATAATGTAGAGAATTTCGTAGCAAATTGTATTACGATTGGGGGAATTTCCACCGATTTCAAGAATGCGATCCCTGATCAGTTTTCCAATATTTAAACGAAAATGACGATAAAAAATCGTTTTTTAACAAAAATTCGACCCCCTTACAGCCTAGATCCATCAATCTGATCGGGATGAAATTTCATATTGAAGATTTTGGCCATTATCTTATCTTTGGCCGAAATTGGTCCACCGGGAGTGGCAGCTTCCATAAGAGCTTTATCGTTTTTTGCCAATAGTTTGAAAAATATATAGCATTTGCGAAAATAATATTAAAGACAAAAAGTGTCTAAATTAAATTTCAAACAAAATTAGTACAGATCATTTTATAAATTTTACCGGAAATAAAAAAAAAAAATATTTCATCAAACAGTACAGGCAGATTGGCGATGTGGGAAAAAACTGCATACTTAAACTTTCATTATCTTTAGATCCTGTGAAATTAAAATATTCAAATAAATTTAAAGATTAAATGTTCTTGACCTTGTTGCTTTTTTGAAACTTAAGCAGGGATTACGTTTTTTTATTATACAAGACAGTTTTGCCAAAGTCTGGCAAGTTTAATTTTTCGCTTTAGAAATCAAGAGAGGAGTATTCGAGAACTATGTATACATTCGTGCAAAAAGAAAGTCGGATGTTTCTCCGTTTATTTTTTCCAAGTGATAACGTGAAATCAACCTTATGTAAACTTTAATAACTTGATATAGGAATATCGTGATAATTTTTATAGGAAATACAGAGTGGCTTATTCGGCTCCAGAGCGATATGCCGCTGACGTGTAGTTGCTATAATTAAATACCAATAATAAAAGGTTTTTGAAAATATTACATTACCACATATAGATATCGTAATTGACGCTTACTTCAATTTATAAATTTTGAAGATAAAAGTGGTGACGAGAGATTTACTTAAAACCGCACCCAAGGTCATGGCTTAACATTAATTGACTCATAATTTACAATTAGAATGGATCACCACTTACAACACCAAATTCAAATTCAAAATGTATAATGTCCATGCCACAGGTACCAAACCGCTCTATATATGTACGAGTTCGTTATGAAATTTCTTAATTAAAGCATTTCACTTTTTATTTGGCGTCTTGTAAATCGTAAAAATGTATAACAAAAAAAATATTAATATATCGCGAAATACAATGTACATAAATCAAGTTGATTGGATAACACAATTTCTTTCTAAATATTTAAGACTGTTAATGCCATTCGCTTAAATAGCAAACAAAAAAAAAAAAAATCTAAATAGTCTGATCTCGTTAGATCAATTGGTCATTTTATTTAATTGTTACGAATGTACTAAAACATGAAATGCGATGTACAAAGGAAACAAAATGATGATCGGCATTTAACAAAAAAAAAAAAAAATAATGACCTCGACTTTCGATGAAGATCACGTTTTTTATACACATTTTTGTGTTGTTTTTTAATAGCGCGCTCGCGCCACTTTTTAATAACATTGAGATGTTATATTTTGATATCGTATTTGTCGCGCGATATGATCATACAATATAGTGTGACGATGATCATATATTTTTATGACAGCTGGGTGGTTAATGTTCGGTATAATTACACGGTATGTACATGACCTCGACACTACCCCAAAAAGCGAGCGCGTGCGAATTACTGTATTTTATGAGTTTTCAAACCACCTACAGTATTTAGAACGTTTCCAATTTGCTTTTGTTTTATTATATTGTTACTTGACCATTAAAATATTTTCCGTTTTGTTAAAAAATTTTCATGGCCATACAAATTACGCGCACTCTATACACGTACATGGTCTATTGTTATATTACACCGCATCTAGCGCAGATTTTCTTGATCCGGATATTCACACGATCAATGTGATTCTGGTGGTTAACCAAATATGCAAAAAAAAACATAAAAATCACACCGTACTATGTTCAGGTTTTGATGAGGAAATTAAATAAGACAGAATTATATAAATTCTTATCGTTCTAAGAAGCTTATTTAACACCCAGCGAAGTATAATGAACTCTATTTGGTTACAATACGAAAAAAGTGAAACCAAATGTACAAGAAAAAAAAAAATAAAAGCGAAAGGTATGAACCGCCGAATCAAGGTCAAATAGAATTCTTGTAATTTGTCTTAAACCAAAAAAATATGGTTTTTGGTTATACGATTTAATTGATCTTGCTTTGTATGTCTCCGAACACAGAGAATACAAAGTACGCATATTTTTTTTTCCACAGACGGACACACCCAGACCAATGCTATAAGCTTAATTTCATGATCAAAAAATATTGATTGAATGTTTCACTACACAGAATTTTTTCCTCTATTTTATATGATTTATCTAGACCCCCCAAAGACATTTATTATGTGTATAGTCTTATATACGCAGAAATTAATGAATCGTTATGTATACGTACATTTATGTTTATATAAGCGCGCGTACTAGGGTGATCGAGGGTGAAACTGAAAACTTACGTGGTGACGATCGGACAAAAATTTATTGTGCATAACATGACTTTATGCGGCACATAGTCATTAAAACAAACCGCATAATTTTTCACTCCACTGAATACACGAAACATTAAATCATACATGCATTTTGAGGGAGTGATAATTTGCAAACATTCCATTAAACATTAACGAGCAGAAAAAAGAAATCGTGAAGTATTTTTCTTGAGTCGATCAATCGAAATTGAATTAATATTTAGGCACATTATGCGATCGATCAAAAACTACAATCGAAAATCAATTATATAAAATCTTTAAGCAAATCAAAATTAATAACAACATAAATTTATGCCAAAATTATTTTCTAAATTTTTTTTATGCTTTCGAAGCTTTATATTGTTCCAGTTTTAAATTTTATATTTGGAGAGAACCCTCTTGGGCGTTGTGCTGGACTCTTAGTAAATAGAAACCCACAGCTGGATATCCTTTGTCTACTTGTTCTGTACAGTTTATGTTACTGACTGATGTTAAGCCACAAGGTTAGACATCAGTGTGAGGGTGGACATGGCCTGTGGTTTTCCTGGTTACCTTTATCACCGTTTGCCTAATGTGTTCATGAAAGCAGCATTATTAATCAGCCCTTTCATTCAGGTATTTAATTCGCGAATCGCGTGGTGTGCTTTCCTATCTGTCATTATAGCTATAGTTCGGGGTTTTCCAGAGCAACATTCGTGTCTTGCAGAAATGATCGCCGGATCGCACCGCCCCTAGGGAAATTCGGGGTATACCGTGTAATTGGCCAAGTTTTGGGTTAAAAACGTATTTAAAACCACGGATACATATCTTTAGTATCACTCGTTGTACAAGCGATAATATCTAATCACGATCATAACAATTAACCACTAATTATAATTTAAAATAAATTTTGTGGAGTACATACATACCGTCCGATATAACGGACATGGTCTAACACATGAAATAAATGTTTTGAAATATTGAATCGATGTTTTATATGTTATTTGAACAATTTTAAGCAGGCGGTAGATAGGATATCACTTTCCGCCAAAAATTACACTTTATGCACTAATGGGTTAAAAAGAAAAGAGAGGTAAGTAATCATCGTTTCTATGCATCAACATTTTTTTTTTCAACGATTTTCTACGTTTTTTGTTCATGTTTAGAATGGCGTATCATTTGCGTTCTCGATATTTACGAGATCGGTTGCTCGAGGATGATATGCAGGAAGAACCAATAGAAGACAACTCAGCACGTCCATCTTTCAAGCGCGGAGGATTCTTCAGATGATAGCTATGAAGAATCTGATGACAATGCTATGGGTATTGATATGGAGGATCCAAGCGAAAATCAAAGGGTTAATGCACGTCGAAGTGAATCACAACGTGGCCGCCCGCCAAAACACATCTATGGGAAAGATGGCTTCAAGTGGACCAGAAAAACTCCGTCTCGCACATCAGGTAAGAATACCAACGTAAATCAGGAATTTTTTCAATACAAATTCAATTAAGCCGCTATGTTTTAATAATTTTTTATTGATTAATTATCGATAACTATTTCATAATTATTCGTTCGTTTGTAACTGGTTTTGAAGACAGACATTTGCAACCGTTAGAGCCCAGTCCAGCTGGTAACGCTGTAAATGCTGAAACGATAGATGCTATTTAGGAGTGTTTATTTACTGATGAGGTGATAAATTTAATCGTACATAATACGAACTTGAAGATCGAACAGGAATGTTTATCATTGGTTGTTGAAGAAAAACAGCAAAGTTACCATCATCATACTGATGCTATTGAGATCAGAGCCTATATCGGAATCTTGTATTACAGTGGATTATGGAAATCTGCAAACGTCGATGTTAATCGATGATGGTTAACCGCTAATGGCCTCACAGTTTAGAAATGCGTATTTCCAAGGCACAGGTTTACTTTTTTATCCCCGAGTCGCGAATGTACTGTTGACGAACAGCTTCTGAGTTTCAGAGGACGCTGTAAGTTCCGAGTTTACATGAAAGATAAGCCGGATAAATATTGGCTCAAGGTCGTTAGCTTAAACGATGCAAAGACTTCGTACATGGTAAATATATACGTGTTTCTTTACCATTGATTTTTCTAAAAATTTAAAAGACATTTATCCAAAAACTCCTATTACAGATTAACGCGGTTCCATATTTAGGAAAGAATACTGAAATCGTAGAGGTGATGAAAAAATTCTTGAGTATTATTTTAGATTAGTACTGAACCTATTTACAACACAGACCGATCAGTAACGTGTGATAATTAGTATACGTCAATTAGTTTGCTTCAACGAATGCAATATGAACCATATAATTTTAGAATTACCGGTACCATTCGCAAGAACAAAACAGAAATTCCAGCGGATTTTATTGCGAAGGTTCCAAAAAAAGATCGGCCACTCACCAAGTTCTGCCACACTGACAATTTAACCCTTCTGAGCTATGCTCCGAAGAAAAAAATCCCAAGTTTGAGCCTAAGGCTAAAAATTTAAACACCGAAGATGGGGCTTGAAATTTTGCTTAATGCCTAAATAAAAAAGATTAAGCCTACTGATTTGTTTTGGGCTAGAGTACTTGTATTTATACAGGGTGTCCTAAATTTCACGTATCAAACGAAGCTGGTGATAGGGGAGCCATTTTCAACCAAAACAGCCAAGCAAAATTATTCCTCTTTTTGTGTTTTTTCGTAAAATCGCATGCGCGCCCACCAACAAATTAATTTAAAAAACCCAGAGTTCTTTTGTTTAACTTTCTTGTTTAATACGATCATACTCTCTAGTATGCCTTTCCAATAAAATCATTTTTATAGGCTGCATTATCATCTGTCAAATGAAAAGTTTTTTTTTTAAAACTTTTTTTGTTTCTCAAAAGTTTTTGGTGATGTTTAAGTGGCGCCAGCGGGAAAAGAATGTACTACAGAAAGTTGACCCATTATCAGAAAAATATGCGACACTAGTGCAGATTTTAAAATAGTATCACACACGGGGCTATTCACATTAGAATATTTTTTCACAAAGTAAGTCGTGTGTTTTAAAAACCGGGAAATCCGAAAAAATCTGGAACCGAGGGAAAACCTGAAAATCTGTGGGAAATCCGGAACAAACCCGAGAAAACCGGGGGAAATCCTGGGGAATTCGGGAGAAATGAGGGAAATGCGGAATAATCCGGAAAATTTGGGAGAAATTCGGGGAAATCCGGAAGAAAACCGGGAAATCTTGTAGAAATTCGGGAAAAATCCAGGAAATTCGAGGGAAATCCATATAATAATATTTAAAATTAATAAACAAATTTATTTTATTCATTTTGTTTTATTTCTGACAAAGCATCTATTTTAGAACTCAAAATTTTGTTAAGTACGTTTTTTAATAAACATGACTTACTTGGTGAAAAAAATTTGATAAAAAACATTCTATTGTGAATAGCCCGGTATTTGATACTATTTTAAAATCTGCATTAGTGTCGCATATTTTCTGATAGTGGGTCAACTTTCTGTAGTACATTCCATTCCCGCTGGCGTCACTTAAACATCAACAAAAAATTTTGAGAAACAAAAAAGTTTATAAAACCAAAATTTTCATTTGACAGAAGACAATGCAGCTTATAAAAATGTTTTATTGGAAAGGCACACTTTTCTAGATCGCATTAAAACAGAAAGTTAAACAAAAGAACCCATGGGTTCTTTTAAATTAATTTTTTGGTGGGCGCGCATGCGATTTTACGAAAAAACACAAAAAGAGGAATAATTTTGCTTGGCTGTTTTGGTTGAAAATGGCTCCCCATCACCCTGCTTCGTTTGATAAGCGAATTTTGGGACACCCTGTATAGACCTAAAAATAAAAAATAAAAAAGTTTGAGCCCAAAAATTGATTTTCGGTGCACCAGCCTATTTTGGTTCTCTAGTATTTACTTTATTCTTTTGTTTTTTTATTTTTTTTTTGTATATTACGCTCACTAATTAATCTCGTACATGACAAATAGGTGCATAGAGAGCACAAAAAAAATTTGGCGCCCCAGCGTGTTTTGCTTTCGTATTTACTTTAAATTTTTTTTTATTTCGTTGCATATTCTTGGGACAAAATATCGTTGCATTTTTCTATATAATGCGACGCCAAAAACATCTTCAATGTTAAAAAAATCAGACAAAATTGTGCTGCTGGCCTCCTCGCTTCTTCACACGGAAGAAATAACAGAACAGAAACCCAATATTGTTCTGTATTATAATAAAAAAAAAAAGGAGGCACGGACACCTTTGATAAGCTGTGCCACTCTTTCAGTGTGCGTAAAAAGACGTACAGGTGGCCGCAGCATTTTTTTCAAGGCATCTTGGAGATGGCGATCGTGAATGTACAAATTTTGAGAGCCTGCAGGGGCATCCAAAATCAAGAAGAACCAGCAGTAACTGCGGATTATTGTTTGGAAAAAATATATTTATATTTGTTAAAGCCGCATTTGGAACGTCGTCTCATTTATTTCAGTCTACGCGGAGGTTTAAATGTAGGGCTTAAGTAGGGTTTTATCAGAGCGCCATTTACAGAATTTAAATCTTGTCATCAAACAAAGATGTGCCTTATGTGCACGAAAAAAGACTAAAAAACCGATAAAGGATGTGCCTCGTGCAAACGCCCTATATGCATAGAGAATAGGATTTTGATGTGCCCCGATTGTACCGGTTATTAATTGAAATTTTGTTTTTATAAGCTTCAACGATTTTTTCAGCAACTCTGCTTCTTGAAAAAGACTATTTTGTAATAAATTTGTTGAAAAAATAAAAAAACAACGACTTTTTCACCATTTTTCGAAATATTTTTTTTTTCGTGAAATCCATACATTCATTTCCCAAAGTAAATACCTTTTTTGGAAGACCCATGAAAACTAATATTTTTCCTTTATAGTGATGTAATAGAAGAAGACACAGCTAAATTTTTAGCCCTTTTTATCAAAAAACAAAAAAGCTATGATTTTTTGTGTAAAAAACGCACTTTTATAAGTTTTTCAAGTTTCCGAATTTTTTCTGAACTCTGATCTTGATTTTTTTGAGCTCTGACTATTCCACCCTTTAAAGGGGTATCTTAAGATGATCTCTGTTTCTAAAAAAAATAATCAATATTTCAACTTTTACAAGGATATTTCTCACTGGGATTCGTACGAACCCCACAGGTGAAGGTTAATGTCTTCACACAGAGCTGACTTCTTTTTCAGCCTCAACTACTATGTTCTTTTGAATAACGTCAAATCAATAGAATGGTAATCCAAACATAACACAACATTCTTAATTCACAGAAATTGAAATAGACCGCACTACAGAAAACCATAAACTGTTGGAAAAATGTTAAATTAAATATCCTGGTAAACCATCCATAAATCGGTTTGATATTATGAATTACAGTCTAACCTCCCTAAAGTGACCACTCAAGAGACTTAGAAAATCTGGTCACTTTTTAGAGGTGGTCACTTTAACAAAAAAAAATTTTTTTAACAGGAATAAAATTACACATGAACATAATATATGTATATGTAAATATTACTCAATTTATGTTAATTTTTCTAAATACATATGCACCAGCTACGAGTACGTTCATGTTCTATACGAAAATGGTAACTAAATCAAAATTTATTTCTGGAATCACAGAAAATACACACAAGATGTATAATAAAAATACACAAGATGTTGTACATAGCAACAATTATGAGATGTCATTTAAATTTTTGGCTTCGTAGCTAAAAAGTGTTGAGAAATTGTTCAGGCATTCGACACGGATCCAAACAAAGTAAATCATCTTCATCGCTCTCAGACGAGCAGCCAATCAGCTTTATTTGAGTCGAGATACATATTTAATTCATCTATAACCGACTGGAAAATTGTGTCCTGTTGTGAATCCTCGTACACGCATAAATTATCGTCAATCGACAAATAGGCTTCATTGTTGTAAGGTTGTAAAGTAGATGGTTCGTCCTGTATTATTATTTCGAGATCTGAATCTGATTGATTGGAATCATTATGTCTATCTAAATTAAACTCAAACCCGGCCTTCTTAAAACAATTGACAACCGTTTGACTTCAACTCGATCCCAAGATAAACCTATTTTCTGAATTGCTTCTAGCACGTTTTTTTGTGAATTCTGAGACAACTGCGATAATCGATTCGGCCACAATTGATTTGAACAAGTAAAATCTATATAGTAATGTTCGAAACTGTTGAAGATTCCCTGATCTAAAACTGAATCATAGAGGTTGTATTAGGAGGCAGAAACTTTAAAGTTACATTTGCACATTATCCACTCGAGGAGCTTCATTTTTATTTTGACTATGTTCAACCATTCTTCAAAAATAGCTCCTGGCATTCATGCCTTAGTATTGTAAATGCCGATTAAAAAGGGTCAATGAAAATTAAAAATTCACAAAATAAATTTATGGTGAACCATTCTAAATATTACCGGTAAATTTCTCAATTTTCTTAATGATGAGGTCGTTTGGCTCTACCTATAACAACCGGCTTAAGTTTTTCTCCCGTCGCACTTATGCATAAAAGTATGGTTAAACTATCCTCTACCATTTTACCAGCTTTACACGATTCCGCTTTAAAACGTACCTTTTATTTGGCATAGCTTTAAAAAAACCGGACACATCCGCATTAAAACATCTTGAGCAATAAAACCTCGTGAAAAATTTTGGTCACATTACAGAGTAAAAATTACTCTATTCAGATCATTTTGTTCTGTAAATGTTGGTCACAAAACAGAATAGAGAGGTGGTCAATATAGAGAATAATTTTTACGTACGTTTGATATACAAACAATTCTGTACTATTAAAAAGTGGTCAATGTATAGAGGTGGTCACAATGTAGAAGGGGTCACTTTTGGGAGGTAAGACTGTATATTCCAGAAAAATTTAAACTGCCCAGGTAAAATTACTAACAGGCGCAGTTAATGAAATTGCCAAAAGTTTAAAATTTTCTTCACATTTGTAATAAAAATAAAAAAAAAAAACTGAAAAAATATATCTTCATGTACCGATCAGTCGAATTCGAATTAATATTTAGGCATAATATGCGATCAATCAAAATCGAAAATCAATTAATCGATTATACAAAATCATTATTTGATCAATTGATCACAAAATATAAAATTTCTTTTTTTTCACGATCAGTAACGATCTTAATAACAATTGAACCAAATCATATTTAATTTAGATTTTTTTGTGTTTTAGGTACCGAAAAGAAAGTGTTACAAATAGTTTTTTTTTATAAATTCAATTGAAATTATAATTTTCACTGTGATCATTATACATATCATTCTGATAGTTATAATTATAAACATAAAAGCATAATATAAATTTACAATTATTTGCAATAAAACGTATAAAATAATTTTGTTTCCGGACATTTTGTGTTTACATCATAATAGTATAATACAAAATTGTTTTACCGCATATATGATCCAGTAACGTTTCCGCCTTAAAAACGCAACAACAATACAAACATATTGATCATTGCTCCGCGACTCTGTAAATATTTATGTAATAATAAAATAATTATGATGATCAATTATTTTTTTTATGTTGTCCACATTTTTAACGAGCACTTGATCTTGATTTTTCGTTTTCATTTATTTTATAAAACATACAAATAATAATATATAAATATTCAAAAAACGATTGTTGTAAATCAAATTAGAAAGATAAAACTAAAACACAAAAACCATTAATATTATTATTACATATGGAATTTACATGAGTTGTGAAGATTTATGAGACTGATCGCGGTTAATCTGATTAACTTGTTTTCATTTATTTTCTAGGCTTTTGTTTTATTTAATTATTATTTTAATAATGAAGCGTGGAAGTACGTGATGATCGTACAAATTTATATAACACATGCATAAAGAGTTTTTTTTTCTTCCGAAACCTGTTAAATGTCAGTTTTGTGTATCACAACATATTATGATCAATAGGATCGGATAAAATTTTTTAAGGTGTAACAAATTATATCTAATAAATTAATAATATCATTTTCAACCCACAACAATAATAAAATATTCATGTTTGATTGATATCTTGAACAGCTACTTTTTTAACTTTAAAAAACACATTTAAATATTTAAAATACCACATATTCACCTATATTCAATTATTTGACTTGCACGTACATAACTATGTGTGTTTAAGAAGTTATACGGTGTATAAAGATAAGACATATATACATTTTTAAGTTTAAACTGATTGACTGCGATCAACTTTACGTTATTTAGATAAAATTTCATAATCTATTCTATACAGAAATTCGTAATAGTATTACGCAAATTACTAACCAACAAATTGAGAGTGAAAAAAAATATTTCGAGGTTACCGCACAAATAGAATATTTTTAAAAGCCGCTTAATCTAATTTGTAATGTAAATGAATCATAATTAAAATATTTGTATAGTTACAAAAATGCATGTATGTGGAAAATACAAGAATGCATTTAACAATATAGCGGTAGTAACGTGTGATCGAATTAAAGAAGTAATGGTAAACAGCTTTTACCGACCAAGATCATAATTTGGCATTATACACTATTAATTTCTATTTATTTTGTAAAACCTGTGGATTTATTTAAATTAGAAAAACTTTTAAAAAAAATTGCAATTTGCTTTTTGACAAGGCTACTTATAATTTAGGTAAATTAGTTTGTTACGATATTTAGCGCTTGATTGTTACTTTGTATTCTTTAATGTTTCCAGGGCCACGCCTCTAACGTCTTGGCCGCCCTTGTGCAATTTTCCTACCAGTCGATCGCAAAATAAAATGGGATTTTCTTTTCTTATTTATTTAAATTATTACACCTGAATACAATTCATCTAGTAGTTTTTCCTTCTTAATTTAGTCACTTGTGAATGAGTAGAGGCCCATTGGCCAGCTCCATTTATAGGTTATTTACTGAATTAGTCTTTGCACTGGTGTCCTTAATCCATTAAATCAATCGGTTTCGTTCTCTGCAATCGTTTTACATTTACGTGTTGATAAATACGTTGTCTATGACCTAGGGTCTACACTATGCAAATTCTCTGATATTTTCTATCAGGGTATCAATGTATGTGTGAGTATTTTCTATAAATTTTGACACTATCAGCAAATTATCAGGAGGCTATTTCACGATAAATTATAATGAAGTTATTACGAAATGTCATTCTTTTGAGGTTGTTATTGTTATGTTTCATCATTATAAATCTAGTAACGAGATAAGTCATACGTTACAATGGCGTCGAAACAGGGACACGAGTTTATGCATACTCTACACAGTTAGATTATTTAAAATGTTTAATCTGAAATAACGTAGTTTTTTCGATATTGTATTTTTTGTGGATGGTTGCCCTAAAAAGGCATCCAGGTGGCCTCACCACTTAACGGACAAATAGATTACAAAGCCGCTTAAGTATGACCTAGCGGTTAATCTATCTTTTAGTTATTTGCTCTTCTAGCCTTCAGCAATCACCTTTTATGTGGTTGTTCACCATTTTCCATGCTTTTCATAGACTATTTATTTTCAATTAAAAAAATATTTTACAAATTTGTAGTTAACCAAATTTATAATAATCTTTTGATTGTCGATGGGAAACGCATTTAATGTACAATTGATATTCCGTGATTCTGGATGTTCTTGTACATTAGTGGGTTGACTCCCCGTTGGAATTATTATAAAATCATTTTAAATAAATTTTTTCCCATAATTTTTTTTCTCCTGAAAAATAAATTTTCAATAATAGATGAGACAACTTATGGTTGACCGATTGATGGTTCAGTGAATCTGGATTCTTCGGGTAAACTAAGAAAGTCTTCCTTATTGAGGATTTATTGAGCTAAAGTAATTCATAAATATTTCCATATTTAATTATATTGCCTACGTAGGCCTATGAAAAACAAACTTTTTACTTTTTATATTAAGTTTATTTAAATTCCGATTTAAAGCAGAAACAACAATGTCAACCGTTAATGAATTTACTTTTAGCAGATAAGGCATCCGATCAATTGCGCCTAAAGAAAATTTATTGTTTTACACACCTGATTATTTCGTTCCCACCTATGACATATGTACATATTTGAAAATCATAAATATTTAAAAGACACTAACATAATTGAATTATATTTTATTAATATTCGTAGTGAGTTAAATTAAATCAAGATATTTCCTAATCGTGGAAAATTTGTGAGAATACTTGTAATAAATTCTCTTAATTAAAAATTCGCATATATTATCGTTTCCATTATTATTATCGAATTATTTTCACTGTGCTAAGTATTTGGGTATTTCTATAAAACAATTCAGTACTACGTCCAAAGCTATTGAATCTTGGTAGTTTTACTCGAAAACAGTAATTCTTGATTGTCGCAATATTTTGTAACGATGGCCCTATTTTGGTCCTCGTTCCCATCCCTGAAACAAATAATTGCCCAATCTGATAATGAGCGGTGACTACAGGTTGTACTACCCTGACCTTCTTCATCACCCAAAAAGCTATAAATAGACTGATCAACCGGATGGCATTCTCTAATGTTTTGCTGACAAATAGTGACCATACAATAAAATTAAATAATATAAATACAATTTTTTCTTGTTGTGATTGGAAATAATAAAATAACAATAGTACGTCTATAAAATGGAGTGTGAATCTTAGTGAATCTTGGCAAGAATCCCCTGTAAACAATAAGAAAAATATATAGACATAATAAATAAAATCAAGACGCGTGGGGATCGCGTATAAAAATTTAGTTGGTGATTTTGTGAGTGTGAAAGTTATGCTACATATAGTATATTTCCGGTAGCTAACTAATAAAATTAGCATGTAGTTAAACACCAAATTTAACGGTCATAGTGGTGTGATTAATTTTTGAGTGGCATTGGTTTTATTAATTTTTGGCTGTGCTGTACAATTGAATGCCTACACCAGTCCATCAAAGAAAAATATTACTTAAAATAGGTTTATTAAAACAATTAAATGTTCGTTTGTGCAGTTCGGGACATATGTGCACCGGTAACTGTTGAGAAATAACATTCAGTGATAGGTCTCGAAATTGTGCCTATATCAAGTGCTATAGAGAAACGGTTTGATTTATGTGACCGCAAATCCGAGCGGCACCAAAATTATAATGGAATTTAAATTCATTGTTATTTGAAAAGAAATTCTATATACTAGAAACGAATTCATATAATAAATAAGGACGTAAGTTATCTAAACCTAAATTTTATGCATAAAGTGCTACAAGAACAAAACAAAAAAAAAAACCAAATTAAATATAGAAAAATGCAAGCAATTATAAAATTACAAAAAAAAAACAAAATTATTATTGACTGTTCTTAATAAGTTAAGTTAGTGTAACTCTAGTTAGTGTAAATTTACAACCTTGAAAAGAAAAACACTAAAACCTAATATTAAAGATAATTGTAAATTACTGGTGGTTTGGGGGTGTGTATGTAAATCCAAAGCTGATGTACACCTCAATTTAAATTATTATCATTGTTATCATCATTTTCGACAATTTGAGTTGTACATGCAAAAATCAAATTTATTATGTACATGATTACAGTCTAAGTCAAAAGTATTCGGACATAGACTTCCAATTGTAACTCTGCGGTAATGGGATTAACTGATGCAGTACAATACGTCGACCTAAATTATGATGTGCGGTATTTATAAAACAAAAAAAAACAAATTTAATTATTATATATTATTCTAAGTTTATTTATTTATTATTATTTTAAGTATATGCATGTAAAGAATTAATTCATATATATATATATATAGATATATATGTATATACATAAAATTTTTTAAATATTCTAAATATCGATTCCAATAAAAGGGAAAAAATCTAAAAATTAATTTAAATTTACATACATATATGCTAATTAAGATTCAACATTTATTAATTAATTAAAATACAAAACAAATATTAGTTATTAAGATAATTTTTTTTCTGAAATTTCATTAAGTTACCAAGTCCGGACTTACCAATATAAAAAAAAAACATAATAAAATTTTCTGTTAGTTTTAAGATGATAATATGAATTGATGTTTATTATAGTATATTTTTTTCATATTAATATAAATTCTGTTCATAATTTTGTTTTGAGCATTAATGCTATTAATTTTGATTTTTGGTTTATTTATTTATTTAAAGAAAATAAAAATTTCTTATTACCTTTCTTTTATAATAACAACAAAATTTATTTTTTCATATTTCTTATTTGCTTATTTATTATAATTTTCTTTTCGTGTTTTTTTTTGTTTTCAATTTAATTTATTTGCGCAGGTGTAGATATGCTGAAATGCCTTAAACATTAAAGCTATTTTCTTGAGATGATGAGATCAATTTAATTGACGCGTATTGATTCTTTGCATTCCTTCCCCAAACAGCGGTTTATTCTCGGTTCTCTTATGTTTTTGAAACCCCCACGACGCACCCTGAGCTAAGCCGGCTACGAAACACCGCTCAAAAACCTCTAAGGGAATATTCTGTTCAACGAAACTTTCGTTCCGCTACAGTGGCGCCCAACCTATTAATGGCTATCCTTTTCCTATCATCTTATTGCCCTATCCTCAGTCTGAACTTTGATTAATTTAAATAAAATTTTCCGCATATTCAATTAATTCCTATTCCAGTTCTCTTAAAGAGTACCTGTTTGATTTAGAACATTTGAATGTGTTACATTTTTCTTATTCCAGTAATTTTTTTATTATACTACTCATGTTGTGAATTATATTATTCCTCGATTTCATTTGATAAATTCGGTTATCCGCTTTAAAAGTGTTCGATTACAGTTTGTTTATCATTCTTGTTATGAACGGAGTAATCATGTACTAATTCCTACTTCAATTTCAACATTTCTTCTTTTTTATACTTTCGTCCCCATTTTAATTTTAACATTGTTTGTAGTCGAAATATCTAACCATTTCCACTTTAAGTGTAGATTATTGTCAGCATGGCTCAACTTCAAGCATTGACCGTTATTCTTGGTTGATAACATAAACCGTAAACATTGACTTCGCGATTTGGTTTGATTGTCTGATTTATATATATGTTGTCAATCATAATATTGTTTAATTTCATTTACTTCCAGCTAAGTTAATTTACCTGTAGATGTAAATGATTGCGTTCCCATATTACCTTCATTCCTCCCTTGTTCCTTTCCCTACATGCAAAGAATCACTTTTATCATTATATAATCAGATCCAGTAGTTCATTTATTTTGGCTTCATCATCTTAAGTACTCATAAACATTGTATTTAGTTATAGACATTCAAATTTGAAATTAAATCAAGTGCAAAACAAAAATTAATCCAAACGCATCCGGCGTAAACTACATACACACATTTATTATATACCTACATATTCACATTAAAAAAAAAATACAACAAAAAAAAAAAATCCCTTAGCCTAAAGCGCGGAATACAACACATTAACAACACATTATTCAGCTATTGTATTTGTCATTTAGTTTGCAATCTTATCCAAATCCGTCCAGATCGTGTTTTGGTTTTAATTAAGTGATATACCTTTCCCTACAATGGATATCTTACTATTGAAATCCGACGAAATTGAGGGCGAATATGAGGTACGAGGAATCTCATCTAGTTCACCTAATGCTCAGTATGAATTAATAAAAACAATAAATGAAGAAAAAGAAGGCACGGTGGCGGTTCCCCACAAGATGCATGGCAAAGCGAGTAAAAGGCCAGATACCGACGAGAACTGTCGAACCAAACTAATTCGTTTGCAGTTAGACATACCGACTCTAAAAGATCTTTCGGATGAGGCTAAGTAAGAGGGACCAGTAAAGCTAAGGAAATTATTGCCCGGTTGTTACACGTGCGTAGTCGATTAGAAAGAGCTACCCAGTCACAAACTTATCGGGAACATGCTGGTAAAGCATTGCGATCGTGTGAATCGTTACTAACATCCCTTAGCTACATTGAAGATCAAGACGATCTAAATGAATCAATCAAATCTGCAAGTCAGGTTGAGGTTGATAAATCTATTATACCTACTAATACTGTCGAATCTGATAATCGGCAGGACCCTGACAAGAATGTCAATACGTTGATAGAATATGTGGCCGCACACGGAACAAGCAAGATTAGTCCGACAGAGGGCGATGGCTCAAAAGATCTCGTCGCTGGAATCAAAACCATCCGGTCCCGACCCTCTTTTGCTTAACGTACTGGCTCAGTTAAATCAGCTTTCGACACAAATAGCCTTCCTGACTAAAAGACAGAACGACGTTCAGGCGAAACTTGATATTCAGGCCGCCTCCAGAGCCTCAACCGAAGGCATTTTCCCCTAAGGGTATGTTCAACAACCACCCCTCACCATAGGTACTAAGCAAGACCAACATAGTAGCGGAAGTGGTCCCGAAAATCGAAATACGGTTCCCCCCTTAACGAGTAACCCTCCGCCGTACGTCCATAACGTGAATGATCGACGCCAACTATCTCGTAGTGGCCTATCTTACCACGGATCTCCTCTAGATATTACGGTGGAAATGTTTTTTTTCCAGTTGGAAACGTTTGGTTCAGCCATGCGTTTCCCTCCTGAAACATTAATGTTAGAGATGAGTACAGTTCTAAAGGGAGTAGCCCTCCAATGGTATTGGACATATAGGAGACACAATCCTGCCGCGTCTTGGCATGATCTAAAGCGAGATTTCACCGAAAGATTCAAAGATCGTAGAACGAACCTTGAGATTCGTCGAGCCGTGGAAGCAAGGAAGCAGAAATCTGACGAGAGCTTCCTTGACTTTTATCACGAAGTGTGGAGGCTGACGCTTCAATGCCACACACCATATAGTGATGAAGAATTAATACAAATATTGATAATGAACATGAAACCTGCCCTTCAATATCATTTGACCGATAGACATTTCCGGAGCATTAACGATGTAATAAAAAGTTGCATTTCATGGGAAGACACTTTCAAACGACTCCGAATTGCAACAGATCATATACCGAACCCGAAGAGGGTCATTAATGAGTTAGACAGTCCAATTCACCTAAGTGCCAATGAAGGTGTGTGGCTAAACCAAGCGGGTAGCGCATATAATTCCGAACCGAACAATTCAAGATCTCATTCAATATCCGTTCTTCAGCATCCGCCCTCAACATCCGGAAAACATGTCTCATTTCAGGTTGACACATCCGCGGCGAAACCCAGCCGTTCTACCTCGACGAGTTACGTAATATGTTTCAACTGCGATGATATTGGTCATACATTCATAGACTGCCCCATCGCCCCAAGCGGAATATTCTGTTATCGATGTGGGCTTAAAGGTACCATTTCCTCGAGATGTATGAGATGTTCGGAAAACTCTGCGAGGGGTTCATGGAGATCGGGAAGCCAGGGACCACCGAAGCCAACATTTTCCCGAATCTCACGAGAAGACACGGCCCGCAACACCGATCCGGAATTGACCCGGATTCATTCCACGAAGCCACCTGTGTAAGTCCTTCTACAAACATTTTACCTCCTCGTTTAGTTCCTACCGTTGACTCGTCACTTCAATTAAATCCGCCTGCTTCATTACACTGCTCATCTAATGAAACGGTCAATACTCCCCAATTATTTTTTCGTACACGCCGAATAGAGAGATCAAAACAGTATTGGTCCAAGAGGAAAACAAGTAGATCCTTAATCGTCTCTTCCATTATTTGTTCTCAAACAGGTGATTTACGACCTTTCGCTCTAGTTACTATTAATGATGTGTCGTATAAAGGCCTGTTAGATAGTGGGGCCAGTATCAGTGTATTAGGTAAGGGATCCGAAAGTTTTTTGAAAAACCCTTCTCCTAATTTTCATAATTTCCCCTCATTCGTAAACACTGCTAGTGGACACCCGGAACGAGTGTTTGGTTACGTCAATGCGCTGATCAAATTTAATGGACAATCCCACAATATGAGGTTGTACATCGTCCCTTCCTTAGAGCAGCCACTTTACTTGGGCGTGGATTTCTGGAACCTTTTTGGGATCTCCCCGAAGATTTCGGAGCTAACAATTCAATCTCCTACTAGTTTGTTGTCCGAAAATGACACTTCTACAGTTTATCACAAACTGAACCCTGCACATCACGATAGGTTACAACGGATTATAGAAACATTCCCTTCTAGTGCTAAATTAGGATTGGGTCGAACTACGTTGCTATCCCATTCTATTGATGTCGGAACGGCTAAAGCGGTAAAACAACGACATTATGCGGTGTCGCCGGCTATTCAAAAACTAATATATGCGGAGCTAGACAGAATGTTGTCACTGGAGGTAATTGAAGAGAGTCAGAGCTCGTGGTGTTCTCCAATCACTCTGGTGCGGAAGGCTAACGGTAAAGCAAGGTTGTGCCTGGATGCCCGTGAATTGAACAAGGTGACGGTCAGAGACGCTTACCCGCTGCCTATCATCAATGGACTGTTGGGTCGTTTGGATCAAACCCGATATATTTCCACTATTGATCTCAAAGACGCCTTTTGGCAGATCCCACTCGACCCTCAGTCCAGAGATAAGACAGCGTTCACCGTCCCTGGCCGGCCCTTGTACCAATTCACGGTCATGCCATTTGGCTTGTGCAATGCACCACAGACCCTATGCCGCCTAATGCATCAGGTGATTCCACATCAACTTCATAATCACGTGTTCGTGTACCTCGACGACCTCTTGGTTACGTCCTCCTCTCTAGAAGAACATTTTCAATTATTAGAAGAAGTTGCACGCCTATTAAAATTAGCTGGGCTTACTATCAATACCACCAAGAGTAAATTTCTGTTGAAGGAAGTTAATTATCTCGGATATGTAATTGGAAATGGTGGCATTCGCACAAACCCCGACAAGTGCAAGGCAATCTTGGACTTTCCAACTCCAAAAACCCCAAAACAGATTCGTCGCTTTCTAGGTATGTACCGCCGGTTTATTAAAAACTTTGCGTCGGTGGCAGCTCCTCTAACAGATCTCACGGGCAAGAAAGCTAAAACTAAGTGGTCCCTCGCGCCGTTCTATATTCAGTGTGATGCCAGTTCCGTGGGCGTGGGCAGCGTTCTTTTCCAAACGGATGATGACGGTGCTGAGCGTCCTATCGAATTTATTTCACAGAAACTGAACGCTGCTCAACGGAATTACTCCGTCACGGAGCTTGAATGTTACGCCGCGGTATTGAGCGTCCGTAAATTTAGACCTTATATAGAAGGGTATCCCTTTATTATTTATACGGACCATGCAAGCCTGCGTTGGCTAATGACGCAAAAAGATTTGTCGGGCCGACTCGCGAGATGGAGCCTGAAGCTACAGGGCATGGATTTCCAAATTGGTTATCGTAAGGGGTCTTTAAATATAGTACCGGATGCGCTGTCCCGAGCCTTCTGCGATGAAATTCCATCACCAGGAAAAGGTAATTTAACTATCGACTTCTCACCATCTATTTCGACCGTAACCTTCGTGGATGTACCGATGTTACCCTTAGATCTCAATTCTCCAGCCTTCCTGGATGACGAGTACGTTAGGCAAATTAATTATGTTAAACAGTTAGCGGATAATCCCAACAACTTAATGGTAAAAGATGATAAGCTTCTAATATCTCTTTCCTACGGATCGCGGTATTGCGATTCAGATGTAACCGACTGGAAATTGGTTATCCCGCTATCATTGACGAAAAATCTAATTGAGCAAGCGCATATTCCCCCGACGTCAGCACACTTGGGTATAACTAAAACTCTCGAAAAGCTTCAACGTCAATTTTACTGGCCTCGCATGTCGGTCGATGTTAAAAAATTTATTTCTAACTGTGTCAAGTGTAAAATGAACAAGCCAGTGAACTTTCCCACTCGACCAACAATGGGGACACAAGTAGTATCGACCAGGCCATTCCAACGGCTATATGTCGATTTTTTAGGACCTTATCCTCGATCAAAACGGGGAAATTGCTACATTGTGGTCGTGCTTGATCATTTCTCGAAATTTATCCTGATTAAACCATTGCGAGAGGCATCTGCATCTCAGTTATGCGCATTTTTAGAAAATGAAGTTTTTCTGATTTTTTCCGTCCCCGAGCATATTACCACCGATAATGGCAAACAGTTCCTTTCGAAATTATTTAAAGAACTACTTGACAAATATAAAATATTACACGTTCGCCCGCCGGTTTACTCCCCGCAAAGTAATACGTCGGAGCGCGTGAACCGCACCTTATTAGCCTCTATTCGTTCCTACCTAGATGATCACGACCACACCGAATGGGACAAACACCTGTACGAGGTGGCAGCAGCCCTCCGGAATGTGATACACGAAACTACCAAATATTCCCCTCACTACGTCGTATTTGGCCAACACATGACTCTGCACGGCTCGGATTACCGACTGCGGCAGTTATTGTTTGGGGATACCAATGAAGTTCAAATAATGACTAAACCAGATAGATTAAACTTGGTTAAAGACAAGATCGTCCATTACATGAAGGTTGCCTACGAAAGGAACGCTCGACACTATAACCTACGAAGTCGGTGTCGGAATTTTCAACCTGGACAACCGGTTTTTGTTAGATCGTTTCCACAAAGCGACGCGTTTAATAAATTTTCGGCCAAATTAACCTCCAAATTTATGCCGGCCATAATAGACTCGAAGCTAGGTAATGTTGCTTATGTTCTCAAGAACATAGATGGAAAAGTATTAGGAACCTACCATGCAAAGGATATTCGAGCCTAATACCCTACCCATCCTTATGACTTTGTTTTCACAGGTATTTGCCAGGCTTTATGAGACTTTCTCGGGTGTGAGTCGTCCCCACGTTTGTAACGATGGCCCTATTTTGGTCCTCGTTCCCATCCTTGAAACAAATAATTGCCCAATCTGATAATGAGCGGTGACTACAGGTTGTACTACCCTGACCTTCTTCATCACCCAAAAAGCTATAAATAGACTGATCAACCGGATGGCATTCTCTAATGTTTTGTATCTAATGTATAGAAACGGTTTGATTTATGTGACCGCAAATCCGAGCGGCACCAAAATTATAATGGAATTTAAATTCATTGTTATTTGAAAAGAAATTCTATATACTAGAAACGAATTCATATAATAAATAAGGACGTAAGTTATCTAAACCTAAATTATATGCATAAAGTGCTACAAGAACAAAACAAAAAAAAAAAAACCAAATTAAATATAGAAAAATGCAAGCAATTATAAAATTACAAAAAAAAAACAAAATTATTATTGACTGTTCTTAATAAGTTAAGTTAGTGTAACTCTAGTTAGTGTAAATTTACAACCTTGAAAAGAAAAACACTAAAACCTAATATTAAAGATAATTGTAAATTACTGGTGGTTTGGGGGTGTGTATGTAAATCCAAAGCTGATGTACACCTCAATTTAAATTATTATCATTGTTATCATCATTTTCGACAATTTCAGTTGTACATACAAAAATCAAATTTATTATGTACATGATTACAGTCTAAGTCAAAAGTATTCGGACATAGACTTCCAATTGTAACTCTGCGGTAATGGGATTAGCTGATGCAGTACAATACGTCGACCTAAATTATGATGTGCGGTATTTATAAAACAAAAAAAAAACAAATTTAATTATTATATATTATTCTAAGTTTATTTATTTATTATTATTTTAAGTATATGCATGTAAAGAATTAATTCATATATAGATATATATATACAGTAAAACTCCTCTAACACGGAAACCATTATCTCGGAAATTTCTCTAAATCGGAAGGAAATGCACCGTCAAGGTAATTGGTATGAAAATCTATCTCATTAAACGGAACTCCTAGGAACGGAACGGAATTTACATTTGAAGGATAGCTTCATACAAAATTTAGTTATTAATTCGGAATAATTTTTTTTTATTCTTTATGAATAAAATTTCATTGTCTTGCACTGTGCTCATGCCACTATTAACAAGTCTACAACGTGTACTGTACCATGTATTGCTATGAAAAAAATGGAAAAATGTTTGGAATCATAGCAAAATATTTCTTGCACTGTGCTCATGCCATTATTAACAAGTCTAAAACGTGTACTGTACCATTATTGCTGTGAAAAAAATGCAAAAATGTTTGGAATCATAGCAAAATATTTTGTTTTGCTTTTTCTATCGAGAATATGAAAGAGACACATGTATGTAAAAAATAGTCTTTTCATTTTCAGTTGATGTAAAGAAAATCCCGTTACATTTATTTATGTAAACATTTTGTTTGGTGAGAAAGTAACGTGAGCGTTTAATTATTTTAATTAATTTAATAAATTTGTATGTGTGTAGTTTAATAGCGTGTGTAATTAAAAATGCCAGCCAGACAAAATATTAGTTTGTCTTTGGGACAAAAAAAAAAGTTAATTGAAATGCGCTTAAATGAAAAAAACGGTATAGGAGTTATGTGCACAGTTTAAATGTAGCAAAACTACCGTATATGATTGTATGTCAAAACAAGCCGAAAACCTGGAAAGATCAAAGACTCGTTACGGTTCAACAACAAAAAGATTTAGAAAATCAGATTTTGAGAATGTCAACGAAGTTTTATTTCAATGGTCCTGTGTTGCACGTAGTAAAAATTTTCCGCTCTCTGGACCAATACTAAAGGCAGAGGCAATGGAAATAGCAAATAAATTGCACATTAAAAATTTTAAAGCATCGAACGGATGGCTACGTAGCTTTAGGAAGCGATATCAGATTAGCTTTAACGCAATATGTGGGGAAAGTAATGATGTAGATGAAACCGTAATGGCGATATGGATTGCAAAACTATTTGAAATTTGCGATGGATATGATCAAAAAAATATAGCAAATTGCGATGAAACTGCGCTATTTTTTCGTATGCTTCCATCGAAAAGTTTAAATATACGAGGGGACAACTGTTCTGGGGGCAAGTTTTCCAAAGAACGGATTACGGTGTTGCTAACCGTATTTGCAGATGGAGTTATAGAAAAACCTCTTGTAATTAGTAAAGCTGCCCGGCCTCGTTGCTTTAAAAAACTAAATATGGATAATTTAGGAGTTGAGTATTATTCCAACAGAAAGGCGTGGATGACAGGGCTGATTTTTAAACAGTACCTCACTAAATTGAACAACAAAATGAAAGAGGAAAATCGAAAAAATTTGCTATTTCTAGATAATGCCGCGTCTCATGCAAATCTAAACCTTTCAAATATTCAACTGCTATATTTACCACCCAATACAACAGCTAAACTTCAACCGCTTGATTTTGGGATAATCGCTAATATGAAGGTACGTTTGTAAAACAAATTAATAAAAATTTTCTTTAAAATACTACATGCATATTTTTCATTGATTGTTTCAGGTAAATTATAGAAAACTTATGCTACAAAACTTGCTTGTACAAATGGAAAGCTGCAACAGTGTTTCCACGCTCGCCAAGAGAATCACAATTCTTGATGCAATTCAGTTTTTAAAAATTGCATGCCAACAAATTTCGGCCAACACTGTTACAAAGTGTTTTCTCAACGTTGGCTTCGTCTTTGCAGAAGTAGAAGAGTCAAACTCTGAGTCTGCCGATGAAGAAATTGGTACTGTTGGAATATTAGAGATTCAAAATTTAATACAGTCTACATTTGGGTCCGCGATTTACAGTGCCTCAGATTTTATTACTATCGATGATAGTACCAGAACCGAGCATAGCTCTATCGACCTAGATGAAATTATTGCAGACCATATTGCATCAGAACCTGTTGAAGTCGTAACCGTGAGCGAAAATGATGAAGATGACATTGCTGAGGTTGGAAATAGAGAGGTCATACAAGCATTTAAGACTCTTGAAATTTATGGGCGACAATCCGGAAGAAATGAATTTTATGATTCAATTTCAAAATTAAAAGCCTCTTACGTACAAGACAAAGAAATGGTGCGAAAGCAAAAGCAAACATCGATATTGCAATATTTTAATTAAGCCAAATAAACGTACTCGTACTCGTAGTATATTCCTTTATTATTTAATTACACGAATGTTTGAATTGTTCACATAACATGTGATTTTTTATTTATGTACATATAATTAAATAACATATGTGATTCTGAAATAAAACGTTATATTTTTGAAATAAATTATTTATGATGTATTTACTTTGGTTTTAGGTTATTTAAAAAAAAATCTTATAAATCGGAAAAATTGTATAATTCGGAATTTTTTTTGGCCCCGTGAGATTCCGGGTTAGAGGAGTTTCACTGTACATAAAATTTTTTAAATATTCTAAATATCGATTCCAATAAAAGGGAAAAAATCTAAAAATTAATTTAAATTTACATACATATATGCTAATTAAGATTCAACATTTATTAATTAATTAAAGTACAAAACAAATATTAGTTATTAAGAAATTTTTTTTTCTGAAATTTCATTAAGTTACCAAGTCCGGACTTACCAATATAAAAAAAAAACATAATAAAATTTTCTGTTAGTTTTAAGATGATAATATGAATTGATGTTTATTATAGTATATTTTTTTCATATTAATATAAATTCTGTTCATAATTTTGTTTTGAGCATTAATGCTATTAATTTTGATTTTTGGTTTATTTATTTATTTAAAGAAAATAAAAATTTCTTATTACCTTTCTTTTATAATAACAACAAAATTTATTTTTTTATATTTCTTATTTGCTTATTTATTATAATTTTCTTTTCGTGTTTTTTTTTTGTTTTCAATTTAATTTATTTGCGCAGGTGTAGATATGCTGAAATGCCTTAAACATTAAAGCTATTTTCTTGAGATGATGAGATCAATTTAATTAACGCGTATTGATTCTTTGCATTCCTTCCCCAAACAGCGGTTTATTCTCGGTTCTCTTATGTTTTTGAAACCCCCACGATGCACCCTGAGCTAAGCCGGCTACGAAACACCGCTCAAAAACCTCTAAGGGAATATTCTGTTCAACGAAACTTTCGTTCCGTTAAAATTTCTCCATATTTGGGTAGTGTTTTCGTTTTGTTCCGTCGTTAATCGACGATAACCTTCCGATTATTCACGATAAACTCTCGAAGTATCAATAATTTATCAAATAGCCTGCAAACACCCAATCTTTCAGAATGGAGGTGTAATTAATTTATGACGCATTAAAGCCTGAAGAATTAGGTATTGAATACGAAATTCGGGGCATATCTAGCTCCCAAGTCGGGGCTGAAAAACTGTTTATCGAGAAACTTCAGAAAGAATTGGAAAATGTTCAGTTAAAACCCAATAAAACGCATACGGACGATTTCGAAGAAGAGTTAAATCTTATAACCCAAAAATTAAACCATTTAGACAGACCAAAGGATGGGTCCACTAAAATTCCCGAGTTAAGAGGAATATTAATACGGGGTATACATTGGAAGGAAAGAGCAGAACGTTTGCAAAATTCCAAGCCAGATTTGGTGGGAATCAATATTGTGGTAAAAGCATTCCAGAGAACTATAAGGTATTTATCGAGGGAAATAAAGCGCATTATCCTCTCAACAAGAACGTCAAAATTCAGATGCACATCAACAGCCTGGGCCTCCAGGAAAGAAAATCAAACGTCACCCGAGTCGAGAACTACACAGTTGAAAAAATATGCCGTATGTAATGCAAGTTGCATTACATATAGGTCCGGAGCAAGCTTGCATTACAAACTAATGCAAACGTTGCATTAAATCAGATTTTAATGCTAATTGCATTAATTTTTATTGTATAGTTTACATTAAATTTTAACGGAATATTTTGTTAAAATTGATACATGTTATATTAAAATTTATAGCACATTGCATTAAAAAATAATCAAAATATCCATTTGGAAGCATTATTTTTTGTCGTAAGTGGCATTAAATTGTATAGTCCAGTACTTTAAACAGTAAAGCACACTACATCAAAAATTCCCAAATAATTGTTTTAACACGTATATTATTTTGTATTAAAACTTAGAGTATAAGGCAAATTCCACAGATTGCGGTTTTTTACTTCCAACTCGATTGACGTTAATCAATTGGCGTCCTTCCTTACACAGCAAATATATGAAAAATGTTATAAGGGTATATTACGAGTATACACAATGACTTAGCGAATTATTATAAATTCGCTAAAAATTAGTTAACCCCAGATTATATAGAAATTTTCTTTTAATGCAGTACTGCAGTAATTTTTGACGCAACTGCATTATAATTATTTTTAATGCAAGCGTTACATTAGAATGTAATACATGATTGCAATGTATAAGCTTTAATGCAAGGGTTGCATTAAAAATTGCAGCAAAACTTCTAACTGTGTAGATTAAGCAAAAAGAACATCTCTCCCAGAAGCTACTGCAGAACTGGTATCCAATCTAGAAAGACGATTCTCTGAAAAGTTGGAAGAAATGACTAACGAATTTAAGAAGAGATTGACTACTTCGCGGTCAACAGGTAGAAATAAAAAAGTATCACAATGAACCTCTTCATCAACATCTAATCGTCATCATACATCTTCAAATAGTTGCTCCGGAAATGATAGTTCATCCCCTGTTGGTAACGAGAGGCGTCGTCAAAATCGAATCAGTCGAAGAACAAGTACCCGCAAACCAAACTATTTCCAGAATCCAACGAAGTGGAAAATCAAGTTCTCCGGTCGCGAAGGAAAGGGTGCCGATGAAAACGTCCAAGATTTCATTATGAAATTGGAAGAGCATGCATTGCAAGATGACATGCCGAGACAGGAGTTAGTCCACCTGATGAGAAATTTCGTATCTGATAAAGCAGAAAAATGGTACTTTATCTATATTGGGAAACACAAGAATTCAAGTTGGCGAGACATGCGGAAAGCTCTTCTGGAACGATTTACGTTGGTCGAAAGCGAACGGGCCTTAAGAAGAACCATAAGAAGCAGAACTCAATATCCGAAAGAACGCTTCAACGAATATTTACTCGAGATAGAGAGTATGAACTGTCGCTTGGCTAATCCACTGGCGGATGATGAGTTGTTGGAATCTATCCTGGACAACATGAACGCAACTCTCAAAAATGCAACCTGTAGTATGACGTTTGGAAGTATAGAGCAGTTAAGAAACGTCTGCGATAATTATGAAAAACTCTGGAGCTCGTCTGGATATGATCCACGAAAAATGATTGAAACTCGAGGTCGATATGCACCGAGGGTTGAAGAAATCACTGACCAAAAATTCCCAAAAGGAGCGATTGGCAAGGAACAGGATGAGGACGCCGTATTCGTCCTCATCCTGTTCCTTGACTTAACTGAAGAAGCAAATGCTACAAATGCCAGAAGAAGCGGTTGGGAAACGAAATTCCGAACGTGATATTTTCTGGGGAAGCACGTTCGGGAAAAGTTTACAAGCCCAGAATAAACAAGTCCTACCAACCGCAGACGAGACAATCTCCTCCAAAGGAAGAGAAGTAAATGCAGAGACGTATTATAATGTACCTACCGAACATGTCCAGTCAGCTAACCTTACAAATTCTACTAAGTCTACCGCCGGAATCTACGAGTGCCCAAGACTACGAAATAAACAACAACAGAGAGTCCAACAGTATTGGAAAAATAGAAAAGAGTTTCTTCAAGACTGTGCAGTGTGTTCAATTAGAGAGTACCAAATACACGATCAGCGACCTTATGCAAAAATATTGATCGGTAATCAAGTAAAATTTGGACTACTTGATAGTGGGGCTAGCGTAAGTGTTTTGGGGAAAAACTGCGAAAATCTGGTAAAATCACTCCATATACCGATCAGAAAACTAGAAACCTTCGTACAAACGGCCGATGGAACTTCCAATCCAGTTATTGGGCACGCTTACATTCCAATCACTTACATGGGCAAAACCGAATCGATTAAATTTTGTTTAGTACCATCCCTCAACTCAGAAATTTATTTAGGAATAAATTTTTGGAGAATCTTTCGAATTGCACCAGACATTGCAAGTGAAATTGGCGTTTAGTGTTGGTGCAACGGAGCCTGGCCACACCCCACAGCCAAGGTCGCGGGATCAATCGACTGGATGGTGACGTAGTCATTTTTTATTACCTTCTTATTTAAATATTTTTAACTAACCACTAAATAAATATTGTTAATCATTCCTACTAACCCTTTTAGTTAAGTTATCTCATTTACATATATATTTAATTATTTAAATTTTTTTTGTATTATCATATCTGTGAAGTATCATTTCAACTTCGCGAGAATTTCTTTTTCCTATGACGATTAAATGTATTTCTTGTCGGTTATAATTCTTAATATGACCCGTGAAGAGTAATAAATTAATATGTCGTGGGGAACGAAATAATCAGTTGCCGATACAGGCATGCTTCTGCGTACCATCGTTTAACGGTTGTTGTTGTTTCTCTTTAATAACAGTGAGTATGTTTATATGAACGCGAATTATGATTTTTTGCTAACGATGACGGTTCAGCATATGTCATGTCGTTAAAACCCACCCTCAGACTGACGGCTATCCGATACATCGCGTTCGACATATAGCGAAGCTGAACAAAACAAGTCAACGTTACAATGGCAAGAATTAACCAGCTTAATAACGTATAGGTAGGTAGCAAATCGGGAGGTCCAAAGTAAAGTTGGCATAAGAAATCCCTAGTCATTACAGAGCAGCTACAAATACCAACATGATCAGAAGGAATTTGACATTATGGGATTTGGAGCTGAATTAACTAGGATTTCGACAATGGTCAGGTTTTAATATCCATTAGGTGATAAACCCCTAATTCTTTGCCATGCTCGTCTTTTAATTTGTAGTATACATTGCCTTGTTTATCGTAAACATAAGCTTTAATATAAGGATAAGCATAGTTCGCAATAAACTTATTCGCAGCATTGCTTAATACATGCTGACGCACAAATACTTTTTCTCCAATCGAAAGCTGCCTTTGCCTAGTTCTTAAGTTATACCGATTGGAGTAATTATTATAGGCGTGTTTCAAATTGTTTTGAACTTACTTGTGAACAAGTAATAGTCGTTCAGGAATATCCAACCAATCTAAACGATTCTCACTCAGCAAATCCAATTCCCGAAGAAGTTTGTATTCACTCCCATGCAAGATTTTGTGATAACCAAACATTAAAAAATGTGGCGAGTATCGGGTAGTTTGGTGAATGGAGTTTCTCAAGGCACTTCCTATTTGAGCAAGATATTTGTCCCAACTGTTGTGTTTTTGCTGTACGTACGCTCTCAAAGCTGCTACCACGGAACGATTTACTCGCTCTGAGGCGTTAGCTTGAGGAGAATAATAAGCCGTTTTCACATGGCTAATGCAGTTGTCTTTAACTAAACTATTAAATTCTTTGCCCACGAACTGGACGCCATTATCAGAATGAACTATTTCAGGAACATTAAAGAGCGGAAAAAATTCATCTCGAAGGAATTCTACAATCTTGGAAGCTGTTCCAGAATTCAGTGCTTTCAGGAACACGAATTTCGTAAGATAGTCTAAAACTATTAGAACAACCGTCTTACCAGACGAGGTTCTTGGATAAGGCCCTAAAAGGTCTATGTAAATCTTTTGCCAAGGTCGTTCGGAAAAAACTTGCTGGCCTAGAGGAGGACGTAAACATTGATTCGTGGCTTTTGTTTGTTTGCAGATTTCACATTTGGTAACCCAATCATGAACTTCAACTGACATATGTGGCCAACAGTATAACCGCCGTAGTCGATCGAGTGTTTTCTTAACTCCACCATGAGCTCCATCTGGGGGACAATGTTCTTTTTCGATCAACTTTATTCTAATATCGCGTGGTATCCATAGCTTCCATACGGGAATATCGGTTAATACTTGTTCACATCGTAGTTCCAATCTTATAAAAAGATGATTCTGATGGATGCGTATATTTGGATACTGCTCGGGGTGTTCTGCCACCTTTCTGTACACTTTATCGTAGTGTTCGTCATCTATATTATTCGGGATGATATCGAGGTTGTGCAAGTTTATGTCGGAAACCAATTCTTCTACTGTGTCACAATATATACGCGATAAGGTGTCCGCCACGATATTTTCGCTGCCTTTTTGGTGTATAATGTTGAAATTATAGGGTGGATTGATATCCTTCAACTTAAGGCCTGAATTTCTTGATGCTCACAATTACCGTGAGGCACGCCAATTCTGTTACAGAATAATTTCTTTGTGCCGCATTTAACTTTTGGGACATGAATGCTATTGGCAATTCATTTTTTTCATGGTCTACTTGGTACAAAACGCTTCCTAAGCCTTGGGTACTTGCATCGCACCGAATAAAAAAATGCTTTTTAAAATCAGGATTATGCAATACTGGCGCGTTGATAAGGAGATTTTTAAGCTTGTTTAAAGCAAGTTCAGCTTCTTCGTTCCATGTAGTTTTACTTCCTTTCTTAAGAAGGTTAGTAATCGGTGATGTTACCTCCGCGAAATTTGGCACAAACCGGCGATACCACCCGGCCATTCCTAATAATCTCCGGATTTGTTTCGTTGTTTTTGGAGTCGGAAAATTTTTTATCGCTTCCACTTTGGAAGGATCGGCTCTGAGACCTCGTTCACCAATGAAATATCCCAGGTATTTAGTTTCTCTTAAAACGAATCTACTTTTTTCCAAATTTATCGTTAATCCGGCATTTGTCAGATGTTTTGCCACTAATTTGAGAATTCGTATGTGTTCAGTGAAGGTGGCAGATATAACAAGTAGATCGTCGAGATATACGAAGACGCGGTCTCTAAGTTCATGAGGAATCACTCTGTCCATAAGTCTGCACATGGTTTTTTTGTAACGTATGACTTATCTCGTTCAGCTCAGCTATATATCGAACGCGATGTTTCGGATAGCCGTCAGTCTGAGGGTGGGTTTTTACGACATGACATATGCTGAACCGTCATCGTTAGCAACAATTCATAATTCGCGTTCATTAAAACATACTCCCGGTTATTAAAGAGAAACAACAACAACCGTTAAACGATGGTACGCAGAAGCATGCCTGGAGCGGCAACTGACTAATTCGTTCCCCACGACATATTGATTTATTACTCTTCACGGGTCATATTAAGAATTATGAACGACAAGATATACATTTAATCGTCATAGGAAAAGAAATTCTCGCGAACTTGAAATGATACGAAAAGTCAGTTGGTGTTAAGAAAAACAAATCGTGACAAAAACTTACATATATTAAAGAAAATTGAAGAAATAGAGTGAAAAGAAAAAACTGAAAAGAAAAGACGAGAGTTTTGGGTAAATTCGTTCTTGGTGAAAAGAGCTACGATCTAATGAGGATTTATTACAAAGTCTTCTATGGGGAAATAATAAATCATTTAAAAATTTTACAAGACTTTCTATCGAACAATTCTACGAAATATTGGCAACAGTAAGTATTTCCTGCTGTTCACCTAACAAATCAGAAATACTATGTAAATTCAATTTGAGGTTCAACGTGATATCCAAAAATAAGACACATCATTTCGTCAAGCAGTGAGCGCCCGGATTCGTTTAGCCATAACGTTGTGGTATATCGCAACGGGCGATTCGTTTCACTCGATGAAGTTTTTATATAAGGTTAAACCATTTCACGGTTTATTCCAGAGGTTCTTACAGCTCTGTATGTACATCTACAACCTAAATATTTGAAAGTAAGTATATGCAGCTCGAGAAACACATGTAGGAAATTGTTTCATTATCATTTTATAAAAAAATTGTAATACGTAGCAACTGATTCTTCATTTTTCGGTTTTCTATTTATAAATAATTTAAAGTGTAGCCCAGTAAAATTAATGTAGATGAATTTTATTTTAGATGAATATCACGGAGGATGGATGGCAAGAAATCATACAAGATTTCCAGAATATATGAAATTTTCCCCACACTCTTGGTGCCATTGATGGGAAGCACATTTGTACTGGCTCGGCAAATATCTAACACCATTTACAATATTTTAATTCTTATCACTATTTTCACTTTAAACACCACTAATTCACCACTGTTCACTTTCGCTTTTAAACTATATCGCATACCGCGTCTTAATTAAAACTCTCAAGACTTTCAATAAGACATTCATTGCGTATCATGCTGAATATATTATGTCATCAGTTTTACGCTGAATTGATGTTTCGCCCATATACGATCAATTTAATCAAAAGACAGTTTGCGGTCAAGGACATACTTTTCCTATGTCCATGTGAAAATCCTCTGCAGAATGATTTTGATATGTACAAAATCTCACTGACGAAGTCACTGACCAAAAAATTTTAAAAACAACGTTTAGGGAGAAATGTACAAAATTTAGATTTGAAATGTTTAAACTATGTCATAATTATTTTATGTAAAGTATGATAAATTAAATTTTGGATTGGAATGCTAATAACTAGGTAACTAATATTTTCCGGAATCCGAGTGTAGCTTTTTTTATGCATATGAAAATGGAAAGGTGAGTGGCAAAGTATTTAAATTACAGCATAATGTGGTACAGTTTAAAAAAAAATTGCTAAGATTAAAATTCCACATAAACATAAAATCAAATCATACTTTTTCTTAACTACATGCTTTTAATAATTAAAAATGTTAACAGAAATTTTCAATAAAACGTTTACGTATAAAAAAGTAAATATTCAACATAAATAAAAATTAAAATTTAATATCTTTCTAAATCTGAATTATTATTATTATTATTAAGACTTGTTACTGAAATTGATGCCTGTATTAAATAAATAAAAATTTTCACATAATAAAATATAAAAAATAAAATTTAATTAACTGACTGAATATGTGTTAACATGTGTTTAAACATTATTTGATAATGTGGTGTTGTACCTGATGATTTATGGTAATCTTGTGGTATTAGAAATGTATTATGAATTTTAACGGTATGTAATTTAATAGTGTGCTATAAAATTATGTGTATAATGTTCAAAGCGTACCATCATGTGGCAGTTTTTGGCAATTGACTAGAGTTCCACATTTTCTTAATTTCGTTTAGACATTATTTTAGTTTTAAAAAAGTAGTCCAGTTTGATGGCAATTTTTCTCATTCTCTCTTTCTTTCAAACTGATTTCCACCATAACAGGTTTTGGTTAAATTCAAAAGGCGTTAAAGATTTAAAAAAAATATATTGTTTAATATCTTATTGCTCAATCGGAACCGGTACTATGTCAGCCTTAACTTATAGAGACCGTTGACATTCTCCGTCTCAATGTTACCACGCAATAACGATTGATACTTCAGCTTGCCGACCTCTGTATTTTTAGTAACAGCAAGCCCTCTTCAGTTGTATGGATACAGGTCACACTATCTACAACACTCTCTAAAGCATGATCACTTCAAAAGCGTTACGAAGGAAGGCAAACTTTATTTAGTTCGGAAGTTTGAAATTCGTCTGTATTCATTATTTTATTCAAGTTTTTTACGACATTTTGGACAAAATATTATTTCTAATGGCATTCACAATGTTTACGATTTTTTTTAAGTCATTGAAAACAAAGAGCCCATTTACGCACATTATATATACCACAAAAAGTTGAAAAAATCAAACCTTCCCTCCATTTTTACCTAAGGGTACTTGTGTAAAGATACACAATCGTTACCGAGAACTTCCTTAAGTTTCTTCTTGGCAGTTTGGTTCCGTACTGATATAAAGTTGGGGTGACGGTCTCTTTATCGTAAACAATTTATCGTGTTTCAATTTAACGTGAACATTTAACCGTAGAACATTTTATCGTAGACACAATTTACCGTGGACACAATTAATCGTGGGACAATTTATCGTATGCCAGTTTATTTTATAGTTTGTAAATTTGCCCGTATAACAATAGATTTGTGATTGATTGATTGATTGATTGATTAGAATGTACGGCCAAGACTAAGCAAGGATCCCGGATACGCAGGGCCAACCGTACAACCCTTTTACATATAACAAGATGGAGGGATAGGAAAGGTTGTTAGGTATGATAGACTTGACCCGGTTACAGACACCGAAGTAGTCAATAGTTAGTAAAGCACAATTATTTTTGTTCTTCGAGATATAAATAATCAGCAATCAACATCCTAAAAAGTAATTGATTAATTAGTAAATGTCCTGAAATAAAATTTCGTTATTATGATGAGTGATGAAATTTTATTTAATACCATTTCCTCATATAATTTACAATAACGCGACGCCAGGCCCGCCACACACCTTTATTATAGCATCTTAAAAAAATTGATAATCAATAATGTTGGCATCTTAAAGGTAAATTTTCTGAAATAAAATGTCATTATAATGCGTTAGAGATTCCTTACTTTGTACGATATAATTAAATTATTCTTGAATAGAATAAATGTAATGGAATGATTATTATAACTAAATTAATTATAATTTGATTTTCAAACGGATGAATCCCCTCTTCAACGGATAACCTTACCATCCCTAATAAACCAATATGTTTATTAATAAAAATAAAAATGAAACAAAAACATCTGGTTTCAAAAATAGCTAATCTGGAATCTATAAGGTAATATATCAATAATGAATGTGTCACAGGTTAAGAATCCCCAATACCTAAACAAATAAACCCATTACAATTTATTCCCAATCAGAATTAAATAAAACTATTAAGCTAATCAGGAATCTGTAAGATGACAGAATTAGTATTAAGTAGCTATTAGAAAATAATCTAATTAAAGAAGTGCCATGATTCCTAAAATACAAAAAACATCTATGTATCAATATTTGTCTGATTATAAATTTTATTGTGTAGCCTCCAAGCCAAAAAATAAGTCAACCCATAATGTTTCCCACCACCGACACTTCAATGTTACATATAACCATAGTTAATCTATTAAAATAATATTAGTAAACCAATTGTCGTGAGACAAATTAAATCTTAAATATACAATTAAATTAAATTAAAATAAGAAAAATTACAATTAAATTGTAATTACAATTCGACCTATAATTAAAAATTTATTATCTGGTTAATAGTGGAAATCTATTATATTCCTAGCGACGGCAAATATCACTTCAATGCAGTTCTTGAAGCAAACTAACTTCAATCTGAAACCATAAATGGCGGTTAACAATCACGATCAATTTGGAAGCTTTATACCCAGTAAAACCTATTGAAAGAGCTTATAAGGAAGGAAATTCTTAATTACAAAATATATATCTAAACCAACTTAATCCGGGATTAAAACGTTTATGTACAAATTATAATTTATTAATTTCTAATAATAAAACTCAGTATTTATAGCTGTCCAATCAGGAAACTATAAATAAAATATAGTATTAATGTTCATTATCTCAGACGGCTTGAGAGTCTTAAAATATTTAGAAATTTTAGCACTTTAAAATGTATTATTATTAGTAAGTCAAAATACGACCAAGTAGAAGCCGAACAAAATACACGGCTTGCACGTACGCAGGTCCAAATTGCACGAATCCCACCCATCCACATCTCACACATGTGATGGAGAAACAAACCCCCCAGTCACTCGAGCACAAACTCCGTCCATCCATCCCCAATTCTGATAAAATACCCCTTACCCTCAAGCAAATCTTCACTCAGAACTTCACCATTCTCCGCTACGACGTCCCTAATCCGACGACTACCGTACAATAGAGAAGAAAAACGAACGAAATTACCACTCTTCATACGATACACTCCAGCCAGAGTAAAAAAGACACTACCACAGAAAATGGCAAATCTCCAAACGAAAACCACCCCAAAAACAAAAACCAATTCACCAAATATATGATATACAAGCAAAGTCAATGCCCAGTAGAATGAAAATTCATTTATCCGCCGCACCTGCTACAAGATACAAACCAATACAGCCAAAAAACCTTCCAAAAAATCCATAGCATTTGAACGAAAGCTTCTCTCCGTGTTTACGTTCCACATACGTACAAATAAAGTCCCTACATTTCGAGATGGCCACATACACATGCATAGACACTGATTAAACAGTTATCTAATTTTAGTTTTATAGTCATTATTAAGTAAATAACTCGTCATTGCAACACGAATTAATATAAAGCAATATACATACTTGCTGTAATTCTTAAACGATTATTATATTATTTGTTTTCGATTATTATATTTGTTTAAATTAAAAATTGTCCGTATTAATATGATGCAGACTAAATACAATAAAAATAAATAATATGTTCTAAATTTTTTATGTAATAATTTACATATTTTATAAAATCATAACCTGAAAACCATCAAAAAATTGGCGTAACAATGTGCCCCAAAAGAGTACAGCAAATCTTAGTCAATTTCGTCTCTCTATTGTTATAAGAAATGTGTGTGAAAAAGTGATGACGTATTTCAATTTTTTGTTTCAAACACACCAGCATCGGCAATATTAAAAGATTAATTATCACGGCTTATAGCGTAAAATACAGTACGCGAATTTTCTTTAAAATTTGCAATATAAATAATTAACTTTACCACAATTCGAGAATATCGGAACGAAAATTTGGCTAAAGTGAATTTGGTAAATATGTAGAAGTAAATTTGGCTAAAATAATGCAACCGAAATTTTTACCTGTTTCATGATAGTGTAATTTAAATTTTTATAATATTGATAAATAAAAACCGCAGATTTTTAATTTTTCAATGAAAGAAAAAAAAAAAATATTTTTGAAAAAACTGAAAATTTTCCCGGAAAGTATGGGGATTTTGTCGAAATTTTTAGCTGGCACCTCCTAAAAATGATCGATGCCCAATTATGTAAAGAATTTAAAAAAAAAAAAAAGTTCATCCTATCCGATTTCCGTTCTGTAATGCTGTATTTCTGCTGGGCGGGATTAAGCTTTTTCGATGCAAAAGCAATTGGATGTTCCTCTTCGTTCTCATCGTACTGTACCAAAACACTACCAACTCCTGTGCTACTAGCATCGCATTGAACGAAGAACTCCTTGGAAAAATCACCATGACGTAAAACTGGTGCTGTGGTCATTGCGACTTTAAGACTTTCGAAGGCATGTTGTGCAGCAGTTGACCATTCGAATTTATTTTGCTTTTTCAAGAGATTAGTTAAGGGCGTAGCTAATCTCGAGTAGTTCTTGATGAACCGTCGGTAATATCCGGTCATTCCAAGAAATTGACGGATTTTACGAGCTGTCTTAGGAGGTGAGTAGTTAGTGATATCCTCAATTTTGTTAGGATCGATTCGAAGTCCACCTTCTCCAACAATATAACCTAGAAACTTGGTAGATTAAGTCATGCCTCTCGCAATAGTCGACTGACTTGCTGGAGAAGAGATAGGTGCTCGAGCCATGTGGCAGATGTAATTCGCAAGTCGTCGAGGTAAACGAAGATTCGATCATGGAGATGATATGGAATCACCCGATCCATTAGCCGGCACATCCGTTGAGGTGCGTTGCACAACCCGAAAGGCATTACCGTAAACTGATACAGTGGACGACCGGGCACCGTAAAGGCTGTCTTATCCCTTGAACCTGCCTCTAGAGGAATCTGCCAAAACGCGTCTTTAAGGTCAATACTTGATATATATCGCGTTTGATCTAGACGGCTTAGCAGACCCTCGATATTAGGTGAGGGATAAGAGTCTTTCCGGGTAACCTCGTTAACCTTTCGAGCGTCCAAACACAATCTTATTTTACCGTTGGCCTTTCACGACACTCTTCGATTACCCCGAGAGCTAGCATCCTATCTATCTCGGCGTACAGATCGGATTGTACCGCTGGAGAGACAGGATAATATCTCTGTTTAACCGGAACCGCATTTTCGATTAACTTTATTTCGTGGAAAGTCTTTAACGTGCTACCGAGGCCTAAAATCTCTGAAGAAGGATACGATTTAATGACTTCCTCAAGTTGAAATTCTTGGGATTCATCTACCTCATGAGTATTCAAATCCAACTCTGGTTTGGATGTAATTGGATTAGGAGAGGAAGTTAGTTCAGAGAGAACTGTAGGAAAAATTCCAAATTCTCGTCAAAAATCAATTCCGAGGTATAATTTTTCTGATAACTCTGGTGCTAAAGTGAAATTAAACATTTTCGTGATTCCATTAAAAGTGGTAGGCAAAGTGACAAAACCAAGAACACAGTTCTTTTGACCGCTAGCAGTGTGTAAATAGGACGGTCGTTCACAAATTTTGAGATCGTTTTTACGAACAAACTCCTCACACCCTTTTCCGAACACACTGACATTGGCACCACTATCAAGAAGTCCATTAAATGTTTGATTGAAAACGCTGACGTCAGCACGAGGTCTACCATCCAGCGAGTCGAAAATTATTGATAGGAAGTTATTAATTTAGTGAGTAATTTGCGCTTACGCCAATAACTAAATGGTCCGGTTCTGCGTTTCGAGATCTTTGAAATTGTGTCACCTTTTGTGATACTGCAATTTCTGATGTTGGTCTATCTAGGTGTTCATAGCTATGGTTTCTTTCGATGGGGTGGGATTCGTTTGTGCAGTTTTCGGTGGGTTTGCTCTCCCAACAACAAGATCCACCTTCTGCGAGTTTCCCGAATATAATTTACAGCGAGGACACACAATCTCATCTACGTTAGAGAATCCACACTTTTTGCAGAATTGATGTAATAAAGTTCCAAAAGGACATTTCGAGAAGTAGTGCCCTTGTGAAGCACAATTCCAGCAATACATCGTCGTTTTAGGTATGTTTATATTAGGTGGAAACGCCATAGGTTGGAGATTAGGTTTTTGATAGTTCTTTTGAAACACGGCATCAATTTTTGAGATGGGTGGATATATTGGTTCAGCGGAACTATTCGTATCTGTAAAGTTTGAACCATACATGGTCGGAATAGGTAGTGAGTTTTCACTGGGTAAACGAACTTGTGGAACATTGGAAAAAGTCTGAAATGCAGTATTCTGAGTCTGCATAATCTCGTGTACCTCTGGTTTTCGAGTATCTCTACGCACTGGTTGTTTAATCAAACCGAGTTCTGGAACAAATCGCTCCTCATTCCATTGTTCTTCGAGAGATCGACATCTTGCGATTGTTTGGTCAATTGTTCTAAAAGTTTCATTGTTGGTAAAAATTTTGAGACCAGGGCGCATGTTTTTGAGAACAATTCGTATAAACTCAGGATCAGAGTATGGGATGTGTAATGAACTAGACAACATATACATATCACTAAAATAAGACATGAATGACTCGTTCGTTTCCCACTTCTGAAAACGTCGGTCTAGTTGAGTTTAATATTGTCATCAGTTCTCGAGTCTTGAAAGTATCGCTGCATTTCACTTCTCAGATGCTGCCATGTAATAACTACATTGAAATTTTTGCGAATGGAAGCACCATTCAGAGGCTTCCTTTTCAAGAATAAATCCAAGTTCTTTGACCAATCGGTACTATGGTATATTAAAGTTATTAGCTAGGTATTCTACCTGGAATAAGAATTTGTCTACTCCTCTATCTTTCCTACTTCCATTATATTTCAAATTCCAATGCTTCAGAAACATTGGCTTGGTATTATCAAGTCCATATGATAGGTTCATATTAGTTAAATCAGGATTTGACATAGCGGGGGTATAAGAATTGTAATTTGGAAAGTAGTGTGGCTGAAAAGTAGGCATACTTGTCGGTTGAGGTGTGTTTGCGAAGGTGGTCGCATTACTATCCGATCACGGCAGATTTGTTAGGTTTTGTTGGAAGCGTGAGTTATAAAATGGAGCTGTATTGTGATTATAAATTGGTATTTTAGAAATGGGCACTAACAATCGATCGTTAGGACCAATAGGCTGCGCAATGGTATCGGGAATTTTATTTCCATTAAGATACTCTAATTTCTGGGTTAATCGTTGAATGTGATTACGTATTTTTTAGACTCACTTGCAATATTATCCACTGTTGGTGGATCTGCACTTGGTATGCTAGAATCTGTTGTGAGTGTTTCTGAGGTATTTGCCTTTACCGAGTCCCCAAAATGGACTTTTTTCGTTGGTTTAATTCCCATTGATGTTAATTTCTGTAGCATGGTTTCCATATTCGCTACCTCTTGATTCAAATGCTGTGTAGCCGACTTATCGGCCTTTACAAGCATGTCAGTCTGGTTTGTTAAACTTGAAGTGCTAGGTTGTAAGTCCATACATGGACTACTAGTTGAACTTGAACTATTTGATTTAATTGAAACAGAAGGTACGTCGGAAATATTTCCAACTACAGCAGTTTTGATTTGGGTCGGCGAAACATTCAGATCCACCTCGTCGTTATCGGAATCGTCGTCAGATAAATCTTCGATAGAAACATTGTGTGCAAATTTCTTTTTTGAGTCTTCGTCTAAACTAACATTATTAGAATTTGCTTCTTGAACAAGAGCGAGAAGCTTTTTACAAGTATCTATTGCAGACGAAGATATTTCTTTTGCAACCTTCGACGAATGAATACGATTTAATCTTCCTTGTATATGAAGCAATCGAGACTCTGCTTTTGAAATGATTTCTTGCTCATTATATTGTTCAGCAAGTAGAAGTTGAACCTGCAATAATTTCCTATTGCACAAATTAACTTCACGTAGTGGATTTTTCTTGGCATTATTATGAGCACGGTTCGGAATTAGGACCGGGGCTGCAATCTCTTTAAAAACTCGTCATGATCCAGGTGGTCAATATTCATGATTACAGAGTAATTTAACAAATATTTAGATAATTCCGAAAGAGAATTTATAAGTTACTTAATGTAAATAACGTAAATCGCCAAGTACCCGAATCACCTCCGCCTTGAATGAAGTGTAATGCTGCATTTATACTATTGTTTTCGAGCCAGCTTTCAGGGTTGTTTTCAGCTTATCGTGAAGCAACAACAAAAACTTACTGATCGTTTTCAATTGTATCCCTATGCTCCATATTTGTTTTCAGGTCAAAGTGTCAGAAACTGTTTGTGAAAATTATAGTAGTAGGAGCAAAAGAATTATTAAATGAAGTGGTAAAAATTGTTAATTTCAGCTATTATTATATCGTTTATAGTGATTTATTTTTGTTTTTTATAGAATATTTATGAAATTCATGATCCAGCCCGCGATAAGGAATTTTTACTTGAATTAAGCTGGGTGGACGAATTGACTAATGGCTTGCATGTAACTCTTGATCCCAGCGATGCTTTATACATGGAAGCAACACAGAGTGGCGAACAAACTAGTGAACGATGATCGAGATGACGAGGAAGATGATGAATAAGATTTTAAAATTTACTACGCTGTTTACTAATTGCTAGGTTATGTCGACACTACAGTATGATTTGTCAGCGTCTCAATTTTCCCCCGATGCTCGTGTATTTCAAGTCGATTTATGCGGCTAAAGTGGTCGAAAATAGTGGAATCGCCATAGCTGTAGGTGGATAGGATAGAGTGATGTTCGCAGTTGGGAAAATTGTCAAAGTTATATGAATCAATTCATTTACGCGAATTTTTACAATTGGCGATGGATGATACTGGTCTGGTAAGTTTGTTGTAGGTAAGGTAAATTCCAAAGATAATTTAATTTTTTATATTAGACTAGCCGGGGTTATCGTTGTCGGCTCAAGGAACTGAGCTGAGCTCTATATTATATGCTCAAACCTTCGGGTTTCTCATGCGAATATTACGGATATGCAATTGGCAAAGCTAAGCCAACCGCTAAAAATAACTTTGAGTCTTGAATGAAATTAACACTGAAGGAATATTAATCGAGCAGACGAATTATTAAATGAAGCGGTAAAAATTTATAATTTCAGCTAATTATTATGTCGTTTATAGTGATTTATTTTTGTTTTTTACAGAATATTTATGAAATTCATGATCCAGCCCGCGATAAGGAATTTTTTTTACTTTTACGCTGGGTGGACGAATTGATTAATCAATCACTAACCACAAATTATAAATGGAAATATGTATACGAATTTAGAAATATATTTCGATTAAAACTTCAACTACAATTGTTTTTTTCTATTTCCCGCTATAATTTCGCTATTTATATTTTGAATATTTTGACACTTAGACATATCAAATAAATATCAATATCGATAAGTTTAATGAATTTTTTATTTTTACAAAAGTACCAAAAACAATTAAATATATATATTAAAATGAATTTTATTTATTTAATATATCAATTTATATTAAAAGTAGCAATAAAAATAAAAAAATTAAAAATATATTTGAAAAATCGAGACGTTGTTTTGGGCCCAGTAAGCTTTATAATATCGATAAGTTTCTATATGGGAAAACAACAACAAAAACTAAAAACTGAAAACAACCTCGAAAACAAAGCTCGAAAACAATAGTATAAATGCAGCATAAGGTGTATTACCCTTCGGACTAGTGATAACATAAGCGAATGTATCATGGAGATGTGCATTCAGGGCTCCCACCGCATGATCATATTTAGTAGCCTCAACCGTGATATCTGCCAAAGTGAACTGCTGTTCGAGTATCTCAAACCACACATTTGGGTTTTGAGAGTGCAATGGCTGTGGAGGTTTGAAAGTCACTCGAGCAACAAGTCCAGCACCGGAAGGCAAATTAATAGTTGGCTGCGATGTTTCCGGAAACACATTTGTATTAATATTTAATTGAGAGACAGCCTTGACAACAGCATCATTAATAAGACCAGCCAACTGAGCAGGCATTAACGAAATATTAGATTCCCGTGTCGTACCGCTGCTTGATGCTGCTGACAAGTCTGAACCATTTGTCGCTGGTAGGGATAACGGTGGATCATTTACACCTTGCACAACACGCCGAAACAAAAAAGCGAAAATAAGAAAAATTACCGAAAACACGTAAACGAATAGAGAAAAAGTCATTTTAATTAAGACAAAATTGAAAAAAAAGAAAAAAAATTCTTATTGTTGAAACGAAATTTTTGAAGTAAAACTTCTTTAGGCACGCTTGACTTGGGGACTAAGCTGGCAAATGCGTTACGAAAAGTGTAATCGAACGAGGCGAACGAAACAATAGACGCAAAACGAAATCATTTTCCTTTAGTATCAGGATGTGCCATGACAATTCATAAATCCCTAGGTGGAACATTAGTTGATACCATTTTATTTTAATCATTGGTTAAAAAAATGGGATAATAAGAAAATAGGAAAATTGGAAAATTGGTAAATGGAAAATTGGAAAATTGGAAAAATTGGAAAATTGGAAATTTTGAAAATTTGTAAATTGGAAAATTGGAAAATTTTAAAATTGGAAAATTATAAAATTGGAAAACAGGTAAATGGAAAATTGGAAAATAGGAATATATGAAAATATGAAAATATGAAAATATGAAAATATGAAAATATGAAAATATGAAAATATGAAAATATGAAAATATGAAAATATGAAAATATGAAAATATGAAAATATGAAAATATGAAAATATGAAAATATGAAAATATGAAAATATGAAAATATGAAAATATGAAAATATGAAAATATGAAAATATGAAAATATGAAAATATGAAAATATGAAAATATGAAAATATGAAAATATGAAAATATGAAAATATGAAAATATGAAAATATGAAAATATGAAAATATGAAAATATGAAAATATGAAAATATGAAAATATGAAAATATGAAAATATGAAAATATGAAAATATGAAAATATGAAAATATGAAAATATGAAAATATGAAAATATGAAAATATGAAAATATGAAAATATGAAAATATGAAAATATGAAAATATGAAAATATGAAAATATGAAAATATGAAAATATGAAAATATGAAAATATGAAAATATGAAAATATGATGATATGATGATATGAAAATATGCCAATATGAAAATATGAAAATATGAAAATATGAAAATATGAAAATATGAAAATTGGAAAATTGGTAAATTTGAAAACTGGTAAATTGGAAAATTGGAAAATTGAAAAATTCGAAAATTCGAAAATTGGAAAATTGGACAATTGGAAAATTGGAAAATTGAAAAATTGAAAAATTGCAAAATTGCAAGATAGGAAAATAAAAAATATGAAAATAGGAAATTTTGAAAGTTGGTAAATTGGAAAATTGGAAAATTTGTAAATTGGAAAATTGAAAAACAGGAAAATTGGAAAGTCATAATATAGACTTCTATGTCACTGACTGACTCACTCGAGAACGCACAGGGTGACCAAAATTTTTTTTTTTCTATATTATAACATCTATGTCACTCACTAACTTACTCACTCCAGAACGCACAGGGTGACAAAAAAAAATTCGTCCGTGTGATATATTTTATATATGTATTTTTTCTATATTATAGCTCCATTTCACACGAGGTATCGCAGAAACCGATTCTTTCTTCGTTTCTTTCCCCGATTGCCTATGATACAGGTTTTAATGCGACTTAAACATATTTTCGATGAAACCACATGATGTACTGTGGTTATACATAAATGAAATAAAAAATATTTCAAGGCCATTTTTACTATGCGAAGAGATTTCAAAAATGGTTTTTTTGTCCATTTTGTGACACATACATAAACATTGTCTATTACGACTAGTTGGCCTTGAAAAAGTTACCAAGTTACAAGGTTACCTCTTGTGGCATCAGACATAAACGGCTAGGTGACACTCCAGAACGCAAAGGGTGACCAATTTTTTTCCAATATTATAATTTTTCTATATTATATTATAAATATTAAATATATATTAGAAGTTTTACTTCAGTAGTGTGGTCTAAAGCACACTTAATTTTTTTTTATTAACTTGAGCACTAAAAATAGTTAGTTGGATACTTACAGTTTTTTTTAATTTTAATGATGAAGAATTGACCCTTAATACAACCAGGTTCAGGTATATACAGCTGTCCGTGCTTGAAGTTAAGGTGATAATGACCATTCGCTGATAAATATTATGATATAGTTAGCTGTCAGCGCTCCGAATTGACCAATTATTGATGAATACTAGCTGATGATTATTTCATTAAAAGCAGCATTAAAATATTGCTATTAGTGGGTGAGCATGAAGTTTCTGGCAACTTTCTGGCAAACCTTATAAATCCTATTAAACTTCTAACAAACGTTATAAATGTAAATAAATCCTGACAAATGAAAATTGACTCATGATGCAATAAAATATTAAATTTTAATTTGCAGAAGTTCTTTCTTCATATTCTGAGTTGAATTGCAAATAAAAATAATTAATCGAAACTACCAAAAATTAATTCAATATCAATATCGTGTAAAAAGTTATACCGTTATGGTAAAAATCTGATGATTGATTATATCATTAAACAACGAATTAATAATGCCATTTAGGAAAGTTTACACAAACAGTCACCATATACAAATTAACCAGAAGGGTCTAGGCAAACAAAAAAACACTTTAGGTTTTGGAAATATAGAGAAGGGGAGCGGCCACGTATAATTCTTCTGTACGATTGTATGTCATTGAACTCCTTCTAAACGGCTGGACCTATTTTAATAAAATTTTGTGTGTGTTTGAGTGAGTTCCTGGATGATTTAGATTTACAATTGGATCTACTAGGTGGCACTGCGATCAGGTTCTAGGGTTTTTGACGAAATTTCACTACCCACGCACCAACACCCCCAAATATTTTATAAAATGGAAAATATTCATAAGTTCAAGAATAATTTACCGTCAAAACCTTCTGAGAAGTTCATGAATAATAAAACTTCTGTGAATAATTCATATAGTAATTATGTTTGTGTATCATAGGTGGCGCTGATGCCAAATTATGTGGTATTTGACGTACGCATCAATACATGCGCAAGCCACTTGCGTTGTACCTTGGCGTTGTTCTGCCAATCGTATCTATTCTGCCAGTCATATCAATTACGAGTGTCAAATGGTTGAACGGTTGACATTAACCATCGCTGGGCGGTTCCGTATTCACCGTTGCTGTAAAACGTTAATGTACACATAAACGGTTGATTTCTGAAGTTCGGCGAAGTCCAGCAAATACATTTGAATACGTTCATAAAAGCGCGATATGGCTGTATTTGCTGTTCAACATTTAAATGATAACGACTCGAAATAACACATTATCAAATGGGCCTATTCATTAGCAGATATGAAGTCTTTTTTGCGCATTTTGAGTTTCCCCATAAACGACATAAACCCAGCTGTTATACATTTGACTGTGCACCTTGAAAATGGGCAGCGTGTTTATTTTGCTGAAGATACTGCTCTACAACAAGCCTTAACTGCCCCAAAAAACACACTAAATGAGTTTTTTTAACTATGCCACCGACCAGGTATTTTCAGTCTATTCGCAAAGACATTAATGTATACTGATGTGTCACGATTTTCCACGTGGAACAAACAGTCAAAAATGTGAGCCCCACCCATGAGAGCGTAGCATTCCAGTCCAAGCATACGACGGCATATTCATGGAAAATACATTAGGCCGATTATACACAGTCCATTCAAAGCAACGAGAATGCTTCTTTTCGCGTTTGTTGTTGCTTAACGTTGTTGGCCTGATTTTCATCGAAACCTTGCGAACATTCCATGTTATTACTGCGAAACACATCACAATGCGCGTCACGAATTACTTTTGCTGAAAGATGACAACGTTTGAGATCTCACACTTGCAGATGCACTACTGAGTTCCTCTCCTCATCAAATTAGCTAATTGTTCGTCATATTGTTGATTGTAACTTTCCTGTCGCAAGCTTCTATTCTCTACAAATATAAAGAATCAATGAGCAACGACACTCTGCATAGCATTCGGACCACTGATCAAGATCCCGAAGCGTTAATAAAGATTAAGGATATTTGCATTCTCATTTCAAATATGCCACTCATTCATATCGGCACACTATTGCCTAAACCTAACTTAATTTCTGATTTTGTTTTGGCCACCAACAGATCACACAATGACGAAACGATCGTATGAATTAAAATGTCAAACCCAATGTCAAATGTCTCTTAGTATATAGTTAATCGAACAATTCGAATATCGAGAAAACGTTTACTGAACCCACTAACAGCAAGCAAGCCAACGTTCGTATATTTTTTATAACTAAAGTATTTTTCTGTTTGTGGCCTAAACAGTGGTTTTCCGTGATTTCTCGTGTGGTAAAATATCGTGTGCCGATTATGTTTGCGTACGCAAACTGGAGTTGTTGTTTAATAATGAAAAATATTAAATGAAAATTTCGAAATAATAAATTTATTTTTCGGGAAAATTGTTACCAAAGGTTGATTATTTATAGTGATCAGTGACAAAAAATGTTTTTTTACTTTATAATTGAAATACAAGCGATTTACTGGCAAAATCAGCGAACCATAACATTTTGTCTATACACGCATTTTTTTTTATGTATGGTTTTCTCCGTTTTTGTTAAATATTACACATACTAACGTCGTGTTTATTATAAAGCGGCCTTTATTGTATTAGTATTGGCTTGGTTAGTTTGTGTACCCACAGAGAAAAAATTGTATATAATATTCTTATAAGGCACCATTCATGCAAAAAATATGTTCCATTTTCAACCTTACATAAGCTAGGAATAATAGTTTCATATTATTAATAATATATGCAATTTTCAAAAAACATGGCTTATTCCGACTACAAGTAATTATTATACATAATAATGCATGAGTCGTTCAAAATTCAGAATTAAATTATACATAAGCTATGAATCACTTATGGTACAATTCGGTATGTATAGAGCGTAGTATAGATTTATTCATTCTTAGTGTTTGAACAGTGTATGGTTAGTTAATTATAACTCAACAATTTTTAAGAGCGAATTATGCAACTTTATTGCACAATTAATTTCGGTTATACCTGTTTAAGAATAAGCCATGCTTAATTAATTCTTTATTTATTCTTTGGAAGGGAGCGAATTATAAATTAATAGCATATTTAGTTTCATATTTAAGATAATTTATTCATTTTGGTTTTAATTAGTTATACATACAGTAAGCACTTAATATTCCAAACTATAATACACTTCATGCAGAGGTGGTTCATGGAATTATCAATAAATGTGCATTTAATTCAAATTTGATAACATCTTATAAATTTTATTAAAAATAACATTTATTGTAAATAATTTGATTGATTGATTGATTGGAATGTGCGACCAAACCTAAGTAAGATTCCCGGTTGACGCCGGGCCCATCCGCACACTCTTTTACACATAACAAGATGGAGGGATAGGAATGGTATATTAATTATTATGGAAATTGACCCGGTTTCAGACACCTAAGTAGTCAATAGTTAGTAAATTGTTAGTTGAAATGTAATGTAAGACGGTTAACACAAGACAGCACAATTATTTAAAATATGGTATAAATCTCAGCAAACAGAATCCTAAAAATTATATTAAATTATCTGCAATAAAACTTAAAATATTTCCAGTGGTGGTTTTTACTATTAGGAATACTAAAAGAATGGTAAATAATGAAGTATTAACTAATTATATTAAAACAGCTTAACGTAATAATTATCATTAATTAATTCAATTCAATTCTCCTGAAAATATTAAATAAAATTAATCAAATTCAAACCACCAATAATTAGTATATAATAATAGTACTAACCAGAATCAAAAGTATCATTACAGGACTTCGAGATACTAAACAGTGTAAAACATTAAAGCTTATAATTATTAATAAGTAGCAGCGACATTTCTCGTTCACCAATAAAACCTGTTAAAGATAATTCAGCAATAATTAATACTAACAATCGAAGCACCATGGTCATCATTAAAACAGTAACTGCCATCTAATAATTAAACGAGAAATAACCCATGAGCATCCTGAAATTTAAATTAATTAGCTTTCTGTTCATAATTAATAATTAATTTCCTGTAACTTAGTAATGTAATACTAAGAATTATATTATTCTTCTGCCTCTAAATCTGAAATGTCAATTCATCATTAATTAAAGTAGGATTAATAAATTTTGATTCGATTTGAATGCACGACCAAGTTTAAAGCAGGAACTCCCAGTTACTGCCGCGACCATCATACACCTGCTTTATATACAACATAAGGATGGGAAAGGTACGTTAGATGTGACAGACCTGGCCCGATTACAGACACTTTCAAATTGTGTCAGCTTCCCTTTGGACCGCATCCGAAATTAATTATTATTTTGAAATATTTTAGTTAAGTATATAGCCATCAAAACTGCTTCCAGAATGCTTATCTCCTAGAGTCAATAAATTGTTAGAATTTGAATTATTTGCTGATAAGTGCTATTGATTCCGGAATTCTTTCCCTAACAATCAATATTTAATTTAGTTTTATTATTATTATAAACCAGTTTTAAACACTAACACCCAGAGTATACGTAACTAACCAGCACCACTCTTAAAATAGATTAACTGCTTTACCAAGAATAAGTAAACTGTCTAACTTATAATAATTTATTATAACTAAATACTAAATTTAAATAGTTATTAACTGGGTCGCCTTCCGAAATATTTCCTGTAAATTAACTTAAGATTAATGACTACCATTTCACTTTACAATATTCGAAAGTGTAGCCAACAAAACTGCTTCCAAAACACCAGTGTCCTAGAATTTAAATTTGTTAGTAAATTGAGATGCATAGATACTATTAATTCCGGAATCCTTTCCTAAATCCGGATTAAATTAATTTTATTATTCCAATCCATTTTTAAAAATATTAGCACACCCGAATATTTGTCATTAATCAGCACCTATCATAAATAAGCTTAACTACTTTACCTAGTATAAGTATACTTTCGATCATACAATAACATATTATAAACTTAGTTCTAAATTTAATTTAATTTAAAAACTAGCATTAATATAATAGTGGTCGTTTGCTACAACCCAACATCAACCTGGAGGAGATTTGTAGATATAGTACACAACCTGGAATACTAATAATATAATTATCCAACATTCATATTAGATAATAGTGATTAAGAATAAGATTAAATTAGCTGACTTCCATTTTATTTGTATAATAATGTTTATTATAAATATTGTATATGAACTGTAATGTGATTAATCTAAACTATAATTATTTTAAAATTTCATTAGTATTAAAAATGATTAAATATTATTCTAAACGAAGGTCCAAATAGCCTTATTTATTATGAGACCTAAAAGACTCAGCTTCCACTTCCATCTATATCTGAACCCCCAGATTCTTTTATTATATAAAATTATAGTTAATGAGTTAAATAATAGATCACTCTTTTTAATTAGTGGAATTTTTTCTTCAATTTACCGTAATTATCTTACTCTAAAATTCTAATTCCGCCCAGCTAAATTGACGATAAACTTCAACAAAAACATCCACAACATTTAGCAATAATTAACAATTATACCATATTCCCGCCGCCACTGTGTAAATTGATCACACATATTGCATCACTCGATAACCCCCCCCCCCTCAGTTCTCCGCATTATAAAGAAGAAGTGTACCCCCTGCCAAATCGCTAAAAATATAAATACAAGAAATAGCGATGCCCATCGCAATCTCATCATCACCCAAGCAAGATTCACAAAAACAAGCCGACGATACTGAACAGATTCACATAAAACGTTAAAACTACCAAAAAAGAAACTTTTTCAAAATCATAAGTCCCTGTTCCTGGCAAGTAAAACATTCATATGCAAACAAAATGCTACATGCAAGGTTATGAACATCAGCAATACCATGCGAAACAAAATAAAACATTACCATCATGAACCGAAAAACAATTAACATTATACAGACAATATATCTCTTTATCAACCAAGAAAACAAAAGAATTGGCTTAATTTTAGTCCAACCCACACAAATGTGTGAGTAAAAAACCATAGTATGTAATGGCGTTGTTGATAAAATTTTTCGCTTGATTTGAAGTAAGACCAACACAATTGTGTGCATAGATATAGTGTTTTTTTTTCGGACGAAAATAAGCTAAAAAGGAATTCACAAATGTGTAAGTTGGTTCAAAAAACATACAAAACTAAATTTATGACATGGTACTTTTGCCCTACCCGCACAATTGTGTTAGTAATTCACTAAAGGGATATAATATCGTTCGCAGTCGAAAAGCATGCGTTAATTTTCCATTGAGCCATGCTACACACGCTTATTGTAAAACATCTGCACATACAAGCACAAAACGTAAATATGTATACAACAAATATAACAATGATGTAAATAGAAATAATAATTATTATCTTATGTTCCTTCGCACACCCATCCATAGGACACAGCTAAACGCATATACGTATAACATGCTATATCAGAACCAAACACAATTACATTCTATAGAATATAATTGCGATCGGCTTCGAGTTATATATCGCAAACCCACATTTTCGGTGGTATTGAAATGCATATCCCGCGCGCCAAACACATCCAATACACACTAATATTCATGTAAAATATAATATATGACTACGAGTATATTTGCTACGAGTAAATAAGTATACAAAACGAAAGATAGGATTTAAAATTACCAAAAGCAGAAAACAAAAAATTCTCGTCGATCACCAAACATGCATACTCTCTTCCAAAAACAACAACAAAAATTGTTAGCTAGTGTACCAAAAACAGTAGAATTGAAAAAAACCCTTTCTCGCGCAAACTATATTCGGTCGGGTAACAAGAACAACCCATAACATGAGAATAATTCTACTCTACACCTTCATGGGTTATAAATATGTGTTTATATGTGTACTTAAAAGAAAAATTTATTTAGGGAAAAAAGTTATGTGTTATGTAATTTAGTATGTAAAAATAATGAAAAAATGAAAAACACTTATCTTTCCATCCTTTGCAATCAAAAAAGTCCTACATACATATTGAAAATTTGCATTACAATGCGTGATGCATTCAAACAACGGTATCAAAATACATACATATAAACGAAAATGGTTATTGTTACACACAAATCAATACAAATATGCAATATGTAACATTTTTCACTTATTAAATTACACAAATTATTAATAACATATTATTATTTATTTAACTATCACTAATATATGAGTTATTTATTAGTTAGTTAATTAATTAAAACACATTTAAATTTATTTACTTATTTATTTCGAGGAGAGACAAAAACACGTCTTTCCTCAACGACGATCTATCGCCGACCCATTTATTGTAAATAATAATATAAAATTAATAAATTATATGAAAATAATAATCTATCAATATTCTAGCGAAGTGTACGAAGAGTTCACTTTTACCCAACCTGTTTTATAGATTTTTAAATTAAAATTAAAACCCATTACTTCAGTTTCTAATAGTCAACAACAATTTACCCTCTGATAATAACATATATTGTATTAAATATAATTTTGATAATTCATATATATATATATATATATATATATATATATATATATATATATATATATATATATATATATATATACATATATATATATAACCCAATTTTAAATAATGTACCTTTGTATGGAACTGTCAAGAGTAACTCTAGTACACGAACTTTTTAGATAGCGCTCCATATTCTAATTACTGTAATAAGCATAAAATTATTCGTTTTCACATGATTTTAGTTTTTATTATTTTATACCAGTTTTGAATGGATCACAGTCACATTTATCTGTAAACTACTTTTTAAAGATGTCTCCAATATTACTTTTATAATTGTCCAATAGTTATCGTGATTATCAAGTTGGATCTGTAGAGAAATAATTATAAAATTTGTATTAATAATCTTAAAATTAAGTTTTTCCGGTAGTGGTACTTACCAAACGATATCATTTTGTATTTCTATATTATGGCCACTCTTTTATAAACATAAGCCTACATCTTTTTTCTGCTCTGCACCTTTTGTTAAAAGTTTCCGTCTACTACTGTTCAATAATCTCTTTATGGACTTTAAGCCAATCTTTATTAGCACATACTTCTTCGATATCTAAATATAGTAAAAAACAAAAAGTGACAGTTTAGTATGGTAATAAGAAATTAATTATATATAAAATTTGTACCTATAAATGCAGGATCGACTTTTTGTGGGTCAAGGGACGTTTGTATGAGTCTTCTTTTAATATCGTTGAGACATTCAATATTTTTCAAATTCCTCGATATGGCGCGGTGTTTGTGGTACAATTTCCTTGGTGGATTTTTTACTGGTCTTAAAATGTTTCTACAGTGAAAAAATTAATATTATTTATTAGAAACAAGAATTGAGTAATATTTTTAGCTTACTTAATACAACTATTTAGTACGCATTGTATTTTCTCCTGGAAAGTATTCGATTACTTTTTAAGGTTACTTTATAAGTCGGTTAAAGTTATACATGTTATATTGTTCCGTTCCATATAATAACGAGCAATATAAATGCTGCCAGATGCGGTTTTGAAAAAGGAGTTGGCAACTCCTAACAAAATCAATAAATGAAAATTTTGAGATGCATTATAACAGCATACGAAAAATAAAGGTTGAAGTCGTTTGTGATGAACTAGGGGTTAAAGAATTCATTTATCATGGGTTTGCGAAGAGAACTTCAAAAGAACTAACTGGCTAGTGCTTGTTCTAGATTTGCGTTCAAAACTATCATTTAATGTGTGACAATGTGGTAAATTCTGCAACGAGATATTTCATATACATATATAAAAAATAACCTAGATTACTAGGTACAGTACATGTAGTACAATTTTGTTCTTCAAGTCTATAAAGCTAGCTCTAAAACTCGCTTGGCTTCCAAGACCGTTTTAAAAATAGAACAGATTTCTATCTCGGCTAAATATTGGAGATTCCTCATGTTGATATCACATTCCTTTAAATATTTGGCTAATTGACAATCGATAAGAATAAAAATAAATTCATCGATATTATTTAAATCATAGTCTTCGATATCACTACCACCAGGCCTCATCTACAATGAAAATCAATAACATTTTTGTTTCTTTATAAATTTATTCTAATTTGTCTTTAACGATTTATGTGATTTTCTTAAAATGTAAATATTTTTCAATGACCTAACACTAAACCCGAAACTATACCAAATTAACTAAAGTAAACTTTAGAATAAGTAGGATTACTATTTATTGGTAGTTAATAATTTAGAAGAAGGGTTTTAAGAAACAGGCGTTTGGTTAAATAGTCTCCATCTAACCAGAATAACCAAGTTGAGCATTAACATATCCGTCTACTGAATGTATTTAGTATGTACATAGATTTATTATTCGATGAATACATATTAGTTAATATGATGAGCAAAACTGATGGTTTCAATTATGGCGTTGCTGTAAAACCGAAAGCAATGTACAATTACATCATATAAATAAAAATGCAATTAAAAACAATTTAAATCAAAAAAAGAAAGCGAATTCCCATGCGACCATCAATGTAACTTTTCACCATTACTGTAGATCGGACTATACGACGTTCGTGCAAACTCTAGTTATGCCATAAATTATAATTTAAGGGTCAAGTATTGATGAAATTATAATATAAAATTGCTAAAAAAACTGAACTAAAATTTATTTGGTATAGTGTTCAAAAGTCTTAAAGTTAGTTCTTGAGAAATTAGAATATTCTTGTAATAATTAATCCGACTTAATGCCTATTAGATTCATTTTCCATTATGACACAAACCACATAACCTCAAAACTTTAATTTTATCTGCATTTATAGTGTTGTAATTCAGTTAACACGAAATCAGCCGAAACTACATACACTTTACACAATATCACGCTACACACTATAATCACAACAAGATTAATATTTTTTTAATCAACAATAAAAACTAATAATTTTTAATTAATTTTTCACTACCTCCAGTGTTTACGATTTTTAATGATGTAATGACGCTGCAGGAAAGAAACACGATCGAGAAAATGAAAACAAAGAGAGAGAGAGAGAGAGAGAGAAGAGAGCGTTAGGAGGATAATGTATATATTATGAGTAATATGGCTAATTTATGCATATGCTGTGATGAACCATGAAATATTCTATTTATTGGGTATTAATTATGCAATTACTGTCATAGACAATGACATATTATGTGCATAATATATAAAACTGTATTTTTTATTTTTTGTTGGGCAATTATTCACGAAAATCATAAATTATAAATAATTAAGAATAACTTTTAATGAACAACTTATACTTATATAGGAATCAACTGCTCAATACTTTGGATACGATTCAAAATTAAACACTTATTGTGATTTAAATGAATGTACCATACCTAAATGTAATTCTCGATTTTTATTTTTTGGTTTGGTATAATTTGCTCCTGGCGATTTCTTTGGGTGTACTGTTTGTGTAAATTAACCTAAATAGTAGATTTAACAAGCTTTTAGTGACGTCATGTTAAGCAATATCTGACTTTTTCGAAGCCACGTGGCCGCTCCTCTTCTCTATATTTCCAAAAGCTAAAGTGTTTTTTTGTTTGCCTTGACCCTCCTGGTTGATTTGTATATGGTGGCTATTTGTGTAAACTTTCATAAATGGTAATTAATAAACTGTTAGTGACGTCATGTTAAGCAATATCTGTCTTTTTCGAAGCCACGTGGCCGCTCCCCTTCTCTATATTTCCAAAACCTAAAGTATTTTTTTTATTTACCTAGACCCTTCTGGTTAATTTGTATATGGTGGCTATTTGTGTAAACTTTCATAAATGGTAATTAATAAACTGTTAGTGACGTCATGTTAAGCAATATCTCACTTTATCGAAGCCACGTGGCCGCTCCCTTTCTCTATATTTCCAAAACCTAAAGTGTTTTTTTGTTTGCCTAGACCCTTCTGGTTAATTTGTATATGGTGACTGTTTGTGTAAACTTTCCTAAATGGCATTATTAATTCGTTGTTTAATGATATAATCAATCATCAGATTTTTACCATAACGGTATAACTTTTTACACGATATTGATATTGAATTAATTTTTGGTAGTTTCGATTAATTATTTTTATTTGCAATTCAACTCAGAATATGAAGAAAGAACTTCTGCAAATTAAATTTTAATATTTTTATTGCATCATGAGTCAATTTGCATTTGTCAGGATTTATTTACATTTATAACGTTTGTTAGAAGTTTAATAGGATTTATAAGGTTTGCCAGAAAGTTGCCAGAAACTTCATGCTCGTTATTAGTGGCCGTTGTTAGGTTTGATAATAAATGTAAGCAGCCGTAATTTAAAATTTGTGAACGTTGACAAATTTGCTGACTGCTCCACTATCACGTCGGGTTCACCAATTATGGTAGTTTATAGCTCCACCAAGCTTTTTATTAAAAATACGAACCACTAATATTTTTTAATAATTATATTTAATTTATATTTAATTACATATTTATATGTATTTTGATTATCTCGATAAATTATGTTTATTTTAATTTTTATTTTTTATTGTTTTTTCTTTTATGAAAAACTTGAACTGTGAAAACTATTTTTTGTTATTTTTAAATAGGCTTCTAAGAAATAGAAATTTTTTACAAAAAGTTGGTTTATACCCAACAAACCATTCGGGTGCTAGAAAATTTAAATAAATTTATAAAATGAATTTCGATATACAAGGTGTGAAAACGCCATAAAAACCATGGTAAACTCGAAACCATATAGTTATGAAACTAGTAGTCTGTCCAAGGCATTACTCTACTCTTTCAAACAATTTTCTATTCTTGCATTAATTACGTTAAATCTTCTCTATAAACTTAACAATTATCGCAATAATAAAAAATCCTTAAAATCTAAATAAATTTAATGCATTTTGGCCTAATTAATTTCTAATTAAATTTCAATTTAATGTCATGATGAACCAAAACTTAATTAATAAAGTTATACCAACAACAATTGAAATAATAATTAAAATTATAAAAAAGTCATTCACAGTCTATTTACGCCAAAGAATTTTACAAGTGGGTGGTGGAATTTCAACTGTGCGCATAAAAAAACGCTATCGTGAATAAAAAAAAATCGCACCAAACACTTTTTCATGTACTCGTATCGATATGTGAGTATTGAAGTACACCTATTATAGTTATATAGTTGCACGTAGTTAAATTTACACTTGACTATTTTCCGGGTGATTGGAAATTTTCTGTTTCATCATATCCAAATCGATTAATAATTCAACCACGATTCACGAGTAAACAATACACATATTCGAACATACCTCGTTCATACATAGAATTTTTTTTGCTGCAATCGAAATACGAAATCCATTCAGGCATATTTTTTAACGTGACTCTGATCAAACAAATAAAATATATTTTATGCGAGGTAATTAATAAAAAGTACATCACAAATATACGAGTATCGTAATTATTGTAAAGTTCAGTTTCCATGACAATTATATAGCAACAGCACATTGTTTTTGTGAATCTGGTATTGCACCTACATTGTTGAGGCGTCAATGAGTTGCAAAAATATTTCAAATTCAAAAGAAAATTTATTTGTAATAATAAAAATATTCATTTCTTCACAATCGGTTTCTTTTCTTTTAAATGATTTTTTTTTGTAAAAGATATCTGCAAAGATCTACGTACTCGTGAAACGAAATGAACATCTTGAGAAGCTAATAATAATGAAATAAAGTTTCTTCATTAAAATTAACTATATTATGCTCGTATAATGAATGGTCTCGAGACTTCAAAATTGATTATTATTGTTTGTTAATGATAGTGTAATGGGTGAGAATAATTTAATTGCAAAAAAATGGTTGCTACAATTACATATTGGAATTTAATTACGAAAAAATTATAAGAAAATTTTTGTATATTGCTTGATGTTATGGGGATGTCGATTGGGTTTGCACTTAATACAAATAAAATAATGTTCTAATTTTACCGAATTGGAGTAAACTAGACCACCTCAAAGGGTCATGGCGAAAAATTGCATTGATTGAGCGCCGATACTAGAGATAAATATGTGTAGTGGCATACTTCGATATAGGCCCTGCTCATACCTAATAACCCTGGGCAACACAGGCCCGTATCATGATGATAAGATGAAAATTTATAAAAATTTGTTAATTGTATTAGGATTTCCATAAGTAAGGCCCAAGAATTCTCGATAGGGTTTAAATCCAGAAAATAGCCAGTCCAAGAGAGGATGTATGTATTTTGGTTAAGGATGACGTTCTCTATTAATTTTGCGGTATGGCATAGGCTTCATCTTACATAAAAGTGAAGAGTTGTGGCTTTGAGGTAGCGACCTCATTTAACGAAATAAAACGTCTGTTAAAACCTTTTTATATTGATCTTTTCTCATGCTTTTCTCTACGAAATATACTGGACCTGGTCCATCTCCACTAATGCAGCTCCATATCATTACTGATGGTGGACGTTTTATGCTTCTGACTACGCAGTTCTTCCTAAACCTTTCTCCTGGTCTTCTTCTGACAAACTGGGCCGATTCTGTAACGGCCTTTAGCCTGCATTCGCCTGCACACTAAATATAACCTATAAATTTAAAATAAAACTCTTTAATTTCGGATGTTTTTTTATTAATTTGTTCAAACATATAATGAGTGCTTAAAAATTCGATTTATCTTCTTCCAGTCGTCTATTGTCCAGTGCTTAAGAAGTTTTGTCCCAATAAGACGTTTTTTCTACATTTTTTCAGTGAGTCTGGGTTTCTTTGGTGGACGTCTGCATTCCAAAATATTTTCATATAGCATTCGTCACTAAGGTGCTCTTGTAGCTCGCTCGTCATTGCTCTGGGCTTTTCTAAGGCCGATTGAATGATATTCCGGTATGTTCTGGGTGTTGTCTTCCTGATCCCCTTACAGTTTCTTATCTTGGTCTCATAAAATGTACCCCCAGATTGAGGATTTTTTGCCAAATTACTACTGATGAGCAAGAAACTTTTCCATTTTGGCGAACTCGCGGTATGAATGGTTTTTTGTTTTTAATAATACTCCGATAGCATGATATTTTTCACTGCTTAGGCCCTTTAAATGTTTGTAAAATAAATAAATGTTTCAGTCCAAAATGTTGGATAGAATTCTTAAATAATGTTTGGAAGAAGTTCTGGAAAATGGACATCTGTGGCACTATTCTGGTTTTCCATGGGTATACTGGATTCGTAAAAATATTTTCATAGCATTTTTGTCTAAATTGTATTTTTATGGCCTACTGTTGGAATTAGTTTGGTGTAAATATTTTCGAAACAAAGTTGATTGGGAAACTTTTGTTCCACAAAATTTTTATATGGAAAAATAATATCCAATACATATTTGTTTCAAAAAAATTTACACCCAACTAATTCCAACAGTAGGCCAGAAAAATATAATTTAGACAAAAATGCCATGAAAATATTTTTCCCAGTTCTCTATTCCCAGCGAAAACCAGAATAGTGCCACTGGGGCTGAACTTTGCCCATTTATAACAGATTATGATGGTATTGGATATGTTGGATTGAAGTGAGATTCTAAAATGTATAGAAGAAGTTTTAGAAAAACCTACCTCGAACTCGGCCATTCTTTTTCCGATTATAATATAATTAGATTTGTCCAACTCGGGCAGTTTTTAACCGACTACGATGGGATTGGATTTGTTTAATGGAAATGAAATTCATAAAAGATTCCTAAAAAGAGTTTTTTAATAAGGTCACCTAGAATGGGACACTGCTATTACGTAACCGATAATGATGGAATTCAGCACGTTGGATAAATATGGGATTATAAAATGATAAACTCTTGTACTCGCCAAAGGATGAGAAACCGATTCCTAATTTTCCTCTTTTCTGATTATTGCTGTAGTGGAGAGTATAATTATTGGTTGTTTTATGGAATTAACTCCCAGACCATTTATGCTCTTGTATTGCAAGTACCTCAAAAGTGTAAATTTCCGCTTGGTTCGAAAGGTTCTGCAGTCTCATAGAAGACATCATATTCCATGTTCCCTTGAACAGTTTTCTAAGTCGTTGTTGATAAGAATACTATAAATTTGTCAGAGCCCTTGAGGATTCATGGTGATTTTTTGTGAGAGTAAGTAGTTGGCCTGCCGCTCAACCCACTAATTACATGAATGGGTCACGTACTTGTGATCGATGTTAAGGCATCCAGCTTTATCAGAAATATGTTAACATTACGAGCCGCTTGCTTTAAGAAAGACGCCTGCTGTATATGTAGATATGGCGTGGAATAGAAGGTTACAGAGCTCTATCCGCAAAAGTAGAAATTTATCTGGCAATTGTCTTCCTACTATCAAGCGCAATTGAAAATAACAACAAAGTTGCAAAATATCGTTATAAATTCACTTTATTATAATTAATATTTATTTCTGACTACTAGTCTTGTTCCTCGATATTTCTTCGTTGATCGCCAAAAAGTAAGAAACCATAAAATTAATATAAATTGATTAGTTTAATCAAAATGAGAAATATAGAGCTAGACTACTAAAGTGCAGCGAATTCAAAATTTTGCGCAATTGTTGATTTACTACTAATTTACATAAACCGCACTCATTCTCAATAATTAATCTAGTATTGTACAAATTGATCGACATTTTTGTTTTGAAGTTTATGTAATATTTAACTGGATACAAAACAAAGATAAGTATTAAAATTACTTAATAAATAATAATAATTACAAAATTACATAATTCTAATTCTAACTTTAGGTTAATAAATGATGTAAGGCGGCGAGAGTTCCAGATATAATGGTAAGTGTATGTTGTTAATCGCAATATGTTTTCTTTATTTTAGGTATATGATGAAACTGGAATGTCAGCTGATCCGTTGTTTACTATTTTCGATGGCCATCCGCAGTTATTGCTTGATAGTAATATTAATAAAGTTAAAATGTATTTCTCAACAAATGGTGTTTTATTTGGTTCAACACCGGCTTATTACCGAGTTTCGTTCTAGTTTAAAATACCCAGTTCCGTTTTACGTAGCCATATTCTAGAACTTCTTCCAAAAATTATTTAGGAATCTCATTTCCGTCTACCATATCCAATTTCAGCATAATCGGTTAAGAAAGAAATGGCCGAGTTCCGTTCCAGGTGGCCTTATTCCAGAACTACTTTGACAAATTATTTGAGAATTCCATTTCCATCCAACAATCCAACATACAAAACCCCATCATAATCTGTTAAGAATTGGGAATTGAATTTAATTTGCAAAACCATGTTTCATGTTATCAATACCACTGTGCTAGTTGAAAAATGTGACAAGCTGGGCACCCAGGGGGTAAACATAATTCGAGTACGCTGAGTTCAATGGTGCTTTTTAAAGTCCCATTTTAAAGTTAGTCACCATTTTTGAGATATCGCATTCGACATGTTTTGGCTCTGAGTCAAAATGTACCCTCATTTGCACGTTGATAGCTCTTGAACCATTAAGATTTTCGTTATGCTTTCTTCAGCAAAGTTATTGCGCAAGTCAAGACCAACAACTTTGCCAAACATATCAAGACCGAAAAACCACTTCTAATTTTTTTTGCTTTTCATTTCGACGAAAAACACTGTTTTTATCATTTTTTATAATTTTGTTGAATTTAAATCGAGTAGAATCGATCGAATAAACATCGCATTGACAAATATAGATACAATAGAAACTATTTAAAAGAAAGTTAAATCGATTCAGTTGATTTTATGGTGATTTTTCCTAAAAAAAAATTTTTCTTCACTTTGACAAAACAATGGCGTGCCGTTGCGATAGTGGATAAAAATCCTGGATTTTTCCATCCCATCGTTTTAACCAATTACATCACGTAAATTATACAACAAACACGCCACTTTACATACAAAAAGGTTGAAAAAAATTGAAAAATAATCTGGGATAGAAAAATCCGAGATTTTTATACGTCGTATGATTCTGTGATTGAATGGTGCAGTGACATTTGATGGCTGATATATTGATGCAGATGTTTCTTAATTTACGTGTATAATTTACGTGACGTAATTGGTTAAAACGATGGGATCGAAAAATCCAGTGGTGACATGTTGTAACTATCACATTTTTCGTTTCGAGAAAAAACATCACATCGAAAATAACGACAAATGGTATGTTATAATTTTTTCGATAGATAATAAATATTTACAGCTGGCAACACGTTTTTGGAATTTTTTCGGAATTAAAATGACATTTTGAATCCATTGGTTTTCTTGTCAAAGAAATAACAGAAATTTAAGTGCTTTGCTTTTTTATAATTTATTAATGGACTGTAGCGAATTTTTTGGGGCTATAGCTTCAACTCGCGATGTTTTTGAAGACGAGAATGAGTTAAATTTGGAATATGTTGTTGAGTGGAGGTATCTTAGAGATAGATACGACATAATGGATATGGAAGACAAAAAGTGAGTCAATTAAATTGTTCATTTTTTTATAGTGTAATAGAATTTTATGTTTATTTTAGATTTATTGAATCGTTCAGAGTTAAAGACATATTTAAATAATTAATTGATGAATTAAGGTCGCATATTCCCCAAGGCGAACGAATAACCAAAATTCTACTGCAAACCAAATTAGCGGTAGTTTTAAACTTTTTGGCAACTGGATCATACCAGCGAACAGTCGGTGACATATGCTTCACACGATGGATAAATCTGTTGTGTCACGAGCCGTAACTGAAATTAATGAAATCTTAGAAAATTCAATATGCCGAAAATTTATAAAATTTCCGGACGCCACGAAAAACAAGAATACAAACAAGTATTCTTTGAAAAGTCGAGCCACCCTGGCATAATTGGATGTGTTGATTGTACGCACGTAGGGTAGACCGGAGCAGATTGTTACATGGGGCAGGTTGTTAAAGAGCGATTTGTTCAAAAACTATAAAAAAATACACATAACGTGCCTGAGTAATTTGATCTCTCTCGAAATTATCAGTTGCCTACAAAATTTCGGTGTGATCGGACGTATATTGCAGCAGTGAAAGAGAAAAGTTTGTTTTGACCTATGGTAAGTAAAAATGACAGCTGCTCTGTTTTTTGTTTTGTGTCTTTTCTAACTGTAATTTCGGTCGTAATTGGCTATACATGAATTGGTTGTGCATTTTAGTGTAATTTTATACAGTTTATTTTATGATTATTCATCAATATATGCGTAAAATACGTGTTTTATTAAAAAAATTCAGTTTGGGGTACCTTGTTACAGTACTGAAGGGGCAAGTTGTTACATGTAACAACCTGCCCTATCTAAAATAATTGTTCGTAAGCTTTAAAGGTAAATTAACAATTCAATTTGTTTCATAATTTGCTTTATTTTAGTAAGAAATTTTGCCATCATGAGGAACTATAAGAAGAAAACAAACCGAGGATCAACTTCCAAAACCACGATGAAGGCTGCCGTTGATCTGGTTATCAAAGCAAAACTAAGTGTTCGGTCCGTGGAAAAAGAAATGGCTATTTGCCATCAAACATTATGGCGCTATGTTAAAAGAGCTCAACGGACAAATGCGGCGGAAGGGATAATGGAAGCAACAAGTTATGGATACGCACAAAATTCGGTGTTCAATGAGGAAGAAGGGAATAAACTAGAAAAATATGTAAAGCACGCCTCCAAGATATACTTCGGCCTGACGCCTTTAGAGCTACGTAAATTCGCTTATGAGTGTGCAATTTCTCTAAAAAAATATCCCGGAATCTTGGTCGATAAATAAGCAAGCAGGACCAGATTGGTTATCCATTTTTTTTAAAAACACCCCAATTTATCTATTCGCGTGCCAGAAGCGACCAGTATTGGGCGTGCAATGGGGTTTAATCGTATTCGCGTCAACGATTTCTTTAATCTACTGAGTACAGTAAAGAACAAATTTAATTTTGCTGCTAGCGATATCTGGAATGTGGATGAAACCGGCGTCACCACTGTACAGAAACTGTGCAAAGTTATAGCAGGAAAAGGAACCAAACAGTTTGGAGGGATAACATCAGCTGAAAGAGGACAACTGGTGACAGTTTGTGTTGCTGTAAGTGCCACCGGTTCTTCAATCCCATCATTTTATCCGTGATGCACCGAATGGGTCGATAGGGTCAGGAAATAAATCTGGATGGATGACAACTGAAGAATTCTTCCAATTTATGCAACATTTTATCCATCATGTTCGACCTTCTTTGACTCGCCCGGTCTTATTCCTCCTCGATAATCACGAATCGCATTTGGGCATTAATACCATAAACTTGGCTAAAGAAAACGGAGTTGTGATGCTTTCATTTCCACCCCATTGTTCACATAAAATGCAACCATTGGATCGAAGCGTATATGGTTGAAAAATATTTGTCCAATGTGCAAGATGTATGGATGCGAAACCACCCAGGGAAATCCTACACATGGCAAATGAAAAACTATGTGTTGAATGAATAAAAATCGTTTGTCATAAATATATAAATTTTTTATTATTAATAATTTTCTTCTTGATTGACCGAAAATTAATGAAATAAAATGTTTAAATATCGGGCGTAACTATATACCCCGATATCTGTAACAATTTGCCCCTACAGCGGGGTAATTTGTTACATGTGCCAACATTTGCTAAAACGGATTTTTGTAATATTTGCATGTTTGTTATGCCTTTAAATGGATCAAAATATTGTCGCCTTAATTCGGTTTTACCTACTCCAATACACACAACAGAATTCGTCATTATACTTTTCACGTTACACAACATTATGCAAAAAGTGTAACAATCTGCCCCGGTCTACCCTACTACTAATTGCACCGCACAACGAAGAGCACATATCCATCAATCGGAAACTGAACCATTTACTGGATGTATAATTGGTAAATTAATTATATTCGATTAATTAACCGTTATTTTTAATGTATACTAATTATTTTTCTAGATTTGCAATTACAATCTCAAAATATTACCGGTTTGTGCAACCTATCCTGGATCGGCACATGTTTCTGCGATTTGGGCGCTATACATAATTATAAATTCAATAAAAAAAATATTTCATATTTTTAATTCAATAAAAAAATTAAAATAACATCACAATTTCATTTTTTGTTATGTCAAAATTTGTTTATCACTGAGTATCGATGAGAAAAAATATAGTGATAAAATATCGAGAAAAATGATGGTCCAAAATGATGTAACATACCAATTTAACGATATTATCGAAATTTTCGATAGTATCGAAAATTCCGAAGTTACAACATGTCACCAGAGGATTTTTATCTTCTATTGCAACGGCACGCCATTGTTTTATCAAACAGAAGAAAAATATTAATTTTATAGGAATGTTTCTTAGAAAAAATCACCATAAAATCAACTGAATCGATTTAACTATCTTTTAAATAGTTTCTATTGTATCTATATTTGTCGATGCGATGTTTTTTCGATCGATTCTACTCGATTTAAATTCAACAAAATTATACAAAATGATAAAAACAGTGTTTTCCGTCGAAATGAAAAGCAAAAAAAAAATTAGATGTGGTTTTTCGGTCTTGATATGTTCGGCAAAGTTGTGGTTGACCTGCGCAACAACTTTGCTGAAGAAAGCATAACGAAAATCTTAATGGTTCAAGAGCTATCTACGTGAAAATGAGGGTACATTTTGACTCAGAGCCAAAACATGTCGAATGCGATATCTCAAAAATGGGGACTAACTTTGAAATGGGACTAGCACCGTTGAATTCAGCATACTCGAATTATGTTTACCCCCGGGTGCCCAGCTTGTCACGAAAAAAAAGTTTGCAATTCAAGCACAGTGTAATTAGTGTTGCCATCGCATTTTTCGGTGATAGAAATTGAGCTTCACATATATCATTTCAAAATGTCATTTTCAGGATTTCATGGGAACATTTCTTGGACATACCATCATTCACCGCCATACTCGAGGAAGCACGACATATTCGCGAAGAGAAATTAGCACATATAGATAAAAATACCAAGCAATAAATAACAAAAGTAGAAAAAATCGAATTGGTTCAATTAAGAGCTACAAACCTCTGGGAATAGATAAACTCGATTGGGAAACGTAGGACAGCATTTATGAACGAAATTCATCAATATTACTCGCAAGCACAAGCGATAGAAGCATTAGAAGAGCACGCCAACCGTTTACTAGTTATACCACTCACAGCGGGGTTCGCTAGTGGCTACAAATGTGAACACTTTTGAGAAAGCAATCAATAGCTTATGTAGTATCTTTTGCCAAGAATGCACCGAGCGCTCTCAAGAACCATGTGACTAAAGAAACATCGTAAGAGCTTCCATGACAGAAACATGGTAGAATCAGATGGGTTATATCAGTAGCATAGACAATTGTCCATTGTAAATTCAAATAGCTACATAATCGATGCGGCAAGGCTTGAAATATGCGGCGCCTTCTTACTCACAAAGTTTATGAGAAAGGTAATCAGGCAGTCCCTATGAATACCAAACATATAGACTAACTAACGCCAGGACATTTATCGGTAGAATATAGATTATTGGAGGTATCAGTCAAGCCGCTCCTAGCTAGCCTTCAAACGCGAGGCAAATAGCTCCTCCAAATTCCTAATTTAAAATTGCAGGGTTAAGTGTATATCGTTGTTCCTGGGTCAGGAATTTGGATCAGCTTTTTATAAGCAGCACTAACGACGCCACTGGGCGATCAACGGTCAAATTTATGACAGTTTAGCAGATATCGAATTAAAAAACTAAGTTCTCCATCATAACGGGAGAAACTTAACCATTTGTCATAATGGACATTCGCGACTCAGGAGCGAAGAGGCAAAGGAAGAGATAAAGAAATAAGAAGCAAATCAAGAGTGTTTTCTAAAACTCAAAAAACCAGGCTTCGATTTTGAATGTCACTCTCAACATTCTAAAACAGATTGGCAACCAATATTGGTTCATTTGAATGTTCTTACCAATGGAAACCGTTTATTAGCTTAAATGTATTAATCAATCTTGGATCACTTTCATGAAAAGCCGCTAATTTACTCAACCTTACAAAGAAGAAAGTAAACATCTTCATATCCGAAATACGAGGACAAAAAATTACAATAAGTCACAACCAATTGGTCCCCTGCTTTGAAAAGATTATTATCTAGCAATCGTAAACAACAACATCATAAAAAGAGGCCAATTGGAGCCAATGGCACAACAACCGAAATTGGATGGATAATCATCTGCAGCAGGCGAACCTGTTGGTTGGTTCACATATAGCTACTAAGCGAAGCGAATTCGATACCAGAAGAAAGAATTAATACTGAGGAGGAAAACATAGAAGATACATAGCAGATACATAGTTAGAATTATATTTAAGGACAATGATATTGAATTAAGAGAATGCAGAGAAATAGCCTCTGCCAGATTAATATATTTAATTTGAAAATGGGATCAAGACCCATCATTCAAACAATTATATTATATAAAACCTTGAAGATCATATATCAAGTAACATTTGTTACATATCACATCACAATCATGGTGTAAATACACAGGACAGACCCCACTACAAAACATGGAGTAGTGTTTGATTATCCTTCCTCCAAAACTACAAAGGGATATCCTTAATGGTCATGATGAATTGTCCAAAATTATAGGAAAACTTGGCGTATATATTAGTGTAGTGGCGAAAACCAGACCATGATTATCAAAGAATATTATGGAGAGTTCATCCATCTGAACCAATGGCAATGACAATATAAAAGGTTAAGACAGTGACAACAGCAGGTAGTTTATCCTTAAAACAGCATATTCATTTTTTAACTATAAATAAATCAGGATAAATTTTAAAATACAATGTAGTTATTTTTTCATTTTGTTTAACATCGATTGAACTCAATCGCCCCTATCCCAAGCGGCTAAGGCTCTTTATATTCAAACTTAATATTAGAGTGTTGATACACGGTTGTGAGGTTTGTCCCAAAAAAAATCCCGTGTACATATACAAATCCAATTGGAAATTTTTAATCCAGAACAGTATTAGAATTTACACTGTTAAAATAAAATATTTGCGAAATAACTATATTATAATAGAAAGAGACGGAAATATGCGCAACATTTTTTCATATTCGATTTATCTATTTTGCATAGATGAAAGAAAGAGTGAAAAATAATCGAGAAAAAATAAATCGATTTAATAGCTTTGAGTAGTTTTAATTCAGATAAATTCTGAATATCCTAGAGTTTGTCGGAAAATTTCACTATATCCAAATGTTAGCTTCAGGTTGACGCAATCAAATAAATCTAGAGCTATTTCCATATTTAGGGGATAGGTGTCATTTTTCACTCTCGCAAATCTAATCGATTTTATTGGTTTGAGTAGTTTTAGTTTAGATAAATTATGAATATCCTGGAGTTTGTCGGAAAAGTTCACTATGTCCAAATGTTAGCTTCAGGTTGACGCAATCAAATAAATTTAGAGTCATTTCCATATCTAGGGGATAGGTGTCGTTTTGTGCTCTCGCAAATCTAATCGATTTTATTGGTTTGAGTAGTTTTAGTTTAGATAAATTCTGAATATCCTAGAGTTTGTCGGAAAATTTCACTATGTCCAAATGTTAGCTTCAGGTTGACACAGGTTAATCGATTCAGGTTAATCGATTGTATTGGTTTGAGTAGTTTTAGTTTAGATAAATTCTGAATATCCTAGAGTTTGTCGGAAAATTTCACTATGTCCAAATGTTAGCTTCAGGTTGACACAATCAAATAGATGTAGAGCCATTTCCATATCTAGGGGATAGGTGGCATTTTTTGCTCTCGCAATTCTAATCGATTTTATTGGATTGAGTAGTTTTAGTTTAGATAAATTCTGAATATCCTAGAGTTTGTCGGAAAATTTCACTATGTCCAAATGTTAGCTTCAGGTTGACACAATCAAATAGATGTAGAGCTATTTCCATATCTAGGGGATAGGTGGCATTTTTTGCTCTCGCAATTCTAATCGATTTTATTGGATTGAGTAGTTTTAGTTTAGATAAATTCTGAATATCCTAGAGTTTGTCGGAAAATTTCACTATGTCCAAATGTCAGCTTCAGGTTGACGCAATCAAATAGATGTAGATCCATTTCCATATCTAGGGGAAAGGTATTGTTTTTCGCTCTCGCTAATCAAATCGATTTTGAGATAAATTCTAAATGTCGTAGAGTTGGTCGCAAAATTCCATTACTTGGAAATGATAGCTTTAGGATAACAGACAACAGCCGTATCCAAATTGAGAACAGGATCATACGATTCGAGTTCCTTCATCAAAATGATTTTATTGGTTTTGTTTAGATAAATTTAGATAACGAATGGGCATCTGAATGGTTGTCTCAACAAAGCATCGTTTGAGCCGGCATCGTTAGACGGGGATTAAGCCAACCGAGCAGTTTGAGTTCCACTTTTTGTAAAAGAATTTTTGCTGTAACTTCATTGCTTTAAGGACAAACTATTGCAGATGTTGTAAACCGAACTAATACAATTTGTAGTGGTTCAATAGAGCTAAAATCATTTGCTAGGTTCTCAGTGTTCGGTTATCCCGCCGTTCCTCGGTCCCCAGAGCCTCGTTGGTTGATTTGCAGCGAGCACCGACGCCCCTTACCCCACCAAAAAAAAACTTAAAAAATGAAATAAAAGTTAATGAAGAAATCTATTGCAGCTAATGGATAGGAGTATATCGATTAGATAAAATCGATTAGATTTGCGAGAGCAAAAAATGACACCTATCCCCTAGATATGGAAATGGCTCTACATCTATTTGATTGTGTCAACCTGAAGCTGACATTTGGACATAGTGAAATTTTCTGACAAATTCTAGGATATTCAGAATTTATCTAAACAAATTTTATTCAATCCAATAAAATCGTCTTCATTTTCCACAACTAAAAATTATATCTTATTCTCGGCATCGTTTGGAAATTGAACCTAATTAATTTATTTATGTCAACAAAGGCTCTTATTTTTACATGGGTGATTTTTCCGATAAAGTTTACGATAACCAGAATTTATTTTAACAAGAATTACGCAAGCTAATAAAATCGACTAAATTTAGCAGAACTAAAAAGGATATTTGGAAACTAGGTTCATTTCACTGTGTTATCTTATAGTCATTTTCCGACAAACTCCACAATTTTTGTATTATATTTAAACTAAAACTACTCATACCTAACGAAATGACTCCATTTACCAGAACAAAATTCAGAAATATCCTGTTTTTTGGAAATGTCCTTTAGCTCACTCGATTGTCTTCTCTGTCTGGATATCCTCTTATCGAGAAATTTGGAGAGTACTAGGCTTTTTATACCCGGAATTTAGATATATTGAAATAAATTATCTTCTGCAAACTGCTTACAAATGAAGTAAAATGGAAATGATTTTCCGGGTATTATGAAGAATGTAAAATAACTTTTTTGAGTTTATTTTCTAGTTTTCACTCAAAATTCTTATAAGAATTTTTTAACAGTGTATATACTAATACAGGTTTATTTTTGTTATACTTCACTGCCATGTTGATACTACTAAGACAAATTGTAACTCTCTACTGCTGATTAACTAATATGGTGTACTTTTAAAACCTGCGAACAATTTGTTTAATAAAACGTCGATAATCCACGCAACATCGTAACAGAACTACTGAGCGATGAATTATTGGGTCTAATTATTTATTTTTGATTCGGATAATCGCGGGCCCTGTGCATATACCAGTTTTGATATATATCGAAATCGGCCATACACAACGACGTACACTGAAATTAAAATTTCGTTCATTCTCGTTTCACAGAAATAGAGATTTTTGTGTTATATATATTGATGCAGGGCTTACTTTTAGATCGGCCTAGCTCTTTGTAACTGCCAGAGATCACGCGTTTAGGGAATTCCTCTTCTTTGGTGTTCCATATATTAATTCGCACTTGGAGTCCTCGTGAATTTCACAGTAAACGATCCAACTGCGGTGCATCAGACTTTCCAAAATTACTATGTGTTATGTTAATTATCAACAATGTAGCAAATGCCTTCTAAACTACAGGCCGCTTACACCAAATAATGACGACACGCTAAGTCGACGTTTTTTTTGCTTTCTCTAGTTGTTTTGTTAGTGTACATATCTTAACATTATTATTATCGGTTTAGACATAAATTGACGTCATGTGCGAAAAATGAGAGTAGTAAAAGGCCTGTAGTCTAGAAGGCATTGATGTAGCCAACCAAAATTTTTCACTGTAATTAATTTTTGTTTGAAAAATATCACAGCTAGCCATGAAATTTCGACTAAATTTTATCAAATCACACAAGAAAATGTAATCTTGTTGCCTTAAGTGCCTATTTCATGGAAAAATTTTACTGACTGTATTTTTTTACTGCAAAAACGAAAACAAAAAAATACTTAAAATTCCATAAGAGTGACAAAGAAAACAAATATCTTTTATTTCATTTTTATAGCAAAATTTATGGTTCTCACGTATCTAATAATTTCGTCGACACACAATAAAATATTTTGATGATACATCCACCAAATAAAATAATGCTCAATCAAATTTACCGTAATTTCCCTACCTAATTTATTATTATGTAGTTTAATATAAAACTATTTGTATTTTATAACAAGTATTTAGATTTTTGTTTGTATATGTGAACGCCTAAAAAAACGTTAAAAACACTAATATTCACTAATGTAAACAAAACTCGAATTTTAGGTATCGAAATAAAAAAACAAACTGACATTTGACTATAAAAATGGCGAACGATTTATTTTGTGTGAGTGTGAAAAAAATTTCTTATCTTTACATACATTTTTTGTAGATGTGTTGACAATGCTGCCATAAAAAGTGCTAAAGTTTACATTTTTTTATATCACGTTATGGCAGCACACTACCACAATGATAATTATTTTCTCAGTAAAATTTTACTGACAAAAATTTTTGTTTCGTACACAACCAGTAAATCTATATTTTTTTCTCGCTTTTATTTTTGCAGTCAGTAAAATTTTCCCATGGAATAGACACTTTAAGTGTCTATTCCATGGGAAAATTTTACTGACTGCAAAAAAAAAGCGAGAAAAAAATATAGATTTACTGGTTGTGTACGAAACAAAAATTTTTGTCAGTAAAATTTTACTGAGAAAATAATTATCATTGTGGTAGTGTGCTGCCATAACGTGCTATAAAAAAATGTAAACTTTAGCACTTTTTATGGCAGCATTGTCAACACATCTACAAAAAATGTATGTAAAGATAAGAAATTTTTTTCACACTCACACAAAATAAATCGTTCGCCATTTTTATAGTCAAATGTCAGTTTGTTTTTTTATTTGGATACCTAAAATTCGAGTTTTGTTTACATTAGTGAATATTAGTGTTTTTAACGTTTTTTTAGGTGTTCAAATATACAAAAAAAAACTAAATACTTGTTATAAAATACAAATAATTTTATATTAAACTACATAATAATAAATTAGTATGGAAAATTACGGTAAGTTTGATTGAGCATTATTTTATTTGGTGGATGTAGCATCAAAATATTTTATTGTGTGTCGACGAAATTATTAGATACGTGAGAATTTTGTATTAATCTATTTATATAATTACAGCACCGAGTAAAAAAATTATCGTATTGGAAAATATCCGGGTTGAGCAAGTATCGCAACTGGACGACAGCGGCAATTCCTCGATAAAATTTTTTTTTGCCAGCTATGGTGAAGAGTACGATGAATATTCAGCGTCCGAAATTACAACTTTTATGAAAATTTTAGGTTATGTCAAAATGTAACTGTCAAAATTAAACCCATCTACTAATGTTTAATTATGCTATAAAAATGAAATAAAAGATATTTGTTTTCTTTGTCACTCTTATGGAATTTTAAGTATTTTTTTGTTTTCGTTTTTGCAGTAAAAAAATACAGTCAGTAAAATTTTTCCATGGAATAGGCACTTTATGCACGATTTATACACGTATTACATGTTCCAATTTTTTTTCCCAACAAATTTTTTACTGAAAAATAGAGCTGCACGCATATACAAAAAATGTTATGAGTTAAAAAGAGTCAGTAATATAAACAAATAAGGCAATGCTATAATTTTTTTGCATGTCCCATAAATTTTGACAGTTCGAACAGCTTGCGTTTAAATTAGATAACGAACAACATCGAATTACAAGTAAAAATAAAATATTTAATTACCGCTCATGTTTGCTCGTTTTGTTTGAATGATGTTTAAGGCTCCTTGATGTTTATTTGAAACTTTATTGAATTTTTTTTATTTTACTGCTATAAAAATACTCGTAGAAACTATATTTTATGGCACCATTCCCAGTTTTATGCCAACATATGCTCAAATTAAAAACAAAAAAATCCAATTTTCTTTTACTGGAATTTGTTTCGTGCTCCTCTCGCAAACGAAAATCGTAATATACTTAACCTTTCATTTTTTACTGGGAAAAAAATTGGAACATGTAAATCGTGCATTATGCATGTATTCCACAGTGAAATAATTTTTTCAGTAAAAAAATACTCAGAAACCGTAAAGAGGAGTGTATACATATTAAAATTACATTACAGTGACAAACAACAAATGTTGCCATAAAAAGTATTGAGTTTCATTCTTTTTATAACAACGGATTTATATTTTTAACTCGTATTAATTTTACTAAAAAAAATTGTTTCATTGTGGAATACCAGCATTAGCAATAATATATTTTGTTTTACGTAAAAAGTATAACACCAGTCAGTATTGATTTTTCACGGGTTCGACGACATTATGGTCAAACGTAAATTATACTACAGTGACAATGATGAGAATAAGGAATTAATAATTAATAAAAAAATGTGGTTTAAAATCAAAGTATTTGCATTCACCATAGCAATACATATATAGTAGTACCATCATTCGAAAAAAATCTTTAGAGGGTGAAAATCCAGGTAGCGCGTTAATCGAAATTAAGTTATGCAATAAGTTTACTAGTTCGCCTAAATGTTTGCAAGATTAAATACACTTACAGTACACACGGCGTATTTTTGTATACCATTAACCAGTATAGTATTGCTTCACTCTAACTTATTATACTACATATTAACACAGAATATATTTATTTCAACTCGTATTGTTTTACAATTGTCAAGGTCATGTAGAAAATGTGTTTAATATTTTTTGTGATAAACAATAAAACAAATCATGAATACCTTACTTCAATTTTCTTTTTATAAAAAATAGCATAAATAATTTTTTTTCTATGATAGAAATGCAAAAGAATATGTATTGTTCAATCAAATAAATCCATTATTGGAAAGGAGATATGAACGATAGGATATATACATATGTATATTTAATATGTTGAGTACTTAGCTGTGTATTATTGTTTATTTTAAATACATCTGTTCTCACAAACACAAACGAATAAAGATTAAAAATGAAAACGATGTAGAAATCTATATAGAACAACTAAATACAATTTTTTAAAAGGATGCCGTTCATTGCACTGTTACAGAATGGTAATTTATAATTGAAAATATGGACGAGTAATTTTCTTATATATGCATACATTAAGAACAATGTATTGTTATGGAAAGGCAGATTTTCTATTTATCCAAATCTATGTGAAAGTTCAGGGACATTGAACCCAATATTTGTTTCAAAATTAAAATACATAAAATTTATTAATTCGATTTTATCATAAAAAATATTACGTAAGAGAAGTACGTAAAAATAGGAAAATTGTCACTTGGACATACTACAATAGTATGTCGTTTTTCATTATTGTCTTTCAATCAACTCTTTATTAAGGGATTGTTCCTCATTGGAATAGAAAAAACGAGGATGTCATTATAAAGATTATAATTTCAACCAAAGCATGTCTGACTTGATCTGTTTTGTCACAGAATCCAATGAGAGTCATGTGGTGTTTACAGTGTGCAAATCTAGAGCGTATAATTATAATCTAATTATGAGCATTTAAGGTTCGCTAACAAAACTTAAATTCATTTTTCTGCTAATCTAATCTGTTAATCTCTAATAAATTTTATTGTTTAAATTGGGGGCTGAATTAACCCATCTCAAATGAATTACATATCCTTTTTGTGTTTTACTAACACAATTGTGCGAGTAGGGCTAAAGTACCATGTATATGTAGTTTTGTATGTTTTTTGAACCAATTTACACATTTGTGAATTCCTTTTTAACTTATTTTCCGCCCGAAAAAACACTATATCTATACACACAGTTTTACTTCAAATCAAGCGAAATTTTTAATGAACAACGCCGTTACATACGTTAATTTTTTACTCACACATTTGTGTGGGTTGGACTAAAATTGAGAAGATTTTTTATTTTTCTTAGTTGAAAAAGGGATATAAGGAAGTATATAAGATATTTTTTATAAATTCAATATACAAGTGAATAGCTTACGAGTTTAGGTTGCCGCTCACTATTTTGTAATTAAAACTATTTTTAAATAGTAGTTAAGCTAGAGATTGGTCAGCATTGTCCGAAAAAAAACGTTTCAGTTCTTTATGGCAGGATAAATAATGGCTTACTTTTAAGTTCCGTCTTTATTCGAACGCTAATTTTAAATTGTTTAGTTTGATGTACCATACAAATTATTTTTTTTAAATAAAAAGTGCGTTGTGTATTTGATTTTGAATAAAAAAAATCAGTTTTTATTTTCCTCTAAATTGTAAAATTTTATTTTTATGTCTTAATTTAATTAATTAACCTTAATTTGTATTTAGTCTTACACCGTTTTAATACTTAATTACCTTTCCGAAACGAATATTTATTTGTGGAGACTTTAAACAGCTTTCACAATAAAACAATTTTTATTTTGCCTTAGAAGTTTGTTTGAAAATCAAACTTTAGAAAAAAATTTACTTTGGAGAAAAAATTGTCTATTGTGAGAGCTCTGTTAAGGTGATGATGCATGTACAGATTTTCCCTTTAAGGCATAAAAATTATGCGCGCTTGTTGGTTAAAAGTCAGCCATCTTGAATCGCTTTGAATCAATTCGGATGATTTTGCATACTCATGAACGATGGCTACTAATAAGACAATAAGGCCTGTTTCAGCTGAACTAAGACAAGCGAACTGACCTATGTTCATCGTTCTTGGTTGTATATAAAAAACTTTTATAAGCCCCGTTTCCCACTTGAGCTAAGTATTTTGACTGGTATGAGCTATGTTTTCATTTAACAGCTTCACGTTTTGGTTTGTTTCCAAAGTCAAATAAGAGAAATATTGTAGGTAAATCTCAGAGTCTACCCAATCTGTAAAGCAATGTATTTAAATTTTTATTTTCACCTTGGAGATACGAGGGTATATCAAAAAGTCTTGCAATATGAAAAAAAAGAGTGAGTGAGACAACAATATATTTTTCAAAACCATTTTTTGTCGCGATGAAACTTCTAGAAGAACATTTCGATGTAAATTTTACAGTTCGTTTGTTTTTGTCAATTTAGTAACACGTGTTTTGAATTTTTCTTAAAATGAATGAAATTGAATATCGCGCCCTTATTAAATTTTTCTATAAAGATGGACGAATTGCAATTTATATATTCAACTATATATCAAAAGTTTACGGCGAATCTGCACCATCATATGCCACAGTAACAAGGTGGGTAAAATTATTCAAAAGTGGCCGGGAGTCATTTGAAGACGACAACCGCTCGGATCGGCCAGCAGATGCTATTAGCCATGAAAACGTAATTTTGGCCGAATCTATTGTATTGGAGGACCGGCGTATTTCTGTTCCGCGGTTAGCGTGGAGACTTTCTCTTTCATACGGTACCACATATACTATATTACATGACCACCTTCACATGTCGAAAGTAAGTGCGCGATGGGTTCCCCGTTTGTTGAATGCAGAACAAAAAAAATGCGTGCTCAAACTTCAAAGGCGATTTTAGATATGTACAAAGAAGATCCAGAAAATTTCTTGGATAACATAATAACAGGCGATGAAACATGGTTTTATCATTGGGATCCGGAATCCAAACAAGAATCGATGCAATGGATTAAACGTAGTGAACCACCACCAAAGAAATTCAAAACTCAACCGTCTGCTGGTAAGGTTGTGGCAACAGTTTTTTGGGATGCTGAAGGAATTTTGATAATCGATTATATTGCACCGAAAACCACAATCACAGGCATATATTACGCAGAAGTTATGCGAAAATTGAAAAAAGCGATCCGGGAAAAACGGCCAAGGAAAGTTATTAAAAAAATCTTGCTTCTTCACGACAATGCACCAGTGCACAAGGCTAATATTGCTCAAGCTGCATTAAAGGGCTGCGGCTTCTTGGAAATTCCGAATCCACCGTACAGTCCAGACTTGGCACCCAGTGACTACTTTCTGTTTCCCAATTTAAAAAAAAAACACTAAGGGGCCCGAAATTTTCCAGTGACTATGAAGTACAGTCTGTTGTAAATGAATATTTTATGGAGCAAAAGAAATCTTTTTTTTAGAGGGTTTAGGCTAGTTAATTGATCGATGTGACAAATGTATAAACCTTAAAGGAGATTATATCGAAAAATAAAAATATTGCTGTCTCACTCACTCTTTTTTTCATATAAAATTGCAAGACTTTTTGATTTGCCCTCGTAATTAATCAGCTCACAATCAGCTATGTTTCTATCCCACAGCTTTAAATAAAGAAATTAAATAAATCGGGACGTACGAGTGTGTTGAGTTAAGCTTCGCTAATTCGGTTTCACTTATTTAGGCTTTGCAAAGTAAATCGAAAGCTGTGATCTCCAAACATGCTCACTTTGCTAAAAGAACATAGCTTAAGTGTGCAAGGGGCCTTAGCGAGAAACGCAGCTATTAGCATAGTTTGGCATCCACAGCTCATTCCACTGCACATTTGAGTTAATTACATCGCTCTCACATACATTTCAATTCAAGTAAAATGCTATATGTCTGCCAAAATATTATTAGAATCACATAAGTAGTCACATAGGCGAATATGTACACAATAATAGCAATGTATGTGTGAACGATATAGCTGACTTTTGCAATCCAAAGACAACCCGAGCTAAGTTAGTTTGTATCGCTCAAAACAGAAAAACATAGCTCGCGAAGCTTAGCTCAAGCGTGCATCGTTTCATTAAAACTCTTTATTTTCAACCAAGAACGATGAACTTAGCTGACATCGCTTAGCTTAGCTTAGCTCAAATCTGCAACGGGCCTAATGGAACGATGCACATTTGAGCTAAACTATGCGAGCTATGTTTTTCTGTTTTGAGCGATACAAACTAACTTAGCTCGGGTTGTCTTTGGATTGCAAAAGTCAGCTATATTGCTCACATTGCTATTATTATGTGTACTTATAAAATATTGAAATTTGGATGACATTTGAGTATTGTTGTGTTTGGTATTGTGGATCAAATTCAAAAAAGTGGTTGAATTCTTAAATAATATAATAAAATTAGTTAATTAATTTTTGACAGACATAGGATTTTACTTGTATTGAAATGTATGCGTGAGAGATATAATTAGCTCAAATGTGCAGCGGAATAAGCTGTGCGAGCTAAACTATGCTAAGAGAAACTACGTTTCTTGCTTAGCTTAGCTGAAATGTGCAACGGGCGTTAGAATGAAATAAGTAGCCGTTTTGAACAGAACCAAAGAGCTAAATAAAAATTAAGGTTAATTAAATGGGAGCATTATTTTCATAAAAGCTCCCATTTAATTAACCTTAATTAGGTTAATTAAATGGGATTTCAGTTGGGCTCTTGAAAGTTCTTGTTGCTACAATAGCTTAAATTGTTGTAATTTATTTTATCTTAAAAAACAAATTAATCTCTCATAAGATAAAACAATAATATTTTTATCTAAATTGTATTTTAAATAGGAAAGCAATCGCCAATGGTAGTTTTTAACTTGCTTATTAGAGTTTTAATCTCTTTACAATTTTCATAATACCCTTCTAAGACCCTTCTAAGTCACATAAAAATAAAATTAAAATTTAACCCATACAAAAATTTTAAAACATCTACTAGTTTTTTTATACTGAATAATACAATTTTTTATCCTTATCTGGCAAATTAAAACCTTTCTTTAATAAATGCTTGTAACATGAAGGTGATTTAAAATCAAATTCCAAATACATTTTTTGTTCAACTTGGGTCCAAGATAATTTTAATTTATGAAATATTTGTGCAAGTACAAAATGTGTTTACTTGTGGTCGATCGTCAAGTGTATTATCAATTAATATTTTTATTGTGTTTTCTTCTGTTTGCATTTTACTTTTCTGAGGGGTATTTAATATAAACCTGAGAATTTTGTTTAAAGGTTGAACGGGTTCTTTATTTTCGTCTTCAATTTGATGTTGCGGACTAGGAAATTGCGATGGTGAGATGGGACATTCATGAGGAATTTGTGGAACTTGATAATTCTTTAAATAAGTTCTTGGAGGCCCTTTTTCATATTTCAATGTTATAGGTGGGAAGTCAGGTGTTTTCAATATTCTTGTTGTTTGACTCTCAGTGTTGTGTGTCTGGTTGGAAATCGTACGCGAAACTTTTGGAATCAATTTTTTTTTATTTAAAAAAAAATCGAATTTTAATAAACGCTTGCATCGTGCATCTATGTCATTGACCTTACACTTACAAAAAAGATTATTAATTGGCTGGGGAAAGACCGTTTTTTAAATATTTTTTGTTCTAAAACTACTTATTTTGAAATTATTAAAATTAAAGTTCTTCATAATAGTTATGCGTTTGGAAGTAACTTTATTCTTGTCGAACACACGACGATGGTCATGCAGCACCGTAAAAAATGTTCTGGTGGATTTACAGTCATTTTTATTTAAGCAGTTTTTGTAAGCACACACCATTTTATCACGCAAATTCACAAAAGTTTTAATACACAAATTTTCAAAATGAACTTTTTATAACGTTTAAAAATAAGAAAACACAAAGCTACATGCGTTACGATTAGACGACAAGCAATAAAATTTTAAACGAACAAATTTACGAAATTAACTTGCAAACAATTTTTAAATCTTTGTAGTGTGTAGATGTATGATTTCCTTTTACATATATTGAATTGCTGAGTGTGTGCGTGTAAATAAGGATGTATATCATCGGTGGTCTATCTATATAGTTATCGAAACGAACAAATAATGTGTATGTGTTGTACCTACAAAATCATTTAAAATAATCTTTAATTGGATTTAAATGTAGATCGTTTTTATGGACAATCTTCAATTATTTTAGCTTTTTATAATTTTCAACGAATATTTTAACGTTCAAAATTATTTGTCTATAATTTAGAAAACATTGTTGCAATTCAAAACAAAACCAACTCAGTTGCGATCGGTATTTTCTCTCCATCATCTTTGTTACATTTTCTATTTACTTCTGAGCGTAAAAACTGTTTTGACTTAAATATAAAGAGAGCGTCATTATATGAGTAATACAATGCGATTCATTACTATTTATGACATAAAGGTAAAATTTATGATAAGAAAAAAATTTAGTTCCCATTTCTGTTTGTTTTCATATAAAATTATTATTTTTATTACAATTTTATTTGTTAATTATGTATTTTGTTAATTATTATTATATATGTTATTTTATTTGTCAATTTGATATGAAAAGAAACAGAAATGGGAACCAAATTTTTTTCTTATCATAAATAGTAATGAATCGCATTGTAAGTATATGTATAGAATTTTTTTTTGTTTTCTGCATGTTGCATTATAAAATATTCTAGCTACATTTAGGAGAAGGTTATGCTATTTAGGCGGATAGGTAATTGCAGAAATTCTTTAAAAAGTTTAAAACGATACCAGTAGTGGTATCTAACATTTCACTCACGAACCTACCATTACATTACTATATAATGATTATACAATGCATTCACTAATGTTTAAAAAAAATTTAACAAGATGTTGAAGAAATGTCTTCGTTGTTTGTGAAAACTATGTGGAAACAACGATAAAATTTCTCGACTATTATTTTCATTTGTTGAATGGATCCAAATTAAAATACGAGCTGGACAATAAATATTGAGATATTCGAAGTAATTATGGATTGCGTTTTATACGATAATCCATATAAAAAAAACAAATATGCAACACTTTTTCATAATAATATTTGGATGTAAACTTTAATTAAATTACCTTTGAGACGTTGGATTATTTATTTCGACCAAATCCTGAATTACTTGAAGCCTTACGATATCAAAAATAAATTAAAATATACAAATTATATAAGATTTGTCTATAATCTACAATACTACACGATGTGCAAGGATTAAAAAATTTCACACTTGTACAAATACTCAAATACGACAGGCATCACGTTAGATGATGCGTATGCGCTATATCAACTTCTTTGTTCACTAAAATTTTTCAATGGACCATGGAAAATATTCGATCGTGACACAGAATGGCGAAATTTTTTTAGTTTATGGCAGTGGAAACGAGTATAAAAAAATTTGATTGATGACCGATGGTGTGATTGTTGGTGGAGTACGAAATGATGTACCGTGAAAACTAAAAGTTCTACATTTCGACACATGACAGAATTTCACCAAAGCTTGCGAATACAAAAGAAATGTACACTATTCACATTAAACAACGAATAACAACAACAATTTTGCAACAATATCATCAAGTCAATTTAACGAGTACACAAATGATCAACTTTTCACCGGTGGGAATGATAAAATGGGAAAGGTGGGAATGTTAAAATTTAAAAAATTCATTTTTGTTGAAGCGGCAAGTCATAATTTTGCAAAATCAATAATTGGCCCTGTTGTAGAAAACAAAACACTTGAAGTGATTGCATTAATGAGAACAGCTGGCAATTCACCCATCAATGGTTACGTACGAACATCATAACCGAAACTTTTGAGCGCGTTCCATAAATATGCTAATATGTACTGGAAATTTTAGACACACAACAAAATTTTGTGCTGAAAAATGAGGTATTACGCGGAATAGCGAGGTTCCCTGTACTTGGGACTGTGTGCGATTCAACAACAAATGGCTTGAAGACGATTTTTTTTTTAAAATAAAAAATGTATCTCTTTAAATGGTGGAACAATACGGTTGATTCTCGCAAATAAAATTTTTTTTTTGGTTATGAAAGCGATAACAAAAACAAAGTCTCTGAGACGACGAAACCTGAGGAACTCCAGCTTTTTTGGGGGAGCATCATTGAGTTTTCGGTTTTTAACGAAGCTTTTTATCCACTTACAGCTTAGAGGCTCTCATGCCAATCCTTGTCAAAAGCCTTGGATATGTCCAAAGGGATTGCAGATGTCTCTCCACATTGTTGTAGGGCGAGAACCCATTTGTTTGTGACATGCTTCAAAAGATCGGTTGTGAAGCGGACTTCACGAAAGCCATGCTGTTTATCTAAAACTATTTTATTAATTTCAATTTGCTTCACTTGATGTCGGTAGCTGTATTTCTCAAAAACTGACAAATTCCATCAATAATCGAACATGAATGCCGTAAGATCCAGTTTCTGAAAAGATGTTGATGGGATCCATTTTGGAGAACCATAATAGGAATTTGTCCAGTTCGATGTCAAGGCGTTTTGCAGTAAGACGGACTCATATGGATCGACCCGCAAAGCACAGTCTGCAGCCGACGCGTCGACCATTTCGTAAAAGTTTCGATCGGAGATTTTCGGCCAAAAAACAATTTTATTTCGCGTGCCAAAAAATTTCATAATAACATAATGTTTTTAAATACAGGGTGTCCGCCGGGAAGGTATACTGCTTTGTTTTGCCGCCGTTTTGGTAAACGTTAGTCTTGACAGTTCATATTTGGCAGTCGAGAAGTAGACACGTGGCAAATTTATTATGGAAAAATATTCGATAAGCTAACGTGTTTTAATCGTTAAAACATTTTATCAAAATCAATCATCGATTACTGTGACGATGAGAAAGTTACGTCAAATTTTTGGAAGATACAACGTGCCAACAAAACGCACTATTTATCGTGTAGTGAATGATTTCGAAGAAAGAGGGTCTGTAAGTGATAGGCCCAAGCATGGGCCACAACGTACTGCAAGATCGGCTGGAAACATTACTGCTGTTCAAGAAAGTGTTCAAAACAATCCATCAACCTCAATTCGACGCCGTGCTCAGGAGCTTGGTCTTCAAAGAACAAGTTTGGCCACAATTTTGCACAAGGATTTGCATTTGTTTCCATTTAAGATTCAGTTGACACAAGAGCTTCTTCCACAAGACCATTTACGCCGCCGGACATATGCCAATAGAATGTTACAGCTCGCCCATGACAACCCCGATTTTCATGAAAAAATCATAATGAGTGACGAGGCACATTTTTATTTAAATGGATATGTGAATAAACAGAATAGTCGGTTCTGGGCAATAGAAAACGCTCAAATTATTCATCAGTCACCTTTACATCCATTAAAAAAGACAGTCTGGTGTGCAATTTGGTCAGGAGGAATCATTGGACCTTACTTCTTTGAAAATGAAAACGGCGTAACGGTAACTGTGAATGGGAGCGATATCGTGATATGATTGAAAACTTTTTAACGCCACAACTGCATGTTTTGGGCTTGATTAACATGTGGTATCAACAAGACGGTGCCACATCGCATACAGCCAGGATTACAATGGAATTACTGCGAGAACTCTTTCCACAACAATTTATTTCAAAAAATGGTGATGTTGATTGGCCTCCACGGTCGCAAGATTTGACTGCTCCGGACTTCTTTTTGTGGGGATATCTAAAAAGCAAGGCTTATGCAAACAAACCAGAAACGTTTGAGCAACTAAAACAAAATATTCGTGATGAAATTGATGAAATACCGCGTGAAATG